>OX941093.1:49670000-50920000 GCA_954870635.1 Arctium minus
CCGATAGGAGATGGTAATACCAACTGCTTCCAAATTCAAATGTGCAAGTTCTTAACATATACCTCAAAATTTATATCATCCTCTCAATATAACTACCAATTTGGGAATGGTATGCAATTTTTAGTTGAGTTCTCTATCTTCTTCAGAACCAGTTCTCCAAAATCTGGAACAATACTTGTTCGTCAGCATTCCCTTTTCCCTGATCCCATAATAAGGTTATTAGCCCAATTACATTTCTTACATTCCACTATATATCCTATTGATGTTATTTAGTGACTTACACCAACTATCTATTAACCATTACACCCATAAATGTTGAAGTTATTCTACATCCTCGTTGTCCAATTCATCAGGGCAATTGGACATTATTCAAACTTGGATCTCTTAAGGTTTGTATGGGTGAAAGTCACCTTTCCCTTTACGAATATTTGATGGAATAATCTCATCGTTATTGATCCACTTCCCATGAAGTACTTTATCGCCTCCAGTGGTCTTGCCCCTAATACATGTATAACCCTTTTAGCTAACATTTTCCCTGACAATTCCCTACTACCTTGGCCCACATCACGTGGCCTATTATGATCTTTATTAGTCACTATGAAATCAATTTGTGTAGACTAAGTTACACATATGCCTATGTACCGACCTTCCTTTCGGCAACGACCCCCATCGCGACCTACTGACGCATTAGGCAAAACTGCCATGTGTGCGTTATTTAGCTCCCAGGAGCTATGTTGACCGATCCTATAGTATTCGTACTATAACGCGGATACATGATATTTCCCCCAAGTAAGTTTCTTTATATAAATTACTTTAAGCATTATTGTTATTGGTATCAATAATGATGTATTCAATTGTTAACCCACTGCATCTTTTCCACCCTACATAGTTGATCTTATCAGTGATTTCCATCACGAGAGTGTCAAAAAGTTTAATTAGTCCTTATATAATCTGGACAGTAACACAAAATCTAACAAGCTTGTGGTCATTCAAGATACCACTTCTTGCAATGTCTCTATTATTTTGTTTTCCCAAATAATAGTACTTTCATTTTTTTTTGAAACTCCCACTCGTCTCATAGTTTCATGCCCTAGGGTTTAGTAGAAATATACAGACCCGTATTGAAATGAACAGTCAGTCAGATAGGTGACTTGATCACTAACCTATAACCCCTCACATATAGTTTATGTTTCCTTACTATCACTTCGATTTCTCTTCATCATAAATAAACTAGCAATGTCCCACCGTCCTTGGTGTGTCTTGACTAAATATCATTCATATCATACTAGTGTATGATATTAACATCTCGTGGCATCTAACTCAATGTCTTTAAGCACTTTGACTTCTACTCTTACCTTTCTACTAGAGTTATCATGAAGATGACACTCTGATCTTATTACTGTCATTAATACCATCAGTTGTAAGAATACCATTAAACGATTTCATTGATCAAATCATTCTTAATCCCATATCCTCTAACACCTCGTACATTCAATCATACGAAACATCTTGAAATATGTTGTCTCCAAGAATCATAACACTCTTAATACCCAAACTCACACTTGCCTTATGCTCATTTCTGGATCTCTTGTGTCTGTTTCCAAGAACACGATTACAGTTATTATATGCTTTGTGTCAACCCTAGGTGCTCCATTTCCTAATGCCACTGTTTTTCCAACTCTATAACCACATATGTTGAGTACCTTCTCAACTAACTTAATCTTTATCACTTTGACTATTAACTAGTCCATGGATAATCTCTCATCCAAACATACCAACATGAACCATCTATTGGTTTCCCATTTCCTAAACAAGAAACACAATCATCACCAATAACTCATTCGTGAGTTATTATAATATAAGATATCGCACATCGGAATCTAATATGACATACATATTCTTAATCTCATGATTTAAGCTTAGGTTGCCAAATACTCTATTTTGCTTAAACCACTTTCCCACTATTCATTAAGAACCAGTCTTCAATACCCTTTGACCCATTCACTAAGTTTAACTCTAGGTTAATAGTAACCTAGCTCACCTATTTGCATTCCTTAACATTATTCCGAGTTTAAGCTTATGATATCATTATAACTTAATTCTCTTAAACTAAATCTCTAATACCAATCGAGCAAATAAAGATAGTTATCAAGAATATATGAACGAATTTCTGGAAAAGGCCAGGTTTGCTAGTTATCAAGTGGCAACTGAGCAAAGAAATATAGATCGATTCAAGAATGGTTTAAGGATAGAAATAACACAATATGGATATGACCAAACCAACCACGTTTGTTCAAGTTGTGGAAATGGCGATTGTTGTTGAGGAGAATAACGTCAAGGCGACTTGGGAAAAGTGCGATGCCAAAAGAAAATGGGAAGGCACAAGTAAGTTGAAAAATAAATTTAAGAGGGTGGCAACACATGTGAGGGCACGAAATGAGGAGTTCACTATCCCTCCGTGCACCAAATGCAATTGAAGACACAAGGGAGAGTGTTGGGTAGGGAAAGTGACGTGTTATCGGTGCAAAAAACCCAGACACACATCAAGGGAGTGTACTGAAAACAAATCCTGCTATGAATGTGGGGCATCAGAGCAACTACGGTTTGAATGCCTTAAGATCCGGAAGGGTGCAACGAAAAATGTTAGGGCTTTGGGTAACAGACCGGGGAAAGGATTGGAAAGGAAAAAGGAACTGCCAAAAGGACCGGGACGAGCATACAACATGACTTTGGAGGAGGCTAGGGAGTCTCCTGACGTCGTATCGGGTATGTTTCTTGTAAACACTGTTTATTCTCACGTGCTGTTTTGTTGGATCCCAGATTTAATCTTACAATAATAATGATATAAACAACAAGAGTAATAACAGCGGAAGCAATATAGTTTAATATCAAAAGCAGATTCAAATATCACAGTTCATTTAATAAGATAAGCAGTAAGAACAAGATCTTCTCAAGATATATTCAGTTGATTCTTCTAATACAAAATATCAAAAAGCACACTTTTGTCAAATGAGTGATGGTCCTATTTATAGGACCATAAAGTAAACAGTGTACTATTCTGACAAATAGAAGCATGCTTGAACAGTGTCTTACCTAAAAGGTAAGCTCAAGACATGCTTGAACAGTAACCTACTCTATAAGTAAATCTTATCACTAAGTGATTGGTTATCTGTTATGATACTTCAGGAAAATGTCTTCAGCGCCTTCTTCAGAGAGAATGTCTTCAGAGCTCTGATGTAGTCTTCAGAGCCTCTGATGAAGCCATCTCTGATGTCTTCTGCTGAAAGTGTTCCTCTGATATGTACTTCAGAGGCAGGTATGTCCTCTGAAGTCTTCGTCCTCTGAAGTCTTCGTCCTCTGAAGCAGGACTTAGATATTTTCAACACTTTAACAAATGAAGATTTGGAGCTAACAATCTCGCCCTAAGTGTTGAAAATAAAAATTGCAAGAGTAGTAGAGAACAAAAATTTAAACTAGAAAGCATAGAGGAGAAAATCATCCTCTTAAATATTACTTCTCAAACATTTGGAAATACTTTACAGAGAAAGTAACATTCAAAAATAAGGAAACAAACTAACATTTGTCACTAGAACAGATTCCATGAAACTTCATGATTAGAGCTCTGAAATTAATCATTGAGCCAATCTCCAAGTCTAGTTTTGCCAATAGATCTGCTTTGTGCCTTTCTTTCTTCACATGGATCATTTTCTGTATTCCTCTCAAGGTCTCATCAGAGTATTTCGAAACTTCTGAAGCAAGAAAGATTTTCTTTACTTGGTTTACTCTATAGACGAAACCCAGAGGTTCTGCTATTATTGATCTTGTCTTATGTTTGTCAAGATTATCGATTGACTCCACAGGTTCAGTCACGTGCAGATTTTCTTCTCCCAGGTTCAGAACAATCTAGAAGTCACGTTTTGCTCTATGTTTAACATAAGCCTCCATTGCCCTTCTGACTTCAACCATGCCCATTCTGATCTATCTTCTTCCATGATCGTATCTAGCAGAGCAATAGGCGTATAAATGAGGTAAATCATATGGATTTAGATTTACGAGATCATTATCATTGAACTCGTAAATCTTCTGATCAGAGCGAGTTACCACATAGTGCCTATAGATGATCTTGTTGTAGGCATAGGTCTTCTCAGAGATTTTGTTGATTTTGATGATTGGATCATCAGAGAGGACATGTGCTCTGGGTGTGGTTTTATCTCTGACAAATCTTCGCTCATAGTCAGGCATGTTCGCTCTGATCCTTGGATTCAGAGGAATGACTAGAGTATCTGCCAAATTAAATTCACAGTAGATGAATCTGAAATGATCTTCTATTGAGGCTTCGAGATTGGATGCTAGGAATGTAGGAGGTTGAGTAAACACTTTGGCTGGTAAACCAATGCTTGCCTTCTGAACAGGTTTCTCAGAAGGAGCCTGTTCATCAACAACCATGGTCTTTGGTTCCTTTGTCTATGGAGGATCTTCTGTTGTAGGTTCAGAGATGTAGCCATCTATCTCTGGTGATTCCCTCAACTCTATTGTTGTTGAAGTATGATGTGGTTGAGCATTCTTGAATACATACTCTTCAACATCAACTACTTCAATCTGTTCTTTAGCAGTTTCTTTTTCTCCTGAATCTGATTTTTCTTCTTGTTCAGATTCTGATTCTGCTTTTTCAGATTCTGATTTTTCTTCTTGTTCAGATTCTGATTCTGCTTTTTCAGACTCTGATTCGAAAGCATCTCTCATCACATATGTTGGTCTTTCAGGTGATGAGAATGCATATTCTGATGTAGAGTAGTCTATTAGCTGCTCGTCGTCTTCATCTTCTTCCAGAGCCCCAATAGTTTCTGGAGTTGCATTTATGACTGGTATTATTGGAGCACCTGAAGTAGATGGTGCTAGGAAGACAACGGGTACTGGAGACTTGAGAGTGGTCTGGTTATCTTCAGCATAGGTTGAGGTTGAGCGTCTCTCTGTTTCTTTTTCTTTGCCTCGGTTTGTTTCAGAGGGAGTGGACTCCTTTTGTGTTTCAACAGTTATGGGTGTTTGAGTCTTCTCCCCCTTATGAAGATCTGATGACCCCTGAGGTTGGTCATCATGGTCATCAGAGTCTTCATACATTTCCTTCTTCCGGGCTTCCTCAGAGCATGCGACCTCTGGTTCCTTCTTCTTCAGTGATCCTTCTGAAGACATAACATTCTTCAGAAGGTCTTCTATTGTCTTGTTCTTCTGGGTGGTCTTGGAGACAAATTTGCTGGAGATATTCATTACATTGTTGGTTATCTTCTTGGAGAAGTTGTTGAGGTCAGCTTTTGTAACGAATTCGGATGTAGCAGGAGCAGCAGCAGAGGAGGTAGGGATCTTTGCAATCACCTCTGCCAAAGACCGCAAGACTTCCTCTTTGAATTGAGAAAAGTCTGCATGTGTTGGAGTTGGGGCAGAGGGAGTTGGAATTGCCTTGAGGAGCTCTGTTGTGGAGTTCTGAATTTCTCTGAATAGAACCGAGTCATTTTTGATGACCAGGCTTTCCAGAGCATCCAGTTTAGCATTCTGAGAGATAACGGTCGTGCGCAGCTCAGAGACCTCTAAAGTGAGCTTTGCAACTTCAGAGTGAGAGGCAGAGGCCTCTGAGGTCTTCTCCATTTGAAGTTTAATCTCCTTCAGAGAGTTTCTGATTTCATCACCAAAGATTTTGAACTCCTCTTTGGTGACATAATCAGAGGGGGTGACCTTAGGATCAACACATGATTCTAAGTTTCCCTCGAGTTCAGAGGGGCCTTCTTTCGGAGGTGGTTTGATGTTTTCTCCGGAAGGACTTCCCATTAATCCTTGAGGACCCTTTTTCAAGGATTTCTCTATAATGGTTCTGATAGGTCTGCCATCATCAGAGTCAGATTTTGATGATGATGAGAACCTAATATGTGTGGAAACCTTGTTGTCCAAGCTAAGGAGTACATGTGCAAAAAGGTCGTGCCATTCTTTCTCTGACAGGAAATCCTTACAAGAGATCTTAGGTCTCTCCTGATCTAAGGGACGGTCCAACATTTTATGAGCCACAAAGGCATCATGTGTGTGAAGTGGTGGCATACTCTGGGGTGAATGAGTATTTTTATCTTGGTCTAAGTCCTGTTGGGAGGACTTAGACGTATCAGAGGTTGCCCCTTTGGTGCGTGCTTCAGAGGCAGAAGAAGATGCCTCTGAGCGGCTGGGATGGGAAGGGTTCGAGGTGTGCACCTCTGTTTCAATGTCCACTGATGCTGGACCACCTTGGACAGTAAATGTGTTTGCACGGGGATTTTGGCTTTGGAATCGCTCAGATGTGCCATCAAAGGCATCTTTTTCTACCTCGCCTCCCTCGGATTCTAGGTTCAGAAACTCACCCTCTGGAATTCTCTCTTCCTCACCTTCCTCTGCTCTGACAGAGTTACTCTCTTCGTCAGAGGGAGGGTTCTCTTGTCTTCTCTCCCTTACTCTCACAGAGCCACCCTCTAGTTTCTCTCTGTGAATGTTTTGAGCAGTATCAAAGATGTCACTATCTGATTCTTGCTCTAGCTTAGAACCTAAGTGTGTTGGGGATCTCATCATCGGTTCTGATGATTGGGCAACACGACTAAGTAGGAGATGGGTATCGGAGTTAGCAGGAATTACCTCAAGCATGGAGTGTGGAAAACGTCGCTCATTGAGGTACGGAGGAACCTCTGTTGCTTTGAAAGAATTCATGATGAACAATGGTGTGCGCGGACCTTCCTCAGTGAGAGATGTTAGACCAAAGTCTCATTGGATTCAAGATCATCCAATCTGAAGATCGCAATCTGAAGTTAAAGCCGAAACGTCGACTCTCAATATTAAAGTCTATGTCGTTTGTAATAAATGTCAATGTAATTGTTTATTATTGTACTAGTTAAATTAATATCTAGTTTGTTAGATATTAGTTAACTTAGTTAGTTTCTAGTTATTTAGTTAGTTATATTATTTAGTTAGAAATAATATCTAGATATTAAATCTAGATATTATGGTGGTGTGTTAGACACACTAAGTTTAGATATTTGTGTTTCTCTACCAACTCTCTTAATCTGATCAGATCATATCGACACACACAGAACACACACTAAAAGGTGTAAAAGAGAGAAAAACACAGAGAACACAAAATAGCTTGAATCGATCAACCTTGTAACCATTTGTTATAATCAATACAGGTTGGTAATCTTATTGTGTTGTTAATCTAAGAACTTGATATAAACATTGTTGGATCGACAATTGGTATCAGAGCCTGATTAAGATCAAATCAAGTTTTGAAGAAAAACGACTCTGTGTTCTTGTTTGAAAATCGATTTTGAGTTTTTGAGTGTTTTAGGTGTTAAAATCAATCAGGTTGTGATCGATTAGCATGCTAGATCGAGTTGTGTGTGATTAATTTCAGTATAGAGCTTTAATCGAGTTCCATTTTGTGATTTTAGTGAGAAAACAGTCGAGTGAAAAAGTTATTGTGCTATCAAATTAATCTTCAAAAAGTGTGTTTTATTGAGATTGGGAGATTGCAATAAGTTTAAGAAGTGTTTTTAGACATATTGGTAGGATTTTGTACTGCTAATCATCAAAGATACAGGTTTTTAGTCGGATTTTTCGAAGATCAGTCGAACTTGCGCAAACCAGAGGAAGAACACACGCAAAGCTCACTTTGCGTAACAAACTCAACACGCAAAGTCCACTTTGCGCTACCAACGTGAGACGCAAAGCTTACTTTGCGCATCTAACTTGATACGCAAACCCTACTTTGCGCATCTCAAGCAATACGCAAAGTCCACTTCTCGGATCCAACAGCATACGCAAACTTCACCTCTCGATACACTGAATACCAAGAACTTCATTTCTCGGATCAAGAAGGAAACGCAAACCTCAGTTCACGTGTTCATCTCTTCACGAAAAGCCAAGTCAAGTTTGCGCAACCCTCTTGAAACGCAAAGCTCACTATGCGCATCCAACTTGAAATGCAAAGTTCACTTTGCGCAACCCTCTTGAAACGCAAAGCTCACTTTGCGCATCCAACTTGAAACGCAAAGTTCACTTTGCGCAACCCTCTTGAAACGCAAAGCTCACTTTGCGCATCCAACTTGAAACACAAAGCTCACTTTGCGCAACCCACGTGATACGCAAACCTCTCTGCTCTAATCCAGACTTAGAATTTTCTTCAAAATGACATCCAGAGAAGCCCTTGCAATAGGAACTGACACCAAGCCACCAGTTCTCTTTAATGGAGAATACGAACAGTGGAAGGATCGGTTTCTAAACTTTATTGACAGACATGAGCTGGGTGAATTCATCGGGAAATCTATAGAAGAAGGGGTTATGAAACCAGTCACGACGACTCTCTTGGTTGGAAATGTGCCGACTGAAGTTGAACTTAAGTTTCATGAGCTAGGAGATGATAACCTCAGAAGAGCCAAAGGCGACAGATTAGCTAAGTCATACATTTTACAAGGAATTCCAAACGAAATATATGTAAAGATTGACAGCTACAAGGCCTCCGGCAAAGAAATGTGGGATCAACTTGAAAAAATGATGTTGGGGTCGAAGGTTGGGAATCAGCTTAAAATCTCCAACTGCCTAAATAATTATGAAGAATTTAGAGGCAGGGTGGGAGAAACTTTAGAAGAAACCTATGACAGGTTTGTGACTTTGCTGAACGAACTTAGCAAAAAAAAGTCAACAAATCTCAAATTGAGTTGAACGTCAAATTCCTGAGTATTCTTCAACCGGAATGGAAAAGATTTGCTAGGCAAATGAAGCAGATCAAAGATTTGAATGAGATTCCACTTCACGAGGTGTATGAAACCCTCCGACAAAATGAAGAAGAGGTGGATGAAATTCTAGAAGAAAATAGACAAAAAGGAAAGACAGTTGAAGACACAGTCGCTCTTGTAGTAAGGAAGAAGAAGAACAATACAATTGTGTATGAATCAGAAGAAGATGAAGGTTATGCAAACTCTGACATGGAGGAAAATGAACAACTGAAACAAGCAATGATTCTGCTGTCAAATGCTTTTCAGAAAAAGTTCTACACGAAGCCAAGTTCAAACAGTCAGAGATATTCTTCTGGTCCGAACAACTACATCCACAAGGAAAGGGTTGAAGGAAGCAGATATGAAGGAAAGAGATTTGAAGGAAAAAGAACAGAGGAAAGGAAGCCTGAAGAGAGAAGATATCAGTCTGAAGGGAAGAGATTAGAGGAGAGGAAACCAGAAGAAAGAAAGTTCAAAGCTGAAGGATCCAGTCAGACAGAACCACCAACATGCTACAACTGTGGCAAAACAGGTCACTATGCCAGAGACTGCCGAAGGCCAAAAGTAAAAAACTCCGATTATTACAAGAACAAGATGCTTCTTGCAAAGCAACAGGAGGCTGGCAAAGCACTGATGGTTGAGGATGAATACTGGCTTGATCACTCAGATGATGAAGAAGAGGATGAAGAGAAAGATGAAGCCGTCAACATGTGTTTGATGGGACAGATAGAATCAGATGCTGAAGCTAATTCAGATAATGAAGAAGATGAGGTATGTAATTTATCAAATTCAGATTTCATGAATAAAATGCATGCCATGAGTTTAAAACAAAAAGAGTTAGAATCTAATCTTGAGCAAGAAAATGGTGTCATAACTGACAAAAACCAATTGATACAGAAACTTAGCAATGAAATTGCTGAGAAGAAAGTATTGGTTGAGATTTTACATAAAGATAATGACACCAACGCAAAGGAAAAGACAATAATTCTTAAAGAGAATTCTGAACTCAAGTCTCAACTGACAAAGAGTGGGATTGATTTATATGAGCTTAAAGAATTGCATTATTCATGTATCAAAGAAAACTTTTCTTTACTTGGAAAATTAAAAAGTTTGGAAGAGAAGTTATATAAAATGGGTCAAACTGAACAGACTATTCATCTAAAAAAACCCAAAGAGGAAATAGAGAGATGGGGAATCGGTTATAAGAATCCTCACTGTCTACAAAAAGGGATGTCTGAAGTGCCAGGACTTTATGATAATCTTTCTATGCAATTAGCCCGCAGAATTCCTGAGTTTAAAACTTTCTGGACTAAACTATCTGAAAAGGATGAAGCCAACGAATCTGAAAAACGTTTGAAATCATCTAAAGTTCATCTTCCATTTTATTATGCGAAATTGAATAATAGTTATGATGAAAATCCAATATATCAAAAGAAGAAAACTCTTTCAAGTGATTTCTTTCAAAGTTATACTGAAAAGGAAATGGAGGCGAAGCCTATTCTAGGTAAACTATATGTCCCTCCTCTCGTTTTAGAAAGTAAAATTTCTGAACTCGATAATTCTTTATCAGATGAAAGACTTTTGATGAATATTGAGCAAAAAGTTTTTTCAACTGTGTTTTCAAATTCTATTATTTCTAAACCTTCAAACTCTGAGGATATGTCTGGTCTAGCAAATAAAGAGCTTGATTTTTTGAACTCTAACGGTGGTTTAGATGATTGTTCTGAACAATTTGATTTTAATGCAAAACTTCCTAACCATTCATCTTTTGTTAAAAAATCTTTGAGAAAAACCAGTATGCCTGTTAACAGTGCAAAATCAACGAAAATTGATAACTCAACCTCTGTGAAAGCTAAAAATGCTAAAGGTAAGAATATATCTCAACATTCACAGAAACTGAACACTACTGGTAATTCTAAGAAGAAGCAATCGCTTGTTGCTCAAAGGTCTAACTCACCAGTTTCACATGTTTCAGATCTAAGCAAGCAAAGGCCCGAAGCTAATTCTCAATGGCAACCAAAACGGAAGCTTGACAAGACCGTTTTATCGTTTAGTAGTGTTAATTGTAATAAGACTTCGCTTAGTAAAGATGTTTTAATTGCTGATATTGTTGTTTTGAACTCAAAACTTGTTGTTTCTCGTAAACAATATACAATGAAGTAATTATTTCAGTTATCTTTATCTGCTAGAAAGTCTTCTATTTATGATAAACATGTTTCTATCTCTTGTCAAGATTCTGAAGATTGGTTTGGCAATTACCATGTGCATTCATCTCATACTAATTCTTCACATACATTTCAAAAGAAAAGAGGACCCAATTTGAAATGGGTACCAAAATCTTGTGCTAACACAGCAGGACCCAAACTCCAGTGGGTACCTAAGGCTAAATCTGTGTTGCAGGCACACAAAGCTTAAAGAGAAATCGACTTCTGATTATGTACAGATCAGGACTCGTTCTTCAAGTCAAAATAGGCTTTTGAACAAATCAGTTCAAGACCCGCACTTCGATAATAAAAGTGAATATTCCAATGTTGTCGTATAAATATCTAAATTTATAATTTCTCTTATGCAGACTAGTCATACATGGTTCTTGGACAGCGGATGTTCCAAGCACATGACAGGGCAAAAAGAGATACTGTCCAATTTTAAAGACAAATATTGCGGAACAGTCAGATTCGGCAACGACCAGTTTTCTCCAATCATGGGATATGGTGATGTACATCATGACAATGTCACGATCAAGAAGGTGAGCTATGTAGAAGGCTTACGACACAACTTGTTCAGTATAGGCCAGTTCTGTGACAAAGACTTAGAGGTCAACTTCAAAGCCAAGAGATGTTCAGTTCGCAATGAAGAAGGCGAAGAACTCTTGGTTGGTACTCGAGAATCAGACCACTACACAATCAATTTATCAAATGTCCAGACTGACAAGCAAGTTTGTCTACTGACTAAAGTCTCGATGCAACAAAGTTGGTTATGGCATCGAAGGCTCTCTCACCTCAACTTCAGGTACATCAACAATCTGGTCAGTAGAAAGCTCGTCAAAGGACTTCCAGAACTCAAATATAAAAGAGAACATCTTTGTGCAGCTTGTGAAAAGGGCAAGATGAAGAGGGCACCTCATAAACCAAAGCCTGAACCAAGTACAAGCGCTCCGTTAGAGTTATTGCATATGGATCTATACGGTCCGATGCGAACTCAGAGTCTAGGTGGAAAGAAGTACATACTCGTGATCGTGGACGATTACTCGCGATACACATGGGTCAAGTTTGTACGTTCAAAGGATGAGACACTTGATATTCTCATCACATTCCTAAAGACGACCCAGGTGAATCTGCAAAAACCGGTCAAGTTTTTACGAACAGACAACGGCACAGAGTTCAAGAACAATAAAGTTGAAGAATATCTCGAATCTGTCGGGATTTCACATCAATAAAGTTGAAGAATATCTCGCCTCAACAAAATGGAGTAGTCGAAAGAAGAAATCGAACGCTAGTCGAGGCTGCCCGTACTATGCTAAGTCAATCAGACTTACCTCTATTTTTGTGGGCAGAAGCTGTATCGACCGCGTGCTACACACAGAATCACTCCATGGTACATCGAAGATTCAAGAAGAATCCTTATGCGTTAATCAACAACCGAACACCGACAATCAAATACTTCCATATATTTGGGTGTAAGTGTTTCGTTCTAAACGATAGGGAGAGTCTAAATAAGTTCAGTGCTAAGGCGGATGAAGGAATCTTCATTGGCTATTCCTCGACATCAACTGCATTCCGTGTTTATCTAAAGAAGTCAAAGACGGTGATTGAAAGCATCAACGTCTCGTTTGATGAAGAAATGGCTTCCAAATAACAACGTTCAGAACCCGTTATAACAGGAATACTAGCTTCTGGGCAACTCAGTCCAGGACCTACGTCTCAACAGAATAAATCAGATGAAGCATCAACTTCTACTAACCATTTTTCTGATTTAGATTTATTATTTGAATTGTTTTATGATGAATTTCTTGGATCTAATGTAAAGAAATCTGTTGTGGTTGACAGGATGGAAGACTTCACGACTACTCATCCAACCAGTTCAGATGTTCCTATTGAATCAAACGCCCCGATTCAACAAGAGATTACAATTCAAATGCCGACTCCAACAGTTGAAGAAGTGACAAATGATAAAGAGACAGAAGTAGCTGAAACAGTAGGAGATACAATTCAGATCAATCTACAGCCAGAACAAGTTGTTCCTGTTGAGCCTTCTGAACCTATCACTTCAACTGAAATCATAATTCCTCCTGAACAAACAGAAGAAGGTACAAGCGGATTTGTAGATGATACAACCGAAATACAATCATCTAATCCACTGCCTGATGAACATAAATGGACCAAAGAGCACCCGCTAAGCCAGATTATTGGCGATCCATCAAAACCGGTGCAAACTAGGTCAACATCAATGAACATGTGCATGCATGACTCCTTTCTGAGCAAGTTCGAGCCAACAAGAGTATCAGAAGCACTTGCGGATCCAGAATGGGTGATCTCAATGCAAGAAGAGCTGAATCAATTCGATGCACTTCAAGTCTGGAGACTCGTACCAAAGCCTAAAGGTAAAACAATTATAGGTACAAAATGGGTTTTCAAGATAAAGAAAGACGAAGATGGTACCGTTATCTGAAACAAGGCAAGACTAGTAGCCAAAGGATAAAGACAAGAGGAAGGAATCGACTATGACGAGACATATGCTCTTGTGGCACGATTAGAGGCAATCAGAATGTTTCTAGCCTACGCAGCCCACAAGAACTTCACGGTCTTTCAAATGGACGTGAAAACAGCATTCCTGAATGGAATTCTGAAGGAGGAAATCTACGTCTCTCAGCCAGAAGGTTTTGTCAATCAAGAGAAGCCGAATCACGTTTACATTCTCGACAAAGCACTCTACGGTCTGAAACAAGCACCTCGAGCCTGGTATGATGTCCTTTCCACTTTTCTAGTCAAGTCTGGGTTTTCAAAAGGAACGGTGGATACCACTTTGTTTATCAAAAAGGAAAAAAGGCGATATCATTTTAATTCAAATCTATGTAGATGATATTATCTTTGGTTCTACAAATACGAAGTACTGTAAGAATTTTGCAAACCTTATGGTGTCTAGATTTCAGATGAACATGATGAGAGAGATGAATTTCTTTCTCGGTTTACAAGTAAAACAATTTTCATCGGGTATTTTTATCAATCAATCAAAATACATTAGGGATATTCTTCGGAAGTTCCAAATGGAAAATTCAAAACCGATTGGTACCCCAATGGCACCAAGTACTAAGATTGGCACCGATCCTTCGGGAAAGGCTGTTTATGTTAGGACTTATCGAGGGATGATAGGTTCTTTAATGTATCTTACTTCTAGTAGGCCAGATATAATGTTTTCAACATGCTTATGTGCACGATATCAGGCCAATCCTAAAGAAATCCATATGTCTGCTGTGAAGCGCATATTTAGGTATCTAAAGGGCACTGCAGATCTTGGTCTGTGGTATCCTAAAGATACTAGTTTTGAACTAACAGCCTACACAGATGCAGATCATGCAGGTTGTATGTTAGACAGGAAGAGCACGTCGGGACATGTACAGTCCCTCGGTGACAAACTAGTAAGTTGGGCATCGAAGAAGCAACTTTGTGTTTCAACCTCCACGGCCGAAGCAGAATATGTAGCTGCTGCTAGTTGCTGTTCTCAGGTCTTATAGATGAGAACTCAATTGTGCGACTACGGTTTCCACTTCAACAAGATCCCGATATACTGTGACTCCAAGAGCGCCATCGCAATAACAGCGAATCATGTTCAACACACAAAGACAAAGCACATAGACGTTAGGTATCACTTTATTAAAGATCATGTTGAAAAAGGAACAATTGAACTTTTCTTTGTAAAAACTGATTATCAACTTGCCGATTTGTTCACCAAACCCTTAGACGAAAAGAGGTTCAACTTTCTTATCTCTAAGCTTGGTAAGCTAAATCTTAAAATCTAATCAGTAGTTACCTATAAAAGTTTTCTAAATTGTATAATTTTTCATCATTTCTTCATTCTTAACTCTGATTGATATCTGCACTTCTCTATTCTGTTCATAATCCAAGGGGGAGAATGAGAAGAAATTGACAAGTGGTCAATATTACTTCGAGGTGGAGCTCATAAAATTTGTGCATGTACCTTTTAATGTCAGATTTTTTTTAATGCAAGAATTTAGGGGGAGCTCTTCAAGACAAAGGGGAGTACGGATATGACTTCTGATTATTTTTTATCAGAACTCGTACTTTAAAAGGTTTTACTGCTTTTTGTCTTTTCAATTTAAGTAAATAAATTTTACGTTGACTTGACATAAGACTTTTGCAGAATTTTTGAGAGATGCTTACAAGTTCATATGTTTATGACTTAAAGCTTAGCTTCATGAGATGTAAGATCGCTCGTCAAGGTATAATCCTTAATCTTAATCTCATATATGGTTGGAAGCTAGACAACTTTCAATCATAGAAAACATTGTTATCAAATGTTCAAACCACTTTCCGATTCTTAAACTGAATTCATGATTTGGAATTGTGACTTTAAATGTTTTCGAAGATCTAAATTGTGCTTTAACTGTGAAATAGTTAAACCAATCTGAACATCACGTGCATCATAGGAAAACAAGATTTTCATTGTGCTAGGAATTAACACAACTTCTATGAAATCACCTTAACCAGTGATTTCTACCCACGAAGTTAATCCATAGTGATTGAGTGTGAGAAGTCAAAAGAAATGAGTGTATCAAACAGAAAAAGTAAGTTTGATTAGAGTGAGCAAAATGTTTAAAAGAAAGAGCGTGTGAGAACAGAGTTAAAAGAATATCACAACTCTGCACCAACTTTTTCTGAGCCGGGTAGCCACATTACTAGTGTTTCACAATTCTTTGGTGAACATTATTGAAATAGGTAACTAGCCCATGCCAACTCTTGATCAAACCTCACAATATACTCATTTTCTTCTCAACAAGAAAGTGTTTCACATTTTCAAAGGGGATGCAGCACATATGCTATCTGATTTTCATTTGGAAAATATGGATATTGAAAAGAAGGAAGTCTGCCCCACCTTCGCACTTCAATCATGCACATTGAGTCTGTGTTTAACTTATTGTTGTCTCAGTGGTTTACACAATTTTGAGCCAATAAGCAATCATCAAGTGCTTAATTCTTTCTAACACAAGCACGAACACACAAGGAATTAGTTTCTTTGTCATAACGTTTATAGAAATTTACCTTTGTGGTGTTTCGATGATTAAATGGAAGCCCTGGGGGAGTCAACATCAAACAGCTCCTTTCCAATGTGTATTCGTTACACACAGTAACTTAGTGTTACTGACAGGCATGTTAACTGATTCATTAGTTGATTCAGGTGTTACACGACTATTTTGTCTGGATTTGAAAAGATCTGGATGAATATCTTTTGAATTGACGGATCAGGGGCTCTAACCGCAAGATAGACATTTCTTACAAATAATTTTGATGAAGTCGTTGCACTTAACATCAAAAAGGGGGAGAATGACTACACAAGAAATGGCAAAGATCACATGTTTCAAGAATCACGTCCAAGATTGAAATCTTCAAAAGCAACTATTCTGAAAACATGCTGATTTAAGAGCTAGAGAAAGAGATTGCATCTTCTGAGCTGAACAAGAAGACTGAATTGCTAAAATCATTTTCGTAATAATCTTGATCCAAAGGGGGAGATTGTTAGACCACAGTCTCATTGGATTCAAGATCATCCAATCTGAAGATCGCAATCTGAAGCTAAAGCCGAAACGTCGACTCTCAATATTAAAGTCTATGTCGTTTGTAATAAATGTCAATGTAATTGTTTATTATTGTACTAGTTAAATTAATATCTAGTTTGTTAGATATTAGTTAACTTAGTTAGTTTCTAGTTATTTAGTTAGTTATATTATTTAGTTAGAAATAATATCTAGATATTATGGTAGTGTGTTAGACACACTAAGTTTAGATATTTGTGTTTCTCTACCAACTCTCTTAATCTGATCAGATCATATCGACACACACAGAACACACACAAAAAGGTGTAAAAGAGAGAAAAACACAGAGAACACAAAATAGCTTGAATCGATTAACCTTGTAACCATTTGTTATAATCAATACAGGTTGGTAATCTTATTGTATTGTTAATCTAAGAACTTGATATAAACATTGTTGGACCGACAAGAGAGAATTTCGCCATTGCCCGATGGATGATAACAAAAAGAAATCTGGGAAATAGGACTGAAATGGGTTGTTTTCCTTTGGCCAAGTAATTGTTCTTCTTGTCCACCGCAGTCAGCATCTCACAGAAGAGGATATGAGCCATATTAATGCTTCTGTTGAAGAAGAGAGCATACATGATGGCAAGGATGGCTGGATGTGTCTGATCCTGGCTTCCAATTTTGCAGGTAATTGTGCGATTCAACACACTAAACATGAAGTTCCACTTGGGAGGCAGGAACTGACGTCTAAACTGACTTAGGCGTGTGATTTCCTTGTTGTAGCCTAAGTGGTGGAGGAACTGAAGAAGAACTTCTTGAGTTGGTGGTTTCTCAAATTTCTCTATTTGAAGGTCTGATGTTGTGAGCAGGTTGAATCTGCGAGTTAGGGTTTGTGGGGTGATTCTTATGTTCATGCTTTGATCACCTAGGTCAATGTGCCCAACTAGTCCTTCCTTTTCATCATCGTATTCACTTGAATACCACCATTGTTGAACAAAGCATAGAGGAACATCTGAAGCATGTTTTGTGAGGACATCATTGAGTTCGCAGTTGGTGAAAAAGTCCAGTATGGGGCGAAACTGCTCATCGTATTTGGTAGGGGTGACATCCAGAAAGTAGTTGTTGCCTTTCACTGGGACATCAAATTGTTCCATGTTCAAGTTTGGAACTAGTTTGCTGGAGTTGTCTGAGGTTTGGGAATGAGCCGCCATTGTTGCAGGTTTTGAGAAGGATGAGAGCTTAGAAAGAGAGAGAGATTTGGGATTTTGGATTCTGAGAGCGTAAAGAATAACGAGAATGGAAAAAGGGGTTTTATGGACAAAGGTGGAGTGAAAGGGTATGGAAACGGCGATTGAGTGTTCCAATGTCAGAAAGGATGTTCCATCATCCCCTAATAAATAGGTGACACGTTGAGGTGTGTAGGGGAGAGACGCTTGGTGTCAGAAAATCACCAGAAGGGTTTTTGAAAAGAAACGAATGGTTATCCAAAAGAGATTTTATTTTAAATTATTTTTCTTTTAAAAGAAATTCCTGGAATATTCTCAAAAATGAGAAAAGATCAGGGTTTTTGATATGAGAAACAGGGACAAGATCAGAGGCTCTGATATAAGTGTCAGAGACAAGATCAGAGGTTCTGATATTAGTATCAGATACAAGATCATAGGCTCTGATATGAGTATCAGAGACAAGATCAGAGGCTCAGATATGTGTATCAGAGAAGCTCTTGCTCCCCCTTGAAAGATGAAGGGTTATTTTGCTCCCCCTTGACCAAAGAATGGTTTCTTTTTATCTTCTCCCCCTTGACAGAAGCGTAGATATACAAAAGAATGATTTTGACTATTTGAACAATGTTCAGAGATGCTGAAATTACTTTCAGAAGCTCTGTTGAGAACATGCTACTAATGTCAGAAGCTCTGATGAAAGGATCAGAGACTATGATGTTTTCCTGTTTTAGGTAGACATGTTCAACATTCCCAACTTGTTGATTAAAAAATTGAACCTTCGTTCATCCAAAGCTTTAGTGAAAATATCAGCAAGTTGAAGTTCTGTTGGTACAAAATATATTTCAATTGTTCCCTTCTCAACATGATCTTTCAGAAAGTGGTACCTTACATCAATATGCTTTGTTTTGGAATGATGCACTGGATTGGCAGAGATGGCTATGGCACTCTTTGAATCACACAGAATTGGAATTTGTCATACTGTAAGCCATAGTCTCTGAGTTGAGTTTGCATCCATATGACTTGAGAGCAACAACTAGCAGCAGCAACATATTTTTCCTCTGTTGTAGAAGTTGAAACACAGTTCTGCTTTTTGGATGTCCAACTTACCAGTTTTTTTCCCAATAGTTGACAGCATCCTGATGTACTCTTTCTATCGAGTTTGCATCCTGCATGATCTGCATCAGTGTATGCTGTTAAATCAAAGCTAGACAGTTTTGGATACCAGAGACCTAAAGAAGGTGTGCCTCTGAGGTATCTAAAAATTCTTTTAACAGCAGAAAAATGAGATTCTTTTGGATTTGCTTGATATCGAGCATAGAGACATGTTGTGAACATTATATCAGGCCAGCTTGCAGTTAAGTATAGAAGTGATCCTATCATGCCTCTGTAGGTTTTGACAGCTACAGATTTTCCCGAAAGATCAGAGTCAAGCTTGACTCCAGTTGCAATAGGTGTTTTCATAGAGGTTGAATCATTGAGTTTGTATTTTTTCAAAATGTCAGAGACATACTTAGATTGAGTTATAAAAGTACCCTCTGATGTTTGCTTTACTTGTAAGCCTAGAAAGAATGTTAATTCTCCCATGAGACGCATCTCAAATTTACTCTTCATCAACTCTGAAAACTTATCACAATACTTTTGATTTGTAGAGCCAAATATAATGTCATCAACGTATATATGTACTAAAAGCATCTCATTTTTGTACCTTTTTATGAACAAAGTTGTATCTATTGTACCTTTTTCAAAACCATTATTTATCATAAATGTGGACAGAGTAGCATACCAATCTCTTGGAGCTTGTTTAAGTCCGTATAGAGCTTTATCAAGATAATAAACATGGTTAGGAAACTCTGCATTTTCAAATCCAGGTGGTTGCTGGACATAAACTTCTTCATTTAATTTACCATTTAGAAAGGCAGATTTAACATCCATCTGATATACTTTAAACCCTTTGTGTGCAGCATAGGCTAAGAAGATTCTAATTGCTTCTAGCCTAGCTACAGGTGCGAAGGTTTCATCATAATCAATACCCTCTTCTTGGCAATATCCCTTAGCAACCAACCTTGCTTTGTTTCTGA
Organism: Arctium minus; assembly: GCA_954870635.1. Classification (NCBI taxonomy): domain Eukaryota; kingdom Viridiplantae; phylum Streptophyta; class Magnoliopsida; order Asterales; family Asteraceae; genus Arctium; species Arctium minus. Next base: position 49,689,850 of record OX941093.1, read on the forward strand.
TAATAATGTCATCCTCATCCTTTTTATTTCTGAAGACCCATTTAGTTCCAATTGCAAATTTTCCTTTAGGAAGGGGAACTAAGGTCCAGACTTTGTTTCTTTCAAACTCTTGAAGCTCATTCTGCATTGCAGAGATCCAATGAGGATCTTCAATAGCTTCATTTACCTTCTTTGGTTCAATGATGCTTAAAAATTTTACAAAATAGCATTCATTGATTGTGGCTTATCTGGTTTTGACACCCTCTGAAGGTGATCCAATGATCTGATCATGGGGATGATCCTTTATCCATCTTGTGAGTGGAGCATGAATATGAGGTGGAGTTTGAGCTTCAGAGATGATTGAAGGAGACATCTCTGTTGTGCTGTGCAGAGGCTCTGAAGTGGGTTCCAGAGGCTCTGAGGTGGGTTCTAGAGACTCTGAAGTGGGTTCCAGAGATGAAGTATGCTCTGAAGTTTCTTCAAGAGATGTCTCTGGAAATTCTTCAGATGTTTCTTGCTCATCTTCTGCTTCTGAAGATAATTTTCCTCCAGGTTGTCTTGTTTCATATCTTAGACCTGTATTTAAAGAAGCAGAAGTTGTAACTTCATAAGAACCAGAAAGATTTGTGCCTGTATTTTGAGGTTCCTCTGAAGTTAATCTGTGAATATCTCTGAAAAGAAACTCTGAATTATCATCATCGAAGAAGTCTTCGAATATGTTGTTTAGTTCAGATTCTCTTATCTTGGACGATTCAGAGATATTCTTGGCAAGATTTCTGTCATCATCAAAAGACATATTGATGCTCTCTTGGATTGTTCTTGTTCTCTGATTGAACACTCTGAAAGCTTTTGAGGCTAATGAATATCCAATGAATTTGCCTCCATCTGCTTTCTTGTCAAACTTTCCAAGAGATTCTCTATCATTTAGAATATAACATCTGCATCCAAAAACATGGAAATATTTAACATTAGGTTTCCTATTGTTAATGAGTTCATAAGATGTTTTCTTGAATCTTTTGACAATGGTAGCTCTGTTTTGAGTAAAACAGGATGTTGCCACTGCCTCTTCCCAAAAATTTGTTGGAAGATCAGATCCAGCAAGCATAGTTCTTGCAGCTTCAACAAGTGTTCTATTTTTCCTCTCAACAACACCATTTTGTTGAGGGGTTCTTGCTGCAGAGATGTTTGGAGTTATGCCTTCTTTTGAAAGATATGAGTTGATTTTGGCATTTCTGAACTCTGTCCCATTATCACTTCTCAGCTTCTGAACTTTGCTATCAAACAGAACCTGCAATCTTTTTAACAATCTTATTAAAATATCAGGGACATCAGACTTGGCTCTGATGAATTCTATCCAAGTATATCTAGAGTATTCGTCAATTAAAACGAGAATATACTTTTTACCTGATAAACTCTGCACAGAGATAGGACCACAGAGATCCACATGAAGCATATGCAGAGGTTTTGGACAATTATTATCACTTTTGGTCTTATGGGAAGATCTTTTCATTTTTCCCATTTCACAAGCAGAACAAAGATGATCTTTGTTAAACTTCAGAGATGGTAATCCCTTAACCAGATTTAGTTTGACCAACTTATCAAGTGAAGAAAAGTTCAGATGTGAGAACTTTTTATGCCAGAGCCAAACATCTTCACTGTTCAGAGATACTAGACAGAGTTTCTTTGAGTCAGTTTTTATGTGTTTGGAAAAATTCATTCTGTATAAATTACCTTTTCTGTCAGCTCTGAGCATTTCTTGACCTGTTTTTGAGTGAAGTAATGAACAATGTTTTTCTTGAAATTTCACATCAAAACCATGGTCACAAAGTTGACTTATGCTGATTAATTTATGCTTTAACCCATCAACATAAGCAACCTTTGATACAGAGACATTACCTCTTGTAAGCTCACCATAACCCTTAATCTACCCTTGCATATTGTCTCCAAAAGTTACTGCTCCTCCAGATTTAGCTTTGAAAGAGGATAGTAACTTCTTATCTCCAGTCATATGCCTTGAACATCCAGAATCTAAGTACCAGATTGGCATAGACTGTTTCTGCAAGACATATTAGATTTTCATAGGTACCCATCTCATTATGGGTCCTTTTTTGTTAGACTTCTGATTATCTCTTTGAAATTTTTCCTTCTCATCATTTGATGTTTTGGCAGAGTTGTCCTTTTTTCTTTTGAGGCTTTGTCTCTGAATTTTTATTCAGAGACTGATTTAGAAAACGGTGAGAACCTCTGAAGTGATTTTTCAGTTTCATCAAGAGTTCGATGCAATTGCACTTCACAGAACAAGAAGAAGTAGAAGCAAAGGTTTTCATTTCATTAAATGCATTCGATACATTATGATTCCTTTTTGAATTAGTACTAGGAATATTACAAGTATTCCTAACTACTTCCTTTCTTCTAGCTTGAAAGACAACCTTCTTTTCAAGTTGTCTCTTCTTGTTCAGAAACATCCTTTTCTCTTTATTTCTCACTGCACAAACAGGGTTAGAATGGTTAATTTCTTGCCATTTTCCTTTTTGTTCAGGAGTAAACTTGATCGGTTTATAAGTGTAGAGTTGAGAAGTGATGGTTTTATTCTTTGCCTCTACTTTTAATTCTTTTTCAAGATCCAGAGAAGTTTTTGCTTGAAGACACATTTCTGCAAAGTCAGGACATATTGGTATTCTAGGTTTATTTTTCAAAACATAAATAGGAACAAAATTCCAGAACCAACAGTCTCTATCTTTTTATGAATTTCTTTCTCTGATCTGCAGAAAATCTGTTCATCTATCTCTGGATTAGATTCAAAATCAGAGTCAAGAAAGTCTCTTTCAGCCTTACCAGAGATAGCTACCTCTGATGGTTTCTCAATTTTCTTGGGTCTTGATACTCTGATGATTCTTTTCATGCTTTCTCTCTTCTTCAAACCAGCTATAATATTTTCTTTATTTATTCTTTTGATGTCATCCTCAAATGTAGTTCTGATGCATTCATCAGATATTGGTGAATACAGAGGAGACCTTGAGAGGAATACAGAAAATGATCCATGTGAAGAAAGAAAGGCACAGAGCAGATCTATTGGCAAAACTAGACTTGGAGATTGGCTCAATGATTAATTTCAGAGCTCTAATCATGAAGTTTCATGGAATCTGTTCTAGTGACAAATGTTAGTTTGTTTCCTTATTTTTGAATGTTACTTTCTCTGTAATGTATTTCCAAATGTTTGAGAAGTAATATTTAAGAGGATGATTTTCTCCTCTATGCTTTCTAGTTTAAATTTTTGTTCTCTACTACTCTTGCAATTTTTATTTTCAACACTTAGGGCGAGATTGTTAGCTCCAAATCTTCATTTGTTAAAGTGTTGAAAATATCTAAATCCTGCTTCAGAGGACGAAGACTTCAAAGGACGAAGACTTCAGAGGACATACCTGCCTCTGAAGTACATATCAGAGGAACACTTTCAGCAGAAGACATCAGAGATGGCTTCATCAGAGGCTCTGAAGACTACATCAGAGCTTTGAAGACATTCTCTCTGAAGAAGGCGCTGAAGACATTTTCCTGAAGTATCATAACAGATAACCAATCACTTAGTGATAAGATTTACTTATAGAGTAGGTTACTGTTCAAGCATGTCTTGAGCTTACCTTTTAGGTAAGACACTGTTCAAGCATGCTTCTATTTGTCAGAATAGTACACTGTTTACTTTATAGTCCTATAAATAGGACCATCACTCATTTGACAAAAGTGTGCTTTTTGATATCTTGTATTAGAAGAATCAACTGAATATATCTTGAGAAGATCATGTTCTTACTGCTTATCTTATTATATGAACTATGATTTTTGAATCTGCTTTTGATATTAAACTATATTGCTTCCGCTGTTATTACTCTTGTTGTTTATATCATTATTATTGTAAGATTAAATCTGGGATCCAACAATTGGTATCAGAGCCAAATGAAGAAACTCTTCTTCATTTCGGTCATCTATGGCAACAATTGAAGATTGGATGATTATTTTGTTGTTTTGGTGCTTAGATTGATTCAATCACATGAGCCTTGACACAAATATCATTTATGTGATTTATTCACTATTTTGTGCTTAATGGAAATCTATTTTTTCATTTAGATGAGTTTTGGATGAACTTTGATCTAGATTTTATTGATTTCTTAAAAAATCTGAATTCTGCACACCACATGTTTGATGAAATGCCTATGAGAAGATTTTATTTCATTTTGGTTAAATCTGATAAGTTTTTATTACATGTGTGTGTCTTTGATCTCTCTGATTTATTGATCTAACATTTGATAAGCACTAAGTAGATGATCTATGATCCCATCCTTGTGTGTGCTTTAGTCCATTGCTATTTTAGCATCTCGATAGTTAGGTTGTTGATCTCAGATCTGACCTTGATATCATTCGAGATTGGACTCTCTTTGATCCAGATTTTGTTCAAAATTCCACTGCTCATAATCAATTAAATGACAGACTAATTCATTTGGGTCTTGAAAAATGTTGATTGATCCAAATTCGGAGAGATAAGGTTGGATTCTCATTGATCATGGCCATTGAGATTGATTTCATTTCCAAATTTCAGAATTAGAAAATGTGCATGTTTTATGTTTTCTCTCAATCTTGTTATTGACAAAGCCTTCCTTCCAGGGACGTCCGAATACGCTCTCCAAATAGTCGGTTTATTCAAATTAGACTATTGCGCAAATCCAAACTATACTCAAACATCAAACATTCAGTCGATACATTCAGTCGATACAATCTTTACCATATTAAGATAATCTTACTTATCGATACTTAATTACCAAAATCTAGTCTCCTTAAAGTTCCACCACTGTGAGGCTAACATTTTTTATGATCCAATGAGAGTACTTCTAAACATTCCAAAGATCACTGGCCTCAAAAGAACGAGTCGACGCCTAAAAACTAAAATGGCCACATTGCAAACGTGGATATGCCAAGAAGTATTTCATTCTTGGTTGCACTGAGTCTATCCCTAATAAAGACTTAAAGTTACACCCGATACGGAAATAAAACCCCAAATATTACCGCTTTAATAAACAAACCACATCTTCTTTCTTCATGGACTCATTAAGATGGTACACCACCAACACATAACATGTTGTCGAAGAAACAATCCATCAATTCAAATCCAACCATACGCAAGCAACCGCACAAGGCTTTAACCCGAAAATTTACCGAAAGGAAAGATCACCACTTACATAACTGAGATAATAACATAAATCTACTACCTTAATTATTCATACGTGAACAGACTTCATGAGGCTAAATTTTCGAAAATCCAAACATGTCCACAATTTGGGTCATCCGACGCAGTCCCCAAGGACTTCTCTAGTCCCTAATCACAACTCCTATCCCAAGAGGGTTTTAATCTATAGCACCGATTGAGTTCAAGGTTTTTCAAACTAATATACCAATTTGAAATTTTATAAGACTTTTAGACGCCAAATCTTTATAACAATTAACCGTACATGTAAAAATCCACTACCGCTCACTCGGTAACTATGCAAAGCAGTCACCTATGCCACACATATAAATCCATTTCGATAATCATTTGATCATTATTAAGCTAATAATTTCAACGCAAAAGATGTTCAACGAACTTTTCAAACGAATCACTATGGTCCTAATATGCACCAATTTATGCCATGTACGTAAAATAATCTTTCTGCACTAAAACAGTGTGCAACAATTGTTTGTACAAACTCCAAAAAAGGAACTTCACGAGATCAAACTCCAAAATTTATCTCTTTTAACCATAAAATGACATGGAATAGAATTTCCAACAATATCCGCATACATCAGTTTATTTCATAAAACCTAATAAAACGATAGGTGCATGCGGTTTGGTCAAGCGTAAAATAATTTAGATCGACTTCAAACTTTAAGTTGCACGAATAAAATGCTCTTTGTCCCAAAATAGTGGCTACAATGTCATGCATACCAGTAAATCAATATAATGCATTACGTGAAACAATAATAGTAAAATCAACAACCGAAGAATGTTCAAAGCAAAAGTTTAACACGAACCACCATAGGTCCTTCATATGCTTACTCACACCTAAAGTATAAATCAATTCAAAAGTGTAATTATGCGATATCAAGACTCTCAAGATGTCTCTTAAGGTTGCGAAAATACATGGACAAAACTCGCATGAGACAAGACGCTCAATAAAACTCATAAATTTACATACACCATAATTAAAGCCTACGCATTTCAAATTTCATTCATGCGTCGTAAAACGTCGTAAAATAATACTCCATAAAACTCAACAAAACTCTCACGGAATAAAATTCCCAATAAAACTCAAACAACAAATAATATAAGGTAACTCTTCGTCCAAAACCTTATCATATGTGGAGGAGATCAAATGTTAAAGTCATAAATCGCAGTTACTTGTCCAAGACCCTAAACAACATCAAAATATAGACATCACAATATCCGAAAATATTGTTAGACAACAACGAGAATAAAGAAAGTCTCAACAAAGTTTTCAACCACATGCAATAAACTAATTTTATTCATGTTTAAAATTGTGGTTTAAAATCACTTGCGTGTTAAACGTCTTTCCAAGCATTCAAAATACGACTTACATGATGGTTTGGGAAAGTATGAAACACTTTATGAAATTTATTTTAAAAGCAAGTTTCTTGCATGAATTTTGGTCGAGACCCAAAATCATAGGACCAAGCTCACCCAGTCTACTAGTCACACAAATAACTTTGGGAGAACTCAAAAGTCTTAAGGCGGTAACTCACGACAAAGTCATCCGTCCTTATAACTTCTTCCCAATGATGATGATTTAACAAGCCTATGGTTTAATCTTAAACAATATCCCTGGCCCATAATGGTCAGCTTAACATACTCATCATACTTAACTGTCACTCAAAGTGACAATACTATAAACATCAACTCTTCAAATGATCATTCACTAAGAATTCACTCACTACCCCATTGATCATCACATGAGGGTGATTCAAGCATACATATGTGACATGTAAGTTCACCAATGCACTGGCCAGGCGCACTTATGAACGCACCGTACATGATTATCCTTGCCACTCTCATTATGATTCCCAATTCTAATGACTCCATCGACCTCAAATATCTTATCTTAAAGTGCCTAGATGTACAATCTCACTTTCACTTAGAAGAACGCTAGTTTGAGTCTACGTATCCGAAATCAACACCTAAATCTCTCAAACTTGAGCTCTGATACCAACTTATAACACCCTCAAACTTGGAAAGAGCATTTAATTAAAACTTTCGATATTACATCAATTAAAGGTTAAAAATCCCTTTCTACAAATCCATACTTGGAAATACCTCAAATTTAGTCATACATTTAATCCCAACAATCATTGACTCGAGGCTTATACCAAGACTAAATAAAGTCGGGTGTTACTAAACCCAATCCAAGTTACTATTCCCAAAGTGCGGAATACTTCACCAAAGTTACTCTCTCTTGTGCCTATAACTAGCACTCATCCCTTCACAATGTCGCTAGTAACTGGAACCTAATGCACGTGCCGACAAATAAAAAGGTTAGGCTAACGCCTAGTGAGTTCAAATTGAAAATGTATATTTCCCAGTTTTCAAGCACAATTCAAACAAGAATAGATTTGACAATTTAGATGTAGAGAGAGAGTAGAGAGAAATCACAAGTCGTATATTGATGATATGAAAAATTACAAAGCTATGTGTTTCAAAACACTCACAACAATAGAACTATTTATATGATGCTTACTTCTCTCAAGATACTTCTCTCACACTACTAAAACTCTCATACCACTAAGATTGATAAAGTTGACTTTACATACTTTGACTTTTCATATTAAATCTTGGATACAATAAAATACACTAACAATCTCCCCCTTTGTATTCAAGATTTAAAAAAATTGACAATCGTCTTTAGTGCTTGATTCTTCAAACTTTTACTTTGACAACTTTACACAATGAAGCTTTTGGCAATCTTCAATCTCTGATGTTTTGAAGAATCGTGAAAAGTCTTTCACTTTGACTTTGAAAAGTCATCTAGTCTTGATCAACAAATTTGAAAAATCTTGAAAATCCTTTGAACTTTGCATCTTTGAATTATAAAGAATCTTTCAACTTTGAGGAATCTTTGATCATATCTTCATCTCTGTAATATCTTAATCATATTTAGAAAAACAAACTTTCTCGAATCATCTTGATTTGTCTTTGAAACACAATCTTCAGAATCCATTGACTTTCAACTGTCTTGAACTTGAAATTCCAATCTTGAACTTGAAATTCCAGAAAGTATCTCTTCTTTTTCTTCAGAAAATCTCTTCCTTTTAATCTTTGAAATTGAAATCATTAAAATATCTCCCCCTTTTTGATGATTGTGAGCATCATGATCATCAAAACTTCTTTAATTTCATCACTTTATCTTAATATGAATTTCCCCCTTTGTGAAAAACTAACAATCTCCGCCCTTTATAGTAATTTGACAATCTCCACTCTTTGATCTGAGTATCCGTCAATTCAAGAGTGTATATACCCGAATCTTTTCAAATTCAGATATAATAAACGTTGTAACCCTGATTCAACGAATGAAACAGTTAGTATACCTGTAAGTATTACGAAGCCACTTTGTACAACAGATGTATATTGGAAAAGAGTTTTTATGATGTTCATTCCCCCAGGGCTTCCAATCAATCATCGAAAAACCACAAAGGAATTTTCTATGAATGTTATGACAAGAAAACTCATTCCTGTGTAGAAATGATTGAAGCTACTCAAGCTTTTTCAGGCTCAAAGTGTGTAAACTGTTGAGACAGAAACAATGTCAGGATCGAATTCTCAACAAGAATTATGAATACTCAGAAACAATATCAAAGAAGTTGCGGAATAACACTTTGATATTCAATGTAACAGTAAACAAACAGTATATGATTAACAACTTGTAAACTTGTATTGAATGATTAAAATCACAAGATTACACACTCAACCTCAATCTTGAAGAACAAACTCTTTCAAGACGAATTCTACTTCTCTAGAATTAGGAACTATACCTTGAGGTTGATTTTTTCTCTAGAACAAAAAACGTAGAATGAATAAATTACTTCTAAACTATTCTATCAATTCTATACATAAACTGAATAAAAGATAATTATAATAAATAAAATATCTTCAGTATATCTTCCATGAATATCTTCAGCTTTCCATGTTTATCTTTAACCACGATCTCTTCATCATTATCTTCACATTATCTTAGAAGCAGCATTAACTGAGTCTTGGCAGCATTAACTACTAAGCAGCACTAACTTCTAGCAGTACTAACTAGCTAAGCAGTACTAACTAGCTAAGCAGTACTAACTTTGTTCAAGCAGCACTAACTTTGACTAGCAGTATTAATTCTACTAGCAGTAGTAATACTCAGCAGTATTAACTTTGAAGTCCTCTGGCAGTAGTAATTCTGAACTAGCAGCATTAAAGACTTGTTCACATCTTCAGTTCCCAACAATCTCCCCCTAACTTGACTTTTAGAAAGAGAAGTCAAGTTCTTCAAATGCTTCCAAAATCTTCATTGATCTACTCCAATGTTAGGATCCAGTCCCATACTCTGATTTATAGTTCTCTGAATTAAGTACTTTGCCATTTCTGAATTTGGTTCACAACCCAACTTCTTATTTAACATGGCATGAAGCTTTAGATTTGTATGGTTGTATACCCTATCCACCAAGTAATACTCCATGTGAAAAGTATCCAATGCCAGTTCGTAGACTCCACTCCTTTCATATAGAGTCCATCCTCTAACAGCTTTAAATACATCTCTTATCAAATGCTTTACTACTTCTGGTTTGAACAACATGCACAAATATTCCATAACTAACTTCACAATTGGTAACCCTGGAGCTGTCAACTGATCTGCATGAACTTTCATCCCCACTTCAAACATTTCTTCCAAATCAGATCTTGAACACTCTCTGACAATTTTGTTCCAGATGCTGTAGACTTCATACTTCTCATCCTTTCTTTTCAATCTAATGTACTCTTTGCCATCCACCTCCATAGTATCCCAGTGGATAACTTCAAGAGGTTTGAATCCAACAGGTTCAGCTGAAATAGGCTTTGGAATTTTATCCATTACCACCATGTACATGTTTACATCTGAACTCTGTGGTACTTCCTGAGTTTCAGCCTCATTCTTAGGTGCCTCTTCTTCTTCAGCAACCTTTTGCTCTTCTTCTACTCTAGGCTTCTTTACAACCATCTTTCTTTTAGCCATCATTTTAGTTCTCTTCAGAGTCTTTTGAACTTGCCCTAAAGTAGCTTCCTTCTTCTTTTCTTCCTTTTTCTCTGCCTTTTCTTTGATAGGAGTTCCCTCTTCACTTTCAGGGAATGGTTGATTAATATTCACATCATGTCTCTCCTTTGCCTTCTTTTCAAACTCCACTCTATCCTTTTCATTACTCTTCAGCTTCCCCATTTCTTTCTCATAGAGATCCTTGATTTGATCAAAAGTCATCTTCACAAACATTTCTTTCTTTACACCAATTGCACTCCTCAAGAAAGTTATCATTTTGTTTCTTTCCTGAGTGGCAAGGTAAGTTTGTGAAGGTCTTCTCTTCTTAGCACTTGTTCTGGCCATCATAGCCTTTCTCAAGCTCATTGCTCTTTGCTTTGCCTTCTCTGTTTCCAGCCCTTTCTGGAATGCTTCATTTAACTCATTTGCAAGTGCTCTAGCCATTTCTCTGTCTTTTTCAACCTGCTCCTTTTCTGCTTGATCTAACTCTTCTTGTACTTTCTTTGCTAATGCTTCATCTGACTCAATCATCTTTTTCTTTTTAGATGGTTGATCAGATTCTATCATCTTTGCTTTTCCCTTTTTCCTTGCATCTACAGCCATTTCTTTCTTCTCTATTTTCTTTGCTCCCCCTTCATTTATGACCACTCCCTTTGCTTTGATGAGCATTTCAGCTACTTCAATCTCTGTTGGTGTTAACTCTGTTACTGCTGCTTGTGAAGTTTCAGCAGCACTAACAGTTTCTGCTGCTTGTTTTGGCTCAGCAGTAGTAACCATTTCTGCTTCTTTAGTTGTAACTGCTGCTGGTGTTGTTTCTGCAGATTTCTTTTCTTCAACAAACTCCCCCTCAAACTGTTGGTCAATCTGTTCTGAGCTAGAATTCTCCCCCTTTTTGGAAGCATGGACATTTTCTATGTTGGTTGCCTCCTTTCTCCTTCTGAGAACAAACTGACCTCTTCTTTTCTTGGCCATGAGCTTTCCCACCATTTGTTTGAGTTTGGAAATCTACTGTTGTTGGGAGAGAACCACTTGCTGCAATTCTTTGATATCCTTTCCTTGATTAACCACATCAACATTAATGTTGGCTAATGCTTCAATCAATTCCTAGTAAGTATATCTATCCTCACCTTCTTTAGGTGTTTTACCCACCCTTGAAGGATCCTTGGAAAGTTTTGCCATCAATTCATCAGTGTCAGTTCTGTCCTCACCCTTGTTGGATGTTTTGCCCATCCTTGAGGGATCCTTGGATCTTTTGATAGTGGAAGTCTTCTGCCTAGCAGAAGCACTATCCACCCCCTTGGTTTCTTGGCACCTGGGACCTTTGGATGATTGCTCACCCAAAGTTGCCATGGGGAAGGTCTTATGTATGTTACCACTGACCTCCTCTAAGCTAGCAGGAGTAGTGGCAGCCTTCTCACCCATATGCTCTTCCTCCTCCTCAGAGAGCACCTCCTTGGGGTTGGGAGACACCCTTGTGGTTTCCCTGTAGATATTCTCTAAGGGAGAATCCTCCCTTAGAGGGCTTAAAGGCTTAGGGGTTGATGGTACAAGAAGGGAAGGAGCCTTCTTTACCTGTTTCCTTTTGTATGTTTGGGTAATTGGAGAAGTTGGTTTGTCAAGAAGAGACTGAGGAATTGATTTAGAGTGGGAAGGTTGGGATTGGCTAGCAGTGGGATGGTCTAATGAGGGCCTTGACCCTGCTGCCATACCTTCTTCAGTGTGGGACACCACCATCATTGTAGAGAACAATACGGTGTCAACTCCTTCCGAGTCCAAAGGGGATCTTTTCATGTTTGAAAAGACCTTACCTTTGGGAATTTTTGGTACATATACCCCATCAAAATGAGGTATATCCGTCAATTCATGGGTTATTACTTCTTGTACAAACCTGGGGTACATATAAAAACTCTTTTTACTTCCCAGGTTTGAGACAAGATCATTAAAAATCATTTGGGAAAAATTATACTTTCTGGCAGTGGCTAAGCATACCAAAGCATAAGCAATGGTGCTACTGAACTCACTCCAGCCAGTAGTCTTTTTAGAGATACAGTGCATAAGGGTATGGACAAAGAAACGCCATTGAGGTGAAAATTTTGCTTTTGAGAACTTGAACACACCCAATGGACCTCCATACCCCATTCTTGTAAGAGTAGAAAACAGTTCATCATTAGAGATAGAAGTTATACCAGAGGCATCGTCTAGACGTAGACTGATGCGAATTACCTCTTCAGTAACTGTCAAGGGTTTGTCACACACCCTTGTCTTTATCATTTGCACACCATTCTCAGTAACAATGGTGGCATTTGCCCAGAATTGCCTTTGATGCTCGATATAGATGGATGGCGATACAGTGAGAGCATGGGCAATATGGCTTGTCTTGAGGAAATCCACAATCTGGTGGAAACCAGCAGCCTGTTTGGGCTTCTGTAGCATCGCGATTTCATTGTGCTCGTCTATGAATGCCATTGATGCCATTGATCTTGAAGTTTCTTGCCTGAAAACTTTGAACTTGAGAGAGAGAGGGTTTAGAGCGCACGTGAACAGTATGCAGAGAGTCGTTATGAACTTTTAGGCGGGCAAAGGGTATTTATAGTATTCGGGACATAAGCAGTATTAACCTAGAGCAGTATTAACGGACAAGCAGTAATAACTGAGAGCAGTATTAACCACTAGCAGTATTAACTAACTCGCAGTATTAACTGAGAGCAGTATTAACTGAGAGCAGTATTAACTGAAAGCAGTATTAACTGAAAGCAGTATTAACCACTAGCAGTATTAACTAACTAGCAGTATTAACCACTAGCAGTATTAACTAACTAGCAGTATTAACTACTAGCAGTATTAACTAACTAGCAGTATTAACTACTTAGCAGTATTAACTGTGCACTGGCAGTATTAAAAATGCACTGGCAGTATTAACAATGCACTGGCAGTATTAACAATGCACTGGCAGTATTAACAATGCACTGGCAGTATTAATCATACTTACACTTTTAAGCTTTGTGAAGGACTGAGTACTGCTATACTTTTCCTGAAAAAGAAGATTAGGACCACCAAGAATAAACAATATACAGGTATTGAACCACTTTTTAAGTAGAAGCTTATTCAGAGTTGATCATTCCCATACTTGTTACCAAGAAAGTGAATCTACCCACATCAAATGCTTTGGTGAATAGATCAGCAAACTGGTTAGCAGTATGAACTTTTACAACTTGAATAAGTTTCTTTTCATTGCAGTCTCTTATAAAGTGGTACCTGATTTCAATGTGCTTTGTCTTTGAGTGCTTCACAGGATTATTAACAATGCTAATAGCACTGCTATTATCAATAAAAATTGGAGTGTGTAGAAAGGTTACCCCATAGTCCAGCATTTGATTCTGAATCCATAAGACTTGAGAACAGCAACTTGCAGCTGCTATGTACTCTGCCTCTGTTGTAGATGTGGACACTGTGGTTTGTTTATTGCACTGCCATGACACTAGTCTTGCACCCAAAAACTGACATCCTCCAGAAGTAGATTTTCTGTCCAAGTTTGCTCCACCTAGATCACTGTCTGAGTATGCAAGTAAGTCAAAAGATGAGTCATGAGGATACCAAAGCCCCAATCTGGGTTGCCCTTTGAGATATCTGAATATCCTCTTAACAGCTTGATAGTGAGATTGCTTTGGCCTAACTTGGAATCTTGCACATACACAAACTGGAAACATTATATCTGGCCTTGATGCTGTAAGATACATGATGGATCTATAGTGATGAACATCCATATCCTCCCCCTCGAGATCTGCTGTTATTTGCTTGTGTGTCTCCATAGGTGTGCTGGCAGGTTTTGAATCTGAGAAACCAAACTTAGTTAGAATATCCTGCACATACTTGGACTGACAGATAAAGATTCCATTTGACTTCTACTGAACTTGGAGTCCAAGGAAGAAAGTAAGTTCCCCCATGGAACTCATTTTGAACCTTTGATGCATTAGTTCCTCAAACTCCTTGCACATGTTGTCTCTTGTGGATCCAAAGATAATATCATCCACATAGATTTGGACCAGCAAGATATCCTTCTTCTTTCTCTTGATGAATAAAGTCTTATCAATGACTCCTCTTTCAAAGCCATTTTCCAAGAGATAGGATGACAGAGTGTCATACCATGCTCTTGGTGCTTGATGCAGTCCATAAAGTGCTTTCTTTAGTTTGTATACTTTGTCTGGATAGCTTGGGTTCTTAAACCCTGGTGGTTGACAGACATATACTTCTTCTTCAATTGATCCATATAGAAATGCACTTTTGACATCCATTTGATAGACTTTGAATTTCATATATGAAGCATAAGCCAGGAATAATCTAATTGCTTCTATCCTGGCTACAGGAGCAAATACTTCTTCATAATCTATTCCCTCTTCTTGTGTATACCCTTGAGCCACCAACCTTGCTTTATTCCTTATTACTATGCCTCTTTCATCTCTCTTATTCCTGAAGACCCATTTTGTTCCTATTGCTCTTTGGCCTTTAGGGAGGTCTACCAGATCCCAAACATCTTGCAGCTTGAATTGCAGTAGCTCTTCTTGCATGGCTTCTATCCAACTGGACTCTTTCATAGCATCATGTGCCTTCTTAGGCTCAAGCTGGGATAAAAAACAAGAGAGCACTGTATGCTGTTGGTCTTGCATTTCTTGCAGCCTGCTTTGATTTCTAGTCATCATAGGAGAAGATAGATCTCCTATTACCAGTTGTGGAGGATGATTCTTTTGAGTTCTGGTGTGATGACTAAGTTCTTCATTAAGTCCCACCTCTAGATTGGAGTCATTCAACTCCACTGAGGTGTTTTCAGCAGCTACTTCTGGGTCTTTCTCTTCTTGATTCTCCTCTTCTCTACTTTCTTCTTCACTCTGATTTGGTCCAGTAGATGGTTCCTTTTCACAGTCTTCAATAGAATCCACTGTAGGTATGGGAAAGATCACAGATTGAGATAAACTGTCTTGGACTTGTGTAGTTCCTGATCCTTCACACCCTGAACCTGCATAGTCATTACTACTGAAACCAAAAGAGTTAGTTAGTGAATCAATGTCAAACAGCCACTGAGGACCAGACCCAATAGGATTTGGTGTGTTCTCATTGCATTTGACATTGTCACTTTCTTCAATTATTCTAGAAGAAGAGTTAAAAACTCTGTAAGCCTTACTCTGAGATGAGTAACCAACAAGAAATCCCTCATCTGCTTTGCTATCAAACTTACCTAAGTGAGATTTGGTATTGAGAATAGTACAAGGACACCCAAAAGGTTTGAAAAATCCAATAAATGGTTTTCTTTTATTTAAAAGCTCATATGGGGTCTTGTTCTTTGGCTTGACCACTAGAACTCTGTTTTGGACATAACAAGCAGTATTAACTGCTTCAGCCCAGAAGGTAATTGGCAGTTTTGAATCAGCCAACAGAGATCTAGCAGCCTCTATTAGTGTCCTATTTCTCCTCTCAGCAACTCCATTCTGTTGAGGAGTCCTAGGGGCACTATATTGTCTCTCAATGCCTTTCTCTTCACAAAAGGTGTTTAGATCAAGATTTTTAAATTCAGTCCCATTGTCTGATCTAATAACTTTTACTTTTTGATTAGTTTGGTTTTCAATTCTTAGGATAAAGGATTTGATCAGTCCACTTGTCTCATCCTTAGTCCTTAGAAAATATACCCAGGTAAATCTAGAGTAATCATCAACAATAACTAAGCAATAAGATTTCTTGCCTATACTCATAACATTTGTAGGACCAAACAGATCCATATGTAATAACTGGATGCAAGAAGAAATAGTATTTAACTCTTTGGTCTTATGAGAAGTTTTGTGTTGTTTGCCTTTAAGACAAGCAACACAATGATCATCACATGAAAAGACTTTTGATGGTAAACCTCTTACAAGGTTGTTTTTAACAAGTTTGTTCATTGTCTTGAAGTTCATGTGACACATCCTTCTGTGCCAAAGAGAGGATTCATCCACAGAAGCTTTAGAAACAAGACAGTTCAGGGATGAATCACTAGAAACATTGTCCATATCTAGACAATAAACATTGTCCTTTCTTGGAGTTCTAAGTAGTATCATGCTTTCATCAACTACTTTGAACCCTGGAGCAAGGATCATACACTCTGTATTAGTAAATAATATGTTATGTTGTTTGTCACAAACCTGTGATACACTTAACAGGTTGTACTTCAACTGATCAACATAGTAGACATCCTCAAATGTTATCTTACCTTTTGTAACATTACCTTTTCCACTTATTTTACCACCAGTAAGATTATCTCCAAAAGCAACATGTCCTCCATTGATATGCTTGAAATCCTGAAGGCATGACATGTTGCCTGTCATGTGCCTAGAGCAACCACTATCAACATGCCATATGCTCTTCCCCTTGAGCTGTTGGTTGCCCTGCACATAAGATAAATCAGTTAGTATGAAATAGGAACCCAAGCCAAAGTGGTCTTGGGTACCCCTTTCTCATCAAAATATTTACATTCTTTCTTGACAAGATTTTTAAACTTTGACTCCTCATTTCTGGAGTACTTTGTCACAATGATGGGTTTGGAAACACTTTTGCTAAAAGCAGTACTGGTTTTAGAATTACTAACTGCCTTAGCAGCACTTGCATGCTTAGCAGTACTAACCTTGTTAGAAGTAGTAACTGTGTTAGCAGCAGTAACTGTGTTGGCAGTATTAACCTTTGAAGAGGTACTAACAGTATTAGCAGCATTAATATTTTCAACAGTACTAACACTGGTAGCAGCAGTAATGCTTCCAGCAGCACTATCCCTGTCAGCAGTACTAACAGTTTTAGTGCTTCTAGGCACCCACATTTTAATACTTTCTTTTAAAACCTTTTTCCTCATGGGGCCTTTGGTTTCAACAGATTTCTTAACCACATGTTTCTTTCCATCCTTCCTATAACCAGCAGGTTTTTGCACAAATCCTTGAAAGTTCATCTGTTGGTTAATAGGGTTAAAGAAACAATGCTTAGCCAAATGGTTTAATTTACCACATATGAAACAAGGTTTTGGTCTGATTATTTTATTCAGATCAACTCCTTGTTTCTGAGCCCATTGATTGTTCCAGTTTCTCTGATTTCCTCTTGGTTTATCATGTTTTTGGGGCTCAGGTTTATTACATTCACACTGTTTGCAAGAAATAGGGTTCACAACAGTGGTCTGCTTATAGTAAACCTTCTTGTTCTTTCCCTCAGTCTTCTCTATTTCATTGGACTTGACCCAATTCTTTCCACATCCCTCATTGGTGATTATGTGGTTTTCTATAGGAATCTCACCACTCACAGTGTTGTTCTTATTCTTGACAACTTCTTTCTCAGATTTATCTTTAACAACTACTTCATCTAAGGGATCAATCTCAGTGGCTCTCTCAGGTAGGTCCTTCCTATCCTTTGTTTCTAACAAATCTGAACTAGGATGAATGTAGTTGTTGTTATAGGGTGGTGGTGTGGTATTGTACCCTATTCCTCTTCTCAGTTTATCATGAATCTGAGATTGTAGTAAAGAATCCATTGCTTTAGAGGCATTGGAAAACTTTTCTACATCTAGCTTGACTTTAGCTAGTTCTCCTCTTAGCTTTTCACTCTCTTCTTTGGATCTGGTCAGTTGAAGTTCTAAGTCATTCTTCTCCCACTTCCAGTAGTTTGTGTCATAAGAGTGTTGAAGCTCATTGGCTTGAAAACCCTTAATCTGCTCTTCAAATCTCTCAACTATCCTCACATAATCTTTTATGTCCTTTTCCAATCTCTTAAGGTCATCACTCATGTTCTTGTTGTGATCCCTATACCTTTTAACAGTGTTAATGCAATTTGGAGAACAAAGATTGGAGGTTACCTCTGTTGGGAGATCAGACACCTCTGCCATTAGAGCTTGGTTTTGAATGGCCTCTTCAGCTTGATCACTCCAATCAAACCCCATACCTTGTTGAGAGACAAGGGCTTGTGCAGAGTTTCTGTTATTATTGAAGCTTCCAGATTATCTCTGCTGGTGGTTGTTGTTGTGAGACACTCCACTTCTGCATTCCCTAGCAAAGTGTCCCTTTTGATGGCATTTATAGCATTCCACCTTAGACTTGTCAAAACCTGCTCCATCTTCTCTTCTTTGGGAGAAGTTGTTCCTCCCAGTTCTTTTGATGAACTTCTTAACTCTCATAGAGAGCATGGCCATCTGCCATTTAATGTCCATCTCTTCAAGATCATCTGGATGGAGTTGTTCCAAGTCATCATTAATAAGAGAAGAGTTTCCATGATTGGACAGAAAGGCTTCAAATACAGTTTCAGTGCCTTTCTCTTGATTTACTCCATTGGCAGCACTAACTGATTCAGGATTGGAAGTAGAATCAATTGATGCTGAAAGGAGTGCAGCATTGTGAACATATCCAGAAGGCTTCTTCTTAGCCTCTACCTCAGATTCAAAAACTCTTAGATCATTATATAGATCATCAAGTTCCTTTTCTTCCAGTTGATCATTCTGTCTGAAAGACACAGTATACATGGTCCATTCATCACTCAGGGACCTTAGGAACTTCCTGTTTAGATCATCTTGATCAATTTGTACTCCCACTGTAGCTAATTCACCAATAAGCTTGTTGAACCTGTCAAAAGTTTGAGTCATGGACTCATTCTTGGTTGACATAAAGTTCTCATATTGTTGCTTCAGAATGGCTTTCTGATTTCTCTTGGTACTTTTAGTACCTGAGAATCTCTTCTCCAGAGCATCTCTGCATCAGTGCAGTTGCAGAACTGATGTTGATATTCATTGGGAATAGCCAAGAGCAAAATGCTCAAGGCTTTCATCTCTGTCTGTCTAGTCTTTCTTTCAGCATCAGTTTTTGGTGGAGTTCTCTTTCCATCTGCACCAATCTTTCCTGCTTCAGAAGGGCCATTCTCAATGATGTCCCACATAGAATAGTCAGTGAGGAGTATGTACTACTTGATTTTGATCTTCCACATGTCGAATTCATTTGGTCTGAGCATTGGAACCTTTGAGACCAAAGTACTGTTTGATTCTGCAAAGTTTTCCATGATGAATGAATAGATGTTTCTGAGAGAACTTGCTCTGATACCACTTGTCAGGATCGAATTCTCAACAAGAATTATGAATACTCAGAAACAATATCAAAGAAGTTGCGGAATAACACTTTGATATTCAATGTAACAGTAAACAAACAGTATATGATTAACAACTTGTAAACTTGTATTGAATGATTAAAATCACAAGATTACACACTCAACCTCAATCTTGAAGAACAAACTCTTTCAAGACGAATTCTACTTCTCTAGAATTAGGAACTATACCTTGAGGTTGATTTTTTCTCTAGAACAAAAAACGTAGAATGAATAAATTACTTCTAAACTATTCTATCAATTCTATACATAAACTGAATAAAAGATAATTATAATAAATAAAATATCTTCAGTATATCTTCCATGAATATCTTCAGCTTTCCATGTTTATCTTTAACCACGATCTCTTCATCATTATCTTCACATTATCTTAGAAGCAGCATTAACTGAGTCTTGGCAGCATTAACTACTAAGCAGCACTAACTTCTAGCAGTACTAACTAGCTAAGCATTACTAACTTTGTTCAAGCAGCACTAACTTTGACTAGCAGTATTAATTCTACTAGCAGTAATAATACTCAGCAGTATTAACTTTGAAGTCCTCTGGCAGTAGTAATTCTGAACTAGCAGCATTAAAGACTTGTTCACATCTTCAGTTCCCAACAAACAAGTATTACACGGACTCGATGTGCATGAAAGAGGTGCGAAGGTAGGGCAACTTTCCTTCTATTTCAATATCTAAATCTTCCGAGTGAAGATTAGATAGAAGATATGTTGCATCCCCAAGAAAATGAAACATTTCTTTTTCGGGAAAAAACGAGTGGTTGTTGGGGTAATTGCAAGAGTTGGCATGGGCTCACTGCCTTTTTCAATGATGGTCACCAAAGAATGTGAACCAACAGATTATGTGGTTGCCCGGCTCAGAAAGTAGTTGGTGCAGAGTTTCCATATTCTTTTAACTCTGTTCTCACACCCTCTTTCTTTTCATCATTAAAGCTCACTTCTAACCAAACTCTCATTTACATTTTACCGCTCAGCACAATGAGAAAAACTCAACCGGATGATTTATCTCCCCCACTCTTTGATTTATAAACCTTCATCCCTCACTCACTCAAGGATAACTTTCGGGGTAGGAAACACTGACTAACGTGAATCCATGGAAGTTCTGTTTAAGCTCTCACACTGATCCCATGTAAGTCCTAGAAAGAATGGTTGCTCAACAAATTTAACTTTAACAGTTAAGCACAAATATGATATCATTGTTAAAATGTATGCTCATCAAGAATATGAATGATAATTTGAACATTTGAACTTTGAAGATCTCTCAAAACAATGATATTGAATGAATGAAATACAATCGAGAGAATTGTTTTGAGAATCTGACAATGTATCAATCAGATCAAATATCATGAGTATAAACATGAAATGGTTGGGGTATCAAAGAACTTGATAGTTTGTTTATATGAACGAATATAAACAATTTAGCAATGAACGAACAAATATATAAATGATGAAGCTCAACAACTTGAAATCAAACGGGGGTATTACCATCGAAAAAATTGTTTCGTTTAGAGACATGGTAATAAAAATTCAAATGAAGTACTGAACCGGTGTGTATGAATACTTGACAGTATATGGACAAGATAAGACACAAGTTGTCGGTCCACAATGTTTATCAAGTTTTATAGATTACAACACATTTAACGATTACCAACCTGTATTGATTAATAGAAATGGTTACAAGGTTGATCTTTGAAGCTCTCGTGTGTGTTCTCTGTTTTACACCTTTAAGTGTGTGTTTTTGTGTGTTCTGATTGTGTTGAGTATTAGACACACTTTCTTCACCTAACATACATAATTTCTAATATCTAATAACTAAAGTAATATCTAGATATTATCTAGATATTATTACTAACTAAATCTAATATCTAACTTAATTAGATATTTAAACTAAGTTAAACTAAATACTAAAATTACAATAAACAATAATTTACTTCGACATTTATTACAAACGACATTAGACTTTATATCGAGAGTCGACTTTCCGGCTTTAGCTTCAGATTGGATCTTCAGATTGAATGATCTTGAATCCAATAGATATGTGATCTAACAATCTCCCCCTTTGGATCAAGATCATTACTAAAAAGATTTTAGCAATTCAGTCTTCTTGTTCAGCTCAGAAGATGCAATCTCTTTCTCTAGCTCAGAATGCTTTAGCAAAGTATCTTCAAAGAAAATTTATCTGAAATCAGCATGTCTTCAGAATACTTTGATCTCGCATTTCTTGGTTAGCTTTTCTCTTCTCCAATGTCTTGTAATGTAATGGACTGTACATTTCTTCAGGCTTTAGATTCTCCCCTTTTTTGATGGAAAGTGCAACGACTTTATCAAAACTTTGAGTAAGAAATGTATTTCACTTGGAGCCTCTGATCCGTCAATTCAAAAGATATTTATCCAGATCTTTGCAAATCCAGACAAAATATTCGTGAAACACCTGAATCAACTAATGAATCAGTTAACATGCCTGTCAGTAACACTAAGTCACTTTGTGTAACAAATACACATTGGAAAGGAGATGTTTGATGTTGACTCCCTCAGGGCTTCCATTTAATCATCGAAACACCACAAAGGTAAATTTCTATAAACGTTATGACAAAGAAACTAATTCCTTGTGTGTTCGTGCTTGTGTTGAAAGAATTAAGCACGGATGATTGCTTATTGGCTCAAAATTGTGTAAACCACTGAGACAACAGTAAGTTAAACACAGACTCAATTGTGCATGATTGAAGTGCGAAGGTGGGGCAGACTTCCTTCTTTTCAATATCCAGATTTTCCCAATGAAAATCAGATAGCATATGTGCTTCTTCCCCTTAGAAAATGTGAAACACTCTCTTGTTAAGAAGAAAATGAGTAGTTGGTGAGGTTTGATCAAGAGTTAGCTTGGGCTAGTTGCCTGTTTCAATAATGTTCACGAAAAAATTGTGAAACACTAGTAATGTGGCTGCCCGGCTCAGAAAAAGTTGGTGCGGAGTTGTGATATTCTTTTAACTTTGTTCTCACACGCTCTTTCTTTTAAACATTAAGCTCACTCTAATCACACTCATTTCTTTTCGACTTCTCACACTCAATCACTATGTATTAACTTCTTGGGTAGAAATCACTGGTTAAGGTGATTTCATAGAAGTGGTGTTAATTCCTAGCACAATGAAATCCTTGTTTTCCTATGATGCATATGATGCTCAGATTGGTTTAACTATTTCAGTTAAAGCACAATATATTTCTTGAAAACATTTAAAGTCCCACTTCCAATTCATGAAATCGTTTTGAGAATCGGGAAGTGGTTTGAACATTGAAAACAATGTTTTCGATGATTGAAAGTTGTCCTTCTTTCAACCATATATGAGATTAAGATAAAGGATTGTACCTTAACGTGCGATCTTATATCTCATGAAGCTAAGCTTAAAGTCATAAACATATGAACTTGTAAGCATCTCTCAAAAATTCTGCAAAAGTCTTATGTCAAAGTCAAAGCAAATTTATTCACTTAAATTGAAAAGACAAAAAACAGTAAAACTGTTAAAGTACGAGTTCTGATCAGAAAGAATCAGAAGTCATCACCTTTTTACTCCCCCTGAAATTATGCATCAGAACATTGTTAGTGTTAAAGTTATGCATAAAATTTCAAACAAATATGTACTCCCCCTTGAAGGTTGATTTCCTCATTCGAGTATTGGAGTACAATCTCTTATTAGCTCGGAAGTAAGGTCTTTTGATCACTGAAGTACGAGTCCTAAACTGTTGTGTTTAGAAGTCATAACTTCGTTGAAGTCCGGGTTCTAAGCTGATTTACTTAGAAGCCTTTGATTTTGTCATTGAAGAACGAGTCCTGATCTGTACATAATCAGAAGTCGATATTCTTTAAAGTTCGGGTCTTGAGCTGATTTACACAAGAACCATTTCTCTCGTACTCCCCCTAGACAGTAGGTACCTGCAACACAGAATCATCCCTTTTCTTTGGTATCCATTTCCAATTGGATCCAACTGTGTTAGCAAACGATTTTGGCACCCAGTGAAATTTGGGTCCGCTTTGATTTTTAGAATCAAATAAAGAATTTGAATGATAAGAGGGAACATGATATGTTCCACACCAAACATCAAAATCTATACGAGAAGCAAGATCATGTTTATCATAATTTGAAAACTTTCTAGCAAACAAAGATAACTGGAATAATTGTTTCATAGAATATTTCTTGCGTGAAACGACAAGATTTGGTTTTATAAAAGCAACATCCACAATTATATCATCTTTACTAGTAGTAATCTTATTACATCCACAATTATATCATCTTTACTAGTAGTAACCTGTTTTGGTTGCCATTCAGATTTAACTTCAAATCTTTTCTTGCTCATTGCTGAAACATTTGAAACTTGTGAGTTAGAATTTTGAGCAACAAACGAATGCTTCTTCTTCGTCTTACCAGTAGTGTTCGGTTTCTGTGAATGCTTAGATATAATCTTACTTTTAGCACTCTTAGCTTTCACAGAGACTGATTTATCAACTTTCGTTGATTTTGCACTGTTAACAGACGTACTGTTTTTTCCCAAAGATTTCTCAATAAAAGATGAAGGGTTAGGAAGTTTTGCATCAAAATCAAATTGTTCAAAACAACCATCTAAACCACCGTCAGAGTTCAGAAAATCAAACCCTTTATTTGCTAGACCAAACATATCCTCAGAGTTTGAAGCCTTTGAAATAATAACATTTTTCAGCACGGTTGAAAAAACTTTTTGTTGAATCTCAATCAAAAGTCTTTCATCTGTTAAAGAGTTCTTGAGTTCAGAAATTTGACTTTCCAAAACAAGAGGAGGGACATAAATTTTACCTTTAATAGGCTTCGCCTCCATCTCTTTTTCAGAATAACTCTGAAAGAAATCATTTGAAAGAGATTTCTTGTGATATATTGGATTATCATTATAACTATTATTCACTTTCGCATAATAAAATGGAAGGTGAACTTTAGATTATTTCAAACGTTTTTCAGTTTCGTTGGCTTCATCCTTTTCAGATAGTTTAGTCCAGAAAACTTTAAGCTCAGGGATTCTTCGAGCTAATTTCAAAGAAAGAAGATCATAAAGTGCAGGCACTTCAGATATTCCTTTTTGAAGACATTGAGGATTCTTATAACCGATTCCCCATTTTTCTATTTCCTCTTTGGGTTTGTTCAGATGAATAGTTTGTTCAGTTTGACCCAATTTGTATAACTTCTCTTCCAAACTTTTTAATTTTGCAATTAAAGTTTTGTTTTCTTCAGTACATGAAGAATGCATTTTCGTAAGCTCATATAAATCAAGCTCACTTTTTCTCAGTTTAGACTTGAGTTCAGAATTCTCTTTAAGAATTATTGTTTGTTCTTTCGCGTTGGTGTCATTGTTTCTATGTAAAACCTCAACCAATACTTTCTTCTCAGCAATTTCATCGCTAAGTTTCTGTATTGATTGGTTTTTGTCATTAATGACACCCTTTTCACGCTTAAGATTCGACTCTAAATCTTGGAGTTTTATCTTCATGGCATGCATTTGATCACACTCGTCATTAGAATCAGCTTCGGTTTTTATCTTCATCTGACTCATCAAGCACAAGAGTGTTGTCTCTTTCTTCTCTCCTTCTGCTTCCAAGGCAGAAATCCTTCCTTTGTAAAGTACAGGTGTATTCTCATCCATATTGATTGAATTAGCTTCGCTGGAATTCATTCTGTTTGATTGATGAGCAATAAGAACTTGTACTTGACCGTTAGTCCAGATAAAATTTGATCACACAAGAAATTTTGTCCCCCTAGGCAGACTTAGCACGAGGGTCTCGCTACCCGGTTAGCGGGTGGGGTCAAGGGGCAACGCCCTTGCGGGGGTATGGGGGCAGCACCCCTAGAGAAAAAATTTATGACAATTAAAGACCCTATTACAGTTTTCAAAATTTTGTCCAAGTGTGAAATTGGCGCAAAATTCAGGTTTGCGTTTGAAGAAGGTCGTGCAAAGTAGAGGTTTGCGTATTACGTGGGTCGCGCAAACTGAGGTTTGCGTTTCAAGTTGATCGCACGAAGTGAGCTTTGCGTTTCAAAAGGTTGGCGCAAACGTGACTTAAGCTTTTCGTGAAGAGTTGATCACGTGAACTGAGGTTTGCGTGATGTGTTGGTAGCGAGAGTTGAGGTTTGCGTTTCAAGTGAGTCGCAAAAATTGATGTTCGCGTGAGCCGTTGGTCGCAAGAAGTGAGCTTTGAGTTGCGCAAAGTGGGCTTTGCGTAAGTAGAGTGTTGCGCAAAGTAGACTTTGCGTAAAGTAGACTTTGCGTGATACATTGGTTGCGCAAAGTGAGCTTTGCGTTTTACGAGGGTTGCGCAAAGTAGACTTTGCGTGTTCAGTTGGTTGCGCAAAGTGTGTCACGCAAAGTGAAGTTTGCGTGAGTTCTTCCCTGTGTTTGCGCAAGTTCGTCCTGTACTTCGAAAATCAACTGAAAACCTGTATCTACGTCGATTAGCAGTACCAAACTCTACTAATATGACTAAAAACACTTCTAGAACAGTTTGTGACCACTTGATCTCGATAAAAATCACTTTTTGAAATGTAAATCGATGGCACGGTAACTTTTTCTGAACGTTAACTCAGACAACAAAATCACAAATTTGGAACTCGATTTAAGCTCTATACTGAAATCAAACACTCACAACTCGATCTAGCAACCTAATCAATCACAACCTGATCGATTTCCACACCTAAAACACTCAAAATCTCGAAAATGATTTTGAAAATAAGAACACAGAGTCGTTTTTGAAAAAGTTGATTTGAATCTAAAATCAGGCTCTGATACCAATTGTCGGTCCACAATGTTTATCAAGTTTTATAGATTACAACACATTTAACGATTACCAACCTGTATTGATTAATAGAAATGGTTACAAGGTTGATCTTTGAAGCTCTCGTGTGTGTGTTCTCTGTTTTACACCTTTAAGTGTGTGTTTTTGTGTGTTCTGATTGTGTTGAGTATTAGACACACTTGCTTCACCTAACATACATAATTTCTAATATCTAATAACTAAAGTAATATCTAGATATTATCTAGATATTATTACTAACTAAATCTAATATCTAACTTAATTAGATATTTAAACTAAGTTAAACTAAATACTAAAATTACAATAAACAATAATTTACTTCGACATTTATTACAAACAACATTAGACTTTATATCGAGAGTCGACTTTCCGGCTTTAGCTTCAGATTGGATCTTCAGATTGAATGATCTTGAATCCAATAGATATGTGATCTAACACAAGTATTGATCTTTGGAAACACACGGTCAGTTAATAATCAAAGTATCCAAATGAAAATCATTTAAAAACACACTTCTCAATTCATGAAAACTTTTAAGAATCAGAAGTGGTTTGAACATTTAAGAAAACATTTTTCATGTTTGAAAGTTGTTCTTCTTTCAAACAATCAGAGATTAAGATCAGAAGATACTTACATTTAAGCTCCCCCTCAAATCATGATAGAATGATTTATATTTTTTATAAGCTCCCCCTGGATATTTGCATAATATCCTTGTCCTTCAACATTAAAGAACGAGTCCTAAGTTGTTTTACTTAGAAGTCATAATCCTTTAACATTGAAGTGCGGGTCTTGAACTGAATTATTCAAGAACCACATTTTGACATTGATGTCCAGGTTTTGAACTGCTTTGTTCAAAAGCCTTTGTTCTTGCTTCCCCTTAAACCTTGGGTGCCTGCAACACAGATTTAGCTTTTGGTACCCACTGGTATTTGGGTCCAAATGTGTTAGTTGCAGTTCTTGTGGGGGTTACATAATATGAACCATACCAGTAATCAACAAAATTATTACTTACAAAGTCATTTGCTCCACAGTAAGAACAACAAATTTTCTTCTGAGCAATCCTGATCAAATGATTAGTAGAGTAAAATGTATCATGTTTACCAAAAGATTTACCTTTGTGTGCTCTGTTCTTTTTAGCATTGGATGTGGATGCAAATGCTTTGTCATTCTTCTTTTCATCAGAAGAACTCTTCACTCTCTAGACCATCTGTCCTTTCTTTGAATGTTTTCCAAAAGATTTTACATAAAAGTTTCCTGGACTATCAACAGACTTATCATAGAATAGATTAGATGGACGAATCTGATTTGATTTGACATTGTTTGGTTTGACACTTTTCTTTTTGAAAACATTTTTCTCATGAATAGAACTAGAATCAGTTTTGAAAGAACAAATCGATTATGTTGAATTATCAAGAGGTGATTGATTAATCACATCAGCAGAAACTTTATCTGACAATTCAACATTTGCAGCTTCTAAATTCTTTATCTTTTCGGATAAAATGTTTCTTTCAGCAATGAGTGTATCAAACTTCTGTTTTAAATCAGATCTTGCCATCTGTTCTTTAAGAATGTCTGATGATAGAACAGTTATCTTGGATGTGAGCTTAGATATTTCAGATTCAAAGATTTGACGTTCTTGTTCAAAATCTTTTTCTAAGTTCTTGTTTTTTAAGAAATATCTTTGAAAATCCCAACATTTCTCTTTTCAACATTTTTCTTTTCAGTTTCAAAAGACTTTTTCTTTTCTTGAAAATATTTTCTTTCTTTATCAAGTAAGTCTTGCAGAACTGAGATTTGTTTGGGAAGTTCAATCGTTTTGTCTTCAAGAACTTTTCTCTCTTTAGCAAATGTGTCTCTTTCTGTAATTAAGATCTTTTCAAATTCTGACACTTGCTTCGAGAGTTTAATGCATCTAAGCTAAAGATCCTTTTTCTCTTGGATAGTTTTCTTTGAAAAATCAGACAGCTTCTGAGTAGATGATTTCTCCAGATTTGCTTTTTCATTATCTGCTTGAAGTCTTTTCATCAGTTCCGCATTCTTTGACTCCAAAGCATATATCTTTTCTTCAAAGGCCTTAAACTTCTGTTGAAGCTCAATTAATTCAATTTGTCGTTCCGATGATTTTTGTTCAGTTGTCTTCATTTGGCTTTGAAGATTTGTTATCTTAGACTCTTTGAGCTTGATTGCTTTCTCAATAGTCTTAATCATATCATCTTTCCTTTTAATATCTTTCTCTTTCTCTTTAATTTTTTTCTCTCTTTCTTTAATCTCTTTCTCTCTTTATCTAATGATACCTACAAAATCAGATTTAGCATTATTAGTACAATTTCTACAATCAAGAGTTTTATCAGAATTTGACAATTTAAATTTAATCTCCTGAATTTGTTTTAGAAGAACAGAATTCTGATCTTTCAGTTTATCCCATTCAGCTTCTATTGCTGGTATCTCAGGCATGTACATGACAGCAACATCTCTGGCTGACAGTACAGTATTCCCTCTCTCATCTGTAGTAGGCATCTTTAACGAGAAATTTGCTTGAAATGAATGATCGTTCCCCAAATAATTCAGAAAAGTTGACTGAAAATCAAACTCATATCACCACTTGAAAAATAATCTCAGAAAAATTCTAACTCCAGAACTCGCAAACACCAGAAACTCGCAGACCAAAAAAAAACTCGCAACGCACTGTTCAATACGCTTCTCGCTAAACGTGTTGTGCACGAACAAGGAACTCGCAGACCTCTTTGTGCGCGTATTGAGAAACTCGCACGTAAGGTTGTGCGCGAAGTGGCTTCTCGCAAAGAACTACTTGCGCGTTTAAGACTTAGAAAGAACTTCGATCAAGTATTTCTTGCAGATGAAAGCAAACTCGCAAATCATATACTCCTTGCGCGTTCCATACTTAGAAAATATTGACAAACAAAGAACTCGCTAAGTAGAAACTCGCTAAACACAAAGCTCGCAACACACAAGAACTCGCAGATTACTGTATACTTCACTTCTCGCAAACAACTTTGTGCGTGAACTAGATTCTCGTACACAACTTTATGCGCGAACAACACAGAAAATTGCAGAATGCTTGATCATCTTCATTATGCGTGTTCTTCAGGTTAGCGTGTTCTTCATTAGCGCGAACTTTGAATCTTGCGCGTTTGACACTTAAACTCACGGATTCGATCCAATTTGTTTAATATCTGCAATTAGAACTTGAAAATGCACATGCTTGATCGATTAATCATTTAGAACATATTTCTAATACAAAATTTTGATCAAAACAACAACAACAAAAATAAGAATCGATCAAGAACAGTGTTCGACTCTGTCCAAAACCAAAACCTTCAAAAATCCAAAATTGAATGCAATTCAGTGTTAATTTTGTGAAACAATCAACACAAGAATTGTTCAAAAACTCTAATCGATTACTATGAAATCATTTTCTTGCATTAAAAATGATTTATCACTAAATAATTAAAAATGATTTTCATCATGATTATATAAATCATTAAAGGAAACGAGTGAAACTTAAATTATGATTTCCAAAATAATTTCCTTTAAAAATGAAAGTGACCTGTTTTCCAATAACGTGCATTTTAGGTGATGGAAACACCAATATAATTGTTTTCCAACACACAAAATTTTAAAGACGAAAACCCCAATATAAAACATTTCTTCCTAAAGTAAACTCAACCCAAAACTCACCCAAAACGTAAATAGTAAATGAATTCCCAATTTATGAAAACGTGGACAAAACTTTATATCCCTAAACATCCAAACACGGATGGAGCATAATACTCAACCCATAAATCACAAATAACAATCCATATATATAAAACATCACCAAAAACATGGATAATAAAATTAAATACCCAAATAACACCTTTCGGTGACGGGGGAGACCCGCTTCCATTGTACGTGGCGGAACACAAAGTTAAGCCACATATCTATGTTATCGAACTACACCTCAGATCATGGCTTTATGTCTGCTTTAATAAGCTACACCTCAGCATGGACTTTATTGCCTACTTTAATAAGTTACACCTCAAGTCCCCAATGACGTCGTATCCTTTATTTCCTGCTTTGCCAAGCTACACCTCAAGGATACACGATCTTATTGCATGTTTATTTTCTAGTAAGTTACAAACTCAAGGTTCCCAATAGACCTTTAGTGCATACTTACTAGCATTCAAGATATGAGTCTCAAACTCCTTACTTGATGACCCCAAGATGTTTAACCCTCGTGTAAGAGTTAGAACATCTAAACCACAAAACCCATAGTCCCAGAGTACAACACATAAAGGTTCATCTCCACAAAACCGGGACAACAACAATGCCAACACGACATATTTCCCAAAGTAAGAATATCAAGGCTCCTCACTATTAAATATGATTGACTTACATACCTATGGATCCAATGCATTATAGTCTAAAATACATGACTCCAACTGAATGACACGCGCACTCAAAACATGTATTCTCCAAATAAAGTGCAATAAATACAACTTAAACCCAAAGATCCACATTAGCTATTAAAATCGGACAAATATCCCCAAGACCCAATAAAGACAAAAACCGAACCTTAAGCTTGTTATTCCCTATTTTCAAGTTCTAATTGCTAACAAACACTCAAGATGAGAATTCCAAATCATATGTCATTGAATCCAAACTCAAAGATTACAAATTACAACTTTCTCTCTCTAGACTCTCTCACTAGAAACGTATTCTAATTAGCTCTTCTCTAATTTGCTCTCCCTCTCTAATTCGTGTACATCTGATTGATAACTACTGATTACAAAGACAACAAAGGTATTTATACCCTTGACAATTACAAAGGAAAAATAAAATACAATTACATTGACTTTGACTTTATTAACAAATGACTTTGATTTTGCTTGAGAGTTGACTTTTCCAGCTTTAACTTCTTGATCTTGTCTTCAATCTTAATGATCTTGAATCCAATAAATTTGTGCTCTAACAATCTCCCCCTTTGGATCAAGATCATTACTAAAAGATTTAGCAATTCGATCTTCTCTCTTTAAGCTCGATTGAAGTAACTCCCCCTTTGAACAGTCTTTATCATCTCTTGTAAACTCCCCTTTTGATACAAACATGATTTACAAACTCCCCTTAACACAATGAAATTCTTCTTTTATAAGTTTTGTTCTTCAAAAACATTCAACAATCTTTCCAACGTCTGATCTTCAAAAATAGTAACAATCTCCCCCAAGATTATAAACAAACCTCTTTCAGACATTGAAAGAAATTATCTTCATTTACAGCTCTGAATGTTTTCTCCAACTTTCTTCAAATAAAATTTCTCCAAAATCTGCTTGCTTTCGAAATTCTTTGAACTTTCGCTTATCAACTTTGAACAAACTTCAATTCTGAAATATCTTTCTCCATTTCCAATATAAATACTTCTTTCCGGACAATTCTTTCAACTTTAACATTTCTTTGAATCACATATTTCTTTATCTTCTCCCCCTTTTTGATGATTAGAGCATCGATATCATCAAAACTTTTCTTCCAAGAAATGTCTTTGACCATTCTGATCTGTCAAACTGAGCCTCTGATTCTGTGATCCATAACCAAGTATTCATCTAGATCTTTGCAAATCCAGACAAAATAAGAACATGTAACTCCTTAATCAACAGATGAATCAGTTAAAAATGCCTGTCAGTAACACAAAGTCACTGTGTGTAACGAATACACAATATAAAGGAGCTTTTTGATGTTCACTCCCCCAGGGCTTCCATCCAATCATCGAAATACCACAAAGGCAATTTCTATGAATGTTATGACAAGAAAACATATTTCTTGTGTGCTCGTACAAGTGTAGAAAGAATTAAGCACTTGATGATTGCTTTTAAGGCTCAACATTGTGTAAACCACTGAGACAATAGTAGATAAACACAGACTCAATGTGCATGATTGAAGTGCGAAGGTGGGGCAAACTTTCTTCTTTTTCAATATCCAGATTTTCCAAATGAAAATCAGATAGATTATGTGTTGCGTCCCCAGAAAATATGAAACATTTTCTTTTTGAGAAGAAAATGAGTAGTTGGTGGGGTTTTAGCAAGAGTTGGCATGGGCTAGTTGCCTGTTTCAATAACGTTCACCAAAGAGTTGTGAAACGCTAGTAATGTGGCTGCCCGGATCAGAAAGTAGTTGGTGCAGAGTTTGATATTCTTTTACTCTGATCTCTCACCCTCTTTCTTTTAATCATTAAGCGCACTACTAACCAAACTCTCCTTTACATTTTACCTCATCACACCCACACTCATTTCTTTTAGACTCCTCACACTCAATCTCTATGGATTAACTTCTTGGGTAGAAATCACTGGTTAACGTGATTCCATAGAAGTTCATTGAAGTCCTAGCACGAAGAACCCATATAATCCTATGAAAGCATAATGTTGCTCAATTGGTTTAACTTTAGCAGTTAAAGCTCATATACAAATGTCAGATGAATGTATGCTCATAAAATATAATCATGAATATTTGAGCATTTGAAACATTGAAATATTTTCAAACAAGTATACTTAATGAATGAACATGAATGCAAAAGACTTGTTTGAAAATCTGACATTGTATGAAAATGATCAGAAATGAATTATATATCAATTAAGGCTTATGGTCAAGAATAACGGTATAGTCTATATGAAACAAAAATATAGACATTCTTGAATGAAACGCTTCGAAATGAAATATCGCTCAAAAATCTTTGAAATACAAGCGGGGTGTCTTACCATCGAAAAATATGTTTCAATATGAGACATGGTAAGAACATTTTAGACAAAAAATTGAAACCGGTGTGTGTGAATACTTGAAAGTATATAGAAAAGACAATACGCAAGTATTAATCTTTGGAAACACACGGTTTGTTTATCAATTAAGCACAAAAATAAAATAAAAACATTTAAAATCACACTTCCAAATTATAAAATCTGTTTAAGAATCGGGAAGTGGTTTGAACATTTCAGAACATGTTTTCTATATCTGAAAGTTGTCCTTCTTTCAGATACATTTGAGATTAAGATAAGAAATTTACCTTTTCGCGCAATCTTAAATCTCATGAAGTCAAGCTGAAGTCATTAAGATATGATCTTGTCAGCTTCTCTCATCCTGCACAAGTCTCAAAGTCTAGTCAAACAAATTTATTCACAAAATTTATTCGAAAATAAAATAACATAAAGCAATAAAACTTTTAAAATACGAGTTCTGATCTGAAATAATCAGAAATCATATCCTTTACTCCCCCTGAAAATATGCATCTGAGATTTATCAGTGAAAAATCACATGATAAAGATCTACAACTCCATTTGAAGTGTAGTTCATCATATCTTCCGAATACATATTTCCAGAAAAATATATACTCCCCCTTGAAGGTTGATTTCCTCATCTGAGTATCGGAGTACATCTTCTTATCAGCCCGGTAGTAACATCTCTTTTTCATCATTGAAGTACGAGTCCTAAACTGTTATGTTTAGAAGTCAAACTTCGTTGAAGTACGGGTTCTAAGCTGATGTACTTAGAAGCCTTTGTTCTTTTACTCCCCCTTGACTTGTGGTGCCTGCAACATAGAATCAGTTTTCGGCTTTGGTACCCACTGGTATTTGGGTCCATGTGTGTTAGTTGCAGTTCGAATGGGAGTAACTGAATAAGAACCATACCAGTAATGATCACTTGCTTTATGAACAAAATCATATGTATGACAATAAGAACAATACCTCTTTTTAGATAACTTGATCATTTGATCTCTCGAGTAAACAAGATCAGGTTTACCTGTCAGCACTTTGTTCTTCTTGGCTGTTGATGCATGTACAAATGATTTGTTACTTTTCTTTTCTTCCTTCTTTCCTTTCTTTTTCTCATCATTCTTCTCATCATCATCCACTGATTTCACTTTCCATACTAGTTTTTCTTCAATATATCTCCTTCTTCTATGTGTACCCGAACCATCTACATTTTGATCATAGAAAATATTAGAAGTACGAATCTGATTGAATGAATTGACTAACCTTCTTGAAGAAACAGGTTTCATGTATGAACTTGAAGCTGTCTTTTTAAAATCAGCTGAATTATTTCTAGGTGTGTGGATTTTTGACTCTGGAGTCTTTTGCTCAGTCACCACCACCTTGGAAACAATCTCTTCAAGATGTTTGATCTTTGAAAAATAACTGTCTCTTTCTTTAATGAGCAGGTCAATCTTCTCCTTGAATTCAGACTTCGCTTTCTGATCATTCAAATTACTTTCAGATAGTTCAGATAACTTCACAGTAAGCTTCTTAATCTCAGCTTCAAACAAGCTTCTTTCTTCCTCAAAGCCCATTTCAGCATTTGTTCTCTGACTAGATATCTCTTTGAATATCCCAACATTCTTTTGCTCTATTAACTTCTTTTCTTTGGCAAAATTCTCCCTTTCCAGAATGATTACTTTCTCAAAATCAGAGATTTGTTGAGAAAGCTTAATGCGTTTAAGCTCAGCCTTCTTCTTCTCGTCAGCACATTTTCTGGAAAACTCTGAGAGTTTCTTTGCAAATTCTTTCTTGTCACTCTCAAAAATATCTTTATCTTTGACCATCTTTTGTTCCAAATCAGATATTTTCTTTCGAAGCTCAGCATTAGCATCTTCCAGACTCTTAATCGTCTCCTCATAACTTTCAACAGATGTTTGTTGCTGGATTTGGATAATCTGATATTCCAAGTCAAAGATTTTATTTTTCAGCTCAGTGTTCTCAGTTTCCAAACTTATTACCTTATCTTCACTAAGCCCAGAAGTTTGTTTCAGAAGATCTTCATTTATCTTCTTCAAAGCACTAACTTCTTCTCTCAGTAGCTTTCTTTCATCTATGTATCTCTTTGACCTCTTTGTGTAATACTCAACTAAGGAAGTAAGATTTTGGTTCTCCATTTTGAGCTCTTTAATCTTCTTGTCAGCATCATCAGAAAAATATCCCATCTTGAATATCTGATTCAAAAAGAACTTGAACTTGATCGTTAATCCAAATGAAATCACAAGAATACAGAAAAACTTGAAATAAAAATTCAGAGATTTTGATCACAATCAGAATTATGTCCCCCTCCGCAGACTTAGCACGAGAAAAAAAATTCACTATTAAAGGGCATATTACAGTTTTGAAAATTTCTCAGAAAATATTCTAAGTATAGAAACTCGCAAGTCACTGTTAAAGCTTAAAACTCGCAGGCGCTGAAACTCGCAAACCACTATTCAAAGTGAAACTCGCAGATCAAAAGAACTCGCTGAAACTCGCAGATAGCATCGTGCGCGTTTCCTGAACTCGCAAGTGCCTACTTGCGCGTTTTGAACAAACTCGCAGATCGAAAGAACTCGCAGATCACTATTCACAATGAAACGCGCTAAATGAGAAGTGCGCGTTTCCAAAACTCGCTAGTCAAAACTTGCGCGTTTGAACAAACTCGCTAATCAAGCTTGCGCGTTCCAATACTTAGAAACTTTTCTTAAAATTCCAAACTCGCACGATGAATGAACTCGCAGATCACTGTTCCTCTCAAACTCGCACCCTTCGATTAGCGCGTTTGTATAACTCGCAGATCACTACGTGCGCGTTCTGGTCCTTAGAAGATTTTCTCACTTTTTCAAACTCGCAGACTTCGATCAGCGAGTTTCTAGAACTCGCAGATAACACCTTGCGCGTTTGAGACCAAAATCAATCCTTCGATTTGCGCGTTCTTGCGGATGAATCTTGCGCGTTTGAACGATGAACTTGCGCGTTCTGGAGATCTAGCACGTTCTTCAGAAAAAACGAACCAAATCTTGATTTTTCCATCTGTTTTTGATCCAAACTTTGTCCAATTGGCTTGAAATTTTGAACGGATGCTCGATTACACTACTGGAACATATTACAACTCAAAAACTTTACAAACAAACAATCACAATACAAAAAGATTGATGAAACAGTGAATATCGACTCGTGAACAAAAATTCAACAAAAATCACAAATTCGTGAGAATTACAGTGCAATTCATAAATTAAAGTACATAGACTCGATCTATTACACTTTTCGAACAAATCCTAATCAATTTCATCAACAAAATTGCACTAACACTCCAAAATCAAATCTCTCGTTCAAGAACACATAGTCGACACTTTTCTTGATCTAATTTCACTTTTGGATCTGCTCTGATACCAATTGTTATTCCCTATTTTCAAGGTCTAATTGCTAACACACTCAAGATGAGAATTCCAAATCATATGTCATTGAATCCAAACTCAAAGATTACAAATTACAACTTTCTCTCTCTAGACTCTCTCACTAGAAACGTATTCTAATTAACTCTTCTCTAATCTGCTCTCTCTCTCTCTCTAATTCGTGTACATCTGATTGATAACTACTGATTACAAAGACAACAAAGGTATTTATACCCTTGACAATTACAAAGGAAAAACAAAATACAATTACATTGACTTTGACTTTATTAACAAATGACTTTGACTTTGCTTGAGAGTTGACTTTTCCATCTTTGACTTCTTGATCTTGTCTTCAATCTTAATGATCTTGAATCCAATAAATCTGTGCTCTAACAAAGCTCAACCAATCAAATGACTATATGTTAAAAGTCATATTATGTGATAAAACGTAAACAACCTATGTTTTTACAAACACATAATTTAAACTCATAGATAACCCAAAACACAACATTGGGTTGGGAAAAACCCTTTTTCCAAAGTTTTCACAAATCAACTTGAACTCACCTTGCTAGATTTAGGCAAAATCTAGATTTTACCCCAAAATTTTAGCTCCCTTTGGTGAAGAGATGCAATCCTTTAAACCAACCCTCATGCTAAGATGTGAAGCTCCCAAAATGATTCATTTACTACCAAAACATCAACATATGCCATATGGAAAGGGTTAGAGTTTGTAGGTACAAAAGAGATCAAAACCCTAGGTTTTTAGAATATTTACCTTTCAACTTCTAGGAACCCCAAATCATCAAGGATACTTTAATACTCATTGTTCCTACCTTGAAGAGCTTCAAAAATTGAGAAAATGGCAAAAAGAATCGCCTCAATCGGAGTTATGGTGAAGAAGATATGAGGGAATGAAGGAGGGGCTGAAAATCGGGTTTTATGCAGGTCTGTCCCCCGGTGCGACCTTGACATGTGATTGTGCCATGGGCACAATCGCGCCACTTGTACCATGGTCTGACTACTTTGTGCGATAATGACATGTCATTGTGCCCAATGTCACTATCGCGAGGGTTGTACCGGCCGTTTTCCCGGCCGTTCCTCGATCATTTTCCCGACCGTTCCTCGACCGTTTTCTCCTGACGTTCCTCGATTGTTTTCCTGGCCATTCCTCGACCATTTTCCCTGACATTCGTCAACTGTTCTCCTGGCCGTTCACCGACCGTTCTATCGACTGTTCACTGACCGTTCTCCCGGTTGTTCAATGACCGTTCTCCTGGCCATTCACCGAACGTTCTCCCAGTACATTTGATGTTATTATGCAAGTTATTGTGCCATTGCTATAACTTCCTAGCACATTCATTGGGATGACCAAACACTCAGTAACGTCGATGCTGTAGTGACCCATGTCACAACTGCATGGCACTATAGCTGGGACTACCACACTTTCAGTACCATTTGTGCTATTGTGACAAGTGTCATAACCACATGGCACTATAGCCATACTCCATATTTGGTTCTTCCTTTACCGATTCACCTAGTTCAACACTTTTCCTCAATTGAGATAAAAACCAGGGTGTTACAAGCTTTCCAAACACTTAAGAGCAAATTGAGTAGTGCACTAGTCATCACCTTACCAGAAGGAAAGGAAGATTTTGTTGTTTATAGCGACGCTTCTAAAATGGGTTTGGGTTGTGTGCTTATGCAACGAGGAAAGGTGATTTGTTATGTATCACGTCAATTAAAGGAACATGAGAAGAAATACCCAACCCATGATATGGAGTTAGCAGCATTGGTGTTTGCACTGAAGATTTGGAAACACTACCTATATGGTACAAAATGTATGATCTATATTGATCATAAGAGCCTGAAGTACCTTTTTGATCAGAAGGAATTGAATATGAGACAGAGAAGATGGATGGAACTTCTCAAGGATTACGATTGTGAAATCCATAATCATCCAGGCAAAGCGAACGTAGTAGTTGACGCTTTAAGTAGGAAGGAAAGGGTCGAGCCTATTCGAGTGTTGACCATGTGGATGAATCTAAAGGTGGACATGATAGATCAAATACGGGACGTGCAGAGAAAAGCTTTGCTTGAAGCAAATATTAAGA
This sequence comes from Arctium minus, assembly GCA_954870635.1. Taxonomy (NCBI): domain Eukaryota; kingdom Viridiplantae; phylum Streptophyta; class Magnoliopsida; order Asterales; family Asteraceae; genus Arctium; species Arctium minus. The sequence goes on from OX941093.1 coordinate 49,728,379, forward strand.
AAGAAAGGATAGTTGGGCAAATCAAGTCACTAACAGTTGGAGCGGACGGGATACACAGATTTAGGGTTCAAGTGTGGATTCCTGACTTGGGTGATTTGAGGAGTAAGGTACAAAAATTTAAAGGAGAACTACTGGTGGCCCAGAATGAAAAAGTCAGTAGCGAAGTACCTGGAGAAATGCTTGACTTGCCTACAAGTGAAGATAGAACACCAAAAACCATCGGGAATGTTACAGCAAATGGAAATACCATTATGCAAGCGGGATATGATAACAATGGATTTTGTTACCAAGCTACCAAAGATGGTGAAAGGGCATGATGCGATTTGGGTAATTGTTGATCGGTTAATGAAGTCTGCTCACTTCCTACCAATCAGTGAAAAATATACGTTAGAGAAGTTGGCTCAATTGTATGTCAATGAGATAGTGTAAAGACATGGTGTGTCGATATCGATCGTCACAGATAGGGATGTGAGATTTACATCAAGATTTTGGGCAAGATCCCTGTTAGTGTATAATTGTATCCAAGATTTAATGAGAAAAGTCAATGTCATGTAAAGTCAACAAAGTCAACTTTAGTTGTTTGAGAAAAGTAAGTTTGTGAGAGTTTGTCTTGAGAGTTTCTATTGTATGCTTGTGAGAGTATCTTAGTATAAATAGTAATTGTTGTAAGTAATCTTGTAACTAGAAGCTTTGTAACTGTTAGATTTGTGAAATATACTTGTGACTGTTTCTCTCTCTACTCTCTCTCTCTCTAGAACATATAATTGTCATATTAATTTTGAGATTGTGCTTGAATTAAATGGGGATTATTACATTTTCAATTGGTATCAGACCCAGCAAGGGCGTTACCCCTTGACCCCACCCACTAACTGGGTAGCGGGACCCCTGTGCTAAGTCTGCAAAGGGGGACATATTTCTCATAGTGATCAAAATTTTCTGATTTTTGACGATCTTTTTGAAGTAATTTTTTTTTTCAGATATCAAGATGTCTACTATTTTGTCAGGGAGAGATTGTGCTATAATGTATATGCCTGAGATACCGAAAATAGAAGCTGAAAGGGATAAACTGAAAGATCAAAATTCAATTCTTCTAAAACAGATTCAGGAGTTTAAATCTAAATTGTTAAATTCTGATAAAATTTTTGTATGTGCTAAATGTACTAATAATTCTCAATCTGATTTTGCAGGTATCGTCAAGGCGAGAGAGAAAGAGATTAATGAAAAACATAAAGATATTGCTATCAAAGAGAATATCATTAAAGCAAGAGAGAAAGAGATTAAAGAGAAAGAGAAAATTGTTGCTTTAAAAGAGAATACTATTCAAACATGTGAGAAAGAGTTAAAACTCAAAGAGAGGAAGATTGCGAATCTTCAAAGCCAACTGAAGACAACTGAACAGAAATCATCAGAATTGCAATCTGAATCAGTTAAGCTTCAACAAAAGTTTAAGGCTTTTGAAGACAAGATATCTGCTTTGGAGTCAAAGAATGTTGATCTACTGAAAAGCCTCCAAGCAGATAAAGTCAAATCAAATCTAGAGAATGCTTTTACTCAACAGATGTCTTATCTTTCAAAGAAAGCTATACAAGAGAAAAAGGATCTTGAGCTTAGATGCATTAAACTCTCTAAGCAAGTGTCTGAGTTTGAAAAGATTTTAATTATAGAAAGAGACACTTTTGTCAAACAAATCTCTGCATTACAAGACTTACTTGAAAAAGAAAGAAAATGTTTTCAAGAAAAGAAAAAGTCTTTTGAACTTGAAAAGAAAATGCTGAGAAGAGAAATGTTGTGATTTTCAAAGATATTTCTGAACAAAACAAGAACTTAGAAAACGATTTTGAACAAGAACGTCAAATCTTTGAATCTGAAATATCTAAGCTCATATCCAAAATATTTGTTCTCTCATCAGATGTCCAAAAAGAACAGATGGCTAGAGCTGATTTGAAACAAAAGTTTGGCACACTTATTTCTGAAAGAAACATTTTATCCGAAAAGATAAAGAACTTAGAAGTTGCAAATGTTGATTTGTCAGAAAAAGTTTGTGCTGATGTGATCAATCAATCACCAGTTGACAATTCAACCGAATCAGTTTGCTCTTTTAAAACTGCTTCAAGTTCTATCCATGAGAAAAATGTTTTCAAAAAGAAAAGTGTCAAACCACAAATTGTCAAATCAAATCAGATTCGACCATCTAATCTATTTTATGACAAATCTGTTGATGGTTTAGCGAGCGTTTATGTAAAATCTCTTGGAAAGCAATCTAAAAAAGAGCAGATGGTCTGAAGGGTTAAAGGTTCTTTGGATGAGAAGAAGAATGACAAAGCATTTGCATCTACATCCAATGCCAAAAAGAACAAAGCGCATAAAGGTAAATCTTTTGGTAATTTTGATATGTTTTATTCTACAAATCATTTTATCAGAATTGCTCAGAAGAAGATTTGTTGTTCTTACTGTGGATCAGATGACTTTGTAAGCAATAATTTTGTTAATTACTGGTATGGTTCTTATTATGTTACCCCCATAAGAACTGCAACTAATACTTCATGACCCAAATACCAGTGGGTACCAAAAGCTAAATCTGTGTTGCAGGTACCCAAAGTTTAAGGGGGAGAAAGAACATAGATTTCTGAGTAAATCAACTCATAACTCGGACTTCAAAGTCAAGACAAAGGCTTTTGAACAAAACAGTTCAAAACCCGCACCTCAATGTCAAGAGTGTGGTTTCTGATTACAACATATCAGGACCCGTTCTTAAATGTTTAAAGATAAGGATATTTTGAGGGGGAGCTTATCAGAAAATAAATCATTTTATCATGATTTGAGGGGGAGCTAAATTGTAAGTATCTTCTGATCTTAATCTCTGATTGTTTGAAAGAAGAACAACTTTCAAATATGAAAAACTTTTTCTGAAATGTTCAAACCACTTCTGATTCTTAAAAGATTTCATGAATTAAGAAGTGTGATTTTCAAATGTTTTTCATACTTGAGCTTCAATGTTTAACTGACCGTGTGTTTCCAAAGATTAATACTTGTGTATTATCTTGTCTATATACTGTCAGGTATTCGCACACACCGGTACAGTACTTTATAGTTGATTTTGTTATTACCATGTATCAAAAGATAAATCTTTCTATGGTAATACTCCCGTTTGCTATTCACTGTTGTTTGAATCAAACGTCATTTCAATATTTTACGTGCTTTCATTGATCAAATGTTTATATATTGTTCATATAAACAATATTCGTCTTTGATTTCCCAAATATATTTTTCTTCATGATAATTTGATCTGATCTTAATCATTGTCAGATTCTCAAAACATTTCTATTCTTTCATGATTATTCATTCATATAAAAAGTTTTGAGAAATCTTAAATGATTAAAGTGCTCAAATTTCATTCTTATCTTTAATGAGCATACATATACTGACAAATGATTTCATGTGCTTAAATGTCAAGATAATCATTGAACAACATATTTTTTTTAGGACAAAATACATGGGATTCAATGTGTGAGCTTAAGTGACTTCCATGGATTCACGATAACCAGTGTTTCCTGCCCCGGAAGTAATCCTTTGAGTGATTGAGGGGAGAGGGGTCAAAAGATTGAGAGTGGTGTGTGAAGAGGTAAAATGGAAAAAGAGAGATTGGTTAGAAGTGAGCTTACATGTTTAAAAGAAAGAGGGTGTGAGAACAGAGTAAAAGAATAATAAACTCTGCACCAAACTTCTTTCTGAGTCGGGCAGCCACATTACTGTTGTTTCACATTTCTTCGTGAACGACATTGAAAAAGGCACCTAGCCCATGCCATCTCTTGCAAACACCCCACCTGCTACTCATTCTTTTCTCAAAAAGAGAATGTTTCACATTTTCAGGGGATGAAGCACATACGCTATTGGTTCTTCACTTGGAAGATACTAATATTGAAAAAGAAGTAAATTTGCCCCACCTTCGACCCTTCATCATGCATATTGAGTCTATGTATAACCATTGTTGTCTCAGTGGTTTACATACTTTGAGCCTTATGAAACACAATCATTGAGCTTAATTCTTTCATACACAAGCACGAGAACACAGAAAATTTGTTTTTCTGTCAGAACATTCATAGAAAATACCTTGTGTTATTCAATGATTGAATGGAAGTCATGGGGGGTCAACATCAAACCAACTCCTTAAATTGTACATTCGTTGTACACAATAACTTTGTGTTACTGACAGGCATTCCTAACTGTTTCATTTGTTGATTCAGGGTTACCATTCTTAATTTGTCTGAATTTGAAAAGATTCAGATGAATAAATTCATGAATTGACAGCTCTTTATCAGATCAATTGGAGGAAAATGTTCATATCATGAAGATTGTTCTACATTATCAAAAAGGGAGAGAATTTTCAAAGACTGAGCTGAAATTGAAATGAGTTTTGATGATTTTGATTCTCTCAATTCATCAAAAAGGGGGAGAAATTTACAAAGTTCAATTTCAAAGACTTGTGAAGAAAGTTCAAAGTGAAAAGACTTGTGGAGAAATTTTGATGGAGAAATTTTGAAAGTTCAAATCTGATGAAAAGAAATCATCCCGAGATGATTCAAAGACAAGTAATAATGATTCGAGAAAGCTGATTTTCTAAAGACAATCCAGAGATTTCAGAGATGAAGATATGAGATCAAAGATTCCTCAAAGTTCAAAGATAAAGATTTCAAAGATGTTTCAAAGTTGAAGATTCAAAGGAATTTCAAGAAATTAAGATTCGTGTTCAAGACTTGTTGACTTTTCAAAGATGCTAAATGAGAAAGACTTTTCAAGATTCTTCAAAGCATCAATGATTAAAGACTGTCAAAGCTACAAAGTTTAAAGTTGTCAGAGTCAAAGTTTGAAGAATCAGAGCGCTGAAGAAGATTGTCAAATTTTTATTAAATCTTGAATACAATGGGGGAGATTGTTAGTGTATAATTGTATCCAAGATTTAATGAGAAAAGTCAATGTCATGTAAATTCAACAAAGTCAACTTTAGTTGTTTGAGAGAAGTAAGTTTGTGAGAGTTTGTCTTGAGAGTTTCTATTGTATGCTTGTAAGAGTATCTTAGTATAAATAGTAATTGTTGTAAGTAAACTTGTAACTAGAAGCTTTGTAACTGTTAGATTTGTGAAATATACTTGTGACTGTTTCTCTCTCTACTCTATCTCTAGAACATATAATTGTCATATTAATTTTGAGATTGTGCTTGAATTGAATGGGGATTATTACATTTTCAATCCCAACAAGAGATGGGGACTCGTTTGAATTAAGAGATGGGGACTCGTTTGATGGTCAAAGTGAGAGGACGATAAAAAAACCTTGAAGATATGTTAAATGCTTGCACTATCAATTTTGGGGGTAGTTCGGACAACCACTTACCATTGGTAGAGTTCACATACAACAATAGTTATCATTCGAGCATTAAGGCAACACCTTTCGAAGCTTTATATGGTTGAAAGTGCAGAACAACTTTGTGTTGGGCGGACATTGGGGAAAGGCAATTGGCTAGACTGGACTTAGTTCAGCAAACGTCTGATAAGATAGCGTAGCTTAGGGAAAGGATAAAGATCACACAAGATCGACAGAAAAGCTATGCGGATAAAAGACGTAAGCCTTTAGAGTTTCAAGTTGGGGACCAGGTGATGCTTAAGATATCACCCTAGAAGGGAGTGGTTCATTTCGATAAACACTGGAAGTTATGCCCAAGGTATCTAGGACCATTCAAGATTCTAGCAAAAGTAGGGGCAGTGGCCTATCATTTGAAGCTACCAAAAGAATTACAGGGGATACATGACATATTCCACATGTCAAATTTGAGAAAATGTTTAGCTGATAAATCAGCAACCTTGGCATTGAAAGATGTAGAGATTAATCAAAAATTAGGCTATGTCGAAGAACCAATCCAAGTTTTGGATAGAAAAACAAAGAAATTGTGGAACAAGACCATTCCGTTAGTCCTTGTCAAGTGGAAGTTTCACAAGGGAGCAGAAATGACATGGGAACCAGAGACAGATATTAGATCCAAGTACCTAAAATTGTTCAGCGGTGAGTGATTTCGAGGACGAATTCCCGTTTTAGGGGGGGAGTTATAACACCTCAAAATAGAGGTATTTCTTACTAATAAATATTATACATTTAAGATTTTCAAATATTTGAACAAATATTGTATGGAGATATCTTTCTTGAATATTTTGAAATTTTATCAAATTAAATATAAAATGGAGAAGATTACGGATCATATTAAGTTGATTTGAAATATTTGTGGAAGTAATTAAGGGATATTGTTTATATATATATATATATATATATATATATATAATTATACTTTAAATTTAAATGGGTCTATTAGAAAGGAATTACGAGGAGTTAATGGAAATTAAGAAGAAAATTATGGAAATAATTTCCTTTCCTCTAACATAGATGATGTCTCGGATGTATAAATAGGAGACTTCTTCCTCACCATTCCAAAACTATTCCAAAAGCAAAAATAAAAGGGTGAGAGTGTCAAAAGAAGGTGGTTATCATGGAGGATCCAGTGAAGGAAACAAGGAGCAGTCGCGAAGTGGACGTCCGATTGAAAGTATATATATATATATATATATATATATATATATATATATATATATATATATATATATATATATCCCTCGTTTTAGCTCGTAGCTTACGTATTAAAATAACAGATTAATAAGTCGTGAGCCATAAGTTCAAATATGTTTCATTCAAATGCCGTAAGGGCCTCCAATCTCGAAAAGATGGAGTTTTGAGTGCATGTATTAATTGGAAAAGTTAATTAAAAGTCGATCGAAAAACCATGTTTGGAGATACTATGTTTTGGCAGCGTATGGAACTAAGGTTGGGTATGGTTCATGTCTTTACGATAACTAAACGTAAGTAAGAAGTAAGAAGTAAGTCTACGTAATATTACTTACGAGTATTTGCAGATGGTTGAAGGTTGGGAGTTCAAATGACTGGAAAACGAGAATTAAAAGAGGGTTATATCGGTGGCAAAAGTTGTTTATTGGTTCGGTCAGAAAACCAACCGACCATGTATGGTCGCGGTTTTGACAAAGAGGTTCGACTTTTACTTACATAAATTTAAGGGTGTTACATGTGGTGACTGTTGAGACATTGGCCGCAAGGAGACATGAGTCATTGAGGCAAATCAAATGATAATACTGGTGATAACACATGTTGATCATGTACTGCGTCTGTACCGGGTTGTGGATGGCACACAATAGGTTCAATGAAAGGGGACAATTCTAATGTATCTTTTGACGAGGAGTCAATAGTCGCAACAAATGGAAAAGCCATTTCATTGAATTGAGCATGCCATGTGATGCATGCCCGAGAGGTGGTAGGATCGTAACACCGAAACCCTTGTGATGGGGACTATATCCCATAAAAATGCATGGACGGTTGTGAGTTGCTAATTTATTAGGTTCATAATTACAAAAATAAGGAAAAACAAGACACCCGAACAATTTAAAGTTGGCATAGTTTCGAACCGTGTGATATAGTATTTCAAAATGTGACTTGTCTTGTAAGAGAGGCGATGACAAACGATTTATGATGTAGAACGTTGCACAAAAATATCAAGCCAAAATTAGCCCGGTATGTTAGCATGAAATAGAATAGATAGATCGTTTCAGTAATATGACACTGCTTGCGCAATTCGTGCGTTCTGTTGGGGCGTGTAATGGACTGAAATGCGATAATGAATACCATGATTAACCAAAAAAGGTTGAACGTGAGTATTGGTGAACTCGGTTCTGCCATCACTCTAAAACACCTTGATAGTACTGGAGAATTGATTACAATCAAAGGCATGGAATTTTACCAATATAGCATAAAATTCCAACTTAGTTTGGAATGGATAGAACCAAGTAAATCTGAAAAATCATCCCCAAAAATCATATAATAACAAAATCCATCAATGATACTCGTAGGAGTCGGTCCCCATAAATCACAATGAATTATAATCAAAACATGAATCACACGTTTATCATTCACGAAAAAAGATAAGTGTTTACTTTTTGCCAGTTCACAATAGAAAAAAATGTCTGGTTTAGGAAATAAAGAGGTGATTTACAAGTGGTCAATTAATTCATCAATCTAAAATTAGCAAATGATGCATGCCCTAAACGAGAATGCCATAATTCAAAATAAACCTTCAAATCTTTAGAACGTAAAGCAGTAATCAAAGCGGGATGCCGCGTGCTAGAACCGCCTTTGTTGCCCGATTATGAATAGCAAATGTTTTGTTAGAAAATAAGACATCAACTGGGTAGTAGGTGTGAGTTTGCTGATCAAGAGTAAGTTTTCCTATAAGGAATGGTCAACACGTCTAATAAACAAACATCATGAGATAAGTTACAAGAACCAATATGAGAAATCAATAGAGAACCACCATTACCCACAACGACGTGATCATTACCAAGATAGGGTTCAAAGGCATCCAAAGGGAGGTGGTTGGCGTCATATGAGTTGTCGCACCAGTACCAACAAACCAATCAGATGGGGTTTCAAAAACAATGAACTAGCACCAAAAGCTTGAGCCAAGTTTGCTGTCGGGATGTGTTAGCATCTTGGGGACTGTTTTGTGACCAAATCTTGCTCACAATGGTTATCGTAGTGACCCTGTTCTTGACATAGTTGACATTTGGGCACAAAGGGTTGTCAGCCTCCAGCTTGACCATGACCATGAGAAGTGGGCATAAACTTCCACAACTACCACCACGAGTGCGGGAGTGAAAGCCCTTAGTGCGTTGAGTTTGGTGAGCAACAAAAGCGTCCTGGACAGGGGTTGTGTCTTCCATATAGCGTTGAAAAACTCCATAGCTTTGAGCCTAGTGAATGAGATCATGGAATAACGGTCGAGAAGTATTTGCCATACAAACATCAGTAAACCCACTAAATTGATGACCCAAGCCTCGCAAGAACCAATTAGCTTTATCAATATCATCAAAGGATGACCAATGGCTACGAGTAGATCATATAAATGTTTGAACTTTCGACCATACTTGGTGTCAGAAAGAGATCCTTTCTTGAGAACATGCAGTTCTTCATGCAATTGATGTGTGTGTGATTTTGATGAATGATTAAAGGCAGCCTCTAAAGCGAGCCAAACACCACGAGAAATCTTGAAATTAACAATATTGGCCATTACTTCATCGATAAGAGAGGAGAGAAGAAGCGTTAAAATCTGTTGGTCCTTAGCAAATCAAGTAGTATGTTGATCCCAGATTGACTCAACAATGATATGTTCAAACACGAATATGCAAAACAGGGTGCTATGCGGAAGCGTTTCAATAGCATAAAATGGTTTGAACAGTTTGGTAGAATCACACACAGATAATGAAAGATAACAAGAAATAATACCAATGGAGTGCTCAACAAGTCATCTTCATTAATCACAATGAACTTTGAGTTTACACCAAGAACACACACTACTGTGTGGTTTTTCTCTCAAGAATACTCACTCTATAAGTTCAGCGTGTGTGAATTGTGTGATGCGTTGCTGAAATGGCAGATAGTGCTCCCTATACATAGAGATCGTGGAGCGTGAAATAGTACAAACAAAAGGTTGCCACCCTTGAAATGGTGACACCTGGAAATTCGTGGGTGTAATATTTGATCTTCAAAATCTTCGTACAAGTAGAGGCACGGGATCATTGTTCTTCAAAATGCACAAGTCTTCGACTTCAAGAGGTTTTCTCACACAGAGGCTTTGTCGTCTGAGGATGATCTTCATGTTAAGTTCATCTTCTCGAGAAGTGGTCGACAGAGGCTTTAATCCGTGTTGAGAGTCATGGTATATTCGATAGAGGTCTTCTGCGGTTCTTCTACTTAGCCTAATTTTCAATACTTTTTAGACTAGTCTATTGGAGCTAACAATCTCCCCTTAAGTATTGAAAAATAAAAATTTACAGAAGTTAAAGATAGAAGTACATAAGTAAAAACAAAAGATTACAAATCACATAACCTATATCTTGGCATCTGGAAAGTCATCTATTCTTTGGCCCCATCCTCCCTTATTCTTCAGTTCCTTGTAGTAGAACGCGCACATGTCTCTAAATCTTAGAGTCTCATGGATGTCTGCAATCATTTGGTTTACAGCTTCAAGGTTGACATATTCGGTGCCTCTACGGTTCAAGAGATCTTGTTTGAAATTCGGAAGGGATTGGGTTGAGTACTTTTGGTTGTCTTATCCTACAAAGAGTCTTTTGTTTCTTTGAGGATCGAGGAACACATAGCCAAAACGGGGTTGGGTGGTGATGGTGTTAGGAAGGATGTCGGCAGAGGATGGGCAGCGATCATCAGGGGCTGTGATTTTGATCTTCTTCACTCCTAAGTCCAAAGCAACTTGAAAGTCGAGTAGACTAAAGTATAGCAGCTTCTCCCGTATGATGTTTTTGATAGTCATGTGTGCCTTCTTGTTTTCTTGCCTCCATCCATACCCATCTTCTGTCCAAGTGTAAAGCTCTGTCAGGTCAAAGGGATGAATGTCTCTGAGATCAGCATCTGTGAACTTCATTTCTATCCCATCTTCCCTTTGAACAAAGTACTGGCAGTAGTAGAAAATTTGGCAGTGAGTGTGCAGAAGTTTGATTCCCATAACCTCTTTTATCTTTGAGTATGAGAACTTTTCGGTCAACTCTGCGACAATGTCAGGTCTAAGGGTAGGTTCTGGAAGTGGTTCATTGATCCCTTGGCTATATAGATACTTGTATACAACCTCTTCCATGTCCTTCTTTGGAAGAGGTGGTGGAATAGGTTTTCGCATAGCATCCATGCCTTTCAGTACTTGGGCAACCTGATCTTCAGATGGTTTGGCAGAGGGGTCAAGGGGTGGGTACATTGACAGTGGCGCTCCAAAAGCCCAATCTTCCTCTTCGAGTTTTGGGGTGATGAAGGAGTCGAATGCACTCTTCATTAATTTGTTAGGGTTAGGTTGGGGTTTTGGTTTGGGTTTATGTGCTTCTGTGGCTATCCCTTTGCCTTTGTCTGTCTATGTTAGTTTGTCCGTGGGAGCTTCTGCAACATTCACAGGTTCGATCAAGTATTGGACTTCAGCGACATAGGCTTCTAGCATGATCTCAGGGCTTGTTGTCCTTACAAATTTGGATAATTTTTCTGCAACATATTCAGAGCTAAAGTAGACTGTAGGCTTCCTCATGGGCTCTATGGGAATGCTGATTGTGGGGATGCTCGTGGAAGTTTGAGTTGCAGAGGTGCAAGATGTTTTCTTCTGAGTGTTAACCTCTGAGCTCACTGGTACTGCAACTAGGGGAGTTGTCGAAGTTGGTTTGGCTGTTATGGTTGGCAGTGTCTCCCCCTTATGATGACCCGAAGGGCTAGAGCCATCAGGACTTTTGTCATTATACCTCTTCCTTTGCGGTTGTGCCTCTGTTTGGCATGAGGAAGGTGCCTTTCTCTTCTTCTGACCGGTTGGCTTTAGATTAGTCCTAACAAACTTTTCAATCATCGTCACTATATCATCTGCGGCTAGAGTTGCTTTGTTGATCTCATAATCGGTCTGAAACCACGTTAGAGCAACATTTTTTCTTTATGGAGGCAGCAACAGTGTTGGCAGATGTGGTGAACTTGTTGCCGATGGTATTGACCTTCTGAAGTAGAGCCTCCCTAACTTGTGGAGTTCTGTTTTCGTCACATACTCAGTAGAGGGAGTCAATGCCATATGTGGTTGAGAAGAAGATGCAACAGGGACCATGGTATTGCGAACCATGTCCATAATGTCAGAGCGAAGCTTGCTCAAGGCTTCCTCTGCAATACTCGAAGTGTTGGCAGGGGCTGGTTTCTGTTGATTGACGATCTCTGCCAGACACTTGATAGCTTCGGTATTGGCCTTTACTACCTCTGCCATTTGGGAGAATTGTTCTTGAGTAACGGAGTGGGCAGAGGCAGTGGCCAGCTTCTGCAATTCAGTAGTATTCTACGAAGAAGTCTTCTAAAGTTGCTCGAGATGCTTTGTGAGTTTATCGTTTTGAGCCTTGGTCTTTGTGCGAAGACTGCACACTTCAGTATTATATTTGTCGATGCGATTGGTCAGAAGCTCTGTGAGTTGAGCACGTTCGTTTGTTGCAGTGGCCAAGCTTTTCAACTCGGTGATGTTTAGTCTCATAAGTTTAGCAAAGGCCTGAAACTCAGCCTTTGTGACATATGAGCCTTGGGTAACCTCTGGATCAACACATGGTTCAGATTTAGACGTTGTTCCTTCGGCACCTAGAGAGTCTGTTTTAGGTTGAGCTCTGGAGGATTTCCATCTAATCCTCAAACCTCCTCAAAAGAGGATGATTCTATGAATGTTCCATCAGTGTCATCATCAATTGGAGATTCAAAGTCTTCTAATTGTGAGACAATAAGTTAACTTTGAGGTTGGTCTAGAACCTCATTGTCAATGTGCACACGTTCAGATTGCTCTGAACAATCTTGGGTTTGTCTCTCGTGAGTGGCAGAGGCAACACATGCCTCTATATGTGGAAGTGTCGTGCTCTGTGGCGAAAGAGTACTTATGTTTACACCAATATCCTTTTGAGAGGATGTGGTAGGAATAGTTTCCCCTAGAGTAATTGGAGCAGAGGATGAAGGAATATCCTCTGTCCGGCTGGATGGGTCAGGGTTCGGGGTGTGCACCCCTTCTTCAATAACTTTCTGCATAGCTAGCAATGTGGATCGCACTGGGAGGGGGGTTTGGTGGTGTGCCTTCTGAGGCATATTTATCTCCTATTTTCTCCTCCTCCGAGTTTTTACCTTCATTCTCCTCCTTGTCTTTATCTACCTCCTCCACCGTGGGCTCTAACCCATCTCTTACCCTTCTCTCTCTGAAGCTTAGAATGGTCGTTGTTTGCTTCATAGTCTCTGCGGTCTGCACCATAGGTGTAGAAGGAACCTCTGGTGGGGTGGGGGAGTCCTCATAGAGGTTAGCCAAACATGCCAGAGCCTCTGGTAACTGGTTCTGGGGCTGATCCTCTGATGTCGGTGGACTTAGCCTTTCCACGGCTTCTTTTGCAATCTCAGCTGCGATTGCAATGGGGATCTGAGGAGGTTGATCTATCTGCATTTCCTCTAACTTGTCCACTTCACGATGACTGATTTCATTGTTGGCCTCGTCATTACCATCCTCGTGTTCTTTCTCTTTGACCTCTTCCTCTATTATTGGTGGTTCCTCGACAACCACCTTTCTCAATATGCGTCTCCTCCTCTGCAGAGGTTATTCCTCCTCCTCTGCAGGTTCTTCCCTTTGGTCTGCGACCTGTACCTGTGGGATTTCAGGTACAGAGGCCTCTGGGATTGGGGTCTCTTCTTCTGCAACCCACTTTTTCAGCTTTCTTTTCTTTTTCTCCCTTTTCTTTTCTTCTCTCTGCACTCTCCCTTCCTCCCTTCTCTCATTTTCTTCTCTCACTTGCTCTTCTACTCTCCCTTGCCTCTGAGCCTCACCCTGTACACCCTCTGGAATATTTGTCCTGACAGGATCACCGGGGTTTAAACCTATACGTGGAAGGGTTACAGGTCTCGGTTCTGGAGTCCTGTTTCCACGTCTATGTGCCCTCCTAGGTTCTCTATCCAAGTACTCTAGCATCTTCTTTGGAATGGGTCATGCATTAGGATAGCCAGAAGCAAGGATTGTTGGTTTATGGGTGGTCATGGCGTGAGTTCTGACCATACTACCCGTCAGAGGAATCTTATCATCTTCGAGCATTGCATCTCCCAGAAGCACCGTGATGAACCTCTGGAACATAAGAGAAGTAAGTGTGTTTCCCCTCTCTTGGTCTTCCCTCTTATTTGTTACAGCTCCGACCATTTCCTGCAGAATCAGGCGAGCGCAGTCCAATGGGATATCAAGGTAGATCCCATACATGATAGCCAAAATATTGTGGCTCGTCTGATCTGGACTCCCTATTTTCCCAGTTAGGGATCGGTTCAAGATTGAAAAAAGGACATTCCAAACTAGGGGGCAAAATTGTCTTCTGAAATCGGTTCGTTTGGTGATTGCTTTCCCATACCCAATGAAGATCAGGAAGTCGACAAGTTCTTCGTCGGTTGGCTTTGCGGCATACTTGACAATGTTCAGTTGGGATCTAGTAGGTAGTCCGAAGGTAGAGGAAATCAACCTCCTATTGATTCCAAGTTCTAGAATGCGATTAACGTCAGGACTTGTTGCAACCCAACGATGGTAGTGTGTTCTTCATCATATCTACAACTTTGCCAGAACTATTGTACATACATTTCAGGGATGTCATTGCAGTTCATGGTTAGGGCAGTTTTTATGAAGTGGTTTTTCAGAAGAAGAATCAAAGTTCATAGTCCTTAGCGAATTCATGGGGGTTCAAAACAACATAATGGTTGTTTGGTTTTAGAGGGAGTGTGGTGAGATGAAACTGATGATTGGCAAAAGAAACAATCCTGCTCGACAATGGGTTTTCTTGTTCATCACTGTTGGAGTGTTGTTCATCGTCGTTTCTTGGAGGTAAAAAGGTGTTTTCACCAGATTCGGAGTAGGAAGCCATTAGAGAAAGAGTAGTAGAAGAAGAAGAAATTACTTGCAGGTTCGTCGGAGTTCTTCAGATAGAGAGATGATGTGAAAAGATTAAAATGAGGAGTGAATTTGGTTTTTATGGTGGATGAGGAGGTAAGAATCGAGCGGTAAAAATTTAATTACATGAAATTTGGAATCCGCACTCGAGTACAAGCCGTTTGGAGACCTTTCAGAAACGACGGTATAGTAAACCTCCAATTAGAAAATGCCACATGGATTATGGCGGTGCACGTTGAAGGGACGTGTACCTCCCACTAACTTCACGCATGTGGTGTTTGCTAAAACCAAATGGCTGTCACTCTCAAAAGAACCCGCACCCCAAAAAACATTCAAAACACACAAGTGTTGAAGATAGCAGAAGCTCTGTGGTGGAATGAGCTTCTATGGTCTGGGGTTGACCTTAACTCGCGTTGTATTGCACCTTTTCTTTACTTAAATCATTTGAAAATCAATTAGATGATTGAGAGAATCTCTCCGAAGAAATCAAAGGTGTTAGACACTTCTGTAGCACAGAAGCTCTGTGAGACGTCTCAGAGGCTCTTTGACCAAAAAATTCTATTTATGGAAAGATCTCAAAATATTTTTACCATTCAAAGTTTTGATTTATTTAAATAGGTATTTTGGGAAATATTTGGAAAGTTGTGTCCGAGAAAAGTGTTTTTGAAAATGGGTTTATGCGATGTACTTACCTTCTTCTGCAATCTGCTCATTAAATGGCTCATTTAGCTCCCTCTTGAATGATCAACTTCTGTGATCCTTATCAAGGCTTGCTTCTGCTCCCCCTTGATCTATGCTTGGGTCAGATGTGATAAGTAGTACACAAGACATAGATCAACAAACCAAAGAGGTATTGTGACTAGGGCCAGAAAGGGCTCTGTGCAATGTCACAAAGCTCTTAAACAATAAGATGAACAACTGTACATACATAAATAAAACTATTTACAAGAAAGACTTTGTACCAAGGTGCAGAGGCTATGTGGATCAACTCATCATTCTGTGTGAAACATGTTGTTGAAATTGCTTCTGCCCAAAAAGAAATTGATAATCCAGATGCGGTGAGCATAGTTCTGGCGACCTCCACTAGTGTTCGATTTCTTTGTTCAACAACACCATTTTGTTGTGGAGAGTTCGTGCAGCAGAGAAGTTCTGTGAGATGCCTTCTTCGGCAAGATAGGCCTCAATGGTTGAGTTCTTGAACTCAATACCATTGTCACTTCTGAGCTTCTGCACTTTTCTATCATATAGAACCTGGATTTTTCTCATTAAAGTGATTAGTATCTGGGGAACATATGACTTCTTTCGGACAAATTCAACCCATGTATATCTAGAAAATTCATCAATTAGAACAAGAATGTATTTCTTGCCACCTAAGCTCTGTACATATATTGGACCGCAGAAGTCAACATGAAGCATATACATAGGCTTAGTGCAAGACACATCTGACTTGGTTCTGTGAGAAGCTCTTTTGAGTTTCCCCATTTCACAAGTAGAACATAAACGATCTCTGTCGAATTTCAGATTTGGAATACCACTTACCAAATTTAGCTTTACAAGTTTATCAAGAGTGTGGAAATTTAAATGAGAAAACCTATTGTGTCGAGCCAAGCCTCTTCATTTTTGCTTGAAACAAGACAAAGTTTTTCGTCTTTGTTTGTTGCCTTGAAATTCATGAGAAATATATCACCTCTTCTGGCGGCTCTCAGAAGCTCTGTGTTTAACCCTTCACTTAGCAGAGAACATAATTTCTTGTTGAACTTTACATCGAATCCATTATCACAGAGTTGACTTACACTGAGTAAGTTGTGCTTAAGTCCATCCACATATGCAACTCTGGATACATCGACATCCTCCTTAGCAATGACTCCATAGCCTTTAATTTTTCCTTTTCGATTATCTCCAAAGGTTACAGAACCTCCTTCTAATTTTTCTTTGTATGAGGAGAGTAACCCTCTGTCGTCAGTCATGTGCCTTGAGCACCCGGAGTCTAGATACCACACGGGTACATGCTGCTTCTGCTGCATAGATTAAGGAGATTTAGGTACCCATTTCTAAATGGGTCCATTCTTGTTAGGGGCTTTCAAGGTTGCCTTAGCATCCTTGGGTTTGGTTTTAACTTCTTTCACAGAAGAACCATTTTGTTTCTTCCGACCCTTGAATTTAGCATTCTTTGATTTGTGTCTCGAGAGGAAACAATGTGGACTAGAGAAATGTTGATTCAATTGGAACATACGCACAAAACAATCACAATAATAAATATTCGATGCAACTTGCTTAAACTTTTCATTAAATTCATTGAAAATGGGTACAGAGGCTTTATTTTGACAATCTTTTCTAGCATCAGACTTCTTTTTACAGAAGGACCTTCTTTTCTAGGCTAGATTTATTTTTGTGAAAACTCTTCTCCGGATGAGCCTTCGGTTGTACCCATCTTCTGTGGTAACCTTCCTTTGGTTTCACTGCCATATAAGCAAAAGATTTGTCATTATAAATCCATTTCTCTTTTTGTTGCCAAGTGTACTTATCATGATTTGGCCTTAAAGGTTTTGAGACTTTAGGACTTTGAGGTGACATTTCCTTTTGTTTCTTAATCTTTTCAAACTCAAGAGAAGTCTTAGCTTGTATGCACATGTCTAAAAAATCCGGGCAGATAGGGATTATTGCAAAGTTTTCCTTGGGAGGAATTGTTCTATTAAGAATGCCAGAGGGAAGTTTGATTCCCTCCGGTTTGCAAGGCACTATCTCTGGTTCGACAAAATCAGTTTCTGAGTCAACGGAGGTTGAATCATCCTCATATTCTAAGTCTGAATCAAGAATGTCTCTGTTGACAGAGGCAAGATTTTCTAGGCATGTGCCGTAATTTCTTCCATCTTTGTCCATTAAATCAGTTAAGTTTTTTGAAATGCAAGGGACAATTTCAGAAGCTCTGAAGACTTCCATCAGATATTCTTCAAAGATATCTTGTACGACAGAGGATACAACATGGCTGTTAAAAAGGCAGTTTTCATAGGATTCTTTCAAATCAGTTTCATAAAGCTTGATTAAATTTTCCTCTATAGAAGAGTGGATAAACTCAGGTGCCTTAGAGGATGATTCCTTTTCAAGGATTATTTTACACACGAAGGCCACATAAGCTTGAGTTTCTGGATGGCCAAATTTGAAGAGTCCTATCTGATTTTGAGTTTTCAGATATTTCTTTGGTTTAGAGGCTCTTTCGATAGAGGTTGAAGATGGCAAATAGTTGTTTTTATACCAAACATTAGTCATCTTCAAGGGACTCCTCTTATAAGGTTCTCCAGAGGTTCTACGCCTCTTAAATGCAGAAGTTAAGTTTGGAAATCTAGAGTTTTGAACATGCCCAATGCAGAACAAGGAAGACAAGGATTTGTTCCTTTTGGTTCATGTATAAGGATCCAAGTCACATAACCTAATTCCTCTTCTGTCAACTTGGGTATTTGCTTTTTTGTGTACCTTTTAAGCATCCTGATATTTCCTTATCACAAGGTCTCTGTCGAGCAAGTCTTGATGAAGAACTTCTCTTTCTCTTTGAAAAAAGTTTTTAAGAGTAAGAATATTCATTATGTCACTCTCATTGTCCTTAAGTTCTTTGGACTTGGTTTTTAAAGCCAGGTCAAGATTAACAACCTTTTCTTTTAAAGATTTTACTTCTTCAAAATGCATAAGCCTTCGACTTCAAGAGGTTTGCTCACACAGAGGCTCTGTGGAGTATCACAGAGGCTTTGTGGTTTGAGGATGATCTTCAGGTTAAGTTCGTCTTCTCGAGAAGTGGTCGACAAAGGCTCTGATCCGTGCTGAGAGTCTTGGTGTATTCGGCAGAGGTCTTCTGTGGTTCTTGTACTTAGCCTATTTTTCAATACTTTTTAGACTAGTCTATTAGAGCTAACATAGTATAAGCAAGATTTGGAAAGGTCTTTCCATCATCACCTGTCAAAATTTCAACATGAGGTTTAGAGGAACCATCGATAAAACTTAGTAGGTCATGACTACCTAGGGTGGGAAGAAGTTGACTACACCACAAAAAATAAGATGAGAGTTTGATGGTAGCCATATGAATGAGAATGTGGATAGGAATTTCAGCAGCTAGAGAGGAGGAAGTAGCCATGGAAGAAAACAAGAGAATATAAGAGGAATGTAGGGTTCAATGATTAGGCTGATACCATGTGAGAAAAAGATAATCAATGGTATATCACACCTTGAATTAGGTAAGAGCTGTATATCCATATATCAAGGCTATTACAATAGGATAGTTATAGAAAATGACGTATAATAAGAAGATGATACATACACATAATCAATTTGAATATTCTAGAATATTTCCTAAATCTTCACCCCTTATCAAGAAACAAGTATACGGAAAAATAACACACACCTAATCTAACTAGGGGTGTTATTCGGTTGGTTAAATCGGTTCATTTTTTTCAACTTATTCCAAACTACCCAATAATTCAGGCATTTTCTCTACCCATTCTTACCCTGAAAAAGTAGGGCCACCTTACGTTCTTGAACCGATAACCATCTTTCGGCTAACCTAGCCTCCTCCGTCCCTTGGGACTGTTCTATTTCAAGTTTACTTTTGGATAGGATCTAGCCAAAGTGGAGATGGAAGTCTTCTTTCGTTTCTCGACAGTAAAGTAAGACCAAGCTCATGAGCTTATTATCTCAGGCTAGACGGATGAAATCAATAAAAAATCGAAGAATTATAATATTCGGTGTAATCGGTTTTGCATTATTCGGTTCAGTAATTGGTTAAGCCGAATCATATTTTTCTTTGGACACCGGCTCCATTAATTTTCTCCAATCCAATGTTCGTTGCTTCCAATATATAATTGTGTCATACATTCATGATAATTGAACTAGTATTAAGTAAAAACATGATTTAGCAAAAACCAATATCTATAAAAAAACATTTTTTTGTTGGTGATCTTAGTGTCATCAATCATTTTAGCGTGATCGTGATTCATGTGATATCGACCTGGTGACAAGGAAAACATAAGTTAGTTAGTAGGTGCGAAGTGCACACACACAAATGTTGTCTCTATCACCTTAGGTTGCCATAAGGCGGGGTCGAGGGGGCTGCACCCTTAACGGGGTCAACAAATTTTAGGAAGAGGTTTACTTAGGAATTTTGAGTTTCGGGTCGAGGGGGCTGCACCCTTTTGAAGTATGGCTAGAACTTGGTGAAAAATTAGTTAAGTGTTATTTAGAGGATGACATGATGTGGACTCAAAGCCTTTGACTCTCTAAGCCTTAATCTTAGAGCTTTGAAGTCATCACACAAAATTTCTAAGTGTTAAAGTCAGAGCCTCTAGTCACATAAAGCCTCTAGACTCCTTCTTGACTCGTTGTTTCTCTTATTCAGTTGTAACTACTCTCATATCTTATACGTTAACTATTACAACTGCCATGCAGTTATGTCTTATTCATTTTAAAAGCTCGTAATTATCGATCTCTCATATAAATATGCGATGAGAATTTGGGTGTATATAAGGACTCGATCTTATAGTCTTTAGAGAGAACTGCAATTTTGGTCCCTGAGGTTTGGTCATTTCTTTAAAAGTGGGACTTATACTTCAATATCTCAAATAGTGGTCTCTGAGGTTTGGATTTTGCTCTGAAAATGGGACCTGACCACTAACTTCGTTAAAAAACTCAGTTAGAGCTAGGGGTATTTTCGTCCAATCATATTTTCTTATCTCTTTATAATCCTTTTTTGTTTTTTCTTTCTTTTAAAAAACCCATCAAACTTTAGGGACCTGCTATGTAATTAACTCTAATATATATATATATGTATATACACACACACATATATAAAACACAGAGACCACCGTGATTCCTCTAGATCATCAAATCACATGGACGACTATTGTGTAGTTAACGGTGGTGGTGGGTCACGAAATCACGGAGAAAAAAGTGGTGGGTCACGATGGTAATCACAGGGGCCAAAAACCCATCGCCGACGAAATCATTCATCCCCGACTAATAGCATCGATAGGAACGAAACCACAGGACAATATCTCACCTCCGACCACCTGTGAATTTGGTGTCGTCCCCGTGGCAAATATCGATCGTCCCTATGATTAATTGATGTAATTGATTCTGGATAGCAATTAGGGATACCAAATTGCAGGTTTTAGTTCTCTTCAAGTATCATGGTAAATCTAATTCCTAGGTGATAAATTGGTATATGTATGTGTGTATATATATATATGTGTGGGTTTCTCACAGGGATGATGATGATGATATGTATATATGGGTTTTATTATATGTGTGTATATATATATATAAATGTATGTATGTGGGTTGCATCTCATCCGAAATTACAATTTGGATAGTCATCCAAAAGTGGATAGAAAAGGAAACATTTGGATGTTGTAATCGTAAATAACTCTACTCAGAGAACATGAGACAATTCAGAGGGGATGATAATGGTGGTTGCCTTTGTTCATAGCAAAGTCTGATTTTGACTTTATTTGGTCAAACATCCTTCTTTTTGGTGGATGATGAAGATTATTTACACAACATGTCCCTAGATTATTATGGTTCTTACAACATAAGAAAAAAACAAATAGAAAGTGCAAAAAGGGGATAAAACATGATTGAACGAAAATACCCCTAGCTCTAACTGAGTTTTTTAACGAAGTTAGTGGTCAGGTCCCATTTTCATAGCAAAATCCAAACATCAGGGACCACTATTTGAGATATTGAAGTATAGGTCCCACTTTCAAAGAAATGACCAAACCTCAGGACCAAAACTGTAATTCTCTCTAGTCTTTAAGATAAAAGTTTTCATTTAGATTATCCCAATTCGAAATTTGTGATACCCAAAGCAATAAAGGTCAAATTATTTGTATTCGAAAAATGTACTTTCGCGATCCAAATCATTATTCGGTCCACATATCATCTCCAATCCCAAAACTCTTCATATTTTTTCATGCCACATTATACATCAAGGAAAACATTATCTAGATTAAAGTAAAACCATTATCTAACTATAAAATATATAAAATAATAATAATATAATGTCTTATTCAGTTTATTTGTATGAAAATAAAATGTAACACCCGGATTTTTGCTTAGTAAGTTGTCGTTCATCTCCAGTCATCTCTTCACCTTCCGTCTATCTTTTGGGGTGAAATAAGTTGTACTTTCAAACCTTAAATCGACCCACGTGAAAACCTCGAGTTTTGGACATTTTTGGGTTTCGGGGCAGGTGGCGCGAAAGTGACTCGCGATAGTGACAATGTCACTATCGCGTGGCACAATCGCCGGAGGTGTATCACCCGCGGTACAATCTCCGCGAGAGTGCCCTCGCGATAATGACAATGTCACTATCGCGTGGCAAGGTCGCCGCCGAGGTCTGTTGGTTAAAAATTCGGATTTTAGCCCCTTTTCTCATTTTTAACTCAGCCATTTCATCTAAGTTCTCTCCCTCTCGACCTCTCCTTCCCAAGAACCGAACCCTAGCCCATTTTTGAGGGTTTTCCATTGAACCATATGATTCTTCACCATCTAGCTAGTGGGATCTTGAACCACAAAACCTCCATCTTCATCTTCCTCCTCAAGTTCATCGTTTGGGAGCTCGGGTTGAAAAGTTGGATTGGGTGTCCTCGGAAAGTTTCATCATCTAGAATGGTAAGTTTTCTTGAAATAATGTTATAAATGTTCCATTGATGTTTCCCTAGTATTTGGTTTCTCAAATCTCGGATCTAATGGTTTTTGGATAAACTAGGGTTTTGACCTTGTTGGGGATTTTAGTAAACAAGGTTTGGGGAATGTTTCTAAATGGTATTGTATGGGTATTTATGGTTTGGATTTGTATGGATCTAGGTTTTGGAAGTTTTCGGCTTGAGGATTCAAGTGCCCTTCAAAGGAGCTCAAGTTGGGTGGAATCTAGATTTAGCCTAAATCTAGCAAGGTGAGTTCAAGTTGATTTGTGAAAACGTTGTACATGCCAAAACGTCTATTTTAAAGTGTTTATATGTTTTACATGAAATTATCAAATGTTGGGTTATTTGCTAATCTTTGATTATTTGAAGTATTTTAACTTTACAAATTTTGTATAGCACCCACGTTTGGGATTTTTGGGCATTTTGATAAATGTGTCACAAATGAATGCGTTTTGAGGTCTTATTGCATAAATAGATCTTTGGTCAAAGAAATACACTTTTAAATGTTTGTCGGGTTTTATGCATCATTCATGAAATGGAATGTTTTATAAAGTATTACTTGCACATTTATGTGAGGTACTTGAAAGAATGTTTATAGCCTCGTTTTATGATTTTCATTCTTATCAACAGTTAAGTTTGGAAAATGCATGTCATTTATGTTATGAGACATTTTGGAAATATAAGGGTATAAGTCATTTGGAAAATTGATTGCCTCAACTAACGTGGAGTTTTAAATTAATTATACTTTTAGTCGTTGTGTTTGCATACCCGTTGGTCGAGTGCGTTTTATCGTATTTTATTTCATTTATCAATAAGACAAAGGGTTGCTAAGCCTGCGGCTTGGTATTTTTATTTGATTGGGTTTTTGGACAATTGTCCAGTTTTGGTAGCTCAACTTCGAGCCTTGGTTGCGATATTGGATGAGGGACTCGACGTAAGGACCCTTCGGGGTTGAACTTGAGTTTCCGTGGGTGTACGTTTAAAGCCACTGAGCCTAACATCCCTTGCGCTTGGATTTATTACGTCCGATGATGGAACAATTAGTTTTCCACATTGAGGCACATTTAGGCATCGGATTGGGAGAGTAGGTCCTACGTGCTCAAGTATTACGATATTGGATGAGGAGCTCGACGTAAGGACCCTTCGGGGTTGAACTTGAGTTTCCGTGGGTGTACGTTTAAAGCCACTGAGCCTGACATCCCTTGCGTGTACTTTTGTTTATATGACTAGTCTTAACAACATAAAATGGGCTTACTTTGTGGACCGTCATATTTTATGGAATCGGGTCTCCCCCGTCACCGAAATGTGTTGTTTTTGGGTATTGAGTTTTATTATCCAAGTTTTCGGTGACGTTTTGTAGAATTGAGTTTTACCCTTGATTTATGGGTTGAGTTTTATGCCCCACTCGTATTTTGGGTGTTTCGGGATATAAGGTTTATCCGTATCTTAATAAATGGAGAGTTCAATTTTATATTTACGCTTTGAGTGAGTTTTGGGTTAAAGCTAATTTATTGAGGGGCGACTTATATTGGTATCATCATATTTGAAGTAGTTTGGATTGTAAAACGTCTAAATTGGTGTTCTTTGCCTAAAATGCATATTATTGGAAAATGAGTCGTTTTCACATGTAAGACATATCATATTGAAGGACTATAACTTTAACCGCATTCTTTCTTTTTGAACGATTAATTTACATATGTTGAAAACTCTTGAGCTCACTAGGCGTTAAACCTAACTTTTTATTTGTCGGCATGTGCATCAGGTTCCAGTTGGGAGTTCAGATTCTATCCGTTCCACGAAGAGTTGAGCTTTAGTCTTGTGCGAGTGTAAGTAGTTGGTGAAGTCTTCCGCAATTTGGAGATAGTGACTAATATGGGGTTTTAGTAGCACCCGTTCTTATCATAGACTTTTGTATAGAATAAATGTTGGTATTGAGGTTAAATCTTAAATTGTGGTTGTAGATGATTCTTTTATCGGTGTATTTAAAAAATTTTAAATTAGTTGCTATTTCCGGATTTGAGGGTGTTACATAAAATATTAATATAATGTGTTTTTTTAACCGAAATAGTAAAAATTTAACCGAAAACCGAACTATCCTTATTTGGTTAATCAAATTGTTTAACTTGAAAAACCGAATATCCCGGAACCGTTTAACCCAAATCCCATTCGATTCGAGTGATTAGTTATTCACTTTCAGTTTTTTTGGATATCCCCTAGATAAAACTTAGGTTTCTCCTATCCCCTATGTCCACTTTTAAATATAAGTTTCCACATTCTCATTCTACCTTTAATTATGAGGCGGAGAAAGTTTCTCTCTTTATTCTTTAAGGATAAAAGTGTTATGAGGTTATAAAAAAATGTAATAATTACAAATTCTTAAAACTGTTAATTATAGACATTTATTTTAGGACGAAAGGAGCATTTGATATTTTTCTAAAATCCTATAATAAAATATTATTTATTTATTTATTTATGATATTTGCAATTACATACGTAAAACGTAACAAGGTGTTTTGGGGGAATTGGATACATAGAATCCCAAAATAAATGTTTGGGGGTCGAAGACCTTTCTTCTAAATTTCCCCCAAACCAAACGTGTTTTTCTACAGCGCCAAGACGATTTCATTCTCTCTCCAAAGTGTTTTCGCTTGCCTCTTGATATAATCACAAATTCTTGCTCTCCCGCGACGCCTCCTACTTTTGATTTTGCTTACTGAATCCTTCGTCTTCAGGTATCATGATCTTTGGGTCTTTCTGCTTTCACGAAATTGTTGAGGTCTTGTTGTGTCGGTGGGTGGGTGTTTGTCGTATTTTTGTAATTTGCAACGGCATTGACCTGGTAATGCAGTCTTTCTGCTAGGTTTTTTGGTTTAATTGGGGGAGTTTATCGCTCTGATTTCTAGGGTTTTTGCTTTTTTTTTTCTTCGTCTTCTTTCTATTTTGATGATTATCGTGATTTTAACGTTTGTTTTGTGTATTTTTGTCTGCGTAGCTAGCATTTTATTATTCTTGGGGGGGATTTTAATGGAATTAGTTGGTATGCAACGCCTGTTTGATTGATGATTGCCACTTCTTTCTCACACTAAATAGTAAATATTCGCACATTTGCACCCCAAAATTTACAGACAAACATACATGAATGATGAAACCCATGACTGGTTTACTTGTTCAGCAGTAGAGTAAATTTTGGAAGTAAATATTATATATAGTTTGTTTGTATGTGTATATGTATATGCCTATTGTATGAAGAGACGAGCTTGACATTTAATTGCAAACATTGATTCATCAATATCAGTATGTACCATATGTATGTGCATGGATTTGTGCGTTTATTTTCCATATACTTGTTTCTTTTGATGCTTTTGTCTTGTTTTCTGGTAAGCAAAGTAAAAAAAATTACATGCTTGCATATCTAGCTTATTTGGCAACATATCTAGTTACAGTTGTAGCTCAAGTACATGGCAACAGATGATGGGTCTTTGTACCTTAACCAATCATGTTGGTTTGCTATTTCTTCTTGTTAGAAATGAGTTACTAGCGGCTAGATAGTAATTGCCAGATTTTGATTGTAGAAGCAGAAGACACTACATGTGAGTGACATGAAGAGTCCATACTGTTCCAAATGAATCACTTAAGTTATGCATATAGCACACAGCTTGCCTCCTTAGTAGACTCAATTTGTTGCAAGTCACAAACAATGTCTTCATGTTTTGCTGTTGATGTCTAGGATTCCCTGTTAGTCATGAATAACCCATGTCTAACTAAAAGAAACTTACAACTACCTTCCATTGGTTGAACCATTAAGAGCCATTACTTGCATGACTAAGGGTTTTGTGCTAGTTTGTCATCATAGTTAAATAAATTGATTCAATAAGGTAAGAGGTATTAACATGTGAAGGATTCATTTAATACATTTGTGTATGCATTAACCTATGTCGATTTTGGGAGGGTTTTCATTTGAACTTATTAACATTCAACACCACATGATTGCTCTTTATCTCTCATAATAGATATGTCAAACATTCATTTTTTTAATGAATTTACATAAGAATCATACGCCTTATTTATAATACAACAGGCATGACACCTAGAATTGAATACATCTGATGAATGTTCATATGTGTATATATGTATAAGTTTATATTGATATTTTATGAATTGATAAACTTGACATCTATTTCTAAACAATGACGAGCGAATATATATATATATATATATATATATATGTGTATTTGCATGTATTTGTTTGCTTACAGAGTTAGGTTTTAGTGCTTTCCTTTTTATGTTTGTGTTGAGCAAATAAGCTCAATAGTTGGATTTCTGTACCTCTAGGATTATTGAGGCAATTTCTTTAACCATGATTGTAGAAAAGTAGATGATGTATGCCATGCAGCTAATGGCTCTTTGTGCTTTAACCAATTAAAGGGATGCTCAAATTTATTGATAGGATTGAGGAGTTGACTTATTCTTAAATGTTGCTTGACATGGAGAGAAGCAGACGTGTGTGTATATACAGACCATATGTACTTATATTCATGCATCAATATTCTTAATTACATTGTCATGTTTACCGACTTATCCAGCATGCACTACTAAGTGGATATCGCAAGCTTTCTTTCCATGTTTTGTGTCTACTTTAAAACAAGTACTGCATTATGCATTTAGCTTTTCATTGTTTACAAATCCATAAAAGCAATTGATGTGTGTTTCTATGCATGAGAGAGGAGTGATGAAGTAGTGCTGCATGCCAAATATTTCCATTGGAGTATGCATGTTGGTATAGACTGAAATATATCAAACAAGTTCATGAAGATGTACACTTACCTTTTAGCTTGTCAAGTAATATATATAACAATGATTTGCAGGTAAGTAATGGTGGTTGTGAAGCAAGCTGATGGTTCTTAATGCTTGAACCAATTGAAGGTATTTTAGCATTTCTTCATACACAAATTGTTGATGGCCAATAAGGAGTCTGAGATATTGCTAGCACAAGATGCACAAGCCACTCCATGTGACTTTAAAGAACTTGTGTCTACTTTGGAGTCGAATTCTTTAGCTGATACATTATCAGTTTACTTGGAATCGTGTGAGCCCTTTCCAGTCACTGACCATGTGCCTTCTAACAATTTGGATGAACCTAATATCTCTAGGACAGATGTTCTTGTTGACCCTTTTAACTCTATTGTCTTAACTGAATCATCCGAGCTTAGAGATAATGATGGAGAAGATAGTAGTAGGATTCATCATGCCTGTGGGAAAAATAATAATGAGATTAAACGTTCATCAACTCGGAGAAGTACCCGCAAGAGTACATTAAACCAGAAAACTGATACCAAACTGGCCGCAAGAAAAGGAAGCAAAACTTCTGGAAAGAAGCCAATGTTAGATCTACTTGCTGCGGATGTTGGAAGACGACGAAGAAGTGATTTGGTTCAACGAGCTCGCCCTTCAGCTTGGGGACTAGGAGGAATAATTGATGAAATCTTTAAGCAGTGTGTAGAAAAGAATGTTGATGCAAATGGACATATAGAGTCAAGAAAAGGAAGGATGTGCCGTAGAGGTGGAAAGAGGAATACTGATTTCGTAAATCAAAGCATTCAAAATTCACAGAGTGAATCTCGAGCTTTAAACAAGGGCCTTCTTCTGAAGTTAAAATTGGGGACAAAGGTTATTCCAAATTGCCAATTCAATACGATACCTGATATGGATAAACATCTTGAAAGTTACAGGGAGGTGAAGATAGACGCTTCAACTTTACAAAGTGATATGAAGGACAATTATGAAAAAGAGGTGCCTCATGCTTCAATGTCTAGGGCTTCGGATGGGAATATAGATAAAAGGGTGGCTGGCAAAGCTGGCAGTGAACTTCATGACATGAGAGAAATAGGAGAATCAGTTGAAAATAGGTGCTTAGATCCTGGTACTTCACCTGATTCAGAAGTTATTAACGTGATTCCAGAGACTCAGATCAGTGGAACTACTGCAGAAGGACTACATGACCTTCGAATATCTTCAAAAGATTGTATTGCTCATCAATCAGGGGACTGTGGTGATGGAAGTGGAATACCTAGTCCAGAAATTGACAGTGATGTTTCATTATGTGATAAGTTTGAGCATGGTGAGAAACAAATTGAAGGATCATGGTCTAGTGGGCAATCTATGTCAATTACCACTGGAGTTGCTTCTAGCAATGCCTCTAGCAGGGAAGGATGTCCAGTTGAACCAGTGGCTTCATTGCAGGAGACAGAAGTTGGAGCTTCCATAGATATGTTGACAATTGAAAGTGGCTTGAAAGCTGATTTTAGCATTGCTGGGATTGAGTCGGTGGAGTCCTGTTTCTCAGATAAGCTTCTTTCAGGTGCAAAAACCAATGGTCAAAATCTTCAGAAAAGTTCGAGATCAAGAGGAATAACCAATAGCATGCCAAGAGTTCCTGATTCACTGAATAAGAAAAGAACCAATTGCCAGCAAAAAGGATCACAGGCTAAGTCAACTGCCAAGGGAAAAATCATGGAGAAGAGTGGTAATGACCAGGCGGACCGTGATATGGAGAGTGATCCAGTAACAGGTTTTTTCTTTAACTTTAGCTGTTCAAAATTTATTCTTATGTGAACGTTTTTTTTGTTTTAATTGATATACGCTTTCTGTTACACCCAAATAACTGCTATCTACTTTTTAAGCTTATAGCAGTACTGGTTCATCAGATTATGTAATTGTTCATTTTTAGTCATTAAATATGGTTCTAAGGTTCAGTTATATGTTATAGGAAGTCATGAAATCAATGATGTTAGAGTTCTAGAGGAGGGTTGTAGAAGCACTGCTGAAGCTTTATCCAACTCTACTATGGTGCCTAGCGAGGGGGAGAGTCGGCAGGGATCACCACGAAGTGCCTGGGTGTGTTGTGATGATTGTCATAAGTGGAGACGTATATCTGCTATACTTGCAGATTCTATTGAATCAACAGAATGCAGATGGTATGATTTATCTTCAAACTCTGCTGTAGAAATTAATTTGTATCTACACTTTGCTGATATGATCTAAGTGGTCTCTGTTTAAAATGCTTGACCTGCAACTTTGATGCTTATTTATGTTGGTGGACTTTTCACACTTCACTATTTGTGCTTGTATCTTACAGCTTGAGCTTTAATAGACCCCGTTAAGGAGCAATTTATCTCTTTATTGTTTCTTGATAATCTCTTTAGGAAACATATGCACGAGCAATAAGCAGTGGCTTGACTTAGATATGTAGGTAAAATGGCTGAGGTAAACCAAAAATACTTGGTAGGTGCATGGCAATTATCAAGGTTGACCATTTGCTCAAATTCTGTTTCACAGCTGCAACCAAATGACATGGATGGAAATTTGGTTTATAATTTTGAAGATTAAGAATCCTTTTAGCTGTACTAGAAATTGGAAACGGTACAAGTAAAAACAAATGCTAGTATCTGTATTACTTAACTTTGTATTTAGTCAATGATTGAACATTCACATCAACCTCCAACTCATGTCGGCTCATTGTAGAGTTAGTTGTTTTTTTGGAAAGAGGGGGGCACCTTTGGCAGGTTTTATTGAAACAAATAAAAGAACACCTACCTGACGTGGTAATTACCACCCACAGGCATGTCCAGTCAACAGTTGGGACTTGGACAGTCCCCAATGTTGATTTGGAGTGCACTAACGAAACCAAAGCTAACCATAACTGGTTGGAACATCTTCATGCCAGGTAAATAATAACTAAAATAAAGCTAAAGTAACACCAAAATCATTATTGATCAACAAAGAACTAGAAACCTAATGCTTGCTGTCTCAGGACCCTTATGAAGCGTGCCTGCATCCTTACATTTGATCATAGGCATGGTTTTCAAAATCGTTGGAGGCGTGCGCCTTGAGGCGAGGCGGCATATAACCGCCTCTAAGGTGCCGCCTTTCACCCTATGTTTACCATTGAGGCATATGCCTCCACTTTAACATCTGGATGCCACCACTTTAACAGCTGGAGTTCTTTTTATATTATTTTGTTTTGACAGATCTTATATTTTTTAGCTGAATCTTTGCATTATCTCTAAAAAATCCCTTCAAGTCTTCCACGTGTCACTGTTACAATCCTACTTCCCAGTTCCTACTTCCACTTTGTTAATATATATATTTTTTTCTTTATGACTCATGAGCTGTGACTGTGAGCATATTAATATTTAATATATATATATATATATATAAATATATATTGTTAATAGATCAATATATTTTCTCTTTGTTACTATATCTATATTTCATCATTGAAGAAAGTGTATATAGATTATTTATTTTAGTAATTTATGTATATTTTGTGTCAAGTACTCCGGTCTATGTATGTGTATATATATTGCATATGTTTTATGTGTATAATGTGGCAGTGGCTTACCAGGAATTAACTACATATTCTAGTCTAACTGCCCTCTTTATGGCTTACCATACTAGTTGGAACGAGAACTTGCATTCAAAAAACAGGTGGTTGTGGCTATCAGGCACTGTTTGTCATAGGGAGCACACCATGTTAGGACTTAGGTGGTTTATGCTTCCAGGCTATCATCCTGTCTTGGGTCTGAAACTGCTTACTCACTGCCAACTACATAATGAAAGCATGCTTCGATATTTTCTGTTTGAACCATACTACCCTGTGCCATGCAACCTCCTTCACTTGTTGCTTTATCATTCTCCATACATTGTTGATCGTGAATGCAGTGAAGTTAGTTGTTTAGCCCATGGTTTTAAAAAACGTTGGAGGCGTACGCCTTGAGGCGTGCCTCAAGGCGAGGCGTCCAAAAAACATTTGTGAGGCGGCGCCTCTTAGGGGCTGTTGGAAGCGTACGCCTTGGTTAATTGATACGTGGCAAAAATGGTGAGGCGGTGGGCGTTGGTGAGTTGTCCGAGTGGATGTAAGACTTTTTCCAATAATAAATTGATAAAATTCTAAAACTGAGTTTAGAATATTAAATTGAGTAAGTGATTATTGTGTTTTTTAATTTTTATATATTTTTAAATTTGTATAATATATATTTGTGTGTATATTGTTCGGCGGTGATAGCAGCTCAAGATAATATATATGTGTATATAGGCTGGTGGTAGTGGCAGTATATAGGCTCAGGATAATATATATGTGTGCATATAGGCTGGTGGTAGGCTGGTGTATATAGGCTCAGGATAATATATGTGTGTGTATATAGGCTGGTGGTAGGCTGGTAGCCTGGTGTATATAGGCTCAAGATAATATATGTGTTGGTGGTAGTGGCAGCTTAGCATAATGCATGGTGGTAACATGTATATTATATTCGTTGTTCAAGCTCTCTCTCACATAGTTCCACCGGTGGTAGTGGCAAGCTAACCTGCTATATAAATATGTTGTTTGGTGGTAGTGGCAACTTCTAGCAGAGTGTGTATATACAGTGCACAGTGGTAGTGTCAAAATCTATATATGTGTGTATATATATATATATATGTATAGTGTTTATATCTAGTGACTATAATTTGTGCATATATATTATTTTGAATTTTATTTATTTTCCGCCTCGGAACGCCTTGAGGCTTACGCCTCACGTACCTAACAGGAAAACGCCTCGATACTCGTTTCCGTTTTTTAAAACCTTGGTTTAGCCTTATGTCCTCACTGACTCACTGTTCATCATGGTTCTTGAACTTGCTCTAATTTGATTGACCTTTTGTCTAAAATGGAGTGTGTTTGTGAGAAGTCTTCAGGGTTCAATCTAAAGTAGTACCTACAAGTGCAGGTGCATTCTATGTGCTGGGTTTATCATATAAAAGAACTCCAATTTTTTTTCATGGGCAAGTTGTGCACATATCCACCTCATGAAGAATGTTTAACATGGCTGGGTTGGGTCTATCTTATTTCATTTATATGTTTCAGTAAGACATTATTAATAGTTTTTGGTTGCTATATTATGAAGGATTTGTAAGGACAACATGGATAAAACCTTCGCGGACTGTTCAATTCCACAAGAGAAGTCAAATGCTGATATTAACGAGGAGTTGGAATTATCTGATGCATCTTGTGAGGAAGATGCTTGTAATACTCGGTTGAATTCCAGTCAATTGGGACAAAAGCAGCCAATAGGTACTCACTCATTTGTCCCAGTGACATAATGTCAAACATCTTTGTGTGCTTGAACTGCCAATTCATTAATCATGTCATTCTTAAGCAGCCAAGTGTCTAAATGTTGTTACAGATCCTCCACAGTCCTCTTGGAAGCTTATAAAGACAAACATGTTTCTGCATCGCAATCGTAAAAATCAGACAATTGATGAGGTTATATTACTTGCTTTTTATATAAGAGAGTTATGATTCATTATTTTAATTAATAGAATGCCATGTTGAGGGCCAGAGCTTCCTGTGAGCCTTACTGCTTTCATAGGGTGCTGTTGTGATTCATGATTCTGATTTCTCCATCTGGTTCAGGCACCCACTTGTTGTTGCTCTTAGTGAATCTAATGACGTGAACTTATGTTTATAGTGTTACATGGAAATGCCATCTGATATCTCGGGAATTCGGCTTATTCTTAAAAAAAATACTTGGTATGAGGACCAATTTGTTCTGGCATTGGGTCACTCATGTCAGGTAGACCATAGATGGACAACAAATGGTGAAAATATAGTCCGAACAGTTGTTACTTGAACAAGCATATTGAAGTGGGGCAACTTTGATTCTAGCATATGTGCAATGGCATTACTTAATACTTACTACTTAGCCTATTTTTGGAGTTTGTTCAATTCACTGTTAACTGGCTGTCAGGTAGTGAACACAATCCTGTAATTGGATGAACTAGACCTAAATAATTACTCAAAAGTACATAAAATTTAAGTCATTTCCTGGTTCTCAGGAGTTCCTTTTCCAATTCACTGTGGCGATTTGCTTTATTATTTAGCTGTCATAGTGAACTCGTGTTGTGACCATCCTCAGAATTGCACAAGATTTCTCTTTGTATCCACTGAAACAGGCTGGCCATTTTCAGTTAATGTGTTTTACTATTATCTGATGCTGTTAGTTCTGTTTTCTCAATTTCCTTTGATCCCTGATTTCATATGGAACTGCATTTCTGCCTGTTATAGCAGAAATATGGGGCTAGTTTTCCATTAATACTTGTGTATCAAATGGTTTATTAATTGTAGAAGTGGCATTACATTGCATATGTCGCATGGTACAACTGTATCTGATTGTCTTAGGGGCAAGGAATCCCCTATAAGTGGCTTTCCTTGACATGAATTCATACTCCAGGTGGTGGTACATATGCCCCCAGTAGTTGCTGAGCAGGATTTGACATTTGCATATAAACTTTAAAATGTGTTGTTGTATAATTGACAAGTTAATGCTTATAAATTCAATGGAGTGTGGTTTCTAAAATTTGTATTTTTCACTTGTCTGTTAGATTATGGTTTGCCACTGCAAACCTCTTTTTGATGGTCGCTTGGGCTGTCGGGATGAATGCCTTAATAGGATGCTGAACATAGAATGTGTAAAGGGAACGTGCCCCTGCGGGGAGTTTTGTTCGAATCAACAGGTCAATATATATTTTAATGCTTTTTATTACCTCTTTTGCTCGAAGAGATCATGACACTAGCATTTTTATATGATTGCAGTTCCAGAAACGCAAGTATGCCAAACTGAAATGTTTTCCATGTGGAAAGAAAGGTTATGGGCTTCAGTTGCAAGAGGATATTCCCAAAGGAAGGTTCCTAATTGAATACGTGGGGGAGGTAACATGTCTACTTGCTTAAATTTGAAGTTTCTTATTGAATTTAAATTTATCAGACCAACTTGTGTTGTCGGTGTCATGGGTCTTGTTGGGTTATTTCACTGTTTAGTGCTTGTTGACAAACCATTGTAATGCATGTGGATGTGGTGGGAGGTTGCTGTTATGAAGTAAAATTATATGCTATGAGGAACCTTCTTGTTGCAAGACTCTCAATTACTCAAATATTCAAATTTGAGAACATTTTGAACTTATCTTTGACATTTTGTCAACTGTATTTAGAGACATTTCCTTTATAATATTGCTCATAATGCAAGAATGCAAGTTATAAATGTTTTAGATTTAATACGTTACCAAGGTCTCAATCTAGAAATATGATCTGTGCTTACCTATCTCATCCTTTTCTTGCTTATTTATGATTTGTGCAGGTGCTTGATATGCCCGCATATGAGGCCCGACAAAGAGAATATGCTTCAAAGGGTCATAAGCATTTTTATTTCATGACATTGAATGGCAGCGAGGTTTGTTAGTCTCTAATATTTTTATTTCATCATTATAATTGATCACTCCAAATTTTCACCCAAAAGGGGTGAGAAGAGTAAAAAAGAAAGAAATCTTATGCAGTAGCTACTAATGTAAAAATCACATTCAAGATATGTTTTTATCTGAGTGGTTCTTATCCTCATTTAAGTGTGCCTTCTAGGTGAATATGTGGGGTAATGTTTCTTAAGTGCATAGGGTCCAAGAGTAAGAATCTTCGCCACGATAGTCTTATCCAGCAACCCACCTTTTGGGAATGTTGATTTTTTGCAAAACAGTAGTCTTTGTCCCAAGATTAAATGCTTGATGTAGTTGTTTTATGTGAGGAGTGAACCTCACACCTAATGTGTGATTTTTTGTACATGGTTATTCTTTGTCTTTTCTTGTGTTTGTGATCAACTTTCATTTACATGGCATAGTGTTCGGGATATGAGGATAACAAGTAACATGGAAAAAGCATGTATTCAAAATGGTAACATAATGTGAATGTGCTTAGGGGGATGTGCAGTCATACAGAGATGAATATGAATTACAAATAATGCTATCTTGGAAAAGGTTGGGGCAGTGAGTCTCTTAACGGAAAAATGAGGCAATCCCAGTTGTATGGTATGCTTATGTCCAATGTAGATTGTTGGATGTATCGTTTAAGAGTGGGTGACTTGTACCAAGAGGAGTGGGTTAGGAGATCAACATGGGAAGCAGTGTAGATAGACTTCAAGCAGTTTAAATATACAAAGATTCATCTTTAGGCAGGAGTGTAGGTAACGGATTCACATTTCTGAGCCCTAGGAGGGTTACCTCTTTAAATTTGTGTGCGTTCTTTTAGTCTCCCCATAGATAAAGGCTTGTTGCGGTTGTGACTCTTCTTAGCTATATTTATCTCGAGGCTTTAATCTCCTTGCTATTAAGAATCATTCTCTAATTAACTTGATCATATGCCTCTAATGGTTGCTTAAAGATGCATTATTATTCAGTTGTATCAAGGATTTATAGATTTTATTTGTATTTCCAATTTCATAATCTTATCTTTTACAAGATTTATTTGTTATCTTCCTTTACTCTCACTGTCTCGCTTTGTATCTTCTACTTAAAACCTGTTTGGAAATTTTGTTGTCTTCCAGATGCGTGGCTTTTTTATTTTTATTTTACTTTAATGTGAGACATGACATGTAAATATTGAAGATTGCTTGTATCTTTACAGGTGTAAGTAGATTTTTGTAATCATATTATTGTCTTAGCTCTAGTAAATGGCCTCTTGCAAGTATTGGACCACTAGGAAGAAAGCATGGTCTTGCTATCTTTCTCTCTTTCCTATTATGAAGCAAGACAGATGTGGAGAAGGAAATTTGGAAGAAAAAGAACTAGAGATTCAAGGAATCACTTTTCTAGCCGTAGGATCTCTTAGCTACACCTACAATAGGTTGCACCTCACCAAACAACAAACATAACTGAAAGCGATTCTCTAAGTTGATTGAGATTCATAAAGTAAATAGCCTGCCCTTTCAATACACATGTGAATCAATTATAAAGCCATCCATTCCCATTGTGGGACAATATGAGGTAAATAAATCGAACAGTTCATTGAACTGGTTTTTACAAGTAGTTCAGAACATTAACGACCCACGAGCCGGTTAACATACAGAAGACAGCATGGCTGGGCCTTGTGCAATCACTGGCTGTGTGGTGTGAAATCTATTTGTGCAATCGATGTGGAGCCTTACCTTGTTGTTATGGCGTGTGACATGGAGCAAGGTGTGGTGTGAAATCAATTTGGAGCCTTGCCATGTTGTTTGGTGCTAGTCTGGAATATGGCATGCGGCGGATTCTTATGGCGCACAGGGTGGAGCATGAAATATAGCAGTGCATCTCAAATCATCCTCAGCCTCTGATGCTGTGAGGGTTCACCTCAATACATGAAAGTCTGTGACGAAACAAAATATGATAAATAAAATGTAACGATGAAATATAATAACAATTAAAAAAAACTGAAAATAGAACTAGTGGCAGTTGTAATTCCTGTCATATCATGTTTTGGTTTGTTGTGCACTTCCATCCCTAGTTTCTTTCAAGTGTTTGAAGTTATTTAAATGAAGTTTCATTTTAGGTTTGTTCACATGGCTTGCTTTTTATTGTTTTTATTTTCAGGTAATAGATGCTTGTGCTAAAGGAAATCTGGGACGATTTATAAATCACAGCTGTGAACCAAATTGCCGTACTGAAAAGGTTAGTACACTTACCAGCACAATATCTCTTATAGGAATAATATTCACGTGCAAAGCTTAAGAAGCTTGTATGGAGATTTTTGCTGTTGCTGTAAGACATACAAGTAGAACTATAGAACCTGAATGTAATAAATGGTAAATTTTACCACATCAATCCATGATTAGTTCACAAACCGGGAAATCATTGGTGTCTTGGTCTCTCTTTGAAATGCTAGATGACATGGTTTAAAATTCAGAGTATTAAATTACCTTTATAAACTAGTCGTTGTGTAATTTGATATTCTTTTATACCTTGTGTATTGTCCCGTGCATATGGTGAAGGTGCAGGAACCTTTTCCAAATATAAAGCCAGTTTAGAAATGATGAAACACTTGTCGCAATAACTCTTTTTGCCTGTGACATCAAATGTTGTCTTTTGCCTAGTCTTATTTCATAGAGGGGATGAACACTTGCATTCTGGGGTTTATGGGATATGTTCTCTGTGTCTATGGCACATTTACTTGCTTAACTGTCCTGTATCATAGCAACTGAAAAATCTGGTTGGAAGAACAGAAAGCTATGCATTAAAACTATTGTTCATATAAGTACTTTCAAGATGTTGATACACATGTGGATTTTACTTATTTACTTCCTTGGTCTGTCCTTTCCTTCAAGATTATACTCTAAAAGATATATTGTCTGGTTTAGTTTTATACTATCACACATGCCGTCTTCTTGGTTTTGTAGCTCATTGCACCCCCAAATGTATAGTTTATGCAGCATGCTTTAGAGTTTCACTCCACTTAAGTCCACAAGTCTACCAATTTCTCTATATTCTTCTCCTTGAACAGACAATCTTGTTCCATTGGAAGTGACAGTGAAAATAAAGATTTTCCTCTTCACCACATTAAACAGGTGAATCATCCTGTCCACCACTGGAGTTGGTCCGTCTACATTTTCCCCTTACAATAAGCATATCCTTCACATTCAAAACTGAAACTGTAAGTTAGATTTTATTGCATGTTATAGGTAATAGTAATACATGGTTTGTACTTGGTGAACTATATAGTTTTGTGGTAGGATCACTATACTACTGGTTCTGGCTTAAAAAATACTTCTATTTTTAATTTTTCTCTCATTCAATTAGTTGGTGAATGCCAAATTAGTTGTTTATTGCATGCTATAGGCATAAAATATATGGTTTGTGTTTGGTGAATGACATAGTTTTTTGGTAGAATCACTATACTACTTTTGGCTTCAGAAATAGAAGTATCTTTAACTTTCTCCCGTTCAATTAGTTGGTGAATGTCAAATTAATTGGCCGTGCCTTATGAATTGTAATTGTTTCCTTCTCTTCCACATTCTACCCCTCTACAGATTGAACTGGATTGGCATTTTCGGCTGCATTTTGTGTTTGTAGTATTTGTATACTGTGTGCATTTTATGGCTACTTATATGTGCTCAATGTCTATGTTATTCTCTTAATGCCGAATACACGTTTTGGCTTTTGGCATTCTTTAGAGTTGTAAGTCACAGAAATTGACATGCTCGTTGCATGATTTTACTTGAAATTATACACTTGAATGCAATGTAATTAGACTATTGAATCGTCAATACTCAACAGGCCAATTGGGATTTGAACTTCATTTAATTTGTCAACTTACTACTTTGTGTTCCTTCTGACCAGTGGATGGTGAATGGGGAAGTTTGCATTGGACTCTTTGCAATAAGGGATATTAAGAAGGTATGGACGTCTTCTAGTTCTATTTGTATAAGGCCATAAAACTAAGGAATTAAGGATTGTCATGGAAATTCCTTATATATGGCAAACATTACTTTGTTTTTTTAAAATCTCACATGAACTGTTGTGATCTCA
Source organism: Arctium minus (assembly GCA_954870635.1). Taxonomy (NCBI): domain Eukaryota; kingdom Viridiplantae; phylum Streptophyta; class Magnoliopsida; order Asterales; family Asteraceae; genus Arctium; species Arctium minus. The sequence continues at coordinate 49,766,992 of OX941093.1, forward strand.
ATTGGACTTCAATAACTGCATAGGGAGCTCCACCCTTTTCAATGTACACGAGTACTTGGATGGTTTGTATATGTACCTTAATCATTGGTAACATGGAGAACCTTTTCCCTGTGTTCTTATAAATTATGCAGACTTGTAGATTGGATATCATGTGGGCAATCATAACCGAAAAACTTGGCTGACTAAGATGAGTTATAACTCTTTTATGGAGCCAAGTTGGGTCTAAAATGAGCTATGCACATGTCTATCTTGTTGATGAAGAGGACACCTGCTCGAGTCATATGCTTGCTCATTCCGACTGTTTGCAATTTGGCTTAAATAACTCCTTTGTCATGTTGGATTATTTTTCACCCATGATCTATTTAGCTCTTTATCAATTAGGTTCTGTTCCTGCAGTTTTTGATATTGTTTTATTGTTTTCTCTCTGACCTATAAGAATGCACAAGAATGTGAAGTATTTTTTTGCACTAGTGGATTTCTCTCATTTCAAAAAAGTATCTTCTGGCGAATCCGGCGTGTCTGTTACTGGCTGTCATCCATGGTTTTTACTTTGGTTGGAGTGCTTTAAAGTTCGTTCTTTGCTAATTGAGTGTGTCACCTAGAATGACTGAACTGCTTTTACTATCAGCGCTTGCCCACTACGAAATGATTATGGTGTTAAAGGTCATTCAAGATGTGGCATTGGCTGGTACATATGTCTCAAAAAGAACAAGCCGACTTTTTTTCCTACAGAAATATGGCTTCCAAAAGGAGCCATACTCTATTTTTTCTGATGTACTACTTGTTTAGGCTCATAATTGATGCAACAGTTTCCATTTCTGGACAAACTTTGGAACTTAAATGACTTGTGTTCTTTCATTGCCCATAGCACTCTGATCTACAACAATATGTTTTCGTATCGAAGATTTGAATTACAAACCAAGTATCATTTTCTATCCCAGTCTCTGTGAGGAGCTTTTAGTTATATTATACTTCAATTGAATGGGTTTTATGAAAGTATCTTCATTCTTGGGTGTAGATGAATCTTCCAGTTGGTTAAACTTGTGAAGTTTTGGTGGATGAAAATTTAATGGATGACCTGGTAAACATTGAGTAGAGTAGATTCTCCATATTTGAGTTGTTCTGAAACTATTTTAGTTTTGTGATGGATTATAATTTGGCATAAGATTGTAGAGTTATTCTTCAGTACAAAAGATTTAGTGGAGACTCATCTTTGTGAGGTTTCTAAAGTCATGGTGCTGTACATCTGACTAATGATTTTTTTATGTATAATATTTATTAGACTGACTGTCTTATCTCTGGGTATGTTTTGAGACTACCTCCCCACTGTGTGGATTCAAAGGGGTACTAGAATAAATTTTGTTCTTTAGGTGTAAAACCTGCTACTTTACTTGAAGGTGAACTATCCCATACCTATAATTCAAAGGCATGGCATGTGAAAGATGATCACGCTGCACATGAAAGTATCCTGGGCGTGGGTGTATTTTCAAATGGTTATTATTTCGATTGTGGGGGAATTATAGGACATACAGTTCCAATTTGAGTAGCAGCATTTTCTTATTTTATTTGTTTTGAGTTACATTTTTATTTCATTGTCTGATTCGATATTTTAGGCAGACCATCATTTTTCTCCTTTGCAAGATTTCCTTTTTAAAGATTAAAATCAGAATCTAGGGGGGAAAGTTTGTAAGCAGTGTTTTCTCATGTATTGCTTTTTGATTCATTTTTCGTTCGGTACACCATTAGAGATTGTCACACTTGTCCTGATGGGTTTGATATTACTTACACACCTTGTGGATTCAAGGTGTATATCAGGTTGAGTGCTCGCTCTTTGTCATCTTCTCTCCCATGGTTTTGCCTGTAAAATTTAAATGTATTTAATCAGATTAGACCTCTTGCCATTTGACTTCAAGATCCTTCTAATATTTTCTTTACATACAACTGTGTATTATTCAAAATTGTCGCTTTGACACCATTCTTGTCATTAATTTTGTTAACTTACACATTAACATTTTTATTCAGGGGGAAGAACTGACATTCGATTACAACTATGTAAGGGTTTTCGGGGCTGCTGCCAAAAAATGTGTATGTGGCTCATCTAGGTGTAGGGGCGTTATTGGTGGTGATTCACAAAATGGTGAAACAGTTGTTCTGGGTGATTCTGATGAAGAAGATCTTGAACCTGTTACGTTCTATAAAAGCAGCAGCAATAAGTTGGGTTTATCTGGGACAAGTATCTACAATGGTGCTGGAACACAGACTGCCGAAAGTACTTCCAAAAATAACAGTTGTGTAATAGACAAGTTTGCAGTTGCTTCTGGTCACGTGGAGGATGTGGAGAACGAGCGAAGTCCTGATTCTTTGTTAGTCATTGATGACAAGAATGATGATCTTGCAAATCCTATTGAATCTACAGATAGAGAAGTTTCCTTTGAAAGATCTTCATCTGCTGCCTCAGCATTGGAAAGTAAAATAGAGCATACAGAGGGACTATTGCCATTTTGTGAGGGTGGGAAGAGGGAAAACAGATTTCTAGATGCACTTCATCACCATGTAGCAGAGAAAGATATGAAAGGATGCTTATCAATTGGAGGACGAGCAAAGACTTCCCTAGACACTTCAGCGAACTTGTTACCGGATGATGGTGATTCAAAGAAGAAACCTAAATCTCACACAAATGAAAATAAGTGTACCATTTTAAAGCCACAAGCTCGCTCGAAATTACCATCATCAGCGGTGAAGAGAGGGAAATCCAAAACCAATGGTGTTAACAAGCCACCGGTGATAGATAGCAAGCCACTGGTAATGCCTCCGAAAACAAAAAGGCTAGTGGAAGATAACTTAACTGGCCGCTTTGAAGCAGGTAACTAAAATACCACTTGCTATATATTTCCATTTTCTTCTAATATTTCTGTCCTGTTGGTGGCATTTTAACCAACTTTTAGTAGGTTGTAGAAACATAGACGACATGATTGAATGTTAATTTTATAGAAGTTTTCTGCTTGATATCTTGCAGTTCAAGAGGCACTTAATACACTGCTAAATGCTGATGGAGGGATAAGCAAACGACGAGTAAGTAAAATTTGTACTTCTAATACTTTGTTAGTCTCACCTAGCATCCTACTTGTTTACCTGACTATTAGTTGTATGTGTATTTTGCGGAGAGTCTACAGATCATTGTTTCTTTCTTTTTTCTTCCTTCTCCTTTCTCCTTTCTCCTTTCTTAGCATTTGTATGGTAATGTTACTGATTTTTCTCCATCTAAAACTGATAAAACTGTTAATGTGAATCTTTTATATGTGAAAACACTGGCAATGTAGTGCCTTGACTTAATCTACATGATCTTTTTGTTTCTTTACTTAAACATTGAAGTACAATATATATACATATGCATATATATATATATATGGGAAGTTTCAAATACAAACCCTCTAATTAGTATAAACCATAAAAACCAATCTCAACCGTCCATCTAATTTGATGGATATCTTGTTTCGTAAATATTTCGATTGTTTCCTGATCTGAAGTGTTAATCATAATGAATGAACTCTGATCATCTTTCATAAATATCTCATTTGATTGGTTTGTGTGGTTTGTACTAATTAGAGGGTTTGTATTTGAAGCTCCCTCTCTCTCTCTTTCTGTCTCTCTCTCTATATATATATAATTGCTTACCTGCCTTAACATTCTGTTTGAATTGCTCTTTCCTGTAGTGTATTGTTTAACCTGAACTGGAATATTCATCACTCTTTTTCCTGAAAGCTTGTGTGCTTTGACCCATGGTGGTGAAGGGATCTTTTTGTTACTGTGACAAACCTCAAGCAGGCCTTTTTCTTTCCTCTAACCGTATTTTTGTAAATGGTATCAAGTAAATTTTGGAAATTTCTTAATCTTTTTTACTTTTGAACTGACCCATCAAGTTAACAGCATATTCCATGCCAAATTTAATGAGGATTCATCGAGATGTCGATTCGTTTTCCGCCCCCAATGAGATGGGGAATTTATAACTCCCTATTTAGACTTTTGGGCCCTTCATCGTACTTCCTTTGGCTTTCGACCCCCTAATATTTTGTTTTGTTCTTTTTCAGAATTATAGAAACACTTCATGGACTTCAAGTTTCACAATAGCCAATGTTATCTAGAATTTTTTTTTACTCTGAGCTGTCATGATGTTTTTATTTCTTCCTTCTGTCTTGTAGAGCATTTTTTAGTCATTGTCATCATTATTTTTTAGAATTCAATCATACAACATAATCAAAAGTATTGCAGAATATATATTTAGATATGCAAATAACAACACCTGGTATAGCTGTCAATGCCACAATGCATGACTCTGCATGACTATGCACTATAAGCACCATGGAAATTCCATGGTGCAGGATTTTGTATCCTGGTGCTATAGATGGCAGAATGGGTGGTCTGTCGGGTTTGGTTACGGGTCAAAACATGTACATGTTTATCGTGGTTCAAAACAGGTCTGCTCGGGTTGGATTGACCTGCCCACATTGTTCTTTGAACTTAAAAGTAATCAATATATAAAATATGATTACAAAAACTACTAGTAAAATAATTGTCCAATATTTTTTAATAAAACAGTTTAGGAGGTTACAAACACTTCCAGAGTTATCTTTAAACTGTTTGATTGATTTTCTTTTTGGCTAATTTTTTGACTAATATTTATTTTAGTGTCTTCTCATCTGATTTGCTTTTGATTGTTGGATGTATGTTTTGTCTATCAGGATGCTTCGAAGGGCTATCTGAAGCTTTTATGTCTAACTGCTCATAGCGGCAATGGGGAAGGAATTCAAAGGTTATTTTGGAAATTTTTTATGCTGTTGGATTTATATATTTGGAAAAAAAAAATACTGAAGCTACTAAGGGAGACTACTTTACTGAGTTGCCTATTCATCTTAATGTAATTGTTTCAGCAATCGTGACCTTTCTATGATCATGGATGCGCTCCTGAAAACAAAATCTCGAACGGTTTTGCTCGACATAATTAACAAGAATGGTATTGTTTCTGTTGCTTCCTCTTAAATGTACATGGTGGTTATATGTTCTTTATTAGTGAGTACAATTGCTTTTTTCTGTTGTTTGTTTATATTAAATTGTTTTCTTATTCTTTGCTTTACAGGGTTACAGATGTTACACAACTTATTGAAGCGTTATAGGAAAGAATTCAATAAGATTCCAATACTGCGAAAGCTTCTCAAGGTAAACTTTAAAAACTGAAAATTTATACAGCCCAAGTTGTTGAATGAGTACTGGGGGATTGCATCTATTTTCTACTAACTTGGATCCCTTTGCATATCTATATTATGTTATAAAGTGTTTTGGTAAAAATATTAAAAACAACTTATTAGCATTATGTACTGCTTAATAATGCATAATCCATTAAATTTCAAGTTTACAAGTAGTTACAACATACATACAATTTCTTAAAGCTCTTTGAACTCTATAAAACTAACTAATAACCAAGTGATGAGCACGTTCAAATACAAGTTAATCACAATTATTCCAATAATTACATATCTGATTTGAGCTATGGACGAATATTGAACCATAACAGATTATATCTTTATCTAAATAAAATACTTCATCAATCATCACTAGAACTAAAATAAATTACACCTTTATTTTTATATCTAAAGTATTTATGTTATAATAAAATTTTGAATTAAACAAAGTATACCAAAAGAACGAGAATCTTTTAATCTTTAATTTGTCACCATTAATATATTTCTTTGGGTTCTTTTACCGGGTCTTTAAATTAACAATACATGTTCAACCATCACCTGTAGTTTTTATTTTGTTGAAACGTCACTTGCGAATTTAAATCTTTGATAAGAAATTGCATTAATTTTTCATTAATTGGTATACGATAAAATCTTGCATCCTGCTGCATTGCATAGGTACACAACTAGTTAAGTTCTTATGTAGTTGCTCTATATCCTTCTTAGTTACGACCGTTGTTTATATACTTTCATGGTACTCCCTTGACTTTTACAATTATTTGTGCACCTGTACTTTGTGAGATAAAAGACCATTATACTGACAGAGTATCCATGCAGGTCTTGGAGTATCTGGCTGAAACAAAGATTCTTTCGTTGGAAAATATATTAAAACCTTCTCCTAATGGAGCTGAAAGGTGTGAACAAATTATGAATACCATAATCTCTGTACTATTTATTCAGCATGACATACTTAAACTCTTTTTGGCAGTTACTCCATTTTTTAGGCATCCTAGTGTTGTAGTGGCAATATATATAGGGTGTTACTCCAATTATAGTTCTACAATACTGAACTATAATTGTTTTTAGTTCTGATTAGAGTGATGCTTTCAATTTTGAACTCTTTTTGGCTTTTGATGCACAGCTTAATAGTTTAGTCAATCAACTTGTGGATCTGCAGATTTGGCAGTAACTTTTTTAGTTTATAGTATCTTACAGTTGTTTTCCTTTATCATTTTTCAGCTTCAAGGAATCAATTTTGTCACTGACAGAGCATACTGACAAGCAGGTACATTTAAAAACGTGTTAAAGATATTTGTTGCATTGTTATTTTCAAAAATAATGTATTCTTGTTCGTTTGTATAGCAATTGATCATTCATCTTATTTTTTCTTACATCTATGAAGAAAATTATTTGTTGATTACTGTTTTTATGGTGTGATTGTTGGGAAAAAGTTTCCCTGTTAGCCCTTCCATATTTCCTTCATGTCCTTCCAATAAGACTTCGACACGTCATTTTTTGTTCTCCTCCCATTACCATTTAATTTGCATATGCACCCCCTACATGTATGTAATCATCCTTTTACATATGCATAACCACCCTTTATAGTTACCTTTACACATGCCGAAATTTGACTGGGTAACAGGGAGGAAAACAGGGAAGGGGTAGCAGGTGATTGTTATTCTGATTGTTGAATCCGTTCCATATATTATCAATTGCTTCCTAATGCTTTAAGTTCAGTAATATGATGTGCTTTTGAACCTTTTAATCTGTTTGTACGGTCTCCAGGTCCACCAAATTGCACGAAATTTCCGTGATCGGTGGATCCCTTGGTCTGCCAGAAAAGTCAACTGGGCAGATAGGGACATTGAAAGGATGGAAAATCAAGCGAGCCCAAATATCAAAACTGTACCAGTGCAACACGATCGGGATAGAAGACCTTCTGAAGTTGCAGATAACTGTATTCAGCAGTCACTTAGTGGAGTTGATGCTAGAACTGTGGAAGGATCTGCTGCATCATGCCTCAGTAGTTGCACCGATGGCACGAGAACCAGAAAGCGTAAAAGTCGTTGGGATCAGCCTGGTGATGTGAAGCCCGATATAGAATCTCCATCAAACAAAGAACATAGGTCAAAATCCGGCAGAAGTCAACAAGTCAACCATATGGTGCAAGATGAAAGGCAAATAAACAACGATGAGGATGGGTATGCTCCTCCTGGATTTTCATCTCCAATTAACCGTCAATTATTCCCATCTAACGCACCCTCAACTTCCACCGACACCCACCACTGTAAATCCGTGATGGGGTATCCACAAGAAAGATACATTTCACGGTTACCCACTTCATTTGGGGTTCCGTGTTCTGTTCTTCAACAATTAGGGACACCTGAAGGAGAGAGTTGGAGTGTTGGTCCAGCCACGACTTTTCATCCTTTTCCACCTTTACCCTCATATCCCCGTAAAGAAGAACAATTATGGCGTAATAATTGTACATCAACAACAAATTCCGCTACAGATATGCCATTCAACCAATCTAATTTTCAAAGGTTTAGGAACTCCAATTCAAATAATACTCTTGGTAGGAGATACTTCAAGCAGCAAAAGTGGAATAACTCAAGATCAGGGCTTCCATGGAACCATAACAAGTATGGGTCTGCAGGTTATAACCAGGGGTATGGAAGGAATGAAGCAGCAGGAATGATGAATGGAAGTTGTGGGAACAATTTTTATCAGCAGCCACAGTAGTGATGATTCTATCTCTATCTATGATGGTATTTTGTTTTCCTGTGTACTTTTTCGGGTAATCGGATAATTTTCTTGTTTATTATTGCGTTGAATTTCACCACCTCAATTTTTATAGAGCCAAAGTGATAGTCGTTACAGATAGCTATTGCCTGCTTGGGTACACAACAGATTATTCGCCTCGAAGAGGTAAAGCTTTCACCATTCTGCTTGTTTGACTGATATTGAGGTATCATGAAATAAATTACATTTGTTCATCTGTTTTCTTAGTTCTTCTGAAGGATGACTTTTTCTAAAGTATCACTATGCTTTTGTATGTGTTTTTTAATTTCGCATCAAATAATCGTAGATTGCCTCTTAGGGGCCATTTACGAACACAAACGGGATATGTGCTTACTGGTTAAGAGTCACCACCTTCATTTACCTTATCGGGTATGATTTTTGGTTATCAAAATAGCATCGTATAACTATATTAGCGTCCCTTATCCGGTAAGCACTAACCGGGTAAGAGTCACCACCTCACTTGCCGGGTAAGTAAAGATTGTTGGTAAAGACCATCATACCTGATAATAAGTGTTTAGTAACCTAGTAAGAGTTTGTAAGTGGTTAGCAAGTGACCCCTTAGGGGCCTTTTACCAACACAAACTGGACAAGTGCTTATCGGGTAACCCTCATTTACCTTACCTGGTGAGATCCTTGGTCATCAAAATAGCATAATATAAACATCTTTTTCCTGACAAGCACTAACTGGGTAAGTCACCGCCTCACTTACCGGTTATAGCATAATGACACAGTAAGATTATTGGTAAAGACCATCATCTCTTACCGCCTAAGCATCTCTTCTCTTACGCGGTAGGAGCCAATAAGTGTTACTTAAACGGCTCTTTAGCTTGTTAGAAAGGAGGGGGGGGGGGGTAGCTTTTCCTACCATTCATATTTTCTCTGTGGATCCCTTTATTATTTGTCAACCTTAGTTGTAATTGCTTTTACTGTGTGGTAGATGTAAAGTTCGTGCTGCTTTAGTTCTGTCATTGCTTTGTGTCTGTATCTTGTTTGAGCACATTTTGCTGTCACCTACAGCACTTGTTTCCTGGTTATTTTTTTTTTCTGTGTGTGTGTACATCTTGCTCTTCTCAGACCCTAGGTCTGTTGTGGGATATACCGGGTTCGTTTGGTTTGCTTTGGTTTATATTATTAGTCGATTTTCCCATGTTTATCATGTGGTTAGAAAGCATATAGTTGCAAAACATGCAACATTGGTTTGTAGGAGGATTAAAGAACCTGTAAGGCTATATGCAGTTGCTACACAAACTATATACTACATGGTTTGGGCTTAACCGGGCCCTGCCCAGCCCGACTAGTAACTGGTTATGGAGAGACTGAGGGGTTGTTTGTTTACCTCTTAATGGTTTCATTAAGAGGCAACATTTGAATCGCTAAGAGGTGAATCTTGTTTGATAAAAAAATGTCTGCCTCTTAATGGTTACAAAACCCTTTGAATGATTTTGCATCTTGACCCCCCCCCCCCCCCCCCCCCCCCCCCCCCCTAACTATTCTTAGACCAAATTTCATTTTGAACAATTAGCATACAACCATATTTCATTTTGCACCATATTATAAGAGCCTCTTAATCATTCTACACCAAATCATTCAACAACTTTCAAACAACCCTTGATTGTAATTAAATAAGAACCGACAGGTGCAAACTTTTTGAAACCGGTTGTACACAGGGTGCATGAGGACTGGTTAGAGGGGTCGAGATGGTTTGTTTTTTGAAGACATTTTTATAAGGGCCAGCCCTCCAACCTTCTTAACCCACTTGTTTGTAATGGTGTTATTCCTTGGTTAAATCGGGTGTCGGATCTAATCGGTTTTTCAACTTTCTTCAAGCTATCTAATAGGTTAATCAAATGAGGTTTAGTTTAATTGGTTTTGGGTTATTTGGTTCGGTAATTAGGTAAAAGAGTTCTTTTTTTTCCACACTTGTCTTCAACATTTTCTTTCCGTTGCAAGCCCGATGCTTTTAATATATAATTGTAATATACTTGGGGGGTCTTTACCAAACGCTTACCTGATAAGTGCTTACCCGGTAAGCGTTTACCGACAAGAGTCGCCACTCTCTTATTTATCTTATGGGTAACATTCCCGACCATCGGAATGGATCGATGGTAAGCGTTTATAACTCGGTAAGCACTTACGTGGTAAGAGTCATCACTCTCACTTATCGGGTAAGACTTTTGATCTTTGTCTTCATCTTACCGTTAAGATTCTCGGTTCTTGTTATGTTCACCAGATAAGATAATTGAACCGATAAGCGCTTACCAAGGTAAGTGTTTAATAAACGGCTCCTTTTGAACAATTTTGTTAGTATCAAATAAAAATTACTCTCTTTGGGACACATCAAATAAAAAACGTTATTTAGCATCAACCAAAAATATTATCTTGTAATAATATATAAAATGATAATAACATAATGTGTTATTTGGATTATTTGTCTAAAAAGTATTAAAATAGTACTCTCTGTTTCAAAATAAATGGCCATAATTTAAATGACACGGTTTTATAAATGTGCAATTATTATACTTTTTAAATAGATAAATGACGGTTCTACCTTGGAGATATTTTTTCATCTCATAATTGAGGATAAAATGGGAATTTAGGAACTTACTTTTATTTGGGATAAACTAAAATAGCAATGTGGACACTTAATTTGGGAGAGAGGGAGTAAAATAATTTGTTATTCGGTTTAGCTAAAGTAGGTAGATTAGAAATTAACGAAAATTAGACCAAATAAAATATCCTTGTTAGGTTTAACTAAAATAGTAAAAAAATATTGAAAACCGAATTTTTTTTCCGAGTGTAGGTACAAATTGCGCATGGGTTTTATCACGGCCCATGACATTGGGCCGATCCAATGATTCATTACATAAATTTACAAATATGTTATATTGTGTCGAATTCTTCAAAAAGCCAGACGTTAGAGTGAAACAACATACCAAGTTGAAAAAATAAAGTCAACATTTTCATTCGTGCAATTTTTCAGGTCTCACCTTTGGGTAGAACGACTTACTTGTTGACATCATGGTTGAAACGATTTATAGATCCACTTTTTGATTTGTGCATTGTCAAAGTGATCGAACAACAATCCCAATAGAATCACCAATTTTGCATGCATCATCCGATTTAGACCCGCATCATACGGTCAAGTGGTTGCGGTTCTTATAAGAATCAATTGTGTGGAATCCATGGCTTTAATACAGGGAAAGGTTCTTCAAGGTGGTGTTTTAAAGTGAAACTCCCTTCGTCGTAAGAAGCACACTAGAATGTTTATATTGTGCTTTTTCCCATTAAAACATAATTGCCAAATCGAAATGTTGTCAAATTAGGGCTTTTTGGTTGTGCTCCTCAATTGTTTCGATGAAGTAATCGATGGGGTGTTAACAGCAGAGGTGAGAATCGAAGAACCAACTTGAGAACCACCGACTTTAGAACCAAATTTTTTTCCAGATGCCAGTCTTAAATTTAAATTATCTCAATTTTAACGAAATCGAAAACATAATCATATAATGTAGTACGCATTGTAAGATTAAGAGAAATTGATAAAGATTGAGAATCGGTGTGAAAAACAATCGAGAGAAGCCTTCTATTTATATAAAACCCTAATGTAAAAATGGTAAATAAAGGGAGGTTTTATTAGAGAAAGAGAAAAAAAAAAACAAAAAAGAAAGTCAAACATAACAGTCAAAAAGGGGAAAGACAAGAACAAAAAAACAGATTTTCCATCGGCCAATACGAGGTTGCTAAATGGCAACCTAAAAATTCAAAAAATATAGTAGTTCAGCCCCTAAGGCCCAGTTATATGATCGGTGGATGCCCATTGCCTTTTCAAAAACAACAACTGGTTGGATCATACTGGAATGAACTTCACTTAAAAAGGTTAGACTAACGTCTAATGAGTTCAAAAATAATACATGAATAAATATATCTTTAAATGGAATGAACTTCACTTAAAATCATGACCTTTCAAATAATGTACTTTAAAACGTGGAAACGACTCTTTTCCAATATCATGCATTTTCAAAGATGGACACCTCATTACAAACATTCTTTATAAAATGATGCAACTCAAACTTACCCGAATCGATAATATGAATGGTTAGACTAACGTCTAGTGAGTTCAAAAATAATACATGAATAAATATATCTTTAAATGGAATGAACTTCACTTAAAATCATGACCTTTCAAATAATGTACTTTAAAACGTGGAAACGACTCTTTTCCAATATCATGCATTTTCAAAGATGGACACCTCATTACAAACATTCTTTATAAAATGATGCAACTCAAACTTACCCGAATCGATAATATGAATCGATTCCCATTTAAGAAACGTAGATAAAGCGTTACACCCCAAAACACCCAAGCGTGGGTGGGGCAAAATACCCAAGCCATACATCATTGTCAAAATCCACATATACAATACGTCCGAAAACATGGACACTAGGCCGAATACTCACGTGACCGTAAGCGAAAGGAAACCAAATATCAAAACATGGGGATGACATACTTCATTCAAACCATAATATACATGGAGGAAGGTCCAATATTAAGGTCCTCAATCACTGTCGACCACATAAGACCAATGATAATAAAGTAAGACGTCAACATATAAGATACAGTTGGTCGACGACGGGGGAGACCCGTATCCGTTGAGAGTGGAGGAACACAAAAGTAAGCCAATCTTGCAACGTTAATCGCATGACACTTTACGACAAGAAAGCCCAAGTGTCCCTACGACTTCTTAACAAGTTACACCTTAAGAGACGGTTGACCTTGATGAACATTACAAAGAACTCCATCCCGAAGGCCCGACACACTTAAAGACTACCTCCCAGACATTACTTCAAGCGACAGAGGTCCTAGTGCCTACCTCTCAGGTAACACCTCCAGACTCAACCCTCTAGTGCCTACTTGTAAAGTTTCCGGTCGTAAAACATGGGTACCGGAGTTCAACCCCGCAATACCCAATTGACCATCCAAACAGACTGACTTACGTGCCTATGGATACAATGCAACACAATCTAACATTACATGACTACACATGAATGACCACGCACTCGAGCATGTAATAAACATCGATATGCAACACGGTGCATTAGCATGTAAACCATAACCGGACTCTACATTGAGCCAGTGTCCTCAAGACTCTTTTAAGTCAACACCGAGCTAAAATGCTCAAAACCCTTTTTGACCAACGATTAACAATCCCCAATTACATAACGTAATCGACTCGCCTCATGTAAACCCACTCCAAAATACATGGGTAGACTCCAACACAGTTTAGATTGGGACAAATGGTTTTTCCAAATGGATTTATACTCTTTATTCTTTCAAAACGCCCCATAACACAAAATCAAACATTTTACCCAGACACACACTAAAAGTGTATTTTCACCAAACGATTTCCATTTATGCATTATACCATCAAAATACTATAAAATGACTTATTTATCAAGATACCCTAAGAATCCCAAAAGTGGGTGTTTTACAAGGTTTATAAAGTCAAATACTTCAAATAATCAACTCACCAAATATTCCAACAAATGATAATTTCATGCAAAACATAATAACACTTTAAAATGAACATTTTGGCATGTACAACGTTTTCACAAATCAACTTGAACTAACCTTGCTAGATTTAGGCTAAATCTAGATTTTACCCCAACTTGAGCTTCCTTGAAAAACTTCAAATCCACAAGCAAAATCCTTCCAAAACCTAGATCCACAATTTCCACCCATAAATAATCATATTAAACCATTTAGAATCGATCCCCAAACGTTTTACATCAAAAACTCCATTTTGGCCAAAACCCTAATTTTTGACCTAATTTCTCCAACACCATCAAACCCGAAATTTGAGAAACCGGACACTAGGAAATCATCAAGAGAGCATTTATAACTTATATTAAGGTTTAGAAATGGAAGGAATACACTTACCACTTAGGTTTTGATGAAAACCTAGAAAACCCAAAAATGAAGCTTGAGGTTGAAGATGATAATGGTGAACTCTTTGCTATAGCTTCCAATCTACCACTTGATGATGGAACACTTTAAGAACTCAAGAAATGAACCTAAAATAAGTTAGGGTTTGAGTGGGAAGAAGGAAAAATGATTTGGGAGAGAAAGGGAAGTGTTTGGAGAAGAGAAATGAGAAAGAAGGTTGAATTCCCGTATTTATCAGCACACTGCCCCTTATGTGCGACATTGACCAGCGACAATGCCCAGGGCATTGTCACCTGGCAATGTCGCCTGACACCCCTGAGCTTCTGACTTTTGCTGCGACAATGACAGGTGCGACTATGACACTGTCATAGTCGTCGGGCATTGTAGTCGTGCCCGAACCAAGCCCCGAAACTCGAATTTTTCAATGCCAATACCCCCAATACTCTAAGGGACTTTAAATAATGACTTCCTAACGAAAATCCTGCCATTTATAAATTACAAAAACGTCTGGGTGGCCTTTATTTACCGAAAACTGCGGGAATTACAATCCTCCCAACCTTAAAAGAGATTTCGTCCTCGAAATCTAGATTCCCAAGAAACGTTGCCCGCAGGATAGATTGCCTCTGCTCTACTTGACAAAACTACCACCATAACCTTATGCTGGTTCTCACGATACGTGCCCCTTGGGCACATTACACTTATACCTGAGTGAACACTTATTTTACTAACGTAACCTTTAACAATGAGTCTGCTGTTGTCTCCCATCCTTGTGTGACACGTACTACCTCAAGGGTAGCTTGTGATCTCAACTTATCACCGACCAATTCACCTCAGATCCACATGTTTCTGAACCCAAAACCAATGATCGACATCAAACCTCAAAGAATTCTCAAAATTCTTAATGATCCATTCTTGATATTGATAAGGCCATCCTTCCAAGGGCGTACCAATACGCTCTCTGGGTAGCTGGTTAATGCAGATCCGTCTATCACTCAACTCCGATCTACTCTCAAACCTCAAAACATTCCCTCAATAAGATCTTTACCACCTCAGGGAAACCTATACACATAAATACTTCATTAGCAACATCTAATCTTCCTTTAAATTCCACCACTGAGAGGTCAACATTTCTCATGATCTAACAGGGATACTTCCAAACCTTCCAAAGATTCATTGACTTCAAAAGAACAAGCCGACGCCTAAAACCAAGATGGTGATACCGAAAACGTGGACATCCCGCCCAATATTGCATTCCATAAGTATTGCCGCATTAAGGTTGACACCTAACAGAGGACTAATATTCCCAATCTTACATCCCTAACAAACGAACCACAATAATTCCCTTGATTCCTGAAATCTCACCCAGGTGGCACACCCCCAACACATGCATGATGACGAACAATCAATCCAACAACTCATATCCAACCAGAAACAAGCAATTATACGAGACCTTAACTCACGAATTTAACGAAGCAGACAGGTCGCCCCTTAATTAACTGGGAGAGGGCATAGATCTAATACCTCAATTATTCATGCGTGTACCGATTCATAAATTGAAATCCAAAATTCAAGACTAGCCACAAGCCAGACCATCCGACGCTTCAATTCCTAAGGACTTCTCTAGTCCCTTATTTACAACTCCTTTTCTCAAGGGGGTTCAAATCTATAACCCTAACGAGTTCAAGGCTTTTCAACTATAGGACTCAACAAATATGCCAATTGAAATTTTATAAGACTTTCAAACGCAAAATCTTTATAATAGTTAATCGTACGTGTAAAAATTCTCTACCGCTTACCCGGTAGTAGTGCAAAGTGGTCACAAATGTCACCCACATAAAACTATATCGAAAAGCACTTGATCAGTTTTCATGCTAATATTGACAATAACAAAAAGCGCAACAACTTTTCAAATGGACCACTATGGTCCTAATATGCATTAATCTATGTCGTATATATAAAATAATTTTCTGCACCAATACAATGCGAAACATATGCTTGTACAAACTCCCAAAAGAAGAACTTCGCAATTTCAAGATCCAAATTCTCCTTTTTAACCATAAAATGCCATGAAATAAGATTTCCAATAAACCTCACATACGTTAATTCAATTTTCAAACTTAGTAAAACGATAGATACATGCGACTTGGTCGAAACGTAAAATAATTTAAATTGACTTCAAACATTTAAGTTGCACAAACAAATCATTCTTTTCTCCAAAATAGTGGCCACCATGACATGCATACCAATAGACCGATGAGATGCATACAACAACAGTAAAACTCAACAACCTAAAAGTTAATGCAAACAATTATTCAGTATACGTGTTTCAAAATTCATATATGCGAAATGTCGTAAAGTAAAACTCCATAAGACCCAACTAAATTTTCATAATACTCATTGACATTACAATCAAACGGTGTCAAAATCTTCTTTTCCCAACATAAAAACATAAGACGAAGATATGTCTAAAATGTAAAAATTCTAAGAGTTTCTCTTTTATCGCAATGTAAAATAAATGGACCCATTTCCACAAAACTTGCATGAGACACGACGGTTCATAAACTCATAAATTTACACGCAACATATTTAAACTTTCGCATTTCAAAGTTCACTCACGCGCCGAAAACGTCGCAAAATAATACTATTTAAACTCAACAAAATTCATACAGACTAAAATTCCCAAGAAAACTCAGACGCAACACATGGGAATAACTTTTCCTTTAAAACCTTAACATACGTAGAGGAGATCCAATGCCAAGGTTAAAATTTCGCAGTTACTTGCCCGACACCCCAAATATCATTAAACACGGATATTACACATCCGAAAATAGCGTTAGACAAGAAACGGGGATGAAGAGATTTTCAATAAAAAAATTGCAACCACGTGCAATAAAACAATTTCATGCATGTTTAAACTCACGGTTTAAAATCTGGTGCATGCTAAACATTTTTCCAAAATCTCATAATATATTTCACTTTATGATTCGGGAACATGAGAAGTAATTGGTGCAAAATTATTTCAGAAATAAATTTCGTACATGAATTTTGGTCGGCATCTCAATGTCTTAGAACCACGCTCCTCAATTTCATAGCCACACTTTCGTCATCTGAATGCTCCCACATCTTAAGACAATAATCGCACTAGATTGGTTAACTTTACAATTTCTTCTTGAAATAAAGCCAATTCAATAAGCCTATGGATCTAATTCAACCAATACCTCCAAGCCAAAATGGTCAACTTAGTGTATTCACCGTGCTTAACCATCACCCCAACATGACAATGCTATAAACCTCAACTCTTCTATCGGCTACTCGCTTAGAAACTTTCTCACAACCCCAATGGTCATCATACCAAGGCAATTCAAGTATACACATGTAACATGTAGGTTCACCATAACACTGGCCAGGTGACATTATGAACTTACCGTACATGATCATCCTTGCTATCCTCGACAAGTTTTCCGTTTCTAGCGACTCAATCAACCCCAAAATGTCATATCTTAAGGTACCTAATGGTACAATTTCACTTTCAATCACTTAAGAGAACGCTAGTTTGAGTCTAGACATCCAAAATCAATACCTAATTCTCTCAAACTTAAGCTCTGATACCACTTGTAACACCCTCAAATTTGGTAAGAGCAATTGATTAAAAATTTCGATAAAACATCAAGAAAGGGATAAAACTTCCTCTTACGATCCAAAACTCAATATGGATCAAATACAAATTCTATAATTAACCTTAACAATTATATAACACCAGTAATATATACAGACTAAATTGAAGTCGGGTGTTACTTAACACAAATACGAGCTGCCCTTCCCGAAACTATTGCGGAAGACTTCACCAAACTATTCACTCCTCGGGAACACATCTGGCACTCCTCACTTCACGGTGCTACTAGAACTATTCCTAACCGGAACCTGTTGCACATACCGACAAATAAAAAGGTTAGGCTAAAGCCTAGTGAGTTCAAAAGTTTTACATGAATAAATATATCTTTAAATGGAATGAACTTCACTTAAAATCATGACCTTTCAAATAATGTACTTTCAAACGTGGAAACGACTCTTTTCCAATATCATGCATTTTCAAAGATGGACATCTCATTACAAACATTCTTTATAAAATGATGCAACTCAAACTTACCCGAATCGATAATATGAATCGACACCCATTTAAGAAACGTAGATAAAGCGTTACACCCCAAAACACCCAAGCGCGGGTGGGGCAAAATACCCAAGCCATAAATCATTGTCAAAATCTGCATATACAATACGTCCAAAAACATGGACACTAGGCCAAATACTCTGTAACACCCTCAAATATGGAAATAGCAACTTATTTAAAATTTTCTAAATACATCGATAAATGAATCATCTACAACCACGAATTCAGATTTAGTTACAATACACGTATACCATCTTATATATATACAGACTATAAGGGACGGGTGCTACTAATACCCATGCATAGTCACTATCTCCATAATGCGGAAGACTTCACCGAATACTTACTTTCGGATCTAGATAAGGCTTTACTCTTCACAGGATTGCTAGAACCAACTCTCAACCTTGAAACCTGATGCACATGCCGACAAATAAAAAGGTTAGGCTTAACGCCTAGTGAGCTCAAAAGTTTTAACATGAGTATATATCTTTAAAAGAAAAGAATTCAATTTAAAGCAAGGTCCTTCGAAATATTACGCTTAAAAAATGGAAACGACACATTTTCCCATAATATGCACTTTTAAAGGCAAAGCTCCCAAAACACACATTTCTTATATAACGCGCAACGCATAACTCACCCAAACGGGATCATAGTTCGACACTTATTTGGTAAAAACATGAATGACCATTTATAACCTAAAGTACCCAAAACGCGGGCGGGACAAAATACTTGACCCATGAATCGTTATCAAAACCACATATACCGTACGTACGAAAACACGGACACTTGGTCCAATACTCACGCGACCGTAAGGAACCAATGACAATAAAATAAGACGTTCTTATATTTAACATACTGATAGCCAAGAACGGGGGAAACCCGTATCCGTTGAGGGTGGAGGGAACACAAAAGTATACCACCCAAATAACGTTAATCGCATTACACCTCCCGACATCCCAGCCCGGTGTCCCTACGACTTCTTTACAAGTGTCACCCCAAGTCAGTTGACCTTGATGGATCATTCCGAAGAACTCCATCCCGAAGGCCCGACACACTTAAAGACTACCTCCCAGGCATTACTTCAAGCGGCGGAGGTCCTAGCGCCTACTATTCCGGTAGCACTAGCCGACTCAACCCTCCTAGAGATCACTTGTAAAGTTTCCGGTCATAAAACATAGGTACCGAAGTTCAACCCCGCAATACCCAATTGACCATCCAAGACAGACTGACTTACGTGCCTATGGATCCAATGCAACACAGTCTAAGATTACACGACTACTCATGAATGACTAAAGCACTCGAGCCTGTAATTACCAATGATATGCAATAAAACGCATTAAGGCGTACATCACAATTTGGACTCTAAAACCGAGCCATTAAAACCGGACAAATGTCCTTAGTACTCTTCCATGCCACCACCGAGCTAAAAAGCCCAAAACCCATTTGATCAACAAATAACGGCTTCCCAAATAATGAAATGTCTTTAAACGACGTTTACGAAGACACATACTACAAAGACGAGATCAACCCAAAACTCAACACATAATGGGACCAAAGGTTTTCCAAAGATTTTATGAATGCAAATACCCAACATGCATATAACATGAAATAGACTTCATTTGTACAAAATCATCAAAGATGCATAAATCATAAAATAGATCTTGCTTGTACAAAATCACCAAGAATACGTAAATCATGCTATTTAGTTGTTGAAAACGTTCAAAACCCAATAGAAGCATTTTAAGAGGTTAACACAACCCAAGTTTACTAAGTAAGAAAACTTATCAAAATACTCACACTTTGACAAATAACTAAGTAAAACATATTTTACTTCTAAATACTCAAAACTTATCAGCAGTTAACCATTTCATGTAAAACACTTTAAAATACACATTTTGGCATGTACACCGTTTTCACAAATCAACTTGAACTCGCCTTGCTAGATTTAGGCTAAATCTAGATTTCACCCAACGAGCTCTTTTGAAGACCGCTCGAATCCTCAAGCCGGAAACTTCCAAAACCTAGATCCAAACATTTCAAACCATAAATACCCATACTCAACCATTTAGAAGCATTTCCCCTAAACAATATACCAAAACCCCAAACGAGATCAAAACCCTAGTTTTCTCCAAAACTTACCAAATCCGAGATTTGAGAAACCAAACACTAAGAAACCATCAATGGAGCATTTTATAACTTATTACAAGAAAACTTACCTTTGAAGACAAAGAGACTTCCGAGAACACCCAATCCAACACTTCAACCCGAGCTCCCAACCGTTGCACTTGACGAGGAAGATGAAGAAGGAGGTTTAGTGGCTCAAGCTCCCAACTAGCTAGATGATTAAGAATCATGTGGTTTGGGGAGGGAAAACCCCCCAAAATAGGTTAGGGTTCAGTTTTGGGGTTTGGGAGAGAAAAGGGGAGAAGATAGAAATGAGAAATGAGGGAAATGGGTCAAAATCGCACATTTAACCCACTGGTACACGCAGGCTATAGTGCCTGGCGATTATGCCAGTGGCACAATCGCTTGGCACAATCGCCAAGCATGTACTGTGAGCTCCTCAGCTTCGGCGATAGTGCCAGGCTATTGTGCCCTCTAGCACAATCGCTGGCATGGTCGCCCGGGTGCCCCCGAACTCCAAAAATCCGACTTTTTCAATGCCCGAACTCCCAATACTCCGAGGGACTTTAAACAATACATTTCCCAACAGAACCCCACTGTTCACAAGTCACAGAAATGTTCGGGTGACATTTACTTACCGAAATTTACGGGTGTTACAATCCTCCCAACCTTAGAATGATTTCGTCCTTGAAATCTAGATTCTCATGGAACTTTGCCTGCAGAAGGATTTCCCTTAACTCTTCATCCAACACCACTATCAGGACCTTTGCACTGATACCCACATATGCTAGCCCTCTTGGACACAATATGCTCATACCCGAGCGAACACTTAACTCTCCAAAGTAACCTTTTACCCACAAGGTTACGGTCGTCTCCCAACCTTGGACGAAAATTACTACCCCCAGGTAATTTGTGATATCAACTTTACACTGACCAAATCCCTTCGGATATATTCGGTTCCGAACTCAATCGTAACCAAGCTTCCAAAATCCTCGGAGTTCAGCCGATCCATTCCTAATATCTACAAAGATATTCTTTCGAGGCGCACCAATGCGTCCTTCAGGTAACTGCTTAGCCTAGATTCGGTCAACACTCACTCCGTTCCAACACCAACCTAACAGCATTCTCCAACATAACGTCCTTATCACCACAGGAACGCTTAAACACATCGGTACTTGCTCAACCACACCTAATCTTCTTTCAAACTTTACATCACCGTAAGGTCATTATTTCCCATGATCCAACCGGGATATTTCCGAATACTCCAAGATCTTTTGACTTCAAGGACACCAGTCGACACCTAAGACTAAACGGTGACCTCGAAAACGTGGACATCCCGTCCAAGATTTCATTCCAGACGGATGATCGCACTAGGGTTGACACCTAACAGAGTGCTAAAATTTCCATTTATTACAATTTATCAAACGGACCATAAGAACTTCCTTTGATCGCGGAGCCTACTACGACGATACACCATCGACCTATATCCTGATGTCACAACGACGAGCAATTCCACCAAATCGAACTCCATTAAAGCGCAGGTAATCACACAAGATCTTATTTCGTATGGTTACCGAATTATAAAATCACCTCTTAACTAATTGGAAAAGCTTAAACATACCAACTCCATTAATCAGGCGTACCCAGATTCAAAACTGAAACCCAAAATCCAAGACTGACCGCGAGTCGGATCATCCGACGCTTCAAATCCCAAGGACTCCCTTAGTCCCTAAACATAACTGCTCTCAAGACAGGGTTTAAATCTACAGGCCTAATGAGTTCAAGGTTTTCCAAATACTATGCCAATTTAATTTTATAAAACTTTCCCATACGTACGCTTTATAATTATCAACGTGCGGTAAAGATGCACTACCGTTCATTTGATAGAGTTTAAAATTGATCAACAACACAGCGCATAAGAAACCATTTCAAAATTTTGAATTGTTCAATGCTTACGTTTATAAAGTCAATAATAAAACATGCGCACAATTTACACTACATACATGAAGATAGGTTCTTGCACCACAACATGTGCAATGATTGATTGTACATTCCAAAAGAGAAGTACGGAATTTTAACCTTAAAAAATTCTTTCTCTTTAACCAAAAGACGTTGCGGCAAAAGAATTCTCAACAATCCCATAAGCAACAGTTTAATCTCCAAAGTTCGGTAAAATGGTGGAAATACCAATAAAATTTCAAATAGAGTTTAAAGCTGTAGGTCGTAAAGATGAACACATTTGACCATAACAGAAATTACAACGGCATGGATGCCACTAACTCGTTACAAGCATTGCGGAAATTACTTAGCAGTAAAAGTTGATGATTGAAATACGATCAGAACAAAAACCATGTTTTAAAATAACGAAATTCGTTCATGCAATCACTCACACCAACGTTACACTTAAATCCAATGCACATGGCATGCGACGATTGACGTTTGCATAAAGCCAAAGATAATTTACATGATAATGAAACCCCCAAAACAACATGTAGGATGACGTCAATTAACAATATTCATAAAATAACGCACACCATGATGCACAAGTACACGGTCCCAAAATTATTTACGCGACGCAAAAGACGTAATATGGGACATCATAAACTCAACTGGATTTTCGCAAAACTCATAAATGCTAAAATCAAGTGGTGTCAAAATTTTCATTTCTCAACAGTGTGTGCAAGACTGCAATATGGCTAGAATATTAATTTTTTTAGAGTTTCCTCTTTTGAATGCAATGAAAGGTAAGTGACACTTTTGACAAAATTTACATGGGACACGACGCCGAATAAACTCGCAAGTTTATACGAAACAGGAATTAAAATTCACGCATCGAAATAGACATGCAAAACAATGCTCCATGAAATTTAACAAAATCGTACAAACTAAAATTCTCAAGAAATTCCGACGCCACACGTGGGATTAACTTTTCCTTTAAAACCATTGGCATACGTGGAGGAGATCCAATGTCTAGGTTAAAATCTCATAGTTGCTTGCCCAATACCCAAACGACATTAAAACATGGACATTTACAATATCCGGAAATAGCATTAAACATGAGGCGTGAAAGAAGAGAATTTAGATAACAACTTGCAATCATGTACAACAAAACAATTTTATATATGCTTAAACTTACAGCTTAAAATCTGGTGAGTGCTAAATGTTTTACCAAGACTTCAAGGTATAATACACTTTATGCTTCGAATACATGAGAAACAGTTGATGCAAACTTATTTTAGAAATAAATTTCGTGCATGAATTTGGTCGGCACTCAGCATCTCAGGACTACACTCCTCCATCATCCCGACATACTATTGCCATTCTGATACATCAAACATCTTAGAGCCACGAACCCACTAATTGGGTCGACTTACAATTTTCTCCTCGAAATAAAATTGGTCTAACGAACTTATGGTTCTAATCCAACCAATAATTCTTACTCAAGATGATCAGCTTAATGTCTTTATCACACTTAACTATCACTTCAACGTGACATTGCTATAGACATCAACCTTTCCTTAGATTACTCGCTTAGAAACTTTCTCACTACCCCAACGGTAATCCTACCAAGGTAGTTCAAGTATACACATGTAGCATGTAGCTTCACCATGACACTGGCCAGGTGCCATTATGAACGTACCATACACAATCATCCTTGCGACCCTCGACAAGTTTTTCGTTTCTAGCGATTCGATCAATCCTCAAAATATCTTATCTTAAGGCACCTAATATGCAACTTCACTTTCAATCACTTATAAGAACCCTAGTTTGAGTCTAGGCATCCAAAGATCAATACCTAATTCTCTCAAACTTAAGCTCTGATACCAACGTGTAACACCCTCAAATATGGAAATAGCAACTTATTTAAAATTTTCTAAATACATCGATAAATGAATCATCTACAACCACGAATTCAGATTTAGCTACAATACACGTATACCATCTTATATATATACAGACTATAAGGGACGGGTGCTACTAATACCCATGCATAGTCACTATCTCCATAATGCAGAAGACTTCACCGAATACTTACTTTCGGATCTAGCTAAGGCTTTACTCTTCACAGGATTGCTAGAACCAACTCTCAACCTTGAAACCTGATGCACATGCCGACAAATAAAAATGTTAGGCTTAACGCCTAGTGAGCTCAAGAGTTTTAACATGAGTATATATCTTTAAAAGAAAAGAATTCAATTTAAAGCAAGGTCCTTCGAAATATTACGCTTAAAAACTGGAAACGACACATTTTCCCATAATATGCACTTTTAAAGGCAAAGCTCCCAAAACACACATTTCTTATATAACGCGCAACGCATAACTCACCCAAACGGGATCATAGTTCGAAACTTATTTGGTAAAAATATGAATAACCATTTATAACCCAAAGTACCCAAAACACGGGCGGGACAGGATACTTGACCCATGAATCGTTATCAAAACCACATATACCGTACGTCCGAAAACATGGACACTTGGTCCAATACTCACGCGATCGTAAGGAACCAATGACAATAAAATAAGACGTTTTTATATTTAACATACTGATAGCCAACAACGGGGGAAACCCGTATCCGTTGAGGGTGGAGGGAACCCAAACAACGTTAATCGCATGACACCTCCCGACATCCCAGCCCGGTGTCCCTACGACTACTTTACCAGTCTCACCCCAAGTCAGTTGACCTTGATGGATCATTCCGAAGAACTCCATCCCGAAGGCCCAACACACTTAAAGACTACCTCCCAGGCATTACTTCAATCGGCAGAGGTCCTAGCGCCTACTATTCCGGTAGCACTAGCCGACTCAACCCTCCTAGCGATTACTTGTAAAGTTTCCGGTCATAAAACATAGGTACCGAAGTTCAACCCCGCAATACCCAATTGACCATCCAAGACAGACTGACTCACGTGCCTATGGATCCAATGCAACACAGTCTAAGATTACACGACTACTCATGAATGACTAAACCACTCGAGCATGTAATTACCAATGATATGCAATAAAACGCATTAAGGCGTAAATCACAATTTGGACTCTAAAACCGAGCCATTAAAACCGGACAAATGTCCTTAGTACTCTTCCATGCCACCACCGAGCTAAAAAGCCCAAAACCTATTTGATCAACAAATAACGGCTTCCCAAATAATGAAATGTCTTTAAACGACGTTTACGAAGACACATACTACAAAGACGAGATCAACCCAAAACTCAACACATAATGGGACCAAAGGTTTTCCAAAGATTTTATGAATGCAAATACCCAACATGCATATAACATGAAATAGACTTCATTCGTACAAAATCATCAAAGATGCATAAATCATAAAATAGACCTTGCTTGTACAAAATCACCAAGAATACGTAAATCATGCTATTTAGTTGTTGAAAACGTTCAAAACCCAATAGAAGCATTTTAAGAGGTTAACACAGCCCAAGTTTACTAAGTAAGAAAACTTATCAAAATACTCACACTTTGACAAATAACTAAGTAAAACATATTTTACTTCTAAATACTCAAAACTTATCAGCAGTTAACCATTTCATGTAAAACACTTTAAAATACACATTTTGGCATGTACACCGTTTTCACAAATCAACTTGAACTCGCCTTGCTAGATTTAGGCTAAATCTAGATTTCACCCAACGAGCTCTTTTGAAGACCGCTCGAATCCTCAAGCCGGAAACTTCCAAAACCTAGATCTAAACATTTCAAACCATAAATACCCATACTCAACCATTTAGAAGCATTTCCCCCAAACAATATACCAAAACCCCAAAAGAGATCAAAACCCTAGTTTTCTCCAAAACTTACCAAATCCGAGATTTGAGAAACCAAACACTAAGAAACCATCAATGGAGAATTTTATAACTTATTACAAGAAAACTTACCCTTGAAGACAAAGAGACTTCCGAGAACACCCAATCCAACACTTCAACCCGAGCTCCCAACCGTTGCACTTGACGAGGAAGATGAAGAAGGAGGTTTAGTGGCTCAAGATCCCAACTAGCTAGATGATTAAGAATCATGTGGTTTGGGGAGGGAAAAACCCCCAAAATAGGCTAGGGTTCGGTTTTGGGGTTTGGGAGAGAAAAGGGGAGACGATAGAAATGAGAATTGAGGGAAATGGGTGAAAATCGCACATTTAACCCACTGGTACACGCAGGCTATAGTGCATGGCGATTATGCCAGTGGCACAATCGCTTGGCACAATCGCCAAGCATGTACCGTGAGCTCCTCAGCTTCGACGATAGTGCCAGGCTATTGTGCCCTCTGGCACAATCGCTGGCATGGTCGCCCGGGTGCCCCCGAACTCCAAAAATCCGACTTTTTCAATGCCCGAACTCCCGATACTCCGAGGGACTTTAAATAATACATTTCCCAACAGAACCCCACTGTTCACAAGTCACAGAAATTTCCGGGTGACATTTACTTACCGAAAGTTACGGGTGTTACATACTCACGCGACCGTAAGCTAAAGGAAACCAAATATCAAAACATGGGGATGACATACTTCATTCAAACCTTAATATACATGGAGAAAGGTCCAATATTAAGGTCCTCATTCACTGTCGACCACATAAGACCAATGATAATAAAGTAAGACGTCAACATATAAGATACAGTTGGCTGACGATGGGGGAGACCCGTATCCGTTGAGAGTGGAGGAACACAAAAGTATGCCAATCTTGCAACGTTAATCGCATGACACCTCACGACATGAAAGCCCAAGTGTCCCTACGACTTCTTAACAAGTTACACCTTAAGAGACGGTTGACCTTGATGAACATTACAAAGAACTCCATCCCGAAGGCCCGAAACACTTACAGACTACCTCCCAGACATTACTTCAAGCGGCGGAGGTCCTAGTGCCTACCTCTCAGGTAGCACCTCCAGACTCAACCCTCTAGTGCCTACTTGTAAAGTTTCCGATCGTAAAACATGGGTACCGGAGTTCAACCCCGCAATACCCAATTGACCATCCAAACAGACTGACTTACGTGCCTATGGATCTAATGCAACACAGTCTAACATTACATGACTACTCAGGAATGACCACGCACTCGAGCATGTAATAAACATCAATATGCAACACGGTGCATTAGCATGTAAACCATAACCAGGCTCTACATTGAGCCAGTAAAACCGGACAAGTGTCCTCAAGACTCTTTTAAGTCAACACCGAGCTAAAATGCTCAAAACCCGTTTTGACCAACGATTAACAATCCCCAATTACATAACACAATCGAATCACCTCATGCAAACCCACTCCAAAATACATGGGTAGACTCCAACACAATTTAGATTGGGACAAATGGTTTTTCCAAATGGATTTATACTCTTTATTCTTTCAAAACGCCCCATAACACAAAATTAAACCTTTTACCCAGACACACACTAAAAATGTATTTTCACCAAACGATTTCCATTTATGCATTACATCATCAAAATACCTTAAAATGACTTATTTATCAAGATACGCAAAGAATCTTAAAAGTGGGTGTTTTACAAGGTTTATAAAGTCAAATACTTCAAATAATCAACTCACCAAATATTCCAACAAATGATAATTTCATGCAAAACATAATAACACTTTAAAATGAACATTTTGGCATGTACAACGTTTTCACAAATCAACTTGAACCCACCTTGCTAGATTTAGGCTAAATCTAGATTTTACCCCAACTTGAGCTTCCTTGAAAAACTCCAAATCCACAAGCAAAATCCTTCCAAAACCTAGATCCATAATTTCCACCCATAAATAATCATATTAAACCATTTAGAATCGATCCCCAAACATTTTACATCAAAAACTCCATCTTGGCCAAAACCCTAATTTTTGACCTAATTTCTCCAACACCATCAAACCCGAAATTTGAGAAACTGGACACTAGGAAATCATCAAGAGAGAATTTATAACTTATATTAAGGTTTAGAAATGGAAGGGATACACTTAACACTTAGGTTTTGATGAAAACCTAGAAAACCCAAAAATGAAGCTTAAGGTTGAAGATGACAATGGTGAACTCTTTGTCATACCTCCCAATCTACCACTTGATGATGGAACACTTTAAGAACTCAAGAAATGGACCCAAAATGAGTTAGGGTTTGAGTGGGAAGAAAGAAAAACGATTTGGAAGAGAAAGGGAAGAATTTGGAGAAAAGAAATGAGAAAGAAGGTTGAATTCCCGTATTTATTAGCACACTGCCCCTTATGTGCGACATTGACCAGACGCATTGTCGCATAGAAATATCTCCTGGCACCCCTAGGCTTCTGACTTTTGCTGCGACAATGACAGGTGCGACTATGACACTGTCATAGTCGCCGGACATTGTAGCCGTGCCCGAACCAAGACCCGAAATTTGACTTTTTCAATGCCAATACCCCCAATACTCTAAGGGACTTTAAATAATGACTTCCCAATGAAAATCCCGCCATTTATAAATTACAAAAACGTCCGGGTGGCCTTTATTTAACGAAAACTGCGGGTGTTACACGGGTCGCGCCACCAGTCGTGCGAAGCCACTGCACGCACATAAAGAAGAAAAATCAGCCTACAACCCCATTTTCTCACCCATAACTCAAATCTCTTCCCCTTTTTTTCTCCCAAACCGACCTCATCCTCCCCAAACAAACCCTAACTCATTTTTGGGGGTTTTCTTCCAAAAACCATGTGATTCTCCTTCATTTAGCAAGTTGGGAACAAAAACCATAAACCTTTCCTCTTCATCTTCTTCACCAAACTTTCTAGGTTTCATCCACCCCTTTTCACCACTCTAAAGATTTGGAGTTTGTGGTTTATTATGGTAACCTAGAGGTGTATTGGTTATGGATTCAAGTTATTGGTTAAGGTAATCTCCTCCTTCTTCATCTATGGAAATTAGGGTTTTGGTATAAGTTGAGATCTTCATGTTTAACGTTTGGGGAATGATTCTAAATGGTTGGATGTAAATATTTATGGTTGAAATTTATGGATCTAGGTTTTGGAAGTTTTTGGCTTGAGGATTCAAGTTTCTTCTAGGAAACTCAAGTTGGGGTAAAATCTAGATTTGGTCTAAATCTAGCAAGGTGAGTTCAAGTTGATTTGTGAAAACGGTGTACATGCTAAAATGTCAAATTTTAAATGTTTATATGTTTTACATGAAATTATCAATTGATTAGTTATTTGATGAGTTTGGATTATTTGAAGTGTTTAACTTTATAAACTTTGTAAAACACCTGCATTGGGGATTTTGGGCATTTTGACAAATAAATCACAAGTATTTGTGTTTTAATGAGTTATTTTGTGGAAATAGATATTTTGAGTATAAATGTACATTTAGTGTGTGTTTTGGAGAAATGATTGATTTTGTGTTATAAGGCGTTTTGAAAGAATAAATGGTATATACTCGTTTAGAAAATGATTTGTCCCAATCTAAATTGTGTTGGAGTTATTCATGTATTTTGGAACATGTGTTTGCATAAACATTGGTCAATTGCGTTTTATATTGTTTTATGGATTTTAGCATATGGTCATTTGATTGGTTGAGCTTATGGCTCGGTTTTCGTCTTTGTCGGGTCTTGGGAACATTTGTCCGGTTTTAATAACTTAAGTGGAGCTTTGGATGTGAGTTGCATTTACCGCACTTTATTTTGGAGAATTCATGTTTCGAGTGCGTGTGTCATTCATTTGGAGTCATGTATTTAGATTGTAATGCATTGGAACCATAGGCATGTAAGTCGGTCATAATTGATAGTGAGGAGTCTTGATTTCTCACTTGGGAAATATGTCGTATTGGCATTGTTGTTGTCTCGGTTGTTTTACGGAATGAACCTTATGGGTTGTACTCCGGGACCATGGGTTTTGGAGTCTTGATGTTCTAATTCCTGTGCACGAGGGTTAGACATCATGCGTTATCAAGTAAGGAGCTGAGGCTCCTATCTTGAATGTTAGGGAGTAGGCACTAGGGGTCGAATGAGTACCCTAAGGATGAAACACTACTTGAGAACGAACAAGCAATAGGATCGCGTATCCTTGAGGTGTAGCTCGACAGAGCAAGCAATGGGGGATACGGTGTTTTTAGGACTTAGAATACAGTCCGACTGGAGGTGTAGCTCGGTAGAGCAGGCAATACAGTTATGATCTGAGGTGTAGTTCGACAACGTGGCTATGTGGCTTAACTTTGTGTTCCGCCACGTACAACGGAATCGGGTCTCCCTCGTCACCGGAAGGTGTTATTTGGGTATTAAATTGTATTATTTTATTATCCATGTTTTCGGTGACGTTTTACATTTACGGATTTTATATATGATTTATGGGTTGAGTATTATGACCCATCCATGTTTTGGGTGTTCCGGGATATAAAATTTTATCCGCGTTCCATAAATATGGAGTTCGGTCTCTATTCTCGTTTTGAGTGAGTTATGGGTTGCATCACTTTACAAATGAATGTTTTACTTTAAGGAGTTCATCTATAAAACGTGTGTCGTTGGAAAACGAGTTGTTTTCATAATTGAAGCATATCATTTTGAAAGGTTATGATTTAAATTGCATTCTTTCTTTTCAACGGTATATTTATTAATGTTGAAAACTCTTGAACTCACTAGGCGTTAGCCTAACCTTTTTATTTGTCGGCATGTGCATCAGGTTTCGGCAGGGAATAATTCTAGTGACACGGTGAAGAGAAGAGTGCTAGTTGTGTGCTCGAAGAGTGTGTAGCTTGGAGAAGCCTTCCGCTTTTATGATGGGATTAGCAGCTCGTTTTTGGGTTAAGTAACACCCGTCTTTAGTTTAGTCCTAGTATAAGACTGAGGTTTATAATTATTGAGGTTAAATATAGAATTTTATTTTGGAGATTTATCTTTTACTGGATGAAATTTTGAAATTTTAATTAGTTGTTTTTTTTTCCAAATTTGAGGGTGTTACATCCCGCGTATTTTACAAAACTACCCCTCTATCCTCTACAGACCACACAAGGAATTATCTGGTGCTTCACGGTCAAAGCCGCAAATATTTGACTAGATAAAGGGTTAGGATCATTTCTCTATTTCTTATACATTTAACATTTCTCAAATGAACCTCTCTCTCTATATATATATTAAAATTTATACAAGTACATATTTATTTATATAGAAAAAATATTAAAAAAATACTTATATTACAATACTTGAAATAAATTATACAACATTGAAATAACAAAAAATTTAAAAAGGTTATTTTAAAAGTATGTACAATAATAAATAAAAATTGAATCATCAAGAAAATATGTAAAAATGGTACAACAATATGTACAATAAAATTAAAAAATGCTAAATTTAAAAGTATCTACAATCAAAAATACAAATTAGGTTATTAAAAAATTTATAAAAATTGTATAAAAGTATGTCCAATAAAGATTAAAAAAAGAAAAATCAATTTAAAAGTATGTATACTAAAAAATAAAAATTGGATTATTAAGAAATCGTAAAAATTGTATAAAAATATGTTAAATTCGAGACATTCATTTAAATATATATATATATATATATAATATAATTAATTTAATTATATTTTATTTAATAATTTCATTTAAATATAATTACTTTAATATATTAATAAATAATATTGATTAAATACGAAACTTTTATAAAATTTTATAAAGTTAAAACTGATTAGATGCAAAAAACCTCTGAAAAAGCAGGTCGTGCATTTACATCCTATGACGAAAAACTCACCAATAACCTCATTTGAAAAACATCTCCATATTAGGTGAAAAATCTCAAGAAAAAAGTTTTTACTTTTTTAAAAACCTTCCAAAAAAACTCTCAAATACCTTTTAAAGACTACATTGTCGATGCTCTAACCCCAAAAAGTACAAAAATGAGATCCATTTCCCCAAGGTTGACTTAGGTGCTGTTTGTTTTTTAAAATGTCTAAAATCTAAATTCTTATTTTAGTTAGGATTAATAAAAGGTGGTGTGTAAAAAGGTCTGAACAATTCAGACTTAAGAGCCATTAATAGGTTTTTAAAAAAACAAACAACCCCTTATATTCTTAGGCATGAAAAATATTAATCATAAGCAAAAACTTGATTTGCAATCCACCAAAAATTTGTCTCTATAGCACATTATAATCATGCTATAGCATTTAGCTTTGCTGCAAAAGCTTTAAATTCCCAAAATTAACCAAGATAACCATAGTTGCTCAATTCTTATTTCAAAAAATGTAATATTTAACCGTTTAACTTCCAATATTTTGTTTGTATCCCAAAAGATACATGAACTTCTCTTGATTTTTTACACTTGAGAATTTTTAACGCAAAAGTCATTTTTCAATTTAATAGTTTTTTAAAATAAATATAAATATTTTTATTTAGTATTTACCTTAACTTAAGAAATTTGATTTGTGATTAGATATATCCAAATATTTTTTGATACAAAAGAAATTGAATCATTATAAATTTTAGAGTGAAATACACTTTTGGTCCCTATAGTTTGTCTAAAGATTGATTAGTCCTCCATAACGATTGCTAACTAACAGTGTTAACTTTAAGGACCTTGAGTGTTATGAAAATAAAAAGTTAGAGATCATCAGTGTAGATAGTTTGTTTTAGGGACCAAATCCAACATTTTGAGCGAAGGTCCAAATGGACTACCAATGTAATGTAATTCACTCTAGTGTGAATTACAACGAAGGTCCTTGTGATTTGCTCAATACATGAATATGATCCTTTTAACATACTATTTATATTAATTATCTCCAACTTTTAATGATATTGGTGGTCCCTTAAGTTAACATTGTTAACTTGAGGTCCGTTAGCCATCCCATGTGGCCCTTACATGAGAGCGATTTTGTCAAGATTTAATTTGATAAATGTTCATCTTCTTCATCTTTAATCTTCATCATCTCATTTGTCTTTAAGTTCATCAATATTATGAATCTTCATCTTCTTCATCAATAAATAAAACAAACCTTGAGTCAGAATCCCTAAATCTAAACATACAACCCTAAATCAATTTAAAAAATATAAATCCAAAACAAATTGATGGTGACTATCCATGCGCCGTTAATACCAAACCCAGATATATGAAGAAGGTAGGTGTGTATTGCC
Organism: Arctium minus; assembly: GCA_954870635.1. NCBI lineage: Eukaryota > Viridiplantae > Streptophyta > Magnoliopsida > Asterales > Asteraceae > Arctium > Arctium minus. Next base: position 49,800,331 of record OX941093.1, read on the forward strand.
GGAGAAGAAGCTGTGTGTGCATCGTCGGATAAGGAGGCAGAAGTGAAGTCGAACGGTCGGAGACAGAGGTGGGTGCAGGCAGATTGGGAGGGAGATTCTTCTTGAATCAGTGGGTTTTCACCGTCGGAGAACGAAAGGGAGAGGGAGGGAGTTCACCACTGCGTTGATTTGCCAAAAGGTGGGGAACCGTGTTTGAGAAAAGAGAGAGACATATCTAATATTAGTTTAGTTTATTATATATAATATATAATATTAAGTTATTTTTTTAAAGACATGTAAAAGGCGCATGCCTGAACTTAATTAAATGCCTAAATATATGAGAAAGATAAAAAAAAATCCTAGCCCTTTCACTAAAAAAATTAACGGTCAAGATTGAGGGGCTAATTGTGCAGCACCAGATAATTCGGACGTATGGTAACAATTATGCGGAAGATAAAGGGATAGTTTCGTAACTTTTGCAACTATAACAGAATAAGATTTTGATTTCGGAATCTGCACCGAGAAATGCGTTGTTTTTTACGAGATCTAGATCTACTATAATTCTATGGATGATAGAATTGCTAATTACCATATTACTCTTCATTTAATAAAATTTGATCATTTAATCTAATGACTAGGATTGTTTCTCTATTTTTTTATATATTTAGTGCTTCTCATTTGATTTTTTTCCATATATATATATATATATATGATTTGAAGCAAAGTATAAAAGTTTAAAATTTGGGGAAAAGTCTAAAAAAATACCCCAACAAACTATCCGATTTTGAATGATTAAGTTCTTAAACTATTTTTGTGAATGATAAAACATTTAAACTTTCTAAAACCAATTAAATACATCTTTGTAACTTGTAAAAACATGTACATATGATAATTTTTTTTACGAAAAGTCTAAAAAAATCCAACAAACTATCTGATTTTGTAGCCTAGTGGTAAGGTAACAAATCATTCATGTTGTAGCCCAATGGTAAGGTAACATCCTGGGGGGGTCAGTGGATGGTATCCCTGACTACCCAGGTTCGAACCCCGTGGTGAGCAACCTGTGACATCAATGATCATGGGTCTGCCACATAGTGGTACCCTTAATTGGGTTGGGTCGTGATCGACGGGGATTAGTCGGGTGGCACCCTTAAGTGGGAGCCCGGATACCCCGGGAACGTGTGTGTGTGTGTTAACTTGTCGTTCAAAAAAAAACTATCTGATTTTGAATTATGTAAGTCCCTGAATTTCTTTAACAAATAAATCTCTAAACGTTTTCCTAAATCTTTTTATCAAATAAATTCAACTTTTTTTGAACAAATAAATCCTAAAGTATTTTTGAATAAACAAAATCACGAACTTAATTTTGAACAAATAAATCTAAACCTCTTTTAAACAAAAAAAACATATATAATTGCTCTCACCGACAACAAAGTAAACTGAACCAATTAAACAGAGAAAAATTATTCATTTCCATTACTAATTCTGAAATATTCAAAAGTTATGTCTAAAACATGAATAGATACATACAAAAAGTATACTCATCCCTTCACAAAATATAACAAAAAAACACTAATCATTTCACAAAATATACCAAAAAAACATCCGTCCCTTCACAAAATATGCAAAAAAAGTTCATCCCTTCACAAATATAACAAAAAATGCCCAAAAGATATGTTCATCCCACTAACATGAATATACCAAAAGTTAGGTCATTTACAATAACAAGGTGATGTTTAATCTAAAGTAAGATTTTCATCGATTGTTTGACTTTCATATACATCATCAACTAAATGAATGAAACACATACCAGAAAAGGAAATAATGTTTGGTATATTCTTGTTAGTGGGATGAACATATATTTTGGGTATTTTTTGGGTATATTTGTGAAAGGACGTTTTTTTTTTGTATATTTTGTGAAATAATGAGTATAATTTTTGTATAAATCCATTTATGATTTAGGCATAATTTTTGAATGTGCAGAATTAGTAATGGAAATGGTATAATTGTACTTTGTTTAATTTATTCATTTTACTTTGTTGTCGGTGAGAGCAATTTATATTTTTTTTGTTCAAAAAAAAGTTTCAGATTTATTTATTCAAAAATAAGTTCATGATTTTATTTCTTCAAAAGAAGTTTGAGATTTATTTGTTCAAAAAATTTAAAAATTCATTTGGTAAAAAGATTTAGGAAAAAGTTTAGAGATTTACTTGCTAGAAAAATTCAGAGACTTAATCATTCAAAATCAGATAGTTTGTTGGGTTTTTAGAAATTTTCCAAAATTTTATCACATTAACCTGTATTTACAGGTTACAAATATGTATTTAACCGGTTTTAAAAGGTTTAAGAGTTTATTATCAAAAAAATAATTTGAGAATTGGGTGTTGTTATCCCTACCCCCTCCTCACTCACAAAAACCCCCCTATCTCACTCACATACTCTCTCCTACCTTACTCACATATCGTCTCCTATAAAAAGGGGTATGGATAAAATTCACCTGTTATTACAGAGAGGGAGGGTAAAAAGAGGGCCCCATGTGATCCGATATTATTGGAGGAGTAGTACACTGCCACATCATCTCAGCTCCTGTCGGTTCCTACTCTCCTTTTCACGTGTTCTATTTTATGTGTAATAGAGTCAACACAACTTTTACTTTAGTTGTCTTTTGAATTTCGATTTTTCTTTCATAATTCATTTATGTTTTTTTAATTTATAGTTTATAATTTATTGTTGTTTTAGTTCTTTTTACATAAAGATAAATTGTTGATGGAATTTGTTTCAAAGAAAAACAACAATAAATTACAAATCATAAGGAAGCAAACCATATTTTCAAAAGCACAAGGACAAAAGTCACAATTATTAAAAAACAGATGGACAAAAAATGGCTCTCTCTCCCTTTCTCTTTGTGTATGTATGTATGTATATATATATATTGTTGGTATTTTCTCTATATGTATTTTAATAATACATATAATAATATAAAATTAATCAACGAATTATTATAAAGAAATCGATTAAGATTCCGATGTATTTTAAGCATACAAATTAAAATACAAAATAAATCAACTAATGATTTAAGACAACGATAAAGAAAAAGAGGAGGATATTGAACAAACGTTGAGGCTCGTGTTTAACATGATTCCCTTAAACAGATTCGTCGTCTGTTCCCAGGGTACAACAACAAAAGCAGTAGTACTGCCGGAGATGACCACTTGCCTTGAAACTCCACCAGAGTTATAGTATGCACTATGAATTTCAAAGAGAGATAAGTGAGAGTGTTTCGTTGTGATTGTCGTACTATGGAATGTGAACCGACCCCTCAATTTATATTGACGATTCGAAACCGAAATGATTAATTGTCATTAACCGATAATAAAACAAATTAATCATTATAATTAATTCGTAATTAAACGAATTAACCATTATAACCGCAATACTTAATTCGATAATTAACTAATAATTAAACGAATTAACCGTTATAACCGAAATACTTAATTCGATAATTAACTAATAATTAAACGAATTAATTGTGCATCATCAATTGTTTCGATGGGGTTACAAAACGTGAACAGTGTTTGACACGGTTGGCCGCGCGGGTTCATCCGCGCTACAACCCGCGAGGGCCACTGTTCGTGTTTACATTCCAGTGCTCGGCACGGTTGGTCGCGCGGGTTCACCCGTGCCACAACCTGCGCGGGCCACTGTTTCGAGACACATTCCAAACACTCAACTTTGAGTATCGATATCTCATTCACACATATTTTGTTTTGGACACATAATATATCGTTTCGAAGATCTCATATAGGAGAACACAAACCCACTAAGAGTTAGATATATACACTACATATACATGTATTTATATGTGTCCAAAGTTAGTAAAAACCATATATTTTACTAACTTTTTCCAACAATCCCCACATGAATGGAGATCGATCTTTGCATACGAAAAATTCCCTATGAAATTTCGAATAGTCGAATCCTGCATAGGATAGGTAGGTGTTACCCTTTGAACCTTCCCTTGTGAAACACACTTAGTCTCCTAGCTGTCAGTAGGCTCGATATCTTTGAATTGAACTACCATTTATGTAGACGACAATACATTTCACACATGAATCTTCCTAACAAGGTCATATCCTCATAGTCATGTTCGTTATGGTCATGAACACTAGCCTGGTTCAGCGAGAGCTGTCAGGAATTGAGCCCCCACAATTCCCTTCGAAGCTACCCCACTTCTCTCTCACATAGGTGATCTTCAATAATCATTAAAAGCCATACGCTTAGCCTCACTGTCACTGATTCCAGAATTGGACTAGGAAGTTTATTAACTCCCCCACAGTGACCTCCCTTATTCATACAACTATGTTGTCCTTTTGAACCCAGATGTTGGGATCTCCAGTCTTCTGGGTAAGGTTTCCTTTGCATGAATTACTCATTCAAGGGCTTTAGTCTCATTCCTCTCGGCGACTTATAAACCAAATCTCTACTTAGGCCTTTCGTAAGCGGATCCGCAATGTTATCCTTTGACTTCACATAGTCAATTGTGATAACTCCAGTAGAGAGTAATTGTCGAATCGTATTATGTCTACGTCTAATGTGCCTCGATTTCCCATTATACATTGTACTTTGAGCTCTGTCAATTGCCGATTGGCTATCACAATGTATACATATGGCCATTACCGGCTTAGGCCATCTGGAAATATCTTCCATGAATTGATGTAGCCACTCTGCCTCTTCAACACATTTATCCAAGGCGATAAATTCAGATTCCATCGTGGATCTGGCTATAACAGTTTGCTTGGACGATTTCCAAGATATAGCCGCACCTCCAAGTGTAAACACATATCTACTTGTCGATATGGAATCCTTTATATCAGATATCCAATTTGCATCGCTATATCCTTCAATTACAACTGGATATCTTCCATAATGCAGTCCATAGTCACGTATGTATCTCAAATATCTTAACAATCTAGTAATACTTTTCCAGTGTTCAAAACTGGGATTACTAGTATACCTGCTTAGCCTCCTCACTGCATATGCTAAGTCAGCTCTAGTACAACTCATAAAATACATCAGACTGCCAATTATTCTTGAGTATTCCACTTGTGCAACACCTTCCCCTCTATTCTTAGATAAATGTTGACTAGTGTCAATCGGAGTTCTAGCTATACTAGTATCTCCTTCATTAAATTTCTCAAGAATCTTGTCCACGTAATGTGTCTGATTTAACACCAGACCATTATGGGTTCTTGTGATCTTGACCCCAAGAATTACATACGCTAAACCCATGTCTTTCATGTCAAACTTGGATTTCAACATATCCTTTGTGGACTTTATCATTTTGTCATCACTGCCAATGATAAGCATATTATCAACATATAAACACAATATGACATATCCATGAGTGGTGTCTTTCATATAAACACATTTGTCACACTCATTTATCTTAAAACCGCTTTCTAACATGGCTTGATCAAACTTTTGATGCAATTGCTTTAGAGCTCGCTTTAGGCCATACAAGGACTTAATCAGTTTACAAACCTTGTTCTCTTGTCCCGGGGCAACGAATCCCTCAAGTTGTTCCATATAGATTTCTTCTTCTAAATCTCTGTTTAGAAAAGCAGTTTTCACATCCATTTGGTGAATTTGCAGATTTCTAATGGCTGCAATAGCTAACACCAATCTAATGGATGTTATTCTTGTCACCGACGAATAAGTATCAAAATAATCTAGACCTTCCTTTTGTCTATATCCCTTGATCACTAATCTCGCCTTGTATTTGTGAATACTGCCATCAACTTTCATATTTCTTTTAAAGATCCAACGGTAACCTAGTGGCTTACAACCCGGAGGTAGGTCCACTAGTTCCCACGTATGGTTTTGTAAGATAGATTCTATCTCACTCTTGATGGCTTCTTTCCATTGAGGTCCCTCCGAAGACGTAACCGCCTCACGATAAGTTTTGGGTTCACTATCCACCATGTAGGTGAGAAAATCGGGACCAAACAATTTTTCAACCCGAGCCCGTTTACTTCTTCTAGGTTCCACTTCTTCTTCCTCAGATAGAACTTGTTCATCCTCTCGAACAATTTCTTTATCTTTAGAAGATGAGGTGTGTTTTTCCTTATTCAAACAAGGAAACACGTTGTAACACCCTCAAAACTGGAAATAGCAACTAATTTAAATTTTTTCTAAATACATCAACAATTGATTCATCTGCAAACACAATCTAAGATTTAACCTCAATACACACATTCATTCTATATATAAAGTCTATAATACGGACGAGTGCTACTAAAACCCAATAGAAGTCACTATCTCCAAACTGCGGAAGACTTCACCAAATACTTACACTCGCAAAAGACTAAGCGCATCTCTTCATAGAATTGCTAGAACCAACCCCCACCTGGAACCTGATGCACATGCCGACAAATAAAAAGGTTAGGCTTAACGCCTAGTGAGCTCAAGAGTTTTCGACATATATAACTTAATCGTTTAAAGAGAAAGAATGCAGTTAAAATAATAATCTTTCAATTTGTTATGTCTTACATATGAAAACGACTCATTTTCCCATGATATGCATTTTAGACAAAGAACACCAATTTACATTTTTGAAATCAAACTACTTCAAGGATGAAGAAACCAACATAAACCGCCCATTCATAAATTAGGTTTAACACAAAACTCACTCGAAACGTGAATAGAGATTGAACTCTCCATTCATGACAATACGGTTAAAACTTTATATCCCAAAACACCCAAAACACGGGTGGGGCATAATACTCAACCCATAAATCAAGGATAAAATCCAAATATACACAACGCCACCGAAAACTTGGGATAATAAAACTCAATACCCAAAAACAACACCTTTCGGTGACGGGGGATACCCGAATTCCATCGAAAGTGGCGGGCACAAAAAGTTAAGCCACTTATCAATGTTCTCTAGCTTCACATAAGACCATAGTTCCCCGTATCCGGCTCCTCTAAGCTACCACCGCGAGACACCACTGATCTAGTGTCTACTCGGCCTCTAATGAGTGTCACAACCAAAGCCACAAGTCCCCGTATCCGGCTCATCTGAGCTACCACCGCAAGACTTAACTCCGTATACGGCTCTACAGAGCACCACCGCAAGCTTACATGACTTGGGGATCACTCACTAGACTTCAAACGCGAACACTAAATTCCACGATGAGTAACCAGACTGGATTACAAACGGGCATCGAGTTCAACCACCCACGATCTAAACCTCGAGCCCTTCAATAATGGTTACGCGGTTATCGAGTTCAACCACCCACGATCTATACCTCGAGCTCCTGCAAGCTGGATCATCCGTCGCTTCAAATCCCAAGGGCTCCCTTAGTCCCTAAATACAACTCCTTTCACGACAGGGGTTTTAAATCTATAGGCCTAATGAGTTCAAGGTTTTCAATTACTATGCCAATTTAAATTTTATAAAACTTTCAAATACATAAGTTTTATAACGATTACTTGTGCGGTAAAAATACACTACCGTTCAATCGATAGGTTTCAAAATTGATCATCAACACAGCGCATATGAAGCCATTTCCAAAACTCATTTGTTCAATACTTATGTTAATACAGACAATAATAAAACATGCGCAACAACTTACACTATAAACGTAAAAATACGTTCCTGCACCACAATACGTGAAATGAATGTTTGTACCACTTTAAAAGAGAAATTCACCATTTTAACTTTAAAAATTCTTTCTCTTTGACCAAAAGACGTTGCGGCGTAAAATTATCAACAACCCCATATGCATCAATTTATTCCCCAAAGCTTGATAAAATAATGGGAATGCAAATAAAGTTTCAAATCGAGTTTAAAGCTTCAGGTCGTAATGATAAACACATTTGACCAAAATAGTGAATACAATGCCATGAATACTGCTAACTCGTTAAATGCATTGCGGAAAATTTCTAGCCGTAAAATCAATAACTGAAATATGTTCAGAACAAACTCTATTCAAAATAACATAAATCTTTTATATGCTCCCTCGCCCCACAGTAAGATTTAATCCAAATGCAAAAGTATGCAACGATTAACATTTGTAGAAAGCCCAAAAATAATTCACACAATAATGAAACTTTCCCAAAACAACACGTGAGATGACATCAATTTACAAAAATCATAAAATAATGCACACTAGAACGCATATCCATACGTTCTCAAAATTTATGTGCGCGACGCAAAAGTCGTAAGATAAGACACTATGAACCCAACTGGATTTTCATAAAACTCATTAGCGCCAAAAACAAGCGGTGTCAAAATTTTCATTTCCCCACATGAAAAGCATAAGACGACAATAAATCTAAAAAGGTCAAAATTCTAAAACCACCACGTACAATAAAGCGACCCTTTTCAACAAAACCTTCCTGAGACACGACGCCCAAAAAGCTCGTAATTTACACGCAACAAAATAAAACACACACATCTCAAAGTACACTCACGCGCCCAAAACATCGTAAAACAATAATCTATAAAGTTCGACGCGACTCGTACAGACCAAAATTCCCAAGAAAATTTCGACTCAAAACATGGAAATAACTCTTCCTTTAAAACCATTGACATACGTGGAGGAGATCCAATGTCAAGGTTAAAAATTCTACAGTTACTTGCCCAATGCCCTATATGGCATTAAAACACAAATCTCATGATATCCCAAAATAGCGTTAAACACAAAACAGGGGCAGAGAGATTTTCAATATAAATTGCGACCACACGCAACAAAACAATTTCATGCAAGATTAAGCTCACGGTTTAAAATCTGATGAGTGCTAAATGTTTTACCAAGACTTCGTAACATAACTCACTTTATACTTTGAAAACGTGAGAGACAATTGATGCAACTTATTTTAGAAATAAATTCCGTGCATGTCTTTGGTCGGCATTTAACATCGCGAAGTCACACTCCTCAATTTCCTACTATTGTCATATGGATGCTCATCATCCTAAAACAATACTCGAATATTTCGTCGGTTCACCTTATAATTTCTCCTCGGATACATCCATTCCATAAGTCTAAGGTTCTATTCTAACCAATTGTCCTAACCCACAATGGGCAACTTCCAGCATTCATCAGGTCTTAACTGTCACTCCAAGGTGACATTACTATAAACATCAACCCTTCCTTAGATCACTCGCTTAGAAACTTTGTCACTACCCCAACGGTAATCATACCAAGGTAGTTCAACTATACACATGTAGCAGGTAGGTTCACCATAACACTGGCCAAGTGCCATTATGAACGTACCGTACATGCTCATCCTTGTGACCCTCGACGAGTTTCCCGTTTCTAGCGACTCGATCAACTCCAAAATATCTTATCTTAAGGTACCTAATGTGCAACTTCACTTACAAACACTTATAAAAACGCTAGTTTGAGTCTAGGCATCCAAAATTCAATACCTAATTCTCTCAAACCTCGCTCTGATACCAACTTGTAACACCCTCAAAACTGGAAATAACAACTAATTTAAAATTTTCTAAATACATCAATAATTGATTCATCTGTAAACACAATATAAGATTTAACCTCAATACACACATTCATTCTATATATAAAGTCTATAATACGGACGGGTGCTACTAAAACCCAATAGAAGTCACTATCTCCAAAATGCGGAAGACTTCACCAAATACTTACACTCGCAAAAGACTAAGCGCATCTCTTCATAGAATTGCTAGAACCAACCCCCACCTGGAACCTGATGCACATGCCGACAAATAAAAAGGTTAGGCTTAACGCCTAGTGAGCTCAAGAGTTTTCGACATATATAACTTAATCGTTTAAAGAGAAAGAATGCGGTTAAAATAATAATATTTCAATTTGTTATGTCTTACATATGAAAACGACTCATTTTCCCATGATATGCATTTTAGACAAAGAACACCAATTTACGTTTTTGAAATCAAACTACTTCAAGGATGAAGAAACCAACATAAACCGCCTATTCATAAATTAGGTTTAACACAAAACTCACTCGAAACGTGAATAGAGATTGAACTCTTCATTCATGACAATACGGCTAAAACTTTATATCCCGAAACACCCAAAACACGGGTGGGGCATAATACTCAACCCATAAATCAAGGATAAAATCCAAATATACACAACGCCACCGAAAACTTGGGATAATAAAACTCAATACCCAAAAACAACACCTTTCGGTGACGGGGGGATACCCGAATTCCATCGAAAGTGGCGGGCACAAAAAGTTAAGCCACTTATCAATGTTCTCGAGCTTCACATAAGACCATGGTTCCCCGTATCCGGCTCCTCTAAGCTACCACCGCGAGACACCACTGATCTAGTGTCTACTCGGCCTCTAATGAGTGTCACAACCAAAGCCACAAGTCCTCGTATCCAGCTCATCTGAGCTACAACCGCAAGACTTAGCTCCGTATACGGCTCTGCAGAGCACTACCGCAAGCTTACATAAAAACATGACTTGGGGACCACTCACTAGACTTCAAACGCGGACACTAAATTCCACGATGAGTAACCAGACTGGATTACAAACGGGCATCGAGTTCAACCACCCACAATCTAAACCTCGAGCGCTTCTATAAAGGTTACGCGGTTATCGAGTTCAACCACCCACGATCTATACCTCGAGCTCCCGCTAGCCATAAATAATGTCCAGTCCCAAAACGGGGATAAAGTCCCCACTAACCAACTGACTCATATGCCTATGGATCCAATGCATTACAGTCAAAAAAGTTACATGACCTAAACGAATGAACTAACGCATTCAAAACATGTAACTCTCAATTAAGATGCAACTAAGTACATCGTACGTCCAAGGCTCCTTAACGAGCAACCAAAACTGAACAAATGTTCCAAACACTCCACCGAGTACAAATCAAACCCCAAGAGGCTTAATAGACGTTTGGATAAAACACGATGTAACACCCTGAATTTTGGGGTTAGGTGAAAAGTTGACCGTTACCCAAAGTTCAGGGGGGTTAAATGTAACTTGGGTAATATATATACAAATATAAGTCTTGATATTTTGGAAAAAAAAAAGATCAGATAAGATTTTCTTGTTTCCTTTGAAGTCAGAGAGAGAAAAAGCAGGTGAAAAGTGGTTGATCGATTCAGACAAATCAAGGTACAAATCTAGCTTAATGCTTTGATCTGAATGCTTTTAGCCGTGTAGAATCTCGTTGTGAAGGTTTTAAACCATTCCATTTTGAGATCTGAGTATTTCTCGTTTTGGATATGGGTTCTGCGTCGACTGTTCTTGATGAACAAGACGACCAGGAGAGTGTTCGACCGGGGGAGTGTTCGACCGGGGGAGTGTTCGACCGGGAGAGGGTTCGACCGGGAGAGCGTTCGACCGGGAGAGCGTTCGACCGGGAGGTTGCACTCGATCGGTATGGGTTTGACCGGTAGGCTTTCGACCGGCAGACCTTCGACCGGAAATCTTTCGACCGGTAGTGTGCCTTCGACCGGATTAGATAGCATTCGTTAGGGAGAAGGAAACTGAGGTGAGTTCCTACTAACTTTTCCAAACTGTTATATATGTCAAAGATTGTGTTTTTAACTCCTACATATCTCTACGTTTTCGGATTTGTCCGTTTATTACATTTTGATGTAACTTGGGGTTTTGAGATATCTTAGGGTTCCTGAAACGCTTTTGACTAAAATGATGGATTTCATCTTGTTGAAGTAAAATAATGTTTTACTTGCCCAGTGTGTGGCTTATTCGAAAGAATGTATATAAACTGGATTTATGATTATCTTTCTTACCAGCAGTTGGACTGGAAAATGGCATTTTGAAATATAAATGTAATGGAAGTTATTTATCTAGCTTTGTTGGTAATACGAAATATTGTGACAAGTCATGACTATACTAGTGGATCCCTAGGTATCGAGTCGGCTTATGGCTGGGAAGGATATGCCCCTTCCGTTGTAGTTAGATACATTTGATCCTCGGGGGCAACTTAGTACAGGTTATGTGAGACCGGTTACTAGCCATGGGTCAAATGTATTCTAATGAACGAGTATGACATGGTTCCTTGGGGGCCCTCCCTCACATCGTAGTACGGACCGAAGAGTTCGTGGCCATGGTTCCATGTATTTAGCTCATAACTCGGATTTATGGCTTACTTTGTGTTCCACTATAATCCTTGGTAAATCGGGTAATCCCCGTCATCGAAAAATGTGTTTTGGACCGGTTGTTCATTAATTATCAAGAACTGTATTTTGCACAACTAAACCTTTAAAAAGATGTACTTATTGCTCTTGTTTATATCTCTTGAGATTTACGAACTGTATGTTCTCACTAGGCTTTAAGCCTAACACTTTTTCTCAAATGATTTGTATAACAGGTTTCCCTTAGCGGTGGGCTGCTGGGGTTTTGAGAGACGAGTTTGGTCTCGAGGCATGTTGAGATGACTAGTATTGTATCTGGGCATTTGTTAAGTCCCATTCTTTTGGTGAATTATGGATTGTCAGCTGATGTAATCTTGATATAGGTATCTAGATTAGTTTGTTGATGAACCCTATATCTGTACAGGTTTTGTAAAGTCTTAAGGACTGATCCCCTTTAAGGGAGGTTTATATCAATACGATCGTCATATTTCCAGGTTTTCCAGGTTTTAATTTACTATGATTTTTGAGGTGTTACAAGTTGGTATCAGAGCCCTAGTTTAAGCGAACTAGACATGAATGTAAGATGTCTAGACTTAGACTAAGTATACTAAGAATTGATCCGCGAGATTTTGGGTAGAGCTTCTAAGTTGGGTTAGTCTTAGAGTCGACGGAAAGTACGTTTATCAGGTGTTGTAGTAGTAGTGACAAGAACCGTTATGTGTTATATGTTCATAATTTCACTTAGCTAATGTTATTATGAGGATATTGTACGTAAGAGTGCTTGATTTGCTGTTAATATGACAATTGGTAATGTGGTAGTACGTTTTCCTTTCGTGTTTTCCTATCTCTCTCTTATCTCTTTCTCTGCTCGGTGTAGCAGTTCAGTATGGTAGGTACGCACGGAAGACCGCGTACGCGTGTTGATGGTCTAGAAGCGACAGTCTCTACAGTGGGTCAGCCGGAAGGAGTTGAGGTTGTTGTACGACCACCTGTTCAGCAAAGGCTAGGTGGGGGGCCGGAGGTCATTCCGCGAGTAGACCTGGCTTCGTCCCACCCAGTCATCGGGGATGCTAATCCCCAGTCCGAGTTGTTGGCCAACGTGATGTTGGCAATGAGGGAAGAGATGGCAAAGCAGCAAGAGTTTCTGCTGAAAGTAATGGAGGACCACGATGTGAATAATCGGAGAAGTGAGACGGTTGTGGATAACGTCGTAGCGGGTTCTGGAGGCGATGGTACGGGGGTCAGGGCTGAAGAGCGCAGGATTGTTGGTGCTCCGGGGAATAGGAAAAGTTGTTCCTATAAGTCCTTTCTGGGCTGCGGACCGCCAGAATTCTTTGGTTCTGATGACCCGGACGTGTGTGTAAAGTGGATCCGAGCGGTTGAGCAAGCTTTTTGCTCTTCCGAGTGCGGAGATGATCAAAGAGTGCGGTTCGGTACCCAACTGCTGAGGGATACTGCGCTCATTTGGTGGAATGTCATCCAATCCACCCTATCTCCTGCTGTGTTGGCTCAGTTGTCTTGGGCCGAGTTCAAGAAAAAGTTGTTAGAAGAATTCTGCAACGAAAGAACGATGGACCGAATTGAGAAAGAATTCCGGTCTCTGGTAAAGGGAAGCCTGACGGTGAGGGAGTATACCCGTCAGTTCATGGAGAAGCTTGGTCTGGTGGGGTACGCTGTCCCAACAGAGAAAGACAAGATGAAAGCATATCTCAATGGCTTACCAGCGGACATGCAATCTATGGTCCACAATTCCAAGGATTCTAACCTCCGAGAGATGGTCGAGGAAGCTCAGTTCATGGAAGAAATGTTCGCGAAAAGCAAATCTGAGAAAGCAGTGGTGATGTCTGATAAGAGAAAGTGGGAGATCAGTTCAGTACCTCCCAAGCGGGCCCGACCTTTTGTCGAAAACCGCAACTTCAGCAGTTATCAGGAAGCAAAGTGGTGCCCGAAGTGTCGAACCAAGCATCATGGTAACTGTAACTCCACTTCTAGATTCTGCTACAAGTGTGGTAAGAATGATCACACCGCCCGCAACTGTTCTGTCGTGGGGATGGTTTGCTTCGAGTGTAAGGCACCGGGGCATGTGAAGAGAGATTGCCCGAAGCTCAAGTCGGGTAGTACGACGACAAAGAAGGAGAACCCTCCGAGGGTTCCGGGTCGAGCTTTTCAGATGACGGCCGAAGAGGCCAGGGCATCCGCTGATGTGGTATCGGGTACTTTTCTTATAAACTCTGTACCTGCTCGTATTTTATTCGATACGGGTGCTAGTTTCTCTTTCGTATCTGAATTGTTTCGTCAGAAAATTTCTATGCCCACTATTAGTCTTGAGGATGCATTAGTGGTAGAAATAGCCGATGGTAGTCAAGTCCTGATCCACGTCGTTCTGAAGCAGTGTACCCTTGGTATCGAAGGGAGAGAATTCCCAATCGATCTACTGCCGATGTCAATCGGGGGTTTTGATGTTGTGGTTGGCATGGATTGGTTGTCAAACAATCAGACCGAGATCGTATGTTCCAAGAAGTTGATTCGACTTCCCAACCCCTCTGGCGAAGTCGTTGTCATCTATGGTGAAAAGAGAAAAGGTGAAGTGGCAATAATCACAATGGCAAGGGCACGCAAGTGCTTAGTAAAAGGATGTTCGTCTTTCCTAGCCTATGTAATCGATGCCAGGTTAGAGAAATTGAAGCTGGAAGATGTGAAGGTCGTGCGTGAGTTTCCAGATGTCTTTCCGGACGACTTGCCCGGGTTACCACTCGATCGGCAGGTAGAGTTTCGGATTGATCTTGTACCTGGAGCAGCACCAATTGCTAAAGCTCCTTACCGTTTGGCGCCGTCAGAGTTAGAAGAAATGATGTCACAACTCCAAGAGCTGTTGGAGAAGGGCTTTATAAGACCGAGTTCGTCACCTTGGGGAGCTCCGGTCTTGTTTGTAAAGAAGAAAGATGGCACAATGAGAATGTGCATCGACTATCATGAGTTGAACAAAGCTACAGTGAAGAATAGATATCCGTTTCCGAGAATAGACGACTTGTTCGATCAACTTCAAGGAACGGGTTGTTTTTCTAAAATCGACTTACGTTCGGGTTATCACCAAGTGAAGGTAAGAAAAGAAGATGTTCTGAAGACAGCCTTCAGAACGCGTTACGACCATTACGAGTTTCTTGTAATGCCTTTTGGTCTAACGAACGCACCAGCAGTGTTTATGGACTTGATGAATAGAGTGTGCCGACCATTCCTCGATAAATCGGTCATTGTATTCATTGATGACATACTCGTATACTCAAAGAGTGAGTCAGAGCACGAGCAACATTTGCGTGAAGTTCTGGAAGTATTGAGAAAAGAAAGGTTGTACGCCAAGTTTTCCAAGTGCGACTTTTGGCTTAAAGAAGTACAGTTTCTGGGTCACGTAGTCACTCGGGTCGGAGTGAAAGTAGACCCCTCCAAGATTGAAGCTATGATGAATTGGGAGCCTCCTAAGAGTCCATCCGAGATCCGAAGTTTCTTGGGTCTGGCGGGATAGTACAGGAGATTTATCCAAGACTTTTCAAAGATCGCTTCTTCCTTGACAGTTCTGACTCGGAAGAATGTGAAGTTTGAATGGACCGAAACCCAAGAGAAGGCGTTCCGGATCCTTCAAAAGAAGTTGTGTGAAGCTCCGATCTTGACGTTACCTGAAGGGTCGGAAGATTTCGTGGTTTACAGCGACGCTTCAAAGATGGGACTGGGTTGTGTGTTGATGCAACGAGGCAAGGTCATCGCTTATGCCTCGAGGCAGCTCAAGATACACGAGAAGAATTATCCAACCCATGATCTGGAGTTAGCGGCGGTGGTGTTCGCTTTGAAGCTTTGGCGACATTACCTCTATGACACGAAATGCACTCTTTACACGGATCACAAGAGCCTGAAGTATGTCTTTGATCAGAAAGAGTTGAATATGAGGCAAAGGCGGTGGCTCGAGTTGCTTAAAGATTACGACTGTGAATTGCTTTACCATCCCGGTAAGGCGAACGTGGTGGCCGATGCGTTAAGTCGAAAGGACTATAGCGAGAGTATTCGGACTACCCATTCGAGAATCGAGCTAGTGTCTAGTCTTGTTGAGAAGATCAAGACATCGCAGGTGGAAGCACTGTTAGAAGAGAATCTCAAAGAGGAAGTCATGACAAAACAACGTTTGCTCTTAACGGAAGATAGCCGTGGAGTGAAACTGTTCAACGGTCGTGCGTGGGTGCCCAAGATTGGGGGTAACCGTGAGCTATTGCTAGAAGATGCTCACAAGTCCAAGTATTCCATTCACCCGGGAAGTACAAAGATGTACAGGGACTTGAAGCTGCACTATTGGTGGTCGGTGATGAAACTTGACGTAGCGCGTTACGTTAAGCGTTGTGTGACGTGTTCGCAAGTTAAGGCCGAACATCAGCGACCGTACGGGAGTCTTCAGTCTTTAGAGATTCCCGAGTGGAAGTGGGAGCATATCACCATGGACTTCGTGACGAAGTTGCCTAAAACTCTTCGAGGTCACGATACCATCTGGGTGATAGTGGATCGATTGACAAAGAGCGCTCACTTCTTGCCTATGCGCGAGACTTTACCGATGGATAAGTTGGCGAAGCTTTATATCTATGAGGTGGTCTCGAGGCATGGGATACCATTGTCGATCATGTCGGATCGCGACAGTCGGTTCACTTCGAACTTCTGGGATGGGTTTCAGAAAGAGCTTGGTACACGAGTTAAGTTGAGTACGACTTACCATCCACAGACCGACGGGCAGAGCGAGCGGACGATCCAAACCTTGGAAGACATGTTGAGGTCTTGTGTCATCGATTTCGGGGGTAGTTGGGACTCTCACCTGCCTTTGGTGGAGTTTGCTTACAACAATAGCTACCACTTGAGTATTGGGATGGCACCCTTTGAAGCATTGTATGGGCGAAAGTGTCGGACTCCAGTGTGTTGGCTTGAAGCGGGAGAAAAGCAGTTCGCCGGGCCTGAAATCGTGCAAGAGACTACCGATAAGGTCAAGTGCATTCGTTAAAGAATGAAAGCGGCTCAGGATCGTCAGAAAAGCTATGCCGATAAGAAGAGGAGACCGATGGAATTCGAAGTGGGCGACCGCGTTATGCTTAAGGTATCGCCGTGCGGAAAACGTGGGAAGCTGAGTCCCCGTTTCCTCGGACCTTTCAAAGTGCTTAAGCGGGTGGGTTTTCAAGCCTACCAGTTGGAACTGCCACCAGAGTTGAGCAGAATACACAACACGTTTCATGTTTGCTACCTCCGGAAATGTTTGGCGGTAGAAGACAGCGTCATTCCCCTTTCATAGTTAAGGGTAGATGAAGGTAACCGTTGTGTGGAAGAACCTGACGCCATCTTAGAGAGAAAGTCTAAGAAGTTGCGTCACAAAGAAGTCATTTTGGTCAAGGTGCAGTGGAAGCATCACCGGGGAGCAAATGTGACTTGGGAAGCTGAAGAGGATATGAAGCGTAGATATCCTCATCTCTTTTTATAGTTGGATTTCGGGGACGAAATCATTCCCAAGTTGGGGAGGATTGTAACACCCTGAATTTTGGGGTTGGGTGAAAAGTTGACCGTTACCCAAAGTTCAGGGGGGTTAAATGTAACTTGGGTAATATATATACAAATATAAGTCTTGATATTTTGGAAAAAAAAAGATCAGATCAGATTTTCTTGTTTCCTTTGAAGTCAGAGAGAGAAAAAGCAGGTGAAAAGTGGTTGATCGATTCGGACAAATCAAGGTACGAATCTAGCTTAATGCTTTGATCTGAATGCTTTTAGCCGTGTAAAATCTCATTTTGAAGGTTTTAAACCGTTCCATTTTGAGATCTGAGTATTTCTCGTTTTGGATCTGGGTTCTGCGTCGACTGTTCTTGATGAACAAGACGACCAGGAGAGTGTTCGACCGGGGGAGTGTTCGACCGGGAGAGGGTTCGACCGGGAGAGCGTTCGACCGGGAGAGCGTTCGACCGGGAGGTTGCACTCGATCGGTATGGGTTTGACCGGTAGGCTTTCGACCGGAAGTCTTTCGACCGGTAGTGTGCCTTCGACCGGATTAGGTAGCATTTGTTAGGGAGAAGGAAACTGAGGTGAGTTCCTACTAACTTTTCCAAACTGTTATATATGTCAAAGATTGTGTTTTTAACTCCTACATATCTCTACGTTTTCGGATTTGTCCGTTTATTACATTTTGATGTAACTTGGGGTTTTGAGATATCTTAGGGTTCCTGAAACGCTTTTGACTAAAATGATGGATTTCATCTTGTTGAAGTAAAATAATGTTTTACTTGCCCAATGTGGCTTATTCGAAAGAATGTATATAAACTGGATTTATGATTATCTTTCTTACCAGCAGTTGGACTGGAAAATGGCATTTTGAAATATAAATGTAATGGAAGCTATTTATCTAGCTTTGTTGGTCATACGAAATATTGTGACAAGTCATGACTATACTAGTGGATCCCTAGGTATCGAGTCGGCTTATGGCTGGGAAGGATATGCCCCTTCCGTTGTAGTTAGATACATTTGATCATCGGGGGCAACTTAGTACAGGTTATGTGAGACCGGTTACTAGCCATGGGTCAAATGTATTCTAATGAACGAGTATGACATGGTTCCTTGGGGGCCCTCCCTCACATCGTAGTACGGACCGAAGAGTTCGTGGCCATGGTTCCATGTATTTAGCTCATAACTCGGATTTGTGGCTTACTTTGTGTTCCACTATAATCCTTGGTAAATCGGGTAATCCCCGTCATCGAAAGATGTGTTTTTGACCGGTTGTCCATTAATTATCAAGAACTGTATTTTGCACAACTAAACCTTTGAAAAGATGTACTTGATGCTCTTGTTTATATCTCTTGAGATTTACGAACTGTATGTTCTCACTAGGCTTTAAGCCTAACACTTTTTCTCAAATGATTTGTATAACAGGTTTCCCTTAGCGGTGGGCTGCCGGGGTTTTGAGAGACGAGTTTGGTCTCGAGGCATGTTGAGATGACTAGTATTGTATCTGGGCATTTGTTAAGTCTCATTCTTTTGGTGAATTATGGATTGTCAGCTGATGTAATCTTGATATAGGTATCTAGATTAGTTTGTTGATGAACCCTATATCTGTACAGGTTTTGTAAAGTCTTAAGGACTGATCCCCTTTAAGGGAGGTTTATATCAATACGATCGTCATATTGCCAGGTTTTCCAGGTTTTAATTTACTCTGATTTTTGAGGTGTTACACACGAGAGCCAAAATGGTTACACAAACCAAAATACACATTTTCCCAAAATCTTTGATTCTCAAATTACCGTTGGCCTTCGGCCCAAACCCAAAAGGTTTTCCATTTCTAAAATGTTCTCCAACGTCGGAAATGACCCAAAACCAAAGAACTCACACATTCGTACTTTTCCAAATATTCCATTTCATGAATGATGCATAAAAAACCGACAAACACTTAAAAGTATATTTTTGACCAAGTACCCATTTATGCAATAAATCATCAAAACACCTTCTTTTGTGACACATTTATCCAAATGTCCATAAATCCCAAAATGTGTGCTTTATAAGCTTATAAAGTTAAATATATCCAAATAACCAACTTATCAGCAGTTAACAATTTAATGTAAACACAAACACTTTAAAATAAACATTTTGTCATGTACACCGTTTTCACAAATCAACTTGAACTCACCTTGCTAGATTTAAGCTAAATCTAGATTTCACCTAACGAGCTCTTTTGAAGGCCGCTTGAATCCTCAAGCTGGAAACTTCCAAAACCTAGATCCATACAATTCCAAACCATAAACACCCATACATAATCAAATAAAAACATTTCTCCAACCTTTACATACTAAAATACTCAACAAGATCAAAACCCTAGTTTCTCAAAAACCATCAAATCCGAGATTTGAGATACCAAACACTAAAAGACCACCAATGAAGCATTTATAACTTATTTCAAGGTTTATAAATAGAAGAGATACACTTACCACTTAGGTTTTGATGAAAACCTAGAAAACCCAAAAATGGAGTTTGAGGTTAAAGATGAAGATGAAGGTTCTTGGTGTCTAGCTTCTACCCTTTGATGACACTTCAATACTTGAGGATGGGGGTATTTGATGGATCAAAATCACCATGGATGGGTTTGGGAGGTCTTGAGAGAGTTGGGAAGGAAATGGGAAGTGAAGAATGAGAAAAGAGGCTGAAACTCGAACTTAACAGCAGCTGGGTGCCCTGGTGCGACATTGACCAGCGACAATGCCTACAATGCCCAGGGCATTGTCGCATGGCAATGTCGACAACTGCCTTCTGGCCACGGTACATTGCATGCGACTGTGACAGTGCGACTATGACAATGTCATAGTCGCCGGACATTGTTGCGGGACCTTTCCGGAGCCACGAAACCCGACTTTTTCAACGCCAACAACCCCGATACCCTAAGGGACTTTAAACAAAACATTTCCCAACAAAACCCCACTGTTTACCAATCTCAGAAACGACCCGGTGACAATTACATACCGAAAAATACGGGTGTTACACACGTCTTCGAAGAATAAAGCATTTCTTGACTCCATAATTGTATTCTTGTGTATTTCAGGATTTTTAGATTCATACACAAGAAACCGATAAGCACTACTATTTTGTGCATATCCAATGAATACACAATCCACTGTTTTAGGTCCTAACTTTTGTACCTTAGGCGGAGGTACAACCACTTTAGCTAGGCACCCCCACACTCGTAAGTACTTGTAGGATGGTTTCCTACCCATCTAAAGTTCATACGGTGTTTCTTTTTATTTCTTGCGGGGTATCTTATTCAAAAGATAATTAGCCGACAAAATAGTTTCCCCCACATGTTCTGACTTAAACCAGAACTAATCAACATGGCATTCACCATCTCTTTCAAGGTACGATTTTTCCTCTCAGCAATACCGTTTTGCTGAGGTGAGTAGGGTGTTGTGAATTCATGTCGAATTCCATTGTTAGAACAAAACTCAGCAAACAGTGAAACATATTCACCTCCCCTATCACTTCTAACGACCTTGATTTTCTTGTTAAGTTGATTTTCAACTTCATTTTTATACAAGACAAACTTGTCTATTGCTTCATCTTTACTCTTAAGTAAATATATATAGCAATATTTCGTGCTATCATCTATGAACGTGATAAAATATTTGTTCTCACCTCTAGTTTGGACCGATTTTAAATCACACATATCAGTGTGAATTAAATCAAGTGGTTCAGTTTTCCTTTCAATCGATTTGAAAGATGTTCTAGTAAGTTTGGCTTCTACACATGTGGGGCACTTGTGATTTGAGTCAATATCAAATTTTGGTATGCAGTTTAATTTAATTAAATGTCGAATGGAATTAAAATTTACATGTCCTAAACGACCATGCCAAAAATTTTGAGATTCAAGCAAATAAACATAACTTGAAGTTGCTTTATCCGTTTCATTGAAAATCATTACATTTAACTTGAACATACCATTCAAGGCATATCCTTCACCCACATGTATACCACTTTTGGACAAAACAAATTCGTCCGACTCAAACACTAATTTAAAGCCAAACTTGTTTAACAACCACCCAGAAACGAGGTTTTTCCGAAGCTCCGGGACGTACAAAACATCCTTAAGCTTGAGCTCTTTCCCATAAGTCATCCTCAAAATGACATCTCCAACACCTTTGACATCGGTGGTGGCGGCATTCCCCATGAAGAGCTTTTGCCCATCATCAACATCCTTGTAGGTGTTGAAGTTGATCTTGTCATGACACACATGATGGGTAGCTCCGGTATTAATCCACCATTATCTAGAGTTTGTACCAATCACATTCACCTCCGAGACCATGGTCGTGAGATCTATGATCATTGCCACTAAGTACTCGTTCACCATCGTGGAAAACAAATTTCACGTGAACGTTTTAGTACCGCAATATCAATCTGTTTACACAAAACAGAAAAGAATTCAATCAAATACAAACTTGATTGAGAGTCCTTTTATACAAATAGAAAAGGGATTAAATCGAATCAAACTTGATTTATAATCTTTTTCCACAAATCGAAGCAAACTCGATTTATATTTTATTTCCACAAAATCGAAACAAAATCGATTTGGAATCTTTCTCCACAAAAATCGAAACAAGCTCGATTTTACAAACTGTTTACAAACAATATTTATTTAAACCGACAAATACGATCTAAAATCTGTTTACACAAAACATAAAAAGAATTAAATCGAACCAAAGTCGATATAAATTCTTTTTCACATAAACGAATTAAATAGAAACAAACTCGATTATCAATCCGTTTATACAAATATATCCTTATACCCTTAAATCGAGACAAAACTCGATTCGTAACAAATCGAAATAAATTCGATATCAAATATGTTTAAGATTGTTGGTATTTTCTCTATATGTATTTTAATAATACATATAATAATATAAAATTAATCAACGAATGATTATAAAGAAATCGATTAAGATTCCGATGTATTTTAAGCATACAAATTAAAATACAAAATAAATCAACTAATGATTTAAGACAACGATAAAGAAAAAGAGGAGGATATAGAACAAACGTTGAGGCTCGTGTTTAAAATGATTCCTTTAAATAGATTCGTCGTCTGTTCCCAGGGTAAAACAACAAAAGCAGTAGTATTGCCGGAGATGACCACTTGACTTGAAACTCCACCAGAGTTATAGTATGCACTATGAATTTCAGAGAGAGATATGTGAGAGTGTTTCGTTGTGATTGTCCTACTATGGAATGTGAACCGGCCCCTCAATTTATATTGACGATTCGAAACCGAAATGATTAATTGTCATTAACCGATAATAAAACAAATTAATCATTATAATTAATTCGTAATTAAACGAATTAACCGTTATAACCGAAATACTTAATTCGATAATTAACTAATAATTAAACGAATTAACCGTTATAACCGAAATACTTAATTCGATAATTAACTAATAATTAAACGAATTAACTGTGCATCATCAATGGTTTCGATGGGGTTACAAAACATGAACAGTGTTTGGTGCGATTGGCCGCGCGAGTTCACCCGCGCCACAACCTGCGTGGGCCATTGTTTTGAGACACATTCCAAACACTCAACTTTGAGCATCGATATCTCATTCACACATATTCCGTTTTCGACACATAATATATCGTTTCGAAGCTATCATATAAGAGAACACAAACCCACTAAGAGTTAGATATATACACTACATATACATGTATTTATATGTGTCCAAAATTAGTAAAAACCATATATTTTATTAACTTTTTCCAACATATATAAGGTCATTCAAACAACTTCATAATTTTTTAGTATTATGAGATCCAACATAAATCATATGTCAATAATCCAGTAAGGAATTTTTTAGTTATTTATATTGTCATTGATGAGTGTCGATTTATTGATGCTATAACATAATTTCTCATAATTTGTTTTCCTTTTTATTTACCCAAATCCAATATTAAAAATTAGGGGTGTCAATTTTGTACCAAGATAAATCAACCAATTCATGTATCAGCCGTAACAATTTAATTGATACCAATTTAGTTGGTACAAATCTAATTGGTTGGCAGTATTGTATGAACTATCTAAACTTGGTTAGTACGTTGTATTAAAAGTTGTGTACCACAGTAATATCATATCGTACCAACTTATTTTTATAATCAATAATATTTTGATCTTTAAAATTTTAATTATCTTATTTTCAATTGCTAACTTACAATATAGATGGATATACGGAACTTGATTGAATTCATTCGCTTAACACTAACAACCTTAGTAACTTGTCGACACCTCCATGGTCCATCACTGCTTCTCAATGGCTTCTTGTATTAGACTATTAGTGAATGCTTGTATTGTATAAACGTTATTTGAATGATTGTATATGTAGGGATAAGTGGTATAACACATATCAACATGTTATTTAAATGCTCGATGTCTTATTGTATCTAAATCTAGTTGGTAAAAATGTCAATATAAATAAATTTGTAGTTTCATCATTTGCGATGTTGGTATGGTCTAAAAAAAGTTGGTACCAATTTAGTTGGTACCAAGTATAGTTGGTTGGTGTATGATATAAATTTTTTCGTACCAATTATAATTGGTTGGCACACGATATATGAAAAAAACCATGGTACCGTATCATGTTCACCGCTAATTAACATGAGATAGTTACATATTAAAATTTATTAATTAAGATAAATATTTTTTTGTTATTATAAAATAATCACTTTTGAATTTTTATTTTGTTATTATTTTAATTATTTATAGTTTGACTATATACTAATAATTTTACATTAACCGTCATTAATCTTCAATACTTTGCTTGTATATTTATGCCCAATCCAAAAGATATGTGATTTTTTTTGATTTTCTTTGTTTTTCTAAACTTGAGATTTTCTAATGTAAAAATCATATTGTTAATCTAATCTATATTATATTATAAAGCAAACATAAAAAACTCTTAAAAACAAGTCTTAAAGCTTAGCGTACCGTTATTTAATGTTAATTACTTAAAAAACAACCATTAAAGCTGTATGTACTACATTCAATGTTATTTATTAATTTTCAATCATTATCTCTAACCATTTTAACTCTTCTAAAATCATTTCCCACTTTAACTCCTCTAAAATAACTCTCAGCATAATAAAATATAGAATAAAAATCAAAATTTAAATATAAATAATATAAAATATAATTTAAAAAATCTAACAGAATATTTTATAAAAAAAATTATATTATTAAACCAAAATAAATTACATTATATTATTAAGTCTAAATTAAACAAATTTATATAAAAAAAATCATTATCACTCTCTCACAACCATCCAAAATCGTAATGTAAATCGACAAAAAACAGAAAATAAAATGAAACATTAAAATCATGATGTATCCAGCTGCATTGCGCGAGCACACTTCTAGTATTTTTTAAATAAATAAAAAGATTTTTATTTAATATGTAGTTTAATTTAAAAAATTTGTTTTGTTATTGGATGTATAAAATACTTTTTAATAATTTTAATTAAAAAAAAAAAGACATGGATCACATTAAATTTTAGAGTGAATTACACTTTTGATCCCTATAATTTTTCCAAAAACTAATTAATTCTTTATAACGGTTTCTAACTTAAGATGTTAACTCTAAAAATTTAAGTGTGATGAAATTAAAAAGTCATAAACCACTAATATAAATGGTTTGCTTTGTAGATAAATCTAAAATTTGAGCAAACTAGAGGAACCATCAATGTAATTCACTCTTCACTCTATAACTAGATACGCACCCGCACGTGATGCGGCGTGAATCATCTCGAATCTAAAGCCGAGAATTCGAAAGAATAATAATCTTGTTCATGTTCAATTTTATTCTTCATCACATGGTGATAATTTTTATTGTTTTATGTGTTTTTAAATCGCATATTAGATGTATAAAATTACAGGTCAATATGGTCAATTGGTCAAAAAAATTTGAAAAAGATTCGCTCGATGGTGGAGTCTTCAAACCCATAGTATTTTAACTTATTTGAAGGTTTTGGTGATACGATTATAATGATATAATTTTTTTTAAAAGAAACATATTTGTTTAATGTATTTTAGTTTATATACAATTATGTATGCTAATATGATAAAGTTGTAAAATGAAAAATGAAAAGAGAAGAAGGGATATAAAATTAATTAAATAACTAATTATAATGTATAAAGTGTAATTTAAAAATACATAATAATTTTATTTTTAATTATCATGTTGAATGTGAGAGGTTTTAAAGTTTTTAAACTTGTACACGATGTATTGAGATTTGTACCTCTTAAAAATTCAAGAATAACTATAAATATTTTTTTTTTCTAAAGGAGTACAGATAGATAAATATAGATAAGGGTATAAAATATACAAGTTAAAAAAAATCTTGACACGTCATTCTTGAAAAATCTCGATACGTATTTAATCATGATATTTAATAAAATGATTAAATCCAAACATACTCAATATTGGGCTCATTCAAAGGTATTGACGAGACAATTACAATTATATAATTTGTAACAAAAATAAATGTATTTTTAATGTATTTTAGTTCATATACGATTATTTATGTTAATATTATAAACGTCTAAAATGAAAAAGTAAGAGATTAAAAGTAAGCTAAATAACTAATTCTAAGGGTGTGAACTGTAACCTTAAATCTTTTATTAGCATAGATATAGATTATAGGGTATAAAACATAAGTTTTAAAAATAATTCACTACGTATTTATGATATTTAATAATAGGATTAAATTAAAAAGTATTCGATATTAGACTCATTTTGAAGTTATTGATAAGACAATTACAATGATATAATTTGTAAAAGATAAAAGGTATTTTTAAATGAATTTTAGTTATAATCTATTTTAATAGCTAAGGGTGTAGAATAAAAATGAAAAATTAAGGGATATAAAATAAACTAAATAACTACTTATAAGAGTATAAAATGTAATTTAAAAATTAAAAGTAATTAATTTTAAAGAAGACACCGAAAGTAGAAGTTATTTTATACATTTACAAGAAAATCTTGTATCTCTTAAAAATTTAAAAATAACTAAAATAAAATTTTTATATAGCAGCATAGATTAACTATTGAAAATGCTAAAAAAAACAGTGTATTTCTTTTTAGAGTAAACTACGATTTTCGTCCTTGTGCTTTGTTGTTTATAACAATTTTCGTCCATGACTTTAAAAGTTGTTTTTTTGGTCATTGTGGGTTGCAATTCCTTTTCATTTTCGTCCCTAAAACTAATATTATTAAGGACTAAAAACGAAAGGAATTACAAACCACAAGGACCAAAAAAGCAATTTTTAAAGATTAAGGAGAAAAATAGTTATAAACAACAAATCACAGGGACTAAAATAGTAGTTTACTCTTCTTTTTAATTGGCGGAGAGTAGCAATGTTCTAAAAAACTCGTCGCACAGCCGCCATGGCGCGCCATGGCACAAAGGCTTGTGTGTCACGCCACGTTAAGCCCATGACACGTCATGGCCTAATGCGCAATTATCATAATGAGATATTTGATTTTTCTTTACGTTTTTAATGTATTATTTGCAAGTTTTTAATATATATAACCTAATTTAACTTGTTTATTACAATTAACTCATTAAGTAATATTACAAAACATACGTTTTTATATCTAATATTATATATGAAATAAATTATTGACGCCATAAGTCACGCCTTGAAAACGTCATGGCTTCGCCGTGGCTCCTAAGGCTTGAGGCTTGGCCTCGCCGCCACGCCACGCCTGACGCCATTTAGAACCTTGGAAAGTAGATGTTTTGCATCTAAACCAAATCTTTATTGTTTGGGCATGGTGGGCCCAATGAGGCTGGAAGCCACGTGTCTGGAGAGCCTTTTTGTCGTGCTATAACATGCCACGTGTTTGGATGTTGTAGGATCACGTGATTCAGACTCAGATATTGACTTGACCTACCACTACTTCCTGTCACTTTTTTAAATGTGTCTTTGATATATATATCAATACTATATCATAAAACATGGATAAAAATTTTCTTAAATACAAATTTTTATAAGTAAGGTCCATCATTTTATGCAATATTTTAAAAATCTCTTAATTTATAAGTATCAAAGCACAAGATATATATAACATATTACTATTATAGGTTTCTAACATCCATCAAGTTGGTATGTGCATGACCTTCCTTTTATGTAGGTCTTTCCATGTATCATTATTAATTAATATATTATATTACTATAATTTTGTTTTAATTATATTATTAAATATGTAGTTGGTTATTTTTTCTAAATGTCATTAAAATATATAAAATAATCATTGAATTCTAAAAAAATACTTAATTTTTTATATAAAAAATATTATATTATTAAGCCTAAATTAAACAAATTTATAAAAAAAAACATTATCATTTTCTCAAAACCATCCAAAATCGTACTGTAACTCGACAATAAAATAAAATAAAATATTAAAATCGTGATGTATCTCACTGCATTACGCGAGTACGCTTCTAGTTCAACTTTAATTTGTATAAAAATATAACGTATTTTTCATCCAATTTTTATTTTATATAATTTATTTTAGTCTAAAATATTCGAATTCTATATATCAAGTATCAAAATAAAGGTTTATAAAAATATGTTACACAAGATAAAAACTGGATCAAATTGAGTTTTTCCTTGCAAATGTGTGGATTTATGGGTCAACTTATACATATCGGTAAATTCTTTAGGCGACCACGAATGACTTGAAAAAGATGAAGTTTCTACTACATCTCTGAGCCTTACTAGTACGGCGCAATCCAAGTGATTTATACAACTAATTTTTACCTACACTATTGGGGGATTTCACACTAGCATGTATAACACTGAGTTTTACGCCATTTTCATCATGGACATTTATTATGAGACTGAAGGAGTAACTATTTAGAAAGATATTACATATACCAACCTTAGAACATCTCTAACAGATTCTCTAAAATAGAGAAAATGGAGAATTTGTTCTCTATTTTGCTCCAACAGATTTGCTAAAGTATTCTCTAAAATAGAAAAATCAAGAAAAAAATTCAAGTTTAGAACCTGGGAGCATTAGCCGATATGGTACATCAATACATGTTCCTATGCCCATTCCAATCTTGTCTAAATTTGCTAACTCCCCCTTCTCAACTCGTATCTTGTTCGTTCTGGAAACACGTTTTCTTATTCCATCTTTTCTCGAATCTCCTTTAACGGAAGAAATAGAAGCTCAAGAAGGAATACCAAACCCTAGTTCACTCGCTGAGTCTCTTTGCATCCATGGCTGAATGGTTAAAGCGCCCAACCGGGCAAATTCGTAGGTTAAACTTGATGGGAGGTAAGAGAAATTATTTTCTAATTCATTTCCACCAATAAGATTAAACTATTATTATTTATATAAAGTTTTTTTTTTCAAAAAGCATTGGAATGATAAAACTATACAAATTTTAATAATATAATTAATACTAAAAAAGAATCCGTTGGAGTGAAATATGATTTTATTTAGAGATTTTCACTTTTAGTTTTCTACTTTAGAAAAATTATAGAAAATATGTTGGAGATATCTTCTGAGTTAGCATGTGGACAAGATATATAATATGTGAAACGATAGTTTGGATTGTTGAATTCAACCTGTTTTTGAGTATATCTCGTTTTATATTCGACTATCAATTAGGTCACAAAGGGCTGATATATTATATTACTTAATTTTTTTAAATCCAGTTTGGATTAATTAACATATTATACTATTAGTGATTTATTTTAATTATATTATAAAATGTTAGAATTTTACCATTTTTCTCAACACGTTCTTTTTATCATTTTACATTTCTCAATTAGTTTATAAGCTAGTTTTTCTTCCACACATGATTAGTTCATCAACTAGTTTATAAGAAACCAGCTGGCTGATCATCCAGTTTCTCAAACATAACCTAATAATCATTGCTTGTATAAAACCTTTTAAAGCTCCATACATGTTCTAAAAAAACTCATCGATAATAAGAGGTAATCACTTTCAATACATGTTTATCCTTGCTAATATGCACTTACCCCAACGAATACTCCAAAAATTTTGATTTTTGAAATAAGGAATTGCATTAATTATCTATTCAACCCCCCCCACCCCCCCCCCCCACCCCACCACCACTCCCACACACACACTGAGGGGTTGTTTGTTTTAAAAAAAAACCTTTTAATGACTCTTAAGTCTGAATCATTCAGACATTCTTACACACCATCTCTTGTTAATCATAACTAAAAATAAGACTTTAGACCTCTTAAAAAACAAACGGCACCTAACACATGGTTGGTAAACACTAGTGTTTTAGAAGGCAAGACATGACAGCCGCCATGACATTGTTGGATATGGTTCTTGAGTTTCATTATTCCTCCAAGTTTCTTTGTTTTTATCTCTTATTGTTTTTAGTTTTTATCTCATTGGTCATTATTGTTGGACATTGGCCTCAACGTTTTCCAACAATCCAAACAATGAACAATTATAGAGAAAAGAAGAAGACAATAATTGACGTGGAAACTCCGAAACCGGAGAAAAACCACGAGCCTATAGAGAGAAAATCTATTATGTGAAAAATTGTTACAATCACACAGTTCTAATCTCTCAAGCCTCCCCTAATAATATTCACACTCTCAAAGATGTAACTTACGCCTTTCTACTCTCTAAAACAAAGAACGAGAAAGAAATAATAAAAATACTTAAAATGTATTTTATAGGGACGATTTGAAACCTAAGCCTTGGACCCCCTTTATAGGCATGAAATCGCTTTCACCTTTCATTGCTCCACCGATGTGGGACAAACCTTTTAAGCTATTCTTTTATTATAGCCACAAAATGCTCAACAAACTCCACCTTGGCTAAATAAAAGAAAGTCTTCGCTGCAACACCGAGAACCATTGTCAAACTGACAATCATAATTCTCAATTCAGAGTACTATCATACTTCACCATAAAAGCGTATCACCATTTAGAATAATCCATTCGAAAATTTTTACCTCAGCACATGTCGAAAAACTTGCTGAAACTTATGGTGCAACTTCCTTGTTTAGTTTATTTGTAGCCCCTTTCCTTCTAAAAGTAAGGGGTATTAAGATACCTCAACATAAGGTTCATATTTGCATAAGTGATCAGTGAACCTATCTATTAGGCAAACGGAAGTTCATTAATCATCGACATCATCCCTACCATATACTTTGCATCCATGCCAAATCAATGAACATGTGTAAATACGTGGAAGCACTAACCTAAACACATCATTTTTTCCATGGTAAAGCAGACATACCATGAGGACGTATTCTCTCATATCTCAACAAATCTCGTTGTCTCCCATGAGAATGGAGACATTGTTAGCATCTGAATTGAGGTCTTTCACCGAACCCGCTCTATCTAGACAATTGCTTTTGACATGCCCATAATGTCCACAATTCCAACATATTAGATTCTCCTTGGAGTTTTTCTTCTTCCCTTGCCTAGTTACCGAAATTGTACCTTCTGATGAAGTCATATTGTTACCTTCCAATCTTTTCTCCTCGGATAGAAGTTTGCTAGCAACATCTGCAAACTTCAGGGTCTCTTTCCCATACATTAGAATAGGTTTCATGTGCTCATAGGAAGATGTCAAATACAATATGAGCCTCAATGATTTATCTTCATCTTCTAACTCAACTTCGATAGCCTCCAGTTCTTAAACGACATTGTTAAGAACACTTAGATGATCTGACTTTTTTGTTACCTTCATCCATATGTAGAATATGAAATTATTCCTTAAGACACAATCGATTTGAGATGCTTTTTCCTTGATACAACTACTCAAGCTTCTCCCAAAGCTCCTGGCCATTGATATCCTATGCACGTTTGCAAGAACATTATTTGCTAGACACAAACGAATAGTCTTGCCGCTCTCAAATCCAAATCATCCCATTCTTCCTATTTTTTACGGGTCCCGTTTGATTCACTGCTGGAAGTTGCTTTTCCTCTCAATGCCTTATGTAATCCGTATTGAATCAACACCTCCTTGACTTGAAGTTTCCATAAGCCAAAGTTGATCCTTCCATCAAAATTCTCTACATCAAACCTCATAGCACTTGAAAACTTTGACATCGTATCCATGCCTCAAAAACAATATTGTATACTCGAAAAGTGTTTGTAGCCTATGAGTAGCACACCCAGGAAGGAAGAGTTCCCTAATATGCATGTACTCCCGCCACACACAATTCTATCATACACAAAGTAACCAAGAGAAATTCTTTTCTGATGTGGAAGATCAAACAAAACCGCAACCATAGAGCATAATAAGAACCCTCTAAACCGAGACCTCCTACAATACGACCAATATATAGTTTTTTTTCTGATGTAGAAGATCAGACAAAGTTGCAACCACATAGCATACTAAGAACCCTCTAACCGAGACCTTCTCTAACCTGGAGCTTTGGTACCACTTGTTGGGAAATTGGCATCAACGTTTCCCAACAATCCAAGCAATGAACAATTATAGAGAAAAGAAGAAGACACGAATTTACGTGGAAATTCCAAAACTGGAGAAAAACCACGGGCCTCTAGAGAGAAAATCTACTATGTGAAAATTGTTACAATCACACAGTTCTAATATCTCAAGCCTCCCCTAATAATATTCACACTCTCAAAGATATAATTTATACCTTTCTACTCTCCAAAACAAAAGAACAAGAAAGAAAGACTAAAATACTTAAAATGTATTTTATATGGACGATTTGAAACCTAAGCCTTGGACCCTCTTTTATAGGCATGGAAGCTCTTTCACCTTTAATTGCTCCATCGATGTGCAACAAACCTTTCAAGCTTTTCTTTTATTTTAGTCACAAAGTTCTCAACAGTTATCAGTATCTCATAGGAATAACTCTCCGTTTATAGCTATAAATCTGTGTTTATATACCCAACTTTGCTTAACGAAATAAATTTAACTTTTTGTGCATACATTTTTAAGAAATTATCATGGTATCAGAGTTGAGCTTGGCCGCATAATACCATATCGGTTCGTTGATAAAACATGGGTGGAGACATTGTCACACCAGCGATGGAGGCAGTCAATGCAATGTCTCTTTACTACCTACACCCCTCTTATAATTCAGGCCATATCTACGTTGGAGAATCCCTCAGAGGAGACAACTATGGTAATTGGTTGAATGACATGCCCAATTCACTATTTGCTAAAAACAAAGTCGGTTTCATAAACGGCACAACAAATATGCCAGAAGCCGATTCATTAAAGTTGTCGCATTGGAAGTGCTTTAATGTTGGTAAAAGGAGGACTTACAAGTGAAATGACAAAGGATATATGTAATAACATAAAATTCGCTACTACAACACAGTAAATATGGCTTCATCTAGAAGAAAGATTTGGTAAATAAAGTGCACAATGAGTTTATGAGTTGAAAACAGTCATGACTTCCATACGACAAGAGAATATGTCTGTTTCTGCATATTATACAAAGTTGCGAAGCATATGGGGCGAAATCCAGTCGTTTTTTCCCTTACCCAAATGTTTCTGTGGCAAATGTTCATGCAACCTCTTGAAGGAGTTCACAACCATTCGAGAAAAAGAAAATTTGTATGAGTTTTTGATATGACTGAATGAGGAGCATGCAACCATCAAAATATAAATCTTAAGCATGCGACCGAAACCGATGGTGGGACTGGCATTCCACATTCCAACTAAAGATGAGCAACATCAACTTGTATATGTTGTACGTAGATCTACACCAAAATCAACTACCTTCAAAACAACTGAACGACGCCCAATTCGAAGTGGGCGTACAAGTACAAACCCAATGGTGAACTTGAACATCATAAGATGTGCTTGGTTGCAAGGGGGTACACACAAGTAGAAGGCGTTGACTTCCATGAAACCTTCGCTACGGTGGCCAAATTAGTCACCGTTCCTTGCATGTTGACCATTGTTGCTAAATATAATTAAATCTTGCATCAACTGGACGTTAACAATATTCTTCTTAATGGAGATTTGAAGGAAGACGTATACATGCATATTCAAAAAGGTTTCATGAGAAATGGTGAAAATCGTGTTTATCGCCTACAAAAGTCCATAATGGCCGACGATAGGCTTCTCGCGATTGGTACCATAAATTTACTGAAGCACTTATCCACCTTGGGTTCCGACAATATAATGTAGACCATTCCCTATTTATATCATGCCAAGGTAGCAACTATGTAGTAGCCTTGATTTATGTCGATGACGTCTTACTTGTTGGGAATGACATATCTAAAATTTAAATAGTCAAAAGCTACTTGAATTGTAAGTTCAACATCAAAAAACTTAGGTCTCTTAATGTATTTTTTGGACATCAAAGTGGCCCTATCTTCTGAATGTTTTGTACTTTCCCAATGCAAGTATATACCCTTAACATTTTGGAAGATAGTGCATTCCAAGGGTGTTGTCCTAGTTCCTTTCCCATGGAACAAAACTTAAAGTTACAAATAGATGATATGAGTGCGGTTATTGATGCAACTCAATATAGACAATTGATTGGTCACCTTCTCTAGTCACAATTACGAGACTAGATATTGTTTACTATGTGAATTGACTAAGTCAATTATTGAAGAATCCACATCAAGTCCATGTAGATGTTGCCATCGCATTATTCGGTACCTCATGATGACTCCGGGAAAAGAAATTTTCTTACTAGACCATGGAGGACTAAATTTGGAAGCCTACAGTGATTTTGATTGGGATGGTTGTGCCTTTAACCTAAGAAACACTCGGTTATCTCACGCTCTTCTGCGAGGATGAATACCGTGCCATGTGACAGTAAGGTATTGTAGTTAGGTTGGTTCCTCAAAGACTTTGAGATCTTCTACTGTAGTACCACACCGTTGTTTTATGATAACAAGACAACTAGAGAGATTGTTGAAAATCTTGTTTTACATGGACGTACAAAGAACACTGAAATGGATTGCTACTTCTTCGCAATCAGATCGTTGGTGGTGAGTTCCCATCTTGACTGATCTTTAACTGTCAGATATTTTCACCAAAGCACTTGGTATTGTACGTTTTCAGTTCTACGTGACAAGTTGAGTGTTCGAAATCTACACGACGTAATTTTATAAAAAAACTAGCAAGATGCTAGAAAAAGATACAATTACATAGAAGAAATGACAAGAGATGGATTTTCAAGCCAACCAACTCGATTAATAGACAATTTGTTACTTCTATGATTAATCCATAAGTAAGCATGAGTTATAATGTTATCTAAGATCCCCACCTTCTTTGCTTCACATTGCCAAAGAGAATACCATTCAGAAAAATCCAAATAGACCACAAAGTGCATGGGAAGCGTCTTTTACTCGGTACCGCTTATCAAGTAAGATTCTCGATTTTTACCAATGTCTCTTACGAGGTAAGATTATCGGTCCTTACCATACTCACCCCGTAAGGCAAGTGTTATATGATAAATCGCTTACACGATAAAAAGTTTTGTAAACAACCCTTAGGCAGGGACGGATCCAGAAATTTTTTCATACGGTGGCACCATATAATACCGACAATTTTTTTTTGCAAAAAGCACGGTTTTTATCGACGTGTCTTCATCTTTTTACCGACGTTCAATATTGTCCGATGTGTTTTTAGCCTAATTCCACAATTTCGAGTGATTTTTAAAGCTGTTTGCTTGGTTTCGAGAGATTTTTAAGTTATTTTTATCGATTTCGAGATATTTTTTCGGTTTTTTTAGTTGATTTCAATAGTTTCTTTTGGTTGATTTCGATAGTTTCTTTTGGTTTTTGGTTGATTATGAGGTACGGTTGCACCTTCTTGAAGTTTTCAAAATAATACGGTAGCACCTTCCAAAACGATACGGTTGCACCTTATTCGAACCTAAAAATTTTACCCTTCGTCGGCGAAATAATACGGTGACACGTGACACCGTAGCCACCATAGTGGATCCGTCCATGCCCTTAGGGGCTGTTTGGTTGGTTTTCCATTAAGTCTTACTAGTGCTCGGTATCGCGCGTTGCGCGATTATTAAATTTCATGTTGAAAAAGTGTAAAAGTTACTTTAATTGATTATTTTATAAATTTAGACCATGTTGCAAGACAATATACAACATCTTTAATAATGATATTGAGTGTAGATGAACATTATTATTCTCAAGTTAGAATATAAAGATTGGTTTCGAGTCTATTTATTTAATAATGTTATAAAGTATATTAGATGTGTGATGAAAATTATTAATAACAACCATAGTTTAAATATCTATTATATAACATACAATTCAGTGAGAAAAATTAATACAAACATGACATAAAATTGACGCCATACATTTGTTTTTCAACAGTTTCATAAATTATGAAACCATAGTAAAGATTTATATTGATACATATGTCTCTTGGACATGATTATTAGAATTATCAGACATCTTCAACCTTTTCACTTTTCTTGAGTATAGAAGATTTACCATCTTCATTCACCCCATAAGTTACAGCTCAATTCTCTATAACATTGATGAAAGTGGTATCCATCTCATTATTAGATTGTAGCATAACTTCATTGTGGCATTGTAAAAATGTATAAAGTAAGAAACTAAATTTCTAAAAAGCAATTAATCTATTTTTAATCATGATTAAAAATAGTTGAACACATTTATTATTAAATAAGTATTTAAAATTCGAAACTAAAAATGTAGTTTGCTAGTAACAACGTTATATCATAATAAACAATATCCAAATGTTCTAATAATATTGTGGTGACTCTTGTGAAAAACAATAGAAATGAGAATTAAGGTAATAATAAATCATGAAATTACAAAATAAGCAAAATCAATTTTAAATTGATATTGGAGTAGTGGTAGATTGAATGACTTACATTTAATATTATATGCGTACATTGTCCATGAAACTTTCATGTTCTTCGATATATTCAACGATCTTCACGGCTTATTTAGACAATATCTCGTTTGTTTTTCTTTTGCTTGATACATTTTCTACAAAAAAAACAGATAAAGTACATATAACACCATATAACTTAACAACAAACATAAGTTCAATCGATCAAATATAGTGAGAGAAAGTGGGAAATTTCGTTTGACAACAAACCAAACTATTAGGTACTCAACTAAAAAATGAAGAACCAAAAGGTGGAATAAATAAGAGAAAATGAATAATTAATTAACATAAAGAAAGGAAAATGAATAGTTAACTAACATAAAGAAGGGAAAATTAATAGTTAACTAATAAAATTTTCAATGTGCATGTACAAGTAAAAAATCCATATACCTTTAATGAAAATATAATTTGGACATAAAAGTTTTTAACATAATAAACAATTTTAAAAATAAAAAATTTGAGAAGAATTAGAAGCCTCATTCCTACTATCTAACAATGCTAAGTCATCACCCCCAATGTTTCCTTATATAGATATATATATATATATATTTAGAGAGAGAGAGAGAGAGATAAAGATGGATAAAAGTCTCTGTGTGAAATAATCTGTCTATATAGATTGAGATGATTTTTGTTTGGGGAGGGTTTTTTATAAAGGAGCGTATTTTTTCATAGAAAGCGTTTGCAAAAAAAACTTGGTTTTCTGCATAAAGCTCCCTCTAAAAGCATATTGAATAACACTTTCTATATTATCAAGCCATTATCAAACCGTCATGTATAGCTGACCGAATAAACTGGGAATCACATTAAGCTAAGTAAAAATCTGTTTGTTAACAACTTAATGAGCTTAATGAGACTCACGTTTGATAGTGGTTTAATGATATAGAAAGTAACTTATCTTGTAAGCTTCTAGGGAGAAGTTTTATCCAGAAAGCCAATTGTTTTCCAAACCTGCACCTTCCAATTAAAAAAAACATTATTTCTATCTATAAAAAACCTTCTAAAACAAAAATCTTTTCAAAGTATACAAACAATTTTTATTCATCCATAAATTAATAAAAAAAACCAACCAAATCTCAAGCTACTAACAACATCGCCTTAGGTCCCGTTTGGTTTGTGGGATTGGAATGGATTTGGAGGGATTTAGATTTCAAATCCATTCCAATCCTGCGTTTGGTTTGCAGGAATGGATTTCGTTGACCAGATTTGAAATCCGTTGACCATTTAAAAATCCCTTACATGATTGATTTCAAAATCCGTTGCAATGAGCCTGGATTTGAAATCCAAATCTGATGGATTCTAAAGCATGATGGATTTCAAATTCTTATCCAAACACATGAAGGGATTTCAAATCCCCCCAAATCCAAATCCCTCCAAATCCAAATCCTTACTTGAAATCCAATCCATTCCCGCAAACCAAACGCACCCTTAGTTTTTGATTTAAATTTAGGATATATTTTTGGTTTGTGGTCCACCATGGAGCCACCTCTATTTTTGTTTTGTCTTTAAGTTGAAACCTTAGGTCTTAATCTCATTAAATCTTTATATATAAACACCTACATAAATTTGCACGATTCATTGGATATTATTTTTAGAATTTACTTCATATTCTTCTAGAAAGTGTATTATGTATACGTATTCTATGCATGCTGAGCTTACAATTATACTAATTATCTTTTTTTATCATTTTGTATATATGTGTTTTTCTGGGTTTGTTTATTTTATTCTTTTAAACAAATTTGTTGGTAAAATTAAAATTTTCCTATTTTAAATCATTCAGTAGAAAAATATAAAAAATACACTATATAACAAAATTAAGTTTAAAGGACGTAAAATGTTTAAGTGTTTCAATAGACCGCATTATAGGACTTAATTTTATAGTATTAAACGATAAATCATCATATTTAAAGGTGTTGTAATAAGTTTATAGAAAGCTTTTGAACATCTTAACAAGTTCTTAGAATATTTTTATAATAAAACGTCGTACTAACTATTTTATAGCACACTATTAGGATAAATGTTTTATAAAAACAAGTGTCCTATAAAAAGATGATGTTTATAGGACACTTATCAAAAGTGTCATATAAAATTGTTAATACGACATTTTATTTTAAAAATGTCTAAAAAATCTTGTTAAGACGCCTAAAAGTGTCATATAAACTAATTACAATACTTTTAGATATGACGCTTTGTTGTTTTATAAATTTAATTAAGTTCTATAACGTTGTCTATTAGAATACTTAAACATTGTTGATGTTCTATAAACCAAATTTTGTTATAGTGTAAACCTAAAACGATATTTATATGGAGTTTGTAACATTAAACTAGTTCGATAATTTTTTAAAATTAATTATAATTGTGATAAAAAATTATTAATAGCATAGAATTAAAGACTTTTAAAGAACTTGCAAATTTTAATAATTTGAACTATCACAATTTCTAAGTTGTTAGCTTTAATTTTAGTTTTTTTTGCCTATAAGTAATTTGACTTTGAAGTTTAATGCTTTTTCTTGTTTTATTTTTAATAGGACATCTCTAACAACTATGTTAAATTAGAGATTTTGAAGATTTGAAAAATGTTTTTGTTCTAAGAACTATGCTAAAATGTATGTTGAAATATAGAAAAGAAGAGAGAGACTGTAGAAATCTCTAAATTTAGAGAAATATTCAATGAGACGTTTGGTTCATAGAATGTTTTTTGAATGAATGGAAGTTGTCAAAAAAAAAAGATATTAATGAGATGTTATTAGGTTTGACCAAATGTTTGGTTGACATAAAATGAAATGTAGTCTTGTAACACCCTCAAATATGGAAATAACAACTAATTTAAAATTTTCTAAATATATTGATAATTGATTCGTCTACTACAACAATTTAAGGTTTAACTTCAATAAACACACTTCAACCTTTATACACGGTCTATAATAGGGACATATGTTACTAAAAACCCAATAACAATCACTATCTCCAAAATGTGGAAGACTTCACCAAACTACTTACCCTCGTGTAAAACTAGTGCTCCTTTCTTCATAGCATTTCTAGAACCATTCCCCAACTGGAACCTGATACACATGCCGACAAATAAAAAGGTTAGACTTAGCGCCTAGTGAACTCAAGAGTTTTCATCATAGATATGTAAAACAATAAACCTTAAGAGTGTTATTTAAAACGTGATTTTCCCAAAATAAAATACATTAAGACTGAAAGCAATTTCTTTTCTAACATTCATCATTTTCATGATTAAAACCACGATACAAACGTTCCTTCGAATATAAATCTAAAACCCAAAACTCACGCAAAACATACTTTATACTTTAACAACCAAATATTGGAAACGTGGATAAACTCTATCATCCAAAACATCCAAAAACATGGATAAGATTCAATATTCAAAACCTTAGAACATGGATAACAACCCATAATCAAAATGGCACCGAAAACATGGACTCCATACCCAAGACAACACCTTTCGGTGACGGGGGAGACCCGGTTACATTGCATGTGACAGAACACAAAAGTAGGTCACACAACTATGTAGAAAACCAAAACGTATAGACTATACTCATAAGGTATATCGAGCTCAACCCCTCTGGATCTTTTGCCCGTAGAGACTCAAATTCAACCCCTCTGGATCTATACTTTGAGAAAACATCAAGTCAACTCATCTAAGTCTATTCTTGAGAGTTCTAAAACGGGAACTCAGTTTCAAAACGGGAACTTATGCACAATGAAATTACACCTTACTGCCCACGGGACGCTGGCCGACCATATAGGTCCACACCTTACTTACCATGGTGACCCGATGCCTATTCCGTGTCAAAGTGGTGAACTTGTCCAAAACGGGACATTAAGAACACCGTACATATGGATCCATTGCACTACAGTCTAGAACTTAACATTACTCCAAATGAATGAACTAGCGCATCCAAAACTTGTAATTCTCAAATAAAATGCAAATGCAAATCATAACCAAAACTTTACAGTGAGCTATTAAAATCAGACAAATGTCCCCAAGACCCGACGAGGTCCAAAGACAAATGTCCCCAAGACCCGACGAGGTCCAAACCGAGCCATAGGCTCAACCATCAAAAGACTAATTGTAAGAAAATCATAAAATGAAATCGAACATAAACAACCCGCATTTATGAAAACCCATGCTCCAAAATATGGAGATAACTCCAACATACTTTAGATTGGGACAAAACATTTTCCAAGTGAGTCTATAACATTTATACTTTCAAAACGTCCCATAACACAAAATCAAGCATTTCTCCAAAATACACAATGAAATACATTTATACTCAAAAATCTACTTCCATGAAATAAATCATTAAGATACCAAAATATATGATATATTCATCCAAATGCCCAAAATCCCAAATGTGGGTGTTTTACAAGTTTATAAAGTTAGACACTTCAAATAATCAAAATTCAACAAATAACTCAACAGTTAAGAATTTCATGTAAAACATACAAACACTTTAAAATAGACATTTTGACATGTACACCGTTTTCACAAATCAACTTGACCTTGCTAGATTTAGGCTAAATCTATATTTTCCCCCAACTTGAGCTCCTTTGAAGGAACTTGGATCTTCAAGCCAAAAACTTCCAGAAACCTAGATCCATAGATATCCAACCATAAATACACATATTCAACCATAAAGAAACTTCCCCAAGCATTTTACATGAAGATCTAATCTTATCTCAAAACCCTAATTTCCATAGATGAAGAAAAGAGAAGGTTACCTTACCCATAACTTGAATCCATCAACAATGCACTTCTAGGTCATCAAAATGAGTCACAGGTTCCCAATCTTCAAAATGGTGAAAAGGGATTGGATGAAACTGTAACACCCGAAAAATCTAAAGGTAAGTATTCACTCCTTGGCATCCTATTAATTGTGTTAATTATAAATATGAAGCTTTTATGTATACATGTTCCTTTATGTTGTCATATGAAATATATATATATATATATATATATATATATATATATATATATATAATTATCGGCCTGTCTAACCTCGCGCTCGTCACCAATTTAACCAACTTTTGGGACTTTTGGCGTGTGGTGCGATAGAGCCAAGCGATAGTGCCAAGGGCACTATCGCAGGTCACTGTCGCGGGGTTTGTACCGCGAGTGGGGTGTGGGGTGCGATTGTGACATGGTCACTATTGCCAAGTCACTATTGCGGGGATTGTATCGTAGGTCCTTTGGGGCTCGCGATTGTGACTCGCGACAGTGACAAAGTCACTGTCGCCGGGCAATGTCGTCGACGGGATCTTTGACTTAAATGAGTCCTTTGGCCGATTTTAACCTCATTTTCCACATCTCTCTCTCTACTTGGCGATTTTTGGAGCTCTCAAATCAGTTTCATTTCCATCAAACCCTAACCCTCATTAATACCAATCATCTTGGTAGTTGGGGTTATTGATCTTGCATTCATTATCCTCAAAGAAGATTTTCTAGGGTTTCTCAAAGTGCAACTTTCCTCCTTCAAGTCTCATCCTCATCATCTAGGGTTTCCTATTTTCTAGGTTTTAATCAAAAACCTAGATTGTGAGTTTACTAAACTTTGTTTAAACTAGATACACATCATAAACTCCTACTTGCTATTATTGTATCTTTATTTGAAATTTTCTTCTCTAAATGTCTAACTATTTGGGGTTTCTTCATGGAAATATGTATATGTGTAACTTGCCATGATTTAATGTATACCTATGTTGGTAATATGTTGAATGCTACTTGAGTTACCTTTTGGTGATGTAATGCCTACATGATGAGAATGATTGTCATATGAATTCTACTTGGAACTTTATGTTGAGTAGGATGGTAACATTGTACCCATGGTTGGTATAGAAATGTTCTAGGTTAAAATATGCCTCAAGACCTCCTATAAATTATGTTGGACGAACCAAGTTAGTAGACACTAGGAGGATGTAGTCTTGGGAGCCACTGTGTTGGTATGTGCCTAGACCTCCGCCATTCGGGGTAATGCCATGGTTGTAGTCCTCGGGTGTGTCGGGCCTTTCGAATGTCACTCTTGTTAGTTGGCATCAAGGTATATCGTCTCTTTGGGTGGAACTTGGTGCTATGGGTCTCCCCTATTGACTCCACATTTATTGAACATTGGTTAACTGCTGATAAGAATTGTAATTGATCTTATATGCTATTTCTTGTTCAACTCACTAGGCTTTTTGGCCTAACACTTGTTGGTGTCGACGTGTATCTCAGGTTCTAGTGGCACACCTTCTAAGCAGGTGTAGTTGCTTTGGGTGAGAGATTTGGGAATTTTGCATCTGGACATATCATTTTGTAGAAGACGTTTGGGTTTATAGATGACACCCTTTTTGTAATCTCTTTTCTAGATATAGAAATTAGATTAGTTGGTTGTTAATTATTTGTCCGTTAAATTACAACTGTAATTAAACAGATTTGAATACTTCCCCATTTTTGGGAGGCTCTTGCTATGGCAATTTTATATACCCCATGTCCGTTTTTCGGATTTTTGTTATCCCTATTTTTAGGGTGTTACAAGTTGGTATCAGGATTTTAGTTTAAGTGAACTAGGTGTTGTTTTAGCACATCTAGACTTAAGCTTTAGACATTATTGTTTCAATGTCCACTTAGGGTAGGGGTCCTAGGTGGGGAGAGTGTTAGGACTTACGGAATTACGCAAATTAAGAGTTGTAATTGTGGTAGCAAGAATCCTTGTGTATGATTTGTTCATAATTTCACTTAGCTACTGCTATTATGAATACATTGTTACGTGAGTATGCTTGCAAATGCCGTTATTATGATAATTGAAATGTGTATTCGTACGTACAATGAGTTTAACTCACTTAGTCTTTTCTCAATCTCTTTCTCGTTCATGGATGGCAGATAGTGATGGTAAACACTCGGAGCAGGTTACA
Source organism: Arctium minus (assembly GCA_954870635.1). Taxonomy (NCBI): domain Eukaryota; kingdom Viridiplantae; phylum Streptophyta; class Magnoliopsida; order Asterales; family Asteraceae; genus Arctium; species Arctium minus. Next base: position 49,843,769 of record OX941093.1, read on the forward strand.
AAATACGCCAGAGGGTCACGTGGAAGTGGAATCTACTGTTGACCGACCTCCTGTGGTCGAAACCTCCAGGGGACCTCCCATACCTACTATCTTGGGAGGAGGACCCGAGCATATCCCACGTATGAACCTTACTGCTGACAATGCTATCATGGAGGAGGTGACTATGGAGACCAGAATCAGAGACAATATGATGCTAGCCATGAACTCGGCCATGGCCCAACAACAAGAGTTTTTTATGAAGCTTCTGGAATATCAAGATGCTAGTCACCGACAACCTGAGATGATGGAGGAAAACATTGTAATGGGGTCGGGTGGTGGATCGACCGTGGTGTTGACTGAAGACCAGGTGGAGAACGGGAACAAGGGAAAGGCCAAGGGATGCACCTATAAAGATTTTCTGGGGTGCAACCCGAAGGAGTTTGCAGGTTCCGACAACCCGGTTGTTTACATGTACTGGCTTAAGGAGGTAGAGATGGCTTTCGAGTCAAGTGATTGTGACATCTCGCAATGGGTCAAGTTCGCTTCTCAACTGCTTAGGGGAGAGGATTTGATTTGGTGGAATCTCACTCGATCCTCCCTCACTCCCGAAGTTCTGGCTAAGTTAACTTGGTCAGTGTTCAAAGAGAAAATAATGGACAAGCATTGTAGTGAGCGCTCGTTGGACAAACTGGAACGGGAGTTCAGGGATCTGAAGAAGGGGACTCTGTCAATTGCCGACTACTCCAAGCTCTTTCTGGAAAAGTTGAATTTGGTGGGACATCTGGTCCCCGATGAGAGGTCAAAGATTAAAGCTTACCAACAAGGGTTACCGGCCGAGATGAGGACGGCGGTGAGAAACGCTTGAGGATTGATATTAAAAGAGGTCATTGAAGAGTCTTTGCTTATAGAGGATGACTTGATTGCGGAGAAAGAAGAGAGAAGGCAGGTCGGGGAGAAGCGGAAATGGGAAGGGTCATCTGGGCCCGTTCGGCAGTCTAGGCCGTTTGTGAGTGGAAGAATTGATGGCAATCGAAAGGAGGATCGGTGGTTCCACAAGTGCAAGACCAAGCACTCAGGCTCATGCAAACCAAGAACTTACTCAGGTCCGGTCGGTTGTGCCAAGTGCGGCAAGAAGGAGCACGCGACTCGAGAATATCCTATCCGGGGGCCAGTGTGTTTCGAGTGTCGGGAACCGGGCCATATGAGGAAGGATTTCCCGAAGCTAGGTGGGGTCAACCGTGGGAATTCCTTTGGATCTTCGGCGCGAGTCGATCAACCGGCAAGGGCGCCAAGCCGAGCTTTCCGGATGACTACCGAAGAGGCAAAGGAGACCACTGATGTTGTTTCGGGTACGTTCCTAGTAAACTCCTTGCCCGCTAGTGTATTGTTTGATTCGGGTGCTACGTGTTCCTTTGTTTCGGCTATTTTCTGTAAACAGTTCGTCACTCCTAGTAGTGTCCTTCCTTATGCGTTAGTAGTATAAGTAGCAAATGGAGATCAAGTGATCATCCGAGACTGTTTTCGTGATTGTTCTATAGAGATCAATGGGAATGTATTTGGAGTAGACTTACTAACTATGACTATAGGGGGGTTCGACGTGGTCATAGGCATGGATTGGTTGTCACGGCATAAGGCCGACATCTTTTGCTCTAAGAAGATGATCCAAGTTCCGTTGTCGGGAGGCAGAATAGTTACCATCTACGGGGAGAAAGGGAAGGGTAACAACCTTATCATCTTCTCTCTTAAGGCTCACAAGTTTCTAGCGAAGGGTTACCCTTCGTATCTGGATTATGTGGTAGACGCGAAGAAAGAGAAGAAGTCGGTGGAAGATGTGAAGGTCGTGCAAGACTATCCAGACGTCTTTCCAGAAGACTTACCGAGGTTACCGCCAGAACGACAAGTGGAGTTCCAAATCGACCTCACTCCGGGAGTGGCTCCGATAGCCCGTGCTCCCTACCGATTGGCCCCGACGAAAATGAAAGAGATGATGACGCAACTTCAAGAGCTTTTAGAGAAGGGTTTCATCCAACCGAGTTCGTCACCTTGGAGAGCACCGATATTGTTTGTGAAGAAGAAGGACGGATCCATGCGGATGTGTATCGATTACCGAGAGTTGAACAAAGTCACGGTAAAGAACAAGTATCCTCTACCTCGCATCGACGATCTTTTTGACCAACTCCAAGGCACGGGATGCTTCTCGAGTATTGATCTTCAGTCCGAATACCATCAAGTGAGAGTGAAGAAGGAAGACATTCCGAAGACGGCTTTCCGAACACGATACAGTCACTACGAGTTTTTGGTGATGCCTTTCGGTTTGACCAACGATCCGTCCATATTCATGGACTTGATGAACCGCGTGTGTCGCCCATTCTTGGACAAATCCATGATAGTCTTCATCGACGATATTTTAATCTACTCAAAGGACGAGTCCGAGCATGGGAAACATTTGTGGGAAGTGTTAGAAGTCCTAAAGAGGGAAAAACTATTTGCAAAGTTCTCGAAGTGCGAATTTTGGCTCCAAGAAGTGCAATTTTTGGGGCATGTGGTGTCCAAAGACGGAGTGAAGGTAGACCCGGCAAAGATCGAGGCGATGATGAGTTGGGAGCCGCCAACGAGTCTGACGGAGATTCGAAGTTTCTTAGGTTTGGCGGGCTATTATAGACGGTTCATTCAAGACTTCTCCAAGATAGCTACGCCGCTCACCTCACTCACAAGAAAGAACGTCAAGTTTCTTTGGATCGATGTACAAGATCGAGCTTTCCAAACGCTCAAGAAAATATTGTGCGAAGCTCCGATCTTATCCCTACCCGAGGGATCGGAAGACTTTGTAATGTATAGCGATGCTTCCAAAATGGGGCTTGGATGCGTACTAATGCAACGGGGAAAAGTAATAGCATATGTGTCACGACAACTAAAGGATCATGAGAAGAACTATTCGACTCATGACTTAGAATTGGCGGCGGTGGTTTTTGCCTTGAAGCTATGCCGACACTACTTGTATGGTACGAAGTGTACCATCTTCACCGACCACAAGAGTCTTAAGTATATCTTAGATCAAAAAGAACTTAACATGCGGCAAAGAAAGTGGATTGAGCTCCTAAAGGACTACGATTGTGAATTACTCTACCACCCCGGTAAGGCCAACGTGGTGGCGGATGCGTTGAGCCGAATGAGCTATGATGGTGGTGTCAAGTTAACCCTCACAAGGATCGATTAGTATCGAGCCTCTTGGAAAACATCAAGGCGAGTCAAATGGAAGCACTCAAGGAGGAGAATCTCAAATACGAAGTCATGGTGAAGAAACGGGAACTCTTAACGGAAGACAGTCGTGGACTTAAACTCTTTCAAGGGTGGATTTGGGTGTCGAAGGTTGGGGGAAACCGTGACCTACTTCTTGAAGAAGCGCACAAATCGAAGTATTCTATACATCCCGGTTGCACCAAGATGTATAGGGACTTAAAGTTGATCTATTGGTGGCCGGTGATTAAGCTAGACGTGGCCAATTATGTGGAGAGATCTGTCATGTGTCTCCAAGTCAAAGCCGAGCATCAAAGACCGTACGGGAGTTTACAACCGTTGTCCATTCCCGAGTGGAAATGGGACAACATCACCATGGATTTTGTAACAAAGCTACCAAAGACTTTGCGGGGTCATGACACCATTTCGGTAATTGTAGACCGCCTAACCAGGAGTGCACACTTCCTTGCGATGCGAGAGACTTTGCCAATGGAGAAATTGGCCAAGCTTTATATCGATGAAGTGGTGTCGAGATACGGAGTTCCTCAATCGATCGTGTCAGATCGGGACAGTCGATTGACATCGAACTTTTGGGCTAGCTTGCAGAAAGAATTGGGCACCAGGTTAAATTTGAGTACGACATACCATCCTCAAACGGATGGTCAAAGCGAGAGGATGATTCAGATGCTAGAGGACATGTTGAGGTCATGTGTCATAGTTTTTGGAGGAAGTTGGGACTCGCACTTACCTTTAGTGGAGTTCGCTTACAACAACAGTTACCATTCAAGTATTGGAATGGCACCGTTCGAGGCGTTGTACGGACGGAAGTGTAAAACCCCTGTCTGTTGGCTTGAAGCGGGCGAGAAGCAGTTCGCCGGACCGGAAATAGTTCAAGAAACGGCAGACAAGGTGAAAGAAATTCGAGAGAGGTTAAAGGCGGCACAAGACCGACAACAGAGCTACGCGGACAAGAGGAGGAGACCGGTCGAGTTCCAAGTGGACGATCGTGTCATGTTAAAGGTATCTCCATGGAAGGGGATTATCTGTTTTGGGAAGCGCGGGAAGTTTAGCCCTCGTTTCCTTGGACCCTTCGTCATTTTGGAAAGAATTGGATTACAAGCTTACCGGTTAGACTTGCCACCAGAAATGGATGGGATACATCATACATTCCACGTGTGTTACTTTCGGAAGTGTCTGACCGAGGAGGAAAGTGTGATTCCCTTGACGGAGATCCGGGTAGATAATGGGAATCGTTGTGTGGAAGAACCGGAGGCGATATTGGAGTCGAAAGTGAAAAAGTTGCGACACAAAGAGGTAGTCATGGTTAAAATTCAATGGAAGCACCATCGGGGTGCTAACATTACTTGGGAGTCGGAAGATGATATAAAGAAGCATTATCCGCAATTGTTCAATTTAGGATGAGATTTCGAGATGAAATCCTAATTAGGTGGGGAGGATTGTAACACCCGGAAAATGTAGAGGTAAGTATTAACTCCTTGGAATCCTATTAATTGTGTTAATTGTGAATATGAAGCTTTTATGTATACATGTTCCTTTATGTTGTCATATGAAATATATATATAATTATCGGCTTGTCTAACCTCGCGTTCGTCATCAATTTAACCAACTTTCGGGACTTTTGGCGTGTGGCGCGGCAGTGCCACGCGATAGTGCCAAAAGCACTATCGCAGGGTTTATACCGCGAGTGGAGTGTGGGGCGCGATTGTGACATGGTCACTATCTCCAAGTCACTCTCGCGGGAATTGTACCGTAGGTCCTTTGGGCTCGCGATTGTTACTCGCGACAGTGACAATGTCACTGTCGCCGGGCAATGTCGTCGACGGGATCTTTGACTTAAATGAGTCCTTTGGCCGATTTTAACCTCATTTTCCACATCTCTCTCTACTTGGCGATTTTTGGAGCTCTCAAATCAGTTTCATTTCCACCAAACCCTAACCCTCATTAATACCAATCATCTTGGTAGTTGGGGTTATTGATCTTGCATTCATTGTCCTCAAAGAAGATTTTCTAGGGTTTCTCAAAGTGCAACCTTCCTCCTTCAAGTCTCATCCTCATCATCTAGGGTTTCCTATTTTCTAGGTTTTAATCAAAAACCTAGATTGTGAGCTTACTAAACTTTGTTAAAAATAGATACACATCATAAACTCCTACTTGCTATTATTGTATCTTTATTTGAAATGTTCGTCTCTAAATGTCTAACTATTTGGGGTTTCTTCATGGAAATATGTATATGTGTAGCTTGCCATGATTTAATGTATACCTATGTTGGTAATATGTTGAATGCTACTTGAGTTACCTTTTGGTGATGTAATGCCTACATGATGAGAATGATTGTCATATGAATTCTACTTGGAACTTTATGTTGAGTAGGATGGTAACATTGTACCCATGGTTGGTATAGAAATGTTCTTGGTTAAAATATGCCTCAAGACCTCCTATAAATTATGTTGGACGAACCAAGTTACTAGACACTAGGAGGATGTAGTCTTGGGCGCCACCGTGTTGGTATGTGCCTAGACCTCCGCCATTCGGGGTAATGCCATGGTTGTAGTCCTCGGGTGTGTCGGGCCTTTCGAATGTCACTCTTGTTAGTTGGCATCAAGGTATATCGTCTCTTTGGGTGGAACTTGATTGGTGCTATGGGTCTCCCCTATTGACTCCGCATTTATTGAACATTGGTTAACTGCTGATAAGAATTGTAATTGATCTTATATGCTATTTCTTGTTCAACTCACTAGGCTTTTTGGCCTAACACTTGTTGGTGTCGACGTGTATCTCAGGTTCTAGTGGCGCCGCTTCTAAGCAGGTGTAGTTGCTTTGGGTGAGAGCTTGGGGAATTTTGCATCTGGAAATATCATTTTGTAGAAGACGTTTGGGTTTATAGATGACACCGTTTTTGTAATCTCTTTTCTAGATATAGACATTATATTAGTTGGTTGTTATTTATTTGTCTGTTAAATTACAACCGTAATTAAACAGGTTTGAATACTTCCCCACTTTTGGGAGGCTCTTGCTATGGCAATTTTATATACCCCATGTCCGTTTTTCGGATTTTTGTTATCCCTATTTTTAGGGTGTTACAAGTTGGTATCAGAGTTTTAGTTTAAGTGAACTAGGTGTTGTTTTAGCACATCTAGACTTTAATCTTTAGACATTATTGTTTCACTGTACACTTAGGGTAGGAGTCCTAGGTGGGGAGAGTGTTAGGACTTATGAAATTACGCAAATTAAGAGTTGTAATTGTGGTAACAAGAATCCTTGTGTACATGGGTCGCGACATTGCCCCGCGAGAGTGACCTCTGTCACAATCGCGGGCACAGTCGCCTATGGCCTACCGAAGCCCAAATTTCCAACTTTTCAACCGACGTGCTCTTGATCCAAAATCCAAAATCCACAAGCACAACCCAGCTATGTTTTAATTACAAATTAACTAGATGGGTGAAATTTAAGGATTTACCAAAATCATGGGTGTTACAAGTCTATCAAATTGAATTGAAATCTGTTGATTTGTTTTACAGAATATAGCGAACAAAATTACAAATTGAAAAGAAATAATGAAAAAGACCAAAATACCTTTTAAATTGAATTGAAATCCATTAAATTATTCTGCATGATTATAGGAGATATTCTCTATGTTTTAGTATCCGTTTGAAGATTGATTTTTTTAATTCTAAATTTTCAGCGAGTTTGAAGATTTGAAGAAACTAGATTTTGAAGTCTTATTGTGTTCATCAATGGCTGGTAGGAATCAATCACAAGGTTTTGAGTATAGGCGTGGATTAAGACTTAAATAACAGAATCACCCAATAATGGGGAAATGGTAAGGCGTTTACAAACCAAATGAAAGAGATAAATACAACAACCTACTAATCTAAACTAGTCAAGTCTAGATTAAAGATGGGTGTTACTATCTCTTCCCAAAAGAATCTTGTTCGACCAAAATAATCGCCACAACACGACTTCACCAAAAAGTGTCACTATCAACAATGAGGCTCTCCGCTCATACCTGAGGAGTCCCACCGCTAGGATGACCTGATATACATGTCGTTTAAGAAAAAAATGTTAGGCTAAAGCCTAGTGAGATCAAACAATTGTAAAATAAAACTAAAAGTAAATAAATCTGAATTATAGCTTTGAAATGATACATTTTACCATTCAAGTTGGAATTGAATCCAAGTAGATCACGTAACATCTTGCGATGACGGGGGAGACCCGATTTCCATGATTAGTGACGGAACACAATAATAAGCCACAACACATGTTAAATAAGTCACACTCATGGATTATAATTAATTGATATATCAAGCTCAACTACTCCAAGTCTATTTCTCGAAAGTCTCAAGTTCAATCACATTAGATCTATACCTTGAGATATCCAAAATCCGAGATAGTATTAATCACTATGAAGTTACATTTTACCGCTCTTGGGCGATGTCCGACCAAATGGCCCACATCTTACTTTCCCATCGAGACCCAATGCCTACTCCATATTAAAGTATGAAAATTTGATATTCCAATCCAATTATAAAAGACTTCTATGCCTATGGATCCATTACATTATAGTCTAGCAAGTTTTACACCACATATATATGTGTGTGTGTGTATATATATATATATATATATATATATATATATATGCCATGGTAGCATTTAGTGCACAATCCCATTTCAAACAAAGAGTCATCAAAATTTGAACTCCAAATTTCACCAACAACCATCATGTTGATCCAAAATCTCTCAGTGATTTGATGATGATCCTTTTATACTTAGTGAAAATTACTTTAAACTGTTGTATGTATTAGTTTTTTGCCATCAACGATTACACTGAGGTTGTTCAGTTATCACTGAGTGGTTCACTGTGTAATTAGTTTATATAATCGTTGAAGACAAGCCTCACGCTCAAGAAGTTTATCGCTGACATCAAAGACTAAGTTGATGATAAATACAAGTATACTAATGATCTAAAACGACATTCAGTGAAAGCAAGACAAATCTACAATGCATGGCAAATCAAGATCAAGCCTCAACTATAGTCTCTCAGCATCATAGATCTTTGATCACTGACCATCAACTATAGTTGATCATAAAACTTGCTTATCAAGATTTGATTGTCTTATTCTCTACACAAATAGTACGAAAGTACAAAACCAAACTTGCCTTTTGTCCATAATCGTACAACCACCCCTTTCCACTATACTGTTCACCTTACGGCCAAAAGCATGCAAAAGGATAAAGTCAAAGATCATGAAGACAATGGAAGATGGACACATGGATTGTACCATCTGCCATGCATTTAATGCATAGATTATAACTAGGAGAGAAGCCTTCTAATCTTCTTTGTGAAACTTGCAGAAACTCTATTTTCTGCAAACTCTCTTCTCTCTATCTCTCACTCTTGTGCAAGAAAGTTTAATGATTCTTAGATTGTTTAGATTAGGTTTACCTTATCTATTTTTGCAACAATCCGTAAATTATGTTTTTGATTTACTCAATAATCAATAAAAAAATTTAAAAAGTAAAGTTTGTGTCTGTATTCACCCCCCCTACAAACTTAAACCCTTGTAGAACCCTAATCGGGACCAACAAGTGGTATTAGAGCAGCTTGTTTAATCCCATAAACAAGATCTTGCTTAAATCTCTCTCTTTCTTGCTATTCTCCAAAATGGAATTAAACTCAAACATTAATTACCATGACAATGGTTCTCTTGCAAAACCACCTCGATTCAGAAGAGACAACTTTGCTCTCTAGAAAAATCGAATGATGCTATTTCTAGAAGGTGTAGATTCTACTATACCTGAATATGTTGAAAATGGACCCTATGTACCATTTGTCATAGTTGTTGCAGTTCCTGCCACTACAGTTCCTACCACTGCAACCACTGAAGCTATTCCTGAGAGATAAGTTCTCAAAGAAGTACGCCAATAGAGTGATGAGGACAAAAAGAAAGTTGTCGTTGATGCAAAGGCTAGGACCATCATCTCCATGGCACTCCCAGATGAAGTGTACCATTCCATCATGCATCTAAAAACCTCTAAAGCCATGTGGGACACAATTTGTGTTCATTATGAAGGTACCACTGAGGTACAAGAAACCAGAAAGATAATTTTGGTAAGACAATATGAAAGTTTCATTTGTGGTAAGAATGAATCATTGTCTAAAATACACCAACGTTTTAATTGCTTATTAATTGATCTAAGGACTGTTGGTAGGACCTACTCAAATTCTGAGACTCTAACTAAATTCTTGGAAGGTCTTCTTGGAAGGTCTTCTTGAAAGCTGAGATAGTTATTCAATGTGTCTCAAGCTAACAAAAGACTTAAATCACCTTTCTCTTAGCACCTTATATGGGATTTTGCTCAATCATGAGCAATCTTGTTAACTGAAGATGGTTTGGTGTACTAACAAATGGTACAACTACCTTCCGAAGAGTCGCCTACGTGGAAGGACTGAAGCACAATCTTTTGAGCATCAGTCAACTATGTAATAAAGACTATAAAGTATGCTTTACCAAGAAAGCATGTGCTGTCACTGACAAAGATGGAAAACTTGCTCTCAGTAGTTATCGTTTGGAAAATGTCTATGTTATTAACATGGATTCCTGAAACACTAAGAACATCTATTTTCTTTCTAAAGCCTCATCAGATGTCAACTGGCTATGGCATAAGAGATTATCCCATATCAATTTCAAGACGTTGAATAAACTCAGCAAGAAGGAACTTGTCACTGGTCTGCCTCAACACTCATATGCTAAAGAATCTCTCTGCTCAACATGTGAAAAAGGAAAGCAAACCAAAGCAAGTTTCAAATCAAATAAAGTCTCATCAATCACTACTCCTCTACATCTACTTCACATGGATCTGTTTGGACTTGTCAACATACAATCTATAACTGGAAAGAAGTATACTCTGGTGATTGTTGATGAATACTCCAGATATACCTGGGGTCATTTTCATTAGATCTAAAAGTGATACCCCAGAAGAAATCATTTCCTTTATAAGGAAAATGGAAGTTCTCAACAACCTCACAGTTCGTTCTATAAGAAGTGATAATGGCACTAAATTCAAAAATAGCGCTCTTGATAATTTCTTTGAAAACAAGGATATCTCTCACAACTTCTCAGCTGTGAGAACACCTCAGCAAAATGGGGTCGCTGAAAGACGAAATAGAACGATCATTAAAACTGCTCCATCTATGCTCAGCGAGTTTCATTTACCAACCCAATTTTGGGTTGAAGTTGTCAATATTGCATGTTTTACTCAGAATTGATCACTGATCGTTAAGAGATTCAATAAGACAGCGTATGAAATTTTCCATGGAAGAAAACCAACTTTAAGTTTTCTTTATATCTTTGGTTGTCTATGCTACATCCTAAACAACAGAGATCAACGAAAAGTTCGATCCCAAAGCTGGCGATAGAGTTTTCCTAGGATACTCCTCATTGTTCAAAGCTTTCAGAGACTTCAATAAGAGAAGAAAACTGTGGAAGAAACTATACACGTCACCTCTGATGAATCTCTATCAGCTAATTCAAAACATGTCCTTGAAAATGAAGAAATGAATGATTGGATATTCTCTCACTTTAGAGATGCTGATGCATCTTTCAGAAATAACCATCAAGAAGATCCTCCAAATGATGATAATGATCATGCCATTATTTCAACTGAAGCCGAATCTACTTCTTGGGTTTCAGATGTTCCCATAAACATTGTACGTCTGTACCCCCTTCTGAATCTCCAACATCTGAATCACCTCTCATCTCTGAACAACAATCAGTGAATGACGTTCAATCTGAACCTCATCAACCGATAGTTGATGATCACATTTCTAAAACCTCTTCCTCAGCTAATATTTCAATCCATGCCATTCCTTCAGATATGGACACTCAAGTTCCAGCTTAGAGATGGACAAGGAATCACCCAATCGAACAAATTCTTGGTGATTCAAATGCTGGCATTCAGACTCGACGTGGTTCAAGTAACTTATGTCTATTTGTAAACTTTATCTCTCTTCTAGAACCCAAAAAGGCCGATGATGCCCTCAGAGATCCAAATTGGTTCAACGATATCCAAGAAGAGCTGACCGAGTTTGAAAGAAACAAAGTTTGGAATATGGTTCACTGATCATCTGATAAGACTATTGTTGGCACCAAATGGGTGTCTCGTAACAAGTTAGATGAACATGTGATTGTGATCCACAACAAAGCTAGACTTGTTGCTCAGGGATACAGACAAGAGGAAGGCATAGACTATGATGAAACCTTTGCCCCTGTGGCTAGGCTCGAAGCTATTCGATTATTCTTAGCCTATACAGTTCACAAAGACTTCAAGGTATGTCAAATGAATGTCAAGTCAGCATTCCTAAATGTAAAGCTGAGTGAGGAAGTCTATGTTGAACAACCCCCAGGGTTCATTGACCCTAAGCATCCAGGCTATGTATATAAGCTGTATAAGTCTCTCTATGGGTTAAAACAAGCCCATCGTGCTTGGTATGATACCCTGTCCTCTTTTCTAATCACTGAGAAATTTGAATGTGGAAAGATTGATAACACTTTATTTTTCAGAAATATTAAAGGTCATATTATTCTTGTTCAAATATATGTCGATGACTATTCTCTTTGTGTACGATTCACTGAGAGAATGAAGAAATAATTTAAGAGTATTGTTAGAGCATAAATTGTTGTTTTCAAGATCATCTAGATTGGAAGTCTAAAGCCCAAATCAAAGCCTCAAGATTGCAAGTCAAAGTCAAAGTCAAAGTCATCAAAGTGGAAAGTCGAAGCTTGTTAGTTTGTTAATTGTGTTTGTTTCCTTGTTATATGTTTTAGGTATAAATAGAGTCAGTGTGTATGCGTATATTGGAGAATCATACCTTTAGAGTGAGAAAGTAGAGAGAGAGAGTTTGTAATATGTGAACTTCAAGATCAATGACATATGAGATTTGTGATTGAATTGTGTTAATCTTGATACTTGCACATTAAACTGGGAATAATAATTGGTATCAGAGCAACCACATTTCAGAGTTCTCAAGAATCTGAGACTTTTTGTTATCGAACTCAAGAACTCGCAGATACATATGTTCAAGGATCGATTTCGAGATTTAGTGTTGTTTTTGGAGTTGTAATCATTGCATTGTATTCGTTTTATGATCTATAACAAGTTTAGTGTTGATTACTTTGTCCAATTCACAACATATTTGTGTGAATTTGGATTTTGGTTGGAATCTGGTTTGTGTTTGTAAATGCACTGTATTTTGATCAATTTTGTAATTTTGTTGTTGTTGTTGTTCAAAATCAATTGATTGTAATATGTTCAAGTTGTGTTCGTGAACTAATTGCTGAAGTTTCATGAACTATTTTTGAGGTTTGAATCAAATTTTGGATTGAAGTTGGTGTTTTTGGGTCGAGATCTGAAGAACTCGCATCTCAAGAACTAGCATATCAAGAACTCGTATCTCATAATCGAAGAACTCGCAGAGGGTTGTGTGCGAAAAGTGAAAATTTTCGCAAGTCTTTGTTTTTGGAAAATTCCAAGGAAGGAATTCGCAAGAGCCTTTGTATGAAAAGTGAGGATTTCGTGTCACCTTATGTGCAAAAAGTCTAGAATTCGCAGGAGTAAGATACGAAAAGTTAAGAATTCGCACAACGTTATCTGTGAAAAGCTTGTAATTCGCACACCATTGGATGCGTAAAGCTACTGTTCATGCTCTTTAGCTTGCGAAAAGTTCATCAATTCGCACGAAGGATCTCTGAAATTTTCTAAGTCCAGATTTCTCACAATATTCTTCTGCGAAAAGTAAATCGTGTGGAATCTACCAAGTCAAGAATTCACACACCTCATTGTGCGAAAAGCTCTAGAATTCGCATAAAACCTCATGCGAAAAGTAGGATTTCGCAAGCTTTGTTCTGCGAATTCTTGGTGATTTTTTTGGCCTGCAAATTGTGTTATTCAGTGTGGTGCGAAAAGTGAACTCTATGGCTTGATAAGTCAATACTTAGTCAATTTTGACTAATTTTCTGAATTTTTTGAAATTTCTGATTTTTGTTAACGATCATTTGTGCAAATATTATCAAGTGACAATGTCTAAAAATTTCGAAGCTGAAATCAGTACTCTCAATCTTGAGATTCAAAATCTCACTTCATCAGTTGATTATTATTCAAAGAGATCAAAGAGATATCATTCTGCAAAGAAACTGCTCAAGGAAGAAGTCAATCTGTTAAAGAAGATAAATACAGATCTTCAGAAGCAGATTTCTGATTCCTCACAAGCAAGAGATTGCAAGGAGATAGAAGAGAAGGTTAAGAGTTTAAAATATGAAAATGTTGATCATAAGATGAAGATCTCTGAGTTAAAGGAAATTGACAATTTATTTTGTGAAAATATGGAGTTGAAAGTACAAGTCTTAGAAAGTGAAAATATGGAGTTGAAAAGGAAGATTTTTACATTAGAAGTTCAGATTGTCAGCAATGATGAAGATGATGTCCAGAAAAATCAAGAGATATCTAAGACTTTGGACAGTAAAACTGTTGAACTGAAAAAGAAGATTTCAGACTTGGAGCAACAAATTGGCAAAAATAAATCAGATTTTGAAAAGAAAAGTGCTGAATTTGAAAAAGAGAAGAAAGGATTTGCAAATGAAAGACAAATGTTTACAAAGAAATTATCTGAATTCTCAAGAAAAGACCTTTGAAGAAAAGAAAGTGGTTGATCTTAAATGTGTAAAACTTTCTCAACAAGTGACAGATTTTGAGAAAGTAATCATTATAGAAAGAGACATGTTTGCAAAGGAAAAGAACATAGTTGAACAGAAAAATGTTGGAGTTTTCAGAGAAATATCTGATCAAAGAAAGAATGAGGAGAAGGATTTTGAAGAAGAAAGAAAGATATTTGAGACTGAGATTAAGAAGCTTACAAGGAAGTTATCTGAATTGTCAACAAAGGCAATGAAAGAACAACACACGAAGTCTGAATTCTAGAAAACGATTGATCTGCTCACCAAGGAAAGAAACAGTTTATCCTCCAAGATAACAGAACTTGAAGATTTTTTCTCTAAGGTGGTTTTTACTGAGCAGAAGACTGCAGATTCAATTCTTCAAACACCTAGAAATGATTCAGTTGATTCTGAATGCCCAATCAAGACAACATCAAGTTCACATCATAAAACCGTTTCTACAAAAAGATCTGCTAATTATAAAGATCAGATTCGTACTACTAACCTTTTCTATGATAGGAATGTTGATGGTTTAGGGTCATTTAGAAGAGGGAATGGTAGTGAGAAGTTAGTATGGAGAGTGAAAGCAGCTTCTGATGAGAAGAATGATCAAAAATTATTTGTGCATACGTCCAATGCCAAGAAGAACAATGTGCATAAAGGTAAACCTGATCTTGTTTACACTGTAAATCAATTAATCAGGATAGCTCAAAAGAAAATTAACCGTTCTTACTATGGCTCAAATGATTTTGTTAGTAAAAACTATGCTAATTACTGGTATGGTTCTTATTATATTACTCTTAATAGAACTGCAACTAACAAACATGGACCCAAATACTAGTAGGTGCCAAAGCCAAAAGATTCATCTGTTTTGCAGACACCTAAAGTCTAGGGAAGTAAAGGAACCATGGATTCTGGATAATTCAGTTCAGAACCCGTACTTCAAAGGATGTTGGCTTCTGAATACTACAGTTCAGAACCCGTACCTTAAAGATCAAAAGATATTGTGTACTTCGGTGAATAAAATGAGATGATCAACCTTCAAGGGGGAGTACATATTATTCCCACTGACAAATATTGTGAATGCAATATTTCGGGGGGGAGTAAATGACTTCTAGATATATCAATCTAGAACTCAATCTCTAATGAAGTTATGACATCTGATCAAATCAGATCAGGACTCGTGTCTAAACGTTTTATTGTTCATGTTTTTACTTTGAATAAATGTTTTTCATTTTAATAAGACCTTGGTACTTTGACGACTTTTTGACTGAATGCTGATTTTGAGGAGGACCTTACACGATCATATTTCATGACTTATGGAAAATTCTTGGCACTTGTTCTGATCCTCCACCCAAAATGCTTGGTATGGGTGGGTTTACCACTGTCTCCACCCCTTCCGTCACATTAGGCGTCGACACACTCGCCTTTTGACTGTCTTGTCGAGGCTCCGACCGACCACGATTATTTACCATTTTAATCTGTCACACACATGAGAAGGGAGATGAGAATGCATGACTATGAATTGAAATAAACCAGGAAAACGTACTACTACATTCATCAATCGTCATAACAATAGTAATCAAGTATGCTCACGTAATAACACATTCATAATCGCATTAGCTAAGTGAAATTATGAACATATTATACAGAAGGACTCTCATTACCGTCATTACAATTCTCAATTAGCGTAATTCCGTCAACTCTAAAACTATCCTATCTTAGGAGTTCTACCCAGATCTCACAATCATGTCTTAATTTCTCAGCTTAAGTTTAAGCATCTTACATTCATACCTTATTTCACTTAAACTAGAGCTCTGATACCAAATTGTAGCACCCCTAAAATTGATTTAAACTTGAGATATCCAAAATCCGAGATAGTCTTAATCACTATGAAGTTACATTTTACCGCTCTTGGGAGATGCCCGACCAAATGGCCCATACCTTACTTTCCATCGAGGCCCAATGCCTACTCCATATTAAAGTATGGGAATTTGATATCCCAATGTATTTAGAATGCATAAAACACATGTTTAATGAACTCCGTCATCTATTTTCAAGTAACAAAAGTTTAAGTCTCCCAAAATTACTCAAAATGAGATTAAGCTCTATAAAATGAGAAATATATTTAAGGGAAGTTTAGGAGACTAAATATATAAGATTTTAACATGTATATAGTTTATAAAGATAGAATGATGTGGGTAATACTAGTAGCTTCAAGACTTCAAGAGTTCCAAACAATCTTAGCTTCAAAGCTCCTTCAATGCCTTCAACCTCCCCAAGAATAACAATAAATGCCCTAACTATGAGTTCCTTTCAGTTCTTGAAGAGAACAAAGCATTCAATAGATGAGAAATGGGTTGGAGTGGAATAAATCGGGCATTTAAATCCTTGGTTCCCGAAGGCGAGAGTGTCACGCGATTGGGCCCTTGGCACTCTCGCGGGCACAATCGCCCTGATGGTACGGAGAGCATCCCCAGCGGTGCGAGAGTGACTCGACGAGTATGCCGATGACACAATCGCTAGGCATTCTCGTGAGTTTTGTACCGAGAGGGGCCTCCCTTCGGCGATTATGTCATCGGCGATAGTGACCTCGATACTCTCGTCGGGCACTATCGCCCCCACTCCGAAACTTCCAAAATTTGATTTTTCTTCCACGTGAACATTTCCCGATTGCTAATGACTGAAGGTAAAACATCCTACGTATAAAACCATAATAATTTATAGCCAAGAGATACATAGAAATGGTTTTCATTTACCTAAAAATTTGGGTGTTACAGTTTTGAGTGTGTTTCATTAAATGAAATCCATGTTCGCGAGGTGTTTGAGAATCGTTTCCATCATCTTTAGTTTCACCAAATGTGGGAAATTTTGTTGTCGAGAATGATGTTCATCAATTGAGTTGCTCTTTTCTGATAGTTGATGTTCATCATTTGGACATAGAGGATTCTTATTGTATTTTTTATGTTTGCTTGTGTTCATGAAATCATGAGTGTAGATCCATACTCTCTCAGTGATTTGATAATGACCCTTTTCTATACTTAGTGAAAATTACGTTTAAAATTATGTATTAGTGTTTCATCATCAGCGATCATACTGAGTCTGTTTAGCTATCGCTGATGATCTCTCTTGTAAACATTCATATGTATTAGTGTTTCACCATCAGCGATCTAATACTGAGTATGTTCAGTATTGTTGATGATTTCGAATGTAAACAGTTAGACGTAATCCCTGAAGACAAGTTTCGCGACAAAAGATGTTCAATACTGAATCGAAGACAAAGCTTCTGAACAAAGACAAGTCTACTCATGACCTGATGCGGATATCAGTGAAGCAAAGACAAGTCTACACACGCGAAGAAACCTGAGGAAAAACTTCAGCGGTAGCTGAACTTCTTTATATCTCTGAAGGAAGAGATATTCAGCGATTGATGATCACTTAGCTTATGCCTCAAGTCTCTTTTGTCTTATCCTTGCACACATAGTACGATTGTCAGAAAATACATACCTTTGCAGCAATTCGTACAACAACTCTATCAACTACACTGTTCATCATACGGCCAAAAGCATGTCTCCTAAAGTCAGACTCATGCAACCAACTAATGAAGGACACATGTAAAGTACTATGTCATGCATTTAATGCATAAGGTATAAATAGAAAGATCAACACTCCATCTGGGTGTGGCCTTCATCTTTCTAAATATATAGAAACCCTTTTTTTCTATATTCTCCCAATCCCTTATTCTCTATTTCTAGTGCAACATTCTTAGTGATTCTTAAGTTTGTTTAGATTAGGTTTTATTTAATCTTATTTCGCAACAAATTGTAAATTGTATTTTGATTTATCAATAAACAATTTATTAAACTTTAAATTTTGTGTTTGTATTCAACCCCCCCCCCCCTCTTCTACAAACTTGTTAAGCACCTTCGGGACCAACAATGAGTTTTTCCATCAATGAAACCATGAAATCTCGAAACCGTTCCCACAAACTATGAAATCATGAGTTTTTTTTTTATTCATGAAACCATGAAATCATGAGTTTTTCCATTAACGAAACCATTAAAATCATGAGTTTTGTTTTTCATTTTTTTGTAATAGATTTCTTAACGAATTTGTTGATTTGATTTTAGGATTTTCTTTTTAAAACAAAATAGATAATGGAAGGTTTTTAGGATTTTTTTTTTAGAATTTTGTTAGTTGTTTTAAGAATTTTTTAGGAGTTTTTTTTGACTAATTTACCCTTCTAGTGCCAAACCATTTAATATCCCTTTATTTTTATTTTTTATTAACAAAAATAGATGAAATTGATCTCAACCATTGATCAATGAAATCTACAATTATAAATGATTTGTAAAGTTCGTATAAATGGTTAGGTTTGCAATTGTAACCCCTCGGGCATATATATATATATATATACATGAAGAGAGAGGGGGGAGGGAGGGAGGGAGAATTTCTGTTAGGAAGTCGGGAACCACTTACGACGCGCTACATGTCTCTCTTCAAGATGAACATTCATCATGAATAACACATCCGTATTCTTGAGGAAAGGTAGTAATCATTTGAGAATCCGGTTAATTCTGAGAACTATGAGATCCAACCACATCCATTAATTTAATTTTTTAATAAAACTATTTTAAATTGGAGCAATCAACTTTAATTTTTTTAATAAAGGGTAATATAGTAATTTAATAATTACTAATAAGATTAAACCATTTTTAACTATGCAATCCCTAAATTATCTCCTCTAACAATCACATCAGTTATAAATCCAAGGCACTATGTGTTTCACAATTCCCATTGCACTAAGTTACTACACCAACTCCCATCGCAATTTGTCATACTGAATGTGCATCCCAACCACCAACTACTCCTATGTAACAACCAAATATGTCAAAAATAATTCGATAAGCGGTCAATATTATTGTTGTTGAAAAATGTATGCATAGACATGGATTTTTTGTAGCCTTGTTCTCAATGGACAATGTGCATCCCCACCCCAAATGCATTATGTACATTCCAATTCCAATCATGATTGCTAAATCCTCTACTATCACTGAGTTAGACTCTGACTCTGAGGAATTATCAGACACTGATCTTTCAGAGTTTGATGAATCCTTAGCACTCTTGACAAACTCTTTCAAAAGGTTTGCAAGAAAGAGAAATTTCAGAAGAAATAAGCCTCTCTCTATATCTGACAAGCCAAAATCAACCCCTGTTGATAAGGCTACTACTACTTGCTTTAACTGTGAAAAAGTTGGACATTTTGCAAGTGAGTGTAAGTCAAAGAAAGTCTTCAAACCTTCTACCTCCAGGAAAACCAGCGATAGAAAATACCTTAAGCTGAAAGAGAAATATCAAAAGTTGAAAAACTTTAAGCGCAAAGGTAAAGGTCTTATCGCTGAAGAGCATGACTAGGCTGAATCTGAAGAATCTAGTTCTGATGAAGAAGAAGTTGTTAATCTCTGTCTTATGGCTGAGATTAAAGAAGAAGTGGAAGAACCAACAGGAACTTCCATGAGCTATATCTCCTCTCAGAGATCAACTCCAAAGCTGAAAATTGATTTTAAGCCTAAGAAATCTGAAGAACTGAAAGTTCCTCCCAGATCTTATGTTAAAGGTATTCTTGGAGTTAGCCCTGCTCATCTCAAGTTTTCTAATCTTAATGCTCATGGTCCTCAAGCCACCATTAAATATAGAAAATGCTATCATTGTGGACTCACTGACCACATTGTCAGTAAATGTCCTACTACCACAATAGCTGATAAGATAGCTAAAGTGAATATGAATGCCCCCAAGGCTGAGAAGGTTACCAAAGTTGAGAAATCAACCAAGGTGAAGAATACCACTAAGGTTAAATAATTAACCAAAGTGAAGGTTACCACTGAAGCTGAATCTTCAAATGCCGTGAAGATTGTTGAACCTTCCATCTCCACTAACACTGCTGGACCCATTGAAAAGTGGGCACCAATCAAAAAATAATCTTCCTTATGTTTGCAGGGATCGAAGGGTATCTGGTATCTAGATAGCGGATGCTCTCGACACATGACTGGACAAAAAGACTTGCTTACTGAATACAAGGAAAAGAAAGGTCCCTCGGTGACCTTTGGTGGAAATGGAAAAGGATATACCCGAGGGTTTGGCGTCCTCAGCAATGGGATAATTACCTTCATAAGAGTCAATTACGTAGATGTACTGAAGCACAATCTTCTAAACATCAGTCAACTATGTGACAAAGACTACGAAGTTTGCTTCAATAAGAAAACATGTTCAGTGATGAGTGAAAATGGAAAACTTTCTCTCAGTGATTACCGTATGGAAAATGTCTATGTAATAGACATGGACTCTACTACCACTGAAAATGTTTGTTTTCTCTCTAAAGCCTCCTCTGATATCAACTGGCTATGGCATAAAAGGCTTTCTCATCTCAATTTCAAAACCCTGAATTCTCTCTCTACTGAGGAACTGGTCTCTGGTCTTCCTCAGCACTCATATGCCAAGGAATCTCTATGTTCAGCATGTGAGAAAGGAAAACAGACTAAAGCTAGTTTCAAATCTAAACAAATTTCCTTAGTGACAAGTCCTCTACAACTCTTGCATATGTATTTATTTGGCCCTGTTAATATCCAATCCATAGCTGGAAAGAAATATACACTTGTCATCGTAGATGAATACTCTCGCTACACCTGGGTTATTTTTCTTCGCTGCAAAAGTGACACTGCAGAAGAACTGATATCTTTTGTTAGAAAGATGGAAGTGCTGAATAATCTTACTGTTCGTTCAATAAGAAGTGATCATGGAACTAAATTCAAAAATAGTTCCCTGAACAACTTCTTTGAGAGTAAGGGAATTTCTCACAACTTCTCCTCTGTAAGATCAATGCTCAGCGATTCTCATCTCCCTACTCAGTTCTAGGCTGAAGCTGTCAACACTGCATGTTTTACTCAAAACAGATCTCCGATAGTAAAGCGATTTGGAAAGACATGTTATGAACTATTTTATGGAAGGAAACCCTTTATCGGTTTTCTTCATATCTTTGGTTGTCAGTGTTACATTTTAAACAACAAAGATGCTCTTGGAAAGTTCGACCCAAAAGCTGATGATGGAATATTTCTTGGATATTCCTCTATCTCTAAGTCCTACAGAGTCTTCAATAAGAGAAGACAAAATGTAGAAGAAACAATTCATGTCACCTTTGAAGAAATCCCGTTCAGCGAATTCTAAACCTATCGCTGACAATGAAGAACTAAATGCTTGGATGTTATCTCATTATAGAGAAACATAACCCTTCTTCATAAACCATCAGCACACAGATCATTCAGTCGCTGATGATGATCCAAATATCATACCACCTAATGCTGAATCCACCTCATGGGTTTTAGCTGAGCCTCTAAGCATACTCCCTCTATCAGATCTTCCCTCATCTGAAAACCTCTCACTGAACAATGGTCTATCTAACACTCAACAATTAATAGCTGATGAACCTCAAGCTTCTTCATCAATGAACATCCCTATTGTTGATCCAACTCCTGAAGTGAGCGATCATGCTCCTGCTCAGCGATGGACCAAATATCACCCCATAGATCAAATCCTTGGTGATCCCGATGCAGGTTTTCAGACTCGACGAAGTTTAGGTAATATTTGTCTCTTTGTCAACTTCTTTTCTTTATTAGAGCCAAAGAACACTGATGATGCCCTCAGTGATCCAAACTGGGTCAGCGCTATGCAAGAAGAGCTGATTGAGTTTTCTCGAAACAAAGTTTGGAATCTCGTTCCCAGACCATCTGATAAGACTGTTATAGGCACTAAATGGGTGTTTAGAAACAAATTAGATGAACATGGGACTGTAACCCGCAACAAGGCTAGACTTATTGCTCAGGGATACAGGCAAGAGGAAGGCATAGACTATGATGAAACCTTTGCCCTTGTGGCTAGGCTCGAAGCAATTCGACTCTTCTTAGCTTATGCAGTTTACAAAGACTTCAAAGTATGTCAAATGGATGCAAAATTAGCATTCCTAAATGGAAAGTTGAATGAGGAAGTCTATGTTGAACAACCCTCATGGTTATCCGACCCTAAGCATCCAAATTATGTATATAAATTGAATAAGGCTCTCTATGGTCTAAACAAGCCCCTCGTGCTTGGTATGACACTCTCTCCTCTTTTCTTATCTCTGAAAAATTTGAACGCGGTAAAATTGATAATACCTTATTTTTCAGAAAGATAAAAGGTCACATTATTCTTCTGCAAATATATGTTGATGACATTATATTTGGTTCTACTAACCCATCTACGTGTACTCGCTTCGCTGAAAGAATGAAGAAAGAATATAAAATGAGTATGATGGGTGAACTAACTTACTTCCTTGGACTTCAGATCAAGTAAATTGATAAAGGTACATTTATTAACCAAGGTAAGTACGTTAAAGATATGCTGAAAAAGTTTGATCTCACTCAAACTTCAGCGATGAAAACTCCTATGGCACCTCATCTAACATTAAACAAGGATCCATCAGGAAAACTTGTTAATATCATTGCCTATAGAGGAATGATATGCTCCCTGCTGTATCTTACAGCGAGCCAACCTGACATAATGTACTCTACCTGTCTTTGTGCACGCTATCAATCTGAACCCAAGGAATCCCATCTGATCACTGTAAAGCGAATCTTTAGATATCTGAAAGGAACTCCTAACCTCGGTCTTTGGTATCCCAAAGATTCAGGGTTCGATCTAACTGGATATTCAGATAGTGATTTTGCAGGTTGCAAACTTGATAGAAAAAGCACCACTGGTGGATGTCAACTTTTAGGAGGAAAGCTGGTAAGTTGGACAAGTAAAAACCAAAATTCAGTGTCCACTTCCACAGCTGAAGCTGAGTACGTAGCCACTGGAAGTTGTTGTGCTCAAGTCTTATGGATGAGAAGTCAACTATTAGACTATGACCTTCAGCTATCAAAGATTCCAATCTATTGCGACATCACTAGTTCCATCGCTATAGCAAACAATCCGGTACTACACTCAATGACAAAACACCTCGAGATCAAATATCACTTTATCAGAGATCATGTGATGAATGGTGATATTGAACTTCACTTTATCCCTACTGACTATCAGCTCGATGATCTTTTTACCAAACCTCTTGATGAGACAAGATTTAACTTTCTCATCAGTGAGCTTGGAATGCTGAATCTTAAAGATTAAATCTTCAGCTTTCATGCATTATGTCAGTGATAATATGTTACACTTTATCATGTAATCTATGACTAAAAATTCTAACTCTCAGGTATGTTTTCTCATTATCTCTCACTGAATATCTCATTCAGTAAGACGTTTTTCAAAAATCAAATATTCAATCACTGAATTTCTTCAAGTGGTTAAAAGATTTTTGATAAACAAATCTTATCACTGATATTTCTCGTCAATGATCCTTTGAAAAGAAAAAATTATCTCTAAATTTCTATCAGTGACACTTTCTAAAAATGAAACGTTTTCTCTCTCCTATGACGTCATTCTAAACGATAATCCATGGCACATCTTTTTCTGACACGTTCGTCCATTGCACTTCATGTCCAATCAATTTCGTGGGACGTTTCCGTGTCATGATGACCTCCTTTTCCCCTCCAAATTCCTTCTCTCTCCTCATATAAAAGGAATGCCATTTACATTTTTGCCTTTTACGCTCTCAAAAACTTCTAAGGCAAGAAAAAGCATTATCGGCATTCAAGCAAACAAAAACACACACCTCAACCTTCAATTATTCAAGATCATAAAAAATGGCCCAAGCTACACGTATTGCTTCGAAGAATATCAAGTTCGCTTAGACTTTGAAGCTGAAAAATACCCACATCTGGTGGAAGCTGCTGCCTTTCTGAAACAATCATGCATAGCATATGCTTTTACTGTTGACCCCAAGCCATCCAAATCACTACTTCAACAATTATGGTTTACTACTGATAAGAGCTCAGTGACCAACAAAAAGGGTGAAGTGGTCCCTGCCATCTCTTTTCGAAATGAACATGGCCCCGGAAATCTCACTGCCTTTGGTATCCGCAAGGCTCTTCGATTCCCTGCCAAGACCACCAACGGTTTCGACTCTCTTCCCACTGATGTTGAACTCATCCGATTTCTGGATGACATGGAATACACTTGGGACAACAAGCCTCACTCTCAGATTCCCAACAAGAAGCTGACTAAAATTCAGAAGGCAAACATGCCTTCAGAGATCAACCATATCTTCACTCATATTATTCAGAGTATGAGTAGAAAGATAGGATCGATGGACCAGGCCAGCAAAATGTGTTGGGAAATTCAGAAATGCTCAAGTATGGTTAATGCTGCTTCAACATAATTACTACTGCCAGTTGAAGTTAATGCTGTTGATACAACTTAATGTTGCTCATCAAGAATTACTACTGCCAGTACATCATGATTACTACTGCTAGTAGATTTTACTACTGCTAGTAGTTAGTACTGCTGGAGTTAGTACTGCTAAAACAAAGTTACTACTGCTGAGCATGGTTAGTACTGCTCAGAGTATTAATGCTGCTTATATGATGAAGATCAGTATGGAAAGGATGACAGCTGGATTGAAGATATTCATGGAAGCTTAGAGATAATGATGGAAGATTATACTGAAGATCTTTTATTATTTTGTAATTATCTTTATCTTCAGTATATGTATAGAATAGTTTGTTTTTCTTTGGAAGTAACATTCATTCTGAGTTTTTAGTTTTGATAGAGAGAATCAACCTCAAGGTTAGATCCCTAATTCTAGAGAAGTAGAATTCGTATTGGTGAGTCTGTTCATCAATATTGAGGTTGTGTGTAAAAGCTTGTGACTTTCAATCATTAAATAAAGTTTGCAAGTTGTTCATCAGATTTACTGTTTTGTTTACTGTTTTATTGAATATCAAAGTGTTATTCCGCAAACTTCTTTGATATTGTTTTCTGAGAGTTTATTCTTGTTTAGAATTAAGATCCTGACAAGTGGTATCAGAGCCTGTATTCTCAGAAATCTTATTCATCATGGAAAACGTTGTTGAATCAAACAGTACCTTGGTCTCAAAGGTTCCAATGCTCAGACCCAATGAATTCGACATGTGGAAGATCAGAATCAAGAAATACATACTCCTCACTGATTATTCTATGTGGGACATCATTGAGAATGGCCCATCTGAAGCAGGAAAGATTGGTGCTGATGGAAAGAGGACACCTCCAAAAACTGATGCAGAAAGAAAGTCTAGACAGACATAGATGAAAGCCTTGAGCACTTTGCTCTTGGCTATTCCCAATGAATATCAACACCAATTCTGCAATTGCACTGATGCACAGATGCTCTGGAATGCTCTAGAGAAGAGATTCTCTGGTACCAAAAGTACCAAGAGAAATCAGAAGGCCATACTGAAGCAACAGTATGAGAACTTTATGTCAACCAAGAATGAGTCCATGACTCAAACTTTTGACAGGTTCAACAAGCTAATTGGTGAACTAGCTACAGTTGGAGTAAAAATTGATCAAGATGATCTAAACAGGAAGTTCTTAAGGTCCCTGGGTGATGAATGGACCATGTATACTGCCTCTTTCAGACAGAATGATCAACTGGAAGAAAAGGAACTTGATGATCTATATAATGATCTAAGAGTCTTTGAATCTGAGGTAGAGGCTAAGAAGAAGCCTTCTGGGTATGTTCACAATGATGCACTCCTATCAGGATCAATTGATTCTACTTCCAACCCTGAATCAGTTAGTGCTGCTAATGGAACAAATCAAGAGAAAGAAACTGAATCTGTGTTTGAAGCCTTTCTGTCCAGTCATGGAAACTCTTCTCTAATTAATGATGACTTGGAACAACTCCATCCAGATGACCTTGAAGAGATGGACATTAAATGGCAGATGGCCATGCTCTCTATGAGAGTTAAGAAGTTCATCAAGAGAACTGGGAGGAACAACTTCTCCCAAAGAAGAGAAGATGGAGCAGGTTTTGACAAGTCAAAGGTGGAATGCTATAAATGTCACCAGAAGGGACACTTTGCTAGGGAATGCAGAAGTGGAGTGTCTCACAACAACAACCACCAACAAGCACAGTCTGGAAGCTTCAATAATAACAAAAACTCTGCACAAGCTGTAGTCTCTCAACAAGGTATGGGGTTTGATTGGAGTGATCAAGCTGAAGAGGCTATCCAAAACCAAGCTCTAATGGCAGAGGTGTCTGATCTCCCAACATAGGTAACTTCTAATCTTTGTTTTCGAAATTGCATTAACACTGTTAAAAGGTACAGGGATCACAATCAGAACATGAGTGATGACCTTAAAAGATTAGAAAAGGACATAAAAGATTATGTGAGGATTGTTGAGAGGTTTGAAGATCAGATTAAGAGTTTTCAAGCTAATGAGCTTCAACACTCATATGACACAAACTACTGGAAGTGGGAGAAGAATGACCTAGAACTCCAACTGACCAAATCTAAAGAGGAGAATGATAAGTTAAGAGGAGAGTTAGCTAAAGTCAAGCTAGATGTAGAAAAGTTTTCCAATGCTTCTAAAGCAATGGACTCTTTACTACAAACTCAAATTCATGATAGACTGAGAAGAGGAATAGGGTATAATACCACACCACCACCCTACAACAACAACTACATCCCTCCTAGTTCAGACTTGTTAGAGACAAAGGATAGGAAGGACCTGCCTGAGGGAGCCACTGAGATAGATCCCTTAGATGAAGTAGTTGTTAAGGATAAAACTAAGAAAGAAACTGTCAAGAATAAGGACAACACTGTGAGTGGTGAGATTCCTATAGAAAATCACATAGTTACCAATGAGGGATGTGGAAAGAATTGGGTCAAGTCCAAGGAGATAGAGAAGACTGAGGGAAATAATAAGAAGGTTCATTATAAGCAGACCACTATTGTGAACCCTATCCCTTGCAACAAGTGTTCATGCAATAAATCTGAGCCCCAACAACATGATAAAAAGAGGGGTAATCAGAGAAACTGGAATAATATGTGGGCACAAAAACAAGGGATTGATCTGAGTAAAATCAATAGACCAAAACCCTGTTTTATTTGTGGAAAGCTAAACCACATTGCCAAATACTGCTATTTCAATCCTATGAACCAAAGGCTGAATTTTCAGAGACCTACTCAAAAACCCTTTGGTTATAGGAAGAAAGAAAAGAACCATGTGACTAAGAAAGTTGCTAAATCTAAAAGCCACATGAAGAAAAAGAATGTGGAAGACAGTGTCAAGATCTGGATACCTAAAAGCACTAAAGCTGTTAGTACTGCTACCACAAATAGTGCTGCTGACAGTGATAGTGCTGCTAGAAGCAATAATAATGCTAACTCTGTTAGTACTGCCAACAAGGTTAATACTGCCAAACCTGTTAGTACTGCTAACCTTGTTAGTACTTTTAAAGATAGTGATGCTTCCAGTATGAGTGCTTCTAGACCAATAAGCTTGACAAAGTACTCAAATAATAAGTGTTCTGATTTTAAAAACCTCATCAAAAAGGAATGTAAGTATTTTGATGAGAAAGGGAGACCCAAGACCACTTTGGCTTGGGTTCCCAATCAATACTAATTGTCTAATCTTATGTGCAGGGCAACCAACAGCTCAAAGGGAAGAGCATCTGGCATGTTGATAGTGGTTGCTCCAGGCACATGACAGGGAACATGTCTTGCCTCAAGAACTTCAAGAAGATTGATGGTGGGCATGTTGCTTTTGGGAATACTCCAGATGGAGGTAAAATCAGTGGTAAAGGTGATGTGACCAAAGGTAAAATGACCTTTGAAGATGTTTTCTATGTTGAACAGTTAAGGTACAACCTGTTAAGTGTATCACAGGTTTGTGACAAACAACATAGTATACTGTTTACAGATTCTGAATGTATTATCCTTGCTCCTGGATTCAAGGTAGTTGATGAAAAAATGATACTACTAAGAACCCCCAGAAAGGACAATGTATATTGTTTAGATATGGAAAGTGTTCCATCTGATTCATCCCTAAATTGTCTTGTTTCAAAAGCTTCTCTGGATGAATCATCACTTTGGCACAGAAGGATGTGTCACATGAACTTCAAAACAATAAATAAGCTGGTTAAAAACAACCTTGTAAGAGGTTTACCTTCTAAAGTCTATTCATGTGATGATCATTGTGTTGCTTGTCTTAAAGGCAAACAACACAAAACTTCTCATAAGTCCAAAGAGGTGAACACAATCTCTAATTCTCTTCATTTATTGCATATGGATCTGTTTGGCCCTACAAATGTTATGAGTATTGGTAAGAAGTCATACTGCCTAGTTATTGTTGATGATTACTCTAGATTTACTTGGGTATATTTTCTAAGGACTAAGGATGAGACAAGTGGACTGATCAAATCCTTTGTTCTAAGAATTGAAAACCAAACAAATCAAAAAGTAAAAATCATTAGGTCAGACAATGGTACTGAATTTAAAAATCATGACCTAAACACCTTTTGTGAGGAAAAAGGAATTGAGAGACAATACAGTGCTCCTAGGACTCCACAACAAAATGGTGTTGCTGAGAGAAGGAATAGGACACTGATTGAGGCTGCTAGATCTCTGTTAGCTGACTCTAAACTTCCAATAACTTTCTGGGCAGAAGCAGTTAATACTGCTTGCTATGTCCAAAACAGAGTACTAGTAGTCAAGCCTAAGAACAAGACACCTTATGAGCTTTTTAATAAAAGAAAACCCTTCATTGGATTTTTCAAACCTTTTGGGTGTCCTTGTACTATTATCAATACTAAATCCCACTTGGGAAAGTTTGATAGCAAGGTTGATGATGGTTTTCTTGTTGGTTACTCATCTCAAAGTAAGTCCTACAGAGTTTTTAATACTTCTTCTAGAATAATTGAGGAAAGTGACAATGTCAAATGCAATGAGAACACACCAAATCCTATTAGGTCTGGTCCTCAGTGGCTGTTTGACATTGATTCACTAACTAACTCTTTTGGTTTCAGTAGTGATGATTATGCAGGTTCAGGAAGTGGAGGATCAGGGGCTACACAAGTTCAAAACATTATACCTCAATCTGTGATCTTTCCTATGCCCATAAAAGAACCTGTTGAATTCTGGGAAAAGGAGACTATAACTGAGCCAATACAGAGTGAAGAAGAAAGAAGAGAAGAGGAATCTTCAGTGCATAAAGAGCTAGAAGTAGCTGAGGTGATTCCCTCAGCTGACTTAAATGATTCCAATCTAGAGGAGGGAATCCATGAAGAACCTAGTTTTCAGACTATAACACAAAAGAATCATCCTCCAGAGCTAGTAATAGGAGACATATCTTTTCCTATGATTACAAGGAATCAAAGCAGACTTCAAGAGCTGCAGGATCAACAACACACAGTACTCTCCTGCTTTCTATCCCAGATTGAGCCTAAGAAGGCCTATGATGCAATGAATGATTCAAGTTGGATAGAAGCCATGCAAGAAGAGTTACTGCAATTCAAGCTACAGGATGTTTGGGACTTGGTGGACCTTCCAAAAGGTCATAGAGCTATAGGCACCAAGTGGATTTTCAGGAACAAAAAGGATGAGAGAGGTATTGTGATCAGGAACAAAGCAAGGCTTGTGGCACAAGGGTACACTCAAGAAGAGGGCATAGATTATGATGAAGTGTTTGCTCCAGTGGCAAGGGTAGAGGCAATTAGGTTGTTCTTAGCCTATGCCTCATACATGAAGTTCAAGGTCTATCAAATGGATGTAAAGAGTACCTTTCTATATGGTACAATTGATGAAGAAGTATATGTCTGTCAGCCACCTGGTTTTGAAAATCCTTCATATCCTGACAGAGTATACAAACTGAAGAAAGCACTCTATGGTCTACATCAAGCCCCAAGAGCATGGTATGACACTCTGTCTACCTATCTCTTGGAGAATGGGTTTGAAAGGGGCATCATTGACAAGACCCTTTTCATTAAAAGAAGTAAGAAGGACATCCTATTAGTTCAGATCTATGTGGATGATATCATCTTTGGATCCACAAAAGATCAGATGTGTAGAGACTTTGAAGAGTTGATGCACAAGAGCTTTAAAATGAGTTCAATGGGTGAACTTACCTTCTTCCTTGGGCTTCAGGTGAAACAGCAGTCAGATGGGATATTTATCAGTCAATCAAAGTATGTGCAAGACATCCTGGAGAAATATGGTTTAAAAGACTCAAAGCCAGCAAGCACACCAATGGAAACTCACAAACAGATCACTGCTGATCTTGAGGGGGAGGATGTTGATGTCCATCTATACAGATCAATGATTGGATCTCTCATGTATCTCACAGCCTCAAGACCAGACATCATGTTTTCAGTAAGTGTATGTGCCAGATTCCAAGTCAAGCCTAAACAATCACATCTTCAAGCTGTGAAGAGGATTTTCAGATACTTAAGAGGGCAACCTAGATTAGGCCTTTGGTATCCATATGAATCTTCATTTGACTTGATTGCTTATTCAGATAGTGACTTGGGTGGCGCCAACATGGACAGAAAGTCTACTTCAGGGGGATGTCAACTTTTGGGTGCAAGACTAGTATCCTGGCAGTGTAAGAAACAAACCACAGTGTCCTTATCAACAACAGAAGCTGAGTATATTGCTGCTGCAAGTTGCTACTCTCAGGTTCTATGGATTCAAAATCAGATGCTGGACTATGGGGTAACATTTCTTCACACTCCAATCTTTATTGACAATAGCAGTGCTATAAGCATTGTTAATAATCCAGTCAAGCACTCCAAAACAAAGCACATTGAGATCAGGTATCACTTTATCAGAGATTGCAATGAAAAGAAACTCATTCAAGTTGCCAAAGTTCATACTGACAACCAGTTTGCAGATCTATTCACTAAAGCTTTTGATGTGGGTAGATTCACTTTCTTGGTCTCAAGTGTGGGCATGATCAACTCTGAATGAGCTCATGTCTTTAAAAGTGTTCTTATACCTGCTATTTGGGTTATTTGTGTGCTGCTAATCATCTTTCACAGGAAGTTATTGCTTTGATCAGACCTTCATAAGCTTCAAAAAGAGTAAGTACAATTAATACTGCCAGTGCAGTTTTAATACTGCCAGTGCAGTTTTAATACTGTCAGTGCTCAGTTAATACTGCTAGTTAGTTAATACTGCTAGTGGTTAATACTGCTCTCAGTTCATACTGCTAGTTAGTTAATACTGCTAGTGGTTAATACTGCTCTCAGTTCATACTGCTAGTTAGTTAATACTGCTAGTGGTTAATACTGCTCTCAGTTCATACTGCTAGTTAGTTAATACTGCTAGTGGTTAATACTGCTCTTAGTTAATACTGCTAGTTGGTTAATACTGCTCTCAGTTAATACTGCTAGTGGTTAATACTGCTCTAAGTTAATACTGCTAGTTGGTTAATACTGCTCTCAGTTAATACTACTAGTTGGTTAATACTGCTCTCAGTTAATACTGCTAGTTGGTTAATACTGCTCTCAGTTAATGCTGCTATTAGTTAATACTGCTCTAGGTTAATACTGCTTATGTCCCATACACTATAAATACCCTTTGCCCGCCAAAAAGTTCATAACGACTCTTTGCATACTGTTACACTCTTTCTCTCAAGTACCAAGTCTTTCAGGTAAGAACATTCAAGATCAATGGCATCCATGGCATTCATCGACGAGCACAATGAAATCGCGATGCTACAAAAGCCAAAGCAAGCTGCAGGATTTCATCAGATTGTGGATTTTCTGAAGTCTAGCCACATTGCCCATACTCTAACTGTGTCGCCAACAATATACGTAGAGCATCAAAGGCAATTCTGGGCAAATGCCACCATAGTTACAGAGAATGGTGTGCAGATTCTGAAAACAAGGGTGTGTGACAAACCCTTGTCAGTAACTGAAGAGGTGATACGCATCTGTCTACGTCTAGACGATGCTGCAGGTATAACCTCTATTCCTAATGAGGACTTGTTCTCAAATCTTACAAGAATGGGGTATGGAAGCCCATTGGGTGTCTTTAAGTTCTCAAAGGCTAAATTTTCACCCCAATGGCGTTTCTTTGTCCATACTCTTATGCACTGCATTTCCAAAAAGACTACTGGATGGAGTGAGTTCAGCAGTACCATTGCCTATGCTTTGGTCTGCTTGTCCACTGCCAGAAAGTACAATTTCTCTAAAATGATTTTCAGTGATCTTGTATCAAACCTGGGAAGCAAAAAGAGCTTTTATATGTACCCCAGGTTTGTACAAGAAGTTATAACACACGAATTGACGGATATGCCTCACTTTGATGAGGTATATGTACCACAAGTTCCCAAAGGTAAGGTCTTTTCAAACATGAAGAGATCCCCTTTGGACTCGGAAGGAGTTGACACCCCATTGTTCTCTACAATGATGGTGGTGTCCCACACTGAAGAAGGTATGGCAGCAGGGTCAAGGACCTCATTAGACCATCCCACTGCTAGCCAATCCCAACCTTCCCACTCTATATCAATTCCCCAGTCCCTAATTCATAAGCCAACTTCTCCTATCACCCAAACTTATATCAGGAAAAAAGTAAAGAAAGCTCCTTCTCTTCTTGTACCATCACCCCCTAAGCCTTTAAGCCCTCTAAGGGAGAATTCTCCTTTAGAGAATATCTACAGGGACACCACAGGGGTGTCTCCCAACCCCAAGGAGGTGCTCACTGAGGAGATGGTTGAGCATATGGGTGAGCAGGCTGCCACTACTCCTGCTAACACAGAGGAGGACAGTGGTAACATAAATAAGACCTCCCCTATGGCAACTTTGAATGAGCAATCATTCAAAGGTCCCAGGTGCCAAGAAACCAAGGGGGTGGATAGTGCTTCTGCTAGGCAGAAGACTTCCACTACTAAAAGATCCAATGATCCTTCAAAAGGGGGTAACACTCCTGGAGAAGGTGAGGACAGATATAACTATCAAGAATTGATGGAAACCATGGGAAACATCAACATGGATGTGATCAAACAGGGCAAAGAGATAGATGAGATGAAAATGGTGATTCTGTCACAACAAGTACAGATTGCAAAGTTGAAGAAAATGGTGACCAGGTTGGTGCAAAAGAAGAGAAGAAAACAGTTTGTGTTGAAGAATAGATCAAATGATAAAGATGCTTCCAACAAGGGGGAGAAAGAGGCTGAAACAGAGAAAGAAAGTACAGCTGAGAGGGCATTTGAGGTGGAGGGGGAGCAAGAGGAAGAAATAGAGAAAGTAATAGAATCAATAGCAGCAGAAAAGGAAACAGAATTTGCTCAAGCAGCAGAAACTGTTAATGCTGCTGGGGTAAAAGAAGCAGCAGTAACAGGGTTGTCTGTTGAAGAAATGGAGATTGCAGAGACCTTGGTAAAAGCCAAGAATGACACTCCTGAGGCTAGTAAAAAGGCCAAAGGAGTGGTCATCAATGAAGGAGGTCTCTCAAAGAAAAGAAAAGAAAAGAAACAGGTAAGGCAAGTCTGAAGGATGCTAAGGGAAAAGGAAAGATGGTTGAACCTGAACAACAACCATTAAAGAAGAAAAGTCAGATTGAGCTAGATGAAGAGTTAGCAAAGCAACTTCAAGAATAGATGGAAAAGGAGGAACAAATCCAAACTGAAACAGACAGAGAGCTTGCAAGGATAATGGCCAGAAAACTCAATGCAGAATATCAAAAGAGCTTAACAGCAGTAGCTGAGGCCAAGAAACTTTCAGTCAAAAGAATGCCACTCAAAAAGCAGAAGAGACAACCCTCCAAGACCTTTTTGGCCAATCAGGAAAGAAGAAAAATGATAAATTTCCTGAAAGGTTCAATTGGTGTCAAAGGGGAAATGTTTAATAATATGGCATACAGTCAAGTGGAGGAGCTGTATAAGAAAGAGATGGCTAAGCTGCAAGGGGACTTCTCACAAAGGGAAGAGGCTGAAAGGAGAATGAAAGAGAGGTATGATCTCAACATTCAGCAACCATTCCCTGAGGAAGTCACACCTACAAAAGAACAAAAGGAAGACTCAGAGAATGTTAGTATGGAGGTTAAATCTGCAAAGAGGGTTAAGACTATAGCCTCCAAGAAGTAGAGCAAAAGGCCAAGAGTTGAAGAAAGAGCAGAAACTGCAGCAGAACCTTCAGTTACTCCTTCAGCTGAATCTGTGCAGAATCCTGAACAGTCCAATAAACAATCTCATGTGCATCTTGAGCTTTATATGACCACAACAGATGATGAACCAGTTCAAGCTGATCCTATTTCTATGAAAGAACCAGAAGTCATCTTTTGGGATATTCTGGAAGATCAAAGAAAGAAATACTTCAGGCTTAAGAGAGTGGGAGATGTATATGAAGTGTACTCTACTTGGGGTAGACTCATCAGAAGTTGTTCAAGATCAGATTTAGAAGAGATGTTTAAAGTTGGATTGGATTTATATGAAAAGGAGCTGAAAGGAGAAGGAATGAGCTTAATCAGATTAGCCATGGAGTACTTATGCATGATGTTTGATCCTAGCAAAGTTCAACATGTGATCAGAGACTTGCATCTACAGAATAAATTCCAAAGAATAGAAAACTGGATGATATTTGAAAGGTGTGGAGTTTATGTCATCACTGTAGACAGAGCTTATCATGAGTACTACTTGGTTGATAAAATCTATGATCACAGCAAGGCTAAATTACAAGCAATGTTGAATGCCAAGCTTACATGTTCAAAAGATTCAGAAATGGCAAAGATTGTGGTTAGCAGAATCATTAATCAAAGCTTGGGATTGGATCCTAATCTAGGGGTGTGAACTGAAGTGTTGAAAGCATCTTGAAGACCTTCTGAAGAACTTGACTTCTCTTCCTAAAAGTCAAGTTAGGGGGAGATTGTTGGGAAATTCAGAAATGCTCAAGTATGGTTAATGCTGCTTCAACATAATTACTACTGCCAGTTGAAGTTAATGTTGCTGATACAACTTAATGCTGCTCATCAAGAATTACTACTTCCAGTACATCATGATTACTACTGCTAGTAGTTAGTACTGCTGGAGTTAGTACTGCTAGAACAAAGTTACTACTGCTGAGCATGGTTAGTACTGCTCAGGGTATTAATGCTGCTTATATGATGAAGATCAGTATGGCAAGGATGACAGCTGGATTGAAGATATTCATGGAAGCTTAGAGATAATGATGGAAGATTATACTGAAGATCTTTTATTATTTTGTAATTATCTTTATCTTCAGTATATGTATAGAATAGTTTGTTTTTCTTTGGAAGTAACATTCATTCTGAGTTTTTAGTTTTGATAGAGAGAATCAACCTCAAGGTTAGATCCCTAATTCTAGAGAAGTAGAATTCGTATTGGTGAGTCTGTTCATCAATATTGAGGTTGTGTGTAAAAGCTTGTGACTTTCAATCATTAAATAAACTTTGCAAGTTGTTCATCAGATTTACTGTTTTGTTTACTGTTTTATTGAATATCAAAGTGTTATTCCACAAACTTCTTTGATATTGTTTTCTGAGAGTTTATTCTTGTTTAGAATTAAGATCCTGACAAAATGCATCTACAAATGGGCTATTCGGTGCTTGCTGGAAAGCACTATGACTATGCTGGAGCGATCTTTGACGATCTTTTGTCAAAGATCGAGAAGCCTGAAAGGGATCCCAAGATTCCCTATATTCGTTTCATTTGTGCTTGTCTTCACTTTCTCCTTGACAAGAAGTACCCCACAACAAATGATGGTAGCTTCTCACGGGTTGGCAAACGAGCGTTGAACATCAAACCCGCTGAAAACGAGGTAAGTCTTTGTACTCTACGATCTCGTCTCTCTATCTATTCTTCGACTTCAGCGGCCACACAGGAGGTTCTTTCTTCTGCTAACCCTGCCGCTACAACCCCTTCCAAGCAACAGTCTACAACTCTTTCTGGCCCTGCTAAAAAGGCCAAATAGACCAAGGAGTCAACCCTTCTGGTAACTTACCTGAGGTAGTTTCTCAACAAACTACTTTGGATGGATTTGTGGGTCGCTCCTCCACATCAGCTACCACAACAACTGTGTAAGTGACGTCAATCGCTGACACCACACCGGTGACAACCCCACTTCTCTCAGTCCTCAACACCCACCAACTAAGGTAATTTCCACTATCACCAGTGTTCCCTCTACTTCGATACACATTACTCCTTCTTCTTCTACTATTTCTTTGGTCATTAACCCTCCCAACATATCGCATCAACCTCTTACCGCTGCATACATAGGACCTGGTACTCAAACACCTCCTCCAAATTTTGAAGGAGATATACAATTCTTCAATATGTTTGATCTATCAGGTATTCCTAAACCAATATACACTTCTCCAACCTCTCCATATAAGCCTAAGCATCATTTTGCTCAACCACTAACTTTTGTTTCAGGTCCAACTTTGGGAACTATTGACGCCAGCGTCAATAAACTCGCTGACAAAGTGGACTCTCTCTCCACCTCACTCAACACCACCACCAGCGCTGTCAACCAAACTGGTGAGGAGCTGAAAAGACTCACTACTGCTTCTACCTCCAAGGCTGAAGCTTCTCAAGTAACCGCTCTTCAAGAAGAGTTTACGAAAATAAAGGGGACTTGGCTACAAATCACCAACAAGTACAAGTCCTACAGGGACGCATTGGCACTCTCACGACTGAGGTTCGGGGTTTTTCTTCCAAGATTGACTAATTTACAAACCTGGTGACTCGGGTGCTGACGAAGATGAATGAACCGGCTCCTACTCTGACACCTTCCTTCACTGACAACGATCGTTCTTCGCTGAATGTCGCTGTTGAATTCATTCATCAGGCTACTTCAGAAATCCCCAATATTGAAGGTCGTCTGGAAAAGTTGGAGGCTAATGCCCGTCTAAAGCCTGTTGCTGAAGCTATCACTGCTGAACTCCCCCACGTTGATAATGACAAAGAGGGGGAGAGATCAAATGAAGAAAATAACACTGCAGCTGAGGTTCAGGTGATGGAAGAAACTCCCTCTCAAGTTGAGGGGGAGAAGATCGCTGAAGTTTCAGCGACAGAAGATCAAGCCCCTCCCTCTTCTTCCCTTGCTTTAAATAATGAAGAAGAAGAGGATGAGGAAGAAGAAGAAGAAGAAGAAGAAGAAGAAAATGATGAAGAAGAACTTGATCTTCCTGATCAAGAAAATAATAATGTCGCTGATGATGATGAAGATGATTATGAAGAGGATCAGTCTCTCTGGTTCTCAACCACAGACGTCTCATCAATGCCAGCGATGAAAGGCTTTGTTATCACTGAAGCAGGAGGGAGACAGAAGGATAAAGCTTCAGGTACCCCATCCCAAGGCAAGCAGAAGGGAATAGCTGCCGAGGGAAACCTGAAACTAATATCACCATCTGAGGGGGAGCATCCTTCTTAGGTATGCCTATCCATTGTCCCTCTCTCCTTCTTTTCCTACCAAACCCCTCTCTCATTCTAGCCTTTATCTTTCTTCTCCTATAATAAACACTAACTCCCTTTTTCATTTTTTGCTCAGTCAGTTCTCTCCCCTGCTTAAGGGAACCTCACTGCAAATAATCCCAGCTCTCACAGTTGATGATCAAATAATCCCAACCTCCTTCAATGAGGTTGATGAACTAGAAGAAGAAGATGACGAAACCCTGCTCCATCCAGGAAGGCCCTCTCGACCAGCTTAATGGTCAGAAGATGAACTCAAAAGAAGAATAGAGATGATCTCTCACCTAGAGATTCAGCGACTAACGATCCCTCTTCAATCCTCAACTAAAGAGCTTGACTTCCTGACCCAAGTTGAAATCGAAGAATCTATCAGAGCTGAAAAGCTGATTGCTGAATGCCAAAAGGACGCTAATCTAGCTCTTGAGGTTCATTCATCTCTATTCAAAGATGATAAGATGAAGAAGAATCCAGTGAAGGTTCAAGCTGCTTTGCTCAAAAAGATTGAAGAGAAGCGTTCTAAAGAAAAAGAGGTCAGCGATAAAACTCTAGATTGGTGTAAACAGAAGATAGACTATCGCTCTGACCCAATGAAGATTGTCGCTGTCACTATCTCTGAGAGAAAGAAGAAGGACCGAACTTTAGTGACTATGGAGATAACCAGAGAGGATGGAAACGTCAAAGCTATGTTTTTATCAAGACTGGAACATTTTGGTTACTTTGAATGGCTAGAGTTCAAGGAAGCACTAAAGAAGTCTAAATCAACGTACAAAGGCTATGTTGAAGGAATCATTGGAGCACTAATCAACAGAGTCGCTGCTATTCTAAAAGTGCCTTCAGCTCTTCCTCCAAAGCCAAAACAAGTAAAGAGAAAGCTTGCCTCCTCCTCCTCTGATAATGTCACGGTGATAAAAAACGACACCTCCATCAAGTTCTCAAAAGAAGCACTGTTCGGGCCTCCTCCTGATCTCTTAGTTCTTGATCTATCCCTGCCTTCTGGTGGTCCATTCATCCCAGGGCAAGTTTTGAAGAACCCTTTTGGAATCTTCTTCAGAGATGATGAAGGTCATCTCAGATTTCAAAGAGTCTTTGAAATCCCTCTCTGCCCTCTAAGTCATCTCAAGGACCTTCTGTGCTTATGGTGTACTTACTCTCCTTCAGCTGAACCGATCAAAACTCTCATCCGACAAGAATCATCTGATCGAAGAAAAAAGGAGAAGAAGTACCCGATTATATGATCAAGGTCCTGAAATCCTATCTAGATAGCTAATAGATTTTTCTTTCTTGTAATCTGTTAGTTAGACTTACAGTAGTTAGATCTTCACTGTACCTATAATTTTCATCTCTCTTGTAATTCTTTCTTTGAATTAATGAAAATTTTAGTGAAGTACTTAACTCTATCAGTACTGTAAAAGATCTCTCAAAATAGTAATTGGGACATGTATGTTATGAGTCTTGATTATCCTTTATTTTGACATAAAAGTAATTTTATTCATAGTTACTTTGTCATCATCAAATAGGGGGAGATTGTTGATCCATACTCTCTCAGTGATTTGATGATGACCCTTTTTTATACTTAGTGAAAATTACGTTTAACATTATGTATTAGTGTTTCATTATCAGCGATCATACTGAGTCTGTTCAGCTATCGCTGATGATCTCTCTTGTAAATATTCATATGTATTAGTGTTTCACCATCAGCGATCTAATACTGAGTATGTTCAGTATTGCTGATGATTTCAAATGTAAACAGTTAGACGTAATCCCTAAAGACAAGTTTTGCGACAAAAGATGTTCACTGCTGAATCGAAGACAAAGCTGCTGAACAAAGACAAGTCTACTCATGACCTGATGCGGATATCAATGAAGCAAAGACAAGTCTACACACGCGAAGAAACCTGAAGAAAAGCTTCAGCGATAGCTGAACTTCTTTATATCTCTGAAGGAAGAGATATTCAGCGATTGATGATCACTTAGCTTATGCCCCAAGTCTCTTTTGTCTTATCCTTGCACACATAGTACGATTGTCAAAAAAGGCATACATCTGCAACAATTCGTACAACAACTTTGTCAACTACACTGTTCATCATACGGCCAAAAGCATGTCTCCTAAAATCAGACTCATGCAACCAACCAATGAAGGACACGTGTAAAGCACTCTGCCATGCATTTTAATGCATAGGGTATAAATAGAAAAATCAACACTCCATCTGGATGTGGCCTTCATCTTTCTAAATATATAGAAACCCTTGTTTCCTATATTCTCCCAATCCCCTATTCTCTATTTCTAGTGCAACCTTCTTAGTGATTCTTAAGTTTGTTTAGATTAGGTTTTACTTAATCTTATTTCGCAACAAACTTGTAAATTGTATTTTGATTTATCAATAAACAATTTATTAAAGTTTAAATTTTGTGTTTATATTCACCCCCCCCCCCCCCCCTTTACAAACTTGTTAAGCACATTCGGGACCAACAATGAGTTTTTTCATCAATGAAACCATGAAATCTCGAAACCGTTCCCACAAACTATGAAATCATGAGTTTTTTTAATTCATGAAATCATGAGTTTTTCCATTAACGAAACCATGTCAATCATGAGTTTTTTTTTCATTTTTTTGTAATAGATTTCTTAACGAATTTGTTGATTTGATTTTAGGATTTTCTTTTTAAAACAAAATAGATAATGGAAGGTTTTTAGGATTTTTTTTAGAATTTTGTTAGGAGTTGTTTTGAGAATTTTTTAGGAGTTTATTTTGACTAATTTACCCTTCTAGTGCCAATCCATTTAATATCAATTTATTTTTATTTTTTATTAACAAAAATAGATGAAATTGATCTCAGCCATTGATTAATGAAATCTACAATTATAAATGTTTGTAAAGTTTGTACAAATGGTTAGGTTTGCAATTGTAACCCCCCGGGCATATATATATATATATATATATATATATAGGGGAGCAATCAAATGGAAACCACTCTAATTTTGAAAACCGTGGAAACCCTCGATTCCATTGGTTAAGTTAATGAAATTGTTTCATGAAATTGTTTAATTTGATGAAATTGTTTCATATAATTCTTTTATTGATGAAATTGTTGCATATATTTGTGTTTTTTATGTAAAAATGAAAAAGTTTCATCAAACTACAAAAATACGTGAAACAATTTCATTAGAATGAGAAAAATAGATGAAACTACATAAAAAACACAAATATATGAAACAATTTCATTAATAAAAGAATCATATGAAACAACTTGATCATATTAAACAATTTTATGAACCAGTTTCATTAATTTAACCAATGAAATTGACGGTTTCCAAAGTTTCCAATTTAATATGGTTTCCAATTGAAACCACCTATATATATATATACATCGAGAGAGAGAGAGAGAGAGAGAGAGGGGGGAGGGAGGGAGGGAGGGAGAATTTCTGTTAGGAAGCTAGGAACCACCCACGACGTGCTACATGTCTCTCTTCAAGATGAACATTCATCATGAATAACACATTTATGATGAATAACATGTCCGTATTCTTGATGAAAGGTGGCAATCATTTGAGAATCCGGTTAATTCTGAGAACTATGAGATCCGACCGCATCCATTAATTTAATTTTTTTAATAAAACTATTTTAAATGATAAATAAAGGGTAATATAGTAATTTAATAATTGCTAATAAGAATAAACCATTTTTAACTATGCAATCCCTAAATTATCTCCTCTAACAATCACATCAGTTATAAATCCAAGGCACTATGTGTTTCACAATTCCCATTGCACTAAGTTACTACACCAACTCCCATCGCAATTTGTCATACTGAATGTGCATCCCAACCACCAACTACTCCTATGTAACAACCAAATATGTCAAAAATAATTCGATAAGCGGTCAATATTATTGTTGTTGATCAATGTATGCATAGACATGGATTTTTTGTAGCCTTGTTCTCAATGTACCATGTGCATCCCCACCCCAAATGCATTATGTACATTCCAATTCCAATCATGATTGCTAAATCCTCTACAATCAGATCTTATAAAGAAATCACACACTATGGAGGTCAACACAAAATCCTAAAACACTCAACCCATGAACTTTGTGAATTCTATAGACCCACAGTTTACATCCCTACTCTCATTGCATTTTAATATACTAATGTGCATATAAAGCATACCTCTCAATCTGTTAACATGCATTATAAGCTCACATTGTATATAAACAAATCTTTTCTTTTTGGAAAATAGAAAAGAAACAATGCCACATCATTTGCATTCAATCTTGGAAAGTCATAAGGATGTTTCAAGAAGTGCAACATAGCGTAAATTTGTAACCCAAATGAAACAAGACTAAAATAATCTAATAGTCGAGACGTTTTGTACAATTTGGTTTACTTATCTACTTCATTTTACCAATTGGGATATGCCTAAAGTTGAGACATTTTGTACAATTTCTCTATTTGTAAATCGTACACTAATACTAAAAAGGAACACCAATACGTAGTACACTATGTGCATAAAATTAACAAATTCACTATGTGCATATGAAGAAAAACATACCATGTGCATTCCATTCATCTAAATTACGGTGACCTTTTGCCCACCTATCTCTTACCTTAGTTATTCATCATGTGCATCTAAAACCTTCTACTATTGTATACCCCAACCCCCCTCCTAATTCCCCATATGCAACTCATTAATCAATACATTACATGCATCTCCATTATATGAACACTCTGTTGACCCAAAATCACACGGTTTCCAAAATGGAATGAATATGTTTCCGATGGGTGAATTATAAGTAGTCTAAATACCAACCAACAATAGATCTATCTATATAACAACATATCTAAAATGGAAAGCAAGTAAACAACACAAATCAACACAAGATATAATACGGTTCCATTATTAGTACAATAATATACATCTAAAAGGAAAAATATGATGTATTTCAATAATGAGTAATGGTTATAGAGAATGTTTACCAAGTGATATGATACAATTTAAATGGAAGCCAAAACGCCTTATACATAAAAAATGAAGAGAGGAGAACGAAGCACAAAATTAGTATTATCTATGTCTTTATTCTAATCTAACCCAAATGACCTAAAACCACTATAAATCTTGTGTAATACCTGTTCAGGAATTCAAGATGAGCAACAAAGTGCATAGATTTTTATCCGTCCGTCCAAGACGTATTAATCAAACCCTTAGTGATATAACTTCACAAGTCGCCATGAAGTCACCTTTTACTGGCGATAACATGAAACCAACTCGCTTACACAAGTCACGTTGATGAAATGACTTGCCTTTGCTACTTCATGATAACTTACATAGTTGGATGTTGAGAATAATGTACAATAATTGTCTTCTATTTTATGTGACTTAGAAAGAGACTTTGCAGGTTGCTTATAAGTTGCTGAAAATGAAGTGACACGTGTATAACAGAACTCTACGATTCATTATCTTCAAGGTGGGTTAGCTCATTGTTATGGATATGTTGCGAAAGGTTGGTGTGTCTTTAGTTGTCTGTTGGTACTAGTTGGGTAATGACTAACACAAAAAGTGTTTGTAAAGGGAGGGGGTGAATACAAACACAACATATTTTCACTTTTTAATTTTGTATGTTTTATAAACATAATTACAGATTTGTTGCAGAAACAAGGAAGGAAAATCTGACCCTAAACAATTTGACCGGTGACAAATTTGTGCACAAGGGGATATTGAAGGAATAGAAGAAGGTACTATTTCAAATATGAAGAAATGAGATAGTCTTTAGATATTGACGCCGATTTGCATAAAAAAATAACACCTAATATTTTTGTCAAATGGGTGATTTGAAACATTAACAAAGTTTGCCATTTATAACCACTAATGCATTAAATGTTGCGTGTCAACTTTAACACTTGTTTTCATTTGATTTATTGATCAATGCATGTGTGTACTCTTCATTTCAGCCTTTGGATATCTTAAAGATATGATGTAAACATTTGTTGCCCAACCTATCCTTTTATATGCACAATGAATAGTAAAAGAAACATGATACTATTAGAATGTGGGTTGGTGGGAGTTAGTTACCCAAAATTTGCTGGTTAAGTTTCCAAATCCGCTTGCCAAAACAATATATGTCAAACTTCCCTGACTAATCTGATACTGATCTTCAATCAACTAGATGATAATCCAATCCATTTTGATGTTGATCGTAGCTTCACTTCAACTAGTTTTCGATTTTGCTAAAGACATTTTGCTTGGACCAATACTAAATACAAGAATAGGACTTTTATAATTGAAATCCTATTCTGATCTTTTGTCTGAAATAAGAATATATTTAGGATCCAACAAGATCATGTTACAAAGAATCGACTTTATGAACTCGATCCTAAGACAAAACTTGGATCTTTAAATAATTCAAATCCTAAGAACATTTCGGATCCTCAAGATTTTTTGGATCCTTGAAGAAATTCGAATCCTGATGCCTTCCTTATACAAATTTGGATATGATAAAATCTAATCTTTTATTTTTATTTTGGATTATAAACAAAAAACCTAAAACTGTTCTAAGTGTTTATTGGATGTATTGTGTAATCATAAAATCAATTGTTAAGACCAACACTATTTTAGGAGGATTGTTGTGTAATAGTGGCTTGAAGGTCATGGGAATGCCGTCAATCCTCCAATGAACCCAAGCAATACCTTCTTCGTGAATTTGATGGAAAAGGTCCCTAGAAAGCACAAGTGAAGTCCAAATAATAGCATGGTTATCATAGTTTATGAGTAGGCTCATATGAAGGATCTAACATTGTCGTCTTGTCTCGAGATGAAGCTAGACAAGATAACCTAGACTAAGAATTTATATAACTAGCAAATTATAGATCTAATGGTAATTTGGGAATTTTGGGATTTGTTTTTTTCTTCATTTATTTAGAGTAATTTAGTAGTTTTGTTACTAATAAAGTTTAGTTTATAAAACTAAAACTAACTCTTATATCTGGGTTATTTATCAGAATAATCTTGAATAATTATTTTAAATGTATAACATTTCGATAGTTTTAAAAATGCTTAATGCTTAAGAGAAGAATATTTTTTCTTAACACAAGAATATCTCAAAATTTATTACAAAAACGTGCATAAAAAAGGAAGTACCAGAAGGTTACTCTTCTAAATAACAGCTAATAGAAACCCTACAACTAGGGGTGTGCATCAGGCGGGTTCGGGTAGGAAAATCAAAAACTCGATCGGATTTCGGATATAGAAATCAATACCTGAATTTTAGGTTTCGGATTTCGGATTGCTTCGGGTTCGGGTTGATGTCGGTCGGGTTCGGGTATTATTATAATGCAAAAGATTTATATAAATTCAATTGATTGAGAGATTGATGAAAATTGATAGTTAATTTATAAATTATAAAACATTTCGACCGACTAGAATTTATGATTTTTCAAAAGATAATTTGACAAATAAATATATTTATATAATATATAAATATGTATGTATATTATTTCGGGTTTTCGGACGGGTCGGGTGGCCAAAGATCAAACCCAACCCAAATCCAAATATCCCCAAAAAAGTCGGGTTTCGGATTTTGGGGTATTCGGGTTTTGCAAAACACCTT
This sequence comes from Arctium minus, assembly GCA_954870635.1. Taxonomy (NCBI): domain Eukaryota; kingdom Viridiplantae; phylum Streptophyta; class Magnoliopsida; order Asterales; family Asteraceae; genus Arctium; species Arctium minus. The sequence goes on from OX941093.1 coordinate 49,888,695, forward strand.
ATTTTCGATTCGAGTTCGGGTTCGGACGGGTTTTTCAGGTTTTGCACACCCCTACCTACAACAGAACAACTGTTCTTTTTTATTCTCAGCAATCCAACGTACCAAAGGAGCCGTGAACAGAAAGGAAAAAATATATATTTTACAATTTATCTAGGTGAATTCTATCCAAACCCCCTCCTATAGGGAGTATGTGAGTGAGATAGGGGGGTATGAAGGTTTTGTGAGTGAAGAGGGGTAGGAATAGCAACACCCTTTATCTATTTATTCAAATTTATTTAATAATAAAAAGGTTTAAAGACAAAATAAAAAACCTGTTAGTGGCTTGTGAGTGAGTTTTGGGGTCCCCCTCTTGTACACGAGCTGGGAAAGGCATGGAAAGCAAACCTAATAAAGGCAAAGAAAACGGCAACCGTTGAGCTTCAACACCTCCTCACTGTTCATCGCCTCCCTCCGTCGGTCACGTTTTTCTTCATCTACATTTCTCAATCCATTCATGACATCAGAAAAAACAACCCAATTGTTTTACAATACAATTTCTTCCAAATCTGTAATCAACACCACCACCAACACTCAAGTTGTTTGTTGTGAAGATGAGTCACACGGAGCTGGCCGGAGAGTACAGGGACCGGAATGTCTCCGACGGAGGTCGGACACTTGTTGTCGGAGTCAAACTAGACTCACACAGCAGAGAGTTGCTCACATGGGCTTTAGTCAAAGAAGCTCAACCTGGTGATCGTGTTGTCGCTCTTCATATTCTCACCAACAATGGTAGGACTTTAAATGTGTGCTTCTTTTGTTGACTTCGTTTTCAGTTTTTTTTTTTAATCGAATGTGATGTTGTTTTTGGTTTTCGTATTGTGTGAAGAAATTCTGGATCGTGATGGGAAATCGTCGTTGCTATCTCTTGTAAATTCGTTCGATTCCGTTCTCGCTGTCTATGAAGGATTCTGTAACCTTAAACAGGTAGGTTTTTTGCATTTTGATGTGAAATTATTCCAAACTTTTGGATTATTTGGTAATTTTTGGATTATTTGGTGATTTCTGTAGAAATTGGTTGGTGTGTGCTACCCTACCAACGGTATTAAGCTCATTGAATGAAATAATTATGGAATTCAATTCCATTTTGAATGAGATAACGTCCAACGTTCTTCTTAATTTCATTTGAATTTTGTTCTTTTTCCCCCTTTTTCTGGGATTTTGCAGGTGGATCTTAAGTTAAAGATCTGCAGAGGTACTTCAATTCGAAAAGTTCTTGTTCAAGAAGCTAAATCATATGGTGCAAATGAAATTATCATTGGAACTTCACGAACTCATCATACAATTAGATCATCATCCTCCATAGCAAAATACTGTGCTAAAAAGCTATCTAAGAATTGTTCTATAATTGCTGTCAATGGTGGCAAAACTGTGTTTCATAGGCAATCCTCTTCACCACCATCAAGTCCAAAAGGTCAATAAACAAATCTTTTGGTTTAATTTTAGGAAAATATGCATTTGATTTATTTTCTGAGACTTGGTATTAGTTTTGATTTGATGTTATTTTCTGTTCAGATCACCATAAGAATCAAATATTTAGTTTGATTCAAAGATCATTGAGTTTAAATCCCAAATTACTGAGCAATGGAAATGAAGAAAAAAACAATAAAAACGATTGCACGAAATTGGAGTTGGCTTTAGTGAAAGCCGAATCTGAGTGCACACCGAGTGCAATCAAAGATAATTGTCCCATTTGTTCAATGGATTCGGATCTTCCTGTTCCTGAGGTTTCTTGTGGTAATGGTGAAGAAGAAGAAGATAACTCCATGGCTCTAGTACCTGTACAGAAGCTAGAAGCTTCATCGAGTTCAACTTCTCTGTTACTAAGGGAATTGCCTGAACTACGACCTGGTTGGCCACTTCTTCGCCGAGCCATTTCGTCTAACCAGCTTCCTTCTAATGGATCACGGGTCCACCAGATCTCTGTGGTTCAGTGGGCTTTGAAACTGCCCAGTAGAAATTGCTTTCAGATCACAAACTCAGATTCAAGAAAAGATGGTGTCTTTGATGATAAAAAGGATGGATCCTTGGAGGTAAACGTAGAAAATGGAGCAATCGTTCCAGTTGGTGGTGATGAATTTCAAGCTGGTTTATCTTCTTCCCCAGATCATGATTCAATGTGCCTGCCTAAAGAATTGGAGGGTCTTCATGAAAAATACTCGGCCACTTGTAGATTGTTTCAATATCGAGAACTTCTCTCAGCAACAGCAAACTTTGAACCCAGTATGTGTTCTTCTATTTGCTATCTTGAAGTGTCTCCATATACATACATATATGTATATATATAGTTCAAATGAGAACCATAAATAGTTTGAGAACCAATGAACTAATTTTAGTGTATATTCATTGTTGAATATACTCATTGACAGAATACAAATACAAGTGTATGCATTCATCAATGAATATATAGTATATTTTCATTGACGGTATGCATATTTTGATGAAATTTAGATAGCGTATATTTATATATGAAGTTACTTGGTTCTCAAGTTATGTGAAGTTCTCACAATGTAAGAACCGTAAATTTTTTATGAACGTGAGAACCTGTATATATTCATTGATGCATACCAGTATATTCATTGACTCATATAGACTATCAAAATATGTATTCTGTCAAGTGAGTGCATTCATCAATGCATATCTACTATGTATGCAATGCAAGTATATATACATTGATGAATATACTCACTAAAATTCATTAGTCTATTTGCATCAATGAATATTCTGGTTCTCACACACTCAAAATATTTACGGTTCTTAAATGAACCGGGATCTCTCTCTCTCTCTCTCTCTCTCTCCATATATATATATATATATATGTATTATGTGGATTTTTATGGCTAATTGAAGCAAGTATCTCGTTGAATCTTCAGAGAATATGATAGGAAAAGGAGGGAGTAGTCAGGTTTACAAAGGGTGTCTTCCCGATGGCAAGGAAATAGCTGTTAAAATCTTGAAATCATCCGAAGATGTCCTGAAAGAATTCGTATTAGAAATTGAAATTATTACTGCTCTACATCATCAAAATATCATTTCCCTTTTCGGGTTTTGCTTTGAAGACAACAATCTCCTCTTAGTTTATGATTTTCTATCAAGAGGAAGTCTTGAAGATAATTTGCATGGTATGCTCATCTGTTGATTGAAAGAACACAATCTTTATACATCTTGATTCATAATTCTATTCTATTTCGAATAATTATATGCTTAAATCAGGCAATAAGAAAGATCCTGCATTTGGATGGAGCGAGAGGTATAAGGTTGCTGTTGGTGTAGCCGAGGCACTTGTTTATCTACACAGTAATTGTGATCAAACCGTAATCCACAGGGATGTAAAATCATCGAATATATTACTGTCTGATGATTTTGAGCCCCAGGTGATTTGTTTTGTTAAGTTGCATTTGTTTTATGATTTGGTTGTGTTACTTGGTTATACTAACTCTATGAACAAAATTTTGTGGTTTTATTGTTTCAGCTCTCTGATTTTGGGCTTGCAAAGTGGGCGTCGACCACCTCATCTCATATAACTTGCACAGATGTTGCAGGAACCTTTGGGTTTGTAAATTCGTCTACTTCTATTTTGATTTTGGCAGACTAGTTGTTGGCTTATAAGCTGGCTGTTAATTGAAAAGCTATCTATTTTGGCTGATAAGGTAGCTGATAAACTAGCCACATTTGGTAAAAACTAGCTTATAAGCTAAATGACAATGTAAAATGACAAACACAGTCATAGGGTTTTTGGTCATTCATGTAAAATATATAGGGGCATAATTGGAAAAAAGTAATAAAAAAACCTTAGCAAATGCTAGCTTATTGAAACACTATATGAAGTAGCTTTTCAAAAAACTAGCTTATAAGCTTACCAAACGGGTCTTTTTCAATAAGCTCAAAAAACAAGCTAGCTTATGGTTTCCCAATATGGCCTTTGTGGTTATCTTTTAAAAGGAACGCCCGAAAAGGGGCGAGCTCCCGAACTTATAAGGTTACTCATTTGTGATGGTCACTGAAACGTCTCTGACCATAACATTGCACCAGAGTTGCCCCTACACATCCAATTGAAACAGTGTAACGCATGTCAAGTCAAAAATTATATTGAAATTGACAAAAGATTGTATATGTTGCAGTTACTTGGCTCCTGAGTATTTCATGTATGGCAAAGTAACGGACAAGATTGATGTCTATGCTTTTGGTGTTGTTCTTCTTGAGCTTCTTTCGGGGAGAAAACCAATAAGCAGTGAATACCCAAAGGGCGAAGAGAGCTTGGTTATGTGGGTATGTCCCTCCATAACTCATATCAGCGACTTGTGTTTTACGTTTTTTTAAGTATATAATAATTATATACGACAAATTAAACTCTCACACACTTTTCACCTTTGGTGAGACTTGAACCCCTGACCTCTAGGAAGGTGGGGTTACGGGTTACCGCTGGCCAATGGCCCTTTGGTACATAATTTATTTTTGTGTGCTAAAAAGACAAACCATTGATCCAGGCGAAGCCTATTTTGGGGAGTGGGAAATTTGCTCAACTATTAGACCGAAGCTTGGGCAATAACTATGATGCCGATCAGATGGAGAGGATGGCTCTAGCTTCAACTCTCTGCATAAGGCGTGCACCACGTGCTCGGCCCCATATGAGCTCTGTAAGTCTATTTGTTCTTCACAATAAGGTTATATAAGAAAGAGGCATGGACCTCGTTTCTTGTTCTTGTTTTTTTTTCTATTCAATGGTGTTTAGATATACAATTAATATTTTCTTAAATTATGTACAAGTCAAACGATCATAAAAAAATGGACAAAAGTCAAAATGCCTCGCTTTTTTTGGAACAAAGCTAGAATCTTATTGTATCTTGTTGGAGTCCACATTGGACCCTTTCTCCTCAATATACATTGAAACACAATTCTCTCCCAAGTGCTCATTTTAAGAGTAATTTGGGGTTCCACATATTCTCAAATGGTATCAGAGTCAAATTCTATCACTCTAGGGACTCGGACACTCTAGGACAATCTGTGCCCGACTAGCCTCCATTGGAAGGGGCATGTTAGAGTCCCACATCAGCTAGACTTAGACTCTTTCTGCTCAGTATATGTGGGAACCTCCCTTCTATACTCAATGGCTCTCTTGGCGAGTAATATGGGATTCCAAATATTCTCATGAGCCAAGGTCTACTACTCTAGGGACTCGACCTAGCCTCCAATGGAGGTGGGTGTTAGAATCCCACGTAAGCTACCATTTCTCCTCTATATATATTGGAATATCCCTTCTCTCCTCGGACCTTAAGGCTCTTCTGGAGAGTAATATGATGGACATTGTTGCAAGTTAAAGTGTGACTACAACTCCTACATCTTATTTATGTTACTATATTTGACCAAAACATATGGTTTTGAATCCATCCCATTAACACAGATCCTGAAACTTCTTGGTGGCGAAGTTGAGGTGATGACATGGGCAAGGCTAGAAGTGAATTCTGCAGGATGGTCTGATGCAAGCCTGCAGGTTTTGGAAGATGAAGGATTTTCACAATCGAATCTGAGGTCCCATCTTAACCTTGCATTGCTTGATGTCGAAGACGCATCCCTTTCCATGAGCAGTTTTGAGGAAAGCGTATCGTTAGAGGATTACCTCCGCGGCAGGTGGAGCCGATCATCAAGCTTCGACTAATCTTAGCTCAAACACACCTCAATAGTCATTTAGATGAGGTTTTGTAGGTCTTGGTTGTGTAAATTTATTGTTATGTGGTGTTTTAAGAGCATCCACAATGGTGCAACTTTTTCACTTGGCTTTTTTAGGAAGAAAGGTGGGACCCACATGAAAAACTTGTCTTGTAACTGCACAAGCACAAAGGGGGTTTTCACAATGTGATGTGGCCAAAAAGCTTACCATTGTGGATGCTCTATGTTCTAACTGCTGTTGTTAGCCATTGGTGTTGGTGAGTGTTGAAAAATGAAACCATCCCAAGTGTAAAAAAGGAATCATGTTTTCTAATAAATAAAAGCTAATTCTGTTTTATTATGTTATATTCATTCAGTTTCTGTATGCTTCTGATTTAATATAATTTGAGCAATGTATTTGTTTGAATCATTTTATTATTAAATCTTTTTGTTGTCACCATTTGTTTGTTGGTCTTGTAGAAAATGCAATTTTCTCGCTCATAATGACGGTGGAACCGGTACGATTGGGACGCTCTTAGAGGGTCATTCATACTTTTTTTGTTCATTGGTCATATTTTTTTCCCATATCGAATTTTTAATAGGGCAGAAAAATACGATCAAATGATGACAAATTAAAAGTTAACGACAAACAACAATGCATTCGTGATATAGAAACGATGTTACTTTTATTTATTTTTTGGGAAAAGTCTAAAAAACCAATGAACATTACCATTTTAAATAATTAAATCCTTGAACTTTTTTTTTTGAATGAATAAATCATTGAACTTTCTCATTTAGAATGATTAAGTACCTGGTTTTATTTTTAAATAAACAAACCATCGAACCTTTAAAAGTTGGATAGCTACATCCTTTTAACCCAAAAAAGCTACTTGTAATCAGCTAGGAATGTTTTAAAGTAAAAAAAAAAAAACCTAAATCAGTTTTACCGTTCACAAACACTACGCCATTAAAACCCCTCGCACCAACGACATCACTCTCCTTCGCCACCCCTCACTGCCCCATCATAAATAGATTGAAAAAGAGGGAGAAATAGAAGGAAAAAAACGATCGGTAAGAGGGGGATTGGTGGCAGGGGCCAACGACGGTGATGGACGGACAGTGGCGGAACACCATAGGGACAATTGGGGGCCATGGCTAGACCTGGCAAAAACTGACACGACACGCTAACCAGACACGAACTCGACACGAAATAAACGGGTTTGGGTAATACATTTCAACCCGTTTAAGTAAACGGGTTGACACGACACGACACGAAAATTAAACGGGTAAGGTCAGGGTCAAAATTTTCAACTCGAAAATGACCCGAATAACCCGTTTATATATATATATATATATATATATATATATATTTGTGTATATATATATAAGTTTTCATTTTGATGATTTGGATTTTTAGTGTTTTAGATTTGATTATAATTTTGAACTATAAATTTTGGATTTCTAATGCTTTCATTTGAATTTTGTATTTGTATTTTTTTGTGAATTTTCGATTTTTAATTTTAATTTTATAAATGTTAAACGGGTTAGTCGGGTTAGGGTTGGGATTTTCTGACCCGTTTATTAAACGGGTTGGGTTAGGGTTAGACACTTTCAACCCGTTTAACTTTGAACCCGACACGACACGTTTGCCAGGTCTAGCCCTCCCCCCCCCCCCCCCCCCCCCCCGCTTTTTGGGTTAAATACTATATATGAACTACTTAAACACATAACATGGGTAGCTTGGTTGATTACTTGCTTAGTGTTGTATCTATGAGGTTCCATTCCCTTGCCCTACATTTTTCTTAGTTTATGTCATCTTTTTCTTGGGTACATGATTATATATTAAATTATTAATACCAGTATTATATATAAAAATTAGTTTTTAAATAATATAAATAAACAATGTTTAAGTTAGTATATAGTTTTATTAGTTCATAATAATACAAAAAATAACAAATTTTTATTATTATTTTCGGTTAATAGTTTAAAGGTTGTGAGTTTTATGGGTCGTTTACCCAAACACTTAGCCGGAAAATGCTTAACGGCATGATTTAACATTATTATTTACCTTGCTGGATAAGTTTTTTTCTCCATCAAAATAACATCATATGCAACAATTTACCCCGTAAGCGCTAACCGAGGAAGAACCGTCACCTTACTTACTAGGTAAGACTCGTATCCTTATCATCGCTCTTACCGGGTAAGGTTTTCGGTCATTGTCATGTTCATCCGATAAGGTAACATGACTTGGTAGATGCTTACTGGGTAAGCGTTTGGTAAACGACTTCTTAGTCTTATATTAACAAATAAAAAAAATTCTCAAATTTAATGTTAGATCATAGAAAAAAAAAGATAAAAAAAACAAGTTACATGTTGTCATTTGGATCTCTAAACTTTTGTAGTATTATATTTCGGCCCCCCCGACTATAACGGTCGTGTTCCGCCCCTGTTGGACGGAGATAGAGAGCGGAGGATGATGGGGCGGCGAGGGATTCGAATGACATTGGGTTTTCGAACGGTAAAACTGGTTTTTGTTTTTACTTTAAAATCTTCCTAGCGAGTTACAAGTAGTTTTTTTTTTTTGTTAAAATGATACACGTAACCAATTTTTAAAAGTTCGATGGTTTATTTATTAAAAAAAAAAAAGAATGTTCAAGGATTTAATCATTAAAAATAAGAAAGTTCAATGGTTTTTTCATTCCCAAAAAAAATTACGGACTTAATAATTCAAAATGGGAAAATTCGTTGATTGAACTTTTCCTTTTTCCACAGAAGATTCAACGTGTCTTACTAACAAACATAACTTTTTGCTACTTGAAAGTGATAGTGATATTGAATAAACATAACGTCATGTGACGTCTAACAATCAATATGAGTACTGCAATATCATCATGAACGATCTACAAACTATTTACAATGGAAGACTTAAATGTACTTGCATAGCTTTAAATAAACTGATATTGAAGGTCTGAAATACTTAAACTAGCTAAAATAACTAAATAAGTACATAGTCTTACTAAACATGACTATCAAATACACTACATATGTCTTTTCCCCTGGTTGCATTCACCTTTTGACTGGCATTATACGATACTAGTCAACTTTATGTTTAATGAGTTCACAGTTTTAATACTAAATAACTATTAAACATGTTTTATATATACTATGACATACAAGAAACCAACATACTTCATCTGACCTCCACGTCACTCTCAAGGTCACGTAGTCACATAGAAGATCATTTTGTGCCGATTCAACTCATTTATTGTCCAAAATTGTTCATTTTTTTGCATTCAAATGTTGCTAACATACTAAACTACCTTTCAACATGTTTATACATCATTTAAACTAATATATCAAGCAATACTTCTAGCATATGTTCACTCATCATGTCACAACCAATTCACACTTATTTTTGTGGCTTTAAGGCTTCATATTCAATCCCATTACTTATGATACTAATTAAGCACTAAAACGGATATTTGACATACGAATTCTTACCTTAATCGTTACCAAAAGCTTGAACTTCAACAGTTCAACTCCCACTTTCTCCTTTGTTTCTTTGTCAAGTCTCACCAAATCATTTGCGAGTTCTGCTCTCAAACTCGAAATAAGCAAATGACAGTCCTTTGATTGCCTAAAGACCAAAGCTCGTTTGGTTTGACAGAATATTTTTTAGAAATTTGGATTTCATTGAAGAATTTGGAATCTTTGGTGTGTTTAGTTTGTAGGATTTGGAATGAAATTTAATTCCATTCTATATAGATAATATATGAAAACAAATTATAGATAAGTAAATTACTTTTTTTTAATTGATATGATAAAACAAATGTTTTCACATATTTTAAGAACATTATTACAAAGAAATCCTATAAAATCCTGTGAAACACCAACTACCCCAAAGGATTTCTAAATCCAATTTTATAGGATTTCATTGAAATCTAATGATTTCAATTATGGATTTTCAAATCCAATTATTTTGATTGAATTAAAAAAAACTAAAATATTTAATTTTTATTAAGTTCTAATAGTTTATATAATTATTATTTGTATTTATTAACTGTAAAATCATTTTCTTATTATTTTCTTTAATTTTTTTTGATTGATTTAGTACTCTTCCAACCCAACTTTTTTTTTATCTCCTTCCCTTCTTCAGTTCTTTATTTCTCACTTTTTTTTGTGGATTCGTACCATTCTTAGTTGCAAATATAATCATACAAGTCACAATCTAACATCAAATTAACGAGCTCGGATCAAACCAAACAGAAAATAGTCAAATTTACTTAAGACCTAAAACGAACTTGAACTTATTCATGTGTAGAATCGATGAACTCTTAATGGAAACAATATTTCATGTTCTTGGTCACTAACCATTAAGAGTTGATCGATGTAAGTATGAACAAGTTCGAGTTCATTTTTATGGCCTTGAGTAAATTTGGCTATTTTCTGTTTGGTTTGATCTTGTTCATTTGATGTTAGATTACCACTTGTATAGTCATATTTGCAACTAAGATTGATATAAATTCAAGAAAAAAATGAGAAATAAAGTATTGGAGAAGGGGAGGAGATAAGAAAAGGTTGATTTGAAAAAAAAATACTAAATCAATTAAAAATAAGAGTAAATTACATGATTGGTCCATGTGGTTTACTTAAAATTACTGTAACACCCGACGATAATGATAGAGAGAGTGACATGGGCATTAGGGTGCGTTTGGTATGCAGAACAGAGTGGAACATGACAGAACAGAACAAGTTTGTCCCATGTTTGGTGTGACCATATGTGGGACACGCTAGAATTAAGTGGAACAAGCATGAGACACATTTGTTCCACTCCAACCCCATGGAACTAAGTAGAACAACAATATTTTGACTAATATACCCTTTGTTAAAAACAAAAACATAAAACATGTCTTCTCATTATCCACGCCTCCAAGCTAGGGGTGTGCAAGACCCGAATAGTCCGAAATCCGAATCCGCATCTGAACCCAAAATAAGGTCTTTTTGCAAAACCCGAATACCCCAAAATCCGATAATCCGAAACCCGACATTTGGGAGGATATCTGGGTTCGGATTGGGTTTGATCGTTGGCCACCCAACCCGTCTGAAAACCCGAAATAACATAAATCTATATTTTAAATACTATATATATATATTTATCTAATTTTTGAAAATCATAAATTATAGTCTGTTGAAATATTTTCTAAATTTTAAACTTGCTATCGATTTCATCAAGCTTTCAATCGATTGTATTCATCCTAAAAAACGATTGAATTTATATATAACTTTTGCATTATATAATACCCGACCCCGACCGACATCAATCCGAAACCCGACCAACCCAAACCCGAAACAACCTAAAATCCGAAACTTAAAATTTGAGTTTTGATTTTCATATCCAAAATCCAATCGTGATAAATTAATGTATGTTTTTGATAATCCATTGCACTATGTATTAGTGATGTAAATTAGTTTTATGTGATGTAATCTATGATTTTTCATCAGGGATAAACTCTTCATTTAACCACTCTAGTCCTGTTCTGTCCAGTTTTATCATGTCTTGCCAAACGTTGGACAACTGCTCTGTTCTGTTTTGTCCTGTTTTGTTCCATCTTGTCCTGTTCTGTCCTGTTTGCGTACCAAACACACCCTGTCATAATCGCGCCCATGGGACGAGCCTCGGTACACCGAGCACGAGAATGACCTACGACATGTGCCCTGGGCATAGTCGCTCGACGCTCCTGGGTTTATAAATTTGGGCAGATCGATTTTTAGAACCATTTATCACCCAAATCAGTGGTGGGTGCACATTTTAAACCCTAGGAGGCGATTTTCTTGTCTCTCAAGTTCCATCCCCATTTATTACACTTTAGGGTTGTTGGATTCTTGGAGGGAAACATCAAAGACATTCTTGGAGTCATTAAGGAGAGGATAAAGCTTGTTCAAATATCAGATCCTCCTCCTTTTCTTGGGTTTTGCAAGTTATTAGGTTTTCTTCCCAAAACCTAAGTGGTGAGTCCATCCTTCTAGTTTCTAAACTTTGTTATAAGTTATAAATGCTTCATTGATGATTTCCTAGTGTCTATGTTTCTCAAATTTCAAATTTGATGATTTTGGAGAACTTAGGGCAAAACTAGGGTTTTGGCCAAAATGGAGAGTTCGATATAAAATGTTTGGGGGAACTATTCTAAATGGTTGGAGGTGAATATTGGTGGTTGAAAACTTATGAATCTAGGTTTTGGAAGAATTGGCTTGAGGATTCAGATTTTTTTCAAGGAAGCTCAAGTTGGGGTAAAATCTAGATTTAGCCTAAATCTAGCAAGTTGATCAGTTCAAGTTGATTTGTGAAAATGTTGTACATGCCAAAATGTCCATTTTAAAGTGTTTATCTGTTTTACATTAAATTATCAACTGTTGAGTTATTTGGTAACTTTTGATTATTTGAAGTATTTAGCTTTATAAACTTTGTAAAACACCTACATTTGGGATTTTTGGTCATTTTGATAAATAGGACGTGAATGAAGGTGTTTTAATGATTTATTCATAAATGAAGAGTGTTTGGGTCGAAATACAGTTTTAGTGTTTGTTGGAAATATGCATCATACAGGTAATAGGACGTTTTGAAAGTACGGATGTATGAGTCCTTTGAGTTTGGTAATTCCCGACTTTGCAAACATTTGGAAATAGTAAACTTTTAGTTTTGGGCCGAAGGCCAATTGTGAATTGAGAGACAAAGATTCTTGGGAAAAGATGTATTTTAATTTATGTAACCTTATTGGCTCACGTATTATAGCCAAACATTCATTATGCCTTTTGGGGCTTGGTTTATATTCAGATGAGTCTTTGGAACATTTGTTCAGTTTTGGTAGCTCGTTAAGGAGCCTTGGACTTAGGGTGTACTTAGTTGCATCTTATTTGAGAGTTACATGTTTTGAATATGTCTGTTCATTCGTTTGAGTCATGTAACGTTTTTGTTGGATCAAATAATTGTATTCAAGATTAAAGTTAAAGTTCAGGGTTTAAACTGCAATTGTGCTAAAGTTAATTAGAGGGTTTAAACTGTAATATGTTAATAGTTATTTGTAAATGGGCCTAAAGCCTGTTAGAAAGCCCATTATGATTAAAGCCCATATGGCCTAGGTATTTAAAGTTTTGGTTAATTAGTTTTAGGGTTAACCTTTGATAATTATTGTTTTAGAGATTATAGTCAAGTGAAGTTTTCTCTGTAATCAAAGGGTATCAAGAACACTCAAGGGTTTCTTTGTTTATTCAAGGGATTGGTAAGTTATTATTAATCTTTATATCTCTTGATCTTATTGTGTTCTATGATTGTTTACCAACTAGTTAAATCTGGGATAACAAGTGGTATCAGAGCCAAAAGAATCAAGATTTGAATGTTTATCGATTTATTGATTATTGGTTATTCACTGTGTTCATCGACTGTTTATATGTGAAAAATCGAGTTCATGAATTTATGAGTTTTTGAGCATAAAATTGATATGGTTATATGTGATTTATGCATCTGAATGATATCTCATTGCTTAATTGAGTTTTGATTCATTAATCAATTGTTTTCTTTGTGGATTCTGTTGAATCTGGGTTCGACAATCTTCATACTAGTCGACCCCTGGGTTCTTCAAATTGATATTCAAAAAGTTGTTTTTGATCATTAATTCATGTTTGGGTTTGATTGATATATGTTTATGGGCACAAAGACATAGATTTTGCATTCAATTTCTGTGTTTTGAGTGTTTTCTGAGTTTCATCATCGTGTTCTCTGCGTTTCTGGGTTGAGCAAGAACATATCGGTCCATCACTTTATCGGTCTTTGTTTATATCGGTCTTGCATATTACCGGTCAAATCACTCCACCGGACTTTACAAGTTCCCGGTCGAACTTAATACCGGTCGAATTAATACCGGTCGATTCTTTCCGATCTTGCACAATATCGGTCCTCACACTTTACCGGTCGAATTAATACTGGTAAAATCAATACCGGTCCAAGCTATATTCCGGTCGAAGTGGTTTACCGGTCTTACAACCTCCCGGTCGAAGACTTTTATCGGTCGAATATTTTTATCGGTCTTCACTATACCGGTCAACTATATTCCCGGTCGAACAAAGTACCGGTACAAGCAACTTACCGGTCGAACTCTCTATACCGGTCTTAGTCGTTTACCGGTCGAGCATAAGACTGGTTGTTACATCTTACCGGTCAAACAAGGTACCGGTCTAAGCAAAACCCCGGTCGACTCAATACCGGTAGAAGCACATCCCCGGTCGATTTTTGCAAACTGTAATAGGACCCCCGTGCTAAGTCTGCGAAGGGGGACAAAGTTTTGCTCTTGATCAAAATCTTCTTAATTTTTCAGTATTTTATTCATAGATATTAGTGCTTTATACTGTGTGCGAGAACTGCATTTGATTATTTTTGGAAATGTATTTTTCTGAAAATTTTTGAGTGTAGTCTTTACTCTTGATTCTAACGATCTCATCTAGTTGGTTGTCTTGGTACAGATAAGTTTAATTACTAACGGTACAACTAAGATGTCAAACCAACTTCTCTCGATGGGTTCTCAGTCCAAACCGCCTGTCCTTATGGCTGATGAATATCAGCAATGGAAGAAGAGAATGGTCCAGTTTCTGAATCATAAAAACAGAGACTACATGGAATCAATTATCAATGGTCCGGTCAATCCGATGATCAAAGTTGATGGCCAAGCAGCAACTGACACCTCTCCAGAAATCCCAGACATATATGTTCCTAAACCTTATCAGTACTTTACTGAAAAGCAGAAGGAACAGTACAAGACAGATGAAGAGGCTCTTATCTATCTGACCATGGCAATCCCGAACGACATCTACAACCGTGTAGACAGTCGGAACTCTGCAAAGGAAATCTAGGATGAACTATCCAGACAGTTTGAAGGAAGTGAAGCCTCTATCCAAGCTAAGCAGAATATATGCATAAATGCGTACGAAGGGTTTCATGCAAAAGAAGGAGAGACGCTGCTAGAGACCTACAACAGATATAACATCATTCTCAATGACCTGCGGAGGAACAACATCTCTAAGTCTGCTTCGGAGATTAATTATAAGTTCATCAAGAACTTAAATCCAGAATGGAAGAACTTTGCCATCAACCTTCAGATGTCAAAGAACATGGCTCAGGAAAACGTCACTGATATTTTCTTTACTCTTTCTCAGCATGAGGATGAGGTGAGAACCATCAATCTTGAGTCCAATAAACTGAAGGATTATGTGGCTCTCATAGCTGGAAAAAGTTCTGTATCTTCCGCAAGGTCAAGGAAAAAGGTGACAAAAGCTCTAGTTACTGAAGTTACCGACTCTGAATCTGCTTCAAGTGATGAAGAACTGGAGATTGATTCTGATCCAGATATTCAGAAGTTCTCTGAGGACTTGGCTCTTATTACTCGAAGATTCAAGAAGACCTTTGGCAAGAAGAAGTTTTATTCAAAGCCTAAGTACGAAGGTCACAAGAAAGAGAAAGCTGAATTAAGATACAAGCCAAGGCAAGGACGGCGAGAGGAAAGACGAGAAGAGAGAAAAGAAGACAGAAGAGAAGATAAGAGAGAAGAAAAGAAAGAAGACAGAGCTGATGAACCAGGAAGATGCTACAATTGCGGCAAATTTGGGCATTTCTCAAGAGACTGCAGATTCAAGAAGATCAAGAACTCAGACTATTATGCGCGAAAGTCACTTATTGCCAAGAAAGCTGAAGAAGGAAAGGTGATAATGGCTGAAGAAGAGAATTGACTGTTCCAAAGTTCTGATGATGAGGAGCAAGCACACTTCACCCAAGTTTCCTACATGGCAAAGCTAGACGGTGACGATGAAGATTCTGAAGCATATTCTGAAGACGCAAACTCTGAGGTAAGTGATAATTCTGAGCTTATTGAATCTCTTATGGCCAAAATACATTGCATGAAAGATGAATTTGCTTTATTGAAAGGCAAACTTAGCTCTGCACAACAATCAATATTGAGTTTTCGTGATGAAAACGCTTTGCTGAAAGTTGTTGTGGAAGAAAAAGAAAAGGAAAAAGACGGTTTAAAAGCTGAAAAGGATTCTTTGAAAAGCAAAATATCTGATTTAGAAAAGGATCTTGTAAATATCAATGCTGAAAATGTGAGTTCAAAATAAAATTTGAAGTTTGTTATAAAGAAAGAAATGAAGCTTACACCAAAATTAAGCAACTGGAGGACATTAATATGAAACGAGGTCAGACTGAGCAAACATTAAATCTGTTGACCAATAAACTCCAAGACGAAAGGTTTTATAAACTAAAACCAGGTTTGGGTGTGCCAACTAATGAGATTTTGAAAAAGGCACCGGAGCATCTATATAATTTTGATAAATTCGGCTCCGCAATCAGACCCATTCCTGACATTCGTGCAACTTTTGTTGAAGCAAGTACTCCTACATCTTTATCTGAGACCAAAGGTCAAGAAGAAATGGGAAAGAACAAGTTTGGTGACATTGATTCTCAAAATCCTTTTAAATCAGTTGGTTTTCAATATGGTGATTTAAACAAAAGCTATGCGACTCGAAAGATCGAATTTACTGAGTTTGAATCACTATTTACCACACCTTCCAACGAATCAGTTAGCACCAACACAGTTCTACCTGAGACTGCATGCAAATATGATGAGTATGAATCAGATATTGATCCATCTACTATGCCATCAGTCTCAAGTCCCATTGCTTCTAAACCTTTACTTGTTGAAGAGTTAAAGAAGAAACTGTAAACACGAATGAATCTTGTTTGAAAAATGATAAAACGGAGTTTATTGAGTCCATGACTGAAGAATTATTTTCTGAAATGATGAATGCTTCAGACTCTGATCCTGTTTCTATTCCAAAGGAGTCGAATTCTGTGAGTGATCATACATCTGACTTGATGAAGCAAATTGATCTGTTGCAACAGTCTCTTGATGAGGTTGAAGATGAAAACTTTGATCTCAAGTTTAAACTTGAAAAATCTTTGAAAGAAAATCAAGAGCTTTGCACATAAATCAATGATTTGAAAATTACTCTATTTAAAAATGCTTCAAATGATAAACAGATGTTCAACGATCCAAGCTCGAAGGTAAGAACAAATCCAGAATTTGATGCTCCTACAAAACCTTCAGTTGTTTACTCTGACTGTCCTGAATATCTACCGAGCATCTTTGAGAAGGGTGAAACTTCAACTAATTCTAGAAAAGAATCACCTTCTAAGCATGAGACTAATGAGATTCCTATTTCTGTTTCAGATATAAGAGGAAATGGAGTTGGGAAGAGTAAGAAGAATAAAGATCTTAGTTTGAATAAAAAGAATAGTTTGAATTCTAGTAGTTGTCCTACAAACAGTGTTATTTTGAATAGTACTTCTTTTGATAAACATGAATGTAAGATTTGTTCCGATAAATCTAAGTTTATGAATTTTGCTCGAAAGAATCTTTATTGCAAACACTGTTGGGATAATTCATTCAAATACTACTCCCCTCCTAAGTCCAAAAAGAATAAAAGCAAAGCTAAGCTGAACTCTAAGTCTAATTCTAATTCTGATTCTTCTACACAACCCAAAGTGTATCGAGCTAAGGTTGCCAATCCTACTTCTAAAAATCACTTTCAGGAATTAAATGTTAAGATGGTTTGGAAATGGGTTCCAAAACTGCGTTATGAATGGAGAGTGAAAGTCAAACCAGATGATATTCCTGAGTTGCTTGATGCTAACCGCGAAGGACCCATCCTGATATGGGTGCCTAAGCAAAACTAATTGCCTCTTTTGCAGGCCTGTCGATTGTGGGTAATAGATTCCGGATGTTCACGCCACATGACAGGATTCAAGCACCTCTTGCATAACTATGTGGAGGAGCCTGCCGGAGCAGTTAGATTTGCCAATTCTGAAGCCGAAGGCCACGTCAGAGGATATGGAATGCTCGATAACGGTGTTGTGAAGATTCAAAAAGTGCTATATGTTGAAGGACTTGATCACAACCTTTTCAGTACCAGTCACTTCTGTGACATGAAATATCAAGTCCGCTTCAAAACAACTCATTGCTATCTAGAGGATCCAGATGGTTACGAAGTCTTCAAGGCTGAGCGCCATGGAAATCTATACTATGTAGATTTTCCTACACTGTCTGCCACACGTCCAGTATGCCTACTAGCCAAAGCTTCTAAAGCACAATCGTGGACGTGGCATCGACGCTTGTCTCATCAAAATTTCAGATCTATAGCAAAGCTACAGAGACAAGGTCTGGTCAAAGGTCTACCAGAAATGAGGTTCGAAAAAGACTCATTGTGTTCTGCATGTGAGTTGGGCAAAATGAAGCGAAGCTCCTTCAAGTCCAAAGCTAAATCATCGACCTCATCTGCACTGGAACTTCTTCATATGGACCTTTGTGGCCCAATGCGCACAACATCTATCAATGGAAAGAAATATGTGTTGGTAATGATAGATGACTACTCAAGGTATACATGGCTCGAGTTTCTTCGCAACAAGTCAGATGCTCCAGAGTTGATTATCGCTTTCATCAAGCGCATTCAAGTAAGTCTTCAACTGCCAGTCAGAACCATTCACAGTGATAATGGCACGGAGTTCAAGAATGACACCCTGAAGAGTTATCTTACTTCCGTGGGTATTTCACATAATTTCTCCGCCGCCTACACTCCGCAGCAAAATGGCATTGTTGAACGGAAGAACCGCACTCTGGTTGAAGCAGCTCGGACTATGCTTGCTTACTCAGATCTACCCATGTACCTTTGGGCTGAGGCAGTCGCTACAACATGTTTTACTCAGAATTGTACCATTGTGGTCAAGCGCTTTAATAAGACAGCATATGAGTTGATCAACAATCGTACACCTAACATCAAGTTCCTTCGTGTATTTGGTTGCAGGTGTTACATTCTAAAAGAGCGTCAAGGATTATCAAAGTTTGATAAGAAAGCGGATGAAGGATATCTCGTTGGATACTCTCTGACATCCAAAGCTTGTCGAATTTACATTATTGGAACCAGGACGGTTGTTGAGAGCATGAATGTCTCATTTGATGAGAATTCTACAAGGACTTCTGGACACAACAGTTCAGAACTCGGTCTTAACGACAAAGCTTCTATTCAATCAAGAATAGAACCAGCACCTAAAGGATTCACTTCTTCTAACTCTAACTCTACTTCATCTGAGTTAGATTTATTGTTTATTGATGCGTTTGATGATATATGTGCAGATTTTGAAAAAGGCATATCCACATCAATAACAAGTGGTACAAGCTCGGAGGTCCCTACTATTTCTGAAGACATGTCTGGACCTTCCGAAGAAGTCACTAACACTTCATCTCCATCAGGTACGAGTACAAAGTTAGTTTATGACTCTACTAATGCTGAATCTGTCTCTACAGATAATTCTTCTGGAAACGAAGTCCTGAGCACTTCAACTGTTAGTCCAGAAGCTTCAGTATCAGAAACACCAGTACAAGATGTCCCGAGTACATCTATGGAGCAACCTGCCGTACAAGATGACAACGATGCGTCAAATACGCAACAAATAATTGAAGCCTTACCAAGCACACATCGTTGGACTAAGGATCATCCCCTAACCAATGTGATAGGTGACGTACAATCTGGTGTCACGACAAGATCTGCAACAGCTAACTTATGGATGTTTTCAAGCTTCCTCAGTTCCTTAGAGCCAAAGAAAGCGGTTGAAGCTCTACGTGATCCATTATGGATTTCTGCTATGCAAGACGAGCTTCTACAATTCGAAAGGAACAAGGTATGGCGCTTGATCCCACTACCTAAAGGTAAATCCGTTATTGGAACAAAGTGGGTGTTCAGAAATAAGAAAGACGAAGCTGGACTAGTCGTGAGAAACAAAGCTCGACTGGTCGCCAAAGGGTATTGTCAACAAGAGGGCATTGACTATGATGAAACATTCGCCCCGGTTGCAAGGATCGAAGCCATCAGAATCTTTCTAGCCTATGCAGCGCACAAAAACTTTACAGTCTATCAGATGGATGTAAAGTCGGCTTTCCTGAACGGCGTTTTGCATGAGGAGGTTTACGTGGCTCAACCTGAAGGTTTCGTTGATCCTCATCACCCTGATCATGTCTATGTTTTAGACAAAGCGCTTTATGGTCTTAAACAAGCACCACGAGCCTGGTATGAAACTCTCACTAAATTTCTACTTGCTTCTGGTTTCAAGAAAGGTACTGTTGATACAACCTTATTTCTTAAAAGGCAAGGTGAGGACTTGATTCTCATTCAGATTTATGTTGACGACATAATTTTTGGGTCGACAAATCAGAAATTTTGTAAGAACTTTTCAAAAACAATGGGAACAAAGTTTGAGATGTCGATAATGGGTGAATTGAATTTCTTTCTTGGTCTACAAGTAAAGCAATTACCCGACGGCATATTTATTAATCAAGCTAAATATATAAAAGATATTTTGAAAAAGTTCAATATGTCATATAGTTCAGTCATGAAAACACCAATGGCTACTAGTACACTCTTAGACGCAGATCCCTCCGGGAAATCTGTTGATCAAAAGGTGTATCGTAGCATGATTGGTTCTTTACTTTATCTGACTGCCAGTCGCCCGGATATAATGTTTGCCACATGTTTTTGTGCGAGATATCAGTCTAATCCTAAAGAGTCGCACTTATCTGCTGTTAAGCGAATCCTTAGATATCTCAAAGGTTCTCCTAATCTAGGCCTTTGGTATCCAAAGGATTCTCGTTTTGAACTAACTGCCTTTACAGATGTTGATCATGCAGGATGTAAGCTAGACCGGAAGAGCACCTCTGGATCATGTCAATTCATAGGTGACAAACTTGTGAGTTGGACTTCAAAGAAACAAAACTGTGTTTCAACATCCACTGCCGAGGCTGAGTATGTAGCTGCTGCTAGCTGCTGTTCTCAAGTCCTCTGGATGACGACACAGTTAAGGGACTTTGGCTACAACTACAAGCGTGTTCCTATTTATTGTGATTCCAAGAGCGCAATATCTATAACTGCTAATCCGGTACAGCATTCGAAGACCAAGCATATCGACGTACGCTATCATTTGAAATGCACTTTGTTCAAACTGACTTCCAGTTAGCTGACATTTTCACCAAGCCATTGGATGAAAAGCGTTTTCAATTTCTCATCAGCAAACTTGGAATGTTGAACATGTCTTAAACCTTACTCATGATTCTAGGGGGAGTATTCCAAGTTTTGATCTTGTGTGTTATTTTCCAACTGTTGTTAACGAGAGAGGAATCATTTTCATAAATGATTACCATTATTTCTTTTATTTATGCAGGTTTGGTCAAGTGACAATGGCTTCTAATCACATCGGATTAGAACCCGCACTTCAGTGCCTTATTTTTTTTCTGTTTTTTCTTAAGCTTTAAAAAAAAAAATCTTTCAGTTAAGGGGGAGAATATCCGTGATATTAACAGATTTTTGGATACTTAAATGCTTATCTGACCGTGTGTTCTTAAAGATAAATACTTGTGTTTTATCTTGTCAATATACTTTGTCAAGTATTCATACACATAACGGTTCAGAACATTCTATTTTGACTTTGTTATTACCATGTATCAAAAGTTAAATCTTTCTATGGTAATACTCACGTTATTTATATTCACTGTTGATTGAATAAAACGTCATTTCATGTGATTTCATTGAAAATATGTTTATATATTGTTCATATAAACAACATTCGTTTTTGATTCTCCAAAATCTTATTCTTCATGACAAAATGATATGAGCTTAATTGTCAAACTCTTTTAGTTTGAGGGGGAGAATTGCATCGTCATACATAACTGTTTTGACATCTCCGAAAGTCTTATTTCTCATGTAACAAGTGGTATTTGTGCTTACATATACAATAGCCTGTTGAACAACATGTTTTTTTAGGAAAATACATGGGATTCAGTGTGAGAACTTAACAGAACTTCCATGGATTCACGATAACTAGTGTTTCCTACCCAGGAAGTATTCCCTGAGAGATTGAGGGGAGAAGGGTAAAAAGAATTGAGTGTTGGTGTGTGAAAAGAGGTAAAATGGAAAAGAGAGATTGGTTAGACGTGAGTATTAAAAGAAAGAGGGTGAGAGAACAAAGTAAAAGAATATTAAACTCTGCACCAAACTTCTTTCTGAGCCGGGCAACCACGTAATCTGATTGGTTCACATTCTTTGGTGACCATCATTGAAAAAGGCAACTAGCCCATGCCATCTCTTGCATACAACCCCACCAGCTACTCATTCTTTTCTCAAAAAGAGAATGTTTCACATTTTCTGGGGACGCAACACATACGCTATTGGTTCTTCATTTGGAAGATACTAATATTGAAAAAGAAGGAAAGTTGCCCCACCTTCGAACCCTTTCTCATGCACATTGAGTCTTTGTACAATTTGTTGCTGTCTCAACAAGTTTACATACTTTGAGCCTATATTGAAAAAGCAATCATCTATGCTTAATTTTTTTTTTCTAACACATGCACGAGCACACAGAAATTTGTTTTCTGTCAGAACGTTCATAGATAACCATGTGTTATTCGATGATTGAATGGAAGACCTGGGAAGTCTACATCAAACCAACTCCTTATATAGTAACTTTGTGTTACTCAGTGACTTTGTGTCATTGACAGGCATTCTAACTGAGTCATTTGTTGATTCAGGGTTACATCTATTAAACTGTTTGAATTTGAAAAGATTCGAATGGTTACTACTTTCTATTTTAATCTAAAAAGATTGAAATAATCACTCTTTCCATCTGGGAAGACTGCTCTTATTTTCATACAGGGCTCGTTACATGAAGACTGTGCTTACGTGATCATACACAATGGGGGAGATTGTTTTGCAAAGTTTTGATGATGATGATTCTCACCACTCATCAAAATGGGGGAGAAGATACGAAAAGGGAGAATTATCAAATAAGGGAGAATACAAGAAGAATTGTTGACTGAAGATATCAAATATCAAAAGTTTTGAAGTTTTGAAGTTTTGAAGCTATCAACGTCATATCTGAAGAAAAGAGAAGACCCGAAGACAATTGCAAAAAAATTTTAATCTTGAATCCAAAGGGGGAGATTGTTGGATCAAATAATTGTATTCAAGATTAAAGTTAAAGTTCAGGGTTTAAACTGCAATTGTGCTAAAGTTAATTAGAGGATTTAAACTGTAATATGTTAATAGTTATTTGTAAATGGGCCTAAAGACTGTTAGAAAGCCCATTATGATTAAAGCCCATATGGCCTAGGTATTTAAAGTTTTGGTTAATTAGTTTTAGGGTTAACCTTTGATAATTATTGTTTTAGAGATTATAGTCAAGTGAAGTTTTCTCTGTAATCAAAGGGTATCAAGAACACTCAAGGGTTTCTTTGTTTATTCAAGGGATTGGTAAGTTATTATTAATCTTTATATCTCTTGATCTTATTGTGTTCTATGATTGTTTACCAACTAGCTAAATCTGGGATAACAGTTTTAGACTGTAATGCATTGGATCCATAGGCATATGAGTCAGTCAGTTGGTTTAGTTGGGGACTTTATCCTTGTTTTAGGACCGGAAATTATTTATGGCTAGCGGGAGCTCGAGGTATAAATTGTGGGTGGTTGAACTCGATAACCGTGTAACCTTTAGTGAAGCGCTCGAGGTATAGATCGTGGATGGTTGAACTCGATGCCCGTTTGTAATCTAGTCTGGTTATTCATCGTGGAATTTAGTGTCCGCGTTTGAAGTCTAGTGAGTGGTCCCCAAGTCATGTTTTTATGTAAGCTTGCGGTGGTGCTCTGCAGAGCCGTATACGGAGCTAAGTCTTACGGTGGTGCCCATTGTGAGCCAGATACGGGGACTTGTGGTTTTTGTGGTGACACTCATCTAGAGGTCGAGTAGACACTAGGGTCATTTGGGTATCTTGCGGTGGTTTCTCGGTAGGGGGCCGAATACGGGGATCCATGACTCTATGTGAAGCTCGACAACATCGAGAAGTGGCTTAACTTTGTGTGCCCGCCACTTTCGATGGAATTCGGGTCTCCCCCGTCACCGAAAGGTGTTGTTTTGGGTATTGAGTTTTATTATCCATGTTTTCGGTGACGTTTTGTTTATATGGGTTTTTATCCATGGTTTATGGTTTGAGTATTAGGTCTCACTCGTGTTTGGGGATATAAAGTTTTATCCGCATTTCATAAATTGAGAGCTCGATTTCTATTCTCATTTTGAGGGAGTTTTGGGTTGAATTTAATTTACGAAAGAACGTTTTATATCAGGATCTTAGTCCTTAAAATAGTTTGGTTTGGAAAACATTTATATTGGTATCTACTTCGTCTAAAATGCATATTTTTGGAAAACGAGTCGTTTTCATATTCGAAGCATACCATTTTGAAAGATTATGATTTCAATTGCATTTTTCATTTTTAACGATATATTTATTAATGTTGAAAACTCTTGAACTCACTAGGCGTTAGCCTAAACTTTTTATTTGTCGGCATGTACAATAGTCTTCGTGGGAATAATTCTAGTGACACTGTGAAGAGAGGAGTGCTAGTTGCGTGCTCGGAGAGTGATTAGCTTGTTGAAGTCTTCTGCGTTTGTTCTGGGAAGAGCAACTTGTGTTTGGGGTTAAGTAACACCCGACTTCGGTTTAGTACTTGTATATTATTGAGGTTTATGTTTTGTTGAGTTTAGTTATGGAATTTTAACTTAAGGTATATCGAGTTTTGAATTTTATGAGGATGTTTTGTTCCTTATGTTGATATGATACCGAAATTTTTAATTAGTTGCTCTTACCAAATTTGAGGGTATTACAAGTTGGTATCAGAGCTTAAGTTTGAGAGAATTAGGTGTTGATTTGGAATGCCTAGACTCAAACTAGTGTTCTTTTTAGTGATTGAGAGAGAGAATCTCACCAATAGGCACTTTAATATAGGATGTTTTGAGATTGATGGGGTCACTAGGAACGGGAATCACGTCGAGGGTAGCAAGGATGATCATGTACGGTACGTTCATAATTGCACCTGGCCAATGTTATGGTAAACCTACAAGTTACATGTATATATTTGGACAATTTGATATGACGACCGTGGGGGTAGTGAAGAAGTTTCTAAGTGGTTAGCCGTTAGAAGAGGTTGATGATTTTAACATTCGTCACTTAGGATGACAGTAAGCATGATGATTGCGTTAAGTGGACCGTTTCGGGTCGGAATTTTTGGTTGGATTAGAAATATAGACATATGGGATCAATAATATTCGAGGATAAATTGTAAGTTGAACCTATGAAACCCTTGATTGTTGCCTTAAGATGGTTGAGCATCCGGATGACGATAGTGTGACTAAGAAATTGAGGAGCATGGTTTCGAGATAGTGGATGTCGAACAACTTCACGCACATAATTTATTTCTAAAATAAATTACATCGATTATTTCTCATGTTCCAAATCATCATGTGGATTATGTTACAAATCTTGGAACAATGCTTAGTACACACAAGGTTTTAAACCATGATTTCAAGCATGCACAAAATTATTTTATGGCATAAAGTTGCAAACTTTGTTGAAATTTTATTTATTCTCATTGTTGTCCAACGCTATTTCGGATTTTGCGATGTGCGAGTTTTAATGTTGTTTAGGGTCTTGGACAAGTAACTGCAATTTATGACTTTAACATTGGATCTTCTCCATGTATGTTAAGGTTTTGGACGAAGAGTTACCTTCCATTATTTTGGTGATTGAGTCTTATTGGAAAATTGTTATTCCATGCGAGTTCTATTGAAAAGTGCAACCTTATATCACGATGCGATAAAAGAGAAATTTTTTTAAAATCATGACACTTTAGTTATAACTTTGTGTTATAATATTTGATTATTGTAAACGAAAATTTTGGTTCCATTTGATTTTGGGAGTCATTGAGTTTCGTTGAGTTTTATGGAAATTTTGTTGGGTCTTATGGGGTTCTATTTTTCGATGTTTTGCATCGCGTAGATGAACTTCGAAATGCGTAAGCTTTAATTATTGAAGATGTAAATTTATGAGTTTTATGGAGTGTCATGTCTCATGCGGGTTTTGCACACATCATTTCTCAACTGAAAGAGGCGTCTTGAGAGTCTTCATATTGCATAGTTGCACTTTTGGGTTTTATACAAGGGTATTTTGTGTTGGACTTTTGCTTGGAACATTTTTGGGTTGTTGATTTTACTGTTATTGTCTCACGCAATGCATTATATTGATTTACTGGTATGCATGACTTTATGGCCACCATTTTGGGCTAAGAGCATTTTATTTTGCAGTTTAAAAGTTTGAAAACGATTTAAGTTATTTTACGTTTCACCAAATCGCATGCACCTACCGTTTTACTAAGTTTGGGAAATAAACTGATGTATGCTAGGATCGTAGTGGTCAATTTGAAATTTTTGTTGCGCATCTTGTGTTATCGCCACTATTAGCGTGAGTAGTGATCAAATGTTTTTCGAAACATATTTTATTTGTGTGGCGATCGTGACTACTTTGCACACCTACCGAGTAGACGGTAGTGGATTTTTTAACACGCACGATTAATTGTTATAAAACTGTTGTGTTTGAAAGTTTTATAAAATTCCAAATTGGCATATTAGTTTGGAAAACCTTGAACTCATTAGGGCTATAGATTTAAACCCCTATCGAGAAAGAAGTTGTGATGAGGGACTAGAGAAGTCCTTGGGAATTGAAGCGTCGGATGACCTGACTTGTGGTTAGTTTTGAATTTTGGATTTCAGTTTCATGAATTGGTACACGCATGAATAATTGAGGTATTAGATTTATGCTTTCTCCCAGTTAATTAATGGGTGATCTTTCTGCTTCGGTAAATATGCGGGTTAAGGTCTTGTGTGATTGCTTGCTTTTGGTTGGATATGAGTTGTTAGGTTGATTGTTCGACATCATGCATGTGTTGGGGGTGTGCCACCCGGGTGAGTCTTCAGGAATAAAGGAAATATTGTGGTTCGTTTGTTGGAGATGTAAGATTGGGAATTTTAGTGCCATGTTAGGTGTCAACTTTATTTTGGCAATGCAAGATCCGAAATGAAACATTTGACGGTAGACCTACGTTTTCAGTATGACCATTTTGATTTTAGGCGTCGACTTATTCTTTTGAGGTCAATGAATGTTTGGAGTGTTGAAGTACTCTCGTTTGTCCATAAGAAATGTTAGTCTCTCAATGTGTTAGTTCCAGATTTCAAGCATAATCAATCAAGACGAACAAATTTAACAATTAGGATCAATATCTAGAGAGAGAGTGTAGATGTCATAGATCTAACAATGAGTTACAAGATTTTACAAGATATGCACTTCCTTACTTTAACAAGTCTTAGAAAGCCTATTTATATGGTCTAAGGACCATGTACAAACACAAGGTAAACTGTTAGAGCATAAATCTGTTGGATACAAGATCAAGACTACTGAAGGTCAAAGTTTCAAGAAGTCAAAGCTGGAAAGTCAACTCTCATTAAAAGTTAAAGTCTTTTTGTAATAAAAGTCAAAGTCTAGTTGTGTTTGTTTTGTTTCTTTGTATTTGTTGCTAGTATAAATAGTTTTGATTTTGTTGTTCAATATATAGATGACTAGTTGAAGAGTTCAGATTCAGAGAGAGAATTCATAGAGAGATAAAGAGCATATCTAGAGAGAGAAAGTTGTAATACTTTGGATTTTGAAATTGTAATTAAAACAGGTAGTTGTTAAATCCTGTTTGATTGTTTAATTGTGAATTAGAAACTTGATTTCAGGGACACACAATTGATATCAGAGCAGATTCAATTGAAATCATTTCAAGAAAAAATGTTCGACACTGTTACATTGGGTTGTAAATTCAATCTTGAGTTTTTGTGTAAATTTCATGTTGTAATTGAGTTCATTAGTTTCGAATAGTGTTTTTAATCAATCTTGTGTAGGTTAATTGATGAATTGCACTGTAATTGATCATCAATTTTGACCAAAATAGTGTTTTTAGAGTTCACGAGTCGATGCACTGTATTTGGATCGAATTGTATTTTGTTTGTGTTGTAAATCGAAATTCATTACTAGAATTAGTTTCTAGTTGTTTAGGTGAGTGAATTGTCAAAATTTCAGATCAAGAATCAAAGTTTTGATGTGGTTTTGAAAAATCAGATTGGTTTTTTCTTCGAAAAGTTGAAGAACACGCAAGTTCTTCAAGAACACTCAAGATCTACAAAAAGCACAAGATTCATCGGAAGAACGCGCAAACCAAAAGATATTGATTTTGGACTGAAACGCGCAAAGTGCTATTTGCGAGTTCTAGAAATGCGCAAATCGAAGTTTGCGTGTTTGTTTCTTCATTTTGCGAGTTTCCTTCTGCAAGTTTGAGTTCGAGTTTCAGTCTGCGAGTTTACCTTGCGAGTTCTTGAAACACGCAAGAAGTGATCTGCGAATTATCAAAACACGCAACTCAAGTCTTGCGAGTTTGAACATCTTTGTTTAAGTTTGCGAGTTTGATAAAACACGCAAATAGGCATCTGCGAGTTATCCAAACGCGCATGTCTCATCCTGCGAGTTTAGTGATCTGCGAGTTTCAAGCCCTCTTAGTGATCTGTGAGTTTCTATACTTAGTCAAATTTTTGCAAATTGTGATCAAAATTTCTGAATTTTATTTCAAAATTTTCTATTTTTGTGTGATTTCATTTGAACTAACGATCAATTTCAAGTTTCTTATTGCATATTTTTTTCAAAACAGGATGACTTCCAAATAAGCACTCGCTATTGGAACTGACACAAAGCCACCAGTACTCTTCAAGGGAGAGTACGAGCAATGGAAAGATAGGTTCATGGACTTCATAGAAAGACATGCATTGGGTGAACTTATCAAGACATCTTTGGAGGAAGGAGTTATGCCAATTCCAACAACGACTCGTACTGTTGGAAATGAGCAGAGAGAATATCAACTTAAGTTTAATGAATTCACTGATGAGGAGAAAAATAGAGCAAGAGCTGATAGATTGGCAAAGTCTTTCATTCTTCAAGGCATACCAAACGAGATATATGTCAAGATTGACAGTTACAATGCTACTGGAAAGGAAATGTGGGATCAATTGGAGAAAATGATGTTAGGATCAAAGGTTGGTAATCAGCTCAAAATCTCCAACTGTCTCAACAGTTATGAAGAATTCAAGGCCAAGGATGGTGATTCTCTAGAGGCTACTTATGACCGGTTTGTGACTTTGTTGAACGAACTCAGCAAGAACAAAGTAAAGAAGTCACAAATTGAGCTTAATGTCAAGTTCCTTAGTATCTTGCAGCCTGAATGGAAGAGATTCACAAGGCAAATGAAGCAAATGAAGGACTTAAATGAAATACCCCTTCACGAAGTCTATGAAACTCTCAGAAAAAATGAAGAAGAGGTAGACGAGATCAAAGCTGAGAAGAAAAAGGATGATAAAGTAGTTGATCCGGTTGCTCTTGTAGTGAAGAAGAAGTCGGTGAGTTTGAAGAAGAAAAAGAAAGTGATAATTTCTGAATCATAAGAGGCTGAAAGTGAGGATAACTCTGATGATTGTGAAGATCTGAAGCAGGATATGCTTATGTTGACTAAGGCTTTTCAAAAGAAGTTCTACAAAAAGCCAAGCTCAAACAGTCAGAGATATTCATCTGGTTCCAGAAATTATGAACATAAGCAGAAGATTGAAGGAAAAAGAATAGAGGAAAAGAGATCTGATGAGAAGCCATACAAAGCAGAAGAGAAGAGACAGCCAGAATCTACCAAGTGCTACAACTGTGGTAAGCTTGGACATTTTGCTAAAGATTGTAGAAAGCCAAAAGTCTGAAATTCAGAGTACTACAAAAACAAGATGCTTTTGGCAAAGCAACAGGAAGCTGGGAAAGCACTTATGGCTGAGGATGAGTACTGGCTAGATCACTTAGATGAAGAGGTTGAGAAAGAAGAGACAACTCATATTTGTCTAATGGGTAAGATAGTGGATGAAGCTGGAGTTGAAGCAGAATCTGATGAAGAAGACTACGAAGAGGTATGTGATATGATTGAATCGGATTTTTTAAATCAAATGCATGCTATGATGACTAAAATCTAAGAATTAGAGTCTAAACTTAAGCGTGAAAAAGGTTTCATTAAAGATAAAAATCAATCAATACAGAAACTTAGCAATGATATTGCTGAGAAAAATGTTTTGATTGATGCTTTACATAAGAATATTGACACCAGTGCAAAAGAGAAGACTATAATTCACAAAGAATTATCTGAAACAGTTTCAAAGTATAGATTATGTGAGTTTGAATCAAAATAGCTTAATAAAATGTATTCTTCGCTTTCAAAAGAGAACAAATCTTTACTTGACAAAGTGAATGCTTTGGAAGGAAAATTATACACTTTGGGTCAAACTGAACACACCATTCATCTAAACAAACCCAAAGAGAACAAAGAGTGTTGGGGACTCGGTTTTGAGAATCCACACTATCTTAAAAAGGGTATATCTGAAGTGTCTGCACTTTATGATTTTACATTTTTAAGACTAGCATCACGATACCCTGACCTTCATGTTGAGTGGACTAAACTATCTGAAGAGGATGAAGCCAAGGAAAACGAGAAAAGAAAGACCACAACTAAAGTTCAACTTCCATTTCGTTATGAGAAGTTGAATAATAGTTATAGTTCTGATAAATCAAAATTTATTTCTGATGATTATTTTGAGAGCTATTCTTCAAAAGAGTTGGAGGCAAAGCCTATCGAAGGTAAAACTTATGTTCCTCCTCTCGTATTAGAAAGTAAAATTTATGAACTCGAGAATACTCTGACAGAAGAAAGAATTTTGATAGTTTTAGAACAAACTGTGTTCTTAACTGTGTTGAAATTTTTTGATTTTTCTAACTCTTCTAAGACTTCAAATTCTGATGATATGTCTAGTTTACTTAATGATGGGTTTGATTTCTTAAACTCTGATGGTGATTTAGATGACTGTATTGCTCAATTTTATTTTAATACTAAGCTTCCTGATCATTCACCTTTTGTTATTAATTCTTTTGGATTACTAAGTGTTTATGAAAAAGGTGAAACATCATCAAAAGTTGATAAATCAGTTCCTGTGAAAGCCAAAGTTGCCAAAGGTAAAAAGAAGAAATCTGGGCATTCACAGAAACATATCAACACTGGTAAGTCAAAGAAGAAACATTTGTTTGATTCTCACCATTCTAACTCTGAAGTTTCAAAATTTTCAAATGTGAAAAGGAAAAGGCATGGTGATAAGTCTGAGTGGCAACCTAAGAAGAAGATGGATGAGAATACTAAATCATTTTCTAGTACTGATTGTAATAAGAATACTACTAGTAAAGATGATTTGATTGTGAATGTTGCTATTTCTAAAACAAAGCTTGTATCCTCTTACAAGAAATATTCAAGACAACAATTATTCCAGTTATTTCTGTCTGCTAGAAAGTCTTCCAATTATGATAGAAATGATTATGATTCTCGGAAATATTCTGATGTTTGGTTTGGGACGTATCATGTATACTCTTATCGTTCTAGTTCTTCATATGGTTTTTAAAAGTAAAGCGGACCCAAATTTAAATGGGTGCCAAAATCATGTGTTAACACTGTTGGATCCAAATACAAATGAATACCAAAGAAAAAGGATGAATCTGTGTTACAGGAATGTCAAGTCAAGGTTGAGTGAAAGAACTGATGGCTCTTGAATACAAAAGTTCAAGACCCGCACTTCAATGATCAAAAGATTTTACTCCTAAGTTGAATGATATTGTACTCCTACATACATATCTGAGGAAATCAATATTCAAGGGGGAGTATATATATATATATTTGTTTGAAATTTTATGCATCCAACAGAAATGATGATGTACATTTGAGGGGGAGTTAATGCATATCTTTTACACTGATAATTTTTCTGATGCATAATTTCAGGGGGAGTAAAGGTGACGATTTCTGATTACTTCAGATCAAAACTCGTACTTTCAATGTTTTACTGCTTTATGTCTTTTATTTTTTTTAATAAATTTGTGAATAAAGTTGCTTTGACATGACTTTGAGTCTTTTGTAGATTGAGAGGATGCTTACAAGATCATATTTTTATGACTTGATGCTTGACTTCATGAGATTTAAGACTGAATGATAAAGGTTAAATTTCTTATCTTAATCTCATATACGGTTGAAAGAAGGACAACTTTCAATCATAGAAAACATGTTCTTAAATGTTCAAACCACTTCCCGATTTTTAAACAGATTTCATGAATTGGAAGTGTGATTTTAAATGTTTTCATTTTATTTGAGCTTGAATGATTATAAACCGTGTGTTTCCAAAGATAAATACTTGCATATTGTCTTTTCTATATACTATCAAGTATTCACACACACCGGTTTGATTTTTTGTTGAATATGTTCTTACCATGTCTCAAATTTGAAACATATTTTTCGATGGTAAGACACCCCGCTTGTATTTCAATGAATTTTGAGCGTCAATTCATTTCGAAGCATTCTTTCAAGAATGTCTATATTTTTTATTCATATGGACAATATCCGTTATTCTTGACCATAAGCTTTAACTGTTATATCATTTCTTATCTGATCATTTTTCATACAATGTTAGATTTTCAAACAAGTCTCTTTCATTCATATTCATTCATTCAATTTACTTGTTTGAAAATACTTCAATGTTTAAAAATGCTCATATCTTCATGATTATATTCTGAGCATATATACATCTGACATTTGTATATTTGAGCTTTAACTGATATAGTTAAGCCATATTGAGCAACATATGCTTCATAGGAATATAGGTTCTTTGTGCTAGGACTTAAATGAAAACTTCTATGGATTCACGATTACCAGTGTCTCCTACCCAAGAAGTTAATCCATAATGATTGAGTGTGAGGAGTCAAAAAGAAATGAGTGTGGGTTGTGTGTTGAGATAAAATGAAAAAGAGAGTTTGGTTAGATGTGAGCTTAATGATTAAAAGAAAGAGGGTGTGAGATCAGAGTAAAAGAATATCAAACTCTGCACCAACTACTTTCTGAGCCGGGCAACCACATTACTAATGTTTCACAATTCTTCGTGAACATTATTGAAATAGGCAAATAGCTTATGCCAACTCTTGTTAAAACCCCACCAGCCACTCATTTTCTTCTTAAAAAGAAAATGTTTCATATTTTTAAGGGAACACAACATATAATCTATCTGGTTTTCATTTAGAAAATATGGATATTGAAAAAGGAGGAAGTCTGCCCCACCTTCGCACTTCAATCATGCACATTGAGTCTGTATTTATCTACTGTTGTCTCAGTGGTTTACACAATATTGAGCCTTTATAAGCACTTGATGACTTAATTCTTTCTACACTTGCACGAACACACAAAGAATTTGTTTTCTTATCATAACATTCATAGAAATTTCCTTTGTGGTGTTTCGATGATTGGATGGAAGCCCTGGGGGAGTGAACATCAAAAAGCTCCTTTCCTATGTGTATCCGTTACACACAGTGACTTAGTGTTACTGACAGGCATATCAACTTATTCATGTGATGATTCAGGTTTTACACGAATATTTTGTCTAGATTTGAAAAGATCTAGATGAATACCTTGTTTGAATTGGCAATGAATCAGAGGCTCCTTTTGATAGATCAGTGGTCAGAATTGATACAAACATTTCTTGGAGAAAGTTTTGATGATATCGATGCTCGTTTCATCAAAAAGGGGGAGATGAATTAAAGAAATGTCAGATTCAGAAATTTCAAAGTTAAAGATTGTAAGAAGAAAAAGTTCAAAGTTTGAAAGTTTGAAAGATTGTTCAAGCAAAGTCAAAGTTGTTTGAAGATGTGCTGCTTTTTCTGAAATTTTCTTTGAAGATATTTTGCTAAAGGAATTCGAGCTAAATTTGAAGATAATTTCTTTCTGAAGTTTGAAAGAGTTTTGTGAAAGTTTTTGGGGAGATTATTGAAGATCATATCTACCATTCTTGGGGAAGATTGTTACTATTTGTTGAAGGATAGTTTTTGGAAAAAATACTATTGATTTGAAGATGATCCAAGTTAACAAAATTCAACAAAAGGGGAGATACACTTGAAAGAAATTAACAAAGGAAGAGATTATTCAAATTGAGCTTAAAGAGAGAAGATCGCTTTGCAAAATCTTTTTGAATATGATCTTGAATCCAAAGGGGGAGATTGTTAGAGCATAAATCTGTTGGATACAAGATCAAGACTACTGAAGGTCAAAGTTTCAAGAAGTCAAAGATGGAAAGTCAACTCTCATTAAAAGTCAAAGTCTTTTTGTAATAAAAGTCAAAGTCTAGTTGTGTTTGTTTTGTTTCTTTGTATTTGTTACTAGTATAAATAGTTTTGTTTTTGTTGTTCAATATATAGATGACTAGTTGAAGAGTTCAGATTCAGAGAGAGAATTCGTAGAGAGAGAAAGAGCATATCTAGAGAGAGAAAGTTGTAATACTTTGGATTTTGGAATTGTAATCAAAACAGGTAGTTGTTAAATCTTGTTTGATTGTTTAATTGTGAATTAGAAACTTGATTTTAGGGACACACATAAACTTAACTAGCTTTGACTATATTTGACTTTACAATCTTTGACTTTTACTCTTACATCTTGGATACAATAATACTCTAACATTCTCCCCCTTTGTATTCAAGATTTTAAAAAATTGACACCAGTCTTCAGCTCTTGATTCTTCAAAACTTTTAACTCTGACGACTTTAAACATTGAAACTTTGACAATCTTCAAACACTTGGTTTTTGAAGAATCTTGAAAATTCAATCACTTTTTCTTTGTAAAGTCATCAAGTCTCTAAGAAGGAT
This sequence comes from Arctium minus, assembly GCA_954870635.1. Classification (NCBI taxonomy): domain Eukaryota; kingdom Viridiplantae; phylum Streptophyta; class Magnoliopsida; order Asterales; family Asteraceae; genus Arctium; species Arctium minus. The sequence continues at coordinate 49,923,177 of OX941093.1, forward strand.
TTGAAATCTTTAAACATCCTTGAATTTTGCAACATTGAGGGATCTATGGATTGGTTGTATCTTCATCTCTTTGATCTCTGAACAATATTTGAAAAACAAACTTTCTTGAATCATCTTTGAAACATTTTCTTCATAAATCTTTTGAATCTCTCCTTTTGATGAGTTGTATCTTTAGAAGAATCATTCAAATTTCACCAAAACTTTCATCTTACTTGATTCATCCGACTCCAAATATTCACCTGACTTGAAAAATTCAGTATATCTCCCCCTTTTTCTTCAGTTCTGTATCTCTCCTTTTTTATGATTACATCCCTTTTTCAGAAAATCTCTTGAAATATTAACATTCTGACTTGAAAATTCCAAATTATCTCCCCCTTTTTGATGAGTTGTGAGCAGCAAAATCATCAAAACCTTTTCAAGTCATCACTGTCTTTGAATATTAATCTTCCCCTTTATGATAAAATGACAATCTCCGCCCTTTTGATCTGAGTATCCGTCAATTCATAAAATGTATTCATCCGAATCTTTTCAAATTCAGACAAGATAAGAATTCTAACCCTGAATCAACAAATGATACAGTTAGTATGCCTGTAAGTAGCACGAAGCCACTTTGTACAACGGATGTACATTAGAAAATATCTTTTTGATGTTCACTCCCCTAGGGCTTCCATTCAATCATCCAAAAATCACAAAGGAATTTTCTATGAATGTTATGACAACAAAACATATTCCTTGTATGTACGTGAAAGTGTAGGAATGATTGAATCTACTTAAGCTTGAACAAGCTCAAATTGTGTAAACTGTTGAGACAACAACAAGTATTACACGGACTCAATGTGCATGAAAGAGGTGCGAAGGTGGGAAACTTTCCTTCTTTTTTAATATCTAAATCTTCCAAATGAAGACCAAATAGCAGATATGTTGCGTCCCCAAGAAAATTGAAACATTTCTTTGTCGGGAAAGAAATGAGTGGTTGGTGGGGTTAATACAAGAGTTGGCATGGGCTAGTGCCTGTTCCAATGGTCACCAAAGAATGTGAACCAACAGATTATGTGACTGCCCGGCTCAGAAAAAGTTGATGCAGAGTTTTCATATTCTTTTAACTCTGTTCTCACGCCCTCTTTGTTTTTAACATTTAAGCTCACTTCTAACCAAACTCTCATTTCCATTTTACCGCTCAGCACTATGAGAAAAACTCAACTGAATGATTTATTTCCCCCACTCTTTGATTTAAGACCCCTCACCCCTTAATCACTCTAGGATAACTTCCGAGGTAGGAAACACTGGTTATTGTGAATCCATAGAAGTTCTGATAAGCTCTCATACTGATTCCCATGAATTTTGTCCTAAAAATGTGTTGCTCAACAATTTAGCTTGAACAAATAAAGCTCAAAATATGATAACATTGGCAATCAAATGTATGCTCATCAAGAATATGAATGATAATTGAGCATTTGAACGTTGAAGATCTCTCAAAACATGGAAATTGAATGAATGAAATCAATTCGAAAGACTTGTTTGAGAAACTGACAATGTATTAATCAGATCAAATATCAATGGATATAAACATGAAAGGTTAGGGTATCAAAGAACTTGATATTCGTTTATATGAACGAATATAAACAATCTTGAAATGAACGCTCAAGTTTAAATGATGTATGATGCTCAAATTAACCTTGAAAGTAAACGGGAGTATTACCATCGAAAAATTGTTTATTTATGAGACATGGTAATAACAAAGTCAATATGAAGTTGTACCAGTGTGTATCAATACTTGAAAATATAGACAAGATAATGCGCAAGTATTAATCTTTGGAAACACACGGTTAGAAATGATGTTATAATCCGAGATTGACATGAAAAACATTTGAAATCACACTTCTAAATCCATAAATCTATTGTGAATAGAGAAGTGGTTTGAACATTTAAGAAAACATTTTTCATGTTCGAAAGTTGTTCTTCTTTCAAACAATCTAAGATTAATATTAGAAGATACTTACAAACGATTTAAGCTCCCCCTCAAATCATGATAATCTGGGTTAGATTTAGATAAGCTCCCCCTTGATATTTGCATAATATCCTTATCTGAACAAACTCTTCTTTGAAGTATGAGTTCTGAACTATTGTATTTAGAAGTCTAAATCCTTTAAAGACTAGGTTCTGATATGTTGTAATCAGAAACCAAAATCATTGAAGAACGAGTCCTAAACTGATGTGTTTAGAAGTCTATATTCTTTATCATTGAAGACCGGGTCTTGAACTGCTTTGTTCAAAAGCCAATGCTCTTACTCCCCCTTCACTTGTGGTGCCTGCAAAACAGATTGAGTCGCTTTTGGTACCCACTTGTATTTGGGTCCAGATCTATTAATTGCAGTTCTTTTGGGAGTAATATAGTATGAGTCATACCAGTAATTAACAAAATTTTTACTTACAAAATCATTTGCTCCACAGTAAGAACAACAAATCTTCTTTTGATCCGACCTGATAAGATGATTAGCAGAATAAATCGTATCAGGTTTGCCAAAAGATTTATCTTTATGTACACTGTTCTTCTTGGCGTTTGGTGTGGATGCAGATGATTTTTCATTCTTCTTGTCATCAGGAGAACTCTTCACTCTCCCGACCATCTGTCCTTTCTTAGAAGCATGCTTTTCAAGAGATTTGACATAATAGCTTGCTGAAACATCAACAATTTTATCATAAAACAGATTTGAAGGACGAATCTGATTTGATTTAACAATTTTTGATTTGACACTTTTCCTTTTTGAAACTATTTCATGTATAGAACTGGAAGCAGTTTTGAAAGAGAAAATTGATTCAGTTGAATTATCATAAGGTGATTGATTAATCACATTTGCAGAAATCTTTTCTGACAATTCAACATTTGCAACTTCTAGATGCTTTATCTTTTCAGTTAAAATGTTTCTTTCTTCAAAAATTGTATCAAATTTCTTTTGCAAATCAGACTTGACCATCTGCTCTTTTAGAATATCTGATGATAGAACATATAACCTTTTTGTAAGCTTAGATATTTCACTTTCAAAGATTTCTCGCTCTTGCTCAAATTCTTTTTCTAAGTTCTTGTTTTTATTTAAAATTTCCTTGAAAATCCCAACATTTTTCTTTTCAAATATTTTCTTTTCAGAATCAAAATACTTTTTCTTTTCTTGAAAATTTTGTCTTTCCTTTTCAAGTAACTCTTGTAAGGTAGAAATTTTCTTAGGAAGTTCATTTGATTTTTCTTCAAGAACTTTTCTCTTTAGCAAATGTGTCTCTTTCAGTTATTAAAATCTGTTCAAATTCAGAAACTTGCTTTGAGAGTTTTATGCATCTAAGCTCAAGGTTTTTCTTCTCTTGAAATGCTTTCTTTGAAAATTCAGATAGTTTCTGGGTGTAAACTTTCTCCAGATCAGCTTTATCTGCATGGAACTTCTTCTAAAGATCATCTTTATCAGTTTTCAAATATGATTATTTTTCTTCAGATGTCTTCATTAAATCGGTATTCCTTGCTTCCAATGCAAATACTTTTTCTTCAAAAGCTTTAAACTTTAGTTGAAGATCAACTGCTTCAACTTTAAGCTTTGTTGATTTCTCTTCAGTTGTCTTCAATTTGCTTTGAAGATTTGTAATCTATCTCTCTCTTTTGATTTAATAATACCTACAAAATCACATTTAAAATCATTAGTGCATTTTGAACACATAAAATCTTGTGAAAATACAGATTTAGCTTTCAACTTTTTAATCTAATCTAAAAGACTTGAATTCTGAATCTTCAATTTATCTCGTTTAGCTTCTATAGCAGGTATCTCTGGCATATATGCGATTGCACAGTCTTTCTTAGACATCCTAGTTGCCATCTTGATCAGTATGCTTGAAAATTGTTGGGAACTGAAGAATTCATCAAGTATGGTTAATGCTGCTGGTTCAGAGTTAATACTGCTAGAAGACTTAAAGGTTAATACTGCTGAGTGTTACTACTGCTAGTAGTTAATACTGCTAGTCAAAGTTAGTGCTGCTTGAACAAAGTTAGTACTGCTTAGCTAGTTAGTACTGCTAGTGGTTAGTACTGCTTAGTAGTTAATGCTGCTAGAAGGAAGTTAATGCTGCTGAAGATTAATACTGCTTATATGATGAAGATTCGTATGAAAGGATATACATGGAAGCTTAGAGATATACATAGAAGATATACTGAAGATATTTTATTTATTGTAATTATCTTTGTATTCAGTATATATATTGTATTGTTTAGAATAGTTAGATAATTTTTAGTTTTCATTCTTTTAGAGAAAAACAACCTCAAGGCATAGATCCTAATTCTAGAGAAGTAGAATTCGTATTGGTGAGCCTGTTCATCAATATTGAGGTTGAGTGAGTAATCTTGTAACTTCAAAGCATTTAATAAAAGCTTACAGTTTGTTATTCATATTTTCTGTATTGATTTACTTTTTCATTGAATATCAAAGTGTTATTCCGCAAACTTCTTTGATATTGTTTCTGAGAATTCGATCCTGACAAGTGGTATCAGAGCCTGATTTCTCAGAAACAACTATTCATCATGGAAAATCTTGCAGAATCAAGCAGTACTTTGGTCTCAAAGGTTCCAATGCTTAGACCCAATGAATTCGATATGTGAAAGATCAGAATCAAGCAGTACATACTCCTCACTGACTATTCTATGTGGGACATCATAGAGAATGGTCCTTCTGAAGCAGGAAAGATTGGTGCAGATGGAAAGAGAACTCCACCAAAAACTGATGCAAAAAGAAAGATCAGACAGACAGAGATGAAAGCCTTGAGCACCTTGCTCTTGGCTATTCCTAATGAATATCAACATCAGTTCTGTAACGGCACTGATGCAGAGATGCTCTGGAATGCTCTGGAGAAGAGATTCTCTGGTACCAAAAGTACCAAGAGAAATCAGAAAGCCATTCTGAAGCAACAATATGAGAACTTTATGTCAACCAAGAATGAGTCCATGACTCAAACTTTTGACAGGTTCAACAAACTTATTGGTGAACTAGCTACAGTGGGAGTACAAATTGATCAAGATGATCTGAACAGAAAGTTTCTAAGGTCCTTGAGTGATGAATGGACCATGTATACTGTGTCTTTCAGACAGAATGATCAACTGGAAGAAAAGGAACTTGATGATCTTTATAATGATCTAAGAGTTTTTGAATCTGAGGTAGAGGCTAAAAAGAGACCTTCTGGGTATGTTCACAATGCTGCACTCCTTTCAGCATCAACTGATTCTACTTCCAACCTTGAATCAGTTAGTACTGCCAATGGAACAAACCAAGAGAAAGGCACTGAAACTGTGTTTGAGGCCTTTCTGGCAAGTCATGGAAACTCTTCTCTCATTAATGATGACTTGGAACAACTCAATCCAGATGATCTTGAAGAGATGGATATTAAATGGCAGATGGCCATGCTCTCCATGAGAGTTAAAAAGTTCATCAAAAGAACTGGGAGGAACAACTTCTCCTAAAGAAGAGAAGATGGAGCAGGATTTGACAAGTCCAAGGTGGAATGTTACAAATGCCATCAAAAGGGACACTTTGCTAGAGAATGCAGAAGTGGAATGTCTCAGAATAACAACCACCAACAAGCTCAATCTGGAAGCTTCAACAGAAACTCTGCACAAGCCCTTGTCTCTCAACAAGGTATGGGGTTTGATTGGAGTGATCAAGCTGAAGAAGCTATTCAGAATCAAGCTCTAATGGCAGAGGTGTCTGGTCTCCCTACAGAGGTAACTTCTAATCTTTGCTCTCAAAATTGCATTAACACTGTTAAAAGGTATAGGGATCACAACCAGAACATGAGTGATGACCTTAAGAGATTGGAAAAAGACATAAAAGATTATGTGAGGATTGTTGAGAGATTTGAAGAACAGATTAAGGGTTTTCAAGCTAATGAGCTTCAACACTCTTATGACACAAATTACTGGAAGTGGGAGAAGAATGACTTAGAGCTTCAACTGACCAGATCTAAAGAAGAAAGTGAAAAGCTAAGAGGAGAGCTAGCTAAAGTCAAACTTGATGTAGAAAAGTTTTCTAATGCTTCCAAAGCAATGGATTCTTTGTTACAAACTCAGATTCATGATAAACTGAGAAGAGGCATAGGGTACAATACCACACCACCACCCTATAACAACAACTACATCCCTCCTAGTTCAGAGTTGTTAGAAACAAAGGATAGGAAGGATCTACCTAAGGGAGCCACTGAAATAGATCCCTTAGATGAGGTAGTAGTTAAGGATTTGACTGAGAAAAGTGCCAGTGAGAACAGGGATAATAATGTGAGTAAAAAGATACCATTAGAAAACAATATTATCACCAATGAGGGATGTGGGAAAATCTGGGTCAAGTCCAAGGAGATAGAGAAGACTAATGGAAATGATAACAAGGTCCATTACAAACAAACCACAGTTGTGAATCCTGGATCTTGTGAACAGTGTGATTGCAATAAAGCCAAGAGCCTAAATTCTGGTTTAAAAAGAGGAAATCAAAGAAACTGGAATAATCAATGAGCTCAGAAACAAGGAGTTGATCTGAATAAAATCAATAGACCAAAACCTTGTTTTATATGTGGCAAGTTGAATCATTTGGCTAAGTATTGTTACTTTAACCCTATTAACCAACAGATGAACTTTCAAAGATTTGTGCAAAAATCTGTGGGTTATAGGAAGGCTGGAAAGAAACATGTGCTAAAGAAATATGTTGAAATTAAAGGCACTTTAAAGAAAAAGATTTTAAAAGAAAGTATCAAAATGTGGGTGCCTAGAAGTACTAACAGTATTAGTACTGCTAACACAGTTACTACTGCTAACAGTGTTAGTACTGCTGAAAATATTAATGCTGCTAATACTGTTAATACCTCTTCAAAAGTTAATACTGCTAACACAGTTACTGCTGCTAACACAGTTACTACTTCTAACAAAGTTAGTGTTGCTAAGCATGCAAGTGCTGCCAAGGTAGTTAGTACTTCTAAAACTAGTACTGATTCTAGCAAACATAGTTCCAAGCCTATTATTGTAACAAAGTACTCCAAGAATGAGGAGTTAAAGTTCAAAAATCTTGTCAAGAAAGAATGCAAATATTTTGATGAGAAAGGGGTACCCAAGACCACTTTGGCTTGGGTTCCTAAATCATACTAATTGATTTATCTAATGTGCAGGGCAACCAACAGCTCAAGGGAAAGAGCATTTGGCATGTTGATAGTGGTTGCTCTAGGCACATGACAGGCAACATGTCATGCCTTCAGGATTTAAAGCATATCAATGGAGGACATGTTGCATTTGGAGACAATCTTACTGGTGGTAAGATAAGTGGAAAAGGTAATGTCACCAAAGGTAAGATGACATTTGAGGATGTCTACTATGTTGATCAATTAAAGTACAACCTGTTAAGTGTATCACAGGTTTGTGACAAACAACATAGTATATTATTTACAAATACTGAGTGTATGATCCTTGCTCCAGGGTTCAAGGTAGTTGATGAAAGCATGATACTACTTAGAACTCCAAGGAAGGACAATGTTTACTGTCTTGATATGGACAATGTTGATAGTGATTCATCTCTAAATTGTCTTGTTTCAAAAGCTTCTGTAGATGAATCCTCTCTATGGCACAGAAGGATGTGTCACATGAATTTCAAGACTATGAACAATCTTGTTAAAAATAACCTTGTAAGAGGGTTACCTTCAAAAGTCTTTTCATGTGATGATCATTGTGTTGCTTGTCTTAAAGGCAAACAACACAAAACTTCTCATAAGACCAAAGAGTTAAATTTTGTTTCTACTTGTCTCCAGTTATTGCATATGGATCTGTTTGGTCCTACAAATGTTATGAGTATAGGCAAGAAATCTTACTGCTTGGTTATTGTTGATGATTACTCCATATTTACTTGGGTATATTTTCTAAGGACTAAGGATGAAACAAGTGGTCTTATCAAATCCTTTATTCTAAGAATTGAAAACCAAACTAATCAAAGAGTAAAAGTCATTAGATCAGATAATGGAACTGAGTTTAAAAATCATGATCTAAACACCTTTTGTGAAGAAAAAGGTATTGAGAGGCAATATAGTGCTCCTAGGACTCCTCAACAGAATGGTATTGCTGAAAGGAGGAATAGAACACTAATAGAGGCTGCTAGATCTCTGTTGGCTGATTCAAAATTGCCAATTACCTTCTGGGCTGAAGCAGTTAATACTGCTTGTTATGTCCAAAACAGAGTTCTAGTGGTCAAGCAAAAGAACAAGACCCCATATGAGCTTTTAAATAAAAGAAAACCTTTTATTGGTTTCTTCAAACCTTTTGGGTGTCCTTGTACAATTCTAAATACCAAATCTCACTTAGGTAAGTTTGATAGCAAAGCAGATGATGGATTTCTTGTTGGATATTCATCTCAGCGTAAGGCCTACAGAATATTTAACTCTTCTTCTAGAATAATTGAAGAAAGTGACAATGTCAAATGCAATGAGAGCACACCAAATCCTGTTGGATCTGGACCTCAGTGGCTATTTGACATTGATTCACTAACTAACTCTTTTAGTTTCAGTAATGAGTATACATGAACAGGAAGTGGAGAATCAGGGATCACACAAGTTCAAGAAAGTATATCTAAATCTGTGATCTTTCCCATACCCACAGTAAATTCTGGTGAAGATTGTGAAAAGGAATCAATTACTGAACCAAGTCAGAGTGAAGAAGACACTAGAGATGAGGAGACTCAAGAAAATAATGAAGTGGCATCTGAAAACACTTCAGTTGAGCTGCATGAATCTAATCTTGAGGCTGGACTGAATGAAGAACCTAGTCATAACACCAGAGTTCAGAAGAATCATCCTCCACAGCTGGTAATAGGAGATATCTCTTCTCCTATGATGACTAGACATCAAAGCAGGCTTCAAGAAATGCAAGATCAACAGCATACAGTCCTTTCTTGTTTTCTATCCCAGCTTGAGCCTAAAAAGGCACATGATGCTATGAAAGAATCTAGCTGGATAGAAGCAATGCAAGAAGAACTGTTACAGTTCAAGCTACAAGATGTATGGGATCTAGTAGACCTTCCTAAAGGTCACAGAGCAATTGGCACAAAGTGGATTTTCAGAAACAAGAGAGATGAAAGAGGTATTGTCATAAGGAACAAAGCAAGGCTGGTGGCTCAAGGCTATACTCAAGAAGAGGGTATAGATTATGAAGAAGTTTTTGCACCTGTGGCTAAGATAGAAGCAATCAGACTATTCCTAGCCTATGCTTCTTACATGAACTTCAAAGTCTATCAAATGGATGTAAAAAGTGCTTTTCTCTATGGATCAATTGAAGAAGAAGTATATGTCTGTCAACCACCAGGGTTTGAAAACCCAAGCTATCCAGACAGGGTATACAAATTAAAGAAAGCACTTTATGGACTACATCAAGCCCCAAGAGCATGGTATGACACTCTGTCATCCTATCTCTTGGAAAATGACTTTGAAAGAGGAGTCATTGATAAGACTCTATTTATCAAAAGAAAGAAGAAGGATATCTTGCTGGTCCAAATCTATGTTGATGACATTATCTTTGGATCTACAAGAAACAACATGTGCAAGGAGTTTGAGGATTTAATGCATCAAAGGTTCAAAATGAGTTCCATGGGGGAACTTACTTTCTTCCTTGGACTCCAAGTTCAAAAGAAGTCAGATGGCATTTTCATATGTCAATCCAAGTATGTGCAGGATATTCTAACCAAGTTTGGTTTCTCAGAATCAAAACCTGCCAGCACACCTATGGAAACACACAAGCAGATCACAGCAGATCTTGAGGGGGAGGATATGGATGTGCATCATTATAGATCCATGATTGGCTCTCTCATGTATCTCACAGCATCAAGGCCAGATATAATGTTTCCAGTCTGTGTATGTGCAAGATTTCAAGTTAGGCCAAAGCAATCTCACTTTCAAGCTGTTAAGAGGATATTCAGATATCTCAAAGGGCAACCCAGATTGGGACTTTGGTATCCTCATAACTCACCTTTTGACCTAATAGCATACTCAGACAGTGATCTAGGTGGGGCAAACTTGGACAGAAAATCTACTTCTGGAGGATGTCAGTTTTTGGGTGCTAGACTAGTCTCATGGCAGTGCAAGAAACAAACCACAGTATCCACATCTACAACAGAGGCAGAGTACATAGCAGCTGCAAGTTGCTGTTCTCAAGTCTTATGGATTCAGAATCAAATGTTGGATTATGGGGTAACCTTTCTACACACTCCAATCTTTATTGACAACAGCAGTGCTATTAGCATTGTGCATAATCCAGTCAAGCACTCAAAAACAAAGCACATTGAAATCAGGTATCACTTTATAAGAGATTGTAATGAAAAGAAACTTATTCAAGTTGTCAAAGTTCACACTGATAATCAGTTTGCTGATCTATTCACTAAAGCTTTTGATGTGGGTAGATTCACTTTCTTGGTAACAAGTGTGGGAATGATAAACTCTGAATAATCTCCTTCTCAAAAAGTGGTTTTATATCTGCATAGTATTCCTGGAGTTACTAATCTTCTGTTACAGGATATGCATAGCAGTACTCAGTGTTTAGCAAGTTTAAAAGGAGTATTTCAGTTAATACTGCTAGTGGTTAATACTGCTTTCAGTTAATACTGCTAGTGGTTAATACTGCTTTCAGTTAATACTGCTAGTGGTTAATACTGCTTTCAGTTAATACTGCTAGTGGTTAATACTGCTTTCAGTTAATACTGCTAGTGGTTAATACTGCTTTCAGTTAATACTGCTAGTTAGTTAATACTGCTAGTAGTTAATACTGCTCTAGGTTAATACTGCTTATGTTCCGAATACTATAAATACTCTTTACCCGCCTAAAAGCTCATAACGACTCTTTGCATACTGTTCACTTGCGCTCTAAACCCTTTCTCTCTCAAGTTCGAAGTTTTCAGGCAAGTTTTTCACTAAGACCAATGGCATCCATGGCTTTCATCGACGAGCACAACGAGATTGCGATGCTACAAAAGCCAAAGCAAGCTTCAGGATTTCATCAGATTGTGGATTTCCTCAAGACAAGCCACATTGCTCATGCTCTTATTGTATCCCCTACAATCTACATTGAGCATCAAAGGCAGTTCTGGGCTAATGCAACCATTGTTGTGGAGAATGGTGTGCAAATGATCAAGACAAGAATCTGTGATCAATCACTTACAGTTACTGAAGAGGTTATTCGCATCAGTCTACGTCTAGACGATGCCTCTGGTATAACTTCTATCCCAAACGATGAACTGTTTTCAAATCTTACAAGAATGGGGTATGGAGGCCCATTGGGTGTTTTCAAATTTTCTAAAGCAAAATTCTCACCCCAATGGCGTTTCTTTGTCCATACTCTTATGCATTGTATATCCAAAAAGACTACTGGATGGAGTGAGTTCAGCAGCACTATTGCTTATGCTTTGGTGTGCTTGGCCACTGCCAGAAAGTACAATTTTTCTAAAATGATTTTCAGTGATCTTGTCTCAAACATGGGAAACAAAAAGAGCTTCTTTATGTATCCCAGGTTTGTTCAAGAAGTTATTACTAATCAATTGACGGATATACCTCAACCTGTTGGGGTATATGTACCTAAACCCCCCAAAGGCAAGGTTTTCTCAAATATGAGAAGATCTGCTGGGGACTCTGAAGGAGTTGACACCCCATTGTTCTCTACAATGATGGTGGTGTCCCAAACCAATGAAGGTATGGCAGCAGGGTCAAGGCCCCCATTAGACCAACCCACTGCTAGCCAAGCCCAACCTTCCCTCTCAAAATCAATTCCCCAGTCCCTTCTTGAAAAACCAACCTCTCCCATCACCCAAACTTACAAGAGAAAACAGGTAAAGAAGGCTCCTTCCCTTCTTGTACCATTACCCACTAAGCCTATAAGCCCTCTAAGGGAGAATTCTCCCCTAGAGAATATCCAAAGGGAAACCACAAGGGTGTCTCCCAACCCAAAGGAGGTGCTCTCTGAGGAGGAGGTAGAGCATATGGGTGATGAGGCTGCCACTACTCCTGCTAGTACAGAGGAGGAAAGTGGTAACATCAATAAGACCTCTCCCATGGCAACTTTGAATGAGCAATCATTTGAAGGTCCCTGGTGCCAAGAAACCACAGGGGTGGATAGTGCTTCTGCTAGGCAGAAGACTTCCACTACTAAAAGATCCAATGATCCTTCAATAGGGGGTAACACTCCTGGAGAAGGTGAGGACAGATATAACTATGATGAATTGATGGAAGCAATGGGTAACATCAACCTAGATGTTCTGAAACAAGGAAAAGAAATAGAGGAGATGAAGCTGGTGATCCTGTCACAACAAGTTCAGATTGCCAAATTAAAGAAGATGGTGACAAAGCTTGTACAGAAGAAGAGAAGAAAACAGTTTGTTTTAAAGAAGAGGTCAACTAATAAAGATGCTTCCAACAAGGGGGAGAAAGAGGCTGAAAAAGAGAAAGCAAATCCAGCTGAGAGGGCATTTGAGGTTGAGGAGGAGAAAGAGGCAGAAAAAGAATCAGAATTTACTGAAGCAGCAGAAACTGTTAATACTGCTGAAGCAGCAGTAACAGAAGCAGCAGTAACAGGGCTTTCTGTTGAAGAAATGGAGATTGTAGAAACACTAGTCAAAGCAAAGAATGACACTCCTGAGGCTACTCAAAAGGCCAAGGGAGTAGTCATCAATGAAGGAAAAGTTCAACAAAAGGCAACAGAAAAGGCAAAGGAGACAAAAGGAAAAGGAAAGGAGAAAATGGTTGAAGCTGAACTGCCTGCCAAGAAAAAGAGTCAGATTGAGTTGGATGAAGAAATGGCAAAGCTACTTCAGGTTGAAATGGAAAAAGAAGAACAACTTCAATCAGAGAAGGATAGAGAGCTTGCAAAGATCATGGCTAGAAAGTTGAATGCAGAATATCAGAAAAGCATCAAAGAAGCAGCTCAAGCCAAGAAAAGCTCTGTGAAAGTTTTTAAGCAAAGAATGCCATTCAAAAAGCAAAAGAGACAACCCTCCAAAACATTTTTGGCCAATCAGGAAAGAAGAAAGATGATAAATTTCCTGAAAGGTGCAATTGGTGTTAAGGGGGAGATATTCACCAACATGGCATACACTCAGGTTAAGGAGTTGTATCAGAAAGAGATGCTTAAGCTTCAAGGTGATTCAGTCCAAAGGGAAGAGGCTGAGAGAAGAATGAAGGAAAGGCATGACCTGAATATTCAAAAGCCATTCCCTGAGGACAACACACCTTCAAAAGATAAAACTGAAGAGATGAAGGAAGAACATGAAGGTGTTGGTATAGAAGCTACATCTGTGAAGAGGGTGAAGTCAATTGCCTCCAAGAAGCAGAACAAAAGGCCAAGAGTTGAAGAAACAGCAGAAACAGCAGAACCTTCAGTTACTTCTACAACTGAATCTGTAAAGAACCCAGAACAATCCAATAAGCAATATAATCTTGATTTTTATATGACTACAACAGCTGATGAACCAGTTTCAGTTGATCCTATCTCTATGAAAGCTCCAGAAGTTATCTTTTGGGATATTTTGGAAGATCAAAGGAAGAAATACTTCAGGCTTAAGAGAATGGGAGATCTATATGAAGTGTACTCTACTTGGGGTAGACTCATAAGAAGTTGTTCAAGATCAGATTTAGAAGAGATGTTTAAAGTTGGGTTGGAGATATATGAAAAGGAACTGAAAGGAGAAGGAATGAGCTTAATCAGATTAGCTATGGAGTACTTATGCATGATGTTTGACCCTAGCAAAGTTCAACATGTGATCAGAGATTTGCATCTACAGAATAAATTCCAAAGAATAGAAAACTGGATGATATTTGAAAGGTGTGGAGTCTATGTCATCACTGTGGACAGAGCTTATCATGAGTACTACTTAGTTGATAAAATCTATGATCACAGCAAGGCCAAATTACAAGCAATGTTGAATGCAAAGCTTACATGTTCAAAAGATTCAGAAATGGCAAAGATTGTGGTTAGCAGAATCATTAATCAAAGTTTGGGTTTGGATCCTAATCTAGGAGTATGAATTGAGGTGTTGAAAGCATCTTGAAGAAGATTTGAAGAACTTGACTTCTCTTCCTAAAAGTCAAGTTAGGGGGAGATTGTTGGGAACTGAAGAATTCATCAAGTATGGTTAATGCTGCTGGTTCAGAGTTAATACTGCTAGAAGACTTAAAGGTTAATACTGCTGAGTGTTACTACTGCTAGTAGTTAATACTGCTAGTCAAAGTTAGTGCTGCTTGAACAAAGTTAGTACTGCTTAGCTAGTTAGTACTGCTAGTGGTTAGTACTGCTTAGTAGTTAATGCTGCTAGAAGGAAGTTAATGCTGCTGAAGATTAATACTGCTTATATGATGAAGATTCGTATGAAAGGATATACATGGAAGCTTAGAGATATACATAGAAGATATACTGAAGATATTTTATTTATTGTAATTATCTTTGTATTCAGTATATATATTGTATTGTTTAGAATAGTTAGATAATTTTTAGTTTTCATTCTTTTAGAGAAAAACAACCTCAAGGCATAGATCCTAATTCTAGAGAAGTAGAATTCGTATTGGTGAGTCTATTCATCAATATTGAGGTTGAGTGAGTAATCTTGTAACTTCAAAGCATTTAATAAAAGCTTACAGTTTGTTATTCATATTTTCTGTATTGATTTACTTTTTCATTGAATATCAAAGTGTTATTCCGCAAACTTCTTTGATATTGTTTCTGAGAATTAATTCTTGTTGAGAATTCGATCCTGACAAAAGTGATCGTCCAAAGAATTCAGATACAACTTGACTGAGTTCTGTCCTTGAAGAAATTGTAGTCACGTATCGCAGATCAAGAGTTGCGAGTTCTAAGAAGTCGCAAAAGGTAGTTTGCGAGTTCTGTACTTAGCAAACTCGAGAAACACAAGATCACTTGTCTCAAGAGTCTGCAAGTTCTATATTTAGAAAAACTTCAACAAAATTCACAAAATCTTCCTTTGCGAGTTCCGTACTTAGAAAACATTTCAGCAAATAACTTGTCGCAGATCTCTACTTGTCGAAGAAGAGGTTGTCGCAGAGTGTAGCTTACGAGTTCTTACTTGTCGCACACCGAACCTTGCGAATTCTATACTTAGAAAAATTTTAAGAAATAGAAAAACACTTGAAAAGAGGTTCCTTGCGAGTTCTTGCCTTAGTCACAAATAAGAACACAAAACACAAAAAATACTTGGTCTGTGACTTCTTCACCCCTGCTAGTTCTTCAAATCTGCAAGTTCTTCTCGATCAATTTCTGAACATATTCTCTGGAAACTTTTTCGATCAAAAACCACTAGAAATTGAATTTCGATCTGCACACAGTCTAACAGCTTTTTCGAACAAAAATTCACCAAAATTACAAAATTGAATCAATCTGCTTCAAATTAGCCAATATGATCTAAACAGAAAATATTCTAAAGAACAAATCGAACACAATGTAATCAAGTTTCGATCTAAACAACTCAAACTTGGCAAAATTCAAATTCTCAACAGTAACTTTCCGAAAATGGAATGCGACCAAATCAAATCCTCAAACTTTGATCATTTTTCTGAATCTTTGTGTAGCTCTGATACCAAATGTTAGTTCCAGATTTCAAGAATAATCAATCAAGACGAACAAATTTAACAATTAGGATCAATATCTAGAGAGATAGTGTAGAGAGAGAAAGTGTAGATGTCATAGATCTAAGAATGAGTTACAAGATTTTACAAGATATGCACTTCCTTACTTTAACAAGTCTTAGAAAGGTTATTTATATGGTCTAAGGACCATGTACAAACACAAGGTAAACTTAACTAGCTTTGACTATATTTGACTTTACAAGCTTTGACTTTTACTCTTAAATCTTGGATACAATAACACCCTAACACAGTGTCAGAACTCTAAGGAGATTAGACGTTGGTAATTAAGTACCGTCGAGTAAGCTTTTCTTGATATAGTAAAGATTTTATCGACCGAGTGTTTGATGTTCAAGTATAGTTTGGAGTTACGCAATCACCTAATTTAAACAAGCCGACTCCCTGGAGAGCGTATTGGCACGTCCCTGGATACAAAGATCTGCCAATATCGAGGGCGAATTGTTAAGGAATCTAAAGAATTTTTTGGTTGGTGATGATCACTGGAATACGGATTCAAAACCATGTTGAACTGAGACAAGTTAATCAGTGGGAAGTGGAGGCCACAAGCTACCCTTGGGGTATTACGTGTCACCTAAGGTTGGGAGACAACCGTAGCCTTGTGGTTAGAGGATACTCTAGTAAGTTAAGCGTTCACTCGGATATAAGTGTCATTTGCCTAAAGCGACATTGGTCGTGAGTATCAGCATAAAGTTCTCGCGATTGTTCTGACAAGTGGACTAGAGATATCTACTCGTAATCAGAGATAATTTATTATGAGGGCAACGTTAATTGGGAAGCTAGATTTCGAGGACGAAATATCTTTTAAGGTTGGAAGGATTGTAACACCCGAAAACTCGTAGTAGGTAACGCTAAAAATTTAACCCTCCATCCTTGATTTATTTAATGTAAGACTAAACTTTAATGACTAGTAACCAAGTCTTACGTTCTAAACCTTAAGTGTGGGATTTCGAGTCAGATTGATCGGAGAAATATCGAGTTCGGGCCGTGAGGCGAGAGTGCCAGCGACTATGACAGAAGTCATAGTCGCGCATCAAGGTTCCAAGCCGGGGGATGGTTTCGGTACCTCACCGGCGATAATGACAACGAGATTAACATTTTCATTATCGCCCTGTCACAATCGCGCCCATGGGACGAGCCTCGGTACGCTGAGCGCGAGAATGACCCGCGACAGTGCCCTGGGCATAGTCGCTCGATGCTCCTGGGTTTATAAATTTGGGCAAATCGATTTTTAGAACCATTTATCACCCAAATCAGTGGTGGGTGAGTATTCTAAACCCTAGGAGACAATTTTCTTGTCTCTCAAGTTCCATCCCCATTTATTACACTCTAGGGTTGTTGGATCCTTGGAGGTAAATATCAAAGACATTCTTGGAGTCATTAAGGAGAGGATAAAGCTTGTTCAAATCTCAGATCCTCCTCCTTTTCTTGGGTTTTGCAAGTTATTAGGTTTTCTTCCCAAAACAACACCTACATTTGGAACATTTGTTCAGTTTTGGAACATTTGTTCAGTTTTGGTAGCTCGTTAAGGAGCCTTGGACGTAGGGTGTACTTAGATGCATCTTATTTGAGAGTTACATGTTTGGAATGTGTATGTTCATTCGTTTGAGTCATGTAACGTTTTAGACTGTAATGCATTGGATCCATAGGCATACGAGTCAGTTAGCTAGTTTAATTGGGGACTTTATCCCTGTTTTGGGACTGGAAATTATTTATGGATAGCGGGAGCTCTAGGTATAGATCGTGGGTAGTTGAACTTGATAATCGTGTAACCTTTAGTGAAGGGCTCAAGGTATAGATCGTGGGTGGTTAAACTCGATGCCTGTTTGTAATCCAGTCTGATTATTCATCGTGGAATTTATTGTCCGCGTTTGAAGTCTAGTGAGTGGTCTCCAAGTCATGTTTTTATGTAAGCTTGCGGTGGTGTTCTGCAGAGCCGTATATGGAGCTAAGTCTTGCAGTGGTGCCCATTGTGAGCCAGATACGGGAACTTGTGGCTTTTGTGGTGACACTCATCTAGAGGTCGAGTAGACACTAGGGTCATTTGGGTATCTTGCGGTGGTTGCTCGATAGAGAGCTGGATACGGGATCCATGACTCTATGTGAAGCTCAAAAACATCGAGAAGTGGCTTAACTTTGTGTGCCCGCCACTTTCGATGGAATTCGGGTCTCCCCCATCACCGAAAGGTGTTGTTTTGGGTATTAAGTTTTATTATCTATGTTTTCGGTGACGTTTTGTTTATATGGGTTTTTATCCATGGTTTATGGGTTTAGTATTAGGTCCCACTCGTGTTTTGGGTGTTTTGTGATATAAAGTTTTATCCGCATTTCATAAATTGAGAGTTCGACTTCTATTCTCATTTTGAGGGAGTTTTGGGTTGAATTTAATTTACGAAAGAACGTTTTATATCGGGATCTTAGTCCTTAAAACAGTTTGGTTTGGAAAGCGTTTATATTGGTATCTGCTTCGTCTAAAATGCATATTTTTGCAAAACGAGTCGTTTTTATATTTGAAGCATACCATTTTGAAAGATTGTGATTTCAATTGCATTTTTCATTTTTAACGATATATTTATTAATGTTGAAAACTCTTGAAAGTGCAAGTCTTAGACGTTTGCCTTGCTTCTGGGGTTGGGGTCTCATTAGTAGGAATTGTGGGTCAGGTACCCCCGAATCCCGCCCCCAAAAATGTTCTCCACGACCGCTTCGTGTCTACGGTTGTTAGTATCCCGGTCTTCCAGTAGCTTCAGAAACATTTCTTGTTGTTGGGCCATCGCCGCATTCATGGCTTGCATCATCTGATCTAACATCCTTGATTCCGGGGTCACTTCTTCCATTATTGGTTCGGATGAGGCTATGTTGCGACGGGGCACATGTTCGAGCCCTCCGCCCAACACATTTTGCGGCCACGGGGGCAAGTCTGTTGTTGTAACTCTAGGGTGGTCGGTCGTAGATGTCGGCGCCTCTTGACCCTCCGGCCGATTTCGAGTATTTACCATTGTCTGCCACATATACGCGAGAATATAGATGAGAGATAGATTATACGAATTATAGACAAGGAAACGTACTACTACATTTATTAATCATTATAACAATGGGTAATAAGCATAATCACGTAAAATACATTCATAATAACGTTAGCTAAGTGAAATTATGAATATGCGATACGTAAAAGTTTCATCGCCATTACCATAACTCTCAATTAGTGTAATTTCCGTCGACTCTAAGACCGTCCTATCTTAAGATTTCTACCTATTCTCACATCATCATAACTTAAAGTCACAACTTAAAGTCTAGGCATTCTACTTCCATACCTAGTTCACTTAAACTACTGCTCTGATACCAACTTGTAACACTCTAAATTTTAGAGAAAATAAAATTCGAAATTCCGGCTATATGACGGCTATAAAATGAGCATAACATGAATAAATATAACCTGACAAATCAATCCTAAAGTATCATCTCGAAACGGGGAATAACTAACGTTCCAACGTTGGACCAATTATTACCACAATTATGGGGTCATGACTCCCAATTGAAATCAAATATGTCACATAACGCCAATTAAGGCCAACCGGACAATCCAACAATTAATCATACTACCCAAGATAATTACAAGTGTAGGACTCCCTATGATATTTCACATAAATCACCAAGAGATTTCTAGTCAGACCTAGCAAAAAATGACACGACATGCTAACCCGACTCGAACTCGACATGAAATAAACGGGTTTGGAAAACACATTTCAACCCGTTTAAGTAAACGGGTTGACATGACACGACACGAAAATTAAACGGGTAAGATCAGGGTCAAAATTTTCAACTCGAAAATGACTCGAATAACCCGTTTATTATTATTATATAATTTATATTTTTTTTAAAACAATTATATAAATTATATTAAACTCTTTATTTGGACTATAAAATCAAGTATGGGTTTCATTACTTATCTGGGCTCACATTTGGGCTGTTTAATCTTGATCTAAATATAGTTATATGTTTAGGCAACTATTACTGGGCCTTTAGGGCTTAGTCGCTTAGGCATTATCTCATCACGTCGATCTTGGAACTGGATAGAAGAACGAGAATGAGAATGAGACAGTGAGTACTAGCACGCCGAAAGCGGGATTTCAACTTTTCAAGGTGTCGTTTCGATGTTTTATTCGACGATTGAAATCCCCAACGCTAATATTCAACTAATGATGATCGATCTTCTTGGTTCATTTCTCAGATTTCTCCAGGTATGCTCTCTGCTATTCTCTTCTTTTTTTACTTTTTGGTTTTCAAATATTCATAGTTATGCAGATGCACGGTAATTTGTATAATTATAGAATGAGAAAATGATTATGATCCTTGATTTCAATCGTTGCTTGTTTTATATGTTTCTATTTTTCTCAATTGTGAGATCGAATAAAGTGTTAATTGTCAAGTTTTGAACTTAATACAGTTGGAATAATGGGAGAAGTATATTTTCAAAGACCTTCAAGTTCTTTCTACTTTACCGTATGCATTAGAATCCCCACTACCAGAAGACCTACGTCCTTCAATGTGTTTAAGCCCACAAATATAAGTTCATAAAACCTTATATAGTAATATATACGCATAAAACATGATGATGATGAATTCAAGTACACACATTCTTATTGTCAAACATGGAAATATAAAAATCAACTAGATAGGTGGGGATGTTACAGAAATCAATCAAACACCTTATTACCTTAAGCATGTTAGGATCTCTTCCATTTTAGGTGAAAGGCTCTAAACCTACTAAATAACTTAAAGTGGGTGTTTTTTGAGATAATTAAAGTGGGTGTTTTTTTAGACAATTAAAGTGGGTACTTTTTTGAGCAGTTCGTTCATGCCAGCAACTGTCATATGGCATTGAAATATTCACATTGATTGATCACATTCTTAAGGCCTAATTATTTATCCCCTTTGTTTTTACATGATACAAAATCTTGAAATTATCTTATTCCACACAGGGACTTGTATCTTTAGAAAATGGCTATGGCATCAGATTCTAGTGTTGTTTGCTGATATGAGTAAACCATTTTTCATCATCAAATTTTCTTGTCTGCTTGTATTAACTTCTAAGCTAATGTATGCTTTCTAATTTGATTTGTATTAACTTGTCTGCTTATAACTTGTCTG
Organism: Arctium minus; assembly: GCA_954870635.1. NCBI lineage: Eukaryota > Viridiplantae > Streptophyta > Magnoliopsida > Asterales > Asteraceae > Arctium > Arctium minus. The sequence continues at coordinate 49,944,006 of OX941093.1, forward strand.
CTTATATTGTCTGCTTGTATTAACTTCTAAGCTAATGTATGCTTTCTAATCTGATTTGTATTATTTTGTTTGCTTATAACTTGTCTGCTTGTATTAACTTCTAAGCTAATGTATGCTTTCTAATCTGTATGGTACAACTTCTAAGTTGGTTATGGATCCTATTAACTTGTCTGCTGATGAAGTGGAAGAAGAGGTTGGTAGTGCGAGTGCAGATAGGCCAGAAGTTCTAGCAGCAACTTCTAAGAAGGGCAAAGAAACAAGTAAGCTTAAACCCATATACTCTGTTAAGCCTATTAAATGCCAACGTAAGCTTACTTCTACTATTTGGGATGATTTTGAAATGATTGATGAATTAGATCTTAATGGAAATATGCAATGCAAATGCAAGAGATGTGGGGTTAAATATATTGCTGAAAGTAGTCATGGGACGGGGAATATGCGTAGGCATCTTAAATCTTGCAAGGGGAAAAATTATAGAGATATTGGGAAACTTGTATTACAATCTAATTTGAATGGTTCATTGGAAAGTAAATCCCCTAGGTTTAAACAAGATGAATTTCGGAAATTGGTTACAATTGCTATTGCTAGACACAATCTCCCTCTTCAATTAGTTGAATATGAAGGTATTAGGACTTGTTTTGCTTACTTGAATCCTGAAGTGAAGTTTTTTTCAAGACAAACCACAAAAAATGACATTCTCAAAATGTATTCAATGGAGAAATCTAAGCTTTTTAATTTGTTGCAATCTGTTCCTGGTAGAATAGCATTAACATCTGATTGTTGGACTTCTTTGACCACCGATGGATATATTTCATTGACTGCTCACTTTGTTGATAAAAATTGGTGCTTGCAAAAAAGAACTTTAGCTTTTACTTGCATGCCTCCTCCCCATACCGGTGTTGCCTTGGCTGAAAAAGTTTGTGGTTTGTTGAAAGAATGAGGAATTGATAAGAAAATTGTGTCCATAACCTTAGACAATGCATCTAATAATGATTCTATGGTTGATGGACTGAAATTTGATTTGGATTTGTTGTCTCATGGTGATTATTTTCATGTTCGTTGTTGCGCCCACATTCTTAACTTGATAGTGCAAGATGGTTTAAAAGAATTAGATGGGGTTGTTTTGAAGGTGAGAGAGTGTGTCAAGTATTGCAAAGGTTCTCAGAGTCGGAAGCAAAGATTTAGGCATTGTGTTCAACATGTTGGTATTGAGTCCACTAGAGGGTTAAAGCAAGATGTGCCCACCCGTTGGAATTCTACATTTCACATGTTAGATAGTGCATTATTTTACAAAAAAGCGCTTCTACATTTAGCAAAGACTGATGCTAATTTTGTTCATTGCCCAAATTCTGATGAGTGGATGAAGATTGAAAAAAATTGTAAGTTTTTGCAAGTTTTCCATGAAGTGACAGTAAAGTTTTCGGGCTCTAAGTATCCATCCTCCAATCTTTACTTTCCTAATGTTTTCAAAATAAGATTGCTTTTGAAAGATGAGTTGGAAAGTAGTGATAGATTTTTGAAGGACATGGCTAATAAGATGAACTTGAAGTTTGACAAATATTGGCATGAGTTTAGTACCATCATGGGCATTGTTGTTGTTTTTGATCCCCGTTACAAGTTTCAAGTTATTGATTGGGCTTTCAAAAAAATATATGGGTCTTCTTCCAATATTGAGTTGGATTTTTTTAAGGAAAAATTATTTTCCTTGTTTGATGAGTATGCATCTTGTACCACATCCACGGGCAATCAAAGCTCATCTCGTGCCGCCACTGATACTATGCTCGACACTGACACATATATGACGGTAATAAACTTTCCTTAATTACTTTTGTGAATGTGATTTTTTGTTTGTAACTTGGCTAAGTTTTTCTTTTTTATCAGGATTTTGATGAGTTCTCTAGTTGTGAGTTCACCACCGATGGTAAATCTGAGCTGCAATCTTACTTAGAGGAGCCAAAATTACCTCGCATAGATGATTTTGATGTGTTGGAGTATTGGAAACCTCTTCAAGGACGGTATCCCATTGTGTCTCAAATGGCTAGAGATATTTTAGCCATCCCAATATCTACCGTTGCTTCTGAATCGGTTTTCAGTATTGGAGGACGAGTTATTGATGCCTATAGGAATTCGTTGAAACCAGAAACTGTTGAATCATTGGTTTGTCTTAGAGATTTGGTTTTTAATGAAGGTATACATTTACTTTTTAATTTTTTGCATTCATTAATTTACTCAATTTTAACATTCTTTACTCATTTTTAGCATCAATGCTTCCGGATGAAGAGGAGCTATGCAATTGGATTTTAGGATTAAAGGATGACGATGATCGAGAAGAATCAAAGAATCAAGGTCTTCAAACTCAACAATCCGGATGAAGAGGAACTATGTTTTGATTTTTGAATTTGGTTAGAAACTTGAAGTTAGAATATTTAAAAGATTTTTGGGGTTGTAATATTTGTATGCTTTGGATTTTAAATGCTTTGGATTTGGATTTTTATAAGTTTGAACTTTGAAGTTTGAACTATATTTCTAATGCTTTAATTTTTCGATTTTTAAGTTTAATTTTATAAAATTAGACGGGTTAAACGGGTTAGCGGGTCAAACGGGTGATCGTGGGATAAACGGGTTATTCGTGTCGTGTCGGGTTAGGCGGGTTAAATCAGGTCGTGTTCAAGTTGAGATTTTCTGACCCGTTTATTAAACAGGTCGTGTTCGGGTTAGGCGTTTTCAACCCATGAACCCGACACGACACGACACGTTTGCCAGGTCTATTTCTAGTTGTCAAATGAATAACATATCAAGTTCTCATTTATTAATTTCACCATCAATATTCAAAACCCTAATTTTGGGTTCCAAGTATTTAAGCTAAAATTGAAGTAAACAAGTTTTCCATGTACAAATATACAAATAATTCATTATAAAGGTTCATGAACTCCATAACCATACTTTCATTATGAAACCCTAAAAATCTCCAAAAGTAGGTTTGATACAAAATCCAACAAGACAAATATATGAAAAAGATGGAGATATTTAGATGTTTAAAACCCACATTTTAACATGTATAGAGTTTTATAAAGAGAATGAACTCACCTTATAGGGTTGTATTTCGAAACCCTAGAATACCAAGAACTTAGAGAGGTGAGGAGGATATTTGAGAAGACTTCAACTAACACCACGACTATTTAAGAGCACCTAGAAAAGTCATCAATGATCACAATGGAGGTGGTTGGGAAGCATTGATTGTAAGAGGTGGAAGAAGGGGGGAATTACCAGGTTCTTGAGAGGAAATCGGACCTAACAAAACCCCAAACTCAGAATAAATGGTAAAGTCCCACGTCTGAGAGATTTATATGCCCAGCTCCTCGTCGGCGACTATGACCGGAGACAATGCCCTGGTCATAGTCGCCATGGCAATGTCGCACCCTAGCATCAACTTTCTGAGTTTTGTCCAGTGAGGTACCCGACGACAGCGACCTTGACGTGCGACTATGCCCAGGTGGCATAGTCGCCGGACATAGTCGCCCCAAGCATCTTAGGCATGATTTCGACCCGAACTGATCCGATTTTCACAAGGGTAGATGGCCAAGTTCCAAGACCCACAATCAAACATTGAGGTACTATCGTACAAGTATAAAATTTACTAAAACGAAACAGAAAAGGAGATTTCTACCCAAAAAACGGGTGTTAAAATCCTCCCCAACTTGGGAATGATTTCGTCCCCGAAATCCAACTACGTAAACAAATGAGGGTATTTACGCTTCATGTCCTCCTCCGCTTCCCATGTTACATTGGCCCCGCGATGGTGCTTCCATTGAACTTTCACCATTGCCACTTCTTTGTCGGAGTTTCTTGATCTCTTTTTCCAAAATGGCTTCGGGTTCCTTAACACATCGGTTGTCATCCACCCGAATCTCCGACAATGGTAAGACGCTTTCTTCCTCCTCCATGCACTTTCGTAGATAGCACACATGGAACGTAGGGTGGATTCCATCCATCTCTGGTGATAAGTCTAACTTGTAGGCTTGGAGTCCAATACGCTCAAGGATAGTAAACGGTCCAAGGAAACGGGGACTTAATTTCCCTCGCTTTCCAAACCGAATCAAGCCCTTCCAAGGGGACACTTTCAACATTACACGGTCCCATACTTGAAACTCCACCGGTCGTCTTTTTTTGTCGGCATAGCTCTTTTGTCGATCTTGCGCCGCCTTCAAACGTTCTCGGATAGCTTTGATCTTATCGGTCGTCTCTTGCACAATCTCCGGGCCGGCAAATTGCTTCTCACCCGCCTCTAGCCAACACACGGGGGTTCTACACTTCCGCACGTACAAGGCTTCAAATGGTGTCATTCCAAGGCTAGAGTGATAATTGTTGTTGTATGCAAACTCTACCAAAGGTAGATGGGTATCCCAATTACCGCCAAATTCGATCACACACGACCTAAGCATGTCCTCCAAAGTTTGAATCGTCCTTTCGCTCTGTCCGTCCGTCTGTGGGTGGTATGTCGTGCTCAAATTCACCCGCGTACCCAACACTTGATGTAAGGCTCCCCAAAATCTTGATGTAAACCGGCTATCACGATCGGAGACTATAGACAAGGGTATACCATGTCTAGAGACCACTTCATCTATATTTAGCTTTGCCAACTTATCCATTGGCAAAGTTTCCCACATTGCCACAAAATGACCACTCTTCGTCAATCGGTCGACAATCACCCAAATGGTGTCGTTGCCCCTCAAGGTATTTTGTAGCTTGGTCACGAAGTCCATAGTAATCTTGTCCCACTTCCACTCGATTATTTATAACAATTGGAGGCTCCCATAAGGCCGTTGGTGCTCGGACTTTACTTGCGAACAAGTCACGCATCGCTCCACATAGTGTGCCACATCTAACTTCATAATCGGCCACCAATAATGCAACTTCAAGTCCCTATACATCTTCGTACTTCCCGGGTGGATTGAGTATTTGGACTTGTGCGCGTCATCCAAGAGTAGCTCCTGGTTCCCGCCAATCTTTGGCACCCAAACGCGTCCATTGAAACATTTGATCCATCGGCTATCATCTATCAAAAGTAACCGTTTCTTGGTCATCACTTCATCCTTGAGATTCTCTTCCTTCAAGGCTTTGACTTGTGACGCTCTAATTTTCTCCATGAGGCTCGACACTAACTCGATTCTTGTAAGCTTGGCTCGGAGCTTCCCACTATATTCCTTCCTACTCAAGGCGTCGACTACTACATTTGCCTTACCCGGATGGTAAAGTAGTTCGCAATCGTAGTCCTTGAGTAGTTCCAACCATCTTCTTTGTCTCATGTTAAGCTCCTTTTGGTCAAAGACATACTTCAAGATTTTGTGGTCCGTGTACAAGGTACACTTCGTGCCGTAGAGATAATGTCGCCACAACTTCAATGCAAACACTACCGCCGCCAATTCCAAATCATGAGTGGGATAATTCTTCTCGTGTACTTTTAGTTGTCTTGACGTGTAGGCAATCACCTTTCCCCTTTGCATGAGTACGCACCCAAGACCCATCTTAGATGTGTCGCTATAAACCACGAAATCCTCCGATCCTTCCGGCAAGGATAAGATTGGAGCCTCACATAATTTCCTTTGCAATGTCCGGAAAGCCTTTTCTTGCGCCTCGGTCCACACGAACTTTACATTCTTCTTGGTCAATGCCGTCAATGAAGAAGCAATCTTGGAAAAATCTTGTATGAACCTTCGGTAATAACCCGCCAAGCCCAAAAAGCTTCGGATCTCGGATGAGCTTTTGGGAGGTTCCCAATTCATCATAGCTTATATCTTTGTCGGATCCACCTTCACTCCGTCTTTCGTGACCACGTGCCCCAAAAACTGCACTTCCTTCAACCAAAACTCACACTTGGAAAATTTTGCATAAATCTTTTCCTTCCTCAAGACCTCCAAAACATCACGAAGATGACGTGCGTGATCGGATTCGTCCTTGGAGTAAATCAGAATGTCATCAATGAACAAGATGACCGACTTATCAAGGAAAGGTCGGCATATACAATTCATTAAATCCATGAACACCGCTGAGGCGTTCGTCAAGCCAAAGGGCATCACCAAGAATTCATAGTGACCATAACGCGTCCGAAATGCGGTCTTTGGGATGTCATCCTCCTTGACATTCACTTGATGGTAGCCTGAACGTAGGTCAATCTTTGAAAAACAACCCGCTCCTTGAAGTTGGTCGAACAGGTCGTCGATTCTAGGGAGTGGATATTTATTCTTCACGGTCACCTTATTCAACTCCCTATAATTGATACACATCCGCATGGTGCCATCTTTCTTCTTTACAAATAAGACCGGTACTCCCCACGGCGACGAGCTCGGTCTCATGAACCCCTTCTCTAAAAGGTCTTGCAATTGTCCCATCATCTCTTTCATCTTTGACGGAGCCAGGCGATACGGTGCTCTGGATATCGGGGCCTCTCCCGGTGCTAGATCAATCTTGAACTCCACTTGTCAATCGGGTGGTAAACCATACAATTCGTCCGGAAACACATCGGTAAACTCATTCACCACATCCACGTCTTCAAGATTTTTCTTCTCGAGTTTGGCATCTATAACATATGCCAAAAAGGATGAGCATCCTTTCGATAAACATTTTCGTGCCTTCACCATGTTGATTATTGCTACTTTGCCTTTTCGCCTCTCACCATACACGATCACCGACTAGGCATCCGAAATCGAAATTCGGATCAACTTCTTCGCACAAAGGATTTCGGCATGGTTTTTCGACAACGAATCCATCCCGATGACAACATAAAATCCCCCGATGATCATTGGCATTAGGTCAACCGGGAATTTTCTCCCTTCGATTTCAAGTTTGCAACCTTTAAGAACGTCCCGAACCACTATCTAGTCTCCATCCGCTAGTTCTACCACTAACACATCCTCTAAACTAGTGGTGGGTATGGATAACTTTGGACAAAATGGACTTCACACAAACGAAAAACTAGCCTCCGAATCAAATAAAACGTGCGTAGGTACGGAGTTTAGGAAAAACGTACCTGACACTACATCCGTCGAAGCCTTCGCCTCCTCGGTAGTCATCTGAAATGCTCTCCCTGTTGCTTTCGGTGCATCCGCTTTCTTTTCCCTGCTAAATACCGCCTTCGACTTCGAGCACTCGCTCCTCATTTGGTCGGGATCCTTGCATCCAAAACAAATTTGTCCTTTGATCGGACAATCTCGAAAATTATGGTCGGGCTTGCCACATTTAAAGCATGGTTCGGACCCCAAGTTGCAAGGACCGGTGTGCTTGCTTCGACACCTTGGGGACCACGGAATATCCCGCCTAGGGCCGGTTCCCTTCTGATTGTTGTTGAATGGTCTCGGCCTTTTGGAGGGCATGGAACTCCCCTCCCATCTTCTCTTCTCAAAACCCCTGTTTCTCTCTACCTTGCTCGACTCGTAAGAATCTTCTACCAACTGTGCTTCCTCAATTGCCTCTCGAATAGTAGAGGCCTTGGACACTCGCACCAAATTCCTCATTTTAGACGGCAAGCCCTTGGTGTAGGCCTTGATCTTTTCCCTTTCATTTGAGACCAGATGTCCCACCAATCCTAACTTGTCCATGAACTGACGATTGTATTCCTTCAACGAAAAGTTCCCCTTTTTCAGATTCCAAAAATCTTCCTTTATTCGGTCCATGGCCCTCTCGTTGCAAAATTCTTCCATCGACTTCTTCTTAAAGGTCGACCAACTCAGTTTGGTCAATATTGTGGCCTCCACCGAAGATGAGAAAACATTCCACCACGCTAGGGCCGCCCCCTTCAACATCTGAGAACCAAATGTTGATTTTTGACCTTCTCCACACTCGCTTGACCTGAAGGCCTGCTCCATCTCTCGAATCCAATTCATACACACTATTGGATCGTCTGTGCCCTTGAACTCCGGTGGTCGGCATCCGAGGAATGCCTTGAAAGTGCAAGTCTTAGACGCTTGCCTTGATTCTTGGATTGGGATCTCATTAGTAGGAATTGCGGGTCCGGTACCCCCGGATCCCGCCATCAAAATGTTCTCCACGACCGCTTCGTGTCTACGGTTGTTAGTATCCCGGTCTTCCAGTCGCTTCAGGAACATTTCTTGTTGTTGGGTCATGCCGCCTTCATGGCTTGCATCATCCGATCCATCATCCTTGATTCCGGGGTCACTTCTTCCATTATTGGTTCGGATGAGGCTATGTTGCGACGGGGCATATGTTCGGGCCCTCAGCCCAGCACATTTTGCGGTCGCGGGGACAAGTCCGTTGTTGTAACTCTAGGGTGGTCGACCGTAGATGTCGACGCCTCTTGACCCTCCGGCCGATTTCGAGTATTTACCATTGTCTGCCACACATACGCGAGTATATAGGTGAGAGATAGATTATACGAATTATAGACAAGGAAACGTACTACTACATTCATTAATCATTATAACAATGGGTAATAAGCATAATCACGTAAAACACCTTCATAATAACGTTAGCTAAGTGAAATTATGAATATGCGATACGTAAAAAAATTCATCGCCATTACCATAACTCTCAATTAGTGTAATTTCCGTCGACTCTAAGACCATCCTATCTTAAGATTTCTACCCATTCTCACATCATCATAACTTAAAGTCACAGCTTAAGTCTAGGCATTCTACTTCCATACGTAGTTCACTTAAACTACTGCTCTGATACCAACTTGTAACACCCTAAATTTTAGAGAAAAATAAAATTCGAAATTTCGGCTATATGACGGGTATAAAATGAGCATAACCTGAATAAATATAACCTGTCAAATCAACCACAAAGTATCATCCCGAAACGGGGAATAAGATTTTGACATTTACACACTAATCAAATGAAGAATAAGTTTCAACAACCTAATAATCTAACTTATGACAAGAAAGACTAAGAACGGGTGTCGGTATTCTTCCAAAATGAATGTTCTCTATTAACATTGTGTCGGTCACTATATCTTCTAAAAAGACTGCTCCCGTGCCCAAGGTCGTCTACTCATTCCCGACGAATCCCACCGCTAGATTGACCTAATATACATGTCATTTTAAGAAAAAGTGTTAGGCTAAAGCCTAGTGAGATCAAACATTTGTAATTAGGAATAAGCAACAATAAGTGTAATTAAAAGAAATGAATTTATAAAGATAATGATATTGTTCGTTACCATAAACAGACACCTCTTGGGTTAACGGGGGAGACCTGCTTACTAACACAAGTGACGGGACACAAAAGTAAGCCACTTGACGTATTAGTAAAACCAATACACATAGAAAGTACACGCAAGGGATGTCAGGCTCGGTGGTTTTAAATTTACACCCACGGAAAGTCAACTTCAACCACGAAAGGTCCTTACGTTGAGATCCTCGTCCAATATCGTAATACTAACAGCGTAGGACTTATAACCCAATCTGACGCCTAAACGTGCCTCAACGTGGAAAAACTAACGTTCCAATGTTGGACCAATTATTACCACAATTATGGGCTCATGACTCCCAATTGAAATCAAATATGTCACATAACGGCAATTAAGGCCAACCGTACAATCCAACAATTAATCATACTACCCAAGATAATTACAAGTGTAGGACTCCCTATGATATTTCACATAAATCACCAAGAGATTTCTAGTTGTCACATGAATAACATATCAAGTTCTCATTTATTAATTTCACCATCAATATTCAAAACCCCAATTTTGGGTTCCAAGTATTTAAGCTAAAATTGAAGTAAACAAGTTTTCCATGTACAAATATACCAATAATTCATCATAAAGGTTCATGAACTCCATAACTATACTTTCATTATGAAACCCTAAAAATCTCCAAAAGTAGGTTTGATACAAAATCCAACAAGAAAAATATATGAAAAGATGGAGATATTTAGATGTTTAAAACCCACATTTTAACATGTATAGAGTTTTATAAAGAGGATGAACTCACCTTATAGGGTTGTATTTCAAAACCCTATAATACCAAGAACTTAGAGAGGTGAGGAGGATCTTTGAGAAGACTTCAACTAACACCACAATTATTTAAGAGCACCTAGAAAAGTCATCAATGATCAAAATGGAGGTGGTTGGGAAGCATTGACTGTAAGAGGTGGAAGAAGGGGGAATTACCAGGTTCTTGAGAGGAAATCGGACCTAACAAAACCCCAAACTCAGAATAAATGGTAAAGTCCCGCATCTGAGAGATTTATATGCCCAGCTCCTCGTCGACGACTATGATCGACGACAATGCCCTGGTCATAGTCGCAAGGGCAATGTCGCACCCCAGCATCAATTTTCTGAGTTTTGTCCAGTGAGGTACCCGGCGACAGCGACCTTGACGTGCGACTATGCCCAGGTGGCATAGTCGTCGGGCATATTCGCCCCAAGCATCTTGGGCACGATTTCGACTCGAACTGATCCGATTTTCGACGAGGGTAGATGGCCAAGTTCCAAGACCCAAAATCAAACATTGAGGCACTATCGTACAAGTATAAAATTTACTAAAACGAAACAGAAAAGGATATTTCTACCCAGAAACACGGGTGTTACAGTCGGCATGTGCAACAGGCTTCGTTTGGAATAGTTCTAGTGACACTGTGAAGAGAGGAGTGCTAGTTGTGTGCTCGGAGAGTGATTAGCTTGTTGAAGTCTTCCGCGTTTGTTCTAGGAAGAGAAACTTGTGTTTGGGGTTAAGTAACACCCGGCTTCGGTTTAGTACTTGTATATTATTGAGGTTTATGTTTTGTTGAGGTTAGTTATGGAATTTTAACTTGAGGTATACCGAGTTTTGAATTTTATGAGGAAATTTTGTTCCTTATGGTGATATGATACCGAAATTTTTAATTAGTTGCTCTTACCATATTTGAGGGTGTTACAATTGCACTGTGCGTCCCTAATTTGAAATAATTATGGAAAACGTCCTCGTGGTTTACATTTTCACACGCCTTTAGTCCCTTTGCCCTAGCATCGTTAAGTTATTTTGTTAGAGCTTAATACGCCTGTTAATTACAAAGTGTAACAATTGGGTATGAGAACAACAACTCCTAATATAATTTCTTAAAAGAAACAAAATTACAATTTTGGTGTCACCTAAACCAACAAAATAATAACTTCCATGTGGCATCTCAAAATATTCCCCAAGCTTTCTTCTAAAAGTCCGATTAGGCCTTATTGGCAACCATATCACTAGAACCTGATATACACGTCCACACCAAACAAGTGTTAGGCTAAAAAGCCTAGTTAGCAAGAAAATATAACAAGTATCATAGTTATGACATTAGTGGACCAATCATAGCTTTCATTTGATATCGCTTTAACAAGTTTCACCTCAAGAGACAATTTACCTTAATGTCTACCCTCGCGGGTAACACCTCAAGGCCCGATACACTTAAGGACTACCTTCAAGGCATTACCTCAAGTGGCGGAGATCTGGAGGTGGCACCTCAAGACTAACCCCCCCCCCCCAAAGTCTAATATCAATCAAGAATACTCATTTAATCCAAATAAGGATATGCATTTCACAACTCAAGATAAGCTAGTGGTCCAACCACCATATCTAACATATAACATGAGATTCTCAATTTATACAATGACCCCAACTTAGGTCAACCATGACTCATGTAACATTATAAAGTATTCTCAAGATTTGAGTCAATCTTCATGAAATTTCCTTTAAACGGGTTTAGTTATGGAACTCGTAATTTATAAACACAAGGGAATAATTTTACCCTTCTTCATATGCATAAATTCCAAGAGAGTGAGATTATATGACCAAATCATTAAACAATGAGTTAATACTTCAAATTGGTCTATAAATATAAATAAAATAAACATTTTGACCTGTATCTAGTTTACAAAGAATTTAATACTCACTTGCTAGGTTTATGAAGAAAACCTAGAAACTTGCCCAAAACCCTAGAAATATAGGAGATGAAGTTGATACTTGACTCTAGCTTGAAGTCTTTGTCCTTGGAAGCCAACAATCACTAAAAGAAGTCCAATAAATGCCTTTGATGGATCACTTGGTCGCATTTAATGAAGAGGGAAGGAGGATGAGGAAACTGCTCCAAAGGGTTCAAAAATCGCATCCAAGGATGATTTGGTTGAAAAATGAAGACGAAAAAAGGGTTTAAGGGGTTTTTATACCAGTCTGCATATTGTGCGCTATGCCATGGTACCGTGGCCAGGTCCTATGTTATTGTGACATGCTATTGTGCCCTCTATCACAATCGTTGTCATAGTCGCACAAAACATACTGAGACCAATTCCTTCTATGCTATTGTGACTGTTATTGTGCCGTCTGTCACAATCATTGTCATAGTCGCACAAAACGTACCGAGACCAATTCCTTCTATGCCATTGTGCCCTCTGTCATAACTGCTGTCATAGTCGCACAAAACGTACCGAGACCAAAAATCCATTTTCTCTATTTTGGCTCAACATGCTTACAAAGGTATTCTATTGCAAACCAAGTTCCAAACATGCTAAGCTAGGAGAAAACTACATGCTGAATGTTAAACCAATATAAATAAGAAGTTTTACCTCTCAAAATTTTGGGCGTTACATCTACTAATACATCAAAATATTCAATTGTAACACCCTGAATTCTGGAAATAGCAACTTATTTAAAATTTTCTAAATACATCAATAAACGAATCATCTACAACCACAAATTTAGATTCGACTTCAATACACGTATACCATCTTATACATACGGACTATAAAGGACGGGTGCTACACATACCCATGCATAGTCACTATCTCCATAATGCGGAAGGCTTCACCGAGTACTTACTTTCGGATCTAGCTAAGGCTTTACTCTTCATAGGGTTGCTAAAACCAACTCCCAACCTTGAGACCTGATGCGCATGCCGATAAATGAAAAGGTTAGGCTTGACGCCTAGTGAGCTCAAGAGTTTTCAACATATATAAAGTAATAGTTTAAAAGAAAGAATGCGGTTAAAATTATAGACCTTCAATATGATACGTTTTACATATGAAAACGACTCTTTTCCAATAATATGCATTTTAGACAAAAAACACCAATTTGGACATTTTCCAAACCAACCCGCTACAAAGATGATGATACCCATGGTAAGCCGCCCATTCATAATTTAGCTTTAACCCAAAACTCACTCAAAGCGTAAATATAAATTGAACTCTCCATTTATGAAGATACGGTTAAACCTTATATCCCGAAACACCCAAAACACGGGTGGGGCATAATACTCAACCCATAAATCAAGGGTAAAACCCAATTATACAAAACGTCACCGAAAACTTGGATAATAAAACTCAATACCCAAAATCAACACCTTTCGGTGACGAGGGATTCCCGATTCCATAAAATGTGACGGTCTACAAAGTAAGCCCATTTTATGTTGTTATGACTAGTCATATAAACAAAAGTACACGCAAGGGATGTCAGGCTCAGTAGTTTTAAACGTACACCCACGGAAACTCGAGTTCAAACCCGTCGGGTTCCTATGTCGAGCTCCTCATCCAATATCGTAATACTTGAGCACGAAGGACTTATACCGCACCCGGTACCTTAACGTGCAGCACGAAGGACTTACATCGCACCCGATACCTAGCGTGCTTCATCCAAAAACGTAAAACTTGAGTACGAAGGAATTATACCACACCCGGTACCTTAACGTGCAGCACGAAGGACTTACATCGCACCCGATACCTAACGTGCTTCATCCAAAAACGCCAACAAGGCTCGAAGTCGAGCTACTAAAATTGGACAATTGTCCTAAAACCCAATTAAAATAAAAATACCGAGCTGCTGGCTTAGCAACTCATAGACTCATTGGTAAATGAAATAAAATACAATAAAACGCACTCGACCAACGGATATGCAAACACAACGACTAAAAGTAAGATTAGTTCAAAACTCGACATTAGTCGAGGCACCCATTTTCCCAAATGAACTTATACTCTTATATTTTCCAAAATGCCTCATAACACAAATGACATGCATTTTCCCAATTTTGACTGCTGATAAGAATGAAAACCATAAAATGAGACTATAAATACTCTTTCAAGTACTTCACATAAAAATGCAAGTGATACTTTATAAAACACTCCATTTCATGATGATGCATAAAACCCGACAAACATTTAAAAGCGTATTTCCTTGACCAAAGATCCATTCATGCAATAAGACCTCAAAACACATTCATTTGTGACACATATATTAAATGCCCAAAAATCCCAATTATAGTGTTATACAAAGTTTATAAAGTTAAATACTTCAACAAATCAAAGATTAACAAATAACCCAACATTTGATAATTTCATGTAAACCCATAAACACTTAAATGGACATTTTTGCATGTACACCGTTTTCACAAATCAACTTGAACTCACCTTGCTAGATTTAGGCTAAACTTGAATCTTCACCATTTTTGCATGTACACCGTTTACCCCGCTTTGAGCTCCTTTGAAGGAACTTGAATCTTCAAGCAAAACTTCTGAAATCTAAATCCATAAGTTCCAATCATAAGTAACCATAAACAACCACATAGAAGCATTCCCCAAACACTTAATCATCAAAATCTCTATTTTGAGCAAAACCCTAATTTTGACCCAAAACTCCCAAAATCTTCCAAACCGAAAATTAGAGAAATCAAACACTAGGGAATCATCCATGGATCATTTATAACTTATCACAAGGTTTAGAAATGGAAGGGATACTCTTACCACTTAGATTTTGGTGAAAACCTTGAAAACACAACAATGATCTTGAGGTTGAAGATGAAGATGGAGATGGTGAATCCTTGACCAAAGCTTTCCATTTTACCACCTGATGGTGTTCCATCTTCATGAAATCCAAGGATTTGAGCCACAAATAAGCTAGGGTTTGAAGGGGGAGGAAGGAAAACGAATTGGGAGATAATGGAGGAAGTTTGGTTGAGAGGAAATGAGAAAGTGGCTAAAATTCGCGACTTAACAGCAGCCTGCCCAGTTTGGGCGACTTTGCTATGCAACAATGCCCTGAGCATTGTCGCTGGTCATTGTCACTGGTTCTCCCAGCTTCCTTCCCGCTCACTGTTTTGGCCGTAACTTCTTCGTTATAGCTCCGTTTTTGCTCCGGAAAGGACCGTTGGACTCGTAATTGAATCATTTATCCATCAAGACTATAAAATCTAGGATTCAAGTCCAAAATCAAAAATCTTATTTTTCCCCTTTAAGGCTACTGATTTATGTATTAACTTGAAATGGTGTTTTTCGAAATTCGGGGTGTTACATCAATAAACCTTATAACCAAAGGAAAATTTCTCATTTTCTTAAGTCTGCACAAATCCATAAAATAAAGAGAAAAAATAAAGATGTATTATGGTGTACTGCATAAATACATTTATAATAATAATGATAAATTAGGTAAAAATTAAATATAGCTTTTCAACAATGATACTGAATATTGATTATAACAAACTCAGATTCAAAAAGTCGGTCATCTTTTATCATTTCTTGATTAAAAAAACTCATTTTAGATATATAATATTTTAACGTTTATTAATGGATCGTCAAGTTTATTTTAAATAGAAATAATTAAATCTAATTATTACCATAAAAAATTGCAACCTTGAAATTCATGTGTACACCAAAAGCTTCTTTAAGTATCTAATGGTTTAATAATAAGTAGATAGATTATAATTTCAATATGTTATAAATATTAATAATATAACATTTGACAACATCACATCGACATTGGTGTGGCCTCTTGTCATCGATCTTCATCTTTTTGATATATATTGTTTTTTGATCCTCCCTTTTTTACAATAATTTAATACAGAATATATAGACAAATAAAAAAAAAGGAGAATCAAAAAACAAAAAAAAGATCAAAAGTTGGGAGATCGATGGCAGGGTCCAATGGCATCGATGAGCGGTGATAGAGAGTGGACGGCGATGGGGCGACGATGGGTGGCGAGGGGGAATGATGACGTTGGGTACAAAGGGTTTCCAAGAGATTTATATAGATATATATATTTTTTTACTTAAAACCCTTTTCTAGTCGGTTACAAATACCTTGTTGGATTAAAAAAACGTAGGTAACCATGTTCTAAAAGTTCGATGGTTTATTTATTAAAAAAATGTTCTAGGACTTAATAATTCGATGAAAAAATTCCATGGTTGTTAAAGGGAAAAACAAATGTAACAACAATATGGAGAGAATAACAATAAGACAGAGAGAAGAAGTTTATAATTCTCATTAATCATAAGTCCTTTAAATAGGGAGGAGTTACAAGTAGATAGTTAGAAGATATTTCAGTTCTAATCTAACTCTGATATATTTATCTCTATCTCTATCGTCATATCCTTTAGACAATGGCACACTTATCCTACAACACTCCCCCTTGTGCCGAGTTAAAGGAGTGGTGGTGCACAGTTGTTGCCTCGTTAAAACCTTACGCCAAAATAAAACTCAGTGGGAAAAAATAAAAATATGACGAAGGAAAGAGTACAACGCACCAGCTTCTTTGCAATACATAGACTTATCCTTCAGTCTAGTTTTCTCTTAGATTCATACTTTAATCTTGAGAGTTAAGAAAACATGATGGTATATAAACAGTTGCCTCACTAAAACCTTACACCAAGGAACAAAACCCAATGGGAAAAATAAAACCTTGGTTGAAGGAAAGAGCACAACATACCAATATCACAAATATAGTAGACTCCCCCTTTTGTCTACTACTCCCCCTGATTCGTGCATTAACCAAGGGAATTTGGAAAACATTTCCATTTACTTTCTACACGTTTCCCAATATATGGTTTTAGGTAATGACTTGGTAAAATATGTCACATTCTTTTGACACCTTACTTGATTCACTTGAATCTAAAGGAGAGTCTTTTATTGCTGATTGTATAGAAACTTAAGCAGAATATGCTTTGTGTTATTACCCCTGATGTATCTTATGTTCATTTCTTCGATACATGATACATTATTTCCATATATGCAAGTAGGATACTGGTTGAACCCAGAATTACTAACTCCTATAATATATGTAATGATAGTCCTTAATCATATACATTATTTTATTATCTCATGGAGAGTAATATTCTTGGATTAATTCAAGGAGGTAGTTACAAATGATCGCTTAGTTTACTTCCAAGCAATCGACGTGTTCCTTGTGGTAATTCTTTATTCAGTTTGGGATCATCATTTGTATGGGTCAGACAGATACCTAATATCAGCAAACACATACCAAGACATTATTTGGTGTTTTTCTATAAGAGCTAGCTAGTACTTTTGCTGCTTACATTCTAAGTAGGTATTGAAGTTCCATTATCAATCCCATTTTTCTTTCTATAGGGAAAGTATAAACCATGTCAATGGTTCCAAAAGATTAATTTAATATAATTCCAATGATTTTGCGTTGGCGCTGAGCTAAATCTAGCTAACAAGTTCACTAAGAAATACAATATATGGTCAAGTGTATTATGTTAAGTACGATAATGCGCATATTGTACTTAGATAGGGAATTCCAGCTCCCAGCATCTTTCGTCATCATCCTTTAGACAAAATGGATCTTTCCTTATGTCTGACACTTCGACCGATCATGGGAGTGCTAACCGGATGCGCTTTGTCCATATTAAATTGCCTGATTATTTTCTGGACATATGCGATCGGTGAATTAATATTTCACAAACTCGGTGTCCTAGCTCAAATATCTAGACAAAACCAAGTTTTCCCAAGATCTTTCCTCTCAAAATCAGATTTCAAGTAGCTTGTGGTTCCTCTAATTTCATCAAGAGTGCCTATTATGTTCATAACATTGACATATAGAGCTACTTTGAAAATCTGGAACTTGTTTTCCATAATAAATAAGCAAGAGAACATTTCATCGTTCTTATATATCCTTTCCCAATCAAGTATTCCATTAGGCGGGTATACCACATCCACTTATATTGTTTTAATCTATAAAGTGGGCGTTTCAATTTATTGTAAACGCATTTCGTGGTTTAGAGTTGCTTGATTTTGGTAATGTAATATCATCAAGCACTTTTATATATCTCTAAATCTAGATCCCCGTAGAGATATGTGGTAACCACATTCATGAGTTGCATTTCCAGTCCTTCGGAAACTACTAGGCTAGTAAATTATACGGATGTCATAACATCCATCATGAGAGAGTAATTCTCCTTGTGGTCAATCCAGGGCGTTGTGAGAAACCTTGCGCCAAAGGAGAGTCTCATACATTATGACTTAATTATTCTCATTACGCTTTAGGACAAATGATTTATCTATGTCTTACAGGCTTTACACTTGGTGGGTTAGCACTACCAAACCAAATACCTGTTCATTTGTCAAATAATATGATTCTCCTGGATTGCTTATTTAGGCCAGTTTGCTCTTTGTTGATAATTTCCAACTGAGCATGGTTCGATGTCAATGTGCTCTATCCCCTCATAAACAATAATATATGCGAAATATATCATCAATAATTATATATGATTTGTCTATCGACTCATATGTGCTCTCATAGTTCATTTGAGATTAATATTCATCTCTAGAATCAATATTAACTTCAGAGCGTCCTCCAGTGATGATTCATAGACATAGTTTAATCAGAGACAATCTCATGAGAGGTTTATGTATTGATGACAAATAGTTGTGCCTTACTCTTCTCTTCCTTTAGATGAGTTATCTATCGAACCAAGTAGCTTCCCCCATTTCCGTTTGGGAGCTACGACCTCAACCACACCTCCACTATGTGTGATTGCAACGCACTTTCCAATGGCGTTGTGCCCCTGTTGGGGACTTTTTAACCTTGCAAGTATATTGCAGCTCGTATATGTGATCTTGTCACTTTTGGAATATTAAACGTATCAGGTATCGAGTCTGATTCGTTTGACTTCAACATTACGTTGTGAAGTTTTGGGGATCGAAATGAGACAGAGTGGGAATATTCAATGACACTTCCTGTCGTTCCCATGGAAAATCCTTTTTCCTATCTCCCCCTAACGACGGGAAGACTGTCTCATGAAAGTGACAACCCGCAAATCTAGCGGTAAAGAGATCACTAGTCAAATATTATAATTAGCGGATAATTGTTGGGGATTCATATCCAACATATACCAAATCGTCTTTAAGGACCCATTTTGATGCGCTGTGGGGGCGCAACTGGCACATATAATCAAACATGCGTAAATGTAAAGTATCAGGCTTATATCTAGTTACCAATTGGTACGCATGAGCAAGTAGTGGGTCTAAAAACGAAAAAAAACTGCATATAATAATTGCATAACCCCAGATAGATGTGGGTAAATTGGTGCGCATTACTAATACCCTAGATGTCATCATATTCTTTTGATAACAACTTCTATGAGACCATTTTATATATACACATGGGGTATAGGAAACTTTACATTGATCCTAATACATATGCAATTAACATCAAATCCTTATGATGTAAATTCTCCAACATTCAAAGTCATGTAGACTTGATGAAATAATCAGGGTGGTGAGACCTTAAACGTATAGTTAGTGCTAGGAGTGCAGTATTTCATGTGGACAATAATACGACATGCGTTCATCGTGTCGAAACCAGAACCATAAAGTACTTTAATGGCTCGCATTCTGGATGTTTATGTCCATAAATATCACCTTGTATTCGTTGTAACAATGGAATATTTTTGTATTGTGTCCTTAGCTTTAGGATGGTCTCAATCCTGTCTTGGCTAAGGAGTAGGTTATATACAAAAGTTTTAGGTATTCGAGAGGGTATATAGCAATGTTGTTTCTTATGCTACAGAAGTCAACAGTTGCAATTTTCCTCATTCTGCCTTTCACTCGAAAGAGAATGTGCCTATGTGTATTTTGCAATACACGGATCACTATGTCATAACCACGGTGTCCCGCATGGTCATGCCAAAACATATATGTGTTATTGCCCCCAAAAGTTCTTTATTGGTGACAAAATATGTTCCGATGACCCAATAATCTACTAGTTTGACACATGGTGCAGAAATGTCATATGTGTGAAATGGTTTTTAACTCACAATCATTTGGAGTTGTTTCCACTTCTAACACTTTCATTATTGATATCAGGAATTTTCTTTATCCCGACATATGTGGTGTTATTCGAAAGAACCTTGTTGTGTCTCTCAACCACTTGCAGTAGGTTGATGAGTTTGTCTAAATGTTACATTCCAACTTATATTGGTTCATTAATATTTACTTATATATGAAATGTGGAAATTATATTAGGAATCATGTCATCTTCTGTGAGCTCCTTGCCACAGAGATTGAGACGTGTTTTGGATATAACATTTCTTTGTTGAAATCGGTTACCTTTTTGTAATCGAGTAAGTGGGTTTCATTCCACTGTACGATTAGTTCGGGAAGTACATATTCATCAGTACTCCCAATTATCCCTTTCGGAACATCCCACATTTCTTTGGGGGTTTCTAGTAAAGCTATCCTATGAAACTTAGGATTTATATGTCGTCTCAAAACATGAGGGTATTTGTTTGTACCTTTTCAAGAGGTTGATTTTAGAGTCAATGGGGAGTTGATGGACTTTAGGTATTTTCTTGTACCTTTTCAAAAGGAGGTTTATGTACTCATTTATGATACTCATATTCTTTTGAGTTTATGACGTTGATTTTGGGATGAATTGTTTCAACCATTTACATATATAAATAATAATATATGATTTTCTTTTTGATAAGGAAATGAATTTTGGTTATGAAATTTCATTATCATAACAATATTGGATTTTTGTATGCTTTAATTTTATTGATAATACTTCATCAATATTTCAATTTGCAAAAAAAATCACTCAATCTATTGGATTTCCAGGTAGTAGGGGAATCACATGGATTTCTTAAATCCCTACAAACCTTAGGGCTATTTACACCCGTTTGACAAAATCCTTTCGATGTATTGCGATTAATTCATCAATGAAATACATAGATAACATTTGTTATTTGGTAAATTTTGACATGAGGTCAAAAAAATTCATACCATGTTGGTATTTTGGGATCTTTTGGCAAGAGGCCAAAGTGACTATAAATTTGGCATATGAAACAATTTTAATACCTTAATAGTATTTTTTGGAGTTTTTGGTAAAGATCAAAATATATGAGCTTGGATGTGTAACTTCCAAAAAATAATTATATAGTTTAAAATTATGAGTAGGAACTCACAATCAAGATAAATGTTTGAATTTAACATTTTCATGTTATTTTTGAACCTTTTGGCAAAATAACAGAAGTTATGGGGGTTGAAATTGTAAATCTTAAAGATAATTTATAAGATGGAGGTTAATGAGTAAGAACTCATAACTAAGATAAACATATGAATTATACTAATAATTATTAATTAGGATAAACATTTGAATATTAACACAAACAAATAGTAAATAAATATATAATATTGTAACTAAATGGATAATCATTTAAATATATGAATATTTTAATCTAATTTGATAAACATTAATAAATCATAATAATATTTTAAAACAATAAAAGTTATACTAACACAATTAAAATAAATAAGATGAAACAAATATTAAAATAATTAATAGTCTAATTCATTATTTGGACTAGTCTAAAAGAATATATATTTAATAGGTCGAATTAAATAAAATTAAGTAAACATGTCAGAAAATAAGTCAAGATTGACTCGCATAGATAAAGTATATTAAACTTAAATAAAAGTTAATATAATAAATATTTATTAAACAAAAACGTAAATTAATGGGAAAAAAAACAAATTAAGTTTTGTTTTAGTTAAATAAAACAATAATACTTATCCCTTGTGGATACTTAAAAATTATTTATTTAATTTCTTTTGATAATTAAAAAAAATAAAAACAAAATCATTCAATTATCCTAATAATTCAGATAATTAGATCATAATCATATTAAAATCACATATAAATTTCAATAATTATCTTTTAATATAGGTTTTTTTTACGCCAACATAATTTTCATTTATTTAATTATTTCAATAAAAATAAATAAATAATCATGAATTCGATTTTTTTTTTAATTCAATTATTATCAATCACGAAAATAACGGAAGTATTCTACAGAAAACTTAAGAAAAAAAAATAAACATGATTCATAATATTCACTTATGAAGAAATTGATAGAAAACTTACTATATTTTTTTTTTTGACATGGATGGCAATGAGCAAAAGATAACGCAGCAGCGATGCAATTTTGCGGCAAACCGTTCAACGATAACGTGCACCAATCGTTTAGAGACGATGAAAAACAGCTTTGAGCTTTACGTGCTGATAACGTGTTAAAGGGAAAAACAAATGTAACAACAATATGGAGAGAATAACAATAAGACAGAGAGAAGAAGTCTATAATTCTCATTAATCATAAGTCATTTAAATAGGGAGGAGTTACAAGTAGATAGTTAGGAGATATTTCAGTTCTAATCTAACTCTGATATATTTATCTCTATCTCTACCGTCATATCCTTTAGACGATGGCACACTTATCCTACAACAATGGTTTATTTATTCAGAAATATTTTTAGGGACTTAATTATTTAAAACGGGAAAAATTGTTGGGTTTTTTTTGGACTTTTCCTTATATCTTATTATAGTCGATTAGTCGTGCAACTTTTTAATACTTTTATCTTTGAAATAAATAAAAGTAACATATAAACTGGGTAGATTTGCCACTTTTTTACATCTACATTGTCTTAAATATAATTAACTGTTTAATTAAACAAGTTACCAAAAGGGTGTTAGCCTAGTGGTAAGGCATGTGGACTAGCTAGTAGCGGTCTCATGTTCGAACCCTGGGGGACGCATCCTGGAGGTACGGGGGCTTCGACCCCGGGCTGCATACTTTAGCAGTCGGGTTTCGGCTCATATTGTCAGGGATTAGTCTGGGCCTAATGTGGTCTGGGGATACCCTCTCCAAAAAAAAAAAATTATACAACTTATATAAAAAAAAAAAAACAAGTATTTTTTTTTTAATTTGATACTCACGTTCATATCAATATATTAGTATATTATAATTTATAAGACATGAAGGAGGTTTAATTGAAAACCTCAAAAAAATGGAAAACTGAATTTATTGGGGTTTTTTGGACTTTTCCTTATATCTTGTTATAGTCGTGCAACTTTTTAATACTTTTATCTTTGAAATAAATAAAAGTAACATATATATAAACCGGGTAGATTTGCCATTTTTTTACATCTACGTTGTCTTAAATATAATTAACTGTTTAATTAAACAAGTCATATAAAAAAACAAGTATTTTTTTTTTAATTTGATACTCACATTCATATCAATATATTTAGTATATTATAAGACATGAAGGAGGTTCAAGGGAAAACCTCAAAAAAATGGAAAACTGGAGAACACCCTGGTAGCCCTTGATTTGGACGGTATGCACTTGTGCATACAAGTAAATTAAGTTATTTTTTTGTTTTTATGCACGTGTGGATTATGCACTTGTGCATATACACGTATGCATATAACAAATTACTTGTATGCACAAGTGCATACCGTCCAGATGAAGGGCTACAAAGATGATCCTTAGTTTTCCCTTTTTTGAGGTTTTCTCCTGAACCTGACATTTATCTCATATTTTTTAAAAATCTTTTAGAACTCAAGTTTACAACTTAATATTGTGTATGTACAACTTTTTAAAGCTCCACATTTGAACTTAATAAAATTAACTGATAAACACGTTCAAATATAAAGAAAACGTTGATCCAACTAATACAACATCATACTCCATAAAACTGATAATCAATCGATGAATGTTTGGCTCTCTCAAAACCATATAAAACTATAAAAACAAGATTGAAAGAGGTAAAAAAAACATAGAACGAAACATAAAACAAGACTGAAGGTTCGAGTTCTCAACTTCAGAATCGAGATTGGATCGCACATAGGGCTGCAAACAAACCAAACGTTCAGCGGATCGTTCATGAACCGTCCGGAGGGAAGTTTGTTTATGTTCATGTATTTAATAAATGAACGAACATGAACACATTTTTTTGTTTGTTTAGTTAAATGAACGAACATGAACAATGATTTTGTTACGTTCGTTAGTTGTTTATGTTCGTTAACATTGTTTACATATATATAAATATTTATATGTTATAAATTAATATATAAAAATCATTAATTAAATTAAATTTTTTAGAGTTCTTTTTTTACCTCCTAAATTTACCCGGTTTTTCATTTTGTTGTGTTATTTTTAGAAATGAATGATGATTATGGTGGTTGTTTTTTGTTCATTTGTTTATGTTCGTTTACGTTCATTTATGTTCGTTTGTTTAGCGTCTTAATGAACGAACATAAACGAATATGAACAAACACATTTTCTTAACGAACAAGCATGAACACAAAATTTTCCGTTTGTTTACCGTTCGTGTTTGTTCGTTTGTTCGGTTAAGTAAAATGGAACAAACCTCCATCATGTTCATTCGGTTTGTTTATAGCCCTAAGCCAACACCATGGGAGGGTGGAGTACATTTCTAAAATATTATAGAGCATTTATCTCACCCTTAAAATCGATTAAAATTCAAATTTATAACTTATTATTACATACTACACAATAAACTTCTTAAAGCTTCATCCTTAAAAACAACAAAAATGATCGATAAACACATTCAAATATATGATAGATGTTGAACCCTACTAACATGGCCTACGACATAATACTGAGTCATAATTCAAAATAAGGATGCACAGAAAAATCCAAGTCTGACGCCCAACCCAAAAAAAACTTGGGCCTTAAAAGCTTAAGCCCATATCCAAGCCCGACCTTAAATCCTTATTTGACCAACTTTTTTCAAGGCTTGGTGAAAGCCTGGCCTGGAAAAGACCAAAAAGTCCAGCCTTAAAAAACCCAATCAGGCCTTCTTTCGACGCCAAAACCCAGTCTGCACCTATAAAATCCCTGTCGGGCTTGGAAGGTCCGAGCCTTGTGCATCTCTAATTCAGAACCACACAAAACATAAAATGGAAATCAAGAGACGGTAAATAAAGCGAATCAAAAGGCAAGAAATGTCCAGAGTTTACATCACACGTGTTGGTATAAAAGAATCTTCTGCCCAAAAGTACGTCAAAAAACATACTTTTCTTATCATGGATCTTGTTGCCTTGCACATAGTTCGGCTTCTTCTTTTCACAACTCCATTTTGTTGTGGAGTTATGACAACGGAAAAGTTTTGGGAGATCTCCTTTTCAATATAGAAATCATTCAGAACATTGTTTTTGAATTTAATGTCGTTATCATTTCTTATTGATCGGACTTTTTGACCATTCCAATCCTCAATCCGTTTAATGAAGTTAACGAACTTTTTTGACTATTTGATTTTTAATGCTAAGAAATTGGTGCATCTCAATTTAAATTCTAACTTAACAACCAAAAATCATAGGAATATATACGTAGATAGATATCATCAACAAAAATCAATTTGCATGTTTTTTAATCTAAACATGTACATTTTCAAGATGATTATTGCTAGAGACGGGCATGAAGATCCAAAAACCGGTTAACATATGGTTCAGAACCGGATATGTAAACAAGGAGCTTCGATAACAAAAAAATGAAGTCACAATTTCATAGTCAGCTAATATACGTACATATTTGCAGCCAAAAAGAGTCGTTCTTTGATCCAGTAGCAGGTCCTTATCTCCTAGTCGATGGCAGCACTTTCAGACAGTCATCATTCAGCCATGGTTGGAATACGTCTTCGTTGGGCACATGCTGTACCACAAAAAAGCAAAAGATATCATATACCCAATGGTGAATATTAGAAGATAGCAGAGTCCCAACATGCTAACTTTTTTGGTAACCGTGAGTGTCTGGGCCAGCTTACACGTATTCCCATGGGACCCTGAAGTAACACCCTTCAGTGGCCGCAAGGGCTTAGGGGACTTGACCCCTGAGAAGCAAACCCAAGGTGTTATCGGTTGAAAGCTACACATAAAGTTTGGGCTAGAAGCGCATACTAGGCATTCACCTGGCACTAGGTCAACTTGACCACCGGGTTTGGGTTTGGTTGTTGACTAGGTCACCGATACACCTTAGTGGTAACCATGGGTGTCTGGGTCAGCTTGCGGGCACCTCAACTAATAACACGGGTCCTAAAGTTAAGGGTCAGACAAACCCTCATAGACCTCTAGGGAGAAAATCAAAGGTCTTTACCAGTTGAGCTACTCGTTATGGTTCACACCTTATTGTAACCATCATGTTGCCTAGGCATCCAGACACGCAACCACCACCTTTGGCGTGCTGTCAAAACTACTATGTTTCGAGGCATCAGAAAGGAACAAGTAAAGAACACTGAAAACTTGAGGTTTCAATCAAGGCTACTAGATTAAAGCAAAAATACATTAATTTTGCATCATAAGGAATGGATGCATGAACGACTAGAGTGTTTCAACGGTAAAACTTTCATTGGTTTTCTGGGCGGGCTTTGACAAGTGAGGAGTGCAAGCTAACGAAGATGCACAGCAGAACTTGAGATTTGAGAAAGTACAAATATATAGCAAAAAATAAATAGTGGTGGTCAAGGGATAGAGCTCACTAGGTGGGACCTACATGGGCTGAAACAGGGCCTAAGTTGACATAAATCATACAAAATGGTATATGATAACCACAATGAAGATAAACAACCCAAAACAAAATAAAATAAACCAACAGATAACTTCTTTAGCCAAGAAAAAATAAATATAAGCCAAAGGGTCACTGACCCAGCAGCATCCGGGTTACCGGTAAAGTTGTAAACTCCAACCTCCTTGGAGGTCAAGGGCTCAATCCTCGCCAAATGCGAGGAGTTTATGAGTTGTGCCATATATAACACCAATGGATTTGTGTTGACATAATGAGCATATAGTTGACCGGAAAAATTGTATAAATCCATTAAACTAACTACAAACGAGGTTAGAATAAAATGGGAGAGATCAGGGATGAGACTTCATGGTACCATAAAAATACAAGATGAAAATAAATAGTTAGACCCTATCAACTTGTATCAAAAGGAAGATCTTGTTAAAAAAAGAAATAAGCATAAACAGATGCAATGCAACCTGATATGAGTTATTATTATGTGAAAAAATATGAAAAAAATTCAAACTTAAAGCTTAGAGCTACAAGATATCCTATATCTTGGATTCATATGGTTTCTGAAGGAACAGAGTACAGATTTAATACGACAGATAATAAATCATATGTACACACCAGCCCTGGAAAGCAATTCGTGAGAAATATAATTGCTTCAGAAAGCTTACTTCTAACCAGAAGCGAAACATCCGCAAGAGATTAAGAGCTCTAGGTCGTTCATTTTGGGCAGCTTGAAGTTTCCTCCTAAAACTTGCTGCATGATTAGGGTAATAAAAAATTCAATGCTAAATAATAGAAAAACTTAAGTTACACAAATTGTAGTTTGAACGGCAAAAGAAGCAAGCAGCAATGAGATGCATAAAAGGGAGTTTCTAGAGGGAAAAAACATAAGACTGTGCACGAAAATAAGCAGTTAAAAGTTGCAAATATAAAGAAACTTGAAGAGAGCATTGACATGATTGATTCTTCTTGTGCCTTGCCAACGAACACAACTCACATGAGAACTCAGAAAGTCGATCCTTAGCTTCTTCATATCAAAACAAATGATGCCCTAACCAGCAATAAACAACCATCATACCAGTAAAAGTCACTCGGCTCCATTAATTGTCCAACTGATATAATACCTGTAAAGGCTGTAAAGAAGTTCATCCCTAGTTCCAGAATGAATGTTAGAAGATAGTTGAATTTCTTAGTTATTAGTTTAGTTGATAAAAAAAATTTGGTATGAATGTGAAATTAATATGGGGTTCCTGCAGTGACTTGGTCAAGATGTCTACTAGCTGATAATAATATCTTGTTTGTTATTGAACCCATAACATGGTTAGGTACGAGGTAGTGGACTTCTTTATGTTTTATAGGATATGTTTATAACCTCCTCAGTTTGTCAGTGGGTGTTCCGCGCTCTCCCTGGCCCAATTCATTTTGCAAGTGACATTGGTCATGGCCCGAGATGCATATTATACATTGGAACAAGAGATAGTGAGTTGTTGCTTGCTTTTTCATGTTAAAAGGTTGTTGCCTACAAAATATAGAATATCTCATCATCTCATGGTTGACCTCTGAATAACAGGAGCATTAAAAATCTTGCAATTTTATATTTCTTTGGAAAATTTGGCTACTTCCCCTGGGAATAGTTTCCACCACTGAGCCCATGAATGAGTCTGCTATCCAAGTGTGCCCCAATCATAGAAGAAGTTGTTCCGGCAAAGTAAGAACACCAAATGTGATGATAATACCTCTAATCCCAGTATCAGACCACAAGATCAGTGACCCCCAGGTCGGCAAAACCCTAACTTTTATATCATATGTGAAAGCAATGTCACCTACATAATCAATATTATGGGTTTGCCTTGCCAATGTCTGTAGTATACTGCACAGCTATTGACACCTAAGGACAAGCCAAACAGCTAGGGAACCTCAGAGAACCGTCTTGAACCAGGCCAAATGAAGATGTTTCAAGACACATAGACAGCAAAAACATGTAAGAATTTAGACTCCTACAAAACCCGAATGAAAAAGATAAATCACGGTAGTTGATCCATATATATAGGTCCTCTAAAAATGAATTCAGAAGGACATTCTTGATATCCAAACTAGTAATGAACAGCGATCACATCAATGTGGACTGTAACTCAATGTTAGTCATATCGCATATCGGGTACCAGGATAGGTACTGCTGATGCTGCTGGTGTAGGATCCTCGCCCGAACTTGAAGAGTTGATTTGATTAGTACAACATCATGATATATTCCAAAACAGAGAGGTCACAACTCTTAATCCATTTAGTACAACAAACAAGGCCGAAATAATCTATATGTAAATCAGTACCTATACATATACGAATAAAGGCATGGCATACAACTCTTAATCCATGAAGTACAGAAAACAAGAGATTTCAGGTGTCCTAGAAAATGTAGGAATATATAAAACAGAAGGTCAGCATAAATGATGGGATATGTTGGTTGATCATAAACCACCAACAGGACAGGATGGGCCATTGGCATTTCAAGAGGAGAAAGGTAGATGTTTTAGTTGTAGCCCATGTATTCCAATTATGATGTGTATGCAGAGATTAATAAAAGTTTGTACGTTGTAACATCCCGTATGCAATATATGACTATGTGAATGCTTTTGAACATGTTTAATATAAATGAAATCCTGAGATTTTAATGTGATAGAAAAGTGGCCATCAAAGTCAAGATAATTAAGCTTAAGGCTTAGATCTGGGATAATGGTAACAAGAGTTTTAAAAATCCAAATCAGTGGACTTTTATGGTACTAAGCTGAAACAGGTATTTATGCATTTAATTGTGTGAGTGTGCATATACTCGTATGAGTATATACAGGTAAGAGTCAAGCAACCATAGGAAGAAGATGGCAGTGCTGCTTTAGCACTAAAGAATGAAAAGCAAATGTGACTGTTGCTAAAACAGGATCTTCTGAGGAATCTTTATATGACAAGGTTGTTGTCCATGACTGTTATTTCGACAGCAGCAAAAAGCTGAGATATGAGGTTATGGAATCACAAAGTCAAACCTAATAAAGGGGAAGTACCAAGAAAGCAGAGAAGATAAGAGCAGAGCTATCCTTAGCAAGGAAAAATGAAAGCCAAATGATAATATCATAGCTGCTGGGCGGTCCAGCCGTCAATCACAACTGAAATTTTGAATTACCCAAGGTCAAACAAGAATGTCAAGGAAACAACCTGGTAAGTAAAAAAGGCAAGGGAGTACGATTACGAAAATGGCACCCCACTTGGGAGCCTCTGCAGAAAATACAAGGACCTCAAAGGAAGGAGATGGCAGTTCCTCTCCTTCCCCCCCCCCCAAATTTTTTTCCCTCTAATGCTATGACCTTTAGTATGTAAGGGAGACCCTTACTTAAGAAACCTCCCTTGATAAATTAAGAAAATTTGACCAGATAGAGTGAGAATGAGCTAAAATATTGCGAAGGAGTTTTAAAGTTCTTTGCCTTGCAAGCTTCTAATCAAAGTACTCACCTCTTCCATCTTTTGTTAAGTACTTGAAACAAGTCCAAGATGCTCGCCTTTGAGTGGAAAATTTTGATTTTGAAAACAGGAGTAAATGGATTACATAAATGTTTTTGATGCATTCTAGACTGTTTACACTCTAAAACCTTTAGGGGTACTTGGTTGGGGGTATCGTTGGGTGAGGAATAGGAATGGGGAAGAACTAATGATGTTTGGTTCAATATAATAAAATAAGCTATTACTTAAAAGTGGGTTATCATCCATACCCTAGTAAATTGGGAGGAATGACTTTTTATTTCCCAACATTCTCATTCTCACAACAAACCAAGCACCCCCCCCCCCCCCCTAACTAAATTGACAAACTAACCAAAATACGTCAAAGTTACAGATTCCTGTTTACACAAACTTATATGTAACTACGGTAAGTTCCTAATCACTTCCACCTTGAGTCTTATGTTCATTTTGCTTTGCCAGACCAATTCAATGGAAGTTTATTTATAATTGCTTTTTGTATTTAATATTAAATGTGACTTGTTGTGGTCCGGCAGCCTTCATGATAAATGAGAAAGTATATGATTGATTACTTTAGCAGCATCCATGTTATAAGATTGGTTGGCATACTTGGAGCCAATGGAGAACTACTAGTATACTAGGAGACATGATACGCCTACATAAGTATTGGCTTAAGCCTTTTGAGATGGCAAACTGACAATATATATTGTAGCAAGAAGCCTTTTGAGACAGCAATGAAGAGCCTTTTTGAGTGATTGTGACCGAGTAAAAGTGAATATCGATGAGTTGGGTCTGGAAGGACTAGTATGATCTAACATGAGAGGAAATTTGATATTCATGCTTAATTGCAACTATGTTTGAACAACATGGTTAGATGTCCATATTATATGACACATTTTCAAATTATTGGTTTATTCCATTGCTTTGATTATTATTCTTTTGGTATCGGTATTTCTTAACCGTTATTATGCATGAACTGTTTTATATTAATGCATAGTTACTTGTTGAACGTTGTAGTTCATCTCTTACATTTTCCCACCTAAGTTTCAAGGCGAGGCATGTAAGTTGAGTGATGGCAAAAGGGAAGATTATTGAATAGCTGGAGATTTAGATATTAGGTAGTAATGGTTAGACTAATGTAACTAATGTACCCTTTTAATGTATTTGTATTGAATATTATGTCTAATGCCCATTGTGTATATTTCGTAACCTGGAGTCATGAACTTTAGGGTTTGTTTGGTTTGTAGGAATGGAATGAAATGGATTGGATTTCATATAGGGATTTGGATTTGGAGGGATTTGTATTTGAGAGGATTTGGTATCCTTTTGTGTGTGTGGTTTGTAGGATTGGAATGGATATGAATACCATTATTTATAAATTAAAAAAATCATTAAAAAATTATGAAAAAATATAAAAATAATTAAATTACCTTTTATTTATCTGATTATTAGAAAACAAGTGTTTTTAACATATTTTTAAACATTATTATATTCAAATCCTACGAAATCCCTTGAAATCCTAGCCATTCCCTTGGGATTTCAAAATCCTATGTTGGAAGGATTTCAAAGAAATCCTCAAAGAAATCCTATGATTTCAAATCCGGACAATCATGCAAAGCAAACACGGGATTGGAATGGATTTGAAATCCAAATCCCTCCAATTCCAATCTATTCCGGCAAACCAAACGCGCCCTTATTGTTAATTGAGACTCTACCCCACTTCCCATGTATGGTAACAATTGAGGTTACGGGTGTCAGAAGTGACGGTTTTCACATACATGCCAAAGTAGCACTACAATCATATTGCACTTTCAAAGACACTCAACTAGAGAGCCTTAATCAATTATTTCAGTAAGTGGAGCTGCAATTGAAATAGAGAACTTGAGTTAACAAACCAGACAAGAGAAAGTCAAAGATCACTAGTTGACAAGGCCAGGTCAATGGTGGTTGAAAATGATGGGTTAGGGTTTGTACTAAAAGCCATGACATGTAGAGATAGGACTCGAGCATGAATTCTCATTTATATGTATCAATTTAATCCATGTTCCATTTTGTGAGTCCCTTTTTCTTTTGGCATCTAACACCTTTTCATTTTTTTCACACCATATAACTAGAACCTATAAAATGAAAATCATAATGGCCAGAACAAATAGAGCGTAAGGATTCTATAGATGAAGCTAGAAATAAATAAGGAAAAAGTGGGCCGACAAGTTGAACAATGGTTTTAAAAAGCATGCGACGCCTCAAGGGGAAGCAGTTGAAAACCGAATATGAGGCGTAAGTTAGAAATTAGGGTTTAAAAGTTGACTTACCGATTTTTCCTTTTCATAAAATAAGCCTATCTTGCTACTCTTAAGTCGTCTTCTCCTACTCTCTTGCTGTTTGTAGTTATCATTCGTCTTCTCCAGTCTCTCACTTTGAAGAGTCCAGTTAGATTTTATTTGTTTGTAAATATATATATTACGTATTTTTAGTAAACAATAAAAATGAAATCTTCTAATTTTAATTACAAATTTATAACTATTAATATATATTTTGAGATTTTAATACTATTATTAGATATGTAATTATGTATTAATACATAGAAATATTTTATTTTTATTTTATTTTCCGCCTTGGAGCTTTATGCCTCAGGTGTGGAGGGAAAACACCTCGAGGCCCGATTCTGTTTTTTTTAAACCTTGAGCTGAAAATAAAGAAACACTAACAAAAATCTAGAAAGATTGCATCAATACAAGAACATACAACAGCTGTGTTGGCAGCAGAAGTCAAACTAAAGGGATTGCAATAACAACCCATGGGGCAAAAAGTAAAAAAAAATGTCTCGTAAGTAAAAGAGCATCCATTTAAAGAACTAGACTCCATTATCTATACTGGTTACATCATCAATCATCAATATTGTTCAGTTTATTAAGGTTACCAGTGGTCTAAAGTCGAACTAGAAATTATGCAGAAGAGAAAAAGAAGATTTCAGGTATCTTGTAGAAATCACAAATGCAATACAAGAAAAGCATATTTATTGAACAACCTGTACATTAATAATTCAACTTACTAGGGACGTCATCAAGCACAGACTTTGTCACACCATCCAATGCAGATGATATTGCCCTGTGACGCAAAGGTAAAAGACGGCATATTGGCTTTTCTTGCTCCACATATTCTGAAAGTTTTTCATACTCTTCATGATTGTATGGCTGTCTAAGAATACGCATGAGCTTCTCCTTTAGCTGAAAGAATAGAACTATTGAGACTGGGGAACTAAACTCACAACAGAGAGCGCTGGAACAAAACTATAAAACATATATAATATAGTCAACATATACAGCAGAAGAAAATACGTACAGATAGATCTTTTTTTGCAGTTATTAGTTGTTTATTGTTTACTTCGCTGCAATCCTGAAGATTATCCCAAATCAGTATATCCGAATCAGAAC
This sequence comes from Arctium minus, assembly GCA_954870635.1. Taxonomy (NCBI): domain Eukaryota; kingdom Viridiplantae; phylum Streptophyta; class Magnoliopsida; order Asterales; family Asteraceae; genus Arctium; species Arctium minus. The sequence continues at coordinate 49,977,508 of OX941093.1, forward strand.
TTGTAGGCTTCTCTTCATAGTTCACTCTTTTTCCTTCATAAACAAATGCACCATATTCAGATCGTATGCAACCATCTAGAAACAACCGGTAGCAAGAATCCACAGGGACATCATGGAAGGGATCTTTTATAGGCTTAGGCTCCTTAATCTTTTTTTTCCTTGAGATTTCTTTTGTAGTTGAAATATCCCCTTTTTTTCCATGCAGGCTCCTTTTTACCCTCTGATTGATTTGCCTATCCCCCATATCTTCAGAGGAATTCACTTTATCTCCACTATTACCAATGCTAATATTTGTATAAGTTGGGAGGTCATACCCATCTGACTCGTTCTGCTCTTCATACTCCAAATATTTTAGAGCCTCGTCATTTCTGGAAATTTTAAGCTTATACGATTTGCCACTTTCTGTGAGTTCCTTCAAAAACATGTAATATTGAGGATCTTTGTTGTTTGCTTCTTCATTTTCATCTTCAGCAATGACTTCCTCCGTAGAGGATTTTGTCTGTTCATTAATGTCGGTCAAGAAACTAAGAAGCCATGCATAGTCACTGTCAATCTCTTCATCCCCAAACTCGCGGCCATCCACTACTTGGTTAAAGTGTCGTTTACTAGAATCAAACTCAGAACTTCTAATATCAAACATGTTTCTCTTTAATCGCCTGGTATGACTCTCATTATGACGGTCCCTCATATTTAGATCAAAAGTCAATATTCCAGCTCACTGTGACCAGCTGCATAAGATATGAAACACGCTTTTATCCAGCAATAGAATCAACAAATAACTCCTTTTGTTGAACTTGAAAAACTTCTGGTCATAAAGAGTATGAAGTAATGGAAGGGGAGACGTGAATGTCAATGTATCTAATATTTACGCATGCATAAAGCTGAAAAATAGGTGTTTAGGTCATGTAAATGATTATTGCACCAGATATTAGTGGATAAATCCTATTAAGTCTGTAGGCAGTTGGAGAAGAATAATTTTCTAATTCGAATGGACCTTAGAAACCAAGATCTTTGGCGAAGTTGCAAAGCATTTTGAACTACTCCATACATTACAGGAATTTCTTAATCATAACTAACTTCTCTAAGCCAAAAATTCCTAATGAAGCCATTGAAGATGATTAAATTCTGCTTGTTAATCTGCACATTGAACTATGATGTATTCATGTACTCCACAGCCAATAGTAGTAGACTGCAGAGGTATGATACATTCAATCGCTCAAAAACGAACGATTACAAGTGTTTCCAGTTCTTCAAGAGGCTGGAGCTCTCCCAGGCTCACTGCTATTTTTCCCTTTATTACACCTATCCTCCCTCCCCCCCCCCCCCCCTGTTACAAAATCCCACAATTCCTACACTACCCCTGCACCACTTATTCCACTTCTCTACTGCTATTACAACTTTATTATTACTACTAGTCTACCACCCCTTAGGCCCCTTACTCCTAACATATGTAAACCTGATGGCAACCTTCCAGGGTGTAACAAACTACGTGCATTGACGGACCAAGAAAAAACAAAAGCCATGTTTCATACAAGTACCACACCGACTTTTTCCATTATAGAAAAGGATAAATTATTTATGAAATATAAACTTAATATCAAAATCTCATAATTAAATGTTCTGCAAAACAACCGAAAATCAAATAAGAAAACACTTGCAAGATCATTCCTAGATCTTCATCCAAACATGTAGAACTTAGCCATTAATCTCCACAAAATCTATGAGAAAGCCCGGAAAGCAAGGTGCTTCTACCTCTAATTTAAGGTGATGTTACAATATTAAAAACTAAATGTTTTGAGAGTGTATGTCATTGATATCAAATTCATCGGTTCTAATTTTTATGGGTAAACCAATTCCATGAAAACCTTTCAAAAAACATGCAAACATGAGAATTTTGTTGGAAATCAAAACCTCAAAAAAACTCACACAGATGAAGAAATAAAACTTGAAGAAAAAGAGAAGCACTATTATGTAAACCAGAATACACTATATTAGAAACAGTAACTGTTGTTCTCGATATTCAGCAAAGAGAAAAGCACGTCTATTTAAGCAACAAAAAAACTAAAAAATAAACTCCTAAAATCTGGCTACCCACTACCCATTTATTCTCCACTAAACTTGGTCAAGCTAAGACCAAGTCCAAGCAAACTAAAACCGACCTGAAAGCTACCGACCCGTAACCCGCTAACCCGTAAACAATACCGATTAATCCAACAATCACCCCCTTAATCGGTTTGTTTCATACATCCCGTTCACAGCAGCGTCGGTTCCTCTTCGATTAAATTTTCTCCCATTTAGGACACTCATTGTTGTAGTGACCAAATTCACCACATTTGTACCATTTAACATGGCTTTTATCCCGCTGGAAACGTTCATTGACATCCCGACTTTTCCCGAACCCACGGCCTCTTCCCCGGCCACGTCCAAAGCCATCACGATTTGAACCTCCATTACCACAATGCTTACACACATGCGCCTTTTCGTCACTAACAAACAATAAACTATCTTGAACGTCCTCCTTACCTTTTAAACGCTCCTCATACGCCTTCAATCTTCCAACGGCTTCATCGAATAGCATTGAATCCAACTCGAAACATTGCTCTATTGAAGCCACGATTTGAAGAAACGATTTAGGCATCGAGTCTGGTAATCTTTTCACCAACTCCGCTTCTTCAAGCTCATATCCAAGAGTTCTTGCTTTTGAGGCTAGACCGGTCAACTTCGTCACAAAATCATCAACCGTTTCACCCTCCTTCATACGCAAGCTTTCAAGCTCCCTCTTTAATGTTGCCAGTTGAGCCGCTCTCACCCGATCCACTCCCAAATACCGTGTTTTCAGCCCATCCCACACTTGTTTTGGATCGGTGTAACTCGCCATTTGCAAAACCATGTCTTCGGGTATAGCTTGAAACAAGAAAGCAAGGGCTTGTTTCTTCTTCTTTGGATCCGGTTCTTCACCTAGAGCCCTCGGTTCGACCGTCTCCCATATGCCATGCGCATCCATAATCGACTTAACTTTGACCGCCCACACCGGATAATTGGTTGGGGTCAAAATCGGGACTTGATATGAGATCGAACCTCCTTCTTTAGCCAGTACCATCGCCATTCCATTCTTGTGACAGCCCCAACCTCTTTAATCAAGCTTGTTCCGAGAGCACTTTTCCACCGATCAAGAAGACAAGGTCACAACCACCTTTACCGTCTTCCGTCACCCGCAAAACGAACCGAATCAAAGCCACCTGCTTTGATGTCTTTCTGTCCGTTTATCACGCACCTCCGGTTAGACTCTCGTAAATGCTAGAACAAGCCCGATCAAGAGAAGTCGGAGCTGATGTTTAAAAGGTTCAACTTGCGATCAAGAATGACTCACACCCTCCTCAACCGAACGCAAGCTCTTATACCAATTGTTGGAAATCAAAACCTCAAAATAACTCACACAGATGAAGAAATAAAACTTGGAGAAAAAGAGAAGCACTATTATGTAAACCAGAATACACTATATTAGAAACAGTAACTGTCGTTCTCGATATTCAGCAAAGAGAAAAGCACGTCTATTTAAGCAACAAAAAAACTAAAAAATAAACCCATGAACTCCTAAAACCTGGCTACCCACTACCCATTTATTCTCCACTAAACTTGGTCAAGCTAAGACCAAGTCCAAGCAAACTAAAACCGACCCGAAAGCTACCGAACCGTAACCCGCTAACCCGTAAACAATACCGATTAATCCAACAAATTTAACTTGCTTAACAAATACACGGTACCTGCAGTTCACACGTTTTTCTTCCCAAAAGCTTACATAATCTTGCCGCGTTTTGTGAGTTCTTTAGCACATTGAAAGAACAAAGGATTTGAACTGTGAAACCCACAGACTGAGATTCGATTTCTTCTCAATACAATCGGATGTTGGGTCAAACCCTATGCGTAAATGTGCATGAAATCAAATGTTTTTGACTCTGGAACACAGATCCATGAAATAATCTAAGCTAAAAATGATAGAACACACAGTCAAACACAATCAAACTAAAAGAAACCGATTTAATTTCAAGGGGCAAAAAATAAATCAATAAATAGGAGGGTGCCAGATGATGAAAAACATCTGTTGGGTGGGTTGCACAAAATTAGAAACATTACGCAATCTATTAGTGCACGAAAGCGATCCACCTACATTGAACTTTGTAATGGTGTATCACACAAACGATGTAAGGAGGAGAGATGCAACCTCACCTGATTTGCAAAAGAGGAAAGACAGCAGCGGTGGTGGTGGCAGAGTGGAGCAAAGCAGCATCAGACTGACGCAGCAGACGGAGGAGGAGAAAAGCCGCAGCCGGTGGACGACGGAGTTGAGAAGCCGCAGCAGCGTCGGTTCGATGAAAATCCGATGAGTTGATGAATCGTATTTTTTAGCTTTCAAATTTTTTCTCAATAAGTAGGATGTTAATTTTTTTTTTTTTAAGGCAGCAATGACTTTTATCTATACTATTTGCCCGACAAACTTGTCATCGTAATGGGTTTTAAGTTAAACGGGTTGAGAGTGTCTAACCTTAACCCATGGGTTAGAAAATCCCAACTCTAACCCGACACGACCCGTTTAACCCGTTTAACATTTATAAAACTAAAAATTCAAAAAAAAAGGTACAAATCCAAAATTCAAATAAAAGCATTAGACATCCAAATTTTATAGTTCAAACTTATAAGTTTTAACCAAATATAAAACTATTATTCCCAGATTTATTAAGTTTTCATTGCTAAAATCAATTACAAAACAAGATTTATCAATTATCTGTTTTGATTAATCACAAGATCTGATTACAAACAATTTGAAACACTTTCTCTCTCTACGAATCTCTTTCTCTCTCTAACTCTCTCTGCGAATGCAACAGTTCTCTATGTTACAAGGTTCCTACATCGCAACTACTAACCACAAGTCTATTAAAACAAAACTAACATACAACACACGCTTACAAACTAATAACAAGACTTTGACTTTGACTTTATTACACTTGACTTTGACTTTGCTTGAGAGTTGACTTTTGAGCTTTGACTTGGCTTGACTTTGATCTTCAATCTTCTATGATCTTGCATCCAACATATTTACGCACTAACAATCTCCCCCTTTGGATTCAAGATCATCTGAAAAAGATTTTGCAATACAATCTCCCCCTTTGTTGCATTGAAGTACTTTAAGAATTTATCTCCCCTTTAAGCTCAATCTGTATAATCTCCCTTTTTGCTTAGCAATCTTCAAACTTTCTTTCTTCAGAAAACTTCTGTAATTTCCCAAAAGTTTGTCTTCAAAAAATAGTAACAATCTCCTCTAATGTGGTAAAACCTCTTTCAGACACAAGAAATAAATTATCTTCAGATTTCGCTCAATTCGCTTTAGTAGAATTATCTTCAAAGAAAATTTCTCTAAAATCAACTTTCTTTCAGAAACCTTTGAACTTTTCTATTTTCAGCTTCAACTTTCATTTATCAAACGAATAATTCTTGAACACTTTCCATATCTGATACAAACTTTTCTTTTCAACCAACATTTCTTGATCACTTCTCCCCCTTTTTGATGATTAGAGCACTGAAACATCAAAACGTTGCAAGAAATGTCTCTGACCATTGATCTTTGAACACAAGAGCCTCTGATTAGTCGTCGATCCAAGAAATATATTCATCCGAATCTTTGCAAATTCAGACAAAATTGGAAGGTAACACCTGAATCAACAAATGAATCGGTTAGAATGTCTGTCAGTAACACGAAGTCACTGTGTGTAACAAATACACATTGAAAAGGAGTTTTTGCTATGTTCACTCCCCCAAGGCTTCCATTCAATCATCGAAACACCACAAAGATATTTCTATGAACGTTATGACAAGAAAACAAATTCCTTGTGTGTTCGTGCAAGTGTTAGAAAGAATTAAGCACAAGATGATTGCTTGTTATAAGGCTCAAAATTGTGTAAACCACTGAGACAACAGTAGTATAACACAGACTGTATTGTGCATGATCGAAGTGCAAAGGTGGAGCAGACTTCCTTCTTTTTCAATATCCAGATTTTCCAAATGAAAACCAGATAGATTATATGTTGCATCCCCTTGAAATATTTAAACACTTTCTTTTTTAGAAGAAAATAAGTGGCTGGTGGGGTTTTTAGTAAGAGTTGGCATGGACTAGTTGCCTATTTCAATAATGTTCACGAAGAATTGTGAAACACTAGTAATGTGGTTGCCCGACTCAGAAAGTAGTTGGTGCAGAGTTTGATATTTTTTTACTCCGATCTCTCACCCTCTTTCTTTTAATCATTGATCTCACTTCTAACCAAACTCTCCTTTACATTTTACCTCTTCACACAACCCACACTCATTTCTTTTTGACTCCTTACACTTGATCACTAAGGATTAACTTATTGGGTAGGAAACACTGGTTAACATGAATCCATAGAAGTTGCATTGAAGTCCTACACAATGAACCCATATTAATATCCTAAAAGAACATGTTGCTCAGCTGGTTTAACTTTTCAGTTAAAGCACAAGAGAATAAAATACAAGTCAGATATATGTATGCTCAATAAGATAATCATGAAGATTTGAGCATTTTAAACATTGAAGATATTTCAAACAAGTATATTGAAAGAATGAAATGAATAGAAGAAACTTGTTTGAAAATCTGACATTGCATGATAAAAATCAAATAGAAATGATTTAGCAATTAAGGCTTAGGTCAGCAAAAATCGGATATTGTCTATACGATTCAAAATATAGACAAGTCTTGAAAGAACGTTTTGAAATTAATCAACGCTCAAAATTCATTGAAGTTCAATCGGGGTGTCTTACCATCGAAAATTCGTTTCAACTTAGAGACATGGTAAGAACAATTTCAACAAAAATTAAACCGGTGTGTGTGAATACTTGAAAGTATATGGAAAAGATAATACGCAAGTATTAATCTTTGGAAACACACGGTTTATAAACATTTCAGCACAACTAAAATGAAAATATTTAAAAAATCACACTTTCAAATTGTTAAGTCAGATTTTATAGTAATCATTGTATTTATAGGCTTGGTCTAATGTTGTGTTCTTAGTCTCGTATACTGTGTAGTATTGGCCAGGGTATTTAAGTTCCTTGTGGCTTTGTGTCTTGTAAGGGAACTAACGCATATCTCAATACAATCCTACTTTTGCGCTTTCAACTCTCTCTCTCTACTTTCTCTCTCTATGATTTAGTTGATTTTGGGATTATCAATTGGTATCAGAGCCATTCTAAATCTGAGAGAATTGAGAGAAACGTTTTTCGATTTTTGAATTTGAGGTTTAATCAGAAAATTTGATCGATTTTCTTGATTTTTTCAAGAAAATCTCATTTTTTGATTTTTCATCAAATTCGGAATTTTTGTGAACGAATTACCTTGTTTTCTGGTTTGTTGGATTCGATTTTAATAGAAAAACATTTTTGATTCACATCGGATTGCAAGAAAATTGTGTTTTGATCTTTAATTTTGTTTTTTTTTTGAGTTTCTGGAAAAAGTCGTTAAAACGTACTGTTTGATTTCAAATTTTTGTTTCTGCGGTTTTTGATCAAATTGGTTGATTCATTCTTGTTAGAAACTTGATTTTGAGCAACTCTGTGAAAGAATATCTCATTAAAATCGGTTCTATAATCGTTTTTAGAAGAATTCTGAGTTTTCTTCATCTTTGCGCCAGATTCAAAGTTTGTGCGAGTTCTTTGAGTTTTGCGCGAGTTCATCCAGACTTTGCGCGAGTTCATCAAGTTTATCAGGGATTTAGTTGGAGATAGTCACATTTTCGCCAGTTACTAGTTGCGTAAATCTCAACTTTGCGCCACAGGTTAAATCTTGGACTCCGGTTAAAACAAACTTTGCGCCAATATCTGTTCGCGCAAAGATAACTTTGCGTCGCCTTCACTTCACGCAAAACCAAGTTGGGCCAGTAACTTCTCGCACAAGGTTAAGTTCACGCCTCTAATACCTTGCGTAAATCATAGTTTGTGCCACTAAAGCTTCACGCAAATCAGTTTTGCGTCATCTACTTGTCACGCAAAGAAAGGTTTACGTCACCATCGTATCACGCAAAAGCAAGTTTGCGCCATTCTCAATTCACGCAATTCTTAGTTTGCGCCAGTCATAGTTCGCGCAAATCTCAGTTTGTGCTATTCACTGTTCATGCAAATCTCTAGTTTGCGCCAGCCTCTCTGTTTCAGACTTGGCATTTTTCTGAAGCTTTTCTATATGGATTCTGCAAAGTTTGCGTTTCAAGCTCAGTTCTACAAGAGTGATATCATGATGTCATTAGGCACAGAAACTCGTCCTCCAGTTCTGGTTGATGAAAATGAGTTCACTCAGTGGCAAGATCGGTTTCTGAATTTCATCGAGCATCAAAAGAACGGAGATGACATGATGAAGATTTTATCTGAAGGATCTTTTGTAAAACCCACTCTGGCTTCTGGATTATCAAAGCCTACTGCCGAGTACACACCCGATGAGTTGGTACAATATAAAGCCGATCGTGATGTAAAGGCTAATCTGATGTTAGCTTTGCCAAATTCTATCAACAACAGGATTGATTGCTTCAAAAACAATACTAAACTAATGTGGGCACAACTAGAGAAGATTATGCTTGGATCTACAGTTGCAACACAACTTCGACATACTCGTTACATGAACAACTTTGAAGAATTCAAAGCCAAAGATGGGGAGTCACTGAAAAATGTTTATGACAGGTTTTGTGCGGTGATAAATGATCTGAGAAAAATAAAAGTGGAAAAGACTGAGCTGGAGACTAATATGAAGTTCCTCAATGCTTTGCAACCAGAATGGAATAAATCTTGCCATCGTTTGAGGAATGATGTCAGAATATCTACCATGCAAATCCAAGAGATGTATGAAATATTGCTGACAGATGAGTGTATAGTCACAGAGAAGAAGGCCAAACTTGACAAGAAGAATAAGAAAACAGTGGATCCAATTGCTCTTCTAGCAAGTCAGTTGGCAGAACAAGCTTTTTCTGAAAATGTTTATGATGGGTCAACTGATGATGATGGTGAGGCTTTGGAAAAGGCAACGATCCTTCTCTCTCAACACTACAACAAAAAGTTTCAACCTCGTTCGGGTTCCAATCTTCGCTTCACTTCTGGGTCTCAGAATGTCCAAGTGCCCGAGACTAAGAAACATGCTACATGCTTCAACTGTGGAAAACCGGGTCACATATCTAAGGAGTGTCGAGTGAAGAAAGTTCGGGATTCGGCGTATTATCAGAAGAAATTGGAACTAGCCGAAAAGAGAGAGAATGAAATTGCTTTGCTAGCTGAAGAAGAATTTTGGCTAGATCACTCCGATGATGAAGCTGATAATATGGAGACTGCTGTTAAAACACATATTTATTGGATTCAAGATCATAATTATCTGAAGAGGGAAATCTGAAGTCAAAGCTGATAAAGTCGTCTCAACAAATAGTCTAGGGTCACTTTGTAATAATAGTCAAAGTTTGTTTTATGTATTTTCTTATTAGTCTTTTTGTTTATAAATAATTTTGGGCCAAGCCTTTTCAAGCCCATTAGACTTAGTTAGCCTAAGTATAAATTAGTTATGTTTAGGTTAATTAGGTAAAGGAAGCTTAATTGAGAAATTAATATTGAGAGAGGTTAAAGGGAGCTTAATTGCAAAATTAATCATTGATTGAGAGAGGCTGGTGTGGTGGTGGTGGTGCGCCGTGAACAAGAGAGAAGCAGAGAGGATTTCGATTTCAAGCTTGTAACCTGTTGAATCGTTTGATTAATCGTATCAGGTTTGAATTATTGTGTTGTTTATTGTTTTACTTGATTGAATGATTACTCACTAGGACACACAATTGGTATTAGAGCACAGTACAGATTGAATTGAAATGTTTGTTTTTCGGTTCTGTTATCTGTCAAAGATTCAAAATTTTATTATTGTGTGATTGCTATTCAAGTAATTTTTGATTGATTTGTGATCGGTTTGCTTTTTATGTTGATTGGGTACTATTTGATTTGAGTATTGCATCATTTTAGTTTGATTATTTGATGATTTTTGCTGTTCTGGTTGCGTTCACGAGTCGACACTGGTTAATCAACCAAGTCTCACTTAGAGTAATTTTTACTGAAATTAATTGATTGCAATCGGTTTTCGTTGATTAGGAGGATCGTTTTGGCAAAGTTTGGTTGTTCAATTTTGAGTATTGATTTGTTTCTGGGTTGATTTCTGTGTTTCTGGGTCGATAAGCATCAAGAACATATCGGTCTTCCACTTCCGGTTGAATACCTTTTATCGGTCTATAGCATTCGACCGGTACACACACAGTCCACCCCGGTCAAAAGAGCTATCGGTCTTTGTGTTTTATCGGTCGATAGCTTTTTATCGGTCTTTCTTATCGGTCGAAGATCATTACCGGTCGAAGACCTCTATCGGTCTAAGCTAATATCGGTCTAATCTATTTCCGGTCGAAGATCTATCTCGGTCTAACACACTATCGGTCTTTGACACTTTCGGTCTAAGCACACTGACGGTCGAACAACCATCCGATCTTTGCAAGTTCCCGGTCGAAAGTTATACCGGTCTTTACAAGTTCCCGGTCGAACATCATACTGGTCGAAGCAAGTTCCGGTCTATTTCCACTGTTTGCGCCAATCACTGTTCCATTCTTAGAATTCTTTTCGGTCTGAGAATTTTTCAAAACTGTAACAGGGTCTTTAATTGTCATAATTTTTTTTCTCTAGGGGCGCTGCCCCCATACCCCCGCAAGGGCGTTGCCCCTTGACCCCACCCGCTAACCAGGTAGCGAGACCCCGTGCTAAGTCTGCGGAGGGGGACAAAGTTCTGTTCGTGATCAAAATTTTCTGAATTTCATTCTAAGATTTTCAGTATTGTTTGATTTTTATCTGGACTAACGATCATATATCAGTTCTTATCTTATATCTATCAGTATGACTTCCAGCAAAGCTCCTTCAATCAGTACGGATGAGAATCCACCAGTACTTTTCAGAGGAGAGTATGATGCATGGAAAAATCAGTTCATAGACTTCATCGATCGACATGATTTAGGAGATTATATCAGAAAATCTCTGAAAGAAGGAATCATGTCACCTCCGACTAAGGTTCTCACAGTAGCTGGAAAGAACGGAGAAAATGAACAGAGAGGGTATAAATTACCACTTGATATGTACTCAGACGAGCAAAGAAAAAGGCATGAAGCTGACAAATTAGCTCGATCTTTTCTAATGGAAGGAATGTCAAAAGAGATTTCAAAAGAGATTTTCTTTACATTAGACATCAAAGATGCTACACGAAAGCTGTTATGGGAACATATTGAGAAGATTGAGACATAACCAAAGTTGTCTTCAAGAGTAAAGTTTCTGGAATTTAAGAACTCTGAACTAAAAGAACAGATTTCTGCCTTGGAAGCTCAAATCCAGAAACTAGATTTTGTTGAGAATAATGAGAAAGTTAATGATTTGGAGAGTACAAATGCTGATCTTCAAAAGAAAATCTCTGATCTGGAGAAAAAGATGGCCAAAGAAAGATCTGATTTTGAGATTGATAAGAAAGCTTTTGTAAAGAAATTCTCAGATTTTTCGAGAAAAAGTGCAGAAGAGAAGAAAGCGGTTGAGCTGAAATGTTTAAAGCTTTCTCAACAGACTTCGGAGTTTGAGAAAGTAACTATTCTAGAAAGGGAAAAGTTTGCCAAAGACAAGAAGGCCATTGAACAGAAGAACGTTGGATTCTTTAAAGAAATATTCGGGCAGAGAAATGATGCTGAGAAGGGATTTGAAGAAGAGAGAAATTTCTTTGAAACTGAGATTAGAAAACTAACTGTGAAGCTATCTGACTTATCTGAAAGTGCCTTGAAAGATCAAAAAGCGAAGTCTGAATTCAAGAAAGAGATTGACCAACTTGTTAAAGAAAGAGACAGCTTTGCTTCAAAGATTAAAGAGCTTGAAAAGATTGTTTCAAAGGTGGTGGTGACTGAGCAAACGACTCTAGAGTCACAAATCCACACACCTAGAAATAATTCAGCTGACTTCAAAAAGACAGCCTCAAGTTCACATGTGAAATCTGTTTCTTCAAAAAGGTTAGTCAATTCATTTGATCAAATTCGTACTACTAACTTTTTCTTAGATGACAATGTAGATTGTTCAGATACATACAGCAGGAGAAGAAGAAGGAGAAGATACGAAGAAGAAGAACTGGTCTGGAAGAAGAAACCAGTTGAAAATGAGAAGAAAGACGAGAAAGGAAAGAAGTCATGTGTACATAACCATAATGCCGAGAAGAACAATGCGCATAAAGGTAAACCTGAACATATCTACACGAGAGATCAATTAATCAGGTTGTCAGGTAAGCAATTCTATTGTTCTTACTGTCGTACACATGATCTTGTTCATAAAACAAGTGATCATTTCTGGTATGGTTCTTACTCAGTTACTCCCATAAGAACTGCAACTAACAAACATGGACCCAAATACCAGTGGGTACCAAAGAAAAAGGATGAATCTGTGTTGCAGGCACCTACTGTCAAGGGGGAGTAAGAGAACGAAAGCTTCTAAGTAAATCAACTTAGAACTCGTACTTCAACGGAGATTGACTTCTAAACACAACAGTTTAGGACTCATACTTCAATGATCAAAAGACTTTACTCCTAAGCTGAATGATATTGTACTCCTAGATCATATCTGAGAAGATCAACATTCAAGGGGGAGTAAATATCTGTCTGAAATTTTATGCATCCAACATATATGATGATCAACATTTGAGGGGGAGTTAATGCATATCTTATACCTGATAATTTTCTGATGCTTAATTTCAGGGAGAGTAAAAGAATTATGACTTCTGATTGTCTCTGATCAGAACTCGTACATTAATTGTTTTACTACTTTATGTCATTTTTTTTTCAGTGAATAAAGTTTCTTTGACTAGACTTTTAGACTTTTGCAGGTTGAGAGATGCTTACAAGATCATATCTTTATGACTTTAAGCTTGACTTCATGAGATGTAAGACTGCACTCAAAAGGTATAATTCCTTATCTTCATCTCATCTATGGTTGAAAGAAGGACAACTTTCAATCATAAGAAAACATGTTCTTAAATGTTCAAACCACTTCCCGATTCTCAAACAGATTTCTTGATTTGGAAGTGTGATTTTAAATGTTTTCTGATTCATCTTTGAGCTTTAACTGATAAAGTTGAACTATCTGAGCATCATGTGCTTCATAGGAAAATATGGGATCAGTGTGCTAGAACTTAAAAGAAACTTCTATGGATTCACGTTAACCAGTGTTTCCTACCCAAGAAGTTAATCCTTTAGTGATTACATGTGAGGAGTCAAAAGAAATGAGTGTGGGATGTGTGATGAGAGAAAATGTAAAAGAGAGTTTGGTTAGCTGTGAGCTTAAAGATTAAAAGAAAGAGGGTGAGAGATCAGAGTAAAAGAATAACAAACTCTGCGCCAACTACTTTCTAAGCCGGGCAGCCACATTTCTAATGCTTCACATCTCTTTGGTGAACATTATTGAAACAGGCAACTAGCCCATGCCAACTCTTGACATTACCCCACCTACCACTCATTTTCTTCTCAACAAGAAAATGTTTCATTTTCAAAGGGCACGCAACACATATGCTATCTGATTTTCATTTGGAAAATCTGGATATTGAAAAGAAGGAATTTTGCCCCACCTTCATACTTCAATCATGCACATTGAGTTTGTGTTTAACTACTTGTCTCAGTGGTTTACACTTTTTGAGCCTTATAAGCAATCATCATATGCTTAATTTATTCTATCACTTGCACGAACACACAAAGAATTTGTTTCTTTGTCATAACGTTCATAGAAATTGCCTTTGTGGTGTTTCGATGATTGAATGGAAGCCCTGGGGGAGTGAACATCATAAAAACTCCTTTATCTTGTGTATTCGTTACACACAGTGACTTTGTGTTACTGACAGGCAATTTTAACTGATTCATTTGTTGATTCAGGTGTTACACTTCATTTTCTATTTTGTCTGGATTTGCAAAGATCTGGATGCACATCTTTATGAATTGACGGATAATCAGTGGTTCTGTTTGCAAAATCAATGGTGGAAGAAATTTCTTGAAGACACGTTTTGATGAACTTTTTGCTCTTTTCATCAAAAAGGGGGAAAAGCGTCAATCAAGAAATGGAAGATATTCTGAAGATATGATGAAATGAAGAAATTTTCCTTGAAGATGATTTGCTAAAGCATTCCGAGCTGAAACTGGAGATAATTTCTTTCCAAAAGATATTCTCATCGATTGGAGAGATTGCTACATTCTGAAGACAAAGAGGAAGATTACATTTTCTGAGCTTAAAGAATGATCTTGATCCGAAGGGGGAGATTGTTAAAGCACATATTTATTGGATTCAAGATCATAATTATCTGAAGAGGGAAATCTGAAGTCAAAGTTGATAAAGTCGTCTCAACAAATAGTCTAGGGTCACTTTGTAATAATAGTCAAAGTTTGTTTTATGTATTTTCTTATTAGTCTTTTTGTTTTTAAATAATTTTGGGCCAAGCCTTGTTAAGCCCATTAGGCTTAGTTAGCCTAAGTATAAATTAGTTATGTTTAGGTTAATTAGGTAAAGGAAGCTTAATTGAGAAATTAGTATTGAGAGAGGTTAAAGGGAGCTTAATTGCAAAATTAATCATTGATTGAGAGAGGCTGGTGTGGTGGTGGTGGTGCGCCGTGAACAAGAGAGAAGCAGAGAGGATTTCGATTTCAAACTTGTAACCTGTTGAATCGTTTGATTAATCGTATCAGGTTTGAATTATTGTGTTGTTTATTGTTTTACTTGATTGAATGATTACTCACTGGGACACACAACTGCTCATATGTGCTTCATCGGAGATGATCAGAGTGATGATGATGATTCCTCAACTGATGAAGATGAGGTAATTTCTGAGTTTGATTAGACATTTATTTCTTCACAGATGAATATCATTGTAACTGCTTTACATGATTTACGCTCAAAGTTATTATCTGAAAAACAATTAAATTCAGAAAAGTCAATTTTGATTGATAAATTACAAATTTCTTTGAAAGATGAAAAATCTATTTTGAATCATACAAAAGACATCTTTCAAAAGAAATTAGATGATTTAGAAAAATCAAATATGACTTATCTTTATTCTTTGACTGAAATGACCAAATTAAAAGATAATTTTTCAGATAAAATAAATGAGTTAGAAGAAAAATTATATCGAAGGAATCAGTCTGAACAAACTATTTATTTGAACAAACTGCGGAGTTATGAGTCTATAAAAGAAAAATGGGGACTTGGTTTTGAAAATCCACATTGTTTAGACAATGCGATCGAAAAATCCCCTACTTTATATAAATTCGATTATCTAAGTCTTGCTAAATATGTTCCTCAATTTAAAATTGATTGGTTGAATGAAAAGCAAGTTTTAGATATCGAAAATGAGAAAAGAATGAACAACAAGAAAAAGGAAATTTCTTTTGTTTATACGAGCGAAAATGCCAAATATTTTCCTGACAAATCAAAGAAGGGCCGAAAAAGTTTAAATGACATATCTTCCATCAAGTATTCAGTGTCTGATGATTATGTTGATATATATGCCACTAAATCTGATAAGGAAAATATGTCTCCAATCTTTTATGATTCTAAGAGATATACTCCTCCATTAGTATTAGAAGGCAAAATCATTGACCTTGAAGATAAAATGGAAAATCAAAATATTCAAAGAGAAATTGAATCCAGTGTTATTCTTTCTTTTATGACTTCAAGTCTTGAAGAAAAATAAATTTTTCAAAAACAAGATTCTGTTTCTGGCTTTTCTTCTAATTTTAATGAAAACAAAAAGGAATTTCTAAAAACTGAAATCTTTTCTCAAAATTTGTTTGACTCCGAGGTAAGTTCAGATTTATTGTCTGATCAGTTGGGTTTATTAGGTAAAATTGTTTCTTCTGATTCAAATCTTAATTCTAAGGGGGCGTTTGGTTCGCAGAATGATTTCTGATGGAATGGAATCTGTCAATGGAATTGGAATCTGGAAGGAATTGGAATAGAATGTTTTCAAGTTTGACCAACTGTTTGGTTGACAGGAATGAAATGTAATCAGTCAAATGAATTGGAATATGTCTGTTTGGTTTGCAAAGGAATTGGAATGGAATTCTGAAAAATGACAAAAATACCCTTTCTTTTATTTTTATTTATTTATTTATATTTTTTTAAATGTTGAGAGAGAGAGGAGAGAGGAGAGAGAGGAGAGAGGGGAGAGAGAGGGTAGAGAGAGAGAGAGGAGAGTGAGAGTAGAGAGAAGTTAGAGAGGAGAGAGAGAGAGAGGAAAGAGAGTAGAGAGAGTAGAGAGAGGGAGGAGAGAGGGTAGAGAGAGAGGAGAGAGAGGGTAGAGAGAGGAGAGAGGAGAGAGAGAGGGAGGAGAGAGAGAGAGGAGAGAGAGAGAGGAGAGAGAGAGGATATAGAGGAGAGAGAGTGTAGAGAGAGAGGAAAGAGAGGGTAGAGAGAGAGGAAAGAGAGAGAGAGGAGAGAGAGCGTAGAGAGAGGAGAGAGAGAGAGAGGAAAGAGAGGAGAGAGAGAGGAGAGAGAGAGGAGACCAAATCCACATCTGATGGGTTTTAATTTTGTTAAGAGGGTTTGGAGGGTATTTTTGTCATTTTGAGAAAATGCAATGGAATGGAATTCAATTCCATCCAAAATGAGAAGGAATGACCAAATCCTTGATTGAAGGATTTCATGGAATTCAATTCCATTCCTTTGGAAACCAAACAGCATGATGGAATTTGGTCAATAGAATTGACCATTCCAATTCCATCAGATTCCGGTGGATTCCAGCGAACCAAACGCACCCTAAAATTCTTGATGAATCTTTTACGCTAAATGATGATTATTATAAACCAAAGTGTTAGGTCCCAAGGCTTGAGCTTCCCAGGAGGTCACCCATCCTAGGATTGCTCTCGCCCGAGCACGCTTAACTTGTTAGGATCAAGCGCTTACCACTACACCAAAAGCAATTGCTGATGGTGAAAGCGCAACTTTATTTCCTTAAACCATGGTAGCGCAAAGCCCCGTACTAAGCGACAGGCGGACATGAGGGGCTGCACCACTTTCGTGGAGCCAGCGGGTCGGGCTGTTAGTCCCGGCCAGTTACGTACTCCCGAGTCGAAGGTGAGGGCGCTGGATGCTTGTGGCATTCCCAGCAAATGTTGGGATTTCTCCTCAACAATCCCCCCCCAGCATTTGCACACTGGGAGACTCGAACCCGCGACCTCGCTCTGATACCAATTGTTAGGTCCCAAGGCTTGAGCTTCTCAGGAGGTCACCCATCCTAGGATTGCTCTCGCCCGAGCACGCTTAACTTGTTAGGATCAAGCGCTTACCACTACACCAAAAGCAATTGCTGATGGTGAAAGCGCAACTTTATTTCCTTAAACCATGGTAGCGCAAAGCCCCGTACTAAGCGACAGGCGGACATGAGGGGCTGCACCACTTTCGTGGAGCCAGCGGGTCGGGCTGTTAGTCCCGGCCAGTTACGTACTCCCGAGTCGAAGGTGAGGGCGCTGGATGCTTGTGGCATTCCCAGCAAATGTTGGGATTTCTCCTCAACACAAAGCGTAAAAGAAGAAGGTCAAAGAAGTCAAAGAAACAAGATACTGTTATTTCTGAAAATTCTAATTCTTCTGATTCAAATATTTCAGATAGGACTTTGAGCACTCATACAAGGCAAATATGAAGGGTCAAGAGCACATCGGATGAATCTGCGACTAGTGAGGATCAAAATGTAGACAAACTTTGTAGAAATGATTCATTTGGTACTTGTAATAAAATTTTCAAATACTCAATAAAGCAAATTATTCACATTTCAAAAGTTGTCTTCTATTCCTCCTCTGGTTCAAGTTCAGATGATCATGCTTCGTCCTCTACTGATGTTTCTGTTAATTCATCTGATTATTTTTCTCGTGTTGTCTATGTTAAATCTAACAAGTTTTTCCCCACAAGAACTGCAACTAACATTCATGGACCCAAATACAAGTGGGTACCAAAATCAAAGATTGATTCTGTGTTGCAGGCACCTCAAGTCAAGGGGGAGTAAGAGAACCAAGACTTTTGAACAAAGTAGTTCAAAACCCGGACTTCAAAGTTAAAAGACTTTGGCTTCTAAGTACATCAGCTTAGAACCCGTACTTCAATGTACTTCGACTTCTAAACATTTCAGTTTAGGACTCGTTCTTCAATGCTTTAAGCTTCTGGACAAATGAGAAACTGTGGGTGCATCTACTTTATTCCGTTGCATTTATCTCTGTCTGTAATGTTGTTCCAGTTATCTCATTTTTTTTAAGAATCTGAGCATTTTTCAACCAAAACTTGAATTTGTACAACCCAAATCTTTCATATGAGACACCAATTCATTATACATTATGTGGAAGATGATATTATTAAATTTTATTTTGTTTCGACTAAATATCAGTTTGCCGAATTCTTTACATTTTGTATTAAATGCAATTTTTTTTAAAACTCGGCATGTTGAATTTAAAAGTTTAAATCTTTACAAATTTTATTCTATAAAGTAAAAGTTTTACAATTTTTCTTTATTTTGAATAAAATGTGTGTCTAGGATAAATTTTCAAGTTGCTTTGTTAATATTGAAGTTTTATATGTTCAAATTTCAAGTCTAACAAAAGTCGAAAAGTCAGCAACATGTTTGAAACTTTTGATACTGCTTTAAGTTGTGTTATTCGAAATATGTATAGTTTACAATGCTTAGAAAACCTAAAAAGTCAAAATTATGGATCGTAATGAAAATATGGGCTAAGCACTTTAATGTAAAACCGAGTGATTGAGATGATTATTAAATATATAAAATACAGAAATCTCTAAGTTTAAAAGTTTGTACATGTGACCTTTCTGGTTTGGGAAAGTAAGTTTCGTGGGATGCATGTCATCTGGTCCCCTAAGGTCAATTGGTCTGGGAGTGATCGAACCCAAATCCTTCTATAGAATCAGATCGAAAGTCATGTTCTATTGGTATGAATGGGTTTAGGATGTGTCGATGTAGCCTTTCTGATCTGGGAGAGTAAGTTCCAAGGGGTGCTTGACACCTAGTCCCCTAAGACCAGCTGGTCTGGGAGCGGCTGACCCAAATCCTGCAATAGGGTCAGATAGAAAGTTACGTTTACGGCATATTCTTTACTTACCAAACTTTTTGATTAAAAGATGCCAAAGTGCACAAGCTTAAAAGATGCCAAAGAGCACACTCTTGTGAAGATGCCAATGTGCACAATGCTAAAAGATGCCAATGAGCACATATCTCATGATACTTGGTGATATGTTTGAGTTGCGATAAACCTATACATTTGTGAAAATCTTAATTTTTGATGGCTTAGTGTGAGTACATGCAAAGTTCTCTATTATATTTTTAGAATTGCATTTTCTTGAAGCTAATCGAAGTTCGCCTGCTAGCACACTGAATAAATTGCTGAATTTTTTTGAAATTGAACATGTCTTAACTTGATATGCAATGAAACTTGTATCTGTATCCAACAACATACAATTGACTTCATCTGATAGATTAATCTGTGATATTTTACTGAGTAGAATTTAATTTGTTTAGTGTTTAAATTTTTATATGTTTAGTTGTTTCAAAATACATATTCAGTATATTTTTCTTTCTACATTGATGTTTCATTCCTTGTGTTCTCATATCTTTGTAAATGGGTCTGTGCATTTTTCAAGGGGGAGTGAATAAGGAAAATATTTTGAAAAGATCATATCTCATTTCGAGGGGGAGTATCTGATTTTCTATACGAATGCTAACTTGAATTGTCATATTTAGTGCATTTGTGTAGGGGAAGTCAAAGAGCTTAACAAGTGAATTTTTTTTAAGATTTCAAGTCAGCTTTGCACCAACAGTTGGTAGCGCAAAACTCAACTTTGCGCCACCTTCATCTAGCGCAAAACTAAGTTTGCGCCACCAACACGTAGCGCAAAACTTCCCTCTTTCTTCTTTATTATGTTTTTGCAGATCTTAAGCTGTCTCGTCTCCAACATTTGCATGACCAAGTTGATCCAGATCATCAAGGTCATGAGGGGGAGAAGTTAAGGAGAAGATAAAGAGACAAAGAGTTCCAAACGTTTATCTGTTGCTCAAGATTCTATTCTCTCAGCTACTAATTCTTTTGCTGTTCCAGCTCCGACCATCACAGTTCATTCAAGTTCATTTGAAAGAGGTGCGTCGTCTAGAGCACAAGCTGATGAACCGATTGTTCTTTCAAGATTTTTACAAACAGGTCCAGTCTTGTCAAGGCATCAAAGACAACATAGATTGAAAGATGCTGAGAAGAAGTTTTTTTTAGTCAAGAAGCTTCTATAAGTCGCTTAGATGGTCTGTGTTGTTTTAGAAGATGAATATTGAAGACCACAGCGCCAATGATTACTAAGGGGGAGATTGTTAAGTCAGATTTTATAGTAATCATTGTATTTATAGGCTTGGTCTAATAATGTGTTCTTAGTCTCGTATACTGTGTAGTATTGGCCAGGGTATTTAAGTTCCTTGTGGCTTTGTGTCTTGTAAGGGAACTAACGCATATCTCAATACAATCCTACTTTTGCGCTTTCAACTCTCTCTCTACTTTCTCTCTCTATGATTTAGTTGATTTTGGGATTATCACAAATCATGAAAACTATTTAAGAATCGGGAAGTGGTTTAAACGTTTAAGAATATGTTTTCTATGATTGAAAATTGTCCTTTTTTCAACCATATATGAGATTAAGAATAGAAATAAACCTTTTCGCTTAGTCTTAAATCTCATGAAGTCAGCTTAAAGTCATAACGAAATGATCTTGTAAGCATACTCTCAATCTGCATCAGTCAGAAAGTCGTCAAAGTACAAAATTTATTCACAATCATTTATTGAAAAATAAAATGACATAAAGCAATAAAACATTGAATGTACGAGTTCTGATCTGAAGTAATCAGAAATCATATTCCTTACTCCTCATTCATACTCCCCCTGCATTTATGCATCAGAAAAATTTATCAATGACAAACATATGCAAAAATATGAACTCCCCCTCAAATGATTGTAGATCAACTTTTCATCTTCTCTCACTCCCCCTGAGATCATGAACATACCTTAAAGTGCATATATCTTTCAGATTAAAAATAAAGAAATGAAGAAAAACAACAATAAAGAAAACTTTAATAGGTAATCACAGATTATGTCTTGAGATTTAGCATACCAAGTTTCAAGACAAGAAAATTAAATCTCTTTTCGTCGAGGGGCTTGGTAAATAAATCAGCAGGTTGATAATCAATGTTTACAAAATAAAGTTCTATTGTACCTTTTTCAACATTGTCTTTGATAAAATGATATCGTACATCTATGTGTTTTGTCTTTGTATGTTGTACAGGATTTGCCGATATGGCAATGGAGCTTTTAGAGTCACAGTAAATCGGAATTTTGTCGAATTTGAAGCCATAATCTCGCAGTTGTGTTCTCATCCACAAGACTTGAGAGCAGCAGCTTGCAGCAACAACATACTCTGCCTCAGCTGTTGATGTAGAAACACATAATTGTTTCTTTGAGGCCCAACTGACGAGTTTATCTCCAAGTAATTGTATATGACCCGATGTGCTCTTCCTGTCTAACATACATCCAACATGATCTGCATCTGAGTAGGCTGTCAGTTCAAAACTAGTATCTTTAGGATACCACAGACTAAGATCTGCAGTGCCCTTCAGATATCTAAAGATGCGCTTAACCGCAGACATATGGGATTCTTTAGGATTAGCCTGATATCTTGCACATAAACATGTAGAAAACATAATATCTGGCCTACTTGAAGTAAGATACATCAAAGAACCAATAATTCCTCTATAGGTTCTAACATCAACAGGTTTTCCCGAAGGATCCATGACGATCTTAGTTCCCGGTGCCATCGGGGTTCCAATTGGTTTACAAGTTTCCATTTTGAATTTCCGAAGAATATCAAAAATGTACTTAGGTTGATTTATAAAAATCCCCGTTGAAAATTGCTTAACTTGTAATCCGAGAAAGAAGTTCATCTCTCCCGTCATACTCATTTGAAATCTTGACACCATTAGATTAGAAAAGTTCTTACAGTATTTAGGATTTGTAGAACCAAATATTATATCATCCACATATATTTGAATAAGAATGATATCGGCCTTTTCTTTCTTAATGAATAAAGTAGTATCGATTTTACCTTTAGTGAAGCCCGACTTGACCAAAAACTTTGATAGAACATCGTACCAGGCTCGAGGCGCTTGTTTTAATCCATAAAATGCTTTATCCAGGATATATACGTGATTTGGTTTATCTGGATTCACAAAGCCTTTTGGTTATGATACGTAGACTTCCTCCTTAAGAATGCCATTTAGAAAGGCAATCTTCACGTCCATCTGATAGACAGTGAAGTTTTTATGAGCAACATACGCTAAAAACATGCGGATTGCTTCGATACGAGCCACTGGAGCGTAAGTCTCGTCATAATCGATGCCTTCTTCTTGCCGGTAGCCTTTGGCAACAAGTCGTGCTTTGTTTCGAATGGCGATACCATCTTTGTCTTTCTTGTTTTTGAATAACCATTTCGTACCAATGATAGATTTACCTTCAGGTTTTGGTACTAGTCTCCAGACTTTCAAAGCTTCGAACTGGTTCAGCTCCTCTTGCATCGCTGTTACCCAATCCGAGTCAACTAGAGCTTTTGATACGCGAGTGGGCTATAACTTACTCAAGAATGAATCATGCATACACATATTCAAAGTCGCAGACCTAGTTTGCACCGGTAAAGTTGGATCTCCAATAATTTGGCTTATCGAGTACTATTTGGTCCATTTATGTTCATGAGGGAGTGGATTCGATGTAGATTGACCATGGTTATCATCTAGATATCCACTGTCAGCTTCATCATTTTGCTCAGGAATTGATGGGGGTACAGTTGAAGTGTCTTGTACAGAAATTTCAGTTGGAACAACATTTTCTGACTGTTGATTTGTCGTGATTGTACGATCAACTGATTCAGTAACTTCTGTCTCCTCGTTAACAGTTACAGCTTCAACCGTTGGAGTAGGTGTTTGAACTGGAATTTCTTGTTGAATCGGGGAATTAGATTCAGTAGATAACTCTGAAATGGTTGGATGATCATGCGTTAAATAATCCATCCTGTCAACCACAACAGGTTTAGTCACTTTAGATTCAATAAATTCATCGTAAAACAGTTAAAATAACAAATCTAAATCAGATAAATGAGAATTTGACGATGACGCTTCATCTGCGTTAGTAGCATTAGGTACAGGTTCTGGACTGATCTGCCCAGAAGCTAATACACCAGTATGTACGGGTTCTGAACTGATATGTTCAGAAGCCACATCCTCGTCAAATGTTACGTTAACG
Organism: Arctium minus; assembly: GCA_954870635.1. NCBI lineage: Eukaryota > Viridiplantae > Streptophyta > Magnoliopsida > Asterales > Asteraceae > Arctium > Arctium minus. The sequence goes on from OX941093.1 coordinate 50,000,946, forward strand.
CTCTCAATTACTGTCTTTGACTTCTTCAAATAAATTATGTATGCAGCAGATGTCTGTGAGTATCCAATGAAGATTCCCTCATCAGCCTTCAGTTCAAATTTATTCAAGATCTCTCTATCATTTAGCACAAAACACCTGCAACCAAAAATATGGAAATGCTTAATACTAGGTGTACGATTATTAATTAATGTATAACGAGTGTTTCCAAACCGTCTGTGAATAATAGATCAATTTTGCGTATAACATGCAGTTGCGACAACTTCTGCCCACAGAAACAGAGGTAGATCCGACTGGCTGAGCATAGTGTGAGCGGCCTCAACTAGCGTTCGGTTGCGTCTTTTTACTACTCCATTCTGTTATGGTGTCCTAGCAGCAGAATATTGGTGAGTTATCCCGACCGATTCGAGATACTCTTCTACAGTCTTGTTTTTAAATTTTGTGTCGTTATCCGTTCTAAGAAGCTTAACTGTCTTCTGCAAGTTCACTTGGGAAGTCTTCAAAAAGTTGATGAGTACTTCGGGCGTCTCATATTTTGTCCTTAGAAACTTTACCCATGTGTATCGCGAAAAATCGTCCACTATTACTAACACATATTTCTTCCCTCCCATGCTTTGCGTTCTCATCAAACCACAGAGATCCATGTGAAGCAATTCTAGTGGATGTGCGACCCTCTTCATTTTACCCTTTTCACAAGCTGCACACAGATGTTCCTTTTCATATCTCAGCTCAGGAAGTCCTTTCACCAATTTGCCTTTGACCAATTTGTTTATGTAACGAAAATTCAGGTGAGAAAGTCTTCGGTGCCATAACCAACATTGTTGCAGCAAGGCTTGACAGTAGACAAACCTGATTGTCAGTCTGGACTTTTGACAGATTAATGGTGTAGAGGTTAGACTTTCTCGTGCCAACCAAGAGTTCTTTGCCGTCTTCAGTACGTACCGAGCAACTCTTAGCCTTGAAATTTACCTCTAAACCTTTGTCGCAGAACTGGCCAATGCTAAATAAGTTATGCCCTAATCCTTCAACATAGCTCACCTTCGTAATCGTCACATTTTCATGAAGCACATCACCATAACCCAGAATTGGTGAAAACTGGTCGTTGCCAAATCTAACTGTCCCACAATATTTCTCTGTATAATTAGATAAAATATCTTTCTGCCCAGTCATATGCTTGGAACACCCGCTATCCAAGTACCACATATGACGGGTCTGCACATGAGAAATCAAGGAACAATAGATTTAGGTACCCATTTAAATATGGGTCCTATAGTGTTAGCACAAGATTTTGGCATCCATTTATATATGGATCCTTTGACCTTTTGAAAAACATTTGAAGCAATAGAATGATAAGAATATACATGATATGTGCCAAACCAAACATCAGAATATTTACGAGAAGCAGAATCATTTCTTTTATACTTAGAAGATTTTCTAAGCATACGGAGATAATTGGAACAATTGCTTTATTGAATATTTCTTGTATGACGATACAAGTTTTGGTTTTGAAAAAGCAATATTCTCAACTACATTTGTTTTACTAGTCAATCCTCTATTACAATTCAAATCAGAACATGATTTTGCATTCTCGTCAATCTTCTGTTTCAGTCTCCATTCTGATTTAACTCCATTCTGTTTCTTTTTCACAACTGAAATAGTTGAAACTTTAGAATTAGTACTGTGAGTGTTGAAAGATTGCTTTCTCTTTGGCTTACCAGTGGTGTTCTGTTTCTGTGAATGCTTAGACTTCTTCTTTTTACCTTTAACACTCTTAGAATTCACAGAAACTGATTTATCAACTTTCGTTGATGTTTCACCTTTTTCATACACACTAGGTAATCCGAAAGAATTTATAATGAATTATGAATGATCAGGAAGTTTAGCATTAAAGTCAAATTCACCAACACAATCATCTAACTCACCTTCAGAGTTTAAAAAATCAAACTCTCCATCAAGTAAATCAGACATATCATCAGATTTTGAAGCTTTTGTAGATTTAGAAAAATCAGAATGTTTAAACACAGTGAAGAACACAATTTGTTCTAAGTCCATCAAAATTCTTTCTTCGGCTAGAGTATTCTCGAGTTCAGAAATTTTACTTTCCAACACGAGAGGAGGTACGTAAAGCTTACCTTTGATATGCTTAGCCTCCAACTCTTTTGAAGAATAACTTTCAAAATAGTCATTAGAAAGAAATTTTGATTTATCAGAACTATAACTGTTATTCAACCTCTCATAACGAAATGGAAGTTGCATTTTAGTTGTGTTCTTCCTTTTATCTTTTTCTTTAGCTTCATCCTCGTCAGACAGTTTGATCCACTTAACTTTGAGTTCAAGGTATTGTGGTGCCAGTTTTAAAAATCCAAAGTCATAAAGTGCAGGAACTTTTGAAATACCCTTTTTGAGGTAGTGTGTGTTCTCGTAACCAAGTCCCCAACACTCACTACTCTCTTTAGGTTTGTTAAGATGAAAAGTTTGTTTTGTTTGACCTAAGCTATAAAGCTTTTCCTGCAAAACATTCACCTTGTCAGTTAAAGATTTATTATCTTTTGAAATTGAAGAACACTTTTTAGCAATATCTTTTGATTAAAATTGACACAGTTTATACTTTGAAGTAGTTTCAACTAATTCATTATGAAGTATAGTCTTCTCTTTCGCGCTGGTATCAATATTTTTATGTAAAGATTCAATTAATACATTCTTCTCAGCAAGATCCTTGCTAAGTTTCTGTATTAATTGATTGTTTTCTTTCATGATACCTTGATAGTCCCAATTTATCAAGTTCTAATCGTAACAAACAAGAAAGTAAGTCAGTCAGTGTGATTGAGAGAGCATTTTAGAGAAGAGTTTATTGAAGATTATTCTAGAGTGAGAAAGTAGAGAGAGAAGGTGTGATACTAATTGATAGTCCTAAATTCAAGTTCTAATTGCTACAAAACAATCAAGATGAGAAATCCATATGTCATTGATGAATCACAAAGATTACAAATCTCACTTTCTCACTTTAGACTTTCTCTCACTATGATGATATTCTCATAAGCTCTCTCAATCACAATGACTTACTTCCTTGATTGTTTTTACTCTTTACTTACAAAGGAAACAAGGTATTTATACTCACAACAATTACAAGGAAACAAAAAATACAAAACAATAAACTTTGACTTTATTAACAAAAGACTTTGACTTTCACTTGAGAGTTGACTTTCTCAGCTTTGGCTTCTTGAACTTTGGTCTTCAATCTTTATGATATTGAATCCAATAAATCTGTGCTCTAACATACCTCTTTCATGGTCATGTTTAGACTTTACTTCCTGGAGTTCAATCATCATAGCTTGCATAGCATTTAAAAAATCAGATTGAGACATATCACATACCTCTTCAGTGTCTTCTTCATCAAACTCAGCTTCAGCTTCTATCTTTGTTTTACCCATGAAACATAAATGGGCTTTCTCTTCTTTCTCCTCTTCCCCATCTGAGTGATCTAGCCAGAACTCATCCTCTGCCATTAATGCCTTACCGGCTTCCTGTTGCTTGGCTAGGAGCATCTTGTTCTTGTAATACTCGGAGTTTCTGACTTTGGGTTTTCTGCAATCTTTTGCAAAATGTCCGAGTTTGCCACAGTTGTAGCATTTTGTCGGTTCCGGCTATTTCTTCTCTTTAGATCTGTATGGCTTCTCATCAGATCTCTTCTTCTCTATTCTTTTTCCTTCGATCCTTTCCTTGTGTTCATAGTTTCGTGATCCCGAAGAATATCTCTAACTGTTTGAGCTAGGTTTTTTGTAGAACTTTTTCTGGAAGGCTTTAGTCAACATCATCATAGCCTGCTTTAAGTTCTCACAGTCATTAGAATCTGAATTCTCATCACTTTCTGCCTCTTCGGATTTAGAAACTGTCACTTTCTTTTTCTTCTTTAGGCTTACAGACTTCTTTTTCATAACAAGAGCAATCGGATCAACAACTGCTTTATCAGCCTTATGTCTTCTTCTTTGCTTATCTGAGTACTCCTCCAGAGGTAGAGGATACTCTCTCTGTTCATCTTCTCCATTCTCTCCTGCAACATTGAGTGTCTTTGTCGGAGGTTTCATGATTCCTTCCTTCAAAGATAATTTGATATAATCTTCCAGATCGTTGCGGTTTATGAAATCCAGAAACCGGTCTTTCCACTGCTCGTACTCTCCTTTGAAGAGTACCAGTGGCTTTACATCGGTGCCAATAGCAAGAGCTTCCCTTGATGTCATCCTGTTTGAGAAATTACAATAAGAATTGGACAAACTGATTGTTAGTCCAATAGAAATCAAGTAAGTCAGAAAAACTTAGACAGAAAAGTTAGAAATGAAATTTCCAAAATTCTTCAAGTATAGAATTGACAACCTACACTGAAATATAAGGAATTCGCAACTCACATAATTCTCACACAAGAATGCGTAAGCTTCTCAAAATTCGTAAGCAAAGAAACTAAGAATTCGCAAGCAAGAAACAAACCAGAATTCGCATGAAAGACATTTACGAATCCAACACTTGGAAAAATTTTAAAACTTTTCGTAAAAATCACAAGAATTCGTAGAACACCCTTCCGTGAAATCCAAGGAATTCGTAGAATAATCTTATGCGAGTTCTATTCTTGAAACATTTTGAACAACTTTTTGCAAACCACAGATCTGCGAATCCTTTCCTTAATAAAAATTTTCACACACTCTACGAATTTTGAGCAATTCGCAAGAAACTCATATACGAATTATGTCCTTGTAAAAAAATCAAGAAAAACTTTTCGTAGATCAGACTTATGCGAATACTTAGCAATTCGCAGATAGGCCAAAACAAACCCTGAAGAATTCGTAACACACTGAAATACGAATTCTATAAGATTCGCAAAAGACATACTTGCGAATTCTTCACTTCGAATTTTTCAAACAATCACTCTGCTAAATCTAAGAAATTCGCATGAAATACACTTGCGAATTCTGTACTTGTGAATTTTCAGAATACTAAAATTATGCTAATTCAATGAAAAATCTGCGAAATCTTCAACAATCTGTGAGTTCTTCATGATCATTGCGAGTTCTTGGTATATCTTGCGAGTTCTTCAGATCTCGAATGAAAATTCGATCTGAATCATTCCAAAACCTAACTATACTTCAAATTTCAGTTCCAAACTTTGACAAATCAATCAACAACACTTCTAGAACCTATTTCTACCAACGAATTACAATAAAATTCACTTAATCATCTAAATCTATTCTTGACACAATGTTTGAACTCGTGAAAACAAAAACCAACAAATTCTCAAATTGGTGAAAAATTACAGTGCAAAACTCGAATTAACCTATACAAACTCAACCTAAAACACAATTCGAACACATTGAACCAATTACAACTCCAAAATACACTCAAAATCTCAAAATCAAATCTGAACTCGATGGAACAGTGCCGAAAAACTCATATTCGTAATTTCTTGATTGGATTTGCTCTGATACCAATTATTATTCCCATATTTATCAAGTTCTCATTGCTAAAATCAATTACAAAACAAGATTTATCAATTACATGTTTTGATTAATCACAAGATTTGATTACAAACAATTTGAAACACTTTCTCTCTCTACAAATCTCTTTCTCTCTCTAATTCTCTCTGCGAATGCAACAATTCTCTATGTTACAAGGTTCCTACATCACAACTACTAACCACAAGTCTATTAAAACAAAACTAACATACAACACACACTTACAAACTAATAACAAGACTTTGACTTTATTACACTTGACTTTGACTTTGCTTGAGAGTTGACTTTTAAGCTTTGACTTGGCTTGAATTTGATCTTCAATCTTCTATGATCTTGCATCCAACATATTTACACACTAACAAAAACATTAAAAAGAAAACATTTAATATATATAGAGGCTCATTCATTTGTTAACCACGACATTAGTGCTAACCGTGCTAACCAATGTCAACCGTAGATTCATGAGATCAATGGTCCACAATTAATTGATTTTTTTATTAAATTAAAATATTAAAAACGATTGAAAGAAATACAATACATGTATGCACAGGGGTATTTAGGTCAAAAAACAATTTATTTTAATTTGGGGAACATGGGCCTACTAAATTAAAAACCCAAATAATTAGGGATTTTATCCCATAAAAAACACCAACTTCCCAATCCCACCGCACTTGAAAACCCACATCCACCATTCTTCCTACTACCACGCGCCGCCAGAACTGCTTCAGCGCCTTTCACACTCACCGCCGACCGTCTTTTTCTTTTTTATTTTCAAACAAATCGTTAATAATGCAACCAAGATGCATAATAACAAAAACCCACCAACGGAAACGACGATTATGAGAATCTTGATTTTCCGGCGATGGTTCGATTTCTTGGCGGCGGTGGTAGGTGGGGTTGGGTTCGCCGGAGAAAAAGAGGGAGAGTGGAGTTGAATTGAACCAAGATAGGGGTCACCGGAATTTGGCCGGAAAGTTGGTTAAAACGATTTTCAGGATTTGAATAAATCGATTTTCAAGATAGTGCATATGTGCACACTTGCATACAATGCATATATGCATATGTTTGCTGAAATATTATATGCATATATGCACACTGATATTTAATATGCATATGTGCATATTAAGTATATGCACATGTGTACATTGAGCATATGCATATCTGTACACTGGTATCTAATATGCATATGTGCACATTGAGTATTGTGAATATGTACATGTTGTATATGTGCATATGTGCATATCAACTGGTCTATTCTGCATTGGTTGAGATACACACTGACATCTAGACATGCATATATGCACACTCGAAATATGGAAATACATTAAATATTAAATATTATATTTAATATTTAGATAACTACCATATTAATAAATCCTTGAAATATGGAAATACATTAAATAGGCGTGAATTATGAAATGCCCATATTACCCTTTGAGGACATAAACTCTAGGATGATTCTGATTGGTTGAAAATTGGTTAGCACGGTTAGCACCAATGTCGTGGTTAGCAAATGAAGGGGACCATATATATATATATATATAAACGGGTTATTCGGGTCATTTTCGAGTTGAAATTTTCGACCCTGACCTTACCCGTTTAATTTTCGGGTCGTGTCGTGTCAACCCGTGTACTTAAACGGGTTGGAATGTATTACCTAAACCCGTTTATTTCGTGTCGAGTTCATGTCGGGTTAGCGTGTCGTGTTAATTTTTGCCAACTCTATTACTATTTAATTAAAATTGTAAAACAGTTGTGTAGTTATTTTGAAAGCCAAGTGGTTGTTTTGAAAGCCTCCTTTTTCGCTCCACCTTCCCAAATTCTCTCCCTTTTTCAATACGTTTTGTCCGTTTTTCAGCTTTCGATTGCACGAATCCCCCATCCTCTTTACGTACAAATAATAGATTATTTCAAATACCTCAAATTTTCTTTCATTCCTTCATATTTCAAGTAAAAAGAAGAAGAAATTTTGATCTGATTGTAGTCCTTTTACTATTCTTCCAATAAGATCTCGTCGGTCGGAGGTTTATTTATCAACATCAACAGGTTTTCCGGCAATGGATGCGGCCGCGATGGGCCTATCTGAAGCTTATGTGATGATGTACACCCTCAAAGACTCATATAGTTTGTGGGATCTATTAAACGAGTCCCCTATTTGGCAAGATCGAATTTTCCATGTTCTTGCTTGTTGCTCTCTATGGAATTGTTGTTGTTGTTGCGATGGTGAGTTTGCATTTACTTTATATGTCATATTTGATGATGTAATTCGTTGTGTTTAGTTGAAATATAGTTCGAGTTGCTCATCTTGTCTTTCTAGGGTTTCCACTTGAAACTAACGAAATTTTTGGTTGTGTAATGAACAATTGATTGGAAATCTTAGTTATAAATGCTTTTGTTACTCGTAGTTAATGATTTAAACAGATTATTGTTGGTGTTAGATTTGCTACAAGATTTCAATCTTGTTTATGATAGCTTCCCTTTTGAATAAATTGGATCGAAAGGAGTGCAGTTTAGGGTTTAAACTTCATTTTGAGGATTCTTGAATGTTTGATTACAGTTCATGATTGTGAACGATTTTTGATGGTTGCAGGTACAATTAATTAGGATACAACAAAGAGTGACATAATATGGTTGGACTACCCAGAAGGTCTTTTCATTTCCTCAATTTCTTGGTTAATGGGGGTCTGTATATTTTGTTTTTGTTCAAATTGCATTTTTGGAACTTTCTTGTTTGATTAGTATTGATTTTAGATGTATTTTCAATGCAGCTAGATGTGTAATTTTTGTTTTTCGTCATGATATCCAACAGCTAACACCTGAGGTTAGCAATATGCTCAAGTTAGTCAATTAGGGTGCTTTTGGTACGTAGAACAAAATAGATTAAAAACTTGTTGTCCCACGTTTGGTTGTGGAACAGAAATTAGGGAGATGGGACAAGATTGGTGTAGGGTTTTAAAGCAAATTGTAACTGTTATACGCAGCGAAAATAAAATTAATTTGGTTACAACGATAGATAGAAAACTTTTCTAAAACTCAAAACCCAATCGAATCCAATGATGCATTTAATTAAATAAGAACCACACCATATGGTGTTTAGAGATGTACCTTTCTGGATTTGTTGTGGTTGAACGAGCTGAGCACTTAGAAACCAAACGAGGTTTCCTCTAACGGTATCCACACACGAACACGCAAAATTCCACCGTGTGCTAGCTCAATAACCCTAGATCTATATATGTGTTTTACAAAAAAGAAAAGAGTTTCTTTTATGTATTTCTCTAAAAGGCTATTCTAATTCAATTGTATATCAAATGGTTTAGCCTAACCCCTTATTTATACCAGAAGAATTATATTTAGACTATAATTCAACTAAGGATTAAATAAGGTTTAATAATTATCTGTAATATTCAAATTCAAATTCAAATTCAAATTCAAATATATATATATATATATATATATATATATATATATATAATTATCTTTTAAACTTTAAATATAATTATATATATAATTACATATAATACCCCGTAATTAACATAATTACGTTTTTACCCTGTAATTATCATAATTACAGTTCAACACATATTTTCATAATTATTCTTTAAGAATAATTATTTTCTTAATCAACTTGATTTAATCCGGGTTTCTAAAGATGGAAACAAACGCATTCTTTGTGTGCGACCCTATAGGTTTACATACTCCTCAACAGTGTCTCTGTGTGGCATGTGTCGTGGGCATATAATAACTTACATTCTCCCACTTGCACACGATACACAGTAACACAGACGATTGTAAGCGTCTAGCAACACGTCACCGCCCCCAAGACTATGTAAATGTGCTTTTACCTTCTAGCAATTTGATTGATCCAATAAATCATATAGTAGAATCATTCATTATCCTTTTGCTTCACGATATTTTGTTTTGAACTTAATGCATAGATTTATCTCATCATTTATAGTTCAAAGATTGTGTTTCTCGATCCCAACATATTTGATTATACAAGTGTCATTAGTCCAACTAATCCACTTGTTCATGCATGTAAATCAAACTATGTAATTGAGGGGCCCATAAATATCTTTCTCATCTTGAGAGGAGCAAATCCCATATTGCATGTACACGACTAACTACACAATTCATGTTATACCTAACATAACCCTTATGATTACCCGGTCAAGGGTAACGTTAGACTATATCAAAGTATAGCACTCCTTGTGCATTAGATCCCAATGCACATCTCAAGTCTAAGGATAAATAGTGTTGTACTATTTCAAGACTCACCTTATGACGCCGATCTATGAGGTGATCTTGACCGTGGGTCTTGTCCAACGCCTTGTGCTCCGACAAGCGCATGTGACTCTGGTTGCACCTAGTGCACTTCCAACTTGGACTATGACCAGACTTCACAATGATCTTGATTTATTACTAGTCCCCTAGTAATAAGTGATAAAAGACAATTCTAAATGATATGATCATCATATTTATTTAAGGATACTTAAACATGCTAAAACGAACACAGAGATGTTTAATTAAATACTCATATCCAATATGCCATAAACTGTAAAACATGACTGTTTTAATGTTCACAAAGTAAAAGATTACTAAAATTTTACAAATCAGACTAAATTATTACAAAACCTCAAGCCTATTGAGCTAATGTGAGCATCATGCTTGCTTTGACTCAAAGGCTTGGTAAGAGGATCTGTTGGATTGTCTTCTGATCGAACTTTACATAGCTTTATGTCACCTCTTTCAATAATCTCTCGAATTAGGTGATATCTTCTCATGATATGATTGGAGCGCTGATGTGACCTTGGTTCCTTTGCCTGAGCAATGACACCCTCATTGTCGCAATAGATCTCGACAGGGTCACATATGCTAGGGACTACTCCCAGATCTGTGATGAATTTCTTCATCCAAACAGCTTCCTTTGCGGCGTCCGAGGCTGCAATGTACTTCGATTTTGTAGTTGAATCCGCTATTGTGCTTTGTTTGTAGCTCTTCCAGCTCACAGCACCCCCGTTTAACACAAACACGTATCCCGACTGTGATTTATAGTAATCTCGGTCAGTTTGGAAACTAGCATCTGTGTATCCTTGAATACACAGATCTCTTTCTTGACCGCCGTACAGTAACAACATCTCTTTAGTTCTTATCAGATACTTCAGAATATTCTTTACTGCTACCCAGTAAGCATCACCTGGGTTTGACTGATATCTGCTCGTCATGCTTAGGGCATACGATACATCTGGTCTAGTACATAACATGGCATATATAATTGAATCGATGGCCGAAGCATAGGGAACACCCTTCATGCGGTTAATGTCCTCTTTAGATATAGGACTCTGAGTTTTGCTCAGATGTACACCATGTACCATTGGCAAGTTTCCTCTCTTAGAACCCTCCATCTTGAAGCGTTTTAAGATCTTGTCAATATATGTACTTTGGCTTAATCCAATTAAGCGTTTCGATCTGTCACGATAAATCTTTATACCAAGGATATAAGTTGCTTCTCCTAGATCCTTCATCGCGAAACACTTCCCTAACCAGGCTTTTACACCTTTAAAGGTAGGGATGTCATTTTCGATGATCAATATATCATCGACATATAGGATCAGGAATACTACTATGCTCCCACTGACTTTCTTGTATACACAAGGTTCATCTTCGTTCTTTAAGAAACCAAATTCTTTAATCTTTTCATCAAAACGAAGATTCCAACTACGAGATGCTTGCTTCAGTCCATAAATGGACTTTTGCAATTTACATACCTTTTCAGAAATTTGGATGTTTAAAACCTTCTGGTTGTACCATGTACACGTCCTCGCTTAAAGTTCCGTTAAGGAACGCGGTTTTAACATCTATTTGCCATATTTCATAGTCATGAAATGCAGTTATGGCAAGAAGTATCCTGATGGATTTAATCATGGCTACCGGAGAAAAAGTTTCATCATAATCTACTCCATGAGTCTGAGTGAAACCTTTAGCTACCAACCTAGCCTTATAGGTATGTACAATCCCATCCATGTCATTTTTCTTTTTGAATACCCACTTGCACCCTACGACTTTGCAGCCGGTAGGTGCATCTACCAAGTTCCAAACTTGGTTATCTGACATGGATTGTATTTCAGCCTTCATGGCATCTTGCCATTTATTAGATTCTAAACCTGATACGGCTTCCTGGTAGGTTACAGGTTCATCATGAACCGTATCGTCATTGCCAATGAGATAACCATATCTCTCAGGCTCTTGACGACTCCTACTCGATCTTCGGATTGTTTGTATCTCGTCATTACCTTCAACAACTTGTTGAGGTTCAACAACTTGTTGAGGTTCAACATCATGTTGATTGTCAGTATCAACCATTGTTTCATCTTATGGTTCTTGAATTTCTTCAAGATCTACTGTATCCCTCGTTGTGGTTCTCGATAGAAAATCATTTTCTAGGAACTCACCGTGGCGTGCAACAAAAACTTTGTTCTCGTTGGGTTTGTAGAAGTAATATCCAACTGTCTCTTTTGGATATCCTACAAAGATGCATTTTTCAGACCTTGAATCAAGCTTCCCAGAAGCTTCTCTCTTAACATAAGCTTCACAACCCCATATTCTGATATATGACAGTTTTGGGATCTTCCCAGTCCATAGTTCGAAAGGGGTTTTATCGGTCTTTTTGGTTGGCGCACTATTTAGTATTCGGGCAACTGTTTCTAGGGCATAACCCTAGAAACTTTTAGGCAGATTGGTACGACTCATCATAGAGCGAACCATGTCTAACAAGGTTCTATTCCTTCTTTCGGACACACCGTTATGTTGCGGTGTTCCGGGAGGAGTTAATTGAATACTATCATGTTATCTCTTAGATGGTCAATAAACTCTTGGCTTAGATATTCCCGACCCCGGTCCGATCGAAGTGTCTTTATCTTTTTGCCAAGTTGATTCTCTACTTCATTCTGAAACTCTTTAAAAAACTCAAAGCTTTCAGATTTGTTTTTCATTAGGTAAACATACTCGTATCTGCTGAAGTCATCAATAAAAGTAATGAAGTAATGATGCCCATTTCTTATGGTTGAACTAAAGGGCCCACACACATCAGTATGTATAATCCCTAATAGTTCTATTGCCCTTTCAGGTTTGCCTTTAAAAGGCGCCTTTGTCATCTTGCCCATTAAGCAAGATTCGCATACATCGTATGGATCATCACACGATTCCAACACTCCGTCCGCCTGGAGTTTGGCTATGCATTTCTTGTTTATGTGTCCAAGACGACAATGCACAAATAGGTCTAGTTTAAGCCTCGCTTAATTCGTTTATTGTTTACATTATACACTGATTCATAATTACAACTATTTTGCATATCAATTTCATAAATATCATTGTGTGGTTTGGCCACAAAATACAAAACATTGTTAAGATAAGCTGAAATTGAACTATTACTGAAAGTAAACATAAATCCAGTTTGTTGCAACCGAGAAAAAGAAACGATATTCCTAGTAATGCTAGGTACATATAAACACTTGCTAAGTGCTAAAATAAGACCATTTGGCATATTCATGTCATAAGTCCCCTGAGCAATAGCAGCTACCTTAGCTCCATTCCCCATTCGAAGCTCCATATGGCCTGGTTTCATTTTCTCTTCACTTCTTAGTCCCTGAAAAGTAGTACAAATGTGAGTACCACACCCAATATCTAATACCCTGGAATCAGAGTCAGAAGTGAATAAATCAATGGTAAACATACCTGAAGGTCCGACTCCATTAGCCTTCTGCTTCTTCATTTCTGCCAATAGGGCAGGGCAGTTTCTCTTCCAGTGTCCCTTCTAGTTGCAGTTGAAGCAAACTGATTCCTCAGGAATCTTTCTCTTGCCCTTTTCCTTGTTGGAGCTTCCAACTTTTCTTTTACCTTTGGTAACCACCCTTTTCTTCTTGTTTTTCCTACCTTTAGGTTTGATCATCAATACCTGTTTTGGTTTGGATAAATCCAACTTGGATTTCATATTTCTCTCAGCAGTTTTAAGCATGCCGTGAAGCTCCGTGAGAGTTTTCTCCAAACCATTCATATTGTAGTTCAGAACGAACTGGTCATATGACTTGGATAAAGAATTGAGAACCATGTCGGTTGCCAATTCTTGACCCAGTGGGTAGCCAAGACGGGTTAATCGGTCAATATACCCTTTCATTCTTAAAACGTGGGTACTACTGATGAACCCTCAGTCATCATACAGGCACGCAATGCCCTGACTGTATCGAACCTCTCTTGCCTTGCTTGTAACTGGAACTTGGATTTCAGAGAGGATATCATATCCAAAGCATTCATGTCTTCATGTTCCCTCAGTAGCTCGGGAGTCATGGATGCTAGCATCAGACAGCTAACATCTAGTGAGTCATTGAGATGCTTATCATAAGCAGCCCTGACCTCAGCTGAAGCATTTCTGGCATGAGGGTTTGGAGGGGGGTTTTCAGGAACGTACAACTTCTTTTCATGCTTGAGGACAACCCTCAAGAAACGAAACCAGTCGACGAAGTTTGTACCGTTCTCTTTATCCTTGACAAGGATTGATCGTAATGTAAATTAGGATAAGCCGTTTGTGCATATAGTTTGGTTGGAGGCGTTAGCGGCCATCTACAAAATAAGTTCAATTTTAGTAATTCTTTTAAAATCTCAAATTAATTAATTTAACCTTTCAAAAAGTTTAATTTGAGTTAAGATCCATATATCACCTATTTCTATAAATGGCCAACCAACTGTTTATGGAACTAGGTTATTTAGGTAGGCATCATCCAGTTATGTTCAACATAACTCTTAGATATCGTGGGATTTCTATTAATATATCATATATTAAAAGGCATGTTTATTCCCACTACAACGCCTTGAAAATATTCATAGATGGCTAAGCACTGTCTATGATATTTTCAAGTAAACTAACCATACTAAGATATCATGATCCCACCTAAAGTCTTAACTTAGGGTTTATTGGGATCAATCGTCCAAAATACGACTATTTAAGTGAATGGCCAAGCAACTATTCACTTAAATCTCGTTATCCTGGTGCCTTGTCTTACACTATAATTATCCGATATGATTGGCTAAGCACTGACCATACCGGACTCTTGTAAGTTTAACAAGTACCTTAAATGGACGGCCCATAGTTTACATTTGTGAAGGGTTTAAATCTTAGAAAACTCTTTTCTTTTAAAACGTTTGAGTTTATTTTAAAATCTTTTTTTAAAAGTTTTATTCAAAATCGGGTTGTCTTTGATAAACATATCATATTTAAAATATCATATTTTAATTACCGATTAGAATTTATGATGTGTTTGATTTTTATAAAATATTTTGTTTGCAATTATCATAACAATAATAAAAGCAATAAAATAAAGCAAACACAAAATAAACACATAAGATAATATATGGATTTGCCCCTAATGTGGTGTTGTGAGCCAACACAACAACCACGGTCAATTCTAAGGACATCTTCAATCTCCCACTGGCCTCGCCATCTTGGTGAACTCCAGGGTCTCCGTCTTGATTTCTTGAAACTCCGTCTTCGTATAAAATAGAAAAATACAACAAATTCTATCTATTTACATTTGTCCCTATCTAGAAAATTAAATAAAAAATTACATCCCATGCAATTAATACATATATTATTTATTTATTCTAAGCATAAAATAAAATATTCGACTGAAATAATCAACCTAATTAAAAGCCGATTACGGGAACAAATTTTCATATGACAAAATAAAATTAATTGACTTATTATAGGTTAACAAACCATCACCCAAAGGACCTAAGTCCAAAAGAAAGACTTAGGTAACAACCCAAAGTAAATTATTTAGGGATACATCCCAAAATAATACTTAGGCCAACTAGCCCAAGCCCAACTCCAAAAAAAAAAAACGAAACCTTAGAAACGAAACTATCGTGTTTTAGGGCTCGAACTAATTGAAAGAGATTCGACGACTCAAATCGTAGATTTGACCGGTGAAGCAAAACGTCACTAGGTGGTAATCCTAACATGCAAGCAACATCAACTAAGAACCAAACGGTTTTAGTTGGTGGCCTGAACTATAGTAACAGCCAAACGAAGCCGTAGTTCTACTGTGGACAAAATAACCCCAATGATAGCTCCGACGACTGTGTCGTTATGGATTTGAGATAAGCCAGTCGGCAGCAACCGACAACTGCCGGCGACAAAAAAACGACGGCAATGAGAGGGAGAGACGAGGGAAACAGTCGATCAAAACATTACCAACGTAATACTAAGAAGGTAAAATGACACCCTCATCGAGCACTACCAACCCTTTTGGGCGGTGGTTTGGTGGATTTCGACTTTGCCAATATCCAAGGAACCGACGACCCTTTTGAAAACGAAACAATTTTGGTATTGGTTATGTCGTATGGAGCAATAACCCGTCGTGGAGCATTTATCGGCGGCAACAGCCGCATATGGCCGGCGATTTGCCGACGGCGATGAAGCCTTGAACGGCTGTCGCTGGGAAGAGAAAAACTTAAGGCTTTGAAACCCTTTGAAGTCGATCAGGAATCGATTCAAGAGAGAGATAGATGGCGACGGCCGACGATGAAAGTTGCCGGCAGAAAAGAGGCCATATACAATGGGTGGAGAACTAATCAGGGTTAACAAACCCTTTGAATGCGTCGACAAGGAACACACAAAAAAAACGATAGCAATGGCCGACGGTGGGCGGCGGCCGACGGTGGGCGGTGGGGAGAAAAGGCTGCTTGTTCTTTTAAAAAAGGGAGAGATGGATTTTAGGGTTTTAAACCCTTTGAAGTCGATCATCTGACGAAGCCTCTTTAAAAAAAATTCTCTTCTTTTTAATTTAATTAGGGTTCGATTAAATTTTGCCATATAGAATTTGTGTCGCTTTTTTTTTTAACTAAATGACATCAAAGTGGCTCTGATACCACTGTAGGGTTTTAAAGCAAACTGTAACCGTTATACGCAGCGGAAATAAAATTAATTTGGTTACAACGATAGAAAACTTTTCTAAAACTCAAAACCCAATCGGATCCAATGATGCATTTAATTAAATAAGAACCACACCATAGGGTGTTTAGAGATGTACCTTTTCTGGATTTGTTGTGGTTGAACGAGCTGAGCACTTAGAAACCAAACGAGGTTTCCTCTAACGGTATCCACACACGAACACGCAAAATTCCACCGGGTGCTAGCTCAATAACCCTAGATCTATATATGTGTTTTACAGAAAAGAAATGGGTTTCTTTTATGTATTCAATTGTATATCAAATGGTTTAGCCTAACCCTTTATTTATACCAGAAGAATTATATTTAGACTATAATTCAACTAAGGATTAAATAAGGTTTAGTAATTATCTGTAATATTCAAATTCAAATTCAAATATATATATATATATATAATTATCTTTTAAGCTTTAAATATAATTATATATATAATTACAGATAATACCCCGTAATTAACATAATTACGTTTTCACCCTGTAATTATCATAATTACAGTTCGACACATATTTTCATAATTATCTTTTAAGAATAATTATTTTCTTAATCAACTTGATTTAATCTGGGTTTCTAAAGATGGAAACAAACGCATTATTTGTGTGCGACCCTATAGGTTTACATACTCCTCAGCAGTGTCTTTGTGTGACACGTGTCGTGGGCATATAATAACTTACAATTGGTAAATTACTAAAATACCCATTTTAAAATTAAAATTTAGAACCCTAAAATCTTGCACGGTTCTTTCATGTTTGCGTACCAATGCACCTTTATGTATGGATGATTCTATCATTTGTGTAGACTATTTTGCTTGAATATGTTCTTTTGTCAGATTGCCCAACATATGCTGCTTGATTTGCCAAGTCTTGCATTTTTCACTACCTACGCCCTCTTAGTTTTGTTTTGGGTAGAAATTTACTATCAGGTTTAGTTTATCTTCTTCTTCTTTGTTTATTTATTTAGTGTTTTTATGTTGATTGCTTAAAAAGTTGTTTGATTACTTTATAATGTCGGGGATTGTATACAATTCAGGTAAAATTGTTGTTCATGTATGATAAGTTGAAAAGAGGCTTACCAAAGGATCATTGGCCCAAAGGTATCCGAGTTACTAATAGAGCCCAACCTTCTTGGAGGTGAAGGGTTCAAGCCTCACCGAAGGCGAGGTGTGTGTGTGTGTGTGGGTGGGTGGTGAGTTTTACCGTATATAAATATTATATACTTCAAAGAAAAAAGTTGAAGAGTCTTGATCGATGATTATGTGGAAACCTTAGTTGGATACTTGTTTGTCTTGAATGGATTGTTTAGCATCTTCTCGTCCTTTTTGCATTATAGTCGAGAAAGCATTCTTACATTCTTTCTACTAGAAATGTGGAACTCAATGACATCAAATGACTGAAATAAGTCAAATAAGTGCTTGCTGAGAAAAATAAATGAACAAGATGTCCGTTGTTTACCAATTAAGTCATCCAATAACCCTTATAACTCGGTATTATGTTGTTTTTTAACACAAGGGTGCATTTTGTTACTTGCGTTAGCGTTGTAGAAGGCATTTAGCATATCTAATAGCTAAACGCTAATGTGAATTGTTCTGAATTTGATACCTTTTTCTTGTTTTTTACATGATACATGAATTTACTTCAATTATTTGATTTTTCTAATTTCTAAATGATGGATTTTATGTGTAGGAATTTGGTAACATCGAGTCTTCAATGAACTCGAGGCTTCACCATTTCTTTGCAACAATATATAGCAGGTGCTTGTCATTGCCAATTACATTTTCACCCCATCGCTGTATTGGGACGTAAACAAGTTTTAACTTTTTATCTTTTCTGTTTGTCCAAGTCTTAAGGGTATTCTTGATATTTAACCTGCAGGATGCATGTGAAATCATCTACACAGCCAACTGTTGTCTCAATTCCAATCACCCAATCTGACAGTAAGCTTCTATTAATGTCACACACAGAACGATTTTATGAAGGAAACCAAATTTGCACAATCGCACTTTTTGAGGGTTTCAACTCATTCACCTTCATCCATTGTTTTGTTCTTTTGTGTCTAGTAATTCATGTTATGTTTCTATTTCATGATGTTAGAGTCCCACCTCAGGTAGACTTGGACCATTTCTTCACATATTGTCACATGGTATCTAAGCCAAGGTCTGTCATTCTAGGGACTATACGCTATGGGGAAATCTATACTCGTCTAGTCTCCTCATCCGTCTAGCCCCCTCTCAACACTCTGGAACAATCTGTTATCTGTGTCCGTCTATGTGTAGGATGTTTCTTAATTTATAGTTCTGGCAAGGCTCCAAGCAGAGCCTATGTATTATGTCTTATGATAAGTTCTATATATGTAGAAATGGGTTGATATTTCCTTGACAAATTGAACTTCTTTTTTACAAGATCTTCACCATCTCCTAGGTAAATAAAATCTCGAAGGAGCATAACGACTAAATGTTTTGCTAAGAAACATATGATCCATGTTAAAGTCATTATAGAGCAATGCATTGTTTAATGTCAGATAACTGTGTTGCTTTGAAAGTTCTCTTTGATTCACAATTGAAAAAAAAATAGCTTCTTCTTGCACATGAAGCATAGAATCATTAAATGAAATTTAAAATGTGTTTAGTAGTAGATGGTGGATATTATGTGAATTGTGGGTAATTTTGAACAACTTGGGAAGTGCATGATCTGCCATGCCCTTCTCCTCTTCCCTTTTTTGCCCCATGCCATGGTCAACTCATGAAAAGAAACATCTTTAACTCACCCACAAATTTGCCACCCCATCCCCCCATATGGTGGTTTAGTCATGAACAATAGTTTTTTCAATCCACCTGTCTCCAATGTTGTAGTTTACTGATGATGTTAGAAATGAGGGTAGGATTGTGATTATGATGATTTCGGACCTTCATATTTCATTCTTATTTTCTAGAACAAATTAAAACTGAAATGAGTCTGATTATTATCCATTTTTTGTGATATAGATACAGACCTTATCAAGATATTATGTACATGTAGCATACTATCGATCTAGATGGACATAAGAGAGCCCATGTAGTAGGAGGTTGAATTGCAAATTTCACCCATGTTGTAGTCATATTCAACCACATCTTGTATGCCATGAAGGAGAAGGTTAATTTTTTAACTAAAAGTACGAGGGTTTTAATGTTTTTACATTATAATCATAATAATGGATGCTCAACAAGTAAAGGTTCAATGTTGCAATGAGATTATGTGCTTTCTTATCAATGGTTTTCTTTCCCATCGGTTGATGGGGAATACCACACTTATATTTAAGGAAATAGAGAAACTGATGAGAGGCTTTGTCACACCCTCGAATCAGAAATGAGCAGCTAATTTAAAATTTCCAAAAATGTCTCAAAGAAAGACAAAATATCTTACAACAAGTTTATTCATGAAATACTATTCTAGATTTAACCATCAACAAATATAAATAAAGCCTTACACATAGACTAATCAAAGGTCAGATGTTACTAAACCCAAATATAAAATGTTATAACCCAAGATAACGGATGAAGGCTTCACCAAACCACTCACCCTCGAGCATAATCTATTTCTCATATCTTCACAGTGTCGCTAGTACCACACCCAACTGGGACCTGATGCACATGCCGACAAATAAAAAGGTTAGGCTAACGCCTAGTGAGATCAAGAGTTTTTAACATGAATAAATAAATCGTTAAAAGGAAAAAAATGCAATTTAAGTCATAATCTTTCAAAATGATTTTCCTCAAATATGAAAATGACTTGTTTCCCAATAACATGCATTTTTAAGGGCAAACGCCCCGATACAAAAAATTCTTTATAAAATGATGCCGCCCAAAAATCACTCAAACGTGAGTAGAAAACGGACTCTCAATTATAAAAACGCGGATAAAACTTTGCATCCCGAAACACCCAAAAACACAGGTGGGGCGTAATACTCAATTCGTAAATCGTGGAAAACAGTCCATATAAATATAATATGCCATCGGAAACACGGAACTAAAATTCAATACTCATGCGACCATAAAATGGGATGAAACCCAAAGTTAAAACATGGACAATTAAATATCCAAAATATTGCTGGCCGACAACGGGGGAGACCCGTATCCGTTGAGAGTGGAGGAACACAAAAGTATGCCACTCATACAACGTTAATCACATGACACTTCACGACATGAAAGCCCAAGTGCCCTTACGACTCCATTCAAGCTACACCCAAAGAGATAGCTGACCTTAGCGAATATTACCATGAATACCGCCAAAGGCCCGACAACATTCGAGGACTACAACCATGGCATTACCCTGAATGGCAGAGGTCCAAAACGCCCATCAATCATGATAGCACAACCGGACTCAGCCCTCCTAGAGTACATTTGAAAGGTTAAGGTCATAAAACATAGGTTCCGAAGTCCAACCCCTTAATACCGATTTGACCATCAAATAAAGACTGACTTACGTGCCTATGGATCCAATACAACACAGTCTAACATTACATGACTACACATGAATGACCCACACACTCGAGCATGTAATTATCATAATTATGCATTAAGATGCATTAAGGTGTAAATCATACATGGGCTCTACATAAAGCCATTAAAACTGGACAAGTGTCCACGCGACTCTTTTAAGTCGAAATTGAGCTAAAATGCTCGAACCCCATTCGACCAACAAACATCGGTCCCCAAATAGAAAAACGCATTCAAACGGCGTTTATGTAGACACATACCTCAAAGATGTGATTAACCCCAAAACTTGTCATGGATTGGGACAAAAGGTTTTCCAAATGGGTTCATACCCTTATGCTTTTCCAAAATGTCTTATAACACAGAGACAAACATTTTCCAAATGATTTATGAAATCAAATACACCAAAAATGCATAAACCACATATTAGACTTCATGTGTACAAAATCACCAAAAATGCATAAATCATAAAATATACTTCATTTGTACAAAATCACCAAATGCATAAGTCATACTATTTACTTATCAAATATTCAAGTCCTAAATATGGGTTTTCATGAGATTTAAATAACCCAAGTTTAATAAATATGAAAACTTATCAAAATACTTAACACATTGACAATTACCATGTAAAACATATTTTTACATCAAAATACTCATTTTGGCATGTACATAGTTTTCACAAAGCAACTTGAACTCACCTTGCAAGGTTAAGTTAAACCTAGGTTCCAAATCCAACCATTAGCTTCCAATAGTGTAGATTCCTCCATTTTGAGTCATCACCAACAATAAGTTAGGGTTTCCAAATAACCCATTTCTCCAAAATCTAAAAGAAATTAACCACCAACAAGTAAACCTTTAGATCTACAAAGATCCTTAGACCAAAGTTTGGATTACACAAGAGATTTTCCTCAACCGAAACTTATAGCCTTCCAATCCACCATTCCAAAAAAATCCCCCATCCTTAACATAGCCAAGCCTCAAGGCACCAAAACCTTGATTTTTCTATGGTAGATTTACACCAAAGTGCTCCAAAATCGTTTCTTGAGCTCTCAAAATCGCCCCAAGGAAGAGAGAAGTGGAAAGTGGGAGTAAAATGAGAGAAAACCCTAGAAAGTTGGGTTTTAATCGATCAGACAACCTCCCACGGCCTTGGCCGCGACCTTAAGTCGCGGGCCAAGCCGCGCATGTCCTTCGAATGCAAACCACAGTGACTTACGCGTCGTTGGTCGCGGCTTGAGGCCGTGGGCCAAACCGCGCGTGTTGCCTGTCGTGCCTCCTCGCCTCTTGTGTTAAACCGTTCCCCGACCGTTTCTCTTGGCCGACCGCTGACCGTTTCTTTGGCCAATCATTAGTCGCTTCTTTAGGAAATTACGGGTGTTACAAGTTTCTTATAATGTGAATGAGATATGAATAGGGTAAAGTGGCATGGAGGGATGTTTGATATCCTAGATGTTACGGTATGTTGAAATTTGTTTATAACTCAGAGTAATTTCAATATTCAACGCATCATGTTTTTTTACATTTCAAATAATTGTTTGAAGAAATTTGATATTATGAAAATTTTGATGTTTGTATATTATCGTTGATTTTTTATAGGACATTTTATTATCTGTATTCAATTAATATGAAGCCAAAAACAAAGTCCTCAAATTCTTTGAGATCTAATACACGGACTATTTCTTCAAATAAACTATACGGAATGATTGATTTTTATAAGCTTCAACCTTAGTATTTTTCATTTGGCTTTTATGATAATATTTTACTTGCAAATAACCCATATAGATGGTATAGAACATTCTATAAATAATCGTATTAATTTTTCAATCACAATTCACAAGAAAATTTAACACTCACGCCGCATCGCGTGCGGGTACATGACTAGTTAGAGCAAAAAAAGAATTACAAAACAAAGGGAAAACCTTCCAGCAAGAAACCAGAAAGCAATCCAAAACACCCGAAAAAGAGCCAATACAATGAACAAAGAAGCAGACTGAAACCAAAAGAAACCCGACAAGACCCAAGCCTAAAACAAACTATCCGACAAAATCTT
The DNA here is from genome assembly GCA_954870635.1 of Arctium minus. Lineage (NCBI taxonomy): Eukaryota > Viridiplantae > Streptophyta > Magnoliopsida > Asterales > Asteraceae > Arctium > Arctium minus. The sequence goes on from OX941093.1 coordinate 50,023,961, forward strand.
GACCACTACACCACTTCGTCCAAGATAAGTGGAAACCTTTAGCACGCTTAGAGATCCATTGGAAGGAAAGAATTTAGGTCATGAAGAACCGATCAATATGGTCGTTCGGGATGTCTAAGAAGACCCGATTGTTTTGATGCTTCCAAATTAGATAGAGAGTGATCCATACTCTCGCCTCCCAAATGTAACTTTTACTACTTGAGATGCCAAGAAAGTCTGATCCATTTAACAAAGTGTCGAAATAGAATGAGGGTGTCAAGTTCCAAACCTACCACTTGAAAACGTCATTCCACAAGGAAAATCTAGAAGGACAAGTGAAAAGGCAGTGCTCGATAGTTTCCTCTACATTTCCACATTACGGGCAAAGTATGGAATTGAGCTTGACGCCTTTGTCATAAAGAATCTTACGCACCGAAATCCTTACCCACCTATGCCGATAAGAAAAAGATGCGAACCTTTCGGGGAACGTAAGTACTCCAACGAGTTGGGACAATATTCTCGGGAACCTGTAGAAAATTATTTTCAATCAAGCATTGAAGCTCTGAGACCAAAAAGCCCCATTTTTCTAACCACAAAGCCAATAGTCTCTAGCATTAGGCCTAAAATTGGTGTTATTAATGGATAAGTTCAACTCCTTCAAATCACCAATTGCCCTCCCCCTAGGATCCCTTACCCACTCCCACGAGCCACACCAATAGTTATCCAAATTCACCACCTGATTGCAAACCAAAGCCTCCTTATCATATTCCAATCTAAAGAGCTTCGGGAATCTCTCACAAATCCTAAAATTACCCAACCGTTTTTTGCTCTAAAATAGGGGTGTAAATAGGTTGGGTTGGGTTCGGGTTTGGGTTCAACCCATTTATTAATTGGGTTGAAAATCTCAACCCAACCCAACCTGTTGGGTTGATGGGTTGGTAGCGGGTTGACCTGTTTATGATTATCTCAACCCACCCTGTTAAATAAATGGGTTGAACCTGGGTTGACCCATATAATTTTAAAATTGTAAATGAAATAAAAATGCTTTTACTATTTCATTCCACGACAAATACACAATGACAAAGTCAAATAAAGTGTTCGAAGTTTAATAAAACACAACCATAAAGTAAAATAAATAGTTCAAAGTTTCCCACAACCACAAAGTTAAATAAATCACAGTTCCAAAAAAGTTTCTAAGTAACTCGACTTGCACTTTCATCGAATCCAATTTCACTCTCGGTATTACTTTCCTCTCGATCTTCTATCTTCTCCGTCATGATTGCTCCACATAACGCCTCAAGTTGCGATTCCATTTGTGCTATAGAAATAAATAAATTAACCAACTTAGTTATACTAAATAAATAGTTTTATATGATAATACGAAATATACAAATAATAAGTTAGAACAAACCTTCTCCATATACTCAATCTCTTAGACAAATTATAGCCTCAACCGTAGAACACTTCAACGAACTTCTATAAGCATCAAGAACCCTACCGCCAATGCTAAAAGCAGATTCAGATGCCACGGTTGATATTGGGATAGCTAAGATGTCCCTAGCCATCCAGGCAAGAGTTGGATACCGAATCTCATGAGTTCTCCAATACTCCAAAATGTTTATATTCTTCACGCGAGGCGTGAGCTTCTCCTCTAAATAGAAGATTAAACTATGTTACTCACTGAAATGGAATAAAAACAGAAAAATTATAAATGGACAGATTATAGATGAAATAAAAATAGAAACATTATAAACAGAAACAATATAACATAAACTTACTCTTTGGCTTTTGAAATTAAATTGTTTAATGTTCAATGTTCACTGTTGTAGAATGTAGATTGTAGACCTGTATATAAATGGACAGATTACAACAATCAATATAACTATAACTATATATATATATATAAGTTAAGATTACAACAGTCAATATAACTATAACTATAACTATATATATATATATAAGTTAAGATTACAACAGTCAATATAACTATAACTATTGTTCCATTATTACCGAGTTTACCGTGAATAATGAACAATGGAACTGAAGTCGATCAAGTTAAGATTATAAATATATATAAGTAACAATGGAACAATGGAACTGAAGTCGATTAAGTTATGATTATAAATATATATCAAGTTAAGAACTGAAGTCGAACAATGGAACTGAAGTCGATCAAGTTAAGATTACAAGTTTACCGTGAACAATGGAACTGAACTCGTCGTGGTCTGCTTGTCGTGAAGCCGTGGAACAGAGGGAGAGGAGAGGAGTCGCCGATGAAGAGGGAGGAAGATCTGTGCTGACGCCGTATGAGGGAAGAGGGAGGAGAGGAGGTTGGAGGCGTATGGCGTTTCAAATTAGGAATAAGATTTACTGATTTAGTCGATTAGGGTTTCAACTTTCAAATTTCAATATAGAAATTATTTTTTAATCTTTAAGAATTATATTAAAATATTAATTGTATTAAATATTGATTAATAATTAAAAATAAAATATTAGGTAATATTATAAATGGGTTAGAAACAGGTTGTAAATGGGTTAAAAACATGTTGTAAATGGGTTAGAAACAGGTTGTAAATTGGTCGAAATCAGGTTGAAAACAGGTTGAAAGTTTCAACCCAACCCAAACCCAATTAATAAATGGGTTAGGCGGGTTGACCCATTTAACTTGGGGTGTTCGCGGTCCGGTTTGGGCGGTTTAACCCCTCAGACCACAAACCAAACCGTAAGTGGCGGTTTATTAAATTTTCAAACCGAGCGGTTTGACATCAAGTGCCTAGACCGGTCAAACCGAACCGCGGTTTAGGCGGTTTGGTCTGACCGGTTTAGGCGGTTTGGGCCTTTTATGGGTTTTAAAGTTTAAACTTAAAAAATTATATATGATATCGAATTTTAAAGCTTCATTGGCTTGAGTCCATTTAAAGTAAACAAACTCCACAAAAAAATTAACAAAGTCCACAAAAAAAGTAAACAAAATATCCCAACAAAACAATAAAAATCGAAGTTCACAAAAAAGTTAACAAAGTCCACAAAAAAAGGTGAACACAGTAAGTCCGCCGATGTTAGTGAATAGTAGTTATTTAAGCTTTCAAGTTTCAAATTTTAAAAATTAAAATAGATTTTATATTTGGGTTGGATTTAAGATAACATTGGGCCTAACCAAATATATTTAAGATAATATTGGGCTAGATAATGGATATAAAGGCATATATAAAAAATAAAATATATATGAATTTGGCGGTCGGTTTGGTCCAAACCACCCAAAAAAAACTCCAGACCGCAGACCGGACCGGACCGCCCGGTTTGACACTTTTTCAGACCAGACCGGACTGCCAGACCGCTCAAACCGCCAAAAACGGTCCGGTTTGACTTGGTTCGACCGGTTTGAGCGGTCCAACGGTTTTTTTAACACCCCTACATTTAACTTAAATGGTTGAAATTCTCAACCCAACCTCTAATTTTGGGTTGGCGGGTTGGGTCACTTTTTGCCACCTATACTCTAAAAGTGAGTGCCCCCTCCATCACCGATCCCCTTCTCGAATGAATCTACAAATGATATCCCAAGTTTTTCTAGGTAAAGACCCACATGCATAATCCCACCCCAAGCACACGCCAACTCAACCCTCAAGTTCCCTTCGCTTCCTAACCCCCTATAATCGCCATAAATACTTCTAATGACCCGAACCCACAACTCTTCCCTAATCGACATAAAACGCCACCACCATTTTCCCAAAAGAGCCCAATTTGAAGCCCAAAGACTACCAAACCCTATCCCCCCACCCCCAAATCATGTTTATTTAATATCGTATCCCATTTTGTCCAATCCAACTTGCAAGAAGAATCTGACCCCCCCCCCCTCACCAGAAAACGTTACGCCTCACACTCTCGATGGACTTGATAACCCGAGTCGACGCTCTAAAAGGGAGAAGAAGTACAAAGGCAAACTTCCAAAAACATATTTGATCAAAGTCAATCTACCACCATGTTAAGTCAAAATATTGTATCCAAGATTTAATTAGGAACGTCAAAGTTAGAAAGTCAACATTGTCATAGTATTGTAATTGTCAAAGCATGTTTTGCATTCCTTAGTGTTTAAGGCTTTGTGTTAGATAGGTGGTATATATAGGTTTGTCTTGTGTAATCTTGTAACTACGCTAGAGAACTATTCACGTATTGTATATGTGAGATTTGTGACTAATGCAAGATCTACTTTCTCTCTCTAGACTCTCTCTCTAGTTCTTGATCTTTATTGTCAAATATTGAGTAATTGCTTGATATGTTTGGGATTTATTGATTATCAATTGGTATCAAAGCTGAACCAAACTTTTCGGAATTGATTTGATCAAAGTTTGAATTGAAATCTGGTTTTTTAAATCGAAAATTTGAGTTTTTCTGAGATTTTTCACGAACTCAAGGTTTCACTGTTTCATTCAAATTTTTTTTTTTTGTGAAAAATCGATTTTAGTTCAAGAAAATGGATTCATTGTGTTCGATTTGTGTTGGCGATTGATTCTTGTTCTGATTACATTTCATAATTCAATCAATTTTGATGTCAATTTTCGAATTTTGAGTTTTTCTTGAAATATTCGGTCGACCACTGTTCTTGGTTGAAAATATTCGAATTGGTGATTTTAATCGAAATTTGATAGCAAATCTGTGTTTAGTATTGTTTGTCGATGTTACTGATAAATTCTTAAGTTCAAATTCGTAGATTTGGATCGATTTGAGTTAGAATCAGTCAAGATCCACGGTTTGCGCTTCATTTATATGGTTTGCGCAACATTCATAGACGTTTGCGTGAGATCATCCAAGTCTTGAGAGGAAAAAGCTACTTTGCGTTTTGCCCTTGTCACAAAAAGCCTCATCTTGCGCTTCAAGACCGTTACGCAAACCTCATATTGCGCATCACGTGCATTACGCAAACCTCATCTTGTGCTTCAAGACCGATACACAAACCCCACTTTGCGCATCAAGGCTATAACGCAAACCATACTTTGCGTATCACATCGGTTACGAGAAGCTTACTTTGCGCAACACTCAGCTCGCGCAAAGATTACTTTGCGTCTCCAGTGGGTCACACAAACCTTCTTTGCGTTTCATTTGGCTTGCGCAAAGCTCCATTTGCGCAACACTCTGCTTACGAGAACCTCGACTTTGCGCATCACTCTTATTCCGAGAACCTTGGTTTGTGCAACTCATTACTTACGCAAAACTCAATCTTGCGCAAACAGTGTCTTTTTCATACTTAGTCAAAATTTTCAAAACTATATTATGTCCTTTAAATGTGAATTTTTTTTTCTCGGGGCGCTGCCCCTTGACCCCAACCGCTAACCGGGTAGCGGGACCCCCGTGCTAAGTCTGTGGAGGGGGACATTGTTCTGATTGTGATCAAATATTTTCTGATTTACAGTTTGGGAACGATTATTTGTTTTATCAAACTGTTTCTCATTCAAAGTTTTCTGAGAGAGAGAAAATCTTAGATTGTTCGTATTTTGTTTTTGAATTCTTTTCAGCTCACGATAATTTTGTCAAATTCTTTTTCAAAAAGGATGAGTTCACCAATTTTGCTCAGAGGAAGATTCGAGCAGTGGAAAGCTGGTTTTTTCAAATTTGTAGATACACATGAGCTGAGTTGTTATATCAGATTGTCGTTGACTGAAGGAGAGATGAAACCTCTTACTCCAACAGAAGATTGTACTGAGGATCGGGAGAAAAGAAAGAAAGCTGATATTTTAGCCCGAACTTTTGTGTTTAACAGTATTCGTCATGATATTAATGGTCACATAAAAACCTATCAGTTGACAGGAAAAGATTTATACAAGTCAACAGGAAAGGAGATATGGGACTATCTTGAATGGACGATGTTAGGGCCAACGGTTGTGTCAGATCTAAAAGGAAAGATTTCTGAGTTGGAAGCTAAAATTCAGCAGACAGTCTCTGTTGAGATCAATGAGCAGAAAGTTAATAAATTGGAATCTGAGAATGCTGAGCTTAGAAAGAATATATCTGATTTGGAGCAAAAGATTACTGAAGATAAAGCTAATTTTGAAAGTGAAAAGAAAAGTTTTTCAAAGAAATTCTCAGATTTCTCAAAGAAGTGTTATGAAGAGAAGAAGTCAGTGGAGCTTAAATGCATTAAACTTTCTCAACAAATTTCAGATTTTGAGAAAGTACTGATTTTGGAAAGAGAGAAGTTTGATAAAGAAAAGAAGGCCATAGAGCAAAAGAATGTAGGATTCTTTAAAGAATTATCTGGCCAGAGAAATGATTCAGAAAAAGGATTTAAAGAAGAAAGATCCATCTTTGAGTCTGAAATCAAAAGGCTAACTTCCAAGTTAATAGAACTGTCTGCTACTGTGCTGAAAGAGCAAAAGACGAAGTCTGAATTTAAGACAAAGATTGACCAACTTGTGAAAGAAAGAGACAACTTTGCTTCAAAGATCAAAGAACTTGAAAAATCTGCCTCAAGTTCAAATCATAAATCTGTCTCTTCTCAAAGGGCAGTTATATCCTTTAATCAGATTCGTCGATCTAACATTTTCTTTGATGAATATATAGATGGTTCAGATACATATCCAAGGAGAAGAAGTTACAAGAAAGAGAAACTGGCCTGGATAAAGAAATCTGTCAAAGATGACAAGAAAGATGAGCTGAATGGAAATACATCATGTGTACATGTTCACAAAGCAAAGAAGAACAAAGAGCATAAAGGTAAACCTGACCTCAAATACTCAAAAGATCAATTACTCAGGTTTTCAGGTAATAAATTTTATTGTTCTTACTGCTGTACACATGCTCATATCCATAAGGCCAGTGATCATTTCTGGTATGGTTCTTACTCCATCACCCCCACACGAACTGCAACTAACATTTCTGGACCCAAATACCAGTGGGTACCAAAGAAGAAAAATGATTCTTTGTTACAGGCAACTCAAGTCAAGGGGAGTAAGAGAATAAAGGCTTCTGAACACAATAGTTCAAAACCCGGACTTCAAAGTTGAAAGATAATGGCTTTTGAACATAGCAGTTCAAAACCCGGACTTCAATGTCTAAATTTTGGCTCTTGAGTAACTCAGCTCAAGACCCGGACTTCAATGTCAATATTATGGCTCTTGAATACTACAGTTCAAGACCCGCACCTCAATGTCAAGATTATGGCTTCTAAGTACATCAGCTTAGGACCCGTACTTCAAAGGTTTAAAGCCCTCTACTCCCGTGATATCATAAGAGATCGTATTTCAAAACTCAAATGAGGACATCAACCTTCAAAGGGGAGTACACTATTTCTGCAATAGAGAGATATGATGGACTACATTCCAGAAGGAATTGTGGATCTCTATCCTAGACTTTTCATTGATAGATTTTCCTGATATGACGGACCGCATTCCAGAAGGAGTTGTGGATCTCTATCTTGTTTTAATTGATATATCTACTAATGCATAAATTATAGGGGGAGTACAAGTGATGGCTTCTGATCACATGACAGATCAGGACCCGTTGTTCAACGTTCAAAGAAGAATATTATGCTAATATCCAGGGGGAGCTCAAAAGACATAAATCATTATATCATGTTTTGAGGGGGAGCTTAAAGGTAAATATCTTCTGATCTAGATCTCTGATTGTTTGAAAGAAGGACAACTTTCGAACATGAAAAACAATTTCTGAAATGTTCAAACCACTTCTTATTCTCAAAAGTTTTATGAATTTAGAAGTGTGCTTTTAAATGTTTTTCTAAATTTTTTGAGCTTAATGTTTAAATGATCGTGTGTTTCCAAAGATCAATACTTGTGTATTATCTTGTCCATATACTGTCAAGTATTCACACACACCGGTTCAGTATTTTATTTGAAATTGTTATTACCATGTCTCAAATTCGAACAAATTTTTCGATGGTAATACCCCCGTTTGCTTTCAAAGTTATTGAGTATCATTCATCATTTACATATTTGTGCTTTCATTGATAAATTGTTTATATTTGTTCATATAAACAAAATATCCAGTTCTTTGATACCCTAGCTATTTCATTTGATCTGATTTTAATCATTGTCAGATTCTCAAAACATTTCTATTCTTTCTTGATTATCCATTCATATAAAGTTTTGAGAAATCTTAAATGTTTAAAAATGCTCAAATTTCATTTCTGATTTTTGATGAGCATACATACACTGACATATGATTTCTTGTGCTTTTCATATCAAGAAAATCATTGACTAGCATGTACTTTTAGGAACATGGGATTCAGTGTGAGTGCTTAATAGATCTTCCATGGATTCACGATAACCAGTGTTTCCTACCCCGGAAGAAATCCTTTGAGTGATTGAGGGGAGAGGGGTCTAAAAGAATTGAGTGTGGGAGTGATCTGAGGTAAAATGGAAATGAGAGATTGGTTAGATGTGAGCTTATATGTTTAAAAGAAAGAGGGTGTGAGAACAGAGTTAAAAGAATATCAGAACTCTGCACCAAACATCTTTCTGAGCCGGGCAGCCACATTACTGATTGGTTCACATTTCTTTGGTGACCATCATTGAAATAGGCAAATAGCCCATGCCATCTCTTGCATTAACCCCACCAGCTACTCATTCTTTTCTTAAAAAGAGAATGTTTCACATTTTCTGGGGAAGTAACACATAATCTATCGGATCTTCTCTTGGAAGATACTGATATTGAAAAAGAAGGAAAGTTGCCCCACCTTCGACCCTTTCTCATACACATTGAGTCCATGTACAATCATTGATGTCTCAGTGATTTACATACTTCGAGCCTTATAAAACACAATCATTGTGCTAATTCTTTCAAACACAAGCATGAGCACACAGAGATTTTGTTTTTATGTCAGAACATTCATAGAATTACCTTGTGTTTTTCAATGATTGAATGGAAGTCCTGGGGAGTCATCATCAATCCAGCTCCTTACAATGTACATTCGTTGTACACAGTAACTTTGTGTTACTGACAGACATTCCTAACTGTTTCATTTGTTGAATCAGGGTTACACGTTCATTATGTCTGAATTTGAAAAGATTCGGATATATACAGTTCATGATTCGGCTCTTCAGATCAAAGTACGACAAATGTCAAAGGGGAGATTGTTAGTTGATCAAAAAGGGGGAAATCAAAGTTTGTGCCGAAATTGACGAAGTTTTGATGGTTATGATGCTCTCAATCATAAAAAAGGGGGAGAATTATACAAAGATCAATTTCAAAGTTCAGGTTCAAAGTTCAAGTCAGAAATTCAAATTGATTCCGCTGTTTTATTTTTCAAGTCCGATAAAGAATGTTCAAAGTTAATTCAAGATGATTCGTGAAAGTTTGTTCTTCCAAAGATGGTTCGGAGATCAAAGTGATGGAGATACAATTTCAGAGATTTTTCAAAGATTTCAAAAGTTTGTTTCAAAGTTGTTTCAAGAATTTCTGTTCCATGTTCAAGGCATGTTGACTTTCCAAAGCTTCAAGGATGAAAAAGACTTTCCAAAGATTCTTCAAAGGCTGAAAGACTGAAAACTGTGAAAGTGTCAAAGTACAAAGATAAAGAGACAAAAGCTGAAGAATCAAGAGCTGAAGATCTGTATCAAATTTTTATTAAATCTTGAATACAAAGGGGGAGATTGTTAAGTCAAAATATTGTATCCAAGATTTAATTAGGAACGTCAAAGTTAGAAAGTCAACATTGTCATAATATTGTAATTGTCAAAGCATGTTTTGCATTCCTTAGTGTTTAAGGCTTTGTGTTAGATAGGTGGTATATATAGGTTTGTCTTGTGTAATCTTGTAACTACGCTAGAGAACTATTCACGTATTGTATGTGTGAGATTTGTGACTAATGCAAGATCTACTTTCTCTCTCTAGACTCTCTCCCTAGTTCTTGATCTTTATTGTCAAATATTGAGTAATTGCTTGATATGTTTGGGATTTATTAATTATCACACCAAATGAGAGGCTGTTTAACGCATCCCACTCACCAAGAAAAATAGTGTCATCTGCAAATTGAAGGTGAGAGACACTAACCTCATTTCACTCACCAAAAGACCATTAAAAATATTGTTTCGAACAACTTCCTTCATGACTACATTTAGACCTTCCACCGTTATGAGAAAAGGAATGGAGAGAGCGGATCTCCCTGACGCACACCTTTTTGCATTTCGAGTTCCAAGGTTGGAGACCCACTAATAAGAACTTAGACCATAGTCTAGCTTAGGAAAACCAAAATCCATCGACACCACTTTCCTCCAAAACCCATTTGAACCATTATGTTCTTAAGATAAGCCCAGTTTACACAGTCAAAACCCTTTTCAAAGTTCACTTTAAATATCACCCTTTTTAGATAACTTCTTAACATGAGTTAAACAAGAATCAACAATCTAAACCCCGTCAGGGATGAACCTGCCTTCCAAAAACTCATTTTGAGACACACCGATTAGCTTCCTGATAACTCTCTTAAGCCTTTCCGCCAAAGATTTCACCATAATTTTATACAAGAACCTGATTAAGCTTATGGGTCTAAAATCCCCGAAAACAATTGGATCGAAATTTTCGAGATAAGAGCAATGAAAGAAGAATTACAACCTGTGCTAAAAGATTCGTGCTCCTAAAACCAATTAGCAACATTCATAATCTCAGGTTTGAGAATATGCCAATTTTTTTTGATGAAATGGAAATTAAACCCATTGGGTCATGGGGATTTTGAACCTCCACAGATCTTAATCGCATTCCAAACTTCATCCTCCAAAATATTGTTTCTAGGAGTTTAACCTCTTACGGCTCCAATTTCTTGAATAGATTACTATGAATTTTCGAACGAATGATCTGGGACTCTTCAAATCTAGAGCCGAAGTAGGTAAGAGTCGCAAATTTGATGAGAGAGGATCTTCACACCAAGTTCCTTCTACGGAGACCCCGATAATGTTGCCAGTGATATATTCTTTTAAGTGACGAGTGAAAAAACTTGGAGTTACGCCTCCAAGTCCAACCATTTTGCCCGATCCACTTTCCAATCTCTAACTTCAGAAATTGACAGAGTGTGGGATTCCACCTGCACTTCAAGACGGGTGGCCGAAGATTTAGCATTAGCAAGATCCGAGTCCAAATCTCCAAACCCAAACTTTTAGTTCCTCTTTTACAATCGTCATATTGTCTCGGAAAATTCTGTCAGGCATTGAAGAAGAAACTCTTCTAGCCCAAGCCGCTTCGACCACCTTAACAAAGTCTGATTCCTCTAATCAAGCATCAAAACAATGGTGAGACTTTCCGTAATGAGTAGCTAGTTTTCTTGGCTTGGGTGTAAGATAACTGGTGAGACCTTTAACCACAAGAAAGTAGACATTGTTTGGAAATAATGATGTTCTATCGTTTCATTTCAAGTTTTATAAAAACCAATGACACTTCTTGACGAGTTGATTACTTTGAAAGTGTTAGTGTCATGGTCTCAAAGATAAGCCACTAAAAAGCACGTCAATTTGAATGATATGGGAAGTATACTTGAGAAAGTTGCTAACAAAGAGATTTGCTATCTATGTTTTCCAAATTAATTAATTCTCGACAGTTGGTCGATATTCAAAGTGTTAAAGTGTAGTAGACTCAGAGATGAGTCACTTGGAACACACCAACTTGGATGATATATGAATCGGCTCGAGAGAGTGATTTTAAGCAAAGAGATTTGTTGATCCATATATTTTGAGGATGTCATTTGCCACTACTTCTTTGATCCTAGTGCTGCTTAGAAATATGCAGTTTTTAAAGAAAAAAGTTAGTGCGATGGTTGAGGTCCGAGAGGAATACCCTCAATAGATGGTAGAACTAATTATTGCCAACCTCATGTTGTAGCATTCCTACAACATTAGTCTGCTAGAGTTCGTGTTTACATCTCACCACAAGTCTTACACACACATTTCTCTTATATTATGTTATTTATATTGTTGTTATCACCATTGCAAAACAAAGTCTTCAAATTCACCATATGAAGTCATTTCGTTCATTATACTTTTAATGCACTTATACTCCAATCTTCTTGGACGATAATCGGTATCTCACCATTTTATTACTTGAAAGACAAAATAGATTCATTTAGTATACTTGTTTTTTGCTTCTATTTATCACATGTCTGAAGGTGTATAAAAGGCACTATCAAAAACCCGGGCGAAGGTATATTTTTGAGAAACACCCCCTTGATCTGGGGGTGTGGATATTTATTCTTTACGGTCACTTTATTCGACTCTCGAAATTCGATGCACATCGATTTTGTGTCATCCTTCTTCATAACGAATATGACCGGAGCTCCCCACGGAGAAAAACTTGGCCTAACAAAAACCTTCTCAAGCAGTTCCTGCTATTGTTTCATTATATCTTGCATTTCGGTCAGTGCAAGATGGTAAGGCTCATGAGTTATTGGCGCCACTCCCGGATTTAAGTCGATATGAAACTCCATTTTTCAATCAGGTGGCAAGCAAGGTAGATCATTTGGAAAGACATCCATAAATTCCCTAACAATTTTCACATCTTCGATTTTTCTCTTCTCCGTTTTGGCATCCAACACACAGGACAAGAATGATGAACACCCTTTCGATAGGAATTTACGAGCTTCGATCACTGAAATGATCGACACTTCTCCTTTACGTTTTTCTCTATAGACAGGCACCATATTCCCATCTGTCAAAAGTACTCGAATGAGCTTCTTCGAACAAAGAATATCAGATTGGTTCTTTACCAGCCAGTCCATCCCCATCACTATGTCAAAACCCCAAATCATCATGGGTAGCAAATCCATAAGAAATCGTTCTCCCCCTATCTCTAAAGTACATCCACTAAGAATCTCATGGAGAATGATTTTCTCCCCATTGGCCACTTCCACAATTAAGGCATAAGAGTTCAAGAATACACATCCAACAATTTGCAAAAGAATTTGCTACAAAAGAGCAATTTGCACCCAAATCAAAAAGTACACTAGCCGATAAGGAGTTGAGTGAGAATGTACCTTACACCATAATGGTGGTTTCCTTTGCTTCTTTAATTGTCATTTGAATGGCTCTTCCTTGAACTCTCGGAGCATTCTCCTTCTTTGATTGGATTCTCGTTCTAGTCCCTCTTGAACCATCCTTGAACTTGGGGCAATCATTTCTCACATGCCCCATTTCTTTTTATTTATAGTACATAGTCCCTTTAATAGAGCATACACTGTAACACCCCATAAAACGGGACAAACAGAAAATTCTGGAAAATGGAAAGGTGGTAATCACATAAATGCCAAAGCATGAGCTCATTCAAAAAGGAACAATAAATGCCTGTTAATTACAAGTTTGTAATAAGAAGCAATGATAGATGACAACTTCCTAATCTAAAATCTAACTAGAAATAAGATTACAATCAGTTGTCAACTATTTCCAAAAGGATCGTCTTCCCGAATGGCATCCCAAAAATGCTCCCAAGCTCACCTCTACAAGCCTACTAAACTTCTTTGGCGCTCGCACCGCTAGAACTTGAGATACATATCAAAACAATCAAGTGTTAGGCCAAACGGGCCTAGCGAGTCGTACAAGAACATAGCATAACATTTATAAACATGGTATGAACATTTATATCCTTTTAGTCACTAAAGGCCACCAGGGAACCATTGGGGGAGACCCATCACACCGATGAGTTTTACCTCAAGTCAATGTACCTTGATGTTCACTCGCCTGAGCAACATCCCGAAGGCCCGACACGCTTGAAGACTACCTCCCAGGCATTACTCCAAATGGCGGAGATCTAGGTGCATACCGTCATGGTGGCACCTCAGACTATATCCTCCTAGCACTTACTCATGGTTCATCCTACGTACGTACGATATCCATCTCTATACATAATTCCATATCAACAAGATACATGTATAAGACCTCATAGAATCCCAAGCATATTTTAGGTACAAAACTCTAAAATGTGCAAGTCCCAACATAATGCCCACGACTCACCAAAATAACATATAACCAAGCTTAAATATCGTAAATAATAACATCATCAAGGTTCACATGAATTTCCATAACTAATTTCCCAACAATCTCAAAAATAGCAGTTAGGTCAAACTTATCAGGTGATCAGATTTCAACATAAATATGAAATGCTAAGCAAGTAAACACACAAGATATGTATCTCATTTGGAAATAGTAGTAGAAGACTCACAAACTAGGTTTTGTACAAAACCCTAGAAAAGAAGTGGATGAATGCTTGAGTTCTTGAAGTTGGATCTTGAAAGAGTCCTCAATAAATGGCTAAGGAGTCTCAAATCTTTCCCCCAACCACCAATGAGTAAATGCTTGCTCAATAAATGAGGAGTGTGAGGTTGATGAAAATCATCCCTAGGGTTTCTCTCCTAATAAATCTAATTTTGGTGAAGTTGAATGGGTAGAAATTGAGGAAGAAAGCATTTTGCCCCGATTTAGGACCTGCAGGGAGTCCCGCGGCTTGGAGGCCGCGCCGAAAGTCGCGCGTGTAACCGAAGGTCTGAACTCCAGAGAGTCCTACGGCTTTGGCCGCGGTTTGGAGGCCGCGCCATAAGGCCGCGTAAGTCACTGCCTCAATCTAACAACTTAGATTTAAAAGGTATAAGGACACACACAAGCAAATATAAATACATACAAGCTTTAAACAAAACTACGGGCATTACATACACGTCTTGAGTGGCCTACCCTTTCACATTTGACACATGTCATAGGATTGGGGTTGCAAGATCCAAAGTGTTTGCTCTTTGGGGAACCACCTTGCACCCCTCCGAGCATCATGCCCCTTTCCACCAGAAAAAGGCTTGAAATTGTAAAGGACCTTTGCGAGCCCTCCCACTTCCTCTTTTCTCCAACTACCGCATGTTCTTCATTTGCTTGGATGAGACCATCGTCCATCAATTGAGACTCCTCAATGGCTTCTTGAAGAGTTATCACCTTAGCGTTTCTGTAACACCCTTAAATTTGGAAAGAATAACTAATTTAAAATTTTCAATAATACATCAAATGAAGGATAAAATCTCTTTCTACAAATCAATACTTGAAATACCTTAAATGAAATTCTAGATTTAACCTCAACAAATAATAAATGAAGTCTTATATAAAGACTAAATAAAGGTCGGGTTTTACTGAACTCATCAACATTGCTATCTCCAAATATGTGGAAGACATCACCTATTAGCTATATCCTTCTCGTGTGTCTAACTAGCACTCAACTCTTCATAGTGTCGCTAGAACCACTCCCATCAATGACCCGATGCACATGCCGACAAATAAAAAGGGTTAGGCTTAATTGTCTAAAATATCAAGATTAATTAAAATAAAGCTAAATAAGAGAAATGTGCATTCACTTGCTACGTTTTTAGTGACAACCTAGAAAACCAAGCAAAAATCCCAAAAAAGAAAGATGAAGACTTGATGGTTAACTAATCCACTTGAGTCCTTAGATCTTAAGGAGTAAATACTTAAAAAAAACTTGATGATTGTTGTCTTTAATGTCACCACCGATTTAAAGGAAATGAGAGATAGAAGTTGAGAAGTGTAGGAGAGAGAAAGAGAGAGAGAGAGAGGTGAAGGATTTAAGAAAGATGAAGAATGGTGAAAAATGATAATTGTTGGCTAAGAAAAATAACAGGTATTGCCCCCGTCCCCCTTTTCCTTTAAAAAGAACCAAATCACCACTTCACATACGGTTTTCGGCACTCCTCAAAACCGCCCGTCCCCAAACCTTGGTTCCTTATTTCCTTTGCTATATATATATATATATGTGTGTGTGTGTGTAGTCCAACTAATTATAAAATGAATAGGAATTAGACTAAATATTAAAACCATCAAATATTTTAAGCTCAAAGTCTTGTATTTCTAAATTCACAAAATTAAGAAAATATGGGTGTTACATCCATATTTTTTATGAATATGTCACGTTTCGCGCTATAGATTGTCATTTTGTTCCTAACAAAACCTGCCCATATACTTATTGGATGGTTCATGTGAGAATCACAAATATTTTGAGAGTCGTAAAAACCAATATATTAATTGATACATATCCTGAAGTTCGGTTTGTATATATGCATCAATGAATATACTATTTCTCATGTTTCTCAAAATATTTATGGTTCTCCTCTGAGAGTTGGCCGATGATACGAGTTTCCAAAATCTTTCAAGTTCTCATTCTTATTACTTACAAAAAGGTAAAATAGTATTATTATAAAAATTGGAAAAAAAATTGTATGCATTAAGATTTGTACATAATGTTTTAAGACTTGTATCTTTAAAAATTTAAGAGTGTATAAGAGATAAAACCTACATTATCTATACTATATTATAAAACATTTATAAAAAACTCTTAAAAACAATAATGCTAATTATTTAAAATATTTTAAAAACAATCATTAAAGCTTTATGTACTACATTAAATGCTATTTATTAACTTTCAATCATTATTTCTAACCACTTTAACTCCCCTAAAATCACTCCATGCTTCAACTTCCTAAAATCACTCACCGCATAACTAAATACAGGATAAAAATCAAATTTTAAATATAAAAAATCTAAAATATAATTAAGAAAATCTAACAGAATATTTAATGTTTATTTTATAACAAAAACATTATATTATTAAACCTAAAATAAATTACATCTATACTATATTATAAAGCATCTATAAAAAACTCTTAAAAACAATTGCTATGCTTAATGTATGTTGATCAAAACTCTCTCAGTGATTTGATAATGACCCGCTGTTATACTTAGTGAAAATTACGTTTAATATCTGTATGTATAAGTGTTTCACCATCAGCGATCAAATACTGAGTGTGTTTAGTATCGTTGATAATCTCTCTTACAACTGTTAGACGTAATCCTTGAAGACAAGTTTCGCGACAAAGATGTTCATCACTGAATCGAAGACAAAGTTGCTGAACAAAGGACAAGTCTACTCATGATCTGATGTGGATATCAGTGAAACCAAGACAAGTCTACATACACGTGAAGAAACCTAAGGAAAAGCTTCAGCGATCGCTGAACTTCCTTTTATCTCTATGAAGGAGGAGATATTCAGCGATTGAAGATCACTTAGCTTATATCTCAAGTCTCTTTTGTCTTACCTTTGCACATATAGTACAAATGTCAGAAGAGACATACCTCTGCGACAGATCATACAACAACTCTGATATCTACACTGTTCACCATACGGCCAAAAGCATGTCTCCAAAAGTCAGACGCATGCAACCAACCATCGAAGGACACATGTGAAGTACCCTGCCATGCATTTAATGCATAGGGTATAAATAGGAAGATCAAGACTCTATCTGAGGGTTGCCTTCTATCTTTCTTTTCAAATAGAAACCCTTGCTTTCTATATTCTCTTAATCTTTATTTTCTAAATTCTTGTGCAACAATTTGTGTGATTCTTAAGTTTGTTTAGATTAGGTTTTACTTAATCTTATTCTGCAACAAACTTGTAAATTGTAATTTGATTTATCAATAAACAATTTATTAAACCATTAAATTTTGTGTTTGTATTCACCCCCCCCCCCCTTCTACAAACTTGTTAAGCACCTTCGGGACCAACAATGTACCGCTATTTAATGTTAATTAATTAAAATCTCTTAAAAACAACCATTAAAGCTTTATGTACTACATTTAATGTTATTTATTAACTTTCAATCCTTATCTTTAACCACTTTAACTCCCTAAAATTCACTCCCCACTTGAACTCCCCAAAAATCACTCCCGGCGTGACTTAAGTACAGGATAAAATCAAATTTTAAATATAAAAAATCTAAAATATAATTAAGAAAATCTAATAGAATATTTAATTAAAAAAAAACATTAAAATCGTGATGTATCTCGCTGTATTGTGTGAGTACGCTTCTAGTTTATAATAATGTATATATAGAGGAAGTTTCAAATACAAACCAACATTAACATTTATATTAAAAAATAATCGAGATATTTTTGAATGAATATCAGAGTTCATTCATTATGATCGAGATATTTATGGAAGAAGATAGAGTTCATTCAAACTTTAATTAGAAAATAGTTGGGATATTTATAGAATCATATATTATCAAACTAGATGAACGAATAACATTGATTTGTAGTATTTCCGGTTAAGATAGGTTTGTAAAAAGGGTAGACGCCACCCTCTTAGGTGCCCCCATCCCACCGGTCCCACGGTCATCATGAAGGAGATAAATCGGTGCATGCATCCCACTGGCAGAGAAGCGATACCTAGGCTTGAACCCAAGACCTCACACATATGGATTACACCTACACCTCTACTGCTGGGACAAAATCAGTGGGGACTTAAGATTGGTTTGTAATATTTCTATGGTTTGTATTTGAACCATCTCTCTCTCTGTGTGTGTGTATATATATATTATGCAACCCCTCTAAACCATACAAACTATGCAACCCATTTATCCACCCTTCATTTTATTTTCAGTTTTTTTAATTTACAAAAAGGTAATTTTGATAACATTAGTTATATAGAATATTCTATAAATATATTGTTTCTTTTGTGAGATTACATTGACCGGATCAATCCAAATTAATGGTAACTTTTCCCCCCATATTGGAAAGGATTCTAGGTTTTGATTACATATTTATTGAACTTTTAAATGCGGATTAATCCTTAATGATGCAACACTGATTCAACCATAATTCAACATGTGTTCCAATCATAATTCACGATGCTATAGTGATTCATGATCTAACATATCTATGTGTCTGTTCATGAAACAAATATTGATAGTGGTGCACCTTCTCTTCATGCAATCTTGATTTTAATGAAACGAATATTGGTAGTGGTGCACCTTTTGCACATGCAATAGTGATTTTAATGAAACAACTAAGGCCTGCTTTCTCCCCATTTCAAGGTTCAATGATCGTAAATCAAAACCTAGAGTGAGAAAACAAAGGTTACCATGAGGTTGGATTGTAAGATGTAATCCAAAAAAAAAAACAATATATTCATGGAATATTCTATATAATTTATGTTATGAAACTATCCTTGGGAAATTGGCTCAAATAGCCACATTACTTTCCCATTTGCATCTCCTAGCCATTTCTTTACCATATTGACGAAAATAGACCTTGCGGACCTGCAAGTCCGCCACCATGCACAAAAAGACAAGAAAAATAGGCGGTCCGAACCAGATCCGCAACGGGTCGGGTCGGTAGGCCCGCCACCCGATCCAGGTCCGCCACCAGGACACGTGTCATGCTCTGATTAATCGCTAGATCCGTCATTGCGGACCTAGGTCCGCCATTTACCTTGTTTTTGTTGATTTTTTTGTTTTTTGACGTACGTTTTCGTTGCGGAGCTGCATTATTGTGGTCCTATATAATTGTCAGATGTATAGTTTAGTGGTTGAATGCATTGAAGCATTTTGAACAAATTTGAAACCGTGAAATTTTCCCCAAAAATAGCAAGCCTGAAAACGGAAGGTAAGCAGTTTTGCTTTCTGAGAAAAAATTTCAAAAACACCTGAAAACTTGAAGATGAGTTCTGTTTCTCAAAAAGTAAAGTTACGTATTTTCGGTGGAGGTTACTTTCAACAGAATGATCAAGGGTGGGATTATTATATTGATCGACCGATGGTTCGCATCATGGTTCCGGCAAATATCACGCATCAAAGGTTGGTTAGTTATCTTCGTGAGAAATGTGGTATGGACACCATTGTTGGTACCACCAAAATTATTTACATATATTCTGGCCAAATGATTCAGCTAAGAGACAATGTTGATGTTTCGTCTTTCTTGCAAAATGCTATGGCTTTTACAACTCCGTCAACACTTTACGTCTACGACGATTACACCATTGGGGGCGGAAGCAACGTCGGTGGTGGTTCGAACACCGGAGGCGCTCCTGATGTGTATGTCGAGCAGAATCAAACATCTTACATGTCTCAGTTCCCCGAGCAGAGTCAAACATCTTACAGGCCTCGGTTCCCTGAGCAGAGTCAAACATCTTACAAGCCTCAGTTTGATTCCGCTTTTCTTCATGAACATGGTTATAATATGGGTGACTATAAACCCGATGTTGTTCCTGAGACAAAAGAAGAACTGGTAGACGAACGAGCCGATGAGGAAGACGAAGCCGATGAAGAATTTGATAAAGACCCCGATGAATCTCATGTTTATGATTTGGGTCTTTCTGATGTTCATACGGATGAAGAAGAAGAAGAAGAAGAAGAAGAAGAAACATCTGAACCTAGTCCTGTTAAATCATATGGTGGGATAAATGATTTCTTTGGTATGCCCCCCTCCCTTCCAGAAGACCGAGAGCCCGTCATCACACTAAACGAAGCACCCGTACATTATACCCGTAGTAGAAGAGTGAATGTAGGAGATGTTTTTCAAACGAAAGACGAAATGACCCTCGCTATCGGGAGGAAGACCCTTGAAGAGGGTTTCCAGTTTAGAGTTGAAAGATCTTCAAAATCCCGATACGATGTGAGATGTGTGCAGCCTAATTGTAATTGGCGTATTTATGTTGTGTGCATACAGAATACCACTATGTTCCACGTACGAATTATGAACGACGTACACACTTGTTCAAGGACCCAGATGAATCCCAACCACCGTAACGCCAATAGCAGAGTATTGGGACACATAATTAAGCCTAAAGTGAGTGATGAAAGCCGGAGAATACGTGGAAAAGACATTGTGAACGATATGAAGGTGGACATGCACATAAATATCTCGTATTGGAAAGCTTGGCGTGCGAAGGCTTATGCGCTAACCCTGGTTCGTGGTACCCCCCAAGAATCTTTTAGCCGACTCCCTGCGTTCTTCTATAATCCGGAGCTTCATAATCCTGGTACTTTCACCTGAATAAAGACAGATAGTACATGACGTTTTGAGATGTGCTTTGCTGCCCTTGGTTGCTCGGTACGTATTTTCTAATGTTTTTCCAAAGCCAGTATATTTTTTGCATTAATAGATATTGTCTTTAATTTTCTAATGTCTAAACCACGTAATTTATGTAGATTCGGTCGTTTCTGGGATACTTGTGTCGTGTCCTTATAATAGACGGCGCTCATTTGAAGGGTCCCTTCTTGGGCACAATGTTCTTAGCCGTTGCTATGTACTCCAATAACCAAATTGTGCCGGTCACTTTCGGAGTTGGTAGGTCTGAGAGTGGGGAGGTGTGGACTTGGTTTTTGACGATGTTGAAGCAATATATCCAAGAACCGGAAGGGTTGGTGTTCATATCCGACAGAGCTTTATCCATAAGCCAAGCTATCAACATGGTGTTCCCAAATGCCCATCATGGGTTGTGTTGTCGCCATTTGCTGATGAACGTAAAAAGCAGGGACAGTAGGGCCAAGTTTCGGAAGGCTATGTTTTGGAAGACGTGTAAAGCGTACATGGAAGAGGACTTTGAACGTAAAATGCAAGCTCTATGCCGCGTTATACCTGTAGGAGCACCACTTATGGATTCGGTTGGCAAGGAGAAATGGTCAAGGGCCTATTTCCCCGGAGTGCGCCACAACATAATGACTTCAAACAGCGCAGAGTCGGTCAATGCACTGTCTCATTTTGCTCGGAAACTTCCTATCATGTCCCTTATGGATTACTTCCGAGAATTCCAACAAAACTTGTATTCAATTCGTCGCAACAAAGCAAGTTTTCATAGTCACACTTATCCACTGTTATTTTCGTTTGTCACAATAATTGACAACATATTTACAAGATTTTAATCTTTCGTTTTTCTGCAGCGACATGGGTAAATGCTCTCCCCCAAAAATAGAAATAATTGTTAGAAGGAGACAGTTGAAGTCGGAAAGGTTTATTGTCCATGAAATAGGTCATGGCCTATACGAAGTTCAAGATTCCCGTAGGGAC
Organism: Arctium minus; assembly: GCA_954870635.1. Lineage (NCBI taxonomy): Eukaryota > Viridiplantae > Streptophyta > Magnoliopsida > Asterales > Asteraceae > Arctium > Arctium minus. The sequence continues at coordinate 50,045,758 of OX941093.1, forward strand.
GCGAAAGTGGATTACCATCGTTATAATTGCTCTTCTAGAAAATGGCAGATCTTCGGTTTACCTTGCAGTCATGCAATCGCCGTTGCCAGACATGAACGGTGTACAGATGTCATCCACATGGTATCGCCTTACTTCTTAGCGGACAATTTTCTAGCCACATACTCAAAGCTCATACATCCACCTGGCCATCCTAATACATGGGTTGTTCCAGACACTCCGCTTATGACCGTTAAACCACCGGTCTATAAGAGATGCGCCGGAAGACCAAGTAACCACGATCGTATCCCATCTCGTGGTGAGGATCCCACACCGAGGAGATGTACTCGCTGTGGAGAAATCGGACATACGCGGACTCAATGTCAGGCGCCTGCACCAATGAATCGTGGAAGACAAAGAGCATCTGGTAGCCGCACTAAAACCGACGATAATGGAGGCACCTATAGACATCAAACTTTTGATTTAAATGTTGATCTGAATGAGTAACAATGTATGTAATGAACACATTGATTATAATGAATAATGTTCGTGTATCATGATAGTAAACAAAATGCTACAATTTATTACTTAACCCAAGGATAGAACCGAGCAACGGAAGTCTGTTGACTACTACATGACAAGGTTAATTTAAACAAAGTTCGAAACATAGAACCAAAAGGTAAACTAGTATCCCTTTGGGTAGAGATCTTTACATCTAATGATCAAATCAGTCTTTTCATTGATCATGTCCTCTATACGGGGATAGGTTTCTTTGATATTCTTTATTTTGTTCTGGTCTTCCTTGATCTCTCTCTGCAACACCGTCACCGTCTATTTCTTTCTCTCAACGATAGTCTCTAACTCTATCTGCTCGGACCGGTTCTTCCGCCATAGGTCTTTGAGCTTGGAAATCTCCACCTCTGCTTGCCATATGGATTCCCTCGTCCCCGCCAGCATCGTTTGAGAAGGTGTATGGTTACGAGAGGGGGGCCCTTCGTATTCATGTGTCTCTATATACCAGTCATATGCGTCGTCAAATTCCTCTTCCTCCTCCTCCGTTATTGCATAATCGGCTGGAGTTCTTCCAAAGTTACTCCACTCCTCCTCCATTTGGGGTGGTTTCCAACCTATCCTTGAACTTTCATCCATCAATGGTTGATGCGAACGGGAAGTTCCAACCATGTAAGAAGAAATTGTTAAATTACTCTGGTGATTGACAATGTGTTTATTTTTCTATGGTTTACAACAACTCAACCATAGGGTACTTATAGCCGTTCAGGTCCTCCATTGCGGACCTGCACTAGGTCCGCAATGGCGAAGGTGCACTAGGTCCGCCATTATATTCGCCTGCAAGATTCGCCTGAAATGGTGCAGGTTTATCTTGACCTAATCTAGGTCCGCAATTGCGAACCTAGAACTAGTTTTTTGGCTATAAATACTCACCTTATTTCCAACTTATAAGTCACCCCATCCACACACCATTTTTCATCAACTAATATCTTATGGCCAGAAATCGAGCCTCTTCTTCGAACCCCCCTCCTCACAAACAATGCCGGAAAGGATGAGACAATCCGTAGAAAAAGCTGAGGCGAGGATTGAGGAACTCAGTCAAAGGTGGAAAGAAATTCTGGCCAAGAAGGAAGGGTACTTGAGAAGGATGGACGAAGACAGGGAAGCGATAAAAAGATTGAAGCGGGACATAAAAGATAAGGAAGACCGTATTCGTTACGACAACGAACGAGCGAACAAGTGTATCCAAGAGTTCGCAGTCATGCAGGCAGAGATAAACGAGAAACAAAATTGGATTGATCAATGTAAAGCACTTTATCCTTAGATTGTGCAAGTGTTTTTGACCATTTCGTATCTGGACTTTACCTGTTTCGTACCTTTTCGATGTTCTAATTTCTTCGTGAATAAAACAGTTCAGTATTTTGTGTGTTTTGATGAGTTTTAAATTTAATTACTGCCTCTGTAATGTTGTTTCTAAGGTAAGTTAAATTCGTAAAAGATGTATAATAAGGTTTAGTAGATGTAAAAGTAACGAACTAAATAAAAAATAGTTTGTACAATAATCTTTTACATTTTAACACTATGTACTAAACATCGGCCGATCCATCCTCCCTGAAAGACCATATAACATCCGCCATCTCATACCGCCACCGCTTACAGTCTTTGGATGTATCCGTGCTAGATGGATGTCACCCCTGCACCAAATCAATGAGAAATTTACAGGCCCATGGACCACAATCGCCAAGCGGTCCCGTCTGTTGTGGCACATCCATCGCGTATTCCCAACTGAAGGAATTACTAAACGCTTGTGCACGCGAATGTTCACCCAAAGTCGTAAACAATTGCGGCATCCTGATAGTGATTTCGGTCATCATTTCTCTAAGGGCTACGTCCAAGGTGGGAAGCTTGAGACAGTCATATATGGTCATTATCATGGAGTCCAGATTGAAGCGCCCAACCACCCAATGCTTATTCCTTATACATATTGGAATGAACACCTGAAACATAAAACAATATATGTCAGTTATATAAATTCGAAATTTCTTAAATATACATGTAAACTGTTTTTCATACTGTATTGACGGTGCCCCACGCTGGAAAACCAACATTTCCTTGTGCACCACTGCACTGCTTAGTCACGTAGGAAAGATCTTTAAGCACAGTCACGTAGTACATGAAGTCTGGGAGCACCATGGTCCAAGTAGCCAGCGACGAGCGTGACTCCAGATGAAGTCGGACCCATACCTCAAGGTGCTATTAATAAACAATTACATGTTAAGCATGAGTTATAAATTATTATTAATAAAATTATATAACTAAAAAAAATACGTACCTCCGTCTCAAAATCTCCACTATCTTCCAACCCCAAAAGTTTACCCCAAAAGGTACGATCTACAGTCCGGATTGGTAGAAGTGTAAGTCTCATCTGAGCAGGCAACGTGCCAGCGCGATACATGCGCTCCACCACCATAAATCCCTTCTGTGAACCCGCAGTCTCGGAAGGCCGCTTACCTTTCGATTTTTTTGGTCGTGCGACTGGGGGGTAGAATCAGGAAGGGCGGTGTATGGAGAGACTTCCAGGTGGGAAGGATGTCGTATACGTGCCCCCCTCCCAAGGTTTTCCTGCATAGGTGGTCTCGAAGCCATTCTGGGGAGCGGTCTAGGAGTAACGAACTGGGGACTGTCGTAAAGCCCTATACCGAACGGCCCTGGCATGTATGGGCCAACCATACCGAATGTCCCTGTCATATCTGGGCCACCCACACCTGGCATACTTGACACTCCCTGCATAACGAAATAAATAAATCTCTCTCCGATATCATAGAAAAAAAATAAGTTAAACATTAACTGATTGATGATACTTACCGTCGGCATATGAGAGGGGGGAAATGCGTACGACGGATCCGGAATCGTGGGTGACGAAACCCAGGGGTCGTACGACGATTCTTGATGTGGTGGTTGTTGTTGCTGTGGTGGATGAGCGGATAGCTACGTACAAGTATTAATTGTTAATGAATGTTCATAAGTTTAAAATTAAATACATAACTAAAATTAAATACTTACATGCCACTGCTGCATCTCACGGTACATCTCCTGTATATGAGTATACATATCCGTTTGACCACCCCGCCACACATTTATATCATTAACTGTTCCATGTACTTCACTAAAAGTTCCCTCCAGGGTGGTCAAATGATCCCAATATGCAGTATAGGGATCACTGGTAGGCATACTCATACGGGGGGACTCATGCTGGGGTTCCTGATGGATCTGTGGGACAAAGTCCCCCCCACACCAGCGTCATGGTGGAAACCAGCACCGTCACCACCGTCGTCGTCGTCGTCATCGTCGTCGTCATCGTCACCATCACCGGAGACTCTCGTCCTTTTATCTCATGCTCCTCCATCCCCTGGAAATATCGGTGGCTAATCTAATACCACTGAAATGACTCCTCCTGAGGGGTGGCCACAAGAAGTCCGATGGGTGGCCGACTACGCTGATATTCATAATTTATAATGTTAGTTTTTAACGTTAAAATAATCAATATTTTAAAGTATTTAAAAATACGTACCTCTGACGTATCAAGTATTACCCTGACATGTTTACTGCCAAGGATAATCATCCTAATCCAATGTACACCCCTAGGAAGCCTGGGATGCATCGTGAAAAACCTGGTAGCAGCAGGAAATGTCTCCAAGATCCAAACCTGGGAGTTACAAGTTGTTAAAATATGGAATGCATTAACCATGTATACGTATAGTAATAGTAAATCAACTAACCTTGAAGGCATGTAAAAACCCTGTAAGTGTCAACTTCGACTGATCTGGTGTACGTTTCCGAATAGCACCAGACATCTGCCGAAAGGTGGGTTCCCAGACAAAAGAACCCCAAGGATATCAGTTAAAGAACCGATAATCCTGTGCTACAGTAAGCACGGTGGAGGAAACAGGTAAGTGGATATGTCTACCAAGAAAAAAGACATCCACCATCATGATCAAGCAAACACGGACAGCGTCATCGTCCGTAAGCTGATCTCCATCTCCAAGCGATGCAAATCTCGCTTCTAAATTCCGGATCTGCAGCTTCTCCGGATCACCAAACACCTGACGAATAAAAGGGGTGCACCTCTACCTCTGCCTCTCTGGCAATGAGGGAAACTCTCCAAACCGGAGTCCTGTAATCAGGCACAACTCCTCGCGACCATATCGTAGAATATGTCCTCCCACCTGGAAGAACATGTTATGCTCGGTGTCCTCCTCCGGGAAGATCTCCATTTTTAATACGATATACATCAGTAATGGGTCATAGGAGTAGTCCTCCATCAACAACCAATGACCAAAAACCGTCTGCCTAAAGATCTCCAGCCTTCGTCCGCTCAACTTACTTTTAATTTGCTTTATGACGGTCAACTTTGACCTTAAAGTCAAGCAAGGGGCCTAAATTGTCAAATATTAAAAGTTAAAGGACATAAAGTGTCTAAAATTAAATTTCAGGGACCTAAATTGTCTAAAATTAAATTTAAGGGACCTAAAGTGTCTAAAATTAAATTTAAGGGACCAATAGTGTAACATATATAAGTTAAGGGAAATAAAGTGACAACAATTAAGTTTAGGGACATAAAGTGAAACAAATTAACTTTAAGGGACCTAAAGTGTCTAAAATTAAATTTAAGGGACCAATAGTGTAATTATAAAATTTAAGGGATCAATAGTGTCAAATATATAATTTTAGGGACATAAAGTGAAACAAATTAAATTTAAGGAACCTAAAGTGTCTAAAATTAAATTTAATTGACCTAAAGTGTCTAAAATTAAATTTAAGGGACCTAAAGTGTCTAAAATTAAATTTAAGGGACCAATAGTGTCAAATATATAAGTTTAGGGACCTAAAGTGTCTAAAATGAAATTTAAGGGACCTAAAGTGTCTAAAATTAAATTTAAGGGACCAACTGTGTAACATATATAAGTTAAGGGAAATAAAGTGACAACAATTAAGTTTAGGGACATAAAGTGAAACAAATTAAATTTAAGGGACCTAAAGTGTCTAAAATTAAATTTAAGGGACCTAAAGTGTCTAAAATTAAATTTAAGGGACCTAAAGTGTCTAAAATTAAATTTAAGGGACCAATAGTGTAACATATATAAGTTAAGGGAAATAAAGTGACAACAATTAAGTTTAGGGACATAAAGTGAAACAAATTAACTTTAAGGGAACTAAAGTGTCTAAAATTAAATTTAAGGGACCAATAGTGTAATTATATAATTTAAGGGATCAATAGTGTAAAATATATAAGTTTAGGGACATAAAGTGAAACAAATTAAATTTAAGGGACTAAAGTGTCTAAAATTAAATTTAATTGACCAAAAGTGTCAAATATCCAAATACAAACCAAAGATAATGATTCCTCAACAATAAATTAATAATTAATTCTAAATACAAACTATCTTACCAAAGATAATCATAGAAGGATAATCAATAATCAATAATTAATAATTAATAATTAATTAATAATTTTAGAAGGATAAAGGGCAATTCAAAAAAAAATTAATTCCAGGTCCGCCATAGGTCCGCCAGTTCGATGGCGGTGGTGGCAGAGGTCCGCCAGTCACACGGGGGCGACGTGGTGGTGGTGGCAGACGTGGTGGTAGCGGACGTAGTGGTGGCGGAGGGGGTTTAGAAGAACTTACCTTTGGTGCCATGTTTCACACGTGTCGATGTAGGGAAGCACGTACAAAGATTCGACAAAAAACGAGCCTAATTTATATTTCTTCCTTAGAATAATCGATGGATGTAGGGTATGGGGGGACCAACCGTTTATTTATTTATATATATTTGAAAAGAGGTAGGTGTGTCTAATAAAAGCAATTAATTGACTGAAAAAATTGCAGGTCCGCAATGGCGGACCTGCCGTCAGATGGCGGACCTGTCGTGGAATGGGGACGTGACACGTGTCCGGGTGGCGGACCTGGGTCGAGTGGCGAACCTACCGACCCGACCCGTTGCGGATCTGGTTCGGACCGCCTATTTTTTTTTTGTCTTTTTGTGCATGGTGGCGGACCTGCAGGTCCGCCATTGCAGACCTAGGTCTATTTTCGTCAATACGGTAGAGAAATGGCTAGGAGATGCAAATGGGAAAGTAATGTGGCTATTTGAGCCAATTTCCCAACTATCCTTTTGTAATTAAAAAAAGAAAAGAAAAAACTAAAAGTAAAATGAAAGGTGGATAAAAGGGTTGTATAGTTTGCATGATTTAGGGGGGTTGCATTTGAACGTCCCTCTCTCTCTCTCTCTATACATATATATATACATATATATATACATATATATATACATATATATATATATACACACTAGCCGTCTACCCGCGCGATGCAACGTGGGTGAATCACAATAGTTTAATCATTTACCAATTGTCATATTCTCTTGAATTTTGTTCCTCCTATTTTGGTAGACAAAAAAATGCACTTTTATCCGATTTGGTCCTATCATGTCCAGATCATAATGTCACACCAAAGGTAGGATGACAAGTTTTTGTCCTATCTTGTCCCGACTTAATGTTCATGGGCTGTAAATGACGATGATATAAGGTTACAAGTTGTACTAAAAGTTAAGATTAAACACTATCACTTACTTTACTGGATAAGATCTTAGTCCATCAAAACGACATCATGTACAACAATTTATCCGGTAAGCACTAACCAGGTAAGAGTCATCATCCTCACTTACCGGGTAAAATTATCGATCTTTAACATGTTCATCCATTAAGATAATATGACTTGATAAACGATTATCTGGTAGACGTTTGATAAACGACCCCTTAAACTCAAATTTCTATGACAAAAAAAGGGGTTGTTTATTTGTTTGTCATATTGTGTTGTCTTTTCTTTTTTAAATCAAGTTTTTGAAATATACACATTTTGTTTGTTTGATAGATTGGGCATTAAAGAATCATATTAAAGATAAAAGTTGATAACAAAGAAGAATATCAAATATAAAAAGTAATAATAACTCAAATTAGAGATCAAACAAAAAAATTAATATATCGACATAAGAAAATTGTGTGAATCATTTACGTAGTTTTTTTTTTGGAAAAAGGGGACGGGACCCCGGAAAAACTTTATTGAACAAGAAAAAAAATTACATACTACGAGGGGCATACCCCAAGGAGTTACAATGAAAGCTCAAAATGTGTTTGGGCAAAAGCCACAAAAAAAGGTATGAATCTAAAAACCAACAAAGGAACATACAACCAAATGTCCATTTCATGAAAAACAAAAAACCAATTCTTCATGCTTTGGTCCAGCTTGAAATTACCCAAACAAAAACTCACTTTGAAATACACCATGTTAAGCCCAATATATATCCAAACACCACGGCCCATCATAAAGAAAGTAGCCCAAGTCAGATTCTTTATGAATATAGACCACCTCGACAAAATACACTTCCAGTAGCAACTTTCACAAGCCCAGATAGCAAGATCCCAAAAAGTAATAAATTTGCAGCCCATTTTCCAACTAAAAGCAATAATACAGCAACCCACCATCTCATTAAAATGAGCCTAAATTATAAATCCATCCTTACCAATATTAGAGTTGGACTGCATTAGAAGCCCAATTCCATTAATAATCCAATCAGAGAATAACACTATCTCTATTAAAATCATCATCACCAATTCAACAAATTCCATTTTGAGCGCCAATTCTCCTTATTCCCCCAAATTGAATAGAACCAAATTAACCCACCAAAATCCAAAATCCAGTAAAATATAGAGTTGGAGCCCAAAATATAAAGAATGTTCATGAGGTAAAAAAACAGAATGATGGCAGGAAGACAAATCATTAGACCAAAGAAAAGATGAGGGAACAAAAATTGGAATATCAAGATGATATCCAAGGATAAGAAATTAAGAGGATTTAAGGCAGATAGGAACCACAAATCCTTATCACTCCAATTTCCAAGCCAAAAAACAAAGCTAAAATATAAACCACCATTGAATACTTACAATAAAATTCATCCAATATTCATCCATAGCAAATCTCTAACTTTGATTCCAAGAAAAGGGCCAAATTTCATAACTACCCGATCCAACAAGAATAGCAATTTGGCCAATGGCCATTGCCATAACAAAACTCCAAATAAGGCTCCATAAAAAATGGTCATAAGCCAAATACACCCTTTGATTGACCTGAAAGTACCTCCTGTGAGGATTAAAAGCAATAAACACCATCCAAAATGAGCTATAAAACCCCTTATTACTCCATAAAACCAAATATATGTTCCAACAATCATAGAAATTATGAACAAATAACATCAATCTGCATCCACCCATCCAAAGTAAAACCAAAGAAACAACCCAGAATAGATGATCCATCAATAACCTCCAAGTTGTAATCTGGCTAATAGCCATTATAACAACAAAAAATAGATCATTATAGGCCAACCAAACAGAAGATATGAAGCAATGATGGTGATTGTGATAAAAAAAATTCACATACCAAAGAAAAGGGAAGAAACAGAAATTGAAAAACCAATGTGGTTCTCAACAGTTTAGAAAGGAAAATCAAAAGATGTTGAAGTTCTCTCATGGTTTTGAGGGAAGATGATGAAGTTCTCTCATGGTTTTGAGGGAAGATGATGAAGGATTGCGGTGGGATGGTAAGAAATATATAAATTAATGTTCTTTGACACATCCTGAGAAGGTACACAGGGGATCAATTGTTGTAATCAAGTGCAAAACAGGTACCTTGTTTAGATTAATTATTTTGTATTACATACCATGAAAATGAAGGCGGTGAGAAATGTACCGTGTATTACAAAATCGAGAGCTTAGGATTTGAACCTGCACATACCATGTTAATTCCTATATGAGTGCAACCTGATTCGCAACATATTTAAAATAAACTCACCAACATTCTAGAAGATGTTTATAAACTCACCAACTCTCTGCTCAACCAATGTTAAGAATGGCTACCAAAATCAATAGTCAAAAACCAAAATTGACAGTAAGAACAAAGAAATCAAGTGTATATCTATTTGAAACTATAAAAAGATAGAAATGCAAACGTATAAATCGTGAATGGTGGTGAAGAATGAAAGCCTAGGGAAACCGCATTTGAAATTCAAAATATCAATCTGAGAGTAGAAGTAGAAGAAGTTGGTGATGGGAGGAGCGGTTTGACCTAACTTTAAACAAAACTAAAAACCCAAATAGAATTGAAGAACACAATGTAAGGAAGAATATGTGAAAATGACCTGGAATCATATCTTGTTTCAAGAGCAAATGGATGGCCGAGATACCAAAATTGCATGGTGAAGAGAGCAATCGACATATGGGCACGATGAATCCAGCCCACCCACCGAAATCGAAAATGGAGAGCAAACCTAAAGGATTTGGTTGAACCTTAAATGTGACCGTGGAAATAGAGACGAAGGAAGATTTTCATACCTTTAGATTTTGAATTTTTTGTATATTTTGGGATATATTCCAGGAGAAGCCTAAAGATATTAGTTTGAATTCATAGAAAAGGAAAAGTCAATATACATGCTTTGAAAGTATCAACCTGTATTTTTTTATAGGGAAAAAAGTTGAGACATGAAATAGGGAAGAAGAAAGCTCTGGAGAAGAAAGCAAGGTTTTGAAGCATCCACTTTTGAAGGTGGCGTGGGATGGAAGTGAAAAAGGGGATAATTCAAAAATGAAACATCAAAAAGGTAATCTGATTGGTTACCATTGATAAAATTTGAAATTGTAGAGTAGAAAAAGTCATGGAATCGTTCCAGAAGAAAAGAAAGGAGAGTTCAGACCGGCCATTTTCGGTCAAGGAGTCATAGAGGTAAATCAATGCAATAAGAAGCTTGTACTTTATGCATATGAAGTTGTAATTCATAGTTTTTCAAACTTATTGCATAAAATGGTTGTACCTTGGGCTTAATGACTTGTAATTAAGAGTTTTGCTTAAATGCATTATAAGGTAGTATATATACATATATATATATATATATATAGCATTAGGTTCATTTGAGAAATGCTAAAAATATGAGAAATAAAGAAATGATCCTAACTCTTTATCTGGTCAACATTTGCGGCTTTGACCGTGAAGCACCGGATAATTTTTTGTGTGGTCTCTACAAGATAGAGGGGTAGTTTCGTAAAATACGCAGGACGAGTTCATATATGAACATGTATGATTCACATATAAATTATATGTTTAAATATGAATCAGTGTAATTCACATATGAACTCTTTTAACTTATTCATATATGAACCTTTGTGATTCATATATGAACTAATTAGTTCATATATTAATCTGTTAATTAGTTCAACTTATTCACATATGAACCTACACTTAATTAGTTCATATGCAATGTTTTAAAAACCGGTTTTTTGGTTGACACGGTGAGGTGACCGGGTCACAGTTCAACCACCAAATCAACCCGGTTTCAAGAATTTCTATGTAATTTTCATTTTCCTACATATATATAAAACCAAAAATTTGATGTTCACAAGTTAAAACATTAAAAATACACATAACAACAAGTTTTACATCAATCAAAAACATTAAAAAACACATAACAACAAGTTTTACATCAATCCAAAAACATTAAATAAACACACATAAGCATAAGTTTTTCATCAATCCAAATACATCAAAACGAAACATAATGATTAAACCAAATCATGGATCTTAAGACATTGGAGTGTTGGTTTTTAACGCTAATACGTATTGCCTATTGGACTATTGGTTTTTAACTTTTGTTACCGGGTCACCTGGTTCGATACCGGTTCATTATGACCGGTTCAACCGGTTTTTTAATAGAACCGGTCGGTTCAATCCGGGTCATAAAATGGCATCAACCCGGTCACAATTGACACGATCTCTTCACCGGTTCCCGGTTCAACCGGTTCGACCGACCGGGTCGACCCGGTTTTTAAAACATTGTTCATATGTGAATCAGTTAATTGGTTCATATATGAATTACAAAGGTTCATATATGAATTAGTTAAAAGAGTTCATATGTGAATTACACTGGTTCACATATGAACATATAGTTCATATGTGAATTACACTGGTTCACATATGAACATATAGTTCATATGTGAATCATACAGATTCATATATGAACTCGTCCCGTGTATTTGTAAAAAATACGAAATTGTCTTTCTATTTTTGGAATAGTCGTAACTTTTGACTAGTCAAAGCCGTAATTGTTAACCAGTCAAAGACGCAATATTTGACCGGTCAAAGCCGATCTTGACCGAATGAAAGGCTAGGATTACTTTACTATTTCTCATATCTTTAACATTTCTCAAATAAACCTCTCCATATATATATATATATATACACACACACACACACACACACACATATATATAGGCGAGTTTAAAACGAAAACACCCCTATTTTACTAAAATGTGATAACACTTTAGGCCTCCAAATTATTTAGCACATAATAAAAATTAGAATAAAAAATAGTATTTATCAATAGTTTATAGTTATCTTAGATTTGTCTTTATCCCTTAAATGTTGCTAAAATCATCGATGACTTCTTATGTCGATGTCTCCATTATCGATAATGATGTGATAATAATGTGACAATGCTTTGATAATTGAATACTTCTTATGAGGTGATTCTGTTGTGGTAATGATATGTTTTTGTTTGTGATAATGTTATGATAAATCGAAAACCAGTGATGATCACGTCCACAACCGTCGACTCTATCTGTTCATTATGTGATTTGCAACTTCTTTTACATTTTACCCGTTCATGCCTTCGATATTCCTTACAAATGGTAAATATTTATTTAATATTTCACTGATCCCATAATCCTTCAAAAACAATTGTAACTTAGATTGGTTTGCAAGTGTTCTCACATTTGCGTAAATCACAGGCGTTCTCGTTTGAACCCTTCCCTACACGCACACGCACACACACACATATAGGGAAGAGTTCAAACGAGAACACGTTCATTTTACAAAAATGTGAGAAAACCTTTTTACTATAGCCTATCGCATGTGATACTATTGTCCATTACATATGATACACATGTGATACTAAATAAGAGACGTTGATGACTTCTGGTGCGACCTAGGTTGCGGGCCAAGTTTCCCCCACACCAATAGGCCCTCTCATGTATATTATCACATGTCATAAGGGTGTTCTCGATGTGATACTATAATCCATTCAGTGTTCAAAAACGCACGCCATGGCGTAAGACAAGTCTTCACCGTTATGATATGGACCATAACTTTTATGTAAGGCATGGCTCATGCCATGGCGGTTAGAGGCACACCAACGTCCATTTATTTTTAAGGCGTCGATATAGTTTTTTACAATTTGTGTTTTACTTTATACGTTAAATTGTTAAGTTACCTATAACTTCATCTTATACATCTAATCTAAGTATCTAACATACTTTTTGCAATGACCTTGTAGCCTTATACATCACTTTTTGTTGGCTTTTAACATCACATGTAACTATATAAGCCCATATATGATATCAATATATATAGGGGTTAAATCATGTGAGAACCAAAAAAAGGTTGAGAACTGTGAGAACCGATCTAAGCTGTAATTTGGTTTTGATCCTATAGTTATAATTAAAAGTTGTTTCACTATATGAAAAGGGCATAATCGTCATTTTGTAACAAAGATTCACCCGATGAAACACATATTATTTCACCTCATGAAATAAAACAGAATTTTTATAAATATGATATTTCACCTCATGAAATCCAAACATAATGTTCATATATATGTTATTTTACCTCATGAAATCAAAAACAATTTTCATCTATAATCTATTTCACCCCATGAAATTAAATAAAATTTCCCAAATCCAGAAATTTGATTTTGATTATACAAACACTGGATCATTTATGTCGACTTTCATTGAGGAATGGGAGAATCTGGTGGAAGCACCATACTCTTGTTCATCAAGAAACAGATCCTCCGGCGTCCTGAACGCACCATGAAAACAAACAATCGCAATTCTGGCGAGCAACACCGAGATCAAAATAGATCCAACGTTGGTTAAGAAGATCACAACAATGCTACAAACAATCAACACGCCAAGGGTTTCCTGCTCGGAGATCATATGACCGAGAATCACTAACGGCGGATCAGAGGGGCGGAACAGGTAGAGAAATCGAGAGATGGCGGCAAGAACCAACATGCCGAAGGTTTCCCGCTCGAAGAGCCACACCGCCAAGAGACCAAGGAGAATTATCAGACAGAAAGGGTTTGTCAGGAGAGAGAAACCAACGACGGTGGCGGCGACGATGAGGTAGTTGACGCGGAAGTAGGCGTAGTTCTTCTGAATCCGAGTTGTGACGTCGATTACGGATTCGACTTTAGAAAATCTGGAACAACTGACGAGTTCCAACAAGGGCGGTGTTGGGAGAGACCGGAGTGGAGGGTTTCGGTGACATGGTTGATAGATGTGCAAAAGGCAGTGGTGGGGAGTGGTGACTGGAATTCTCTGACTGAAGTGGTTTGTGGGTTTGAAATGGAGTAGAGGGTTTCTAGGTGGTGGTCTTTGCTAACGAAACTTAAGTCAAAGAAGGTGGGCTTTTACAAAACCCTAATATGCCCTTCCTTTTTTAATTTAGATGTGAGATTAGACACAAATTCTCTAAATATTACAAAAATGCCACTATGTTTAATAACCATTGATTAAAACTCTTTAATGATTGATATTAGTCCCCACTGAGCCTTTTTATGGTTCTCATTTGAATATGGTCCTCTCTCTCTCTCTCTCTCTCTCTATATATATATATATATATATATATATAGTGTTTGGTTCATTTGAGAAATGGTAAATATATGAGAAATAGAGAAGTAATCCTAGCCATTCATATGGTCAAGATCGGATTTGACTAGTCAAATATTGCGGCTTTGACCGGTCCAAAGTTGCGGCTTTGACTGGTCAAAAGTTGCGGCTATCCCAAAAATAGAAGGACAATTTCGTAAATTTTACAAAACACACGGGTTGTGTTCATATATGAACATGTATAATTCACATATGAACTATATGTTCATATATGAACCAGTGCAATTCACAACTGAACTCTTTTAACTGATTCATATATGAACCTTTGTGATTCATATATGAATCAGTTGAACTAACTAACAGATTCATATATGAACCTTTGTGATTCATATATGAACCTTTGTGATTCATAAATGAATCTGTATGAATCACAAAGATTCATATATGAATCTGTATGAATCACAAAGATTCATATATGAATCAGTTGATATAATTAACAGATTCATATATGAATCTTTGTGATTCATATATGAATCTTTGTGATTCATACAGATTCATTTATGAACTCATCCCGTGTATTTTACGAAATTACCCCTCTACTTTCTATAGACCACACAAGGAATTATCCGGTGCTTCGCGGTCAAAGCCGCAAATGTTGACCAGATGAATGGCTAAGATTACTTCTCTATTTCTCATATATTTACCATTTCTCAAATGAACCTCTCCCTATATATATATATATATATATATATATATATATATATATATATATATATATATATAAAACGAGAACTAACAAAATCATCAGTGATTTTACATTAACGTGCAAAAAAGCTATGCGGACCTGAAGCCGCGGCCAAAGTCCTAATTTTTTCGTGTGTTAATGTAAAATCATTGGTTCTCGTGTTTTTTTAAATAGGTATTGGTCTCATTTGAACCTGACTCTCTCTCTCTCTCTCTATATATATATATATATATATATATACTATATTAAAATGCTAAAACGGTTATTTTCAAGATTCAGTGTTACATTTTATATCCTTATAATTAGTTATTTAGTTTACTTTTAATACCTTACTTTTTCATTTTTCAATTTAAACCTTTATCATATGAACATAAAATAATCATATCTGAACTAAAATGCATTAAAAATGAATTTTCTTTTACAAATTATACCATTGCAATCGTCTAGTCAATACCTTCAAAATGAGCCTAGTATTGAATATTTTTGGATTTAATCATATTATTAAAAATATCATGATTAAATATAAATTAATTTGTTTTATATTTCTTATGTTTTAATTTTTCATTTTACACCCTTATCATATTAAAAATATATAATCATAGATGAACTAAAATACATTATAAATTGCATTTTTTTTACAAATTATACTGTAACACCCAAATTTTTTGAGTTTATGTATGCATATCTCCATTATAGGATTCTATTGTGAATTATAAATCGAATGTGAAGTTAATTGTTCCTTCTTTGATCGAAGCATGCTTAGCAGGAAAGACTTTTATTTGGCCTCGATACAAGACGTGCAACTGTGCCAGCGATTGTGATAGGGTGTCACTCTTGTTGGGCACAATCGCTGGGGAAGGGGACCCCACGGTACACTCTAGGCGAGAGTGCCCTAGTCACTATTGCGATGTCACTTCCGCGAAGATGGTACCGAGAGTGGGGGGCAAGTATGCCCCGCGATAGTGACAAATGTCACTATTGCCGGTGGGTTGGATGGGGTATAAAAGAGGGCAAGTCGGGATTTTTAGCATATTTGTCATTTGGGCAGCTTGGAACTCCGATTTTTACCAAGGTGAGTTCATCCACACTTTTAAACTTTATACATGTCAAATCATTGTATTTTGACCTTCTAAACATCTCCCCTATTACAAATTCTTGGTTTGATGAACTTTTAACCTAAAACTTAGTTTTGGAGATTTTTAGGGTTTTGCTTGGATGAAATTGTTTGTAAAGATAAAACACATGATATCTAATAATTTTTGTGGTATCTAAGTGTGTGGGATTTCATTCCCTTATTTTATGGATTTGAGAATTCTACGTTATAATCTAGGGGTTTTGGAATACTTGATGATTTTGATGTGAGCTTTATGGATATTGCTTTCCCATGTTGAAATAATGTTTAAAATGATATTTTCGAAATTTATGGGATTTGTGGGTAAGTAATAAAATTTTTAAGCTAAAGCTTATGATGAGAAAAGTTACCTATTGGTATAGATTGATCCTAACCTTGTCTATGATAGTTGAGGATAATGAATTGTATATCTTTCTTGAGTTGTTGATTTACTTGGTATTAGTGTAATGGATCTATAGGCACTTCAGTCTTTATGTTCAATGAAGGGACGTTAGTTTCCCCTCATTATAGCACGAAGGCATCGTGCCTCATGGTAAGTAAGATGTGGACTCGTATGATCGGGCATTGTTCCATGAACAGTAAGGTGTAATTCCAATGTGCTTGTTTGTTTTCTTGGATTTGAATACCCTAATGTATAGATCTAGAGAGGTTGAAATTGGGAATTCACAAGCGATAGACTTAGAAGAGTTGAGCTTGATTCCATCTTTTTATAATGCATGCTTTTGATTTGTTAAGATATCATGTGACCTACTTTTGTGTTATGCCGCTGATTATGGTATACGAGACTCCCCCGTCAATGCTTGAGGTATTGGGTAAATATTGGTTCTTTTTCCCAAAGTTACTGTAATGACTTTCCCACATTACATTCTAATCAATTTATTTCTACCATTATCAAATATAACTGTTTGTTCTCACTTGGCTTTAACCTAACACTTCTTAAAATGACATGTATAACAGGTCATTCTAGCGGTGAGATTTCTCGAGTTTGAGCGAGGAGTCGGAATGAGGAAATAACATTTTTGGTGAAGTATAGTTAAGGGGTACACTTTTGATTTTAAGTCGGCATTCTTTTGGAATTGAGATAGCAACAGCCGTCTTTAATCTAAGCTTTTGTATGTTTAGATTAGTAGGTTGTTGAGTTGTATCTCCTTAGTGATTTGTTGTGTATACGCTATACTATTTCCCTTTTTTGGGTGAATTGTTTATGTTAGCTTTTTAATTTCCGCATTTATTCAAGTTTAATTTAACCCTTATTTTTAGAGTGTTACATATACCATTATAATCTTTTTGTCAATAATTTCAAAATAAGTTCAATATTGAATATTTTTTAATTTAATAATATTGTAAAATATCATAAATACGTATCAAGAATTTTCAAGAATGATGTATTGATATTTTTTAAAACTTGTATATTTTAAAACCCTTATCTATATGTATCTATCTTTACGATTTAAAAAATCTCGATACATAATGTACAAGTTTAAATGTTTCAAAACCTCCCACGTTCAACATGAAAATAAAAGTATTTTTTTATTTTTATATTACACTTATACACTTATAATTAGTTCTTTAATTTACTTTTATATCCACATCTTTTTCATTTTTCATTTTACACCATTATCATATTACATACATAATTGTATATTGCCTTACTTTTTTTTACAAACTATATCATTATAATCGTTTCATCAATACATTCAAAATAAGTTTAAATGTTATGGATTTGAAGACCCCACTATCGAGTGAATCTTTTTCAAATTTTTTTTTACCAAATTGACCATATTAACCTTGAATTTTATATATCCAATATGCAATTTAAGAACACATAAAACCATAAAATTGGTATCATGTGACAGAGAATAAAACTGAACATGAAACAAGATTATTCTTTCGAGTTCTCAGTTTTAGATTCGATGTTTCGTGCCGCATCGTGCACGAATACATATCAGTGTGTGTGTGTATATATATATATGAATTTAAATTGTTACGTATCATCGTATACATGGAATAATAAAAGAAAACATGTATTTATACATGTATAATAATATATGTGATTATTAATTTGTCGCCTTAGTTCACACCTTGAAAAATGCCGCATCCTAGTAGTGGCGCGTAAAGCTTGGGGCTTGACCCTGCTACCACTCTACGACTCACGCTATTTTGAATCTTGAATTCATCACATATGATACACACGTGATACTAAATCAGTGACGCGGACGACCTTTTGCATGACTTAGGTCACAGGCCAAGTCGTCCACAACCACCATGTCCTCTCATGTGTATTATCACATGTGATAAGAGTGTTCTCACGTTTTCTTAAAATGAATAAGGATAATAATAATAATAATAATAATAATAATAATAATAATAATAATAATAGACGAGTGTTGGCTTTCCTTCTTGCCACAAATCTTTCCTGCTAAGGAGTGTGGGAAATCCTTCATACAAATTCAAGCAGCTATGCCTTCATCAACTAATTTCCTCTGATTAACTAGTATACATACAGATAATGAATATACACCTCCAGCTTTCTTTCTTTCTTTCTTTTCTTGCGTATACTTTTAACACAGCGAAGAATACGGATGTTACATACGTTTCTCACATGTCAAAAGCTTGGCACCAGCATTTGGACCCTCGCCATTGTCAAAGACATGTGTGATCCATCCCATGGCCTTTGCGATTTCTTCAAGTTTATAGATGACGGAATTAGCATCACGAATGTAGACATGCCCATTTGGCCGTAATATTCGATTCATCTCAAGCATGATGGTAGAGATATTACACCTACTTCGATACAAACAAAAACAGTTTTTCATGTTTAACAGCTGCAGTAATCAAAATCAAACATGTGACATCAAAAACAAGACAATATGGTTCATTTTATAGTAGGCATTCAGACGAAATAATGATACGCTTTGTGCTTTCTGACATCAAACCAAACCAAAACCAACCCAATAAATCCACACGAAGGAGGGTGGGGGTAAGGATGTAAGCGGACCTCGCCTCTATCCCAAGGGGTAGAGAGGCTGTTTCTGTTCCTGTTTCTGGTGTAGAGTTCCAATCTAGTTCCATATCCAATATATTATTGGAGGTATAAAAGTTGGTGAGAAATAAGAGAAAAGAAAAGGCCACATGTACCTTTTCTGCTCTATGGAGAAGAGACCAGCAGCGTTCAATATGTCGTAAGTTCTAGGGTACGTATCAAATGGCTCACACCTGGAAAAACAGAATTAAAATATCATGCCAGGAGGAGGAATATTAGCCTGAGATACAAGTCTTTTTATCCCTAGGCAGAACTAGAACCAACACAGAAAATGCCCATCTTTTCCCCCTTTTTGTTCGGGTTTTCTCGGCTAAGCATAGATAATGCACTTTTTCTCCCCCGAAGACCATGGTTATGCCAAAAGCTCTAGTTCATTGCTTGCTGTAATAATCATTTACAATAATCAAACCAAATAAGCCCAGTATATCCCATACGGAGGTAGGATTTGGGGTGGGTGGGATGTATGCAGACCTGGTTGTTTCTGTCAAGACTTATCATTTACAATGTATAAGGATTTTAAGCATCTAAATGTTGTTTTCCCATTTATGTAAACATTTTTCATCTTTGATAGTTTGATTCAACTCAGCATAGAGCTAGCAATCAGTTGAGGTTATTGGAAACTACTAAAGTAGACTATATGGCTAATAAGAAGATTGGGTTAGAAGAAGCCGACATCAAGAACAAAGGTAGCTCATACCAGTCATGTACGACACCTATGAGTCCACGGTCATAAATTACAGGCAACGTATTTGTATCGCTAACAGGAACAACGTTCATAACCCAGCAATCAACCCCATGATCATGTAATGCTGCTGCAAATCTGTCATAAACAAACATGCTAAATATTAGAAAATTACCAAAAAGAGTAGATGAAGACTGACTATTAGAGAATGTGAAAGATGCTACGAGTATTGAAATATGATAATACCCTCCATATCTTGCCCTCATGTCCATAACGTTTCGTACATTTAAAGTCCTCCAACGAAAAACATTTACATAACTAAATGTTATATCTTTCCAATATTTTGACTCTGCCTTGTATATATCATTCCTGGACAAGATGGCATCCATCTCTATACTTCGAAGCCTGTCTGGTGGATGATGAAGGCGTAAGGGCCATGTGGTAACATTAGCTCCATAACCGTTCTCTGGTAACTGAGTGATGCATGCCTTCAGGGGGACATACCTACAGCATTGCAACATTGAGGTTATGACACAACAAAAACCATATTTCACTATCTTTTTCTGTCTAATACAAAACATAAGATTTTCAATATCGGAAACTTTTAAATTCCACATCAGGTTTCCATATCGCTTGCAAGCCTTTGATACTTCCTTCTTAACGGTATGCATTGGTCAATGTCGAATGTATAAACCATCTTAGGCAATTTTCTTGAATGAAATTCTTAATATGTTACCAATTCGACTCCGCTCATGGTGCATTTTGTAACATTATGGTGATTGAGATGTATAGTAGGAGCTTGCAAAGAACAATATCATATGCCCTTTCTCTCTCTCTCTCTCTATCTCTCTCTCTCTATATATATATATATGTGTGTGTGTGTGTGTGTGTGTTTGTGTGTCCACGGTATGTGCAGCCTCGCCCCTCAAACTCAATATGTCTCTCTCAATTCCTTGCTTAGTAAACCAGGCTGATATACTTCACAATAATTTCAGAAGCTTTAGTAGTTTCTGAACCAATGTGATTATTCTTTCTGCAATGATGAACTTAAAATGTCTGTGTGCTCCTCATTGCTTAAACACTCCTTTCTATTTCACCAAGACATATTTCTAAAAGATCCTACTAAGAAGCTGCTGACATTAAATGTTACTTAAGAATGATTAATTAGATGTAACAGAGCCAGAAATAACCAAGAGTACTATAAAAATGATTTTGGGGTGCAGCAATAGTATACCATGGTGGTTTAAACAAACAGCAATTTATCTAAATCCATACGAACAACTTAATCCATACAGGGCTTGATGAAAAAAAAACACATATATAGCATGTTAGTTGTTGCCAGATAGGTTTCTCATGCTTGGGCTATCAAAGATACAATGAAAATTGGCCACACCATGTTACAAAATGGAAAGAGTCAACCATGACATACCAAACATTATCAGGGTCATCATTGGCATCACATACTGGAGGTTGTACACCTAGATTACGGCCAAGGTAGCAGGTGTTGTTGAGAGGCTTGCGCCATATGGCGATATATCCTTCCTTTGCTACGAGTTCCCAACATATGCGTCCAGTAAGATCCTCCATTTCTGTACACAGGTATATTCAACAATGATGAGATGAAGCAGAAAATCATTGAAACAGGGAACAGGATGAAGAAATCATATAAAGATGTGGAAATTGTGACAAGACTTGTTAGAAAAGCATTTTGGTGTTTAGATACTTGACAAACTATCTCTATATAAACACTTATGTAGAGTGCAAGATATAGGTTATAAAATTTTGTAATAAACATATTGTGTAAGTTTTTATAGGACCATCAGTAGTTCGGGTCGTGATCTAGATCTAATCCATTTCTATGATTCCACAGAGAAAAAAATTTGATCCAATGATCCAATAGATCGACCCATTTAGGCAGATCACTACTTTAGGCCGATATATGATCCGTCTGGGTAGATCTACTCATCTACTAAATAGTAAATAAAGTATATACCTTTTTAAAATATAAAACACCTATCTCATCATTTATTACTTATTTTCTCACTTTAAACATCCCTCCCCTACCCCAAAGTTTGATACTTTTTTATGATGTCAGTTTTTTTTTTAAATATGACTGTTTAAGAGCAATTTTCTAAAACATGAGTAATGTTATGATGACAATTTTTTAAGACGAGTCACCTTTTACGTGACTGACATCTTTTTTTACAAGTGTATTTACATAGTCAAATTTTTTTAAAAATTATCATTATAAAGAATCATCAATTTTTAAAAAATAATCATTTTACAAGAAAAAATTAAACAAACAAAATATATAAATATTTTATAAAAAAAATATGGATGAGGGAGAGCGAGGGGATAGGAGATTGTGGGGTGAGGTGAGAGGAGGAGGGGGCTTAGATGGATCTGGGGTGGAGCGGTAGGAGATGGGGAGTGTAAAGTTAAGAAAACAAAAAAAATAAATGGCTCAATCTGGTCATGATCCATCTATTTAAATTAGTTGGGTCATGCAGATGATGATCTATTAGCTGATGGATCAGATCACAATCCATTTAGTTGGCTCATGGGCCAGATCAAATTATGCAATGCAAATTTGACTAAAAGTTTTTATACCATTGACTTACATATTACCTTTCCATTGTTGTTGAAGCTTATCTTCATGTTTATAAACAGGTTGTGCCGCCCAGACAAAGTATCCCCCAGCCCTTAGCATCCTGTTCACCTCCAGAAGCAAAATTCCATCTTAAACACAAACGAACAAAAGGTAAAAGCCAATTAATACCAATAATACCAGTGAAAGATCCATGCATGAGAAAGAAAATACAAACACAATCCAGGTCAAAGGATGTCATTATTATAACGTACATGATTCTAGCACAAGTTATAGACCTCCAGCTCAAAGAAAGACATCTCCTCAAGATCTGAGTTCATAATGCATCTAAACAGAAGTATGGATGTAACATCTAAAGAAACAAAATAAACTCATCCTCTGTACTAATTATCTACACGCTTATAAACCTATTAAAGAGATAATGTACAATAAAGGGAAAAAAATCATGTAAATATGTTTGATATACATATTTATCATGTAAACAAACACAAAGGAAGAGGCATACCATCACGAGTCCAATTTATTCTACATCTTGAACAATGTACTAAATCAAATGCTTGGCTTGGATACAATAAACGACGTGTTGCAAATGCTGCCACCATGGCAGGCACACCACGCTCTAGAGCAAATTGAATCTGATTCTCATGAACGTCCTTTGGTGCTATAGATAGAGTAGTCACATTGCGATCCAGTAGAAAGGCACCAAAACTTGCTACACCGCAACCAACATCCAAGGCAACTCGGACATGTTGACCAAATGCAATATCAGGAACCATCTGCACGCTTGGTAAGAAGATGGAATTAGAGTTGTGCATATCAAATGTATAATCTACAATAATGTGAAAATAGAAAACCTTAGAAATCTGATCCAAGTACTCATTTGCACCATGTATAAACTGTGTTCCACCTCCTGGAAATATAAACTTTTCTTTGTTTCTTGATATCCAGTTTTGCCCTCCTTTATCTTCAACCAAACGTGTATGAGGTACATTATCATACCATACCTGTATTACATTTCAGTCATTAGTAACAAACATTGGAAGCAAATATCTAATTATCTGCTATACAGATCATATGTACAGACAGCACTTAATTTTCCAATAAACAGGTCACATCTTCATGAAGCAGCACACATTTGTTTAAGGATACTCTCAAGAATGCATAATAGCTCCAACAATGCATTCTGAGTTTACATGGATAGTGCATAAAAAATGGTGACCACATGTTCAAAAGATATGCTTAAGAGAAGAGATAAGAACTTTATTGAAGCTGCTGATGTATGAAGTTCTCAAAGAAAAGATATGCTTAAGAGAAGAGATAAGAACTTTATTGAAGCTGCTGATGTATGAAGTTCTCAAAGAAAAGATATGCTTAAGAGAAGAGATAAGAACTTTATTGAAGCTGCTCATGTATGAAGTTCTCAAAGAAAAGATATGCTTAAGAGAAGAGATAAGAACTTTATTGACGCTGCTGATGTATGAAGTTCTCAAAAAAAATTCCAAGGGCGACCAGGAGGAGGGGTTTATTCTCAATTTGGCACTTCCAGAGTTCCAGTTCTAAACTTTTACACACATCAATGTCAATTGACTTTCTTTATAGCACTTAATGGATCAGAAGCTAAGTATAGTACTTATTCCATATACACCCAAAGGATCTTAACTGAATACTGTTAAGCTCTTGTTACAGCGAAAAACAAAGATGAAAGAACTTGCAACGGCTAGGACTTGTTTTCATGTTGTGAATTGATACTCATGAAAGTCACTATTTGGGAATTTACATTGAGCGTGAGAGCCAAATGAATCGAAAGATTCATGTTTGGTTCGGGAAGGGATCATGGAATTTTTGAAATGAATGGAAAGATAATCTACTTTCATTAAGTGATTTATTAGATAATCGAAAACAGAGAATCTTGAATACTATTAGAAATTCAGAAGAATTGCGCGAGGGGGTCATCGAACAGCTGGAAAAAGCCCGGGCTCGCTTACGGAAAGTAGAAATAGAAGCAGATCAGTTTCGCGTGAATGGATACTCTGAGATAGAGCGAGAAAAATTGAATTTGATTGATTCAACTTAGGTAAGAAGAAATGACGCATAAATGGTAAGAGTTGCAGAATAAATTCAAAGAGAGAACAAAGACGAGAGACATAATTTTGTTTCTTAACATCACTCCAGCTAGTACTCCTTTTACCCTGTACTTGGTAAATATGCTCTCCCACAAAATGACACGTGCCAGTTGTTTACGCCTCCACTATACAACAATGGCAAATAGAAAACTTTAAAACGGAAAACAACAGTTAATAACTAATTAACCAGCTACCATTGACTGCGTTTAGTATCATTTAGAACTCAACAGCTTTCTCTCCAACTATGAGTTTGATCCTCTTGATTTTTATCACCTGGCCCTTTAATCTGCAACACTCTCTTTCCCTTCAAAGCTTCCTTATCCTCAAGGATCAAAGCCAAGAATCTGGACTTCATTGAACTCCAATCTTCCCTCGTTGTGGCTGTACTAGTAGTCGACCATTGAACAAGTACTGGTCCACAGTCATTTTTTACATTTGACCATTTGCTTGTCCAGAGTTGTCACAGATTCTATGAAAAACTCATGGTTAGGACTCAAACTAGGTAAAACAGTAGATGGAATAGCATGAGAACAGGGTGTGGTGGTGTTAAGCAGTTCCAGTTTGTAAGCTATGGCACCAATTTTCTGTTGAATCATGTAGGGGTCATAATGCTTGGGCAATTCGACCTACTGTGAAGCAATGATAATTGATAGTTGTCAATGCTGTAATTAAAAACACCTACTCCCCTGATTTGAAAGTCCTCTCTATAGGGTGTAAATCCTTGTATTGTTTGATAAGTTTTGGGCTTCTCATCTTTAAAGATTTGGACCAAACTTGCATGATATCTCAATTGATCCTTCACCATTGCCCATGTCTTCCAAATGAAGGGCTAGTATTGGTGCATATCGATGAAGCACCTGAAATAGAATCATACCAATGAAACTGTGGATTTGTGGCTTCTCACTTGCTGCACACCATATATGCCTCGAGAACAATGCATATGGTTTGCCGTACTGAAAGCCAGCTAACCCACTAAATGAAATAATTCCCACCAAAACTGACTGGTGAACACTTTACGCAATCACCCACAATCAAGCTAGGAATTCCGTCTCCATGTAGTTCTACAATGTGATTGAAGTAGACTTATCAATCTCTACAACTGCAAAAGGGTGAGTAACCTGCACGTTGTGAGCATACTTGGATAAGCGATCAACTACTACAATTATGGCATCCTTCCACATGGACCTTGGTAAACCATCAATAAAGTCTATTGGCACATATCTCCAAACTAACGTGGGAATTGGCAAGAGATACAAATAAACAGGTGTAGCCACGGTTTCATCTTTACATTGTTGAGAAACCTCATGTTCTAGCACCCCTCTTAATGTCAGCTCTCTTGTTTGGGAATAAGAAGTCAGCCACTTTGACATAAGTATTTTGCCCACCCAAAAATGGCCACCTACACTAGCACTATGCAACTCCTTGAATACCAACATCCTTCGGTACCCATGGTTCACAAAGTCACCTTTCTTCAATACATCAACAACCCATATCGGAATGTACACCTCCACACGACCACAAGCTGTACTAAAAGTGTTATACTAAAACCTATTTCGTCGTCCTCATAGCTCTACCGGGTTCCTATGACTAAAGAGGTACACACATAGATAGAACCCAAACCTCTCCGTTCTCCTCGCGGATGCCTGCTAACATGCCAATGGGCAATGGCTAAGTTCTCCTTTCCGTCATCGTAATGGATCTCATAACCAAGCCATCAATTTAACCAACCACATTAGTCACGCTTTGTGTTAGAAAGGTAATTCAAGGACTAATGATCCTTCTGTGTGGCTGAAACTACAGATAAAAGTTCCTTCTCATACATTTACAAGGCGATGGTTTAATTTCCCAGCAACTTGCTAAAATATGCTATTGGATGCTCTTGCTGCAATAGACCGCTCCTGTTTGAGCTTCACAAAGCCTCCTCAGCAACTGCTCTCCACTTAAATTGGCTTTCCTCAAGCAGCTCAGTCAGTTGCCGACTAATAACCCCACAACCTTGCATGCCAATCAACCTAAGGAAATGCATTAGGCCCTCGACAATCACACTCACAAGTTGTGGACTTGGGGCCATTGCAACATTCCCTTGAGTTTCCCTTGATCAACAACTCCTTCCCTTTCATATCATGTGACCAAATTATTCCGAACTCCTTTTCCCAAATGTATATTTGACAATTTATCATATAACTGGTTCATGAGTAATAGCTCCAAAATTAGACTAAATGAAGCATATGCCCATTTACCAAAAGGGTGTTAGCCTAGTGGTAAGGCATGTGGACTAGCTAGTAGCGGTCTCATGTTCGAACCCTGGGGGACGCATGGGGGACGCATCCTGGAGGTACGGGGGCTTCGACCCATATTGCCAGGGATTAGTCTGGGCCCAATGTGGTCTGGGATACCCTCTCCAAAAAAAAAAAAAGCATATGCCCATTCTCATTACGGCTGTAGACCAATATGTTGTCAGAAAACTACTAAAAGAGACTTAGATATGGCTCACTTAATGAATTCATTAGTGCTCCAGATGTAGCTACTGTGCTAATTAACTCGAGAGGCTTGAATTCGAAGTGCCTAAAATGGGCGTGAAAGCCGTCTTATCCTCCTCTCCTTCCATCATAGGAATTTGATGATAGCCACTCCGCAAGTCCAATTTAGTGAACATTTGAGCTCCATGTCCAGCACCTTGTTGATGCTGGGTATGAGATGTTTATTTTTCATCGTGTCTTTGTTCTCTTCAATGTAGTGCACACACATTCTCCAAGTACCATCTTTGTATAAATCGTCAGTTGTAAGTTGATATACTAAACTTCATTACCTCCTTGGCCAACATCTCTTCAATAAGCCTCTCTGATGCATTCCTCTAAAAAGGTTTGGAGCCTATAAGGCCTCAAATTAATTGGTTCAAAACCTACCTTAAGAGGTATTCTATGCTCTGAGATCGCCGTGGTGGCAGCCTTTCGCTCTTGAAATGACATGTACTTTTCCATTAATCTTCAATCACCCTCAATTATGCTAGAGTTGCATTGGGCAATCCCTCAAATACTTATTCAAGGACTTCAATAACTAACTCAACTCCCCCCCCCCCCCCCCGGGGTATCTGTCATCACAATGTTAATTCTTCCCTTAACCATTGTAAGTTTACCTTCTTCTTTTGAGTCTTTTTGTAATGGACCTTTGGTCTGAAGCCACTATAAGTTCTGGAACCATGCAACATACACCAAGTCCAAAGAGTCCAATCTCCCTAAATGAATTCTTTTCCATGAATTTTACATCCAAATATTGCACAAACTTGGTTACCAACCGATGCTTCCCCATTGGCAATACTATCATTAGCTTGGCATACTCTACATGAGAAACCGTTGATTTTTGGCTTGCATGTGCCCAAAGAGTTAAACAAGGACTCATTGTCTGAGTTTATTAAACTAATGGTTTTGATAATAACCTTTAGTTCTTCGGGTAATGTGGCCTAAACTGACATTCAGAGCAAGAACCAACATTTCTCCTCCTTCACATACTCTGTTCCAATAGTTCTATTTTCATCCTCACAACTAGCGACTCCTCAACTCGTTCAACTTCTTCACTGGTCATCATGTAGAGCATTGACTTATTGCAGAGATGGCCTCTGAAATACTTTTTTAGTAGTAGAAACACAGCACAAGCTTGCTCCTCTGAGCTATTTGGATAGGAGTAAATGGGGTTGCTTTGGTCAAGGTACCCAAAACAACGGCCCTAAGCGTGACAGTTTGAAGCAGAATTTACTTCCAAGAATGATTCGTTTCACTGCTGAGATAGGATCTTGACTATTGTGGCAGGGGTATTACCACACTTATACCCACTTATACAGTTATACTTTAGTTTAATCCCATATTCGAGTACTACCGCTAACTCCTCTCCTCTAAACTCTACAGCCTTAACCAAAGTAGCTACTCTCCACTGCTTCACTCTTAACTTATTTCATCTCTTAACCTAGATACAAACCTTCACAAAACACTTCTCAGCAAACCCATGAGACACCATAGCTAATATTTTACATAAAGCTTCAAGATTCTCCAAATATTCAGTAATAGTACTCGGTTGTTTGAGGTTTTCTCAATTGGGTTATAGGCCCCTCACCATCATTAGTACCAAATATAATCAACAAAATTGTGAGTAAAGTAGATCATCCCATTCTGAACTTGTCAATTATATAAGTTTGGTACCATAATGTTGCTTTGCCTTCCAACCACAGCACCACAAAGTACAAAACAGGTTAGAGCATGAAGAACATGTTCACTTTTCTTAGCTACCCCCTGGGGTCTACACCCTAGAAACGTGGAAGTTGAAACTTTGGAGTGATAGTACGAACCAAGCTAGTTTCGTGTGTACTCACCTTTGGAATTCTGCCTTAACACATTGCCTCCAGAGTTGATTCAACTTGACCAGATCATCCCCTATTCAAGTGTTCTTCTGTTGCACCAAATGGGCGACTTCCTTGAAGCAAGTGTCAAACTTTCCAAATTGTCCTGATTTGACTGAATATATGAGTAGTTTGCTACTTTGGGACTCTATTATGGTAGCAGTTGCATCCAAGGCATGTACTTGACCACTTATTCGTTCATGGTCAAGCTCCATCCACACAATTGCCTCGTCCGACACCTTTATATAAATTTTCTTCCATTTTCCTCGATGGAGTACAAGTTGTTGTGAACTGGTGTTGTCCAAGCCACAACCAATATCATCAATTGACGGGAATGATGCATCAAGGGTGAGAATTACGGTAAGAAATCCAGAGAAGGCAAAGAGTTACGCAGAGAAGACGGATAGAAAGTTTTTTCTCTTCATTACTTCAAAAAGTGTTCCATTTACTCTATTAGTTGGTAATATGCTCCCAGAAAAAGACACGAGCAAGCCCTAGACGACTTTGATTTTTTGCTTTGAGTTTGACCCCTTTGATTTATTACCTACCCATTGATCTTCAACATGTCACATCTAAACAGAGTTCTCTTCTTGAACAATGCTTTGTAAAGCAAAAAATACTACCTTGGATGATTAAAACAAAATCCACGTATGATATCTATTCAAGCTCATTAAAGTAAGCCAATCCAAATATCATCAGTTTCCGCCCTGCAGTATCTAACCAAATGAATCATGCAAATCAAAACAAGAATTATGTAAGGAAGTTGGTTCATTTTCTTGGTCGGTATCTTGTCATTGCAGTAAGGCATTACCGCTGTTCTTATCCTGTAGCATTTTGGTTCTCAAGTTCCAGTAGGCAGTCGCAAGTTGGTTTTCAAGGGGGAAGTTTTAGGTCCAAGCAAGATCAAGTCCAAGCCAAGTTCTCAAGTTATCAATCTTAGCATTTCATTTTCAAGGCTCAATTTCAGTAGGATTTAAATGTTTCTTTTATTTAAGTAACAACTACAATAGGTTTTCTTCAAATCATGTTGGGTAGCTATCATTGCAATCATGGCATCTTGCCTCACTCAAGTGTAATTCCAATTTGGAGCTCAACCACTATAATTTCTTCTTTTGCAAATAAATAAATTAATAGTGGGATACTAAAAAACCTTTCTTTCCTAAGCAATCATTTCTAGGGAGTTCTCCAAATTTGGAGAATTTTACCATATCTCTCCTATATTTTCCATTTTGGAGAAAGTTTTTGTAGAATCTGATCAAAAAAATAAAAACAGATCAAACTCTCTATTTTCTCCATTTTGGAGAATTTGTTGGAGACAACTGTAAGGAAATGTAAACTAGCATACCTCATCTCGACTTTTGGGCCATGGAATGTGGTTCTTGTATCCCTTGGGATTGGGCACCAAACAATCCAATTCTTTTCCTTTTTCTGGGCAATGCCTTTCATACTTCTCCCCTTTTTCGGTCGAATTTAACCTAGAAACCACCTCTACATTATCCAAACAAGGTATATACTCTCTCCTACTCTCATCACAAACCCTAAATTTCTCAAATTTTTCCCACTTCTGATCACTCTCTCCTCCCCTCTCCACCAAATTTTCATCAACCTCATTCTCAAGCAAACTCGAGTCGTAATCCCCAATCACAAAGTCATTCGTCATTGCTCCATTCTCGTCCACAATCCCCGTCCTCTCCACAACATTTTCCGGCGGTGGTGGTGCTACTGCGTTGGGTGGTGGTGGGGACAAAGAAGTGGGGGAACTGTTGAAGGTAGAATTGAATGCGACTGTGGTGGCGTTGGAGATCGAGGAGGAGAAAGGTAGGGGGAGTTGCTGAGAGTAAGTGGTGTCGGAGGAGAAGTGTTTGACGGCAAAGAAGAGGGAGAGGGAGAAGAAGGAAAGGATTAGGATCTTGATGAATGTGTTGGGATTTGTGATGTGATCCAATGAGAAGACACCGGTGGCTCTCATGGCGGCGACCGGCGGTGAGTTGGAGTGGCGGCGACTCTCCGTCACCGAGAAGTATAGAGAAATCCCGGAATGTTGGGTAAAAGGCTGTTGTCAATGACAAATGAGAGCGTAATGATTACAAAATTTACATTTATGGTCCCTCATGTTCTGAGTCTATCAATTCTGGACATTATACTTCCATGTTCTCATAAATCTCTTCTTAAATACTAGTTACATACCCGTGCGTGATGTGACGCGGAACATATTGAAATCCAAACTGAGAATTCGAAACGGTAATCATGTTTCATTTTTGTTCTATTTCCTTCCGGCTCGACTTGAAATATTTACAAGCAATTATAGTTTAAAAACAAAAAATATTATTGGAATAAACAAATAATGTAACCGCAAAATATGGATATAAATTTTTTTTGTACAACAACAATGAAAAATCTGTGTTGTTTGATGAAAATGAATATTGTTTTCCTGTAAAACAAAAAATCCATTTGCTAATGTGTATATGGATCTATATTCTATTGGCATGTGTCATTGTCTATTTTACATTTGTATAACGGGTTTTTGTTCTTGCTTCTATTATTGAATCACCACCCATGAAGAATCGTCCATCTTCCCCACTTATTTGTATTCCTGGGTCTGCCACTGTTTAGCATAGTATTACTAGCCTAGTAGGGGAAAATGTCGGTAAAAGAGTCAAAAAGTGGTGAGATAGTCGTGTCTGTTTCCATGTTTCCCAAAAATATACATGGAGAAAATGGAGAAAATTTTGAAGGATTAAAGTGTACATATGGTGTTGTAAGAGATAGAGACAGGCGTGAAGTTGATTTCCTTAATGCCATCCTCACTAACCCGACCACCATTTCTCCCTTGCGGGGTCCAAGGGGCAGAGCCCCTGGCGGTGGTCCCACTGACCGAATGCAGTGGAAAAACTTGATCAGAGGCTCTCTGCAAAGGCTCTAATGCCTATTCCTGTAGAGGCTCTGGTGGCTTTCTACAAAGGCTCTAGTGGCTCTCTGCAAAGGCTCTGGAGGCCATTTGCAGAGGCCGTGGTGGGCGTCTCTGCAGAGCCTCTGGTGGGCGTCTCTGCAGAGCCGCAGAGCCTCTGGTGGGCATTTTTTCAGAGCTTCTGGTGGGCGTCTTTGGCCAGAGGCTCTGGTTCCTATCTCTGGATTGACTGTCTCTAAACCTGCAGTTACTGAACATTTAATGCTCAGTTATTACCAGCCCATGATTTTAGCTAAATTGATTGTAACCGACTATAATTGCTAATAATTTGCAATCATTGCCATTTCAGTTGTTTTCCTATTTTATGAATGGGGATAGTATATATACTTTTGTTTTAGACTGATGTTTTGAACAATCCTTATATACTCTCCAGCAAATTTTGCTCTCGTTTTTGTGCCTAAAAACGATAGTGTTCTTAAGTCTTATACCATATTGGATTTCGTGCAACCCAGGCATATGATCGAAATACCAATTCGGAAAGTGAAATACACGATTCTCAAGAAATCCGGTCAACTGATCGATCTTTGTTTCTCTAACAATGTGGCCCTCAAAGCGAAAATTCCAAAACTACCCTCTACTACCTTACCAACCATGGACTGAAACAAAGATAAATGGTGTAATGTGATTGGTCCATTTTGGTTAACATAGTTAACACTAATAACTTGGTTAACAAAAGAATGGGTCTCTAAGTGTTCATTCAGATTTATGAGTCCGGATTTCACTTTTTCACTTATGAGTTTTAGTACCATTTTTTTTTCTAAGTGTTCATTCAGATTGTCTATTTGTATTATTAACAAATAGGGGGAAATTGTTGGTCTCAATCATCGGATTTGTATATAATACCAATTGTTGGGTCATCTAAGATTTGAAGATGACATCTCCTTCAGTTTGTGTTTGTTCTTCTGTAAATGATTGTACATTCTTATACTTAGAAAATATCATGGTTCTTTGTAATAGCTTAGTTATGCTCTAACAAATCGGTGAATCGAAGATCAACCGAACACAACATGAAGCAAGTCTATTGATGCGGATCAAGATACACTTCAGTGAAATACTAAGCCTCTCCTGCCGAAGATTAGTAAAACCTTCGGCAGACTCTTCCTCTGCCTAATATCCTTTAAATTCGGCAGACCATGCTCCTTGCCGAATCCTCAATAGGAAATCCTCTTGTCGACCTCTCGGCAACACCCTCTTTTGTCGATCCTTCTTAGTCGGTAAAAACCCTTGTGCCGATTCTTCTCATTTTGGCACTCATATATGTCAAATCCTCACGATTTAACATATTTCCTCATTCCCAATGATCCTCTGACATAAGGAAATGGAAACTTCTATTACATAAGGGATATTCACTTATGTTCTGATCTGATTGAGACTTTCTCTTTTCTAGATCTCAAAAAGATTTGAACTAGGTATCTTATATTCAGATATTGTACTTCATAGTACAAAAGTTACCTTTTGCTTTTCAAAAGGTCTTTTCACATATCTTGTATTTTATTGAAAATATCCATGCATCCATTCATCAGATGACAAGTGTCCTTTGTAATCAATGCTTTGGATAGTACATAAAGGGTGAGGATGGCCACATGCAAAGACACGCTTTCAGCTCAAGATTTTTGAAGTGCAAAATTCAGCAAGTTTGTTAGCAAGTATTTCTCTCTTTAAGATTTTTTTGTCTTTGTGTTAAAAGTCTTCTTAGTGTTAGATTGTTAGAATAGTCTTTAGTTGTTCTTTTCTGCAACAATCTTTGTTTTTATAAGTGTAATTCTTTGATACTCTTATCTATAAAGAATTAAAATTAAGTAATTTTTGGGTTTTGTATTCAACCCCCCCTTCTACAAAACCTTGTTTAGCTTATTTGGGACTAACAAGTGGTATCAGAGCGGTTGGTTTAATCTAATAAACCAGATCCGCGATGGCATCATCGTCCAATGCAAAAGATGATTCTTCTTCTCAAAACTCTTTTCATCCTGATAATGGTTCTATTGTCAAACCTCCTAAGTTCAATCCAAACAACTTTTCCTTATGGAAAAGTCGAATGATGCTATTTTAGAGGGGGTCGACAGCCGTTTTTGATTATTCTTCGTGAAGGTCCACTTGTCCCTAAAGTCTTGGACAAATTTATCAAAACTCCTAAAGACAAAGAGAAGGAAAAATAATCTCTCTTCCAAGTTTCCGATGACTTATCTGACGAGGAACGTAACTTTGCTATTGGCCGGTATGTTCTGAAAAAGGAAAAAATAGTACACTGAGGAAGACAGGTGCACTATGGGGCTTGACTCCAAAGTGCGAGCTATTATTGCTCAATCCCTTCCAGATGAAGTGTACCACTCTCTTGTTAACTTCTCTACTACCAAAGAGATGTGGTCAACTCTATGTGTTATGTACGAAGGTACAGATGAAGTTAAGAAATCTAGAAAAATCTCTCTTGTTCGAAAATATGAACTTTTCTCTCACGAAAAGGGAGAATCTTTCTCCGACTACTATAATCGTTTTAATAGTCTTCTAAACGACCTCAAACTTCTTGGAAAGCTTTATGACAATGAGGAAATCTTGTGCAAGTTCATGGATGGTCTTCCAGATTTCTGGGAGAACCTCAGTACTTGTATTAAGACAACCAGGGATTTGGAAAACCTTCCCCTTACTTCTCTCTATGGAACCTTCTTTAACTATGAACAAACTCTTCTCCAAAGGAAGACCATCATCAAAGAAATAAAAGCCCCTTCTATGGCTCTTATTAGTGATGGATCCAAGAAAACTGTGTTTATTTCTCGTATCACTTATCCTTCTGATGACTCAGACAGAGAGAGTCATGATGACTCAGATCACCTTTCGGAGGCATATCTTAGTGAAGTCGATGATGAAGGTGAAGATACCTCTGTCGATCAAATGACGGAGGAAATGGGTATGCTTGCTAACTTCTCCAAGTTTAGGAAAAACTCCTCTTTCAACCGATTTAGAGTCAACCACAAATTCTCTTCCTCTTCCTCTAGGAATTATGCACACAAATCCAAGGAGGAATGTTATGCGTGTGGCAAGAAAGGCCATTTCGCTTTTGAGTGTAGAAGCAACCCTCCTAGGACGTCCAAGTCTAACTCCTCAAATTCTTCTAAGGGAAGGAAATACAGATCTATTTCTACCGGTAGATCTCGTCCTCAAAAATCCTCCTCCTCCTTTTCTTTCAAAGATCTTTCTGACAGAGATGATAAGTACAAAGAAAAATACAAAAGAGAAAAAGAAAGGAACGTAAACTCTCGTCAAAGAGGAAAAGGCTTGATGGCTGAAGATGTCGATTGGGTTGATGATCCTACTACCGACAGTGAGAAAGATATCTCAAGCAAATGCCTAATGGAAAAACTTGGTGATGAAATCAAAGGTTCCAACTCAAGGATGGAATTTTCTGCTGAGTGATCCTCTTCTTCCTCTCAGGTCATTGGGCATCATCATACATGGTATCTTGATAGTGGGTGCTCACGACACATGACCGGGAACAAATATCTTCTTTTAAACTATGTGAACGAAAAAGGATCGACCGTAACTTTTGGTGACAACTCTCGTGGTTCCACTAAAGGTTATGGGACTCTTTCTAATGGGTTCATCACTTTCAATAAAGTCGCCTATGTGGAAGGACTAATGCACAATCTTCTAAGTATTAGTCAGCTATGTGATTTGGGATATTATGTAATTTTCAGAATTGATGATTGTCTCATTACTGACAGAAATTTTCACATTATCCTATCTGGATTCAGAAAGGACAATGTTTATGTCATTAACATGAGTCATGAATCAGCAGATGAAAAGAGCATATGTTTTATCTCTGAAGACTCTGAAAAGAAAAATTGGCTCTGACATAAACGTCTCTTTCATCTCAACTTTAAGACGTTAAATGCTCTATCCAATAAAGACCTGGTCATAGGACTGCCGAAAATCTCTTTTGCCAACGAGAAACTATGTGCCACCTGTGAAAAAGGCAAGCTGACCTAGTCATCCTTCAAATCTAAGCAATGCTTCTCTATCACTACCCCTCTCAAGATGTTGCACATGGATCTTTGTGGGTCTGTCAGCACGCCAAGTCTTGGTGGAAAAAGGTACATTCTTGTTATTATTGATGAATATACACGTTACACTTAGGTATATTTTCTCAGGTACAAAAGTGATACATCTGAAGAAATCATCAATTTTATCAAGAAGTCTGAGGTGCTGAATGGTCAACTTGTTCGATCTATCAGAAGTAACAATGGCATCGAATTCAAAAATGCTACCTTAGATGCTTTCTTCAATGATAAAGGCATTTCATAAAACTTTGCAGCAGTTAGGACTCCACAACAAAATGGTGTGGTGGAAAGAAAGAACCGAACCCTATGTGAAGCTGCAAGGTCTATGCTGAGTGAATCAAACCTTCCTACATACTTCTGGGTTGAGGTTGTCAACACAGCTTGCTTTACTCAAAACTGATCCATTATTGTGAAAAGACACAACAAGACTTCCTATGAAGTCTTCTATAGCCGAAAACCAAATATCAGCTTTTTTCATGTTTTCGGCTGTGTGTGTTTTATCCTGAATGATCGGGAACATCTTGGAAAGTTTGATCCAAAAGCTGATGAAGGGATCTTTATGGGCTATTCTTCTTTCACTAAAGCCTATAGAGTCTACAATCTTCGAAGAAAATGTATTGATGAATCAATACATGTAAAATTTGATGATCACAAGTCTTCTTCTTTATCCTGTGATGATATCGAACTTCATGAGTGGATCACCTCTTGTGTAGAGGAAGATTCCTCTAATCACATTTCGGCAGGAGCTCCCTATGTCCCCTTTTCAGCAGGTTCCTCCTCTACCAACCATATTTCGGCAGGGCTCCTACCCTCTGTCGAACTTGCTGCACCTGCCGAGCCGACTTCTCAACCTACCACTATAATCCATACCGAACCTACTTTCCATTCTACCCCTCTTCATCATACTCACCCCATTCCTACCGATCTATCATCCTCATTTTCTCCTAGCCCATTTCCTGCACCTCTCCTACCAGCTCTAAAATGGACCAAGGATCATCTAATTGAACAACTTATCGGTGATCAGCAAGCAGGTATCCAAACCAGAAGAGGTGTTGGAAACATTTGCCTCTATGTGAATTTTATCTCTATCATAGAGCCCAAGAAAATTGAAGAAGCTCTAGCAGATCCTTGTTGAATCACTGCCATGCAAGAGGAGTTGTCTCAATTCGAAAGAAACAACGTGTGGAGACTTGTGCCTCGTCCTTCTGGAAAGACCATTATCGACACTAAGTGGGTCTTCCGAAATAAGATGGATGAAGAAGGTATTGTCATCAGAAACAAAGTCAGTCTTGTTGCTCAAGGATACACACAGGAGGAAGGAATTGATTATGATGAAACATTTGCTTCTGTTGC
Source organism: Arctium minus (assembly GCA_954870635.1). Lineage (NCBI taxonomy): Eukaryota > Viridiplantae > Streptophyta > Magnoliopsida > Asterales > Asteraceae > Arctium > Arctium minus. The sequence continues at coordinate 50,083,111 of OX941093.1, forward strand.
TAGACTTGAAGCAATAAGAATTTTTCTTGCTTATGCTGCTCACAAAAACTTTCGGGTCTTCCAAATGGATGTTAAAAGTGCATTTCTCAATGGAGAACTCGCTGAAGAAGTCTATGTGAAACAACCTCTAGGTTTTGAAGATCCAGCTCATCCTGACTATGTGTTCAGACTAGACAAAGCTCTTTATGGTCTGAAACAAGCTCCTCGTGCCTGGTATGACACTCTATCAGACTTTCTTCTCTCCAGCCGATATACCCGAGGTAAAATTGACAACACTCTTTTTCTAAAGAAAACCAGAGGTAATATCATTCTTGTCCAAATCTATGTGTATGACATCATTTTTGGTGCTACTAATGAATCTCTTTGTCAGGAATTTGCCTCTCTCATGAAAAGCAATTATGAGATGAGCATGATGGGTGAGCTCACATTCTTTCTTGGTCTTCAAATCAAACAAAACTTCTGAAGGAATTTTCATAAACCAAAGCAAGTATATTCGTGATCTCCTAAAGAAGTTTAATTTTGAAAATTGCTCTCCCATGAAAACTCCCATGGAACCACCTCTCAAAATTCATGCTGATCCAGCTGGTAAGCCAGTTGATATCACGAATTATAGAGGAATTATTGGGTCTCTTCTTTATCTTACTGCCAATAGACCTGATATTATGTATGTTACGTGTCTCTGTGCGTGTTATCAAGCCAATCCTAAGGAATCTCACTTGGCTGCTGTAAACGCATCTTTCGGTACCTAAAAGGTACTATGAATCTGGGTCTTTGGTATCCTAAAGACTCGGGTTTTGATCTAATTGGTTATTCAGATTCTGACTTTGCAGGATCTAAGGTGGATAGAAAAAGTACAACTAGGAGCTGTTAATTACTAAGTGGAAATTTGGTCAGCTGGTCCAGCAATAAACAAAATTCAGTCTCTACCTCTACTGCTGAAGCTGAATATGTTGCAGCTGGCAGTTGTTGTGCTCAGATCTTGTGGACGAAGAATCAACTTCAAGATTATGACAAATTCTACTCTCAAATACCCATACTATGTGACAACTCCAGTTCCATAGCAATTGCTAACAATCATGTGTTGCACTCAAGATCAAAGCACATTGACATTCGATATCACTTTATAAGAGATCATGTCTCTAAAGGTGATATTGAACTTCATTTCATTCCTACAGACCTTCAGCTTGCATATCTCTTCACTAAACCTCTGGATGAGACTAGATTCAACTTCTGTAACGCCCTAAAAATAGGGATAACAAAAATCCAAAAAACGGACATGAGGTATACTAAAATTGCCATAGCAAGAGCCTCCCAAAGATGGGGAATATATAAATAACCTGTTTAATTACAGTTGTAATTTAACGGACGATAAATAACAACCAACTAATCTAATTTCTACAACTAGAAAAGAGATTACAAAAGGGTTGTCATCTATAAATCCAACGGTTCGTTCCCAAAAGTATTACGCGTCCAAGTGCAAAATCCCCAAGCTCATACCCCAAAGCAACTAAGCCTGCTTAGGACCGACGCCGCTAGAACTTGAGATACACATCGACACCAAACAAGTGTTAGGCCAAAAAGCCTAGTGAGTTGAACATTAATAAGCATGCATGAACAGTTACGATTCTTATCAGCAGTTAACCAGAGTTCAACATATGTGTAGTCAATAGGAGAGACCCATAACACCAATCAAGTTCCACCCAAGAGTCGATATACCTTGATGCCCTTCAACAAGGAACACCCGAAAGGCCCGACACACCCGAGGACTACAACTAAGGAAATTCCCCGAATGGCGGAGGTCTAGGCACATACCATCACAGTGGCGCCCAAGACTACATCCTCCTAGTGTCTACTGACTTGGTTCGTCCAACATAACGCATATAGGAGGTCCTTTAGGTATATTTCAACCCAACATATTTCAATACCAACTACGGGTACAATATTACCATCCTAATCACAAGAAGTCTAACAAGAGACTCAAATGACAATCATGCTCATCATGCATATTATATATTACCAAAAAGGTATTCCAACTAGAAACCATCGTCATATCGAGACATGTATACATTTATCATATCAACATGTACATATCATGAATCCAAGGGAAAAAGCCCTAATACTTGCACATTTAGAATAAGCCATGGTATTTCACATATAATCATATTTCCAATATTTCTTCATAAGAAAATCTCAAGTATTTGAATATGTAGAGGTAAATAACCATAAATAGAAGCATATGATGTGTATCTAGTTTTGACAAAGATTTAGTAAACTCACAATCTAGGTTTTGAACCAAAACCTAGAAAAGATGAAACCCTAGAAGTTGAAGATGAGACTTGGAGATGAGAAGTTGAACTTGAGAAACCCTAGTGAATGCTTCCTTGAGATAATAAATGCAAGAGTGAAGATCCAACCACCAAGGAGAGTTGTATTTATGAGGGTTAGGGTTTTTGAGAGAAGAAAATCGGTTTGGAGGCTACCAAAATCGCCAATGAGAATAGAGGGTTTTGAGAGAAATGAGGTAAAAATATGATAAAAACTCATTTATGGCCTGCACCCCGACGGCGATAGTGCCCCGCGATAGTGACAATGTCACTATCGCGAGTCACAATCGCGAAGACCCCAGGGCACTCGCGATACAAACCACGCGAGAGTGCCCGGCGATAGTGACAATGTCACTATCGCGAGTCACAATCGCGAGACTTCCCCCTCACTCTCGGTACACTCTCCGCGAGAGTGACTGGCGATAGTGACAATGTCACTATCGCGTGTCACAATCGCACCAGACTCCCCTCAGCCCAAAAATGAAGTTTGACACGATCACGAACTCGAGGATAAAACAACTAAGATGGTAAATTAGTTTATATAACATTTCAATGTAATAATGATCAATATGCATATAAAAAGACTCATATTCTCACATAGGCACAATTAATGTATTAAGGAAACAAATACTTACCTTGTGAATTTCCGGGTGTTACAATCCTCCCCACCTAATTGGGATTTCGTCCCCGAAATCTCATCCTAAACTAAACAAGTGAGGATAACGCTTCTTCATATCATCTTCCGATTCCCAAGTAATGTTAGCACCCCGATGATGCTTCCATTGGACTTTAACCATAATCTCGTCCTTATGCCTCAATTTCTTCACTTTTGATTCTAAAATCGTCTCCGGTTCTTCCACACAACGATTCCCATTGTCCACCCGAATTTCCAACAAAGGAATCATGCTTTCCTCTTCGGCTAGACACTTCTGAAGGTAACATATGTAAAATGTAGGATGTATCCCATCCATTTCCGGTGGCAAATCCAACCGGTAGGCTTGTAAACCAACCTTCTCCAAGATGACGAAAGGTCCAAGGAAACGAGGACTAAGTTTTCCACGCTTCCTATACCGGATAATCCCCTTCCATGGAGATACTTTCAACATGACACGGTCGCCCACTTGAAACTCGACCGATCTTCTTTTCTTGTCCGCATAACTTTTATGTCGGTCTTGCGCCTCCTTTAGCCTTTCTCGTATTTCTTTCACCTTGTCCGCCGTCTCTTGAACTATTTCCGGCCTGGCGAATTGCTTCTCGCCCCCTTCTAGCCAAAAAACCGGGGTTCTGCACTTCCGTCCATACAATGCCTCAAACGGTGACATTCCGATACTAGAATGGTAACTGTTGTTGTACGCGAACTCTGCCAAAGGTAGATGTGAATCCCAGTTTCCCCCGAAATCTATAACACACGATCTTAACATATATTCTAACGTCTGGATTGTCCTCTCGCTTTGGCCATCCGTTTGAGGATGGTATGCCGTGCTCAGATTCAGTCTAGTGCCCAACTCTTTCTGTAAGCTTGCCCAAAAATGCGAGGTGAAGCGACTATCCTGATCCGATACGATAGATTGCGGAACTCCGTGTCTCGATACCACCTCATCAATATAAAGTTTGGCCAATTTCTCCATTGGCAAAGTCTCTCGCATTGCAAGGAAATGCGCACTCTTGGTCAGTCTGTCAACGATTACCCAAATGGTGTTGTGCCCACAAAAGGTCTTCGGTAGCTTCGTCACGAAATCCATAGTGATGTTGTCTCATTTCCACTCGGGAATGGACAATGGTTGTAAACTTCCATACGGCCTTTGATGTTCCGCTTTGACCTGGAGGCACGTGACACACTTCTCCACATAGCTAGCCACATCTATCTTCATCACCGGCCACCAATAATTTAACTTTAAGTCTCTATACATCTTGGTGCTACCAGGATGTATAGAATATTTCGACTTATGTGCTTCTTCAAGAAGTAACTCCTGATTTCCTCCCAACTTCGGCACCCAAATCCTTCCTTGAAAGAGCTTGAGTCCACGACTGTCTTCCGTTAAGAGTTCCTTTTGCTTTGACATGACTTCGGCTTTGAGGTTCTCTTCTCTAAGTGCTTCCACTTGACTCGTCTTTATACTTTCCAACAAACTCGATACCACATCGATCCTTGTAAGGGACATTTTGACACCACCATCATAACTCCTCCGGCTCAATGCATCCGCCACCACATTAGCCTTACCGGGATGATAGAGTAGGTCACAATCGTAATCCTTCAAAAGCTCGAGCCCTCTCCTTTGCCGCATGTTGAGTTCCTTTTGATCGAAGATGTACTTGAGACTCTTGTGATCCGTGAAAAGAGTACACTTCGTCCCATACAAGTAGTGCCGCCACAACTTTAAAGCGAAAACTACCGCCGCCAACTCCAAGTCGTGAGTCGAATAGTTCTTCTCATGATCCTTTAATCGTCGCCACGCATAGGCTATTACTTTCCCTCTTTGCATTAGTACACATCCAAGCCCCATCTTGGAAGCGTCACTATACACCACAAAGTCTTCCGATCCTTAGGGTAAGGATAAGATCGGAGCTTCGCACAATTTCCTCTTGAGAGTTTGAAAGGCTTGCTCTTGAGCATCGGTCCAAACAAACTTGATGTTCTTCCTTGTGAGAGAAGTGAGCGGTGTAGCTATCTTGGAAAAGTCTTAAATGAAACGCCGGTAGTAACCCGCCAAACCCAAGAAGCTTCGGATCTCTATCGGTCTAGTGGGAGGCTCCCAACTCATCATTGCCTCGATCTTTGCCGGGTCCACTTTAACTCCGTCCTTTGATACCACATGCCCCAAGAATTGCACCTCTTGGAGCCAGAATTCGCACTTCGAGAATTTCGCGAACAATATCTCCCTTCATAGGACCTCTAATACTTCCCGTAAGTGTTTCCCATGCTCGGACTCATCCTTTGAATATATTAAAATATCATCGATGAAGACGATCACGGATTTATCTAAGAATGGGCGACACACACGGTTCATCAAGTCCATGAATACGGCCGGAGCGTTGGTTAAGCCGAAAGGCATCACCAGAAACTCATAATGACCGTATCTCATTCGGAAAGCCGTCTTCGGAATGTCCTCCTTCTTCACTCTCACTTGATGATAACCGGATCGAAGATCAATCTTTGAGAAGCATCCCGCGCCTTAAAGTTGATCAAAAAGATCGTCGATGCGAGGTAAAGGATACTTGTTCTTCACCGTTACTTTTTTTAACTCCCGATAATCTATACACATCCGCATGGATCCATCCTTCTTCTTCACGAACAGTACCAGTGCTCCCCAAGGTGACGAACTTGGTCGAATGAAGCCCTTCTCCAACAATTCTTGAATTTGCGTCATCATCTCTTTCATTTCCGTCAGAGCCAAAAGATATGGAGCACGGGCTATCGGAGTGGCTCCCGGAGTGAGGTCGATTTGAAACTCTACTTGCCGTGTCGGTGGCAACCCGGGTAGGTCTTCCGGAAAGACGTCCAGAAAATCTTGCACTACTTCCACATCTTCTACCGACTTCTTCTCTTTCTTTGCGTCTACCACATAAGCCAAATACGAAGGGTAACCCTTCGCTAGAAACTTGCGAGCCTTGAGAGATGAAATAATGGGATTATTCCTCTTTCCTTTCTCCCCATAAATGGTAACCACACCATTTTCCGGCGATGGCACTTGGATCATCTTTTTAGAGCAAAAGATGTCCGCCTTATGTCTTACTAACCAGTCCATGCCTATAACCACGTCAAACCCACCTATAGCCATAGGTAGCAAGTCTACTCCAAAAGGATTCCCATCAATTTCTAAAGTGCAATCACAAAAAAGGGTCTCGAATGATCACTTGATCCCCATTAGCTATTTCTACCACTAACGCATCGGGAAGGACACTAATAAGAGTGGTGAATTGCTTATAGAAGGTATCCAACACAAAAGAACAGGTAGCACCCGAATCAAACAAAACACGAGCTGGCAAGGAGTTTACTAGAAACGTACCCGAAACAACATCAGCGGTCTCCTTTGCCTCCTCAGTAGTCATCCGGAAAGCTCGACTCGGTGCCCTTGGTGGTTGCTCGACTCTAGCCGTCGAACCTACAGAATTTCCACCATTTCCTCCTACTAGCTTTGGGCAGTTTCTTTTCATATGCCCCGTTTCTCCGCACTCATAACATACCGACCCCCGGATGGAACACTCTCGAGTTGTGTGGCTCTTCTTACCACACTTGACACACCCAGCTGGACCGGAGTAAGTCCTTGTAGCGCATGGCCCCGAGTGCTTTGACTTGCACTTGTGGCACCACCGATCCTCACGACGTTGATCACCCGCCCTTCCACTTGCAAAGGGTCTTGATTGACGAACGTGCCCAGATGGCCCTTCCCACTTCCGTTTCTCACCAGCCTGCCCTCTTTCTTCCTTCTCAGCATTGATGTCATCCTCGATGAGCAAAAACTCTTAAATGACCTATTTCAAGGTCGAGCCCTTAGCATTTCTTACCGCCGTCCGCATCTCGGCCGGTAAACCTTGTTGATATGCCTTAATCTTCGACTTCTCATCGGGAACCAGATGTCTCACCAAGTTTAGTTTCTCCAAAAAGAGTTTGGAGTATCCGGCAATGGATAGAGTCCCCTTCTTCAGATCTCTGAACTCCCACTCTAGCTTATCCAACGAACGCTCACTGCAATATTTATCCATGATCTTCTCTTTGGACACCGGCCAAGTTAACTTAGCCAGAACTTCCAGAGTGAGGGCGGATCGAGTGAGATTCACCAAATCAGAGCCTCTCCCCGAAGTAATTGAGAAGCAAACTTGACCCGTTGAGAGGGATCACACTCACTTGACTCGAAGGCCATCTCTACCTCCTTGAGCCAATACATACAAGCCACCGGGTTATCTGAACCCGCAAACTCCTTAGGGTGGCACCCCAGAAACGCCTTGTAGGTGCACCCCTTAGTCTTCGTCTTGATCCCATTATCCGCTGGATCCTCAACAGATACAACAATTGGTCCACCCGACCCCATAACAACGTTTTTCGCCATTGTTTCCGGTTGACGATTACTGGCGTCTCGATCTTCTAAGAGTTTCATGAAGAACTCTTGTTGTTGGGTCATGGCGGAGTTCATGGCCAACATCATGCTATCCCGAATCCGGGTCTCCATGGTCACTTCCTCCATGATGGCATTATCCGCGTTGAGGTTCCGGCGCGGAATATGCTCAGGTCCTCCTCCCAAGAGATTGGGCATGGGAGGTCCCTCGGTAGTTACGCCCATAGGAGGCCGATCAGCGGTAGACTCCACTTCCAAGTGGCCCTCTGGAGTATTTGGTAACCTACTTCGAGTGTTTACCATCTCAATCTGCCATACATGTAAGAGAAATAGATTGAGAAAAGACTAAACGAGTTGAACTCATTGTACGTACTAATACCTTCATCAATTATCACAATAATAGTAAACCAAGTATGCTCACATAACAATGCATTCATAATAGCAGTAGCTAAGTGGAATTATGAACGAACCATACACAAGAATTCTTGTCACTATCACCACAACTTTCAATTAAAGTAATTCCGTAAGATTCTGACTTTGCAGGATCTAAAGTGGATAGGAAAAGTACAACTAAGAGCTGTTAATTACTAGGTGGAAATTTGGTCAGCTGGTCCAGCAAGAAACAAAATTCAGTCTCTACCTCTACTGCTGAAGCTGAATATGTTGTAGCTGGCAATTGTTGTGCTCAGATCTTGTGGATGAAGAATCAACTTCAAGATTATGACAAATTCTACTCTCAAATACCCATACTATGTGACAACTCCAGTGCCATAGCAATTGCTAACAATCATGTGTTACACTCAAGATCAAAGCACATTGACATTCGATATCACTTTATAAGAGATCATGTCTCTAAAGGTGATATTGAACTTCATTTCATTCCTACAGACCTTCAGCTTGCATATCTCTTCACTAAACCTCTGGATGAGACTAGATTCAACTTCTGTAATGCCCTACAAAAAGGGATAACAAAAATCCGAAAAATGGACATGAGGTATACTAAAATTGCCATAGCAAGAGCCTCCGGAGATTAGTCTGGGCCCAATGTGGTCTGGAATACTCCTTCCCAAAAAAAAAGATGGGGAATATATAAATAACCTGTTTAATTACAGTTGTAATTTAACGGACGATAAATAACAACCAACTAATCTAATTTCTACAACTAGAAAAGAGATTACAAAAGGGTTGTCATCTATAAATCCAACGGTTCGTTCCCAAAAGTATTACGCGTCCAAGTGCAAAATTCCCAAGCTCACACCCCAAAGCAACTAAGCCTGCTTAGGACCGGCGCCGCTAGAACCTGAGATACACATCGATACCAAACAAGTGTTAGGCCAAAAAGCCTAGTGAGTTGAACATTAATAAGCATGCATGAACAGTTACGATTCTTATCAGCAGTTAACCAGAGTTCAACATATGTGGAGTCAATAGGGGAGACCCATAGCACCAATCAAGTTCCACCCAAGAGTCGATATACCTTGATGCCCTTCAACAAGGAACACCCGAAAGGCCCGGCACACCCGAGGACTACAACTAAGGAAATTCCCCGAATGGCGGAGGTCTAGGCACATACCATCACAGTGGCGCCCAAGACTACATCCTCCTAGTGTCTACTGACTTGGTTCATCCAACATAACGCATATAGGAGGTCCTTTAGGTACATTTCAACCCAACATATTTCAATACCAACTACGGGTACAATATTACCATCCTAATCACAAGAAGTCTAACAAGAGACTCAAATGACAATCATGCTCATCATGCATATTATATATTACCAAAAAGGTATTCCAACTAGAAACCATCGTCATATCGAGACATGTATACATTTATCATATCAACATGTACATATCATGAATCCAAGGGAAAAAGCCCTAATACTTGCACATTTAGAATAAACCATGGTATTTCACATATAACCATATTTCCAATATTTCTTCATAAGAAAATCTCAAGTATTTGAATATGTAGAGGTAAATAACCATAAATAGAAGCATATGATGTGTATCTAGTTTTGACAAAGATTTAGTAAACTCACAATCTAGGTTTTGAACCAAAACCTAGAAAAGATGAAACCCTAGAAGTTGAAGATGAGACTTGGAGATGACAAGTTGAACTTGAGAAACCCTAGTGAATGCTTCCTTGAGATAATAAATGCAAGAGTGAAGATCCAACCACCAAGGAGAGTTGTATTTATGAGGGTTAGGGTTTTTGAGAGAAGAAAATCGGTTTGGAGGCTACCAAAATCGCCAATGAGAATAGAGGGTTTTGAGAGAAATGAGGTAAAAATCTGATAAAAACTCATTTATGGCCTGCATCCCGACGGCGATAGTGCCCCGCGATAGTGACAATGTCACTATCGCGAGTCACAATCGCGAAAACCCCAGGGCACTCGCGGTACAAACCACGCGAGAGTGCCCGGCGATAGTGACAATGTCACTATCGCGAGTCACAATCGCGAGACTTCCCCCTCACTCTCGGTACACTCTCCGCGAGAGTGACTGGCGATAGTGACAATGTCACTATCGCGTGTCACAATCGCACCAGACTCCCTTCAGCCCAAAAATGCAGTTTGACACGATCACGAACTCGAGGATAAAACAACTAAGATGGTAAATTAGTTTATATAACATTTCAATGTAATAATGATCAATATGCACATAAAAAGACTCATATTCTCACATAGGCACAATTAATGTATTAAGGAAACAAATACTTACCTTGTGAATTTCCGGGTTTTACAACTTCCTTGTTGGATCTTTAGGTATGTTAAATTTCGAGTAAAAAAAATTATCATCATCTTTTCTTTACCGAAGTTTATTATTTCGGCAACAAAACCTTGTATAACACAGTTCTTCACTCTTTCTGTAAGCCTCTCGCATACCGAAACTTCGTATGTTTTCGGCACAACTCCCCTCTATCGAAACTTCTTTGGTTTGTTCGGTAAGTCCTTTACCTACCAAACTTACTATTTCATTTCGGCACTCCTTACACATACCATACCTTTTCCTATAGTTGCCGAAATCTTTGTCTATATATCCTTCGGTATCCCTCATGACTACTTGGGTCACAGATACCGACATCTTACTTACCGAACCTTTTGCCTCCTACTTACCGAAATCCCTTGCCTACGTGTCATACTTATCCACATCTTCATTGCCGAACATATTTCGGCATCTATCATTCTCACCACTCAGCTCTTGACACGTGGCATATCAGGACTCGTGGGTCAAATACGGGACGTTTGACACCCCCTACGATCATGACATGAGTCGTTTTCGGCCATTCCACTTCCCCATGTTTCTAAAACCATCATTACTTTTAATTTTATTAAATATAATTTGAAATCCGACTTCCCCCCAATTTTCATACCATATATATATATATATATATTGTTTCTTACCACCATATCTATCTTTCTCTCAAAGTTTTCCTCAAACAACCTGCACCTTTCTTCCTCCTTTCTTGATCTTCAATGGCTTCAAAGAGCTCCCGAACCAACAAGAATGCTCCTCTCACTCAAGAAACCCTTGCATTTCCGGTATGCAACCAACTAGCTCGTTTGTCCGCGGATGTTGAACACCCCGAGTTCAACCAAATCTCGATTTTCCTCCAACGATCTCCTCTTCGCCATGCTCTTACCACCACTACCAAGATAAACAAGATGCTTCTTGGTAACTTCTGGCTGACTTGCTCATACGATGACAACACCCATCAGGTTTCTGCTTCTATTTTATCTAATGTCGAGCATCCTGACCTTACTTTTGGGGTCAAAGATGTTCGTTCCATTCTCAAGCTTCCAATCTATGAACCCTATGCTCTGTTTCCCACTGGTCAAGAACACGATGAGGTTCTTGAAGCCATGAACTACACACACGATGGGAAGGGCAAGGGCACGGGAACTTTGCTCAGAAAGAACATGGGTGGGATCTGGCATTTCCTCTTCACTCACCTATTGTATTGCATTTCTCACAAGACGTCAGGATGAGATCAATCGCCGACTTCTGTCACACGTTTGGATCATGCGCTTATTTTCATGAGGCGCATTGACTTGCTCAGGTAATATTTGATTACCTTGTTACTGCCATCTCGCCACCCCACACCCATAATGTGGTTCTTCCCCGATTTCTCTCTCTTATTATCAACGAGAAATTGGCTGCTCCCTTGGCTGCCGACGCAAATCTTCCTGAGCCCACTATTGTGTTTGATCTGACTCCTGCACAACTCAGTAGGCAGGCTCTCCAAAAACCACTGAAGGTGACCGACAATTCGCTGACCCCAGGTATGATTTCCTTCATCACTTCTCCCAATCCGATTTGGGGTACTCCATTGGCAACTGGTGCTGATAAGCCTCCAGTCTCCAAAGGACCATCCAAATCGGTGGCCCCTTCTGTCCCCACCTCTACTCGAGCCAAGTTTGTGGCTACTAAAAAGAAACAGGCCACAGGCAACGTCGCACTTGCCTCTATGACTCTGCCACCGAAACAACCTTCGGTGGCTACCCTAGTCATTTCTTCCCATTCTTCCCAAAAGCAACGGGGCTCAAACTCCCCACCTAAGTCTCCTTCTAAGAGACTTAGGAAACCTTTGTCCGACCCACACTCTCCTTCTACCGATTCTCAAAAATCGGGTGAAGTTGAAATTCCCTCTATTGGGCCGAGGGGATCTGCTAAACCCAAAAAGTACCTCCTCCAAACCCTCCCAAAAGGGTTTGGTTGTAAAACTGGAGTCCCATGTTATTCCTTCCCCTCAGTATCAGTTGAGGGACGAAGATGAGTTGGTCTCCTCTCTGGACCAACGATCCTTTTCCACACCACACAGCCTGACACCCAGGTCACACCCGAAGATATTGCACAAGTCGGTAGAAAAACCGATGATCTTTTTAATCTCTTATTTTCTGATGTAAGGGAAAGTTTTCCATCACCTCCCCCTCAGGATCGTTTGGCAATCCCTATCTCTACCGATAAATCACCACCCAAATCATCCCCACCGACACCCTCACCAAAGAATTCACCACCCAAACCTCCACCACCACCGAAAAACTCCCCTTCACCAAAACCATCACCTCCCCCAAACACTCACCCTTCTACTCAAGTTCCTCTTCTGATGCTTTTCCACCTAGTTTCCCACCGAAGAGACAACCATAACCTGCTCACCGAACCCTACCTCACCACCCTCCATCCCCAGCTGCCGATCGGGCTGGCCCTTCGGCACCTACTCCTACAATGCCGAATCTTGGTCAGATGTTGATTTCTCTCCCCGTCGACGTTCTTGCCGAAATTCTTGATACAAATCGGCAAGTTCACTTTCTTGGCACTCAATTCGAGTTGCTCCGACAGTCCATGCGTGATCCTGAACTCTCTACCTCCTTTGACAACACGAATCAATCCCTTAAGGGTCTTATTCGGCTTCTCAAAGATCAGAATGTTGAATTATTGGCTGATCATAAAGACTTCTACCGTTGCATGGATGCCTTGGATCAAGACATAAAAGATCTTTGTGCCCCTCTTTCTGATGCTCTTGATGCGATTCTCACATAAGTTATCAAGTTAATTGATAACAACACCTCCCTTACTCTCTCCATGGCTGCTCTCAAAGCCGCCTCCGATGCTCGGGGTCAGGAGCTTGCTAAGCTTAGGCAGCGAGCTCATGATCAAGATTCTCTCAACTATCAGATTCTTGGTGCTATGCAGATAATCAATGCCAAGATTGACTCTCTCCCTACGAATGTGGCTCGGTACTGTGTTGAGTCCTTGGATTTTGACGTCACTGACTCGGCTTTCACTCCTGATGATCGTCGAACTCTACACCGTATGGATCGTCGTATTGGCCGTGTGTTGGCTAAAGCAGGTCTTTCTTCCCCGACACGTACTGAGGGGGAGAAACCATCTGAGGGGGATCACATTACTCCTAAGATAAACCTTACCAATACGCGTCGAGAAGAAACTACAACTAGTGCTGCTACTAAGGGGGAGGGTTCTGAAGAAAAAATTCCCGATGATCCCACTTTCTCTTCTTCTACCGACATTGTCATGGAGGTCAGGGAGGATGCCGAAAAGGAAGAGAAACAAAAAGGATCGACATCTTCCGATAAAGAGGAGGGTACCGATGATGTCATGGTCATCGAAGGTGAAGGCACCGACCACGCTTCTAAAGTGGTCGAAGAATCTAGGGGGAGCCGGAGCCGAAGAAAGACAAAGGCAAAAAGAAACTTACTCCGGAGGAAATGGCTACCGAAGAAAAACGTCTTAAAGATGCTAACATCAAGAAATTTGCTGATGGCAGTGGAATTCATCTTCCTCCTCCCCCAAAGATTACCTCTCCAGACCTGGACATATCTGAAGAGGAAATTAGAGCTGCCAAAATAGCTCAAATGGCCCGTGATAAAGATTCTGAGCTAGCTCTAAAGCTAGCTGAGGAAGAGGCCGAAATGAGAAAAGCCACTACCGAACCCATAAATGCCCAGTAGAGTGCTATGGAGGAATCGGCCAAAAAGAATGAAGAAATAAAAGTTAAGTGCGTTGATTGGTATCGCAAAGCTCTCAACAACCGAAATCGCCCTGGAAAAATTATCGATGTCAAAATCATCAAGCCTACTAAAACGTGCAAGTCCATAAAGCTTGTAATTACTAGAGACGATCTAAACTTAGCGCATGAAAAACTTGAGGCTTTGGATCGGTTTGGGGTAGCTGAGTGGGTAGAAATCATGATAAGTCTCGACAAGACCCAAAATTTTCTTAGACCTACTGTTGAGAAATATATCACTAATCTTCAAACAAAATTTGGTTCCTACCGAAGAACTTACAAGATCATTCACACCCCTGTCGAAGAGAAGCTGATCAACGACATGAAAACTATTCATTCTCGTCCCAAAACCAAGTCGAAGTCCTCTAAGAAGGAAGATGTCTTTGCTCAGATGGCCAAGGGAGGAAAAGTTCCAAATGTTTCCAACCTTGACCTATCCATACCGACTTTGGTTCCTCATCCCTCTACAACGGTACTTCATGAGCCGATTGAAGGAATCTTCTTCAACGATGCCTTCGGTCAAATTCGCTTCTTCAGATCAAGAGACATACCCATTGCTGATCTCATCTTTCTTGAAGGAATTGCTCAAATAATTCCAATCTCAGCAATGGATATCTATGTGGCCGTAACTGATGAAATAAAGAAAATGAGTGTTGCCTCTTAGTTGTTCATTTAATCTTTTGTAATTTTTTTTGTTCTTTTTTCTATTATTGAACTTGTATTGTAATCTTTTTCAAAGATTAATACAACGTGCAAATTTAGTTTGAAGTAAATACCTTGTAAAATTTCATTCTTTCATTTGTTTATACTTTATACTTGTAAATGTCGGACACTCTAAAAAATCCAAAAAGAAACAAAAAAAATGGTCTATGTGAAAAAGAACCCAAAAGAGTATAAAAATGGTCAAAATGAATTATTCATGTTTTTAACTCTTTTATCAAAGTATGAGATGTCATCATCAAATAGGTGGAGATTGTTGGGTCATCTAAGATTTGAAGATGACCCCTCTTTCAGTTTGTGTTTGTTCTTCTGTAAATGATTGTACATTCTTATACTTAGAAAATATCATGGTTCTTTGTAATAGCTTAGTTATGCTCTAACAGATCGGTGAATCGAAGATCAACCGAACACAACATGAAGCAAGTCTATTGATGCGGATCAAGATACACTTCAGTGAAATACTAAGCCTCTCCTGCCGAAGATTAGCAAAACCTTTGGCAGACTCTTCCTCTGCCGAATATCCTTTAAATTCGGCAGACCATGCTCCTTGTCGAATCCTCAATAGGCAATCCTCTTGCCGACCTCTCGGCAACACCCTCTTTTGTCGATCCTTCTTAGTCAGTAAAAACCCTTGTGCCGATTCTTCTCATTTCGGCACTCATATATGTCAAATCCTCACGATTTAACATATTTCCTCATTCCCAATGATCCTCTAACATAAGGGAATGGAAACTTCTATTGCATAAGGGATATTCACTTATGTTCTGATCTGATTGAGACTTTCTCTTTTCTAGATCTCAAAAAGATTTAAACTAGGTATATTATATTCAGATATTGTACTTCATAGTACAAAATTTACCTTTTGCTTTTCGAAAGGTCTTTTCACATATCTTGTATTTTATTGAAAATATTCATGCATCCATTCATCAGATGACAAGTGTCCTTTACAATCAATGCTTTGGATAGTATATAAAGGGTGAGGATGGCTACATGCAAAGACACGCTTTCAGCTCAAGATTTTTGAAGTGCAAAATTCAGCAAGTTTGTTAGCAAGTATTTCTCTCTTTAAGATTTTTTTGTCTTTGTGTTAAAAGTCTTCTTAGTGTTAGATTGTTAGAATAGTCTTTAGCTGTTCTTTTCCGCAACAATCTTTGTTTTTCTATGTGTAATTCTTTGATACTCTTATCTATAAAGAATTAAAATTAAGTAATTTTTGGGTTTTGTATTCAACCCCCCCCCCCCTCTACAAAATCTTGTTTAGCTTATTTGGGACTAACACCAATAGCATCCGATCAAAAACTTAGAAAATATCAAAATATCATCTGTCAAATTATCCTTATAAGAAATCCGATGATGAGGAACCTTCGAATAAGTTCCTCATTTGATCATACGTCATCAGATTTAATCAACTAAGTTCGCTCCTATGAAGAACAAATACACCATCGGATGTACACTTTTCCAAGTATATGTTTACCATCCTTCATCCGATCCCTTGTGTTTCTATTTAAGGATTCTAAAGAGTTACCAACATATTACACACGTTCCATGGAGTCAAGTTTTATAAGCTGGCCAATCTGAAATATAGCTTATGTCTCGGATATAGAAAAAGGCAGGATTTTCTATGTAAAAGTCTTACAACTATCTATATTGATCAAAATGCAAAAAGCCTTCAGCAAAATTGAAGATTAGTTGAAGTGAGGTCTCGATCGTCACCAAAACGGATTGGTTTGTCATCTAGCCAAAAGAAAATTAGTACAAGGTAAAAAGTCAAATAGTAGTCTGACAAATACTACTTTTAGCAAGCCGAATCTTGAAGTACAAGCTTGGCCAACAAGTTTGGCTCACCAACCGGCTTACCATTCCTCCTTGATATGAGACATTGTATAACATGTTAGCCTAAGCAAGTGGAAAAGCACCATTTACTTGGTACTTTGTTTGCGAGGATTCAAAGCAATGTAAACCAATGCAAATCACCCGATTTAATCTAAGAACATCATTGGAGTGTTTCTAAAGTTAATTCAGTGTCATCATCTGAAGAACTTAGTTCTTCGGATCTGGAAGAGAACCCTTCTCCCTCCCTCTCTTTCAGTTAGCAAATTTGTAACCATTTAGGATCACTAGTCTTACCTTCCTAGCTTCTGCAACAAATATATAATTCTTGTTTTTATACAAGAAATATAGAAGAAGAATTAAAAAGTGAAAATTTGTTATGTTTGTATTCAACCCCCTCCCCTTCTAAAAACACTTCTTGTGTAAAGTCATCTCTTCCCAGGACCATAATATCAGTGTGTTTTGTGAAATAATTTTTAAAAATAAGTGAATTGGATAATATTATCACGTCCTCTGAGCACCCTTTGAAGGGGAACGTTTCCATTCTCTTGAATAGAAGGGGATAACGTACTTACACATGTATTATCTTTTTTATTCAACTTGGAGAAAAGTACAATTCGGGAATATCCCATTTAGTTGTTAAAAAGGGGGCAACCGCATTTGGTAGGTCATAATTTTGTATTAATATATTGTGTGTTTTGCATATGTGTTTATATTTTCTAATTTTGTAATACTTTGTTATCATGAAAAGGGGTGGATTGTTGGTGTAAGTGTATGAAAAGTTCTTTATTAAAATATACACTCCACAATCTTTTTTATTTTGGTAACAAACCAAACCCGACATTATATTATGGACCCGTAACTCGGTGTTTTTGTGCAAAAATATATTATTATTGTGATCCCACACATATATCGAAGATGTCATATTTGGATAAAAAAAAGTTAACAAATTATTTGTTCGTCACTAAAGCGTCAAAAAATATTATATTGGTAAGTGTTCCATGAAAATCAAAAAATTGGAACGTGTGCCATTAAAGCTTTATGAAGATTATATTGGGAAGTGTGCTATGAAAATCGAAAAGTCGAAAGTTCTCTTTGAAAGCATGCAACTCCACATCTTGAAGAATTAATTTTTTTGGCAACGTTAAAACTATTAGTGTCCCACATCTGCTAGACTTGGACCATTTATCCTCAATACATGTTGAAACCTCGCTTATCTTCTAAATGACTCTTTTGGAGATTATTCAATTGGGATTTCACACATTCTTACAGTGGTATCAGAGAAAAAAATCTATCACTCTAGGGACTCGACACTCTAAGACAATATGTACCCGTCTAGTCCTCTCTCTAAAATCTAGCCTCCTTTGGAGGGGCATATTAGAGTCCCACATTGGCTAGAATTTAAACATTTATCCTCAATATATGTCAGAACCACCCTTCTCTCTTCAAGAGATATTATTAAAGTAATCTAATGTGGTTCCACATATTCTCATAAAATCAAATCTAAGTCAACACATTGTAGTGTTCGTATTCGTAATGAATTATTGGTTTGATAAACAAAATCGGATTTGGCTAAGGCCATAAAGGTAAAAATATGATTTTATGTGGGTTAGGAAATGTCTCAACCATTTGAAAAATACTTATACATAAAAATATCAAAAGAATTAGAAAACAAATTCTCCAATATTAATTGAATGTCATTGCTAAATAACATATACTATATTTTTGTGTTACAATTTAGAGGGAGTAATTGAGATGGCCAAATTCAAGATCATTACAAGAAAATGCTACACAAGTTAGATTAGAAAATCCAAAAAATATGGTATAAAAAAAAGCTATTTTGTTGTCGAATCACAAGATTTTAACCAATTTCTATAGGAAGGTGTAAGCTAAAGTTTCTACCTCCGTTGGTCGCCATAATGTTTTCTCGACACACAATAACCCTTCTTTCTCCTTGTTGTAAGAAATTAGAACGTTCCAATGCAAAGACTTGGCCATGTTTTCGATCTCAGCAATCGTCTCAAGGTTGTCACGCACGATCAGTTTACCTTCCGGCCTTAGGATCCTATCGACTTCTGCAATCACCGATACTAACTTGCACCTGTATGGGTAATTTATCGCTTATTTATGCACGCCACCAAAAAAACTCTTTGAATAACTTGCGTTATGGGAGATATAATCACTGTCCTTAAAAAAAATCAACATGCGATTTTAAATACAAGATTTTATTTAGTCTTGCATCTCCAAAATGCTTCAGTATTTTATCCTTGGGTGTGATAATAGAGGATTTAATGGGACTTGAAGTTCATAGGACCAAAATTGTACATCCTGTCTAAAGGTGTTTCTTAATATAGACGAAGTTGGACAACCTAACAGGACACAAAAAGCAAATCGTCCTATTAGTTTTTTTCATATGACAATTTGCTTTTTCTGTACTATTAGGTTAGCCAACTTCATCGATGATGGTTAGATGTCCTAGAATACCCATTTTGTTGTAGTGGGTCTCCTCTAATACTCTCTACTATGTCATCAATGATTCTTAAAATCTGAGGATGCAGGACATGCACGTATACGAATACAGATGCGAGAAGTTAAACATTTTGCGAGAAGACGAGAAGTGTGATATCATATATGATTACATGGCCTGTGGGTGTGTTTAATCATAAATGATTAAACGTCTATATATTGTCAATGTAACATGTATTTAATCATATATGATTAAGTTTGTGTATCATATATGCATGCATATGAAATGAAGACCACCCCTCATTGCCCCCTCAGAGAGCACCATAAAACCAAAGCAAACTAACCCGGTACATTCCACTGAAAGAGTAGACTGGCTGTTTCCCCTAAGACCCTTTGAGTAGTTAAATATAGGTGTCACTTTTTTTCTAAACAAAGAGACAGTTACCGTCAATCTTGAAGCTAAAGAGTTCCTAGATCGATGTTCGATATACATTAGACTTTTTAGGGAACGAGTAGCATCAGAATAAATGAATTACCTTTTCTTAAGATCTGAGAAAAGATGATCGGCATGAAGAAGATCGTACGATCGTGGGTAAGTGCTGAATGATTCACACCAATTATGATATATCCCAAAGAGCCCACGTTCGTATATAATTGGAAGCGTATCTGGCGAATCAAGTGGCACCACATTCATCACCCACACATTCAGATCTTTCAAGGCAGCAGCAAATCTAGAAGCATTCCACAACAATAACAATGTAAGAACATCTCCAACAATTTCTCCATAATTTCTTCAAAATGGAGAAGGAACAATCAAAATCTCCAAAAATATGACATTTAATTCCAATAGTTCTCCATTTGGGAGATTCCAACATTAATTATATTATTAAAATATTCGATACATTTACTGTACCAATAAACTTCTAGTATTTAATTGGTGGAAAGTGGAAACAATAAAAAAAAAAAATCCGTCTCTACCATCATTCAGTTTTGGAGATTCTCCATATTTTGGAGATTTTCACCCTTTCCTTTTTTTCTCCATTTTTTGGAGAAACTTTCTGGAGATTTATTGGAGCAAAAAACTACGATAAAAACTCCAAAATCTCCGTTTTCTCCATTTCGGAGATCTTTTGGAGATGTTTTAAGAACCGAAAAAAATTATTTTGTCTTTCAAATTTTCAGCCAACTTAGGAATATTGGTTCGACTTACCCTCCATAAATCGATCTCATGTCCATGACATTTCTGATAGAGGACCAATCAATTCCTAAACCATTCAAGTATGACTTAGAGAAGACGTGTTTCCAGTGCTCATAGTCAGCAGTGAAGTCTTCTGGTGCTGGTTTTCCATACACTCCAGCTTCGGTGCTCTTTAACCAGTATGGTGGTGACTCCAACCTTTGAGGCCACGTCTTTGGCCAGTTTGTTCCTCGGACTGATGCATCAACCGGGATTTTATGCATGCATGCCTGAAGTTCTACGTTCCTGTATCACAAAATCATGTCAAATATTTTAAAAGATAATTACTTCTTTTGTTTTTTGCTCGGCAAACGTGGAAAGTGTAGTTGAACCAATGAGATCTAATTTGCCATAATGATATTCATTTTGTTTGGGTTCAAATTTTCGTTTCTCTAAGTAAATGGGACCTACAATTACCTCATATTTTCTTAGTATTCAATTAGTTATGACCATTAAATGTAAATTTTAAACTTTTTAAAAGAATAAAACCTAAGATACTACCATCTAGAGGGTGGAGATGATATCATTGAAGGTGGTTGTTAAGCTGATAAGCTAGTTGTTGCTAAAGAATTAGTTGTCAGCCGATAAACTAGTCATGTTTGGTAAAAACTAGCCGATAAGATAGATGACAATATAAAATAACCTAAAGGACATGTTGAAAAATTAATTGGAAAAATATAAGGGGAATAATTGGAAAGAAAAATGGGAAAGAAACCCTTGGAACTTATTGAACAGCTACTTGAAGTAGCTTTTCAAAAAGCTAGCTCATGACTAACCAAACGAGATTTTTTCTAAGCTCAAAATATAAGGTAGCTTATGGTTGCTAGACATAGCCTTGGCCTAGCACTCAATATGTCAACTTTGAGGGTATTAGACATGTAGTTTGACTAGGCATGTAGTTTGGTAATATTTTTTGACCATTTATCAAATGCCTAAAATATCTTTCGACAATCATTGAGGACTAGAATCATATAATCATCTTTGTAATGCCAAGAAAGGACAAATATGTAATTATAACTCGAAAACTTCCTAAAAGTACAAAAAATTTCAGGAGGCAGGCGTTAAGTGTTGTATTTTTACGAGACAAAAGGAGTGTCAATCTGTTTCCTGTTTATTTTAATCCAAGGTTGCAATGGTCAGTTCTTGCATATAAATCTGAGCAAGCATCAAGGAAAACTAGAAACCTTACCAGATTGCATCTGGGTCGTCGTTGTTTTCGCATAGAGGTGGATCATTTTGTTGTCTGTTTTCATAGCACTCGTTGGAAGTTGGTTTTCTGTATATTGCTGCACCAACTTCGTTCAATTTGTCGTTATTAATCACCACCAGCTCCCAACACATAGCCTTTGTCAATTTGGTCATAGCTGCCACAATATTTCACATATGAGATGGGAAAAAGGAGGAAATGAGAGGGAATTCATGAAATATTAACAAACTTTTGTTATGTTAAATCAAAATTAAATTAGGATAAACATGAAATAGTTTTTAATATTTTCAGTTGTGAAGCCCAATAAATGATGTGAGAAGACACGAAGCTGGTTGGAACCGACAAACTGGACCAGAAATAGCAATATAAGATCGGGTTCTCAGTTTCTATATTTTATAAAATTCAGATCTCGGTTCCTGTCGAAAACAAATCAAAACTGTTTAGAACCAGAACCAGAACCAGAAACCAAACCAGAGCATTTCTATTTTTCTTAGTTTCTTACAAGAACACATATTCCAAATAAAAGTTTCCATCATTATGCTTTAGGAACCACATACACTTGGGGGCTGTTCGGTTGGTTTTTCATTAAGCCTAGTATGGATAAAGTTGTCTCTATTGATTAAGCTATTTGTATGACTTAAGATAAATTGTTGTTCGGTTGTTGTGCTAAATAAACAGTCTGAATATTATAATTGACTATTTTATCTTTCAGTCTATATTAAACACTGATTGAAATAACTATTTAATAAAAATGTTGGATGAATGACTTTGAAGGATAGAACTTTTATCAATTTAAGCGTTTTTTCAAATAAAGCAAGTTGATCTGACGTAATGATACAAATTCAATGATAGAAATTAAAATCACAACATTAATACGTACTTATATTCAAAATATAAGTCAATATCATAGCTTGGATACAATTCTTAATTTTAAACATTTGATACTAGATTCAATAACAAAATTTTCGTAAAAAGGGGCTTCAACGATAAATTTTGTGGTAAAAGAAGATCATTTTGCAGTGAATAATTTATTAAAAATAAATTAATTAGGGTCCTAAATGAAAAGGAAGTGCTATCTAATTATGCAAGCTTTACCTTTCCATATTTCCACATCTTCAGTCTTATTTTGGTAAACTGGGGTAGCAGACCAAACAAAATAACCACCAGGTCGTAAGACACGATTGAGCTCTAACAGAAGTTTTCCACCTGAAAACATATTGCATTTTTACATTCAATTCTGGTCATAACAATATCATTGTCGAATTCACAACAATAAACCCGAGACACAAAGACTGTTTTGGAGTTGAGGGAGGGAATGCAAGTATCACCTTCAATGTGCCACGGGACTCTGCAACGTGCACAATGAACGACATCAAAGATCTTACTGGGGAAGGGCAATCTCAGGGTACCCATGACAGCTGAAATGGCAGGAATACCCCTTTCAAGGGCAAATTGCACTTGAGCTTCATGCTCGTCCTTTGGAGCAAATGACATTGCAATTACATCTCTCTCGAAAAGGTACCCCCCGAAGCTTGCCACTCCACATCCGACATCCAGTATCACACGGGTTTTTTTGCCCCATGCAATATCTGGAAGTGACTGTAATCGTAAAACGAAGAACAAGTCTTAATTTGACAGAATATTCAGAAGAAAAACAAAGTATAACAAAGGGATACTTACTTTTTGGATAAAATCGATGTAGTGAAGAGCTCCGTTCTTGAACTGAGTACCACCCCCAGGAAAAGAAAGATACTCTCCGGTGACTTTGACCCAGTTTTGATGCCCTTTCACTGCAGCAAGCTTGGTGCGGGGAACGTTGTTGTACCATATCTGAAAAGATACAATATACAAATATGTTGGTATCTAATGTCTAACAAAATCAAGTTTTTTAATATCAAATGTCAAATGCACCAGTTTTTTCCAGGATGGTATGAAGGCATATAACCACACCAAACGAACAAAGTATGTCCTACCTGGATGTGGGTCACAGACCTAATCTCTACCCTTAAGAGTAGAGTGGTTGTTTGAGTGAAACCCCCGGCATCTGAAAATAAGGGTGCAACACAAGGACTTTCGAGGGTGTCACCCGTCCTAGTACTACTCTCGTCTAAGCAAGCTTAACTCTAGAGTTCTAATGGTATGAAGATGTGTATATAGGACATTACTTGGTATCGGCTTTTAGGCCACCTGATTGGGGTCTTGTATCCCTGAGGAAGAGGGACCAGGCATGTGGGGGATTCAGCTGGACAGTGCCTCTCCCGGTGTTCATAATGGATTGTACTATGAATCTTTTTAAGGGCTTCTATATTGTCAAGACAAGGAATATAATCCGGGCCTGTGGTGGCGTTACAAGTCTTCCACTTGTAGCCATCTTGGTTCTTCAATGTGGCTTGTTTTTGTGATTCTTTCTCACTCGCTGACTCTGTTGCTTGGGTTGAAAAAGCTCCATTTTCAGTTCGAGTTTCGTTTAGAATTTCAGATTGAGCACCAGCAGCAAAAGATTCGGTTTTTTTATCACTAGAGTTCTCTTCTGTTTTCTTTTCTTCTTTCTCAACATTTTCTTCAGAATGACTCTCGTCTTTGACTTCCTCTGGTTTACTCTTCTCAACCTCAGAATCCGAATTCTTGGTTGGATTAGTATCAGAATCTGAATCTGAATCTGATTCGGTTTTCTTATCACTAGAGTTTTCTTCCTGTTTTTTTTCTTCTTTCTTGGTCTTTTCTTGACTCTCGTCTGACTTACTCTTCTCAACCTCAAAATCAGAATTCTTGGTTGGATTAGTATCAGAATATGAGTTTGTGCCTCCAGAACTACTATTTTCGTCCTCTGACTTTGACTTCTCAGTTTCATCGGAATCAGAACTCGAGTTCACCTCCCTTTCAGTTGAACTATATTCATCTCCTGTGTTCTTTTCAACATCTTTCTCATTTCTTAATGCTTGTTCTTCAACATTGCCCTTACCATCAGTGTTTTCAGCTTCTGTTCTTGATGGTTCCTCCGTGGTACTAGCCTTTTCATCAGTATTGGCATCTCCTCCATCTTGAGTAGTTTCTTGATTAACCCCATCTTTCATTGCATCTTCTGGTAAATCACCAGAATTGTCTTCAAATTGGATAGATGGATTAGTGGACACCTTTCCTTTCGACAGTGTCTCGGAATCCTGAGCGGGCAATTCTGGATTCTCACCAGGGGCATAGGATGATGACATAAACATCCATAAGCCAACTAAACAAACACCCACAACAACTACAATTGTTGCAGCGGAACATGAAGATTTCTTCCCATCAACCCGGGAATACTTTTGAGCCATATCTTAGAAAACGTGTTTCTAATATAAACCTGAACACCCACATTGGAAAATTGACTGTTTAGTAGAATTTCACAGAACTTAAAACTTAATTTAGAGAAAAGTCAACCCTTTGGGGTAGCTGAACTGATAAAACCTTGGGTTTGCTCCCCAAAAGTCACCAATTCAAGTCTATAGGGTTTGTCTGACTGTTAACTTCAGGACCCATAAAATTAGTCGAGGTGCATGCAAGCAGGTCCGGACACCCACGGATATCAAAAACAAAAGCAGCTGACAACAAAAGTTTCACAACGTGCACTTGACTTACCAAATGTGCATCAACCACACACACACACCAAAGATGAGCACAAATTGCATACAACCGTTGTACAATATCATCTTGCTGACACGTTAAAACAAATAAATCACAATTGTTGTAAACAACATATTGACTCTCCATCTTGCACTACATACACTCAATGCACTGTTCTTTTAGGCTATCTAACATTTCTATTTTGTTGGGGATCATTTATAGATATGAGAAGAAGCAAAGAAACAAGTATACAACCATGGGTCCTTTTTTGTTCATGGTACCTCTTGGGTGTTTGCCCACACTCTTATGTTACTATGCTACTTTTCTCTTGTACTTTCGTTTTTCTTTTGCAAGCTAGGGGTCTTTATGGAAACAACCTTTCTACCTATTGGGGTAGAGGCAAGGTATACATATATATTAACCCCAGAACCTAACTCTTCATGGGATATTTTGGGTTCGTTTAATTTGGCATGGTTTGTAGAAACCCAATCGAAGCTGATGTAAATGACAATGTGAACCCCTCTCACACATACACATAGCATGAAAGAAAACAACTAAGCCGTTTGTGACAATTTAGATTGGTTTCTTGTATCATCTCGACAAAATGACAATTAAATATTTTAACCAGCAAGACTGGGAACATATCTGATGATTTGATCCCAAATCTAGTAGTTAAAAAGAAAATAAAATAAAATAAAAAAGGCAACGCATTTAAATGATTCAAGTAAATGAGAAATGAAGCAATATACGTAATAGATAAACCCCATCATCGTAGTTGTGCTTGTCATATATGCAAAATCAAACATGTAAACACACATATCAACTTTAAATTTCAACTATTTCACTGATCCAGCAACAGAGAGACCGCAAAATTCCAGATCTCAGGGCTAAAATGGTAAAACATTGTATGAATATACAATCCTTATCATCTTGCAATAGAATGTAACTAAGAAATTTGCTTAAAATTCGATCAAACACAAACATTGAATCGCTAATCAATCTACAAGCCAAAACCCCAAACTATCAAATAATATGAAAAGCAAAGAGGTTTATGATCCATCAAGCTTTAGATCTCAAATAAATTGTATACCAACCATGAAAACTGAAGTGAGAATAAAAGCTTATTCATACCAAAACTTGATGCGTACGAGGCTTAAGAAACATAACATTTGTAAGAAAGAAGGGTTTACCTTTATGATTGTTCTTATGGATCTGACCGAAGTGTTATGGTTTGAAGCTCATTTGATTCAACAATGGCAGAAAAAACAGCATAGAAGAACAGATAATATATAGGGAAGAGAAAGAGCGAGAAAATTGGTGAATATATTAAAGATATGATATGGAGGAGGATACGGTGGCGACGAGAAGGGAGTAGATCCAGGGGAGTTCTGGTTCGCCGACTACCAATGAGGGGGTGAATTGTAATTTTCATAAATTGATGGGTGAATGATGTTGAATTGCCAACTTAGATTTGTTTTACTTGAACTTACAAGATAACCCCCTCTAGTTTACTCTAAATTTTATTACTACCGTCAAAATGATAATTCATATTTTTACATGTTTTCGATTGTATACTCAAATATAAAAAGCAATTACATATAAGGTTTTAAATGATATAAGACGTAACGTGACAATCAAGTCAAACCTGAAGCATTACAAATATATATATATGTTGCAACCATTGCAACCCACATCTTAACCGTTGGATTTATGATCGACGGTTATTTTATTTTTATTTTTCTGCTTTTTTAATTAAAAATATTGGGTCTCATATCTATTGTAACCGTCGATCATGAATCCGACGGTTAAGATGTGGGTTGCAAGGGTTGCAACCTTTTGAAGGGTTGCAAATAAAACAACCCCTATATATATATATATATATACTATATTCTAAATATGGCATAAAAAACTCTTAAAAACAAGTCTTAAAGCTTAATGTACTGCTATTTAATGCTAATTATTTAAAAAACAACCATTAAAGCTGTATGTATTACATTTAATGCTATTTATTAATTTTCAATCATTATCTCTAACCATTTTAACTCTCCTAAAATCATTTTCCAATTTAACTTCCCTAAAATAACTCTCAGCATAATTAAATATATTAAAGTTGTATGTACTACATTTAATGTTATTTATTAATTTTCAATCATTATCTCTAATCATTTTAACTCTCCTAAAATCATTTCCCAATTTAACTCCCCTAAAATAACTCTCAGCATAATTAAATATATAATAAAAATCAAATTTTAAATATAAAATTATAAAATATAATTAAAAAAATCTAACAAAATATTTTATAAAAAATTATTGTTTATGCCAAAAATCTCCCAAGGAAAATTTAAGGTAATCGTGAAGCTTAATCCAACCAAAGAAAGTAATGACAATAATCGCACGACAATAATAAAAAAAAAAAGAAAGAAAATGAGACGAGAGAATTGGTGACGCGGAAAACCCCTAAAATGGGTAAAAACCGCGGACGAGTCTGAGTCGTCGTGCACTATGGACGTCAATCAGGGACGTCGTCCTTTAGAACAAGTGTTGCAAGTGTAATACAATGTAAAACAATACGATAAAGTAAAGTCGGTCGTGCGTCGTGTGTAGTTTAGACTTCGGTCGTGCGTCGTACGACAAATAGTAGTAAACTTTATGAACTTCAAGAGAGAATGAGTGAGCTTTAGATTGCAATTTGTGAGCTTCTTAGGTCTGAGAATCAGATGTCCAAATGTGCAGTTCCAACCCCATATTTATACTCCATCTTTCCGTTTTCCAAGTCTTTGAATGCATATGACCGTTTCTAATATTGATGACGGCGTCCGTTATGCTTTTTGTTATTGATGATATCTTCCGTTACAATCTCTGGTCATGAATGCCTTTATATTCTGCATTTAAACATAATACAACGTGTACTGCCAATTAGTAATTGAAATCGAGTCGTACGATGATATTTGTCGGATGGATACTTGATCGTTTTAGTCTAGGTCGACTGAAAGAAAGACGTCATATACCGTCTGTCGTACGACCATGGACTATTGGACTTTTTTACCCAAACAATTATATTATTAAACCAAAATAAATTACATTATATTATTAAGTCTAAATTAAATAAATCATTATCACTCTCTCACAACCAACCAAAATCGTAATGTAAATCGACAAAAAATAAAAAATAAAATGAAACATTAAAATCGTGATGTATCTAGCGGCATTGCGCGAGTACACTTCTAGTATATATATGATATACAATAAAAAAATTTAATTTTTGAAGGAAAAAAAGTAATATATTTATGGTCTTCTCGTCTAGTTCTAAAACCATTTCTGCAACCTTGCTCATACGCATAGAGTGGATAGCTTTTTAGTTGACCCCCTTCTTCCTTTTCAGATTAGGTTGATCCAAAAGTACAGTGAAAACTTACAAAAAAGCTTGAGTAAAAGAAAATTAATAAATGTGTTCTGACGGTGCTATGGGGCGTCATGCCACACAACCTCATTTTAAACAATGTTATGCATACTAATGAGACATGAAAGACGCGTTTTGTCAACAAGACATGCATTTTAGAACATTGGTTAGATATATATTTTTACAAAAGCGAATTTAACGATTCTTTGGAGATAAAATGTAGTGTTCTAGAAGCTAGAAGACTCGCTACGACAGTCGTCGTCGTGGTGCATTATGGCTCAAGACTTATGTCTGACGTCACGTTAAACTTGTGGCATGACATGGTACAATGTGTGGTTTTTGTAACGCGATATTTAATTTTCTTTATGTTATATTTTAGTTTTTAATATATAACTTAATTTAAATTGTTTAATTTCAGTGACTCGTTGTGTAAGTGTATATATAGGGTTGGGTTCACGTGAGACCAACATGTTTTCGTGAGACCCGTGAGACCAAGTTTTACACTTGAAACTTCACAACAAAATACTGTGAAGGTAAAAAAAATTCGAACCTTCACAGCAAAAACATTGTGAATGTTACATTCACAGCATTTTGCTGTGAAGTTTCAAGTGTAAAAACTTGGTCTCACGGGTCTCACGAAAACATGTTGGTTTCACGTGATCCCAAGTCTATATATAAATATATATGTATGTATATATATAGTGTTTGGTTCATTTGAGAAATGGTAAATATATGAGAAATAGAGAAGTAATCTTAGCCATTCATATGGTCAAGATCGGATTTGACTAGTCAAATATTGCGGCTTTGACCGGTCAAAAGTTGCGGCTTTGACTGGTCAAAAGTTGCGGCTATCCCAAAAATAGAAAGACAATTTCGTAAATTTTACAAAGCACACGGGTTGTGTTCATATATGAACCAGTGCAATTCACAACTGAACTCTTTTAACTGATTCATATATGAACATTTGTGATTCATATATGAACTCATCCCGTGTATTTTACGAAATTACCCCTCTACCTTCTATAGACCACACAAGAAATTATCTGGTGCTTCGCGGTCAAAGCTGCAAATGTTGACCAGATGAATGACTAAGATTACTTCTCTATTTCTCATATATTTACCATTTCTCAAATAAACCTCTCCCTATATATATATATATATATATATATATATATATATAACTACATATTTGTTGTCATAAGTTACCCCTTAAAAAACATCGTGACTCCTAAGGCTTAAAGTTTGTCCTCATCGACACCGCCATGCCACATCTCATCCATTTTGGACCTTGAATTAAAATGTTAGCTTATAATTAATTAAATATAACTTCTTCAAATAATTATTCTTTAAATTGCTTGTAAGATTGTACAATACTTGGGACTAGGGAGTAGCATCTAAGTTAAGAGGCTATTTGTAAAATTCCCAAAGATGAGGGTCTTATCTGTAATACGTGTAAAAACTGGGGGCTGTTAATTAGTTTTCTATTTCTAGAGGGGGGTCATCGATAGTTCCATTGAATTGCGAGCAAAACGGATCCGACTTCCGAGTGGTGCTTCATTTAAATATTTCACAAAAATGAAAACATGACACCGACACGCGAATTTTGAGTAAACTACAATTTTGGTCCCTATGATTTGAATAAAAGTCACGAAATAACTACAAAATGCATGTTGATGTGCATTTTGGTAATTTGTCTTTTTTTTAATTAAAAAAGTAAATATACAAATATATGAAGTTTGTATACAAGTATTTAAAGAAAAACACACTCATCCCCCTTTTCTCTTCTTCACATTCTTCTTGAACCCACCATGACCATGAATCGAATTATCAAGATCTTCACATCCGAAGGGTTTGCATCCTGGAAACTGTGGCACTAACTAGTGCCCACACGATTGGTTGTTCTCATCACAGTGATCTTAGGTCAGCCATTTACAATCACAGCAAAAGAGCAATGTTTGATCCATCTTACAATCCAAGATACTCCCAGGGATTGAGAAATGCTTGTGCCAGTTACCGGAAGAATCCATCTTTGTCGGTGTTTAACGATACCATGACCTTACACGACTTCGATAACTCGTACTACAAAAACTTGCAAATGGGACTTAAGGTTTTGAGATAAGACGGGGTCATTTGTATATTGTACACCATAGACCAATTTGAGAAATTTGGTCCAGCAATTGAGAAACTTCATATGGTGTCAAGAGTGGTCGAAGAGGAGAGATTCGGTGCAGGGGCTAGAAGACACATAGATGAGAAAGGAGCTTATGTACCTTTTAGTCAGGTTACCGGAGATGGGTCGATAAGATGGTGGTAGGAGATAGTTATGGGGTGCGTTCCTATGCTAGTGTACGTATATACATATAATATAATTTTTTTTAATAATTTTTAGATTGATAGAATGACCAAAATGTCCTTCACTCCAATATACATTTTTTTAATAGAGTTAGGGTTAAATACAATTTTCAAATAAAAACCCATTACCACGGTGACTACTTTTGCAATTTTTGCAAAAAGAAAAAAAAAAAGAAGGAACCACTTTCATAGTTTTGTGCAAACCATTGGGACAAAAATTGTAGTTTACTCTTGACTTTTTTTGTACTAATTCAAAATAATGACGCAAACCTCTTAAAAGAATTTTATTGTAATTAATTTTTATATATAAACGCATTGTTTGTTGTCATATTTGTAGGTTGATATGAAATTCATCGGAGCACAACATCAAACAAATATTTAAGACCTATGTATGCTAGACAGTGAAACCACATACACCACTTTGAAGCAGGGTCGTCTATTAACATGTTAAATGTGGGTTTTTGAACAGGGTCTCTAAAATTTTAGGGCCCAATCCTATCTAATTTCTTTCAAAATACAAAAAAGGCTATTTATCAAGAAAATACTCAGAATTTCATCCATCAAATTGGGGTCATTGAAGACCTCTTTGACATTTCAGAATTTTCCGATCAAAAACATTCTTCTCACCTTTTCATTTTAAACATTTTTGCTGCTTTAATTTGTAAAATATTTAATATGACATGACTTCTATATTTTATTTTGTTTATTCCTCGCTTTAGACGATCTATAGTTTTACTACGGGTGTAACAGGGTTTCCAAAAAGATTGGGACGACCCTGCTCTGAAGTTAAGAAATATTGTTCTAAATTAAAACAAATCAAAACAATCATAGGGGTGTTCATTCAAACCGCCACACCGCACCGCACCACACTCAAAGCGCGGTTTAGAACTTTTGCGGTGCGGTTTGCAGTTTTGAGTTATCAAACTGCGGTTCAAACCGCACCGCACCGCATATTTTGTATATTTTTAATTTTATATATAACATATATACATATATAGAATAATTTAGTATTTAATTATTTATAACTTTATATATGAACATTTTTGGACTTGAATAAACAATTGGTCAATTGGGAGCCGGGGCTTAAGGATCAAAATAAAAGAAAAAGTTGGACACGTCACAACTCACACGTCTAATTTAGTTTGAAGTTTGTCTTTTTACTTCTTAAAATATTTTTAATTATACAATATGTATTTGGAAATCGGATGTATTGAAACTCTTTAATTCTTTGGACTACTGATAACTCTCATTTTTTAGAGTTATTTGTTACTATTTTTACAGGTTTTTATCTATCTTTTTAACCACTTTTGCTTCTATCCCCTTCATTTGGTCCACATTGTTTGCAAAATATGATAATGTAACCAATTTGTTCAATCTTGTGAGAAATTATGCTGCAGGTCAGTTTGTGGGCACTGGTGTGCCCACTGTGGGCACCCGAGACTATTTTCCAGCAGATAATAAATGCTGGAGGTGAGCTGGAAACACAACTTTGCTGGATTAATCCTGGTCACTCATTGAAGACTCAATCATGACCCTTGGATGCTCAAGCCCCTCCTATAAATAGAAGACTTTTGGAGAGCATTTAATTCACACATACATCATCAACATCTCTCTCACCTCCCATCATCAACATCCATCATCCATCACTCTCTTCTCATTCAAGTCTATAATACTTTCAAGTATTTAGACTTGAAGTGTAGGATTTAATTCCTGTATTTTTATTCTCGTATTTACTTTACGTCTTTTAATTTTCCGCACTTTTATTTCTTGTATTTAAATTTCCGTACTTACTTTATTGTATTTAATTTCCGCACTTTTAAGTAATTAAATTCCATACTTTAATTTCTTTTTATAATTGTATTTCATTTTTATTATGCAAGTAGTTAACAAGTATTTCTTTTATTATATTATGTCTTTTATTAACGTTATGAGCTAAGCACCTTCTTGGGTGCGGATGTAAGTCAACTTGGGTCTAGTAGGTTACACTTGGGTGTGACTATCGTTATCAACTCTTGACCTTGGTCACTTGAGTCGAGACTTCAACTCAACGCAGATAAGCCGATCACTTTTATGTGTTAATATTAGATCTAGACCTCGAGAGGGGCGGATTCGAAATACGGCTTAAGTGATGCACAAAGATTTGAGAGAGTCTTTGATAACTACGTAGAGATACGGGTTTTGTATGATTTACTAAGGTTCAAGCGTCGGTCGAGATTTATATCACAAAGAGATTTGGGTATAAATCTCCATATTGGTAGAACTTGATTATTTTTATCAACTTAGTTAAATCGGCAAGATCAAGAGTCGGTAAAGGTGGAAACTTCATGAACACGTTTTAGGACCGGTATATAAAAATTCACTTTTGAGATATCGGGCTTTTTATAGACATTTCGTACTACAACGTGCCCAACCATCGTGTCACTACGTTTTTCCCAAGAAAAGCTTACATCCGTATCCAACGTTTAATTATAAAGTTCATTCCGAATTTTCTGTCAAATCACTATCAAACAAATATTTTTCCCAAACTCGAAACTTGTGCAAGAAGTTCATAAAAATCAGCAATTCTCAGTAGTTCAGTCCCTGTGAGAACGATACTCGGTACTTGTACCCTTATATTACTTGTAGCGATTCTAGTGAAAGTATATACTTGTGCTCTCACTAGGTATTACTGTACCCCCGCTGTGCAGTACACGATTTTCTGCTACCAAGTTTTTGGCGCTGTTGCCGGGGACTGGCACGATTTTACATCTTGAGATACTGATTTTTGTTCGAGCCTGCGTCACTTGTTTCACTTTCAGAAACATTTATCGTGTTGTATGCCACGTCTACAACACGGTGAACTTTTGCCTCTCGATCTTGAAATTGAAAAAACTTTGAAAAGAAGAAGAAGAGGTAGAGGAAATCGGCAAAACCCAATTTTAAATCAAACCATGGAGGGAGAGGCAGCAAATCCTCCACCTCCGCCTTTGGAAACAACGATTAAAATTTCCGATGACAAAGAAAGAGGAATACGGGACTATGCAACACCCGAATTTGATCAACTCAAGTCGGGTATTCTTAGGCCCAGTATTCACTACAAGAAAAATGAGTTTTAGAGAAGGAAGTTTTAGAGAAGGATTTAGAAGTGTTTCTAAAGATAACTTTTAGAGAAGGATTTGATTGATGGAAGTGAAAAGAGTATCTGAAGGTAGCATGATTTTTATAGAAGCTTCTTGATAACAAATTGGACGCTTTAAAAAATGTCTCAAATGCTTTAGAGACGATTTTGTAGATAAGCTTCTCTAAAAGCCAGACCTAAAACTTTAGTAACCCTTTGTTAAGCTTCTCTAAAAACTATTTTTTTTCTTTTAAATAAACATTTAAATAGAAAGTTTTAGGAATGTTTCTAGGAAGCGTATCTAAAAGTTATAACCATTTTTCTAAAGAAAATTAGAGTTATAGAAAGGAAATTGAGCTTGGAAATAATAATAAAAAAATCGGAGCCCTAATTTCACCAACCGTCGTATCACTTCTTGCATCTCTCCATCTCCGTCCTTCCCGTCGCCTTCCGGCCGTCCCCTCTCCCTGTCGTCTCGCCGCCGTCTTGCCGTCGTCGCTCTTCTTCACGAACATGTAATCTAATCGTTCTTATTATTTTATACCTAACACTCATTTTTTTCGTATTATCAAGTTCTGCTTTAGATCTTTGCACACATCTTTATCATTCATTGGCCTTCTGATCGCTAAATCTAGAGGTGTTCTTTTTCATGGATCCGTTGCCTTTGAGACCTTTGATCCATGGCTCCATAATCTATGATCTAACGAAGTCTCAGATTTATGTGGTGTGTCTGAGAAATGAAACAGTTGGTCGACTTTTTAACTTGTATCGCAGAAGCCTTAGAAATTGTAGTTTGCAAGGATTTCTACCTGATTTTAGTAGAATACCAAATCCCAGCTATATGTAAGTTTGTATTTTCTACTCCATTCCCCCACTTCTATATACATATATTGGTCTTGACTATTGCTGCTTAACGTTAAGAGATCTCAACAGGAATAGGCTCACTAGATCCACACCTTTAAACAAGCCTCCACACCATATGACAACTATGTAAGTTTGAAGATATTCTCATTAGCCTAATTTTTGATGCTACAAACTCATTGCTTCTATTATTCTCTTGTGTAGTTATTTTGGCATACAACCAGCTAAATGGATCTATTCCCGAAACTTTATCAGTTCTTCCTTCCCTTCAAAATCTGTGAGCATCATTTTTGCTTAATTTGTTTCGATTGTCCTTCAATTAGCCAGATTAGGCTCTCTTCTTCACTTGTTAAATTATTTTGGGCTATCTGATAATATTTGGTGTTGGACTATCTGATAATAGTAGTAGCGAAGAAACTAGCAACCTTCAAAGGGAGACAGCGGCTGCAGGCAGTGCCACTTTGTATCAAAATTAACAATCCTTATTATTTTGAAATCATATCATTCCAAGCAATAATTTAATGCTTCTATGACAGTTTAGTAATTTTATACAGGAAGTCAATACTCTGTTTTCTTGCTAGAAAACATCACTTTTTAAGTTAAGGTATATCTTGCTAGAAAGTAGTGTGACGTGCTTTGCAAAGTTGATAAGGTATGTATCTTTATGTATATGTCAAAGTAATTCTCTTTGTTTCACTATTACATCCATTTGTAATATCTTCAATTATGTCTGACTTGGTCATCATTATGTTTCTGTAAAGTTGATTAGGCATTTATTTTTGTGCATAGACTGGGTTTATTGTGACACTCATTTAGATTGATTTAGTTCTAGCTTAGTTTTCATCATGCTTTGTATTATCTATTATTTTTAATTATTATATCTGAATGAAATGTAATGTTTTTAACATGGGTGAAGGCTCATCTAAGCAGAATTTTTTAGACATCTATGTTGGGCTTTTGGATGATTTTGCTCTTATGCTCTGTTGGGGTCTTTAGATGGTGCCAAAAGCTGTGTTTTACTTTTGTTCATCTTGCCACTAAGTAGCATGCAGTAATGCACTGTTGTTGATTTTTGTGTTGTACCTTCTAGATCAGTGATTTTGTTTCCTTCTTTTTGAATTTAACGTATTTATTATTCTAATTTTGCGCAGGTGTTTTGATTTATGTTAGTTATCTAATTGTGGCAATAGGACTAGAAGTTTTGTGGAGTTTGGACTTGCTTCTCTTGATATTCATGCTTCAAGGGTAAAGAAAGATCTGCAGAGTCAAATCTTATTAAACCTTGTCGTTGTTGGTGATTGGGTACGTACGTATATGCTTTTACTTATCAAGATTTATAATAAGTCTGATCACCTTAAAGTTTTTACAATTACATAATCGAGGAATTATTAGGGACCCAAATCAAATTTTATGTTCTAAATCTTAAAGATTTGTAACGATTTGCTTTTTGTACTTTTGTATATGACTGACTCAGGTAACGATGATCCTAGCTCTTGTAGAGTCATCGTTACCAGGTTGACTGATGGTTCTATTTGTAAGAGACTCGGAGGTGTGCAACTCGAAACCATTCTTTCGTGTAGTATGCATTAGATTTCCATAGCTCTGGCTTTCTCTTCTCACACGGTACTTTGGTTGTTGGCCTCCCTTTCTTGAATTTGGTCAAATGTAAATATTATCATATGACCATATATTAGTAATCTTCATCCTTTAAATAATAAAGTTAAATATTATCCTTGAATTTGCTATCCAATTATTAAGTTGGTCTGCTTTTAGTATGACGTTTTAGTGGTGGTTCTTTTATCTGCTTGGGTGCAATGTAACCCTTACTCGTGATAGTAGTTTTGGTTTAGTTGCTATTGTATTTTTCATAACAACCATCAGCCTATTAGAGATGATTAAGATAAGTAAAACATAAATAGACATTATCTGAGTTTTTTTCCTGTTGTTATTGAAATAGGTGTAAACATGTTCAACTTAAGCAAATTGCATCATACATAGAGATTGCAACTTCATCTTTTGAGCCTTCTAATCAATGAAGCAGTTAAGGGAGAGCTTGAGGGTCTCTTCTTGGATAAGGTTCTAGAAGCTAGGTGTTTTTAATTTATGTTGTATGTGTGTTTAAAATCATAAGCCTAAGAAAATAAATAATTCTTATGTTTTTCATATAACAGGTAATTGCAAATTTGGGACTATGCATATCTGTTTATTATATTGAGTAAATTGATGGTGGTTTTATCTTTCCCAACAAGGGAGCTCCAACCTACACAATATGTATAATTTCTATGTTTTACTTTTACCCAACCCCATCTATATGTTGATGATTATCTATTAATAACAATTTTTTTGGTTGTAAGTTGGTTGACTTTGGGGGTTATATTTCATAATTTGGTCAAAGGAAAATATTGATACAAGTTTTTCTCCACAAAACAATTGGTTTGGATAGAAATCTTTTTGAT
Source organism: Arctium minus (assembly GCA_954870635.1). Taxonomy (NCBI): domain Eukaryota; kingdom Viridiplantae; phylum Streptophyta; class Magnoliopsida; order Asterales; family Asteraceae; genus Arctium; species Arctium minus. The sequence goes on from OX941093.1 coordinate 50,120,240, forward strand.
GGGCTAGTTTGTTTGATTGTTGTTGAAATTTGTTTGTGATAACAAAATATTGACCTTTTTTGTCAGGTAAAATCTTTTGCTGATAATATTTTGGCCATTTGTTGGAGAAATTATATCAAGCCACACTTGAAGAGTCTAATATTTTGGCCATTTATATATCTGATTTTGAGCAAATCTGGTTTATGGTTTTTTACTATCTAAAGAATGAAGATCAATATGTAGACTTCTCATTTCTTAATCAAGCTCCACCAACACAAAAAAGCAGAAAAGATGCAATAGAAGCTTAATAATGGACCATTTTGTTATAGTCAATTCTTTTAAGGTTATTTGACATTTGTATGGTTTGTGGTTTTAGGGAAATGTATGCTCCACCAGAGCCTCAAATGCAAAGACTGCGAATTAGCCGTTTGAGGAGCTCTCTAAGGTGTCTAACTCTCTATTAGACATATTTCATAACCTTTCTTGCATTGCGTAACATTTAGATGTAGCACCGTGTTACTAGTGTTTTTTATTATTATATTTGAATGGGTTATACAACTTTTATGTGATATATCACTTATGTTTTTTTGTTCCTCAAAGACTTTAATGCTAAATTTGTAATCTTAATAATAACATATTGGTCTTACCTCCATCTCAAAACCTGCAGCTCGCCAATATAACATTGCTATTTTAATGATATGCATAGACCGATAATCTAACATCTTTAGAAACATATAATGCCCATTATTTTGAATTTTACCACTGTCCTATATATGATAACTCTGAGGTATACATATTTATTATTTGTGGCCTTTTTGTATATTTTTGCTTTTACATGTTTGTTTTTATTTGTTTGAACCAAATGCTTTATAATATAGTCAAAATTTTCTTAACTTTTACTTATAATGCAATTAGTTTCTCAAATATATGTGCCAACGAGAATTTGCAATGAAAGACTTGCCTAATGATCCTTTTTTCCAGCTGGTTAGCACCAAACATCTTATAATGCAATTAGTTTCTTTCATGTCACTTTGATTGGATATCGATCTCTCTGACTCTTTTTCTTTTTCCTTTTCTTTGTATTAAATTACTTTTGGTTTGAAAGCAGTATAATGTGGTGCCACCAATACTAGAGGAACTTGGCAAGTTAGGTTGTTTTAGTGCTTCTATCTTACAAAGGAAAAAGTGAAAACATTTTTGGATTGTTAGTCTTTAAGTTCTCTTACGAAAAACCATTAATCTAGGGCCCAAGGGGTATATAGGCAAATTAGAGCACACTAAATATCATTTTTTATATACATAATCTTGCAATAGAACTACATCGAGATATTGCAGAAGTATAATTATTATGAAGATGGTCATTTAATCAAATTTGATCTGGAATTTGTAGGTGAAAAATCCTTGGCTCAACGTTGATGCTCATAGCGGTGAAAAACACTACCTCTTATTAATCATAACTAAAATAAGACTTCATACTTTATACCTTTTAAAAAACAAACGACACCTTATTCTTCATCGTGGTCTCAATCATTACTTTTGCCTTTGTAGCCACTAACTAAGAACTTTTTTTTTGGTTTATCAGGTCTCGAAGCTGGTATAACATGAAGCTGCTTTGATATGAAGTTGCTTTGATGTCGTATTGACTTGTTGCAAGTAAAAGACAGGAATTGACACATTGAAGATCTTGGATGGTTGTAGTATGATTATTCCTTTTTTTGTTGATAAATTTGAACATATGTGTGGATTCATTGAAACATATAGTTTGTTTTGAAAATTTCTTGTCTTTTATGACAAATATATAAAAAAATGTTTTAGGATTTTGATGTTTTTCTTGTTATCTATTTTATTATAATAATATATATAGCTGAAATATGTACTACATATATATATATATATATATATATATATATATATATATACTTGTGTGCGTATATATAGACACCCTTTAGAGAAGGAAATGATTTTTTGAAAGTGTAACTAAAGGATGCCTTTAGAGAAGGTTTACAAGAAAGTGTAACTAAAACATATACTTTTAGAGAAGGTTTTGGTTATGTGTATTGTTTATGCCAAAAATCTCCCAAGGAAAATTTAAGGTAAATGTGGAGCTTGATCCAACCAAAGAAAGTAGCTTTAATAATCGTACGACAATAATAAAAGCGAAATAAATGGGACAAGGGAATTGGTGACGCGGAAAAACCCTTAAAATGGGTAAAAACCGCTGACGAGTATGAGTCGTCGTGCACTATGGACGTCAATCAGGGACGTCGTCCTTGTTAACAAGTGTTACAAGTGAAATGTAAGGAAAAACAATACAATAAAGGAAAGTCGTTCATTCGTCGTGTATAATAAAACTTCGGTCGTGCGTCGTACGACAAACAGCAAAGGCTTTATGAACTTCCAGAGAGATTGAGTGAGCTCGAGAACGTAATTCGTGAACTTGTAAAGTCTGAGAATCAGATCCCTGAATATGAAGTTCAATCTTCATATTTATACTCCAATTGTCCGTTAGCAAGTCTTGAATGCATATCTTTAATAGGGTATCCGTTTAATATTGATGGTAGCGTCTGTTACATCCGTTGCTATTGGTAACATCTTCCGTTATGATCTCTAATCATAAATGTCCTTGAAATCCTGCATTAGACATAATATAAAATATGTTGTAATTTACTAACTGAAATCATATCGTACGACAGCCATTGTGGACGGGTTTTGATAGTTTGGTCGAAGTCGTTCAAAGAGAAGACGTCAGTTATTTCTCTGGTCGTGCGTCTATGGACTGTTGGAATCTCTAGTCGTACGACAAAGGACTTTTGATATTTTTTACCCAAACAGTTTGCCCCCAAATTTAAAATTCAAGCGACAACTTTTTTGAAATTTAGATTTAAGACTAAGACACGTGTCATAAAAGAAAAGCGGGAAATTTGTATAAAAACGAATTAGTTCGTTTTCAACTAAATAATGATGTCACTTCTAACAAACTAAACAATTTGACAGCTAATAAAGGACAGGTGTCATGCTCCCGTCGAGTATACTCGAGTGGTTGTCTGACACGAACGACACGTGTCAATCTTATTGACCGTCGATTTCTGGCGATTTGATTTCTTGGCGATTTGATTTCCGTTTTTTAGTATAAATAGGGATTATCCTTAATCTTTTCCTTTTTTTATGCTTACCTTTTTTTTAAAGAACACATATCTCCGGCGAGATTCACTTTCCGAGCGATCAGAATCCTTTCCATTCTAAATTCGAGGTTTAGAACACTATTTAAGGTACGATTTTCCGTTCTTCCCTCTGTGTCAATTTATGCATAAGAAGTCCATAGCCAAGAAGCCTAGGAAAGCTTGGGATATTCTTAGTTATTGGCGTGCGACTCTTAACATCCCAGATTTCCAGATGTCGAGTGAACCTGTGAGCATGTATAGGGAGGAAGAGCATTTAGATTACTTTAAGAGTTTGGCCAGGTTTCCAGATGAAATAAATCTGGTGTCGTCGGAAGATTTAAGGCCGGATGAAGTTCCGAGGGGATATTGTGTTCTGTATGAATATCCCTTCAAGATAGGTTTTACTTGGCCATTTAGCCCTTTGGTCAGGGCATTTTTAGATGCGTTTGACCTGACGCCTGGACAGTTAATGCCTCAATTCTGGCGGATTGTCCAGGTGATCGATCGTCTTATGGCCGATTGGGAAGTTCCGTTCAATGTGAACGACCTCCTGACTGCCTATAGTGTTCGACCGGATAATTATCACCGGTATAGTCTGTTCCCTCGTTCGAAGGGAGATAATGTACTGATACATAATACCGCGGTGAACGATCATGGTTGGAAATGTCAGTACGTTTTCCTTCAAGTGGCGTCTGTAAATGACGAAGACAGCCAATGGTTGTCGTCCGGCTGGAACGAATCGGGTAGGTTTAATTATTTTTGTCGTGCGTTTTTGTCGTGCGTTTTTGTCATGCGTATATTCTGATGTCTTTCTTTTTTTGACAGTGATCGACTTCACTAAAGTGAAGCCAAGGAGAGATTCTCACGACAAGATTCAGAGGATCTTGGAGAGAAGTATCACTGATCGTTCATTTTCCCCTTGGTCGAACGACGAGGACGACGAGGCCGTTTTTGTAGCTGAGGTGACGTCTGTCGAGGGTTCTCATAGAGAAGGAGAGAGGGAAGAAGAAGAAAAAGAAGAAGAAAGAAAAGAGGAAAGGTAAGAAGAAATGACCGGTAAGTCGCTCGACAATACCTTTCATTCCTACGTCATTTTTTTTTAACTTGCTTTCTTTTTTCAGAGGACGCAGCTGTAAAGTCGGCTGCCGTTAAGCGAGCTGAGTAACTGGGGCTCGCCCGTCAAGGGAGGGAGAAAGCGAGGAAAAGATCTGCCCCTTCCACGGGGGTAGATCCGAGACGTGTCCGAGGCAAGCCTCGGTCTTTGCCCAAGAAGACAGGCGATGCCACTTTATCGTCCCTTTCAGGGGCGACGCCAGCGAAGGGAACCGTTGCTGGGATCGAGCTTGGAGGCTCGATCAAGGCGACGAAGGATGCCCCTACGACGGGGGTGTCGGGCGTTGACAAGTCCTTTTCCGCACCTTCTTCTTCCTCCAAGAGTGAGGAGAAGAATAAGGAAAAAGTGGGGGAAATGATATTCAAAGCAACTCTCCCAGCTGACTTTATGTCTAATGACGTTCTTGAAAGAGACGTCATTTTTCCACACCTGGCAAAATTTCTTCTCCCGACTTTCTACGATCGGTACAAAGAATCTCGGGTTGAGGACACGGGGGCACATGCTGCTGGTCTCTCTTTCATGGTAAATTTTACTTATTCTCCTTTTTCGTTACTCATTTTTATTATTAATTCTTTTCCTTTTGTCGTACAGGCTTTCCAAGCTTGTCTGAGCTTCTACGCTCAGACAGAAGGTCTTAGGTCATCTTTTCATGATGTCAAGAAAAGGGCCGACGAGGCTCTTGAAAAGAAAAAGGTCGCCCTAGAGGCGGTCGAGGCTGAAAAAGCAAAGGTCGAGAACCTCAAGGCTGAACTCATCGATGCCCAGAGTCTACTAGAGATTTCGGATCGTGAGAAGGTCAAGCTCAGGGACCGTCTCTTTGAGCTTGAGGCGTCTTCGACAAAGTTAGAGATCGAGAGGATTAAGGCTACTACCGCTGCTGCTGCTTCTGCTGATGAGATCGCGACTCTGAAGAAGAGGGTCGAAGATCTGGAGGACGACGTCAAGGACTTGGAGATGGAGAATAAGCAAATTGAGGCTTTCTCCCGCTTCATGGCCCGAGCTGGTTTAATGAGGCGTCACTTGAATGGGAAGAATCCTATGGCGTCCGTCTCCGAAGAACTCAAAACTTACCTCGATACTGTCGGGACTAAGAGGGATCTGGATGAAGACGACGAATTGGAGGAGGGTGATAGCGTAGGAGAAGCGGCAGCAGAGGATACCATCGTCGTCCAGGGACAACCTGATGTTCCTCCTAGTTAATTCCTTTTTGAACCTATCACCTAAAGGTCGGCCGTTTGTGGTCGTCCTTTATACTTGTAACTCAGTATCTAATGAAAAAGTTTTTTTCATTGACGCTTATTACTTGTTTTTATAACTAATCGTACATCGAGAAATTTAAGTAGATGGACAACTACATTATATTAAACATTCAACCATACCATCATTTATAAAGAAATCAACTGAAACTTTTAATCGATCTTGGGTAATTTGTAATAATGGTTCTTGATTCTAAGTATTTGAACATCAAGTGCAGAATTTAACCTTTGTCGTTCATTAAAATTAAACATATACTTGTGATTGCATGAGTTTTACTCGACACAAAGATTTCAAATAAGTCGTGCGTCCCTCTTTAAATGAACTGCATTCCAGCTTCGTGGGATATCTCGACCGTCGAGGGTTTGGATTTTATAAGATCCTTTACCTACGATGCTAGAGATTTGATAAGGACCTTCCCACTTAGTGGAAAGCTTACCTGCATTGACCTCTTGAGTATTTTGAAATACTCGACGTAGAACGTAATCACCTTCTTGAAAAACTTTGATTTGAACATTTTTGTTGAAATGTCGCTCGACCACTTGTTTCTGTGCTGCCATGCGAATGTGCGCAGCTTCTCTAAGCTCTTCTAAAACGTTAAGGTCATAACTTAGGTCGACCAAGTTATGCTCAACGGACGTATGTCTTAAAGTCGGTAATCGTACCTCAATAGGTAACACAGTTTCACATCCATAGACTAAGGAAAAGGGAGTTTGTCATGTGGACGTACGAGGTGTCGTACGATTAGCCCATAGAACGGAAGGCAATTCTTCCACCCACTTCCCTTTGGCAGCTTTGAGTCTTTTCTTGATTGAATTGATGATAGTTTTATTACTCGACTCGGCTAGACCATTTGACTGTGGATATCGAGGCATCGATGTTACCAACTTGATGTTCCTTTCTTCACAAAATCTTCGCTTTCGATCACTGATGAATTGTGTCCCGTTGTTGCACGTTATTTCAGATGGAATTCCAAACCTACAAATGATGTTAGTTTGGATAAAAGAAACGACTTCTTTGTCCCGAACCTGGGAGAAAGGCGCTGCTTCGACCCACTTAGAGAAATAATCTGTTAAAACTAAAAGAAATACTTTTTGCCCAGGGGCAGGTGGTAGTTTCCCAACAATGTCCATTCCCCATTTCATAAAGGGCCATGGAATCAAAGTCAAGTGCAAAGGTTCAGAGGGTTTATGAGACATACCTGTGTGTCTTTGACATGCGTCGCACGACTGTACATACCTGATTGTATCTTGCCTTAATGTCGGCCAATAGTAACCTTGTCGTGATATCCGGTTGGCTAGACTGCGACTTCCTGAGTGGTTTCCACATTCACCATCGTGCATATCTTGTAGAATTTTCTGGACTTGCGTCTTGTTGGTGATACATCGCAAATTCAGACCAGTCGATGATCTTCGATATAATTGTCCCCTGATCATAACATACCTTGATGCTTTAAATCTAACCTTTCTTGCTTCGATTTTGTCATCAGGCAGTTGATCGTTTTTCCAGATAATTTTTAATATCGTCCGACCAAGAGTTTTCTTCCTCAATTGGTGCGACCAGAATATTACCATCGTTTTTGATGGATGGTGTTGCAAGGTGAACTATTGGGATATTGTCGAATGCCATTTGATTAAGTGCTGATCCCAAATTGGCTAATGGGTCAGCTTGAGTGTTCTGATCTCTTGGTACCTATTCGACTATGAAGCGATTGAACTTCTTTGCTTCTTCCTTTACTATTTTATAATAAGCAATCATCCTTGAATCTTTTGCTGCAAATTCTCCATTAACTTGGTTAACAACTAGGGACGAGTCGCTCCGGACATGTAGACATGTTTCCCCCAAGTCATGAGCAACTTTCATTCCTGCAATCAGTGCTTCATATTTTGCCTCATTATTTGTTGCCTTGAAGTAGCACCATATGGAGTACACTATTTTGCCCCCTTTTGGGGACTGTAGGACGACACCCAGGCTTGTTCCTCGTATGTTCGACGAACCATCGACGTCGAGCGTCCAAGTAGTGTCGTGCAAAGTCTCCACAATTAACTCGTTGGACGTCGTCGCTTTTTCTAGTTCCGGACTGAAATCTGTAACAAAATCTGCCAAGACCTGTGATTTGATCGTCGTCTTAGGTTTGAAATCCATATCATAATTGCTGAGGTAGATGCTCCATTTAGCTAGTCGTCCTGTTAATTCAGGTTTTCTTAACACAGACTTTAATGGAAAGTTAGTTACCACAGTTATAGGATGCGATTCAAAATAATGTCGTAGTTTCTTAGCGGCCATGACTAACGAAAGCAAAAGTTTTTCTATAGACGAGTACTTGGTTTCAACGTCTAGTAGAGTTTTACTTACATAGTAGATTGGCAGTTGTTGTCCGTCGGTTTCTCGTATACGGACTGCACTTACCGAATTAATGCTGACGGCCAGGTAGAGTTGAAGAGCTTCACATTTCTCAGGTTTAGAGAGGAAGGGAGGTGACGTCATGTATTTCTTGAGTTGTTGCAATGCCTCCTCGTGCTTATCAGTCCACTCGAATCCTTTATTTTTTCGCAGGACGTTGTAGAATATGTGACATTTGTCGGACGACCGAGAGATGAACCTGTTCAACGCTGCTACACGTCTTGTTAGACGTTGGACTTCTTTAAAATTTCTGGGTGACTTTAGCTCAATAATTGCTTTAATTTGGTCTGGGTTAGCTTCGATTCCTCGTCGTGTGACCATATAACCGAGAAATTTGCCAGCTCGAACTCCAAAAGAACATTTTGTTGATTCAACTTCATTTTGTACTCACGCAAAATGTTGAACGATTGTTTCAAATATCCTATATGATAGTTCGTATACTTTGACTTGACAAGCATGTCGTCGATGTATACTTCCATAGTGTCGCCCAAATGTTCTTTGAACATCATATTCACCTATCGTTGATACGTCGAACTTGCATTCTTAAGACCAAAAGGCATTACTTTATAACAATAAATACCTTTATCTGTCATGAAGGCTGTTTTTTCCTGGTCATCAAGATGCATCAATATCTGGTTATATCCAGAATATGCGTCCATGAAAGTGAGTAATTCATGTCCAGCTGTAGCGTCGACCATAGAATCGATGTGTGGTAATGGAAATGGATCTTTTGGACAAGCCTTGTTAAGGTCTGTGAAATCAATGCAGACTCTCCATTTGCCATTTTTCTTTTGGACGACAACAACGTTGGCGAGCCAGTCTGGATATTTGACTTCTCGTATTTTTCCTGTTTTAAGCAAATTATCAACTTCGTCGTTGATAACTTTATTTCTTTCAGGAGCGAATTTTCGTCTTTTCTGCTGAACAGGCTTGAACGAGGGATCAACGTTGAGTTTATGAGAAATGATACTTGGATCGATGCCCACCATGTCTTCGTGCGTCAATGCGAAACAATCATTGTGATCCTGCAAAAAAGATATTAGTTTCTTTTTAAAAGAAGGGTCGAGCTTCGAACCTATGTAAACCATCTGATCAGGCTTATCCTGGTTTAGGACAACAGCTTCCAAGCGATAGTCGTCGTCAGTCCCAGGAATGTCCTGGTTCTGTAATTGCTATACTGTCTGCTTCGGGGGCTTCAAAGAAACTTTGTAACATTCCCTAGCAACTTTTCTTTCGCCTTTGATCTCCTGTACTCCCCATTGCGTGGGAAATTTCAAGGTTTGGTGGTACGTCGAAGGTACAACTTTCATGTCATGAATCCAAGGTCGCCCAAGGATGACGTTATAAGCTGATGAACAGTCGACGACGTTGAACTTCGTCTGCCTGTTGATTCCTTTAGCATATACTGGTAGTGTAATTTCCCCCATGGTACTTGTCGCTCCTCCGTTAAATCCAACGAGTGTAGTCGAACGTCGTGTAATCTCGGATTTGTCGATTCCCATTGCTTTCACTGCATCAAAAAAGATAATGTTAGCTGAACTACCTCCGTCGACGAGTATCCTCTTTGTCAGACAATTTCCAATGCTCAATTGGATAATTAGTCCGTCATGATGTTTCTGATGTACGTTGTCGAGGTCTGCTTGGTCGAACGTCAAGGGCATAGCTTCTAATTCTGTGTCCTCCTTGGGTCTTGCCTCCTTTGGAATTGGTCGGTCGTCGGGACCGCGACTAGCATGTCTCTTAGCAGCTAAATATGTGGTCCCACAGACATCAGAGCCTCCGGTGATACAATTAATCACCTTGGCATGTTCTGGGGATGTGGGACGCACATCCTTTTTTCCCGTCAATTCTTGTAAATAACCTTTCGAATTAAGCCAGGACAGTTCTTTATTCAAAGCGATGCAATCATCCGTTATATGACCAAAGTCACTGTGGAAATCGCACCATTTTGTCTTGTCTTTCTTATCACTGTCTTTATCGCTTTTCTTTGGCCACCGAACGTTTTGTTGGAGCTGTTTTAGGGACGTGACGACATCCTTAGCTGATCCAGGGAAACCATAAGATGATACCTTAGGATATTGGATAAACTTGGAACTCGTCGGCCCTTTCTTTTCAAATCGGGCGTTTGAAATTTGTCTGGTAGGCTCTGATCGACCAATCAATTTTGGTTTGAAGTATGGCTTTTTGACACCTAGGCTCTTTCGGTCGCCCGAGTGTTTGTTTCTGAAAGCGAAGTCATCCTCGACCCTCATGTGAGCAAGCGTCCTTACTCGTACGTCTTCAAAGGTTTCTGGAGGATACTTCATAAGGTCGAGATACAACCCTGAACTATCATCCAGACCCCGTTTGTATGCTTCAATTGCTGTTTTCACATCGCAATTTCGGATACTAATCATTTCCGCGTTGAACCGGTTAAAGTAGTCCCGGATGGACTCTCCATTCTTTTGAACGACATAATAAAGGTCGCTCGTTTGTTTTTCCATTTTTCGACTACTAGCGAATTGTTGAGAAAATGATTCACTAATTCTGCAAAAGACCCGATAGTTTTGGGTTTGAGATTGATCAACCATTGTAACGCTGCTCCAGTCAAAGTTGCTCCAAAACTCTTGCATATGCAGACTTCTTGGAATTGATGTGGTATCGAAATAGTCCACATGAGTTGTTTGTATTGGGCGATGTGTTCTGTCGGATCAGTGACACCTGAATATTTTGGGGAGAAGGTCGGGATGCTATATTTCTTTGGGATGTCCACTAAAGCGATTTCATCGACGAACGACGACGCCTGAAATCCTGTTCGCGGCTCGACATCAACTGGGACTGCTGCCCCCGGCAATTTGGCCAGCATTGACAAGACACGCTCATTCTGCTCTTCTAGAAACTTCAATCGTTGTGCAACGGGATCCATTGGTATACCACTGGGAACACCCAATGGAACATATCCTGATCCGTTGAAGTTAGTCTGCTGCGAAGAATCAGAGGCATATCCATTGAACGACATAGAAGTCATAGGCATGGTTGGGATTACGAAGGTAGCAGGATTAACTGGTGGTGGACGAGGGTAATTAGGCAATGGAGGAGGTACGTTCCAAGCACCAGTATAAACATTCGTAGTCCCAGTCACATTGTTTCCACCTTGGCTTCTTAGATGCTCGATGGTTTCTGCCGCCTGTCGAGCCTGAGCTGTTAGGGCGTCAATACGGGCACGAGCAGCAGTCAGCTCCATGTTCATTTGGGCCACAACATGATCTTGAGTTCCTTGGAATGACATTATTCTGAATAATTGAAAAAAGAGAACACTCGAAGGAAAACGTTAGTACGCCGTAAGATTATCGAAGATTTTCTTTGGATGGGGCCCCACGGTGGGCGCCAAACTGTTTATGCCAAAAATCTCCCAAGGAAAATTTAAGGTAAATGTGGAGCTTGATCCAACCAAAGAAAGTAGCTTTAATAATCGTACGACAATAATAAAAGCGAAATAAATGGGACAAGGGAATTGGTGACGCGGAAAAACCCTTAAAATGGGTAAAAACCGCGGACGAGTATGAGTCGTCGTGCACTATGGACGTCAATCAGGGACATCGTCCTTGTTAACAAGTGTTACAAGTGAAATGTAAGGAAAAACAATACAATAAAGTAAAGTCGGTCGTTCGTCGTGTATAATAAAACTTCGGTCGTGCGTCGTACGACAAACAACAAAGGCTTTATGAACTTCCAGAGAGATTGAGTGAGCTCGAGAACGTAATTCGTGAACTTGTAAAGTCTGAGAATCAGATCCCTGAATATGAAGTTCAATCTTCATATTTATACTCCAATTGTCCGTTAGCAAGTCTTGAATGCATATCTTTAATAGGGTATCCGTTTAATATTGATGGTAGCGTCTGTTACATCCGTTGCTATTGGTAACATCTTCCGTTATGATCTCTAATCATAAATGTCCTTGAAATCCTGCATTAGACATAATATAAAATATGTTGTAATTTACTAACTGAAATCATATCGTACGACAGCCATTGTGGACGGGTTTTGATAGTTTGGTCGAAGTCGTTCAAAGAGAAGACGTCAGTTATTTCTCTGGTCGTGCGTCTATGGACTGTTGGAATCTCTAGTCGTACGACAAAGGACTTTTGATATTTTTTACCCAAACATGTATCTAAAGATGACAATTAGAGACGGTTGAGGAAAGAGTAACTAAAGGATATCTATAGAGAAGCTTTACATAAACCGTCACTAAAGTGTATATCTTTAGAGAAGCTTTTCCAAAAACCTTCTCTGAAGGTACCTTTTAGTGACGTTTGAAAACCGTCACTGATGCTCAAAAACCGTCACTAAAAACCTACTTTTGGAGAAGTTTTTTCAACTAATTCGGTCAACCTTTAGATAAGGCTTGAAAGCGTATCTAAAGCCCAAAAAAGCTTCTCTAAAGGTTAACGTAAATGTACCTTTCGAAAACCCTCCCTAAAACCTTTAGCTATCGTTATATAGGGAAGGTTATTGACGGAAGTGAAAAGCTTCTCTAAAACCTTTAGAGAAGTTTTTCAAACTTTTCAATACAAATGAAAACCTTCTCTGAAGCTCATTTCTCTTGTAGTGATTGTTGCGCAAAGTTTTGAACCGAAACCAGTAATGTTTCAAATGATCCAAGCAATGGGATAATTTGGAGGATTATCTTCGGAAGATCCGCACTCTCATTTAAAATCATTTTTAGAAATGACGGATCATTTTCTCATTCCCTGAGTTTCCGCAGAAGCCTTACGGTTGACACTCTTCTCTTATACATTGAGAGACAGAGCCAAAGTCTGGCTAAATTCTCAGCCACCTCATTCAATTGGTACTTGGACGAATTATACCATTATAGTCGTCTCGTCAATACATTCAAAACGATCCCAATATTGAATATTTTTAATTTAACCGTACTATTAAATATCATGAATATCTACGAATTATCTATCTATACTACTATATAAAAATTCTAAAACGTTTATTGTATAATCTTTTGTACAATAACATTTACCACCCTTATAATGTTACATTTACTATCCTTACAATTACTTATTTAATTTATTTTATATCCCTTAATTTTTCATTTTTATTTTACACCATTATCATATTAACACAAATAATCGTATATGAACAAAAATGCAATGAAAAAATACGTTCGTTTTTCTACAAATTATACCATTATAATCGTCTCGTCAATACCTTAAAAACAAGCTCAATATTGAATATTTTTTAATTTAATCGTACTATTAAATATCATGAATATCTACGAATTAATTTGTTTTTTATTCATACGTTTTATTTTTTTTCCACCGTTAGCACATTAAAAATATAAAATATGTTTTGTTGTTATTATAAATTATATCATTATAATTTTTTTCGTCAGTAATTGTAATATAAACTAATTATTGAATATCTTTATGGGTTTAGAGTTTTATAAATTGTGATTTTTAGATCATGGTTGATTGTTGATGATATGTCTATAAGGAAGTAGCATTAATTGTTCGTTATTTACTTACATTCCGCTGCATCGCGCGAGTATATGCCTAGTCTCTACTATATTATAAAGATTCGGTTATTTGTACAAGGTGGTTTCTTGTACAATGTTATATTTACCACCCTTACATTTACTTATTTAATTTACTTTATATCTCTTATTTTTTTTTCTTTTTTCATTTTATATCATTATCATATTAACACAAACAATCGTATATGAACAAAAATGCAATGAAAAAATACTTTTTTTTTACAAATTATATTATTATAATCGTCTTGTCAATACCTTCAAAACGATTCCAATATTGAATATTTTTTAATTTAACCGTACTATTAAATATCATGAATATCTACGAATTAATTTGTTTTCTATCTATACGTTTTATTTTTTTTCCACCGTTAGCACATTAAAAATACATAATCGTAAGATATATTAAAAATACGTTTCATTCTTCTTATAAATTATATCATTATAATTTTTTTCATCAATAATTGTAATATAAACTAATTATTGAATATCTTTATGTGTTTAGGGTTTCATAAGTTGTGATTCTTAGGTCATGGTTATTGTTGATGACATGTCTATAAAAAAGTAACATTAATTGTTTGTTCTTTACTTATATTTCGCTGCATCACGCAGGTATATGACTAGTATATAATATATATATATATATATATATATATACTAGTGTTTGGCCCGTGCATTGCACGGGAGGATAATTTTTTTTTTGGAATATTGAACCGAGTTAAAATGAAACGTAATTTCTCTGATAACAGTTAATGAAATACAATGTGAAAAACGAATGTATTTTCATAAGTGGTTAACTTGCATATATTCTTAATCATTTGTTGTTATGAGTTTGTGCAATAATATTGGTAATAGTTTTGTATTATATTATTTAAAACTCAAACGACATGTCTCACAACATATCACTATTATTGAAATAATTATAAATATGAACATACGTTTTTACAGATTTTGCAATTTTTCTGAAATCTCATCGACAACACTTGACAATCACTTTGAACGTATAAATCTGTAGATTAATTAACAACATTCAACCCACATCAAATATGACAAAGAAAATAAATTATTTCTATCTTTTGTAACCGGCAACTCAACTGATATAGTTCAAATTCACTCAGTACCACTTGAAAATTTATCTGACTATTGACTTCAAGACCTCATAGTATTAGTCGATAAAAATAAAGATTTTATATTACATCTCATTAATATAAAAAAATACGGAAGAAAAAAGATTTTATATTACACCTCATTAATATAGATTTAAATGTAAAATCTACATTTAAAATAGATTATGCTAATATAAAATCTATTTTATAAAATTCTCCACCAAAAAAACAAATATTTATATTAATAAATGAGTATCAATTCCACAAATAGATGATTATGTGAGATATTGTGCTTGGAAAGGTTGTACGAAAGCATTAAGAAATTGTAAATTAAGTAATTGGCTTTAATTAGTTGTACCTTATGCTTAAAATGTTGTAATTAAAAGTTTTTAATGTCGTTTTTATAATATAGTATATATATATAGACCAAGTGATCGAGAATATGAAGTGGAATCATTAAAATACTAATATGAAGAATAACAGTAACAACTAATCAACTACTCATTACACAAGAAGCAAACTTTCACAAGAACAACATAACCTTCACATGATTCAAACATTCACAAGAAACAAAAAACCTTCACAAAAAACTTTATTATAATGGTTCAATTATATTATGTAAATGTAACAACTATTTATCATACATTAAGTAAAAAGTTTGTCTATAAAACGTTTACCATGTCACATACTTTACCTGATTAACATGACAAGAGTCGATAATCTTATTTGGTAAAAGACAAAGCAAGGAATGAGAGTCTCACCTGGTAAGAAAGGGTGACGACTCTTACGATTAAGCACTTACCAAGTAAGATTGTTGCATACGATGTCATTTTGATGGTCAATAATCTTACCCAGTAAGGTAGTGAGAGTGATGACTCTTGCCGTTAAGCGTTTTAGTAAACGACCCCTAAGACACTACTTTTTTCCACAACTAACCTATAGCAAAAATTAATAACACCATAAAGGCTCAAAATCAAGACATTTAATATAGTGAGAGATCCAAAACTTTCGGTAAAAGGTGGCACATTTTAATCAACATAATATAAAATAAGGCTAGTTACATGAAAATGCAACGTACGTTACATTTTCATGCGTTATTGAATATAAATCAGATCGTTAAATGTTTGAGATGTCACATCTGAAATAACAAAATTAAAGATTTAAAGAGTATATTACAAAAAATATGAATTGAACCAAACTTAAATAATGTCAGTGGGTTGCAATTTTCAAATTTTAAATTAGAGTGTCCTACAACCACAAAAACTTCTCCTTCTTTGGCTTATTTGGCGTAGTCGTCTTTAGTTGAACAAACTGTTGACATCAATTTCCCAAAACATTTGTCAAATATATTCCATTCCAAAAAAACAACAAAATCTTTTGTCAACTCAATTCCATTATTTTATATTTCAAACATTCAACTTGATAGTATTTTGACTCTATGTGGTGGTTGAGTTTTGTTATTTCAATGCCAAAATTATGGTGTCGACTCTTGCTTTACTTTTAGTATTGTGAATACTCCATTTTATATATAATAAGAACTTGTATAGTTATTGTATATGTTTATGCCATAAGTCATATAAGTACGACTTAAGGTTGGGATATTTAGGTGCCGTTTGTTTTTTAAGAGGTCTAAAGTCTGAAATCTTATTTTAGTTATGATTAATAAGAGGTGGTGTGTAAAAATGTCTGAACGATCCAGACTTAAGAGCCATTAAGAGGTTTTTTTAAAAAAACAAACAACTTAGAGTACCACTAAAATTGATACTGAAATAAAAGATGACTGAAAATAGTAAGATTTGGTGATGCAGAAAATCTCAAAGACAGAAAAAGAAAAAAAAACACAGGTGGTTGTAAACACCGTATGACTAGTGACTTAGGGGCTGTTTGGCAGTTGCTGAATGGTTTAGTGTTGAATGATTAAGAGGTTTTTTTTTGGAAGGCAATGCGGCATCGAACCCACCATCGACTACCACGAACACAGGCACACACACACGCACGCCTTCCTGGCGATATCGGACCTTCCACCTGGAGCAGCCCACTAATCCGTCGCGACCGCAGCCCAGCTTACGCATTGGGCCTATTCCCAACCTTATTAGGAAGGGGCGATAGCCCAGTCTTTGACCGAACCACCTAAGGTCGGCCCAACCAAGGTTGGGCGGATGCTCCTCATGCTCCAAAGCGTCCCCCTAGACTCGAACCCAGGTAGACTGGGATACTATCCACAACCCTCCCCCCAGGATGTTACCAAGCTTTGGGAAACCACTCCGGCAACTCATGATTTGCAATTAAGAGGTTTTTATGATATAGTGTAAAATGAAATATGGTTGTTTGCTAATTGTTCATAATGAAATCAGGGCTATTAATGGTTAAGGGAGGGTGAGGATACAAAATCATTAAGAGGATTTTGGAATCATTAAGAGGTAGCCCTTTTTTTGCCAAACAAGATTTACCTCTTAGCGATTCAGAGGTTCCCTCTTAATGGAACCATTAAGAGGTAAACAAACAGCCCCTAAAGATACCCAATAAGGGTATCGTCCTTTACAATATTGTCGTAAGATCTAATGATTGTCATAAGGATTACAACAAAAAATTTAGAGAGAAATCACTAGTGTATATTGAGAGCAATGTGTATCCGATTGATCTGGTGTATGGGTATTTAAACCCTCTTAAAGATAATCGTTTGCCAGCAGTTTTACTATTTTGGGTGGATTTGGAGCCGTCTGTTATATAGGTATATTAATATCTTCGCTGGATTTTTGGTCATCGGTTAAATTGATCTATATATGACTGTGAGATTTGTTGCCTTTATGATATCTTCAATGCTCCTTTAAATGGTTCTTTAAGGGGACGTTTATTTGATTTATCTTGGTGAGTACTTGATCAACGTCTTTTACAACCCTGGTCATTAGTTGTCTTTATGCCTCGACGACCGTAAGATCTTTAGTCAATCGTAAGATTATTGCATCGGTCGTAAGATTATTAGTCTTCTGACGTCGATCATAAGATCCGAAAATTTAACCCAAGCAGTTTCTTTCTTCGTAAATTTAAGATGTTAATTGTTTTTAGTTTTTACAAATTAATTTATTGTTGTAATTATTTGTATCTTATATATTTATAAATGTAGGGGACATTCTTTTGTGAACCTATTAAATTGTGATATCCTTGAGAATTAGTGCATCATGTGCCATTTCGTATGATTTTTTTCCAATCTAAGAAACTAAGACTAGGATTTAGGATATTGATTAACATATATATGTTTTACAGTGTGTTTGTTTCACATGTATTTTTTCACAATATGAATTTTTTTAGTATGTTTGTGAAACAAAAGTTATATGTAAAAAAGTTTCAACTTGTGAACTTAATACATATGAAGCAAATACATTGTTAAACAAATATATGTTTATCACTACATTAAATGCTAGTCTTAGATGTGAAAAAATCATGTGAAATAATACATTAAAGTAAAGTTCTCACGATTATCACAATATATGAAGTTTTCATTCGATTACGCCCCTTTAAACTATAGTTTTTTTTAATGCATATCTTTAATAAATTTAAAAACATCTGGTAAAACTTTCTAAAAAAAATTATTAGGCATCAAGTGCAATTTATTAATGTATATATCTTAAAATTCAAGTGGTTACTATAGGTTATATATATATACAACTTTTTAAAATTTTATTTTTGAGCTAAATAAATCTAACTAATAATCAACTGATAAATTCTATAGACTGATATTATTTTTATAAATATAAATTATTTTAAATATAATTAAGTTTTAATTGGACATATTAAATCGAAAAAACACGTTGTATTTTGTTCTCTTTACTTAATACACATATCAGTATATTTTGCTTTTTCCAATGTTTTAAACTAGATTTTCAAAATTTCATTAGCAAGTGCATTTAAATGCACCTATCTTCAAACCAATATATTTAGGGAATTTAATTAAAATGCCCTAACTTGAAAAATCAGTACTCAATATGCCCAAAATCTTGTTATTTTTGCCAAAATACTCCATATGTCCGCGTTTTTTGTCCTCATTTTTGAAAAAACGCGGGGTTACTTAATTTTGGTCCGCGTATGTATGGAAACGAGGGTGTGGTCCGCGTTTGCTCCCCATATGTCCGCGTTTAATAGTAGAAACGCGGGGTTGGTCCGCGTTTGGATTCAATTCACGGGGACGAGGTGTAGGTCCGCGTTTAATAGTGTAGAACGAGGGTTAGGTCCGCGTTTTAGCCTAAAAACGGGGGTTAGGTCCGCGTTTAATAGTGTAGAACGCGGGGTTGATTATTAGGGTTTGGAAAACTAGGGGTGTCAACCCCGCGTTTCTACTATTAAACGCGGACCAACCCCACATTTCTATTATTAAACGCGGACATATGGGGAGAAAACGCGGACCACACCCTCGTTTCCATACATACGCGGACCAAAATTAAGTAACCCCACGTTCTTTCAAAAACGAGGACAAAAAACGCGGACATATGGGGTATTTTGGCAAAAATAACAAGAATTTGGGGTATATTGGGTACTGATTTTTCAAGTTAGGACATTTTAATTAAATTCCCATATATTTATTGTACGTTTAAAATATTTATCCGCATTCTTAAATCTATAAAATAATCAAGTTTACAACTTATTCATATCAACATACAATTTTTTAAAGTTCAATGTTTGAAATTCATAAAATTAATTGATATCTGACTGATAAACATGTTTAAATAATCCAAGGGTTTTGGTCTAGCAGTATCCGGTAATAATATAATATTTTTAGAGGTCAAGGGTTCTAACTTCACCAAATCATAAAAATAAAATAACAAGAACGAAAAATAAAATGAAGTATGAAGCATAATTGAGTATTCAAGTTCTCAGTTTTTAAAAGCAAGATTGGATCACGCGGTATTCCGTGAATAAAATTATTATACTTTGTGAACCGTAAATATTATTTTTTTTTCACGAATGGCCTGGAGTCATCGCAGGTGAACCTCCATGGCCACAAGAGCTTTGGCAGCGCCTGGATTTGAACCCTGAGTAGATGAGATCTTCCACTACATCCCCCAAAGGTAAGTGGTTACTTTAAATTAAAATTAAAGAACATGCTTTTTAAATTAAAATTAAAAAAACTTTATTTTTTCATGCCATTTCAAACTATGTCGTTACAACGAAATTGGGTTTATAGGACGCCACCAATTTTAAAGCTTCCTAATAGACTGCTTTAGAAGACTTAATTAATAGGAACAAAAATAAAGCGTCATACGTAAAGACATTGTAATAAGTTTATAGAGGGAAGTTCAAGGGAAAACCTCAAAAAATTTGAAAACTGAGGAACACCCTGTTAACCTTGATTTGGACAGTATGCACATGTGCATACAAATAAATTAAGTTGTTTTTTGGTTTATATGCACGTGTGCATTATGCACTTGTGCATATTCACGTGTGCATGTTACAAATTACTTGTATGTACAAGTGCATACCATCCAGATGAATGACTACCATAGTGTTCCTCAATTTTTCGTTTTTTTAGGTTTTCCCCTGAACCTAGGTTTATAAAATGCTTTTGAACATTTTAACAAGTTTATAAGGACACTTTTAATACAAAGCATCACATTAGCTATTTTATAGGACACTTGTTTTTATAAGACATATTTTCAAATAGTGTCTTGTAAAATAGCTAATATGTCGTTTTTCTTAATTGTCCTAAAAATGTGTTATAAATCTATTACAACACTTTTAGATATGACAATTTATTTTTAAGTCTTATAAAGTTAATTTTGTTGTAGTGTCTATTCAACTTTTTAAACTTTAGAATCTAACATATAAAGACATTTCAACATCAACGGTCCTACATATCATAACACTTATTAATTATTATTTTACGAAAATAGATTATAAACAGATGTCGACATCCACTACAAGAAAAAAAAATTTTAGAGAATGAAATTTTAGGGAATGATTTGGATGTGTACCTAAAGATGACCTTTAGGGAAGAAATTACATGACAAAAGCGAAGGATTTTGTCATGTAATTTTGAACCAAATAATACACCATGTAGATCGTCCATGAAGCTTTTAGAGAAGCTTTTTACATGAAATGTTTTTAAAAGTTGAATCAAAAGTTCTAGCGACGCTTTCAAAACCGTCTCTAAAAGATAATGTATTTTATTTTTATTTTAAAATTAAATAAAAAGTTTTAGTTACTCTTTTATATTTTTTAATAGTGTGTCCAAAGAGTTTTTATTTTTAATAAATCAAAATTATAATAAAATATTGTTGGATATCAACGAAGAGTTCTATTACACAAGTTCTCCTACTTCATTGATTTCCCTTCGATTTCTCTTCGAATTAGGGTGCGGGGGTGCGAGAGTTCAACAATTTCATGATTTCTCTTTGATATCTATTGATTTCGATCTCTGGTTTCATTTTTCTAACGACTTCGAATTCAATTTGTCTTATCTCTTCGATTTAGGGCTTGAGGATTCATCGAGTTACGGTCTTCCATGGCGACTTCGAGTTTGTCTGCGTCTCTTCGTTTTCTCTCTACTACTTACTAGTTTATATGCTCTGCCTTGTTGTGTTTATAGTGTCTCATTAGGTTTATATTCTCTGACTTCATTGGTGAATACTTCTCTGCTTTGTTCTAAACAACATTAGTGAATCTGAATTAGTTAATGCACCGTTGAGTTAATTAATTTATTGTTTTTGGGATGATTCACTTCAACATTAGTGAATCTGACTTGTGGTTTCTCCTTCGTAACAATCAGATTTCTCATCTTTCGAATTAACATTGCCCAGGTTCTTACTGAAAATGATGTTGCTCCAACTAGATGTGCAGTATCCGTTTTAAATGAATCCATTATTCATCAAGGAGCTATTGATGTTGAAAAAAAAACATGAGAAACTCAAAATGAACGAATTACAAAAGTAAGAACTTCAGTTAAAACTTCTTAGTAATTACAGTTTCTTGTGTTATATAACTAGTTATAACACCATAAATTATTTTTCTGTTGGCATTAAAAGAAGAAAATGTCTTGAAATTGGCCACACTCATGCAACAACTTTTGTTGATCGAGGAAGCTACTGATCACTTTGACCATGAAGTCGCAACAAAAGCTTTAGCTTCAGAAGACTAAACCAATTTTTTGGTGTTCTTTCTACATACACTTTCCTTTACCAAAATCACTGAAATGCATTGTAGTTACCCTTATTTAGATTTACAATTAGGTTTGTATTATTAAAACTGTATTGTGATCCGACATAGATTTCTTGTTTAAACGATTTAGTCTTCCTTGTTAACATGTTCTTGGTTGTATTCAGACTAATTGTAGATATTGATATACATTTGTCACCATTTCCAAAGTAAGCTCTTTGAACATAATGTTAATGATTTATTTAGTTCCTTTACCCTAATGTTAATGATTTCTTTGTGATGAGGCTATTAAAAGGTGCAAGAATTGTTGCTGCTTCAAGGATCCGTGTGCACAAGAAACACATCCAAGGCACACGGTATCAGTACACTCCCAAGGAATATTCCCAAATCCAATGTACACTAATCCCATTGTGCAACCCGACTCCAAATCAATATACCATTTCATGAAAATCACGTAAACAGTGTACAAGCATTAACAAACAACTTTACGTCACACATGATTAAAACTTTCGTAGTTTCTAAACATGCCATCATACTCAATACCAATTTCAGTAATTAACAACTCTTGAAAATCATTTCATATGCATAAAAAGCATTAAGGGAACTCACTTGCTCGATAGCAATATGAAACACACACAGAAACTTACTTCAGAAAGGCCGAGCACCAACAATTTAATTAAACAGATCATAATTAAACTCGACTAGCTCTCAATTAAACCCCGGCTAAAAAAATCAACACCAAATTCCCCGAGCTCCCGGTTCCTGGCCTATCCCAGTTTTACTCCTGGTTATGGTCTATCCAGGTTTTAATCCCGATTCTTGGTCTATCCGGGTTTTGATCTTGGTACCCGGTCTATCCGGGTTTTGATCCCAGTTACTGCTTGGGCGATATCCGGGACTGCACCCTGTCTCGATGGAGTGCTTCCCGGGTTTTTACTCGGTCGCCAACTCCCGAGTTTCTCCTCATCCCGGTAGATACGCTACCCGGGTTCCCGACTTCCAGGTCGGGGTTCAATCCGGTTTTTAGGGCGATTCCCGATACCTGGACCTCGACCTCACAAGGAAAAATTTCTAGAGTTTTCCCCCTTCCCTTAATCGAATATCAACAAATATGACATAACATCCTCAAAACGGAAGATTCAATCCTATCAAAATCCATCTCTTGGTTCATTATTTAAACCCAAAAAACCTTGACCTCTTTTAAGCTACCATGGAAATGGTGAGGTTTTTCTCAAAGCTTAACCATAACCAACAAGAATCAATCTCAAAACCTTTTCCTACAAGATTTGAATCCAATAATAAAAATGGATTATCAAAATCCCCAAACCATACTCTAATCCAATACCAAGCATAAAGATGAAGAATGAGGATACATACCTTGAAGATGGAGACTCTAAATCCCTTGATGCAACCCTTCCACCACACTTTCCAAATAGGGCTTTCTAACTCTCCCAATTTCTCCTCTCTCTCTATATCAAAATCGTATGAGAACCAATGCAATGGAATAGAGGGGCTTCACTCTCTTTATTCTCCCAAATTGGCCTCAAGTCCCTGCATTTTCACATATCGCATTTCAGTCCCTAACTTTCAAAGAAATCAGATTTTGTGGACAAGAGTTATTACAATTCCTCCCCCTTAAAAGAATTTCGTCCTCGGAATTCCATTGCCGAAAGGTATGGGTACTTGGACCCTTTGTCTGAGTCTACTTCCCAAGTCATTTCTTGCGCTTTATGAAATTTCCATTGCACTTACAAGGCTAATCTCTTCAGTTCTCAACTTCTTAACTTTACAGTCAAAGATCGCCTCCGACCCTACGACAGAGTTCAACTTCTCATCCTTTCACATTCTTGGCAAAAGTATCGCCATACCAGCTTTCAACAAACATTCTCTAAATTATAGGTGTGAAACGAATTATGAATTCCTCATAATTTTATTGAGTACATTCAATTTATACACCATCTCTCCAACTCTTTCAATAATTGCAACTGGCCCAATAAAACGTAGCTCGACTTCACCTATCTCTCAAAACGCACCACTCTATTCCATGGGGATGTCTTCAGCATCAAGTTGTCCCCCAACATGTAATTTAAAAGAGTCATGATTTTCAATCTCATCAATTTAACTCCATTCAATTACCCAAACAATTCAGATCAAAATCATAAACGTACGATACCCCTCAAAATCACCCCTCGATCAACTACAACCTTCTTATGTCGGGTAATTCGTAAAATATACTTGTAACCTTCCCGATCAACTGTACCACATACTTTCCGCTTTGTCCGCACACTTGGACTCACAGGTTGAAACGCGTCTAAATTTAGGGTTTCACACACAACTTCACTTCCTTAAAAGAAAGAATTTTACTGAAATTAACGTCATAACAACATGAACCACGTCAAAACATAAGACCACCCAATTTGTCAACTTAACACGAGGTTATCCTTGCACTCCACTTCCAGGATCAGTGATAAGAATTTCGTTATTAAACAACATACGATTCTTAATAACGCCCACCAATATGACTTGCGCTAAACACTAATAACACACTGTCCTACAACACAACATCGATCACTATTCCTTCGATGATAATCAACTCATCTGCATTTTGCACATTTCGTCCAAAATATCATCCCCACTTATTCTTTCGTATATCTACATATATACCTATAAACATACACCCTTCACCGTTCCATCACCCATATACTCTACTAACAAGTTGAGCCAGTCCCAAAAACACATGACATAATAGCACTGAATTTATCAAATCCCATAAATTTCCGAATCAATTCCGAGTTCCTTTCCTTATAAAAAGGAGCAACACTCTCCTACAAAATTAGTTTAATTTGCAGAACATTAAACACAATTCTCACTCGGAATATCCATCGCACAAATACTTATTCACATCCGCCGATCTTTCCCTCCGAGCATCTCGTCCAACCACTTTTACCATTCCTTCCTGAAAACATAAAACACACACTTTCGAAACCCTAGATCTTGAAATCAAACCTGGAAAACAAAACAAACAACCAAGATATACAATAATCGAACATAAAAACATGAACACCTACACTTGATTCTTCGATATAAGTCTGAAACCAAGAAAGTCGCAAGAATATCTTGAGAGAAAAAAACCTAAGTGTGAAAACTCGCTGGAGAAATATGAGAGAAGTGATCTGAAACTGGAAAACATTCGAATATATACTCTGAGAGTAAAGTGACACGTGGCACGATTTGATTCGATGATCCCCTTCTCGCATAACAAAGAAAAACGAGTGTGCCGCACGATGAATGGCAAGTTGTGTGTGCACTTCGTGCATGAACGATGTGCGCGAAGTGGTGAAACTCGCACGACGAAGCTTGCGCGAAAGAGATACTCGCATGACACTACATGCGCGAACCGTAGTGAACAGTAACTACTCGCTAGTAGTTATGTGCGCGAAGTAGAAACGCGCATGACATTGCTTGCGAGTTTTGGACTTCGCACAACCTTTGTCATGCGTGAAGTGAGAACTTGCACGATGAAGTGTGCGCGTTCTACACTTTGCGCACACAATGATTTGCGCGAAGTGTAAACACGCATAGTACTATGCACGTTCTACACTTAGAAAAATTTTGAAAATTTTCCAAAAAATGGAAACTTTCCAAAAATGCATTTAGCCTCTTTCCAAAAATAGCAAGTTTTGTAAAAACACTTTTAAGCACAAAAATTTACTTTTTCTCTGAAAAATTCTTTCTGATTTCAAAATAGTTTTAAAATACACACTCACACACTAACTTACAGACTTTCCAATATGCTCCCCTTTCACATGTGCAAGTCTGTGTGCTCCCCCTTGATAAGTCATTCTGCTCATCTTACTGAAGTACGAGTCCTGATCTGATGTGATCAGAAGTCATAGTTCAATACATTGAGGTCCGGGTTCTGATTTGATATAATCAGAAACCAAAGTATCTGCTCCCCCTAAACCTGTGCATCCTGCAAAACAGATTTCATAGGTTTTGGTACCCATTGATACTGGGGTCCTGGTTTGTTAGATTTGCGAATCCACTTCTCAGTTGGTTTATACATTTTAACAACATTATTCAGAGAAGTTATTCGGTAAGTGCCAAACCAGTTGTGAGCAAATTCTTGTTGAACAAAATCATTCTCCCCACAGTAAGAACAACATATTCTCTTTTCAGCTAACTTGATAATATGATTAGTAGAGAAATATGTATCAGGTGTAGCAAAAGATTTACCTTTTTGACCTCTGCTCTTTTTAACTTTGGATGTGGATGGAGATGATTTCTGAACAACTTTTCCATCTAAAGAACCTTTAACAACCCAAACCATCTGATCTGTCCTTGATGGCTTTCCAAGAATTTTACTGTTAGATTTAACTGTGCCATCAAGAGTATGATTATAAAACAGATTTGTAGGACGAATCTGACTTGTATCAATAGTTTTAGATTTGACACTATTCTTTCTTGAAACTTTTTTCAGATATAAAACTGGAAGCAGTTTTAAAAGAACAAATTGATTCAGTTGTCTTTTCAAGAGGTGATTGATCTATCACATCCGCAGAAATCTTTTCTGACAACTGAATATTTGCAACTTCCAGATCTTTTATCTTTTTAGATAAAAGATTCTTTTCTTCAAGAATTGTGTCAAACTTTACCTGTAAGTCAGATCTGGCCTTCTGTTCTTTTGACATATCATATGATAAACCAGTTAATCTTTTTGAGAGCTTAGAAATTTCATTTTCAAAATTTTGACGTTCAAGCTCAAATTCCTTTTCCAAGTTCTTGTTTTTAGCAGAAATTTCATTGAATATCCCAACATTTCTCTTTTTATATTTCTTCTTTTCAATCTCAAAAGACTTATTCTTTTCTTGAAATAATTTCTTTTCTTTTTCAAGTAAGTCTTGTAAAACTGAGATTTGCTTGGGAAATTCAATTACTTTCTCATCAAGAACTTTCCTTTCCTTTGCAAATGTGTCTCTTTCTGTAATTAATATTTTCTCAAACTCAGACACTTGCTTGAAAAGTTTCAAACATCTATGCTCTAAGTCTTTCTTTTCTTGGAGAGCCTTTTTAGAAAAATCAGACAATTTATGATTGTAAAGTTTCTCCAGATTAGCTTTTTTATCAGATTTCTCCTTTTCTTTCTCCACTGGAAGACTTTTCATTAAATCGGCATTCTTTGCTTCCATGGCAGAAATCTTCTCTTCAAACTCTTTTATCTTTTTGAGTAGAGCAACTGATTCAACTTTAGTTACTGAAAAATTATTCTCAGTTGTCTTCAGTTTGGTTTGAAGAAGATGTATCTCTCTTTCTCTCAATTTGATTTCTTTGTCTTTTGTGCTGAGAATACCTGCATAATTAGATTTGGAATTAATAGTACATTTAGTACAAACAGAAGCTTTGTCAGAATTTAACAATTTAGAATTAAAATCTTGAATCTGCTTTTGAAGGGATGCATTCTGAATTTTCAGTTTGTCTCGTTCAGCCTCAATTGTAGGTATTTCCGGCATGTACATGATTGCAACATCTCTCCCAGCCAAAACAGTTGACATCTTGATCAGATTTAAGAAATAATACTTGATAATAGGCTTGATACACAAGATCTCCCAAAAGAATCAGAAATAGTTGACTTGAAAAGTCAAACCCAGATTACCACAGAAACAGATTTCCAAAAAAAATACAAGTACAGAACTCGCAGAGTGAAGAAACTCGTAAGTCACTATTCACTGGACTTCTCGCTAGACGCCTCATGCGCGAACCAGAAACTCGCAGAACACTAAGTGCGTGAAGTGAGAAACTCGCAAAGAACGTTGAGCGCGAAGTGACTTCTCGCAAGGTACTATATGCGCGAACCTGACTTAGAAAAATTTCAAGAATTGAACTTCTCGCAGAAGAATCTTAACTCGCACGTCAAAAGAAACTCACAGAAGCCTATGCAGGAACCATATTTAGAAAAATTCTGAGAAACTTGAAACGTGCAAAATGTAAACTTGCAAGCAAAGAAACTCGCAGAAGGATCTTGCGCGAACTGGACTTAGAAAATTTCTGAAACACCAAGAACTCGCAGAACAAACAATCAAACCCTTTGCGCGAACTGATTTCTCGCAAGAAGAACTGTGCGCGAACCTACTAGAACTCGCACAACACACAGAAACAGTGTTTTGCGCGTTCTTCCTTAGCGCGAATCGTGGATCTAGCGAGTTCTTCCCTTTGCTTCTAAATATCGAACCAAACTTCAAATTCCCTGCAAATTGCTTTACAGCCAATTCCAATAGGTTCGAAAACACAAATCAAACACTATTTGAACAAACAACTATGATCAAAAACAACAATTACAGTGCGATTTATCAAGATTACAGACTATGTATTCGTGTTTTCTAAAAATCAAGAAAATCCAAAATTACATCAAATTCAGTGATTAATTCGTGAAAATGTGTGAATACAAAGTGTTTACTATTACAAAACGATCACAACTAATTCATTATTACACACTAATTTCAACAAATCAAAGAAAAATCGATCAAACAGTAACTTTCCAGAAAACGAGTTCGTGAAACAGGAAATCCACAAATTGATCCAATGTGATAATCCAAACTCTCTGAAAATCGATTAGGTAGGCTCTGATACCAATTGTAAATGTCCAATTCAAGCTTTGATATCAATTAACAACAATTATGATCAAGATTTTAGAGAGAGAGTATAGAGAGAGAAAGTCACAAGTCTATTAGTCACAAGTAAATGAGCGTACAATTCAGAGTGTTCAAAGGTTATAAAGAAACTCTAACACAAAGCTATTTAAACCAAGACTTTCTCTCACAACATTATAATGAAACCTCACTACATGATTATCTCAAAAGCAATAAAGTCAAATACAAAAGTCAAACTTAACTTGATCTAAACAAATACAGTAACACATAACCACTCACAAACAACCACATCCCAAATTACCAGAAAAGTCTACGCTATCATAACAAAAACGTTACCAACTTCAACATATGAGATTTTCATTATCCACCACCCTTCTCTAACAAAAACACTAGAGTCGTAATTCGACCATAAATGGCTCAAACGACAATTTCAACTCTCGAAACATTTCCTTAACTTTAATTGCAATAATCTCCATTACCTAGAGAGTTCATAGCCTTCATGCATGATGACACAATGATTTAAATAATTTTGCACATTGAAAATTTAACGAGTACGACAACATGAAATAAACTCGTGTATGCAAGAAACAAATCACCATAGTTGAATAGCCAAGCACAAGGATCTCGAGGATACCTCCCACATAACCCCGTAAAAACATCACACTGACCATCCAAGCCAATGTTGACGACAACAAAAATGTAAGCAATGAAACTCTTCCATGTGACTTTAAAAGTTCTGAGCACAATTGCCTACCCTGGGTAAGTCAACCAACTCTCACCCTCATGGGTGTGACAACAACATATCCATACTAATTTCAATTATGCAAACTATGTGATAAAATGTTATCATGACTGCCACAATAGAGGTTAACTCAACAAGAAAGAGCTGAAATAGCTCACCAATTATTGAATTCAGAATTTCCATTTTGCAACATAAATAGGTTTGAAAATTTCCCAAAACATATATTACACGCTTCAATGCATTGCATTAACTTACAAAACAAGAAACCCAACATACACATAAATATTTTTAATATTCAACGACTTATGCAGTCCATTTAAAACACAATGCATGGAACTCGCTTTGCTTTTGAAGGTTATTCACTCTAACAAGGTCGGACATTTTGCATTCATAACAATTTCTCACTGGCATATTGCTTTTGACCAAATGGTTGGGTTTCCCAACCTTGCACAACCTTAGGTGCGGGTTCTTTCCAACATATTTTTTCTCCCACACTACACAGTTCCCGAAATTGATCTTTGGTGTGCAAATTATACCGTTCAAAACCTTGACTGGAATAGGCCCATAGGCGATCATTCGCTTTTCCTTCGATCCCTTCTCCATACTTCAAATCAATATTGACATCTTTCCTCCATCATCCTTGCCACCCTACTACTTGTAACACCTTGAAAATAGGGATAACAAAAATCCGAAAAACGGACATGTGGTATACTAAAAACTGCCATAGAAAGAGCCTCCAAAAAATGGAGAAATATTTAAACCTGTTAATTACAGTTGTAATGTAACGGAAGTAAACAACAACCAACTAATCTAATTTCTAAAATAGAAAGAAGATTACAAAAAGGGTGTTGCCTAAAGTCCAAACAATATCTTCACAAAATGCATACTAAAGCACACTCCCCAAGCTCTCACCAATGATCGACTAAGCCAGCTTAGAAGCGGCGCCACTAGAACCTGAGATACACATCAACACCAAACAAGTGTTAGGCCAAAAAGTCTAGTGAGTTTGTACAA
This sequence comes from Arctium minus, assembly GCA_954870635.1. Taxonomy (NCBI): domain Eukaryota; kingdom Viridiplantae; phylum Streptophyta; class Magnoliopsida; order Asterales; family Asteraceae; genus Arctium; species Arctium minus. Next base: position 50,150,327 of record OX941093.1, read on the forward strand.
GAATTAGCATATAAATCAAAGATACAATTCTTATCAGCAGTTAACCAAAGTTCATTAAATGTGGAGTCAATAGGGGAGACCCATAACACCAATCAAGTTCCACCCAAAGAGTCGATATACCTTGATGCCAACTACCACGAGTGACATCCGAAAGGCCCGGCACATCCGAGGACTACAACCATGGCATTACCCCGAATGGCGGAGGTCTAGGCACATACCATTACGGTAGCACCCAAGACTACATCCTTCTAGTGTCTACTGACTTGGTTCGTCCAACATAATCTATAGAATGTCTCAAGGCATATTATAACCAAGAATATCTCAATACCAACCATGGGTACAATATTACTATCCCAATAATTATAATGCCCAAAAATAAGACTAGCATGAGTATCCTTTTTAACCAAGTATGGGTGATATCATCAAATGGTGTCCCAAGTACAACTCATCAAAACATCAAGATATATGTACATTCCAATAGGTCATGGCAAGTTTCATAGAGATATATTTTCATAAAGAAACCACAATTACTTAGACATGAAGAATGAGCATTTTCCAAGTTATGATGCAAGATAATAACAAGTAGTAGATTAAGATGTGTATCTAGTTTTCACAAAAGTTTAGTAAACTCAAAATCTAGGTTTTGGTTAAAACCTAGAAAATAGGAACCCAAGAAGTTGCTAATGAAGGATTTGATGGAGGAGAGTGAGAATCTTGAAGAACACACCAATAAATGGCCTTGAATGAAGCTTTAATGATCAAAATAAATGGTTTACCAACAAAACCCTAGAAAATAGATGAGGTATGTGAAGAAGCCCCAAAAATCGCCCCAAGATGAGTTCTCCCGTTTTTGAAAAGTGAAATTGTGGAAATGAAGCATCAAAACTCAATTTTAATCAGCAGTTCAGGCTACGCGGGCGACAATGCCCAACGACTTTGCCCCTGGCATTGTCGTCGGGGCATTGTCGTAGTCTCACCACCACACACGGTACACAGCCAGCGACTATGCCCAACGACTTTGCGTAAGGGCATTGTCGCCGATGTCGCCCACCACCTGCAGGGCCCGATTTTCTTAACGAAAGGTAACTTTTCACGCGCGACCGCATAAATAATCAAGGCAGGATTACAAGGATCGCAAAGGTAACATACACATAATAAAAGCCTCAGATAGAAAAGCAACTAAGATGATACAATTAACTTCAATTAAGCAAGTACAATGAAAAGTTTAACGGATTCCCAATACTTACTTGAAATCCGGGTGTTACACTACTTAATTAAGGAGTCAAAGGGATCATTACCTTAACTCGATCTTGAGTTGAAACTCTCAAGATCCAAACACAATCCTCTCCCCCTATATCAATTGATCGATACCTCAAACTATAGAAATAGAGCCTAACTATAAATCAAGATCACACTCTTAACCGAATATATATATATATATATATATATATCCTCTCTTGAACCCTGGAAATAACCTCACACAACACATCCAAAACTCTTGCTAATCATTGCAAGGTTAGAGCTTAATACTGCCAGACCCACACATCATCTCAACAATAGAAGTCGAGCACACCCATGCACCTGTAAATTCACATTGGCATTGGCCAGATGCTATTTTGAATTTACCTTAAATGAGAGTCCTCACTACCATTGTCATGATTCTCTATGATTAAGGTCTTTCCTAATGGTTTCTTATATCTCAACTGTGTTCCCTACTTCACAGTTTAAGTTTAGGCCCATCCAGTCACCTAAATCTCTTAAACTATGGCTCTGATACCATTTGTAACAACCCAAAATCCACAATAGCATAATTCTTAAAATAAAGCCAAATGGTCCCAAACATCAAGTCATAAGATAACAATATTCTCAAAGTAAAATAGCGGATACACACATCTACAACTGAGATATCTAGACTAACAATAGAAAATTAAGGTAATTGTCTATCTTGCCATCACCCCTAGCACTTCAAACCTTCTCTTTTCCCTTGGAAGACGCATCAACCACTCTTTTACCTGAAAATGGTTTTTAATTTTGAAAAGCGAGGGTTAGACCATGAGGTCTAGTGAATTCCCCCTCGAAAACAATTTAACAATTCAACAATAATTGTGCAAACCGCCATAAGGCCCTTCAATATGCAATTCAACAAAATCACGCCAAACTTGGGTATTTGCACAATGTTCATAGTCTCCCATCACCTCACCGTAATATCCGCAAACGGGGCCCCCAGTAGATCCCCATGGCCCCCAGTAGATGCCATTTCCGTGTCCAAAAGAAATAGATTCAAGGCACATGGTATCAGTATACTCCCAAAGAATATTCCCAATTCCAATGTACACTAATCCCATTATTCCTACTGTGTAACCTGACTCCATTAATATACCAATTCATGAAAATCACGTAAACAATATACAAGCATTAACAAACAACTTTATGTCACGTATGATTAAAACTTCCGTAGTTTCTAAACATGCCATCATACTCAATACCAATTTCAGTAATTAAAAACTTTGGCAAATCATTTCATATGCATAAAAAGTATTAAGGGAACTCACCTGCTCAGAGATCAAGTTTGAATTCTAAACACAACAGTTTAGGACTCATACTTTAATGTTCAAAGTAGATTTTGTACTCCGATGCATATAAAGATGATCAATCTTCAAGGGGGAGTACATTTTATACTTATGATAAATTTGTGAAAGAAAATTTTCTAGGGGGAGTTTGGATATTTGATTATATCTTGTTAATAATGACGAAGGCGGAATCATCACAGATGATGATAATGTCCAATCAAATCACAATAACAAAGCAATCAAGAACAATAAGAATCATTGAGGAAATCACAAGTGTATTGATGTCACAAATGATAGGTACATGGGTTTCTCTCTCAAGATTCTCTCAGAGTATTACAATCAAGGCTTAGTTACTTAGGAATACAACAAGGAAGAACCTATTTATAGGTCAACCAAAATACAAGGAAACTAAAGACAAAGTCAACATAAAATGATTTAAACAAAATACAATAACAATCTCCCCCTTTTAGATCATTTGATAAACTTGTTCTGGTCCCATCTTCTGAAACAGATTCTTCTGATCCCAAGGTGTGCTTCAAACCTTCGGATGTGCTCTCTAAACTCAATCTTCTTGTTGATCTCTTCAAGCATAACTTCCATGTTAAGAGACTCAACTAACCTTACACCTTAATTCTTTCTGAATCTTTCCTGCTCTGACGAAAACAATTTATCTTCAAGCACTTTTCGCACATACTTCAAAGTACCATCTGAATACTTAGCCAATTCTGATGCTCTCATGAACTGCTTCTTATGAGACTTGGTGTTTACATACATCACACCCAATTCTGGATATCTGGAGATCTAAAAAGGCTCTAGAACTCTGATCTTAGGATGGTTGAAGTTTGGTGCCAGCAGGTTTACTCTGTTCTGATTAGTTTCAATGCCAAGCTGAAAGTCAAATGTGTAAGCATTATATACACTCCTTGTCATGAATCTTTTGATAGCATCCAAAGCATAAGCAACAGCCTGTGTCCTCTTTCTCTTCATCCTGTCTCTGAACTCATTCACAATAAACATAATGTCTGAGAAGTTCAAGTTATCAAAATCAGCTTTTGTAAAGGTACTGATCTTCATATCTCTTCTTTGAACTGTGAACTTTGGATAGTGAACATTCAGAATCTTGCACATGTGAACATTTTGGACCTGAAAAATCTCCTCTTTTGGCAACTGGGGAAAGTCTGCTTTGAGTCTTCATAAATCTGATGTAGTTGGCCTGATAAACCTTATCTCTGTCTCCAACACCATAGAAATTTCCTTCATCAATTGGCTGCAGAGATGAGACAAAGATTTTGGTTGTCTCTTCCAAGAATGGTACTTTGAGTGACTTTCTGATGATCTCAATGAACTTCAAATAGTCCCCCTCAATATCATAGCCTGTATAAGGAATAGAACTAACTCTAACATCTCCCTTGAAAGTAACTTTCCCTATGTCACTGATTTCATAAGAGATGAGCTCTTCTGCTTGCATTGTTTCAAGTTATGGACCATGAGCTTTGGAAAATTCTTTCACTTCCATTGGAGTGACAAAAACAGGATTTGGTTTTAGCTTTATAGAGGCTTCAACTGCACTTAGTATCTTTGGACTATCAGGGTTTCGAATGTAAGGAAGTGTATTGTCTTTGGCTCTGGTTGCTTCTTCTTCCTCTTTTCTTAGTTCAGCTTTTGCTTCCCGGATTATTTGCCTTTCCTCCTTTTCTCTTTGCTTTCTTTCTTTGTTCAGCTTATTTCTAAAGTCTTGAATATCAATAATAATTGGCCTATCTTCTTCAAGATCTTTTGGTTTGGGCTTTGAAGTAGGAATTCTTGACCTTTTGGACTTCCTGGGCTTGTCAACTTTTGGTTTTTGCTTGGGTTGAACGGCTGGTTCTTCAGAATCAAAATCTTGGGTTGAACGGCTGGTTCTTCAAAAATGAAATCTTTCTAAAAATGAAAACTTTGACTTTCCCAAAATAGCAACTTTCCAAAATTGACTTTTTAGCACAAAATCAGTATTTTTTTTAAAAAAAGTTTTTTTTGGACTTTTCAGATCTTTCAATTATACATACACACTTACAGACTTTTGCATTAAGCCCCCCCTTGAAGTATGCACATATCTTAATTTCTCCCCCTTGATTTTTGCTGGTAAGCACAAATCATGAAGTACGAGTCCTGATCTGATGTGATCAGAAGTCATAGTCCAAAATGCAAACCTGTAAAACAGATAAAGTTTTTGGTACTCATTGAACATGAGTCCAGGTTTGTTAATAATATCCAGCTTTTTGAAATTGAGTAAATGAATTACAAAGACTTACCAAATGTAAAGAAATGCTCCCCCTCAAAAATATAAAGAATGATGTATCTATTCATTAAGGTTCAACATACCAAGTTTGCTGACTAGAAAATTAAATCTCTTTTCATCAAGAGGTTTAGTAAACAAATCTGCAACCTCAAGGTCAGTTGAAACAAAATGCATTTCTACATCACCTTTTTCAACATGGTCTTTAATAAAGTGATACCTGATATCTATGTGCTTCGTCTTTGAGCGCTGCATAGGATTTGATGTAATTGCTATTGCACTCTTGGAATCACAATAGATTGGTACCTTATGGAATGTATATCCATAATCTCTCAGCTGGGTTCTCATCCACAGAACCTGTGAGCAGCAGCTTGCAGCCGCAACATATTCCGCTTCAGCTGTAGACGTGGATAAACAATTCTGCTTCTTTGATGACCAACTGACCAGCTTATCTCCTAGATAGTGACATGCTCCTGATGTACTTTTCCTATCTAATTTGTTTCCTGCATGATCTGCGTCAGTATATGCTGTTAATTCAAACTTAGAATCTTTTGGATACCAAAGACCCATATTTGGTGTGCCTTTGAGATACCTCAAGATTCTTTTTACAGCAGAAAGGTGTGACTCTTTGGGATTTGCCTGATACCTTGCACAAAAACATGTTGCAAACATAATATCTGGCCTACTTGCTGTCAAATAAAGAAGAGATCCAATCATGCTTTTGTACGTATGTTAGTCTACTGATTTTCCGGAGATATCAGCATCCAACAAACTGCCAGCTTGCATTGGAGTCTTCATGGGTAAAGTAGAGTTCATGTCAAATTTCTTCAACATGTCTCTGATATATTTAGCCTGATTTATAAAAATCCCTTCCGGGGTTTTCTTAACTTGCAGGCCTAAGAAAAATGTGAGTTCACCCATCATTGACATTTGAAAACGCTTTTTCATGATATTTTCAAATTCTACGCACAATTCTTGTGAAGTAGAGTCAAAAATTATGTCTTCAACATAAATTTGCACAAGTATGAGATCTTTACCTTTCTTTTTGAGAAAAAGAGTAGTGTCGATTGTACCTTTCCGAAAACCTGACTCGGTTAAGTAGACTGAAAGTGTTTCATACCATGCTCTTGGCGCTTGTTTTAATCCGTACAGTGCCTTATCAAGAACATAGACATGATCTGGGAACTTCGGATCCACAAAGCCTTCAGGTTGACTCACATAGGTGGCGTTTGTTTTTTAAGAGGTGCTGAAGTCTGAAGTCTGATTTCACTTCTGATTTTTAAGTGGTGGTGCTGAAGTCTGAAATATGAAATAATAAGACTGTTTGTTTTTGTAAACTGATAAACGTCTGAAATCTGAATCAAGTATTTTTAATTAAATTATACTACCATTTGATGGTTTCATTTGCCTCACTTTATTCACATGAATGAAGACATACAAATCAAGTGGAATTCAAGAAAATCATAAGAACAAATATTAGATGAACCACAAACGTCCAAATCCTATCAAAGTACATCGGTTGATCAGAACAAATTGAAAATATGAACAAAGTTTCATAATAACGAAAATCAATCTCCGTTTACATTCCGTGCTATTAAAGTAGCAATTGATACAAAAATACTTTTCTTAATTTGTATTTGAGAAGCATTGAGTCCTATTAATTTGTACTTCTATAATTCCAAATGTTCTTGATACAATCTCTCTTCCACCAACTGGCACCAAGAATAAAAAAACCCACCACTGCTCCAAAACTCACCCCCACCATCAACCAGCTTCAAGAAATGGCCGATTTCCACAAATGGGTTTTACACGAAAAGATTGGTTCTTGAAAGATAAGAAACAATCACAATCTTCATACCACAATTCTTTCATTTTGGTTCTTATAAAGTCCTTAAAGAAAATAAAGATTTCTTGAAAATATGAATTTCCTGAAACTCCATCTTCAATTGCATGTTATTTCACCTAATTCATTCACAATCAACTAAAATTTACAGCTCTAAATTGCACCACAATATCTTCCACCTGAGCATAACATCCTTTCATAAAAGAAGGATTTCTGGAATAACCCACCTTCTCTTCCACCAAGAACAAAAAAACCCACCATCCCTACAAATTCAACCAGGGACGAACCAGGGACGAAAAAAATCTGGTCGAACTACAGGGACGATGTCAACACGTATTTGGTCTCGATTTGGGTAGAAATCAACACAGGAGATAGAAAAACCAATAGAAAAAATCGAACCACAAGGATCGATAGAAAAAATGGAACCATAGGGATCGACTGAAGAAGAAAAAATCGAACCTTGAGAGCAATGATGGATTCTTCAGAATAACCTCCATTGAGAGCAGCGATAGAAAAAATCGAACCACAATGATCGACTGAAGAAAAAATCGAACCACAGGGATCGAATGTGGGTCAATTTCGAAGGGAAATCGATGGAGGGTGAGTCGATTTTGAGAGCATCGATTATGAGTTCGGTCGATTTTGAGTTCAATCGATGGATTCTGAGGGGAAATCGATCGATTCTGAAGTCGATTTTGAGTTCGGTCGATTTTGAGGTGGATTTTGGGAGGAGGCGTGGAGGTGTGAAAGACTGAAAAAAAATAAGTGATATGTTTTCCACTTATTCGGTCAGTGAAAAACCAGTGTTAAGTGGATCTGAATCAGTGGAAAAAACAAACACCCTTAATTGGTCTACGTCTGACCGAAAAAGTGATAAGAGGAATTTAAGTGCTTATTTCCAAAAAACAAACAAGGCCATAGACTTCTTCATGAAGAATGCCGTTGAGAAAAGCAGACTTCACATCCATTTGAAATACCTTGATATTCTTGTGTGCCGCATAAGCAAGAAAGATCCTAATGGCTTCGATCCGAGCAAACGGTGCATATGTTTCATCGTAATCAATCCCTTCTTGTTGATTGTAACCTTTTGAAACCAGCCTTGCTTTATTCCTCACGATAATTCCAGCCTCGTCCTTTTTGTTTCGGAAGACCCGTTTTGTGCCAATAATGGATATGCCTTTGGGTCTTGGTATCAATCTCCACACGTTGTTCCTTTTGAACTCATTTAGCTCATCCTGCATTGCATTAATCCAATCTAGATCCTTTAACGCTTCTGCTGGCTTCTTTGGTTCAATACTGCTCAGAAAACTTGAAAACATGCAGAAATTTGCAGTTGTTGGTGGAAAAGCAGATCTGGTTGTCACTCTAGCAGACGGGTCACCAATAATGTTTTCTGGAGGATGGTTCATTGTCCATCTATGTGAGCTTGGTAAAACATCAACTTCTGTTTGATTATTAGAGGAATCAAACTCATCTTGTATTGCTGGTTCTTCAGGAGTTGAAGTGATTGAAACTTCTGGTTCTTCTGAAGAAGATAAAATTGGACTTGATGTGCTTTGCAATGGAACAACTTCTTCTGTTGGAGTTTCCAACACATTCTCTTCAGGTGTGATAGATGTAGATGAAACATCTTCATTGGTGGTTGAAGTTGTGTTGTCTGAAACTTCTTGAACTTGACTAGTAGAAGCTTCACCATTGTCTTCAGAGGGTCCTGATATATCTGTAGTGGTAGTAGAATTATCAGTAGTAGGTATATCATTATTACCTTGTTCGTTCTGAAAATCATCAAAAGCATCATAAAACAGTAAATCTAAATCTGATTCAGTCAAGGATTTAGAAATCTCAGTCTGTTTTGAAGCAGGTTCCACACTGGTTGATGTGGAAGCTTTATCACTAGATCCAAGTTCTGAACTGCTTTGTTCAGAAATTCTTGTCTTCGTTTCATCAAAGGACACGTTGATGCTTTCAATTACCGATCTCGTTCTTGTGTTGTAAACTCTGTATGCTTTGGAAGTAAGTGAGTATCCAATAAAGATTCCCTCATCAGCTTTCTCTTGAAATTTTGCTAGATTTTCTCTATCATTCAGCACATAGCACCTGCATCCAAACACACGAAAGAATTTAACATTTGGTTTACGACAATTAATAATTTCATAAGCAGTTTTATTTAAACGCTTATTAATAATTGTCCTGTTTTGTGTGAAACATGCAGTTGCTACTGTTTCAGCCCAAAGAAAATGTGGTAGACTGGAATAAACAAGCATTGATCGTGCAACTTCTACCAAAGTTCTGTTCTTCCTTTCCACAACACCATTTTGCTGTGGTTTCATTGCAGCTGATAAGTTGTGTGAAATGCCGACTGAATCCAAATATGATTGAAGAGTTGAATTCTTGAATTCAGTGACATTATCACTTCTGAGTTGTTGCACTTTACTTTGAAGAAGAACTTGTATTTTCTTTATGAATTTGATGATGAGATCTGGAGCATCCGACTTTTGTCTCAAAAACTCTAGCCACGTATATCTGGAGTATTCATCAACCATGACCAGCATATACTTCTTGCCGTTTATTGACTGAGTTCTCATCGGACCGTACAAATCCATGTGAATAAGTTTCAAGCACCTTGAACAGTTAGATAGAATCTTCAACTTGTGAGAACTTCTTTTCATCTTGCCCTTCTGACATGCCGAACAAAGAGAGTCTTGTTCTATTTTCAGCTCTGGAAGCCCGGTGACAAGATTCTGAGTCCTCAACTTGTTCAATTCTCTGAAATGTTGATGAGAAAACCGACGATGCCATAACCAACTTTCATCTACTGAAGCTTTTGAGATAAGACACACAGGTTTTGAAGCTTGTAGAGTTGGAAAATGAACACCATAAAGTAATCCCATTCTTTCTCCTTTGATTAACTTTGTGCCTGACTTATCCTTGATATAACAAAAGTCTTCATCAAATTCCACTTTACACTTCTTCTCGGTGAATTGACTGATGGAAAACAAATTGTACTATAACCCCTTGACATACAGAACTTTAGAGATAGAGATCATTCTGTTCTTGAGAACACCGTATCCTCTGACATAACCATTCATCTTATTCCCAAAGTTAACTGTTCCTGCGTAATGTTCTACATAATCGTGCAGCAGGTGTTTGTAAGTTGTCATGTGTCTCAAGGCTCCTGAGTCTATAATCCACACATGACAAGCCTGCAAAAACAGTTACTTCAACTTAGGTACCCATATAAGAATGGGTCCTTTCTTGTTAGTAGCATTCTTATCTTTTGAACTTTTGCTTTTTACAATTTGTGCATTAAGTATATCTTTAGGAATCCATCTTTGCACATATCGTAATTCAGCAACTTTCTTTAACTCAACTTTTTGATTTTTAGACTTTACAGTATAAACTTCAGCTTTTGATTTATCAGAAGAAGAAGTAGAAGATTTAATGTTTTTCAAATGGACTTTTCTTCTTTTCTGTGAGAATTTAGGTTTAAGAGAGAATGAACTTTCATAACAGAATGAACATTGCAATCTAGTAGAAGCTTGTGTCAACAAATCAATCTTTGAAAGAAATTTTGATTTATTAGAACTTTGTTGACATTTATTACAAGCTGGAGCTACTCTATTACATGCACTGTCATGAGTAGTATTCAAAATCTCTTCCACCTTCTGATTTTCTTTGGACACATTCTTCTTCAGTAAGCAATCTGAAACACAATCAGAAGTCATATTAGTCAAATCAGAATTTAAACATACTTCTTCAGATGAAACAGGTTCTTCAGAAAGAATTTTGTCATTTACCAGCTTAGAAGAACTAGAATTTGAATTATCAACTTTCTTTTTCAAGTCAGAATTGATTAATTTTTCTTTTATTATATCTGACGATAGAATAGATAGATCTTTGACATACTTAGATATTTGACTTTCAAAGATTTGACGTTGATGAGCAAATGTGTCTCTTTCAATTATCAGGATTTTTTCAAATTCAGAGACTTGCTTTGAAAGTTGCATACATCTAAGTTCAAGATCTTTCTTTTCTTGGAGAGTTTTCTTTTCAAGATCAGCTTTTTGATTTTGTAAGTCTGAAATTTCTTTTTCAAGAACAGAAATTTTGTGTAAAGCTGCTTGATATTCAAGATCAAAACTCTTAGAAGTCATTTATGGAACAGGTTTGTTTAAAATTAAAGACTTTTCATTTCCATCTACTATAATAGGACATGTAACTATTATTTCAGATGAATCAGAAACATGTGATGTAGTATGAATCTCATTTTCTTTTGGAAAGATATTTTCAAATTCAACAAATGTTTTCTCTTTATTTTCATAAGAAGAATTCAATTCGTCGTATTTAAAATAGACATTTTTGAGACCTTGAGATTCATACTTCATCTTATTTTCAGATTTATCTTTAACAATAGGTTCTGTTTCTATTTTAGTTGATGTATCTGAAACAGTCTCTGTTTTAACAAACGTCTCAAGGATTTGTGGAACTAAAATAATAGGCTCCAAATCATTTTTGTTTAAATTGTAAAGTTTTTCTGGTGCCTTCTTTAAAACATCCACATCTGAAAGACCTAGACCAGGCTTGGCCTTATAAAATTTGTTTTCCTTTTGACCGCTTGTTAAAATTTTTAGAGTTTGTTCAGTTTGACCTCTTTTGAGAATTAATTCTTCTAACTCTTTTATTCTGGTATATGCCTCAATTCTGTCTTTCATAACAAGTTCATACTGAAGAGTTAAGTCCAGTTTCTGATCTTTAAGAGTTAAAACTTCTTTTTGCAAATCAGATATTTCATTTTGAATCTTTACTTTGTCCATTTTTCAAGCATTTTTCTCTTCTTCTTTATCTTCTGATAATGTTTTGTATAACAAAACTTGATCTTGATGTCCCTGTATGATGAATTTTTGTTCTTCAAGTTTATCTTTTAGTTTCAAAAATTCTGAATTCATTTGAGTTAGTTGGGACATCAAGTTCATCAACTCTTCATTTTCAGAAGAGTCAGATTCATCAGACATTGAATTTACCTCAGTATCAGACTCTTCCTGTAAATGAGCCATGAGGTTGTAGTGGACCTCAGTCAGGTTTGCTTTTACTTCACTTTCCTCCTCATCTGAATAGTACAACCAGATTTCATCTTCAGCTTTCAGAGCTTGCCCTTTTTCAACAAACTTTGCAAGTTGAGCTTTCTTCTTGTAGTACTCATAGTTCTTCACCTTTTTCTCGGGACAATCTCTAGAAAGTGACCTGACTTTCCACAATTAAAGCACTTGTCTGACTTTTCTTTCTTTTTTTCTTCCTTCTTTTCCTCTGTCTTCTCTTCCTTCTTTTCTTTCTCAATCAACAATTTACCTTTGAATTTACCTGACTTGTAACCATCATGCTTGGGTTTGCTGTAGAATTTATTCTTTGCAAACTTCTTATGAAATCATGTAGTTAACAACGCCAGTTTTTCTGTGAAAGCATGTAACATCCGTAAATTTCTAAGGTAAGTATTTGTTCCCTAATACTTTAATCGTGTTTATCTGAAAATATGAGTTTTTATATATGCATATGATAATTATTATGGGACTAAGATGCTATCTGATTAATATAATAGTTGCATGTGTTTAGACCTCGCGCTTATTTTCGAAATTTGCTAAGTTTTCAGGCTGGGATGAGCTTGGCGCGATAGTGCCATCGCGATAGTGACATTATCACTATCGCCGGGCACAATCGCCAGGATTGTACCGAGAGTGGGAGGAGTCTCGCGATAGTGCCACCGCGATAGTGACATCGTCACTATAGCCAGGCATACTCGTCGGGCTTGTACCGTAGGGGTGGAGAACTCCGCGATTGTGACAAGCGATAGTGCTATGGCATTATCGCCCGCGTGGTCTGGTTGTTTTAAAAACGCTTTGGCAGTCTTATTTCTTACATTAACACTTTACAAAAACGGGAGAGCTCTTCTTGGAGGCGATTTTTAGGGTTTCATCACCTACCTCATTCAATCTAGGGTTTTGGGTTGTTGGGAGCATTAAGTGGTCATCAAGCTTCATCCAAGTGTCCCCTTTGAAGTGTTCTTCAAGATTCTCATTTCTCACCTTCAAATCTCATCTTCTCCAACTTCTAGGGTTTCCATATTTTCTAGGTTTTGGGTTCAAAACCTAGATTGTGAGTTTACTAACCCTTTGTTAAAACTAGATACACATCATAATCTCCTATTTGTTACTTTATCTCTATGTGTTCAAATGTTTGGGGATTCTTCATGATAATAGTTGGAAGATGCATTTATATATGGGTGATTTGCCATGATTATTGTTATATGTATCATTATTTGGGATTTATCTCATAGATACATAATGTGGGTACCTTGATATGTTAAATGTATGCATATATGGGCATGATGATGATTCTAGTTGGAACACCATTTTGGTGATATGTTTATATGTATGATGAGCATGATTTACATCGGGTCTTTTGTTAGACATCATGAGGATAAGGTGGTAATATTATACCCGTAGTTGGTATTGAATTATGTGGGTTGAAATATACCTAAAGGACCCCTTATAAATGTTATGTGGACGAACCAAGTCAGTACACTAGGAGGATATAGTCTTTGGGCGCCACTGTGATGGTATGTGCCTAGACCTCCGCCATTCGAGGAATTTTCTTAGCGATAGTCTTCGAATGGGCCGGGCCTTTGGGGTGTTCCTTGTTAAGGGCATCAAGGTATATCGACTCTTGGGTGGGACTTGATTGGTGCTATGGGTCTCCCCTATTGACTCCACATTTGTGGAACTATGGTTAACTGCTGTTAAGAAATATGTCTGTTCATGCATGCTTATTATTGTTCAACTCACTAGGCTTTTTGGCCTAACACTTGTTTGGTGTCGATGTGTATCTCACGTTCTAGCGGCGGCGGTCTTAAGCAGGTTTAGTTCCATTGGGGTGAGAGCTTGGGGAATTACATATGGACGCGTTATACTTTTGGATATAGACCGTTTGGGTATATAGATGACAACCGTTTTTGTAATCTATTTTCTAGATGTAGAAATTAGATTAGTTGGTTGTTGTTCTTTGTCCGTTAGATTACAATTGTGATTAAACAGGTTATTTAAATATATATTCCCCACTTTTGGGAGGCTCTTGCTATGGCAATTTTAGTATACCTCATGTTCGTTTTCCGGATTTTTGTTATCCCTATTTTTAGGGTGTTACAAGTTGGTATCAGAGCTTTAGTTTAAGTGAACTAGGTATTGTTTAGCATATCTAGACTTAAGCTTTAGACTTTATGACTTCACTGTCCACTTGGGGTAGGAATCCTAGGTGGGGAGAGCGTTAGGATTACGGAATTACTGTAATTGAAAGTTGTGATGATGGTGACAAGAATACTTGTGTATGGTTCATTCATAATTTCACTTAGCTACTGCTATTATGAATGCATTGTTACGTGAGCATACTTGGTTTACTATTATTATGATAATTGATGAAAGTAGTAGTACGCACAATGAGTTCAACTCGCTTAGTCTTTTCTCAATCTATTTCTCGTACGTGCATGACAGATTTTAATGGTAAACACTCGAAGTAGATTACCGGACATGCCAAAAGGGCAACCAGAAGTGGAATCTGCAACAGTACGACCCCCGGTGGGGGCAACCTCCGATGACATACCTATACCCAGAATCTTGGCAGGAGGGCCTGAGCACATTCCACGCCGGAACCTCAACACAGGTGACGCCATCATGGAGGAATTTACTATGGAGACCCGGCTTCGGGATAGCATGATGTTGTCCATGAATGCGGATTTGGCTCAACAACAGTTGGCCATGACTTCGGCCATGACCCAACAGCAAGAGTTTTTCATGAAACTTCTAGAGGATCGAGACGTTAGTAACCGTCAACCCGAGACTATGGCTGAAAACGTTATTGTGGGGTCGGGTGGACCGAATGTGGTAACGGTTGAAGAACCATCCGCTGAGGGAATCAGATCGAAGACTAAAGGGTGTACCTACAAGACGTTTCTGGGGTGTCACCCTAAGGAGTTTGCGGGTTCAGACAACCCGGTTGCTTGTATGTACTGGCTCAAGGAATTAGAGATGGCCTTCGAGTCCAGTGAATGCGATCCTTCTCAACAGGTCAAGTTTGCTTCTCAGCTACTTCGGGGAGAGGCTCTGATTTGGTGGAACCTCATCCGATCCTCCCTCACCCCGGAAGTTCTGGATAAGCTAACTTGGACGGTGTTCAAAGAGAAGATCATGGACAAATACTGCAGCGAGCGGTCGTTGGACAGGTTGGAGCGGGAGTTCCAAGATCTAAAGAAGGGGAATATGTCAATTGTTGGATACTCCAATATCTTCTTGGAGAAGCTAAACTTGGTGGGACATCTAGTCCCCGACGAAAAGTCGAAGATGAAAGCATATCAACAGGGTTTACCGGCCGGAATGCGAACGGATGTAAGGAATGCTAAGTGTTTGACTCTACAAGAGGTTATCGAGGAGTCCTTACTCATTGAGGACGACATCAATTCGGAAAGGGATGAGAAGAGGTACGTTGGTGAGAAGCAGAAGTGGGAGGGGTGCGCTGTAAGGACTCCCTCCGGTCCAGCTGGGTGTAGCAAGTGTGGTAAGAAAAACCACACGACTCGAGAGTGTTCCCTCCGTGGGGCGGTTTGTTATGAATGCGGAGATCCGGGGCATATGAAGCGAGAGTGTCCAAGGCTGGTTAGAGGAGGTGGTGGAAATTCTGTGGGTTCGACGGCTAGGGTCGAGCAACCATCACGGGCACCGAGTCGAGCTTTCCGGATGACTACCGAGGAGGCAAAGGAGACCGCGGATGTTGTTTCGGGTACGTTTCTAGTAAACTCCATGCCTGCTCGTGTCTTGTTTGATTCGGGTGCTACATGTTCTTTTGTGTCGGATGCTTTCTGTAAACGATTCACCACTCCTATTAGTGTTCTTCCCGATGCGTTAGTAGTAGAAATAGCTAATGGAGATCAAGTGATCATTCGTGACCGTTTTTGTGATTGCACTCTAGAGATCGACGGAATTTCTTTCGGAGTAGATTTACTACCTATGGCTATAGGAGGGTTTGATGTAGTCATAAGCATGGATTGGTTAGTGAGGCATAAGGCGGACATCTTTTGCTCCAAAAAGATGATCCAAGTACCATTGCCGGAAAATGGGGTGGCAACCATTTATGGAGAGAAAGGAAAGAGGAATAATCCTATTATCTCATCTCTTAAGGCTCGCAAGTTCTTAGCGAAGGGTTACCCTTCGTACTTGGCCTACGTTGTGGACGCGAAGAAAGAAAAGAAGTCGGTGGGAGATGTGGAGGTAGTGCGAGATTATCTAGAAGACTTACCCGGATTACCGCCGGAACGGCAAGTGGAGTTTCAGATTGACCTCACACCGGGAGCGGCTCCGATAGCTCGTGCTCCATATCATTTGGCACCGACAGAAATGAAGGAGATGATGACGCAACTTCAAGAGTTGTTGGAGAAGGGCTTCATTCGACCAAGTTCGTCACCTTGGGGAGCACCGGTTTTGTTCGTGAAGAAGAAATATGGATCCATGCGGATGTGCATAGATTATCGGGAGTTAAACAAAGTCACGGTGAAGAACAAGTATCCTCTGCCTCGTATCGATGATCTTTTTGATCAACTCCAAGGGGCGGGATGTTTCTCGAAGATTGATCTTCGGTCCGGTTATCATCAAGTGAGAGTGAAGAACGAAGATATTCCGAAGACGGCTTTCCGAACGAGATACGGTCATTATGAGTTCTTGGTTATGTCGTTTGGCTTAACCAACGCTCCGGCCGTATTCATGTATTTGATGAACCGTGTGTGTCGCCCATTTTTGGATAAATCCGTGATCGTCTTCATCGACGATATTTTAATATATTCAAGGGATGAGTCCGAACATGGAAGACACTTACGGGAAGTATTAGAAGTTCTAAGAAGGGAGAAATTGTTCGCGAAGTTCTCGAAGTGCGAATTTTGGCTTCAAGAAGTGCAATTCTTGGGGCATGTGGTATCAAAGGACGGGGTAAAAGTGGATCCGGCAAAGATCGAAGCAATGATGAGTTGGGAACCCCCAACAAGTCCGACGGAGATCCGAAGCTTCTTGGGTTTAGCGGGTTACTACCGACGTTTCATTCAGGATTTCTCAAAGACGGCTACACCGCTCACTTCCCTTACAAGAAAGAACGTCAAGTTTCTTTGGACCGATGCACAAGAGCAAGCGTTTCAGACGCTCAAGAGGAAGTTGTGCGAAGCCCTGATCTTGTCCTTACCCGAAGGATCGGAAGACTTTGTGGTGTATAGTGACGCTTCCAAGATGGGACTTGGGTGCGTACTAATGCAAAGGGGGAAGGTAATAGTCTACGCGTCGCGACAATTAAAAGATCATGAGAAGAACTATCCGACTCATGATTTGGAGTTGGCGGCGGTAGTTTTCGCATTGAAGTTGTGGCGACACTATTTGTATGGAACCAAGTGCACTCTTTTCACGGATCACAAGAGTCTCAAGTACATCTTCGACCAAAAGGAGCTCAACATGCGACAAAGGAGATGGCTAGAGCTTTTGAAGGATTACGATTGTGACCTACTCTATCATCCCGGTAAGGCTAATGTGGTGGCGGATGCATTGAGCCGAAGGAATCATGGCGATGGTGTCAAAATGTCCCTTACAAGGATCGATATGGTCACAAGTTTGTTGGAAAACATTAAGGCAAGTCAGGTGGAAGCACTTAAAGAGGAGAATCTCAAGGCCGAGGTTATGATCAAGCAAAATGAACTCTTAACAGAAGATAGTCGTGGACTCAAACTCTTCGAAGGGCGAATTTGGGTGCCAAAGATTGGGGGAAATTATGGCTTGCTTCTCGAGGAAGCACATAAGTCGAAATATTCTATACATCCCGGAAGCACCAAGATGTATAGAAACTTAAAGCTAAATTACTGGTGGCCGGTGATGAAGTTAAATGTGGCAAGTTATGTGGAGAAGTGTGTCACGTGCCTTCAAGTCAAGGCGGAGCATCAAAGACCGTATGGAAGTTTACAACCGTTGTCCATTCCCGAGTGGAAATGAGACAACATCACTATGGATTTCGTGGAAAATTTACCGAAGACCTTGCGTGGCCATGACACCATTTGGGTAATTGTTGACCGATTGACCAAGAGCGCGCATTTCCTTGCAATGCGGAAGACCTTGCCAATAGATAAGTTGGCTAAACTATACATCGACGAGGTGGTGTCAAGGCACGGAGTTCCGCAATCAGTAGTATCGGATCGGGATAGCCGATTCACTTTGAACTTTTGGGCTAGTTTGCAAAAGGAGTTGGGTACTCGACTGAATTTGAGCATGACGTATCATCCTCAAACGGATGGTCAAAGCGAGAGGACAATCCAGACTCTAGAAGATATGTTGAGGTCGTGTGTAATAGACTTCGGGGGAAGTTGGGATTCACATCTACCTCTAGTAGAATTCGCGTACAACAACAGTTACCATTCTAGTATCGGAATGGCACCGTTCGAGGCCTTGTATGGGCAGAAGTGTAGAACCCCGGTTTGTTGGTTAGAAGCGAGCGAAAAGCAATTCGTCGGGCCGTAGATAGTGCAAGAGACGGCGGAAAAGGTGAAAGAGATTCGAGAGAGGCTAAAGGCGGCACAAGACCGACAAAAGAGTTATGCGGACAAGAAGAGAAGGTCGGTTGAGTTTCAAGTGGGTGACCGGGTCATGTTGAAGGTGTCTCCGTGGAAGGGGATCATACGTTTCGGAAAACGTGGGAAACTTAGTCCTCGTTTCCTTGGACCATTCGTTATTTTGGAAAGGATTGGGTTGCAAGCCTATCGATTGGACTTACCACCGGAAATGGATGGAATACATCCTACATTTCATGTATGCTACCTTCGGAAGTGCCTAGCCGAGGAGGAAAGCGTTATCCTTTTGACAGAAATTCGGGTGGACAATGGGAATCGTTGCGTTGAGGAACCAGAGGCGATCTTGGAGTCAAAGGTAAAGAAGTTACGACATAAAGACGTAGTCATGGTTAAAGTCCAATGGAAGCACCATCGGGGTGCTAACATCACTTGGGAGTCCGAAGATGATATGAAGAAGCGTTATCCTCATTTGTTTGCTTAGAGTAAGATTTCGGGGACGAAATCCCATTTAGGTGGGGAGGATTGTAACATCCATAAATTTATAAGGTAAGTATTTGTTCCCTAATACTTTAATCGTGTTTATCTGAAAATATGAGTTTTTATATATGCATATGATAATTATTATGGGACTAACATGTTATCTGATTAATATAATAGTTGCATGTGTTTAGACCTCGCGCTCATTTTCGAAATTTGCTAAGTTTTCGGGCTGGGATGAGCTTGGCGCGATAGTGCCATTGCGATAGTGACATTGTCACTATCGCCGGGCACAATCGCCAGGATTGTACCGAGAGTGGGAGGAGTCTCGCGATAGTGCCACCGCGATAGTGACATCGTCACTATCGCCAGACATACTCGTTGGGCTTGTACCGTAGGGGTGGGGAACTCCGCGATTGTGACAAGCGATAGTGCCCATGGCACTATCGCCGGGCATTATCGCCCGCGTGGTCTGGTTGTTTTAAAAACGCTTTGGCAGTCTTATTTCTTACATTAACACTTTACAAAAACGGGAGAGCTCTTCTTGGAGGCGATTTTTAGGGTTTCATCACCTACCTCATTCAATTCTAGGGTTTTGGGTTGTTGGGAGCATTAAGTGGTCATCAAGCTTCATCCAAGTGTCCCCTTTGAAGTGTTCTTCAAGATTCTCATTTCTCACCTTCAAGTCTCATCTTCTCCAACTTCTAGGGTTTCCATATTTTCTAGGTTTTGGGTTCAAAACCTAGATTGTGAGTTTACTAACCCTTTGTTAAAACTAGATACACATCATAATCTCCTATTTGTTACTTTATCTCTATGTGTTCAAATGTTTGGGGATTCTTCATGATAATAGTTGGAAGATGCATTTATATATGGGTGATTTGCCATGATTATTGTTATATGTATCATTATTTGGGATTTGTCTCATAGATACATAATGTGGGAACCTTGATATGTTAAATGTATGCATATATGGGCATGATGATGATTCTAGTTGGAACACCATTTTGGTGATATGTTTATATGTATGATGAGCATGATTTACATAGGGTCTTTTGTTAGACATCATGAGGATAAGGTGGTAATAGTATACCCGTAGTTGGTATTGAATTATGTGGGTTGAAATATACCTAAAGGACCCCTTATAAATGTTATGTGGACGAACCAAGTCAGTACACTAGGAGGATATAGTCTTGGGCGCCACTGTGATGGTATGTTCCTAGACCTCCGCCATTCGGGGAATTTTCTTAGCGATAGTCTTCGGATGGGCCGGGCCTTTGGGGTGTTCCTTGTTAAGGGCATCAAGGTATATCGACTCTTGGGTGGGACTTGATTGATGCTATGGGTCTCCTCTATTGACTCCACATTTGTTGAACTATGGTTAACTGCTGTTAAGAAATATGCCTGTTCATGCATGCTTATTATTGTTCAACTCACTAGGCTTTTTGGCCTAACACTTGTTTGGTGTCGATGTGTATCTCAGGTTCTAGCGGCGGCGGTCTTAAGCAGGTTTAGTTCCATTGGGGTGAGAGCTTGGGGAATTGCACATGGACACGTTATACTTTTGGATATAGACCGTTTGGGTCTATAGATGACAACCCTTTTTGTAATCTCTTTTCTAGATGTAGAAATTAGATTAGTTGGTTGTTGTTCTTTGTCCGTTAGATTACAATTGTGATTAAACAGGTTATTTAAATATATATTCCCCACTTTTGGGAGGCTCTTGCTATGGCAATTTTAGTATACCTCATGTCCGTTTTCCGGATTTTTGTTATCCCTATTTTTAGGGTGTTACAAAGCAGCAATCTCATCTACTTCTTCAGGTTCAGCATCCTCATCCTCTTCCTCAGAACTGTCAGAAGAATCAACAATCTTTGACACCATAGGTTTTTCTTTTAATGGTTTGCTTGATCCAGATGCTGCTTTTAAAATCAATCCCGGATTCTGTGTCAGTAAAGCTAGAGAGTCTTCCACTTTCTTGTGCTTTTCTTTCAATTGACTCAGTTCTTTTGTAGCAGCAACTTGTTTCTTGATGACATCCTCATGTTGATTTAATGCAGAAAACAGATCATGTAGCTTTTCTTCATCCATGTCTTTGTTAATCTGCATCTGAATTGTATAAACTTCCCATTCTGGCTGAAGATTTTTAATAAACTTGAAATTTATCTCTGAATCAGATTTCTGAACTCCATTTTTCCTCAGTTCATTCAGGATGATGTTATACCTATCATAAGCATCCTTCAACGATTCACCATCCTTGGCCTTGAAACCTTCATAAGCAATAATGCTTTGGTTTCTTTTAGTCTTTTGAGACTTGGCCGATCCAAGAAACTGTTTCTCCAATTCATCCCAGATGTCTTTAGCTGAATCACGGCTGTCAACTCGGTTGAATATGTCGTTTGGAATTGCCATGATCAGGAAAGTCAGTGCATTAGCATCTCTTTTGACCAATTTCCTATCATTATCATTGTATTGAATTGGATTTTTAGCAACATTTCTTTCAGGAATTTCTGGTGTGGTTTCAGTTTCAGGAACCCTTGCTGCAGTGACATGAGGAAAATGGGGTCCTTCCAGAATAGAAGTCATCAAGGATTTATCTTGATTGTTCAGAAAGTTTATCATTCTCTTTCTCCACTGAGAATATTCATCTGCTTGAAGAACTGGAGGTTTGGATTTCGAACCCATGCTGAGTAGATCTCTAGACATGATTGTAACAGAAATGTGATTTGAACTGATCGTTCAAGAAGTGCAGATTACACTCGGTGTGTAAAATTCAAAACTGATCAAATTTGAGACAACTTGCAAAAATTGACTAAGGACTGAAACTCGCAGATCACGAAATAGCTTGAAACTCGCAGATAAAATGAATCCGCAGAAATAACTCGCAGGCCGAAACACGCAGACCGAAGGAACCCGCAGAACAAGAAGACTGTACCGTGCACGTTTTTGAAACTCGTAGAGGCTTACTCACGCGTTTTAGCAAACACGCAAGTAAACTCGCGATGGAATCTCGAAGAAACTCGCAGATCAAGGAACTAAACTCGCAACCTTTGATAAGCGCGTTCTATGAACTCGCTAAAAACGCCTTGCGCGTTTGAGACTGAATTCTTCACCTTGCGCGTTCTTGCGATAAACGTGCGCTTTTCACATAATCTGCGCGTTCTTGGGAAGAACTTGCGCGTTTCAGAGATCTAGCACGTTCTTGCGATAAACTTGCGTGTTCTTCACCTGTTCGATCAAAAACAAGTAAAACTTGATTTCTGATTCTGAAAATTACACAATTAGTCCACGAACCAAAACTAAACAAGATTACAACACTGAAATTTCAAAAGAAATAAAAAATTACAGTGATTCACTCGAGTTACAGTGTACGACTTTCACTATTCACGAAAACAACATTTTGATCAAATTGATCAATCTAAAGTACGAATTAGACTATGTGATCTGAATAAAAGTTGATCCAATGGATAAAACGTACACAATCAAATCAATTTCTTGATTTAATTGTACAAAAACAAGAAAAACACGGATCAAACAGTAACTTTCCAGTCCGCCAAAAATATTCCAAGAAAATTTTCAAATTTGATCTTCGATCTGCTCCTTCCTGTTCGCTCTGATACCAAATGATAATGTCCAATCAAATCACAATAACAAAGCAATCAAGAACAATAAGAATCATTGAGGAAATCACAAGTGTATTGATGTCACAAATGATAGGTACATGGGTTTCTCTCTCAAGATTCTCAGAGTATTACAATCAAGGCTTAGTTACTTAGGAAAACAACAAGGAAGAACCTATTTATAGGTCAACCAAAATACAAGGAAACTAAAGACAAAGTCAACATAAAATGATCTAAACAAAATACAATAACAGATGATTACCAAAATCATTTATATTTTTCAGGTTACAAAGCTATTTTAAGCAAAGTTGCTATTCTCGCCGCATAATATGTAACGACGGCTTCTGGATAATTCAGTTCAGAACCCGTACTTCAGTGTTTTTGATCTTTACTGAAGACTGAATGATCAATCCTAATCAGGAAGTTTCTGTTAATTGTTTTAGGAGGAGAAATTAAAAGATAAGGAGATTGATTTTTAACTGATATATCTTTAAGGGGGAGATAGGAGATATTTTTTTTGGTGCTAAAATGCTTGAATTTTTACAGGTATTGAAGAATAAATATCTGAGCTTTTGTCAAGGGGGAGCTTAGTAGATTACATTTTATTTTCCTGTTCTTAATTGAAGGGGGAGATAAAATTTTCTTTTTTAAGGGAGAGATAAGAATCTCACGTTCAATGTAAGTATTCTTGATTCTTAATCTCAACATATTTGAAAGAAGAACAACTTTCAGGTATGAAAATTGTTTTCTAAATGTTCAAACCACTTATTGTTCTCAAATGATTTTATGAATTTAGAAGTGCGATTTTAAACATTTTTCATATCAGTGCTTTAATGCTAAATTGACCGTGTGTTTCCAAATATCAATATTTGTGTATTATCTTTTCATATACTGTCAAGTATTCACACACACTGGTTCAGTACTTTCTATTGACTTTGTTATTACCACGTCTCATAAAGAAATAATTTTTCGGTGGTAATACCCTTGTTTGAATTTCACTATTGATTAAGTATCAGACATCATTTCTAAGTTTTGTGCATTCATTGTCAATATGTTTATATTTTCTCATATAAACAGATTCCAATTCTTTGATACCCCAAGCTATTTTTCATGATAGTTGATCTGATTGAAACAGTGCCAGATTCTCAAAACAATTCTCTTGATTTTATTTCATTCATTCAATTTCTTTGTTTTGAGATATCTTCAACATTCAAATGCTCAAATTTCATTCATATCTTTGATGAGTATACATCCATTTGACAGTGTTATCATACTTTGTGTTTATCTGTTAAAGTTAAATTGTTGAGCAACACTACTCTATATAGAACAAAATTTCATGGGATTCGTGTGAGTGCTTAAAAGAACTTCTATGGATTCACGTTAACCCGCGTTTCCTACCCAAGAAGTTATCCTACAGTGATTGAGGGGAGATGGGTCTATATCAAAGAGTGGGGGAGATAACTCAAAGGGTTGAGTTTTTCTCAGTGTGATGAGGTAAAATGGAACTGAGAGTTTGGTTAGAAGTGAGCTTAATGATTAAAAGAAAGAGGGTGTGAGAACAAAGTTAAAAGAATATCAGAACTCTGCACCAAACTTTTTCTGAGCCGGGCAACCACATTACTGATTGCATTAACCCCACCAACCACTCGTTTTTTTCTTAACAAAGAAATGTTTCATTTTCTTTGGGGATGCAGCTTATATGCTATCTGGTCTTCATTTGGAAGATTTGGATATTGAAAAAGAAGGAAATTTTCCCCACCTTCGCACCTCATTCATGCACATTGAGTCCGTGGAAAACTTGTTGTTGTCTCAACAATTTACACATTTTGAGCCTGTTAAAGCTTAAGTAGCTTCAATCATTCTACACGTGCACGAGCACACAAGTAATATGTTTTCTTGTCTTAACATTTATAGAAAATTCATTTGTGGTTTTTCAATGATTGAATGGAAGCCCTGGGGGAGTTAACATCAAAAAGCTCCTTTCCAAAGTACATTTGTTGTACTAAGTGGCTCCGTGCTACTTACAGGCATGCTAACCGTTTCATAAGTTGATTCAGGGTTACAATGCTTATTTTGTCTGAATTTAAAAAGATTCGGATAAATACATATATGAATTGACGGTTACTCATATCAGATGGAGATATTTTCTTCAGGGGAGATTGTTTATCATATTCTTTGGGGGAGATTGTTTATATTCATCATGAAGAGAATGCTATGTTCTTATATATGGGGGAGATGCTATCAAAGACGGTGTTGAAATTGATAAAGTTTTGACGATTCTGATGTCTCAAAATACATCAAAAAAGGGGAGAGAATTCAAAGTTCAATTTCAGAAGAAAGCAAAGTCAAAATGAAAGTTGAAAAGTGTGAAAGTTTGAGTTATTCTTTGTTAGATATTTGGGTGAGAAGATTTCAAAGATGTTTCTAAACATGATTGTGAAGAGTGTTTTTGATCCAAAGAAGGAGATAAAGAGATGTTTCAAGTGTTGAAGTAACATGCTTGTAAAGATAGAAAGTGTTTTTGTCAAGAAAAGGTGCAAAGCGGGAGATTTAAACAAAAAGAGAGTTCAAGAAAGTTTGTTCAAGCAATGAAAAGTTGAATACTTCAAAGCTGTGAAAGACATTAAGCTGGAGATTTTTCAAGAGAAAGAAGACCTGAAGATTCGTGTCAATTTTTTAAATCTTGAATCCAAAGGGGGGAGATTGTTAAGCCTAAATGTTGAATTCAAGATTAAAATGATTTATTTGTAATTGTTTGAAAAGTCTTTGTAATTGGAAAGTCAAAGATGTAAAAGTCAAAGTCTTGTTAAGTCAAAGTAGTTTGTTTTAAGTCTTGTAATTAGGAGGTATAAATAGGTTTCCTTTGTAATTAGTTTAGGTAGGAGCTTAATTGTAATATTCTAGTGAGAGGATTTGTAGAGAGAGAAATATTCTTGTAGAGAGAGAAAGTTCAAGATCTATGAAATAATATGAGATTTGTGATTGAATTCTTGATTTGATTGTTAAAAGTGGACCTATCAATAACAATACAACACACACACAAAAACTTACTTCAGAAAGATCGAGCACCTACAATTTGACTAAACATATCATAATTAAACTCGACTAGCTCTCAATTAAACCCCGACTAAAAAATCTACACCAAATTCCCCCGAGCTCCCGGTTCCCGACCTATCCAGGTTTTATTCCCGGTTCTGGTCTATTCGCGTTTCAATCCCGGCTCCCGGTCTATCTGGGTTTTGATCTCGGTCTATTCGAGTTTTGTTCTTGGTTCCTGCTTACGCGATATCCGGGATTGCACCCGGTCCCGGGTTTCTCCTCATCCCGGTAGATATGCTACCCGGGTTCCCGACTTCCAGGTCGGGGTTTAATCCGGTTTTTAAGGCGATTCCCGATACCTGGCCCTCGACCTCACAAGGAAAAATTGCTAGAGTTTTCCCTCTCCCCTTAATCGAATATCAACAAATATGACATAGCATCCTCAAAACGGAAGATTCAATCCTATCAAAATCCATCTCTTGGTTCATTAATTAAACCCATAAAACCCAAAACCTTGACCTCTTTGAAGCTACCATGGAGATGGTGAGGTTTTTCTCAAAGCTTAACCAAAACCAACAAGAACCAATCTCAAAACCTTTTTCTACAAGATTTGAATCCAATAATCAAAATGGATTATCAAAATCCCCAAACCATACTTTAATCCAATACCAAGCATAAAGATGAAGAATGATGATGCATACCTTGAAAATGGAGACTCTAAATCCCTTGATGCAACCCTTCCACCACACTTTCCAAATAGGGCTTTCTAAGTCTCCCAATTTCTCCTCTCTCTATATCAAAATCGTATGAGAACCAATGCAATGGAATAGAGGGGTTTCACTCTCTTTATTCTCTCAAATTGGCCTCAAGTCCCTGCATTTCCACATATTGCATTTCAGTCCCTAACTTTCAAAGAAATCATATTTTGTGAACCAGAATTATTACACTTAGAAGTTCTTCATATACTGTGGGATTCTTTGTCTGTCTTATTTTAATTTAATGTCTTTGCAAAAATAAATGCATAGTGTAGACTGAGATAAGCTTGCAGCACATGATAAGTATGCTAAATTAATATAACATTTATTTGGGAAGACCTACAAAGATTGGATCTATTTGAGAAGCTGGATCGGGGGTGTTTGGTAATTTTCTTTTACCATTTTCAAAATCTGGAAGTTCCTTTAATTTGAGCATGGTGTAATCTTGTTTCTATTGCCTAGGGTCAAGATGATGGTGATAAGGAGAAAAAGGGAGATGAAGACAATGGTGACGACCATGAACATGTACGTTTTCTATATATACGTATGTATGGTTGTCACTTTTTGGAGTTTTTTCTTGTTTAAAGTTAAAATACTTTGGTTGTCCTCTAGATCTTGTATAAATAGGGTCTCTAATGGAAATTGTTGAATAAAGATGCATATGTATATACATGAACTATGCAGAGCATTGATTTTGATGATGATGAAGATGATTTCAACATTACAGATGATGTTGGTGGTGGTATGCCATCTTTAATTCAAATTTGTAGTTTAACAAGAGGTTTTGTTTTGCGGATTTTGTACTAACTTTTATCACATGTTGTTGCAGATGAGTTGATAAGAGTGTTGAATGCACTAACACTGGAACATTAGTAATATGATCTAGTATGTTATTTTAAAATTTTGGACGAATGTATGGACCGGTTAAATGTTAAGAGTTTGTGTTTATGCCAAAAATCTCCCAAGGGAAATTTAAGGTAAATGTGGAGCTTAATCCAACCAAAGAAAGTAACTTTGATAACCGTATGACAATAATAAGATTAAAAATGAGACGAGAGAATTGGTGACGCGGAAAACCCCTAGAATGGGTAAAAACCGCGGATGAGTGTGAGTCGTTGTGCACTATGGACGTCAATCAGGGACGTCGTCCTTGTTAACAAGTGTTACAAATGAAATGTAATGTAAAACAATACAATAAAGTAAAGTCGGTCATGCGTCGTGTGTTCTTAGACTTCAGTCGTGCGTCGTGTGACAAACAGTAGTAGGCTTTATGAATTTCAAGATAAACTGAGTTAACTGGAGAGCGTAACTTGTGAGCTTGTAAGGTTTCAGAATCAGATGCCTGAATGTGAAGTTTAATCTTCATATTTATACTCCAATTGTCCGTTAGCAAGTCTTGAATGCATATCTTTAATAAAGTAACCGTTTGATATTGATGATAGCATCTGTTATATCCGTTGTTATTGGAAACGTCTTCCGTTATGATCTCTCATCATAAACGTCCTTGAAATCCTGCATTAAACATAATATAAAATATGTTGCAAATTAGTAACAGTAATCATGTCGTACGACTAACTTTGTCGGACGGATATTTGTTCATTTTAATCGAGGTCGCCTTAAAGGAAGGGCGTCGGTTATCGCTGGTCGTACGACGATAGACTGTTGGAATTTTTACCCAAACAGTTTGCCCCAAAATTTAAAATTCAAGCGGCAACTTTTTGAAATTTAAATTTTAAAATCAGGACACGTGTTATAAAAGAAACGCGAGTAGTTCAAATAAAACCGAATTGGTTTGTTTCTAGCTGGATAATGACGTCATTTCCTGCAAAATAAACGGTTAGACAGCTAATTTTGGACAGGTGTCATGCATTCGAAGGATGCACTCAAGTGGTTCGCCTGACACGGACGACTCGTGTCAATTGGCGATTCGATTTCTTAGCGATTCAGTTTCCAATTTTCAATATAAATAGGGATTGTCTTCAATCCTTTCCTTCTTTACGCTTACCTTCTTTAATACCTTATACCTCCGGCGAGATTTACTTTCCGAGCAATCAGAATCCCTTCCATTCTAAGTTCGAGGTTTAGAACGCTATTTAAGGTACGATTTTTCGTTCTTCCCTCTGTGTCGATTTATGCATAAGAAGTCCATAGCTAGAAAGCCTAGGAAAGCTTGGGATATTCTTAATTATTGGCGTGCGACTTTAAATATCCCGTATTTCCAAATGTCGAGCGAGCCTGTGAGCCTATATAGGGAGGAAAAGAATTTAGATTACTTTAAGAGTTTGGCCAGGCTTCCATATGAAATAAATCTGGTGTCGCCGGAAGATTTAAGGTCGGATGAAGTTCCGAATGGATATTGTGTTCTATATGAATATCCCTTCAAAATAGGGTTTACTTGGTTGTTTATTCCTTTGGTCAAGGCATTTTTAGATGCATTCGATCTAACACCTGGACAATTAATGCCTTAATTCTGGCGGATTGTCCATGTTATCGGACGTCTTATGGCCGACTGGGAGGTGCCGTTCAACGTGAACGATCTCCTGACTGCTTATAGCGTTCGACCGGATAATTATCACCGGTACATCTTATTCCCTCGATCGAAGGGAGACAACGTACTGGTGCATAATACCGCGGTGAACGACCGTGGTTGGAAACGTCAGTACGTTTTCCTCCAAGTGGCGTCTGTAAGCGATGAAGACAGCCAATGGTTATCGTCCGGATGGAACGAATCGGGTAGGTTAACTGTTTTTGTCGTGCGTTTTTAATATTTATTAATGATATCTCTATTTGTCTGGCAGCAATTGACTTTACTAAAGTGAAGCCAAACAGAGATTCTCTCAACAAGATTTAGAGGATCTTGGAAAGGAGTATTGTCAATCGTTCGTTTGCTGTGCGGTCGAACGACGAGGAGGACGAGGTTGTTTTTGTAGCTGAGGCGACGTCCGTCGAGGGTTCTCATCAAGAAGAAGAGAAGATAGAGAAGAAGGAAAAGGAAGAAGAAAGGGAAGAAGAGAGAGAAGAAGAAATGACCGGTAAGTCGCTCGACAATACCTTTCATTTGTATATCGTACGTCATTTCATTTTTTAACTTGCTCTCTTTTTTCAGAGGACGCAGCTGTAAAGTCGGCTGCCGTTAAGCGAGTCGAGCAACTGGAGCTCGCCCGCCAAGGGAGGGAGAAAACGAAGAAAAGATCTGCCCCCTTCCACGGGGGTAGATCCGAGACGTGTCCGAGACAAGCCTCGGTCCTCGCCCAAGAAGACGGGCGATGCCACTCTGTCGTCCCTTTCAGGGGCGACACCAGCGAAGGGAACCGTTGCTGGGGTCGAGCTTGGAGGCTCGACCAAGGCGACGAAGGATGCCCCAACAACGGGGGTGTCGGGCATTGAGAAGCCCTTTGCCGCACCTTCTTCTTCCTCTAAGAGTGAGGAGAAGAATAAGGAAAAAGTGGGAGAGACGATATTCAAAGCCACTCTCCCAGTTGACTTTATGGTTAATGACGTCCTTGAGAGAGACGTCATTTTTCCACACCTGGAAAAATTCCTCCTCCCGACTTTCTACGATCGGTACAAGGAATCTCGGGTTAAGGACACGGGGGCACATGCTGTTGGTCTCTCTTTCATGGTAAGTTTTACTTATTCTCCTTTTTCGTTGCTCGTTTTTTACTACTAATTCCTTTCCTTTTGTCGTGCAGGCTTTCCAATCTTGTCTGAGTTTCTACGCTCAGACAGAAGGTCTTAGGTCGTCCTTTCCTAACGTCAAGAAAAGGGCCGACGAGGCTCTTGAAAAGTAAAAGGTCGCCCTAGAGGAGGTCGAGGCTGAAAAAGCGAGGGTTGAAAACCTTAAAGCCGAACTCATCGATGCCCGGAGTCTACTAGAGATTTCGGATCGTGAGAAGGTCAAGCTCAGGGACCGTCTCTTTGATCTTGAGGCGTCTTCGACAAAGTTAGAGATCGAGAGGATTAAGGCTATTACCACTGCTGCTGTTTCTGCTGACGAGATCGTGACTCTGAAGAAGAGGGTTGAAGATCTGGAAGGTGACGTCAAGGACTTGGAGATGGAAAATAAGCAAATTGAGGCTTTTTCCCGCTTCACGGCCCGAGCTGCTTTAATGAGGCGTCACTTGAAGGGGAAGGATCCTATGGCGTCGGCCTCCGAAGAACTCAAAACTTACCTCGACACTGTCGGGACTGAGAAGGACCTGGATGAAGACGACGAATTGGAAGAGAGCGATGGCGTAGAAGAAGTGGCAGCAGAGGAGACCATCATCGCCCAGGGACAATCTGACGTTCCTCCTACTTAATTCCCTTTGAACCTATCACCTAGAGGTTGGCCGTTTGTGGTCGTCATTTATACTTGTTACTCAATATCTAATGAAAAAAGTATCTTTTGTTCGTCGATGCTCATTACTTGTTTTTATAATTAACCGTACGTCGAGAAATTTAAGTAGATGGACAACTACATTATATCAAACATTCAACCATACCATAATTTATAAAGAAATCAACTGAAACTTTCGATCGATCTTGGGTAATTTGTAATAATGGTTCTTGATTTTAAGTATTTGAACATCAAGTGTAGAATTTAACCTTTGTCGTCCATTAAAATTGAACATATACGTGTGATCACATGAGTTTTACTCGACACAAAGATTTTAAATAAGTCGTGCGTCCCTGCGAAAAACAACATTAGTGGGGTGGTCGTTGGTTTGACCAACGACCCTCCGATGCTTAAGTCAGTAATCTTTCTTAAGAAATAATCGAAGGAAATAAATATGAAATTTAAAAGAAATACCTCTTTAAATGAAATGCATTCCAGCTTCGTGGGATATCTCGATCGTCAAGGGTTTGGATTTTATAGGCTCCTTTACCCACAATGCTAGAGATTTGATAAGGACCTTCCCACTTAGTGGAAAGCTTACCTGCATTGACCTCTTGATTATTTTGAAATACTCGACGTAGGACATAATCACCTTCTTGAAAAATTTTGATTTGGACATTTTTGTTGAAATGTCGCTCGACCACTTGTTTCTGTGCCGCCATGCGAATGTGCGCAACTTCTCTAAGCTCTTCCAGAGCGTCGAGGTCATAACTTAGGTCGACCAAGTTATGCTCAACGGACGTATGTCTTGAAGTAGGTAGTCGTACCTCAATAGGTAACACAGCTCCACATCCATAGACTAAGGAAAAGGGAGTTTGTCCTGTGGACGTACAAGGTGTCGTACGATTAGCCCATAGAACGGAAGGAAATTCTTCCACCCACTTCCCTTTGGCAGCTTTGAGTCTTTTCTTGATTGAATTGATGATAGTTTTATTACTCGACTCGGCTAGACCATTCGACTGTGGATATCGAGGCGTCGATGTTACCAACTTGATGTTCCTTTCTTCACAAAATCTTCGCGTTCGATCACTGATGAATTGTGTCTCGTTGTCGGACGTTATTTCAGATGGAATTCCAAACCTACAAATGATGTTAGTCTGGATAAAAGAAACGACTTCTTTGTCCCGAACCTGGGAGAAAGCCGCTGCTTCGACCCACTTAGAGAAATAATCTGTTAAAACTAAAAGAAATACTTTTTGCCCAGGGGCAGGTGGTAGTTTCCCAACAATGTCCATTCCCCATTTCATAAAGGGCCATGGGATCAAAGTCGAGTGCAAGGGTTCAGAGGGTTTATGAGACATACCTGTGTGTTTTTTACATGCCTCGCACGACTGTACATACCTGATCGCATCTTGCCTTAGTGTCGGCCAATAGTAACCTTGTCGTGATATCCGGTTGGCTAGACTGCGACTTCCTGAGTGGTTTCCACATTCACCATCGTGCATATCTTGTAAGATTTTCTGGACTTGCGTCTTGTTGGTGATACATCGCAAATTCAGACCAGTCGAAGATCTTCGATATAATTGTCCTCTGATCATAACATACCTTGATGCTTTAAATCTAACCTTTCTTGCTTCCATTTTGTCATCAGGCAGTTGATCGTTCTCCAGATAATTTTTAATATCGTCCGACCAAGAGTTTTCTTCCTCATTTGGTGCGACTAAAATATTACCATCGTCTTTGATGGATGGTGTTGCAAGGTGAACTATTGGGATATTGTTGAATGTCGTTTGATTAAGTGTTGATCCCAAATTGGCTAATGCGTCAGCTTGAGTGTTCTGATCTCTTGGTACCTGTTCGATTATGAAGCGACTGAACTTCTTTGCTTCTTCCTTTACTATTTTATAATAAACAATCATCCTTGAATATTTTGCTGTAAATTCTCCATTAACTTGGTTAACAACTAGGGACGAGTCGCTCCGGACATGTAGTTGCCCCCAAGTCATGAGCAACTTTCATTCCTGCAATCAGTGCTTCATATTATGCCTCATTATTTGTTGCCTTGAAGTCGCACCGTATGGAGTACACTATTTTGCCCCCTTGTGGGGACTGTAGGACGACACCCAGGCCTGTTCCTCGTATGTTCGACGTCGAGCGTCCAAGTAGTGTCGTGCAAAGTTGCCACAATTAACTCGTTGGACG
Source organism: Arctium minus (assembly GCA_954870635.1). Lineage (NCBI taxonomy): Eukaryota > Viridiplantae > Streptophyta > Magnoliopsida > Asterales > Asteraceae > Arctium > Arctium minus. The sequence continues at coordinate 50,183,058 of OX941093.1, forward strand.
TCGTCGCTTCGTCTAATTCCGGACTGAAATCTGTAACAAAATCTGCCAAGACCTGTGATTTGATCGTCATCTTAGGTTTGAAATCCATATCATAATTGCTAAGGTAGATGCTCCATTTAGCTAGTCGTCCTGTTAGTTCAGGTTTTCTTAACACAGATTTTAATGGAAAGTTAGTTACCACAGTTATAGGATGCGATTCAAAATAATGCCGCAACTTTTTAGCGGCCATGACTAACGAAAGAAAGAGTTTTTCTATAGATGAGTACCTGGTTTCAGCGTCTAGTAGAGTTTTACTTACATAGTAGATTGGCAATTGTTGTCCGTCGGTTTCTCGTATAAGGACTGCACTTACCGATTTAATGTTGACGGCCAGGTAGAGTTGAAGAGTTTCACCTTTCTCAGGTTTAGAGAGGAAGGGAGGTGATGTCATGTATTTCTTGAGTTGTTGCAATGCCTCCTCGTGCTTATCAGTCCACTCGAATCCTTTATTTTTTCGCAGGACGTTGTAGAATAGGTGACATTTGTCGGACGACCGAGAGATGAACCTGTTCAACGCTGCTACACGTCCTGTTAGACGTTGGACTTCTTTAAAATTTATGGGTGACTTTAGCTCAATAATTGCTTTAATTTGGTCTGGGTTAGCTTCGATTCCTCGTCGTTTAACCATATAACCGAGAAATTTGCCAGCTCGAACTCCAAAAGAACATTTTGTTGGATTCAACTTCATTTTGTACTCACGCAAAATGTCAAACAATTGTTTCAAATGTCCTATATGATCGTCCGTGTACTTTGATTTGACAAGCATGTCGTCGATATATACTTCCATGGTATCGCCCAAATGTTCTTTGAACATCATATTCACCAATCGTTGATACATCGAACCTGCATTCTTAAGACCAAAAGGCATTACTTTATAACAATAAATACCTTTATCTGTCATGAAGGATGTTTTTTCCTGGTCGTCAGGATGCATCAATATCTGGTTATATCCAGAACATGCGTCCATGAAAGTGAGTAATTCATGTCCAGCTGTAGCATCGACCATAGAATCGATGTGTGGTAATGGAAATGGATCTTTTGGACAAGCCTTGTTAAGGTCTGTGAAATCAATGCAGACTCTCCATTTGCCATTTTTCTTTTGGACGACAACAACGTTGGCGAGCCAGTCTGGATATTTGACTTCTCGTATCTTTCCTGTTTTAAGAAAATTATCAACTTCGTCGTTGATAACTTTATTTCTTTCAGGATCGAATTTCCGTCTTTTCTGCTGAACAGGCTTGAACGATGGATCAATGTTGAGTTTATGAGAAATGATACTTGGATCGATACCCACCATGTCTTCGTGCGTCCATGCAAAACAATCATTGTGATCCTGCAAAAAAGATATTAGTTTCTTTTTAAAAGAAGGGTCGAGCGTCGAACCTATGTAAACCATCTGATCAGGCTTATCCTGGTTTAAGACGACAGCTTCCAAGCGATAGTCGTCGTCAGTCCCAGGAACGTCCTGGTTCTGTAATTGCTATATTGTCTGCTTCGGGGGCTTCAAAGAAACTTTGTAACATTCCCTAGCAACTTTTATTTCGCCTTTGATCTCCTGTACTCCCCATTACGTGGGAAATTTCAAGGTTTGGTGGTACGTCGAAGGTACAGCTTTCATGTCATGAATCCAAGGTCGCCCAGGATAACATTATAAGCTGATGAGCAATCGACAACATTGAACTTCGTTTGCCTGTTGATTTATTTAGCATATACTGGTAGTGTGATTTCCCCCAAGGTACTTGTCGTTCCTCCGTTAAATCCAACGAGTGTAGTCGAACGTCGTGTAATCTCGGATTTGTCGATTCCCATTGCTTTCACTGCATCAAAAAAGATAATGTTAGCTGAACTACCTCCGTCGACAAGTATCCTCTTTGTCAGACAATTTCCAATGCTCAATTGGATAATTAGTCCGTCATGATGTTTCTGATATACGTCGTCGAGGTCTGCTTGGTCGAACGTCAAGGGCATAACTTCTAATTCTGCGTCCTCTTTGGGTCTTGCCTCCTTTGGAATTGGTCGGTCATCGGGACCGCGACTAGCATGTCTCTTAGCAGCTGAATATATGGTCCCACAGACATCAGAGCCTCCGGTGATACAATTAATCACCTTGGCATGTTCTGGGGATGTGGGACGCACATCCTTTTTTCCCGTCAATTCTTGTAAATAACCTTTCGAATTAAGCCAGGACAGTTCTTTCTTCAAAGCGATGCAATCATCTGTCATATGACCAAAGTCACTATAGAAATCGCACCACTTTGTCTTGTCTTTCTTATCACTGTCTTTATCGCTTTTCTTTGGCCATCGAACGTTTTGTTGGAGCTGTTTTAGGGACGTGACGACATCCTTAGCTGATCCAGAGAAACCATAAGATGATACCTTAGGATATTGGACAGACTTGGAAGTCGTCGGCCCTTTCTTTTCAAATCGGACGTTTGAAATTTGTCTGGTAGGCTCTGATCGACCAATCGATTTTGGTTTGAAGTCTGGCTTTTTGACACCTAGGCTCTTCCGGTCACCCGAGTGTTTATTTCTGAAAGCGAGGTCATCCTCGACCCTCATGTGAGCAAGCGTCCTTGCTCGTACGTCTTCAAAGGTTTATGGAGGATACTTCGTAAGGTCGAGATACAACCCTGAACTATCATCCAGACCCCGTTTGTACGCTTCAATTGCTGTTTTCACGTCGCAATTTCGGATACTAATCATTTCCGCGTTGAACCGGTTAAAGTAGTCCCGGATGGACTCTCCATTCTTCTGTACGACATAATAAAGGTCGCTCGTTTGTTTTTCCATTTTTCGACTACTAGCGAATTGTTGAGAAAATTGGTTCACTAATTCTGCAAAAGACCCGATAGTTTTAGGTTTAAGATTGATCAACCATTGTAACGCTGCTCCACTCAAGGTTGCTCCAAAACTCTTGCACATGCAGACTTCTTGGAATTGATGCGGTATCGAAATAGTCCACATGAGCTGTTTGTATTGGGCGACGTGTTCTGTCGGATCAGTGACACCTGAATATTTTGGGGAGAAGGTTGGGATGCTATATTTCTTTGGGATGTCCACCAAAGAGATTTCATCGACGAACGGCGACGCCTGAAATCCTGTTCGTGGCTCGGCATCAACTAGGACTGCTGCCCCCGACAATTTGGCCAGCATCGACAAGACACGCTCATTCTGCTCTTCTAGAAACTTCAATCGCTGTGCAACGGGATCCATTGGTATACCCCCGGGAACACCCAATGGAACATAACCTGATCCGTTGAAGTTAGTCTGCTGTGAAGAATCAGAGGTATATCCATTGAACGACATAGAAGTCATAGGCATGGTTGGGATTACGAAGGTAGCAGGATTAACTGGTGGTGGACGAGGGTATTTAGGCAATGGAGGAGGTACGTTCCAAGCACCAGTATAAGCATTCGTAGTCCCAGTCACATTGTTTCCACCTTGGCTTCTTAGATGCTCGATGGTTTCTGCCACCTGTCGAGCCTGAGTTGTCAGGGCGTCAATACAGGCACGAGCAGCAGTCAGCTCCATGTTCATTTGGGCCACAACATGATATTGAGTTCCTTGAAATGACATTATTCTGAATAATTGAAAAAAGAGAACACTCGAAGGAAAATGTTAGTACGTCGTAAGATTATCGAAGATTTTCTTTGGATGGGGCCCCACGGTGGGCGCCAAACTGTTTATGCCAAAAATCTCCCAAGGGAAATTTAAGGTAAATGTGGAGCTTAATCCAACCAAAGAAAGTAACTTTGATAACCGTATGACAATAATAAGATTAAAAATGAGACGAGAGAATTGGTGACGCGGAAAATCCCTAGAATGGGTAAAAACCGCAGACGAGTGTGAGTCGTCGTGCACTATGGACGTCAATCAGGGACGTCGTCCTTGTTAACAAGTGTTACAAATGAAATGTAATGTAAAACAGTACAATAAAGTAAAGTCGGTCGTGCGTCGTGTGTTCTTAGACTTCAGTCGTGCGTCGCGTGACAAACAGTAGTAGGCTTTATGAATTTCAAGATAAACTGAGTTAACTGGAGAGCGTAACTTGTGAGCTTGTAAGGTTTCAGAATCAGATGCCTGAATGTGAAGTTCAATCTTCATATTTATACTCCAATTGTCCGTTAGCAAGTCTTGAATGCATATCTTTAATAAAGTAACCGTTTGATATTGATGATATCATCTGTTATATCCGTTGTTATTGGAAACGTCTTCCGTTATGATCTCTCATCATAAACGTCCTTGAAATCCTGCATTAAACATAATATAAAATATGTTGCAAATTAGTAACAGTAATCATGTCGTACGACTAACTTTGTCGGACGGATATTTGTTCATTTTAATCGAGGTCGCCTTAAAGGAAGGACGTCGGTTATCGCTGGTCGTACGACGATAGACTGTTGGAATTTTTACCAAACAGTTTGTTTTGAAAAATTATGTCTTATATGACAAATATATGAAATATTATTGTTTTAGGATTTTTATATTGTTGATTAATTTTTACTTATTATTTCATTTTATTATTATTTTATAATCATATAAAAATATAGAGCTAAAATATGAACGAAAAATATGTATAGTATACTTTTTAGAGAAGGATTTGATATTTATCAAAGGGTAACTAAAGATAACTTTTAGAGAAGGTTTTTGTTAAGTGTATCTAAAGATAACCTTTAGAGAAGGTTTGCAAAAGTGTGTCTAAACAATACTTTTAGGGAAGCTTTACTAAAAATGTTGCTAAAACCTATATTTTTAAAGAAACTTTTTCAAAACCTTCTCTGAAAGTACCTTTTAGTGACATATATAAACCGTCACTACGGGTGTAAAAAATAACCGAAACCAAATAACCCATCAGAACCGAATGAAATTTGGGTTAAACGGTTTCGGGTTATTCGGTTTTCGGGTTAAACAATTCGGTTAACCGAATAAGGATCCTTATTCGGTTTAGTTTTCGGTTAATTTTTTCCTAATTCGGTTAAACCGAATAACCCGAATAACACATTCTACTAACATTTTATATATTTCATGTTTATAAAAAACAAACCAAATACATGTTATATTATTATTATTTTACATATTTTTTTGCTATATAATATTTTTTTTTATTGATGGTAGATAATGTTTTTTTTATTTATTATATTACTTTTTTTCTTGATTCACAACGTCGTATGAAGAAAAACAATGTAATTTGGTAGATATTAGTTTTAGATAGATGATGTTTTTTACTTAATATAAATCGATTGTTGAATATGAATATATTATACAATTATATATTAAAAGCAATTGACACTTAATTTGGGAAAATTAATTGAGGAAGTATCCAATGAAAAAATATAGATCCTTATTCGGTTTAACCAGTTACCGAACCAAATAACCCGGAAATTGAACAACCCGAAACCGATTAAGCCAAACCTTATTTGGTTTGGTTATCAGTTAGTTTAAAAAAAAACTTGAAAACCAATTAACCCAAACTGAATAAACCGAAAACCACTTTAACCGATCGAATAACACCCTAACCGTCACTAATGTTGAAAAACGTCACTAATACATACTTTTAGAGAAACTTTCCGAAAAAAAATCAATTGACCTTTAGAAAAGCTTCCATAGCGTACCTAAACCCCAAAAAAAACGTATATAAAAGTTGACATAAACACACCCTATGAAAACTCTCATTCAAACATTTAGCTACCCTTATATAGAGGAATATTTTGACGGAATTGAAAAGTTTTTTTTAAAGCCCTATACTTTTAAATACAAACAAAACTTTATCTGGAAATCATTTTTCTTTAAATATTCATGAAAATCTTATTTTAAATTATAATTAATAGTTTAATTATTATTACTGTTATCATCATTATTTTAAATTATAATTAATAGTTTAATTATTATAGAGTAACTTTATCATTTACCATTATTGACATTTCAAACAAATTAATTGAATAGGATTAGATTCTAACTATATTTCATGCTACAAAAAGCATTATTAAACATTTAAATCAGATTTTTAATCTTTTATATTTAAAGTTATTATAGCCTTTTAGAAATTTATCTATACTATATTATAAAGCATGGATAAAAAATTCTTAAATACAAACTATTAGGCACAAGATACCATTATTTTATGTAATATCTTAAAAATCTCTTAATTTACAAGTATCAAAGCACAAGATACATATTTCTACTGTAGGTTTCTAACACCCATCAATTTGGTATGTACAGAGTCTTCCTTTTATACAGACCTTTCCATATATCACTATTAATTAATATATTATATTTTTATAAATTTGTGTTAATTATATTATCAAATATGTAATTAGTTATTTTTTAATGATATATAAGATAATTATTGAATTCTAACAAAATACTTAATTTTTTTATATAAAAAACGTTATATTATTAAACCTAAATTATATAAATTTATAAAAAATCTTTCTGTAATACACGAGTACGCTTTTAATGTAAAATGAAGTTGGTGCTGAGATAGGTGTGAAATTGTGAATTGTGCGGTTTGTGCCGCCACAAAGTCAACGAGTTAGTCAACACGTCTTTTTAACGAGATTTAATTTCTTAAAATAAAAGAATTTGTTTTTGTCAAAACTAGAAAAAATAATTAAATTATATTTTTAAGAGTTTTTTAAAGGGAATTTAATTAAAATGCCCTAAGTTGAAAAATCAGTACCCAATATGCCCCAAATCTTGTAATTTTTGCCAAAATACCCCCTAGGTCCGCGTTTTTCACTGTTACACGCGGACCTGGTCCGCGTTTTGGCCGCGTTCACTGTTACACGCGGCCTCGAGCCGCGTTTTGGCCGCGTTTCCCCCTACACGCGGACCTGGTACGCATTTGGCATTCGATGCGTGTTGGTCCGCATTTGGTCCGCGTTTGGTCCGCGTTTGGTCCGCGTTTTCTCCGCGTTTTCCACTATAAAACGCGTATCTGGGCCGCGTTTTTTACTGTAGAACGCGTACTTGGGGGCCGCCCATAGCATTGTTTATTTAGGGTTTAGAGATCGACGGTGTGGATGCTTTCATTTGTTAGGGTTTGCTCCTATAAATAAGTGTGTCCCCCACCCATAACCCCACCACCATCACTCTCAAAGGTATCCCATCTATTTCACTCTCTCAAATATATCGTGTATTACACACGCTCGGATCTCGGCTCGGTTGGTTAGCATTTATAAAAGTCGGATATGGGTCGACCACTTTCTTCGATAAGTTTCCTTTAACCGCGTTTTAATTTTATATTTATTTTAGTGATTATGTGTTAATTTTAGAGTGTTGCGTTTATGTTGATAATATGTTAGAGGTTGCGTTAATTTTAGTTTTACATATTACGTTGATTTTAGAGATTGCGTTAATTTTAGGATTGCGCTACTTTCATAAAAAAATTGTAGAGATTGCGTTTTTTTTTTTTGTATAAAAAAAGTGTAGAGATTGGACTTGTTTTTGGGATTGCGCTAATTTTATTAAAAAATTGTAGAGATTGCGTTAATTTTAGAGATTGCGGTTTTTTTTTTGTATAAAAAAAGTGTAGAGATTGAGATTGTTTTTGGGATTGCGCTAATTTTATAAAATAATTGTAGAGATTTCGTTAATTTTAGAGATTGCGTTTTTTTTTTTTGTATAAAAAAGTGTAGAGATTGGGCTTTGTTTTAGGATTGCGCTACTTTCATAAAAAAATTGTAGAGATTGCGTTAATTTTAGAGATTGCGTTTTTTTTTTTTGTATAAAAAAGGTGTAGAGATTGGGCTTGTTTTAGGGATTGCGCTCATTTTATAAAATAATTGTAGAGATTGCGTTAATCTTAGAGATTGCGTTTTTTTTTTTGTATAAAAAAGTGTAGAGATTGGGCTTGTTTTTGGGATTGCGCTAATTTTATAAAATAATTGTAGAGATTGCGTTAATCTTAGAGATTGCGTTTTTTTTTTGTATAAAAAAGTGTAGAGATTGCGTTAATTTTAGAGATTGCGTTTTTTTTTGTATAAAAAAAGTGTAGAGATTGGGCTTGTTTTAGGATTGCGCTACTTTCATAAAAAAATTGTAGAGATTGCGTTAATTTTAGAGATTGCGTTTTTTTTTGTATAAAAAAACTGTAGAGATTGCGCTTGTTTTAGGGATTGCGCTCATTTTATAAAATAATTGTAGAGATTGCGTTAATCTTAGAGATTGCGTTTTTTTTTTGTATAAAAAAGTGTAGAGATTGGGCTTGTTTTTGGGATTGCGCTAATTTTATAAAATAATTGTAGAGATTGCGTTAATCTTAGAGATTGCGTTTTTTTTTGTATAAAAATGTGTAGAGATTGCGTTAATTTTAGAGATTGCGTTTTTTTTTTGTATAAAAAAAGTGTAGAGATTGGGCTTGTTTTAGGATTGCGCTACTTTCATAAACAAATTGTAGAGATTGCGTTAATTTTAGAGATTGCGTTTTTTTTGTATAAAAAAAGTGTAGAGATTGGGCTTGTTTTTGGAATTGCGCTAATTTTATTAAAAAATTGTAGAGATTGCGTTAATTTTAGAGATTGCGGTTTTTTTTTTGTATAAAAAAAGTGTAGAGATTGGGATTGTTTTTGGGATTGCGCTAATTTTATAAAATAATTGTAGAGATTTCGTTAATTTTAGAGATTGCGTTTTTTTTTTGTATAAAAAAGTGTAGAGATTGGGCTTTGTTTTAGGATTGCGCTACTTTCATAAAAAAATTGTAGAGATTGCGTTAATTTTAGAGATTGCGTTTTTTTTGTATAAAAAAGTGTAGAGATTGCGTTAATTTTAGAGATTGCGTTTTTTTTTTGTATAAAAAAAGTGTAGAGATTGGGCTTGTTTTAGGATTGCGCTACTTTCATAAAAAAATTGTAGAGATTGCGTTAATTTTAGAGATTGCGTTTTTTTTTTGTATAAAAAAACTGTAGAGATTGGGCTTGTTTTAGGGATTGCGCTCATTTTATAAAATAATTGTAGAGATTGCGTTAATCTTAGAGATTGCGTTTTATAATTTTATTTGTATAAAAAAACTGTACAGATTGGGCTTGTTTTTGGGATTGCGCTAATTTTATTAAAAAATTGTAGAGATTGCGTTAATGTTAGAGATTGCGTTTTTTTTTTTGTATAAAAAAACTGTAGAGATTGGGCTTGTTTTTGGGATTGCGCTACTTTCATAAAAAAATTGTAGAGATTGCGTTAATTTTAGAGATTGCGTTTTTTTTTTAGTATAAAATAATTGTAGAGATTGGGCTTGTTTTATGGATTGCGCTACTTTCATAAAATAATTGTAGAGATTGCGTTAATCTTAGAGATTGCGTTTTATAATTTTTTTTGTATAAAAAACTGTAGAGATTGGGCTTGTTTTTGGGATTGCGCTAATTTTATAAAATACTTGTAGAGATTTCGTTAATTTTAGAGATTGCGTTTTTTTTTTGTATAAAAAAAGTGTAGAGATTGGGTTTGTTTTAGGGATTGCGCTACTTTCATAAAAAAAATTGTAGAGATTGCGTTAATTTTAGAGATTGCGTTTTATAATTTTTTTGTATAAAAAAACTGTACAGATTGGGCTTGTTTTTGGGATTGCGCTAATTTCATAAAATAATTGTAGAGATTGCGTTAACAACATCCTTGCATTACTATGTAGGACGATTTTGATAACGTCGATCTTTCGTTCAAATGTCGCATCGCCATGGTAAAGGAAATTAGAGATGCTTTTGAAGCGTGTCCACCTGAACGGGCACAACGTTTACACGAAATGTTTAGCCGCACATCTTTCGGGCCATGGCTCGAGCTTACCAATGTCCAACAGGACCCCCTTCTAGTACACATGTTTTTACAGATGGAGGTCGTGGTTGCGAGACCACAGCCGGAGGAATTGTATTTTCACGTGTGTGGGACTCGCATGCACTTTGGTCGTCGTGAGTTCTGTATTGTAACAGGACTCCCTTTCGGACAAATACCCGACCTTCCTACCTTGACAGATGAGTCCTTTGTTAGTAGGGTTTGGCCCGGCCTTGCACCAGGTATCTTGACGCTGAGAACCGTCCTCGAGACGATGAGAACTGGTCTTGGTGCGATATCCGATGAGGATGCTGTGCGTGTTTGCTTGGTGGTGATGGCAGATTTGATGTTCATGGGTCGTGATCCAAGGCTGCCGGTTTCCTCTACTGTACTTATCGTTGTCGATGACTTGGAGAGGTTTAACCGCTATCCGTGGGGTAGCTACATCTGGAGTCACTCATACAAAGGACTCCACGGTGCCATCGCCAGACGCAAGCAGAAGAACCAACAAAACAACAAGATGATGTTGAACGGGTTTGCACACGCCCTAAAGGTTAGATAAGTACAATAACATAAATATCAATTCATTAACTAATTTTGCTAATTTTGGATTTATTCTAACGTACTTGTTCAATTTATGTAATTCCAGATATGGATCTTGGAGATGTTTCCTGCCTGCCGGCAAAATTTCACCAAGCGCTCCGACAGGTTGATTAGGGGAACCAAATGGGATCGAGATGCTGTCCTTAATAAGTCTGCATGCATTGGGATCTTCAACTCAGCTTTGAGCGTATGCCCTCTTACTATATTTTTAATTGTAGTAATTAAAAAACTATTTGTGATTTATATGTCTTATAATTTTTTAGGTTGTTAATGCGCCATATGCTGAACTGAGGCCTACTCAGGATGAGCAGCAGTGGAGTTTGTTTCGACGGAGCGTCGCCTTTTTTGAAAGTTCGGCGGGCAGGCGACCGACAAAGAGGTCCCGACGTAGAGGTCCTGATCCCGATGACAATGATGACGATGATGACGATCATGACGATGATGATGAAGATGACGATGATGGCACGCGACGTCAGACTCCCCCTAGCTCTAGCTATCAGGCTCCCCCTAGCTCTAGCTATCAGGCTCCTCCTATCCCCACCCATCAAGCTCCCCCTAGCCCCCCCCCCCCCATCATAGGATGCCTGATATAGACCCATACCAAGATAAGTGGGAGTACATGACCTCCGTGGACAGACGCGTAAGAGACCTCGAGGCCCTCGATATGGCCAGACGCATAAGAGAGCTTGAGGCCCTCACCGCACACCTTCGCCACACTCACGTTAGTGTTTAACTTAATTTGGGGATATTACGCCCAATACTTTAATATTGGTTTGTATATTGATATTACGTTCCATGATTGTATTAGGTGTCGACGAACATGGCGCCCACTTACACGTCACCGGGGTACACACAGGCGGCAGCAGGAGGACACTACCCTTTTTCGACCCCATCATCCCAACAATATGTAAGTTACGACGAGTGCTCATTGTTGTTCTTTTTTTGTTATTACGTTTGAAGATTCTTATTAAGAGTGCTCATTATAATCCATGTCACCAGTTTGGGATGACAAGTACGACGCCAGCCTACACGACGCCGGGGTACACACAGGCGGCAACCGGAGGAAACTACCCTTTCTCGACCCCATCATTCCAGCAAAATGTAAGTTACGACGAGTCCTCATTGTTGTTCTTTTTTTGTTATTACGTTTGAAGATTCTTATAATGACCTACGTCACTAGTTTGGGATGCAGGCGGGGGACTATTACAGACCCCAGATGATGGAGTCGGGGCCGGGGCTGTCCGTCCTAAGCGGGTTGGTGGAAGATTTTTTGGGAACTTCCATCCCTTATTCGATGGGGTCGGAGTCGGGGGTTGACACCACCCAGGCGCGGGTGAGTACTCCGATGGCTGATAATATCATCGATGACCACTTCGATGATGATGACATGGCCATACATGATCCAGATCAGGCAACACATGAGAGGGCGAGACGGGTCGCTGTTGTGGGGCCAGCCCTTTGTTCCCCATATGTCCAACAAGCTTCGACCACAACAGTACCTAAGAAAAAAACCAAGGCAAGGGTGAAGGCAAAGGGCAAGGGAAAGGTTGGGGGAGACACTACGATGACTGACGCGGGCCAATCGATGTTTGTTTCGGCTGCACAGATCAGGGAATTATGTATCAGTGATCAGCTCCCCCACCTGATGTGTCCATTTTACGGCGGCCTTCAAATGAATGCCGGTTTTTTCATGCTACTGTTGGGTGTAGGTGGTAGTGGGGATTTCGAGGATCTGGTAAGTATTTAAATATAGTCATATAAACAACTACATTTCTAATGACAGGTCTAACAATTTATGTTTTGTGTATAGCAAATCGACGCTTGGGTTAGAATGATCCAAGAATCCCGCTCTCCACATGCCAGATGGACGGTCATGGACTCCAACTTCTTTGAGTGGCTTACACGGCCGGGCCAAGGATACAGGTCTGTGTTCGAAACATGCAATGGACTGGGCCATAGAAATCATCCAGCTTGGATGGACATCGACGAGGTATGGAAATCGATTTACATAATTTTTGTTCAACTTGTTTGTTACTAACTATTATTGTGTTATTGTAAAATCTCAGGTATACATCCCCATATGCGTCGTGGACAAACATTGGGTGCTCGGTGTTCTGTACCTCCGTGAAATGAGGCTGGTCTTATTTGACAGTTTACGAGCAAGAAGGTACACTTTGCCCTTGGAAGAACGCCTTGGGATCTTCAAAAAACAATTGCCGAAGTTGTTAAAAAAGATACACGACACGCCGAATCGTATCAAGGCCAGCAAGAAATTAGAGGTTATCTATGATCCTGATGCACCTCAACAGACAGGGGGCCTTGGGGATTGCGGTGTGTGGGTGTGTCGTAACATATCCAAGTTTATTGAAGGTCTGCACCCAACAGTTGCACCAGATGCAACTGAGCATGTGGCAAGGGAATGGCGTAATTACATGGCGGAGACCCTTTTCTCGTTGGCTGTCCAAATAAACGACTAGGCCGGGAAATCTACCCGTAGTAGGTTTCTCAAAGGGTGGTTGTTGTATGGATGCACTTTAACGTTTAACCTAAGTTTTATTTTATGCATTAATTTTTACTTTATCGATGCTTGAATGTTGTACGGATGCACCATTTCGTTTTCTTTAATTTCAATAAAACGATGCTTTTATGGTTTATCTTTTATTTACACATAATATAATTTCACAATCACGATAAGGTAGATAAAATCAACAATTAACATAATAACAATATCACTTAGCATAGAAGATGAGGTGGTTACAATCAAGGGAAGTCAATGTTAAGGTCAATGCTATCACGCCTTAAAGTTCCATGTGGTTCTAGGTCCGATGACCCTTGAGAGCGAAATCTTTGGCTAGTAGAAGCTCTCCTGGGCACGGTTGAAGGGGCAGGAGTTGGACATTCACCACGAGTATGTCCTACTGCTCCACACCTAGTACACGTTCTCTGTATCGGATCCTCACCACGAGATGGACGTCGATCGTTCTTTCTTGGTCTCCCCGCACGTCTCTTGGTTATTAACGGTGGATAGCATGGCGGAAGGGGGACGTGTGGCAAAACCCATGATTGAGGGGGTCCAACAGGATAGATCAACTCATGATATGTTGACCGGTAAGTACTGGACGTGTAGTAAGATATAGCCAGATCGCTGCAATCTCTACGATTCATTGACCTTGCAGCAGCGATGGCATGACCGCACGGTAAACCAGAATATTGCCATTGGTTACATTCACAAACACCGTTGACCATATCGACAGTCGCGTGATAACGGATATCCCGAACGTTGAACTTACCATGTCCAATCTGACTTACCCTCCATGTCGCAGACTTTCCCGACCTTCTGCTAATTATCTCCTCCGCCATTGGTGTGAGATGATTACGCATTTCATCTACAAATATGTGTTAATTGTGTTACGATTTATACGGAAGACAAAAAATGCAACAAACATATAAGTTAAAGATTTTAGAGTTTATCAACCTCCCTTTCGTCGTCGAAGTTGGTACCACTCTTGTTGAAAATCTCGGAAGTACTCTATAAGGCCGACAATGGGTAACCTGCGTGCAAAACGGGACAGTGCATTCACCGACTCTACACTATTAGAGGTCATTATGTTATATCGTTGTGCAGGGAAATGGGCCCTTGACCACCTCTCTTTACCAGCCTCGTCCATAACTTGTGCTCCACGAGGTACTTCATATCGTAGTGCATTCATGTAGGTCTCGAACTCCCTAATAGTATATGCTTTGCACGCCTTCCAATACGTGGTCTTGTTTGTTGTGATACGTTTGTCCGCGCTTTTCACGTTCATCTCCAAATGTCGACAACATAGGGCGTGAGGGGTGGAGGGGTACACGGCAGAAATTGCCGCACTTATGGAAGGAGCCCTGTCGGACATAAACACCAACCCTTCCGGGGAGCCGATACATTCCCGCAACATGTTCAGAAACCAACCCCACTCCTCCCCCGTCTCGGACTTTCCTACTCAGATTTGTCAAAAACGTCCGGATCTGCAATAAACGTATGTGGTTATTATTTGTAAATGTTAAAATTCATAATATGTAAAGCTACGACGATTTAATATACTTACCGCACATCCAAGTGCAGCGAAACACAATTCGAAACGTCCGTTTGAATCCGTCCTTATTCTGGTGCGTGTACCCGGATTCTTCAGCTCCAAGTTATATAAATACGCAGGGAGTCGTTCGTACGACTCCTCGGGAGTGCCTCTCACCATTAGTAGTGCCTTGCATCGCGCACGCCATCCTTGGTGGTAACCAATGTTTATCCCGTACTGCTGATTTATATCGTTGACGATGTCCTTCGGCCGAAATGACCTGCTAGCGTCAAGAAACTTGTCTTTCAGTATGTGGCCCAAAGTCCTTTTGTTGGCCTGCCGGTGGCTAGCATTTAGTTGTGTCCTCGAACATGTGTGTACGTCGTTCAGCTTTCTAACGACAAACAACCCTCCTTTAGGGCCCACGGACTTTGCGGACATACTCCATTCACAATTTTGTTGGTCACATACAACCTTGTATCTGCGTTTGTCGGATTTCTTCGCTCTAAACACGAAACCCTCTCGCAAGAACTTCATTCCCAACTGTACGGTCATTTCCTCCTTCGTATGAAATATTTGACCTTCATGTATAGTTGTACTACGATTGTAAGGTGCGGGTTGGTAGGCTGGTATATGGGGGACCGGGTTAGGAAGAGAAGGGGGCATATCAAAATAATCGTTTAACGCACCAAATGATTTATTGCTAGGGGTATATGTTTCTTCGTCCTCGTCATTATCGGCATCTGATCTGTCCAGATCAGATATACCAGTTGTGAAAACATGTGTTTCGTCATCAGCAACTCCAACAAACCGTCTTTTTGGGTCTTCTGCTTCTTCTTCTTCTTCTAGTTGCGTCTCCGGAACAACTTCGGGATAAGATTCGTTAGGACAATATGCATGATCAGAATAAAGTGTGGTGTCGTAGGATGCCTGAAATTGAGAGTCAGGCTCCAGTTGACTACCACCGACATGGATTTCGTCATCATCTTCGTCATCACCTTCGTCATCATCTTCGTCATCGCCCATCGATGGTGCGACATACACAAAAAGTTGTGGAGGTATTTCTGAATCGGCTGCAAGTAGCATAAAACCAAGGATTTCGTCATCGTTGGTTATCTCCATCAGTGAGCCATCTGCACGTCTGAACACCAACTTGCAAGCAGCAGAATCTCCGATTCCACACTTTCCCACGACGTAATCGATAAACGTCTTATACGCAACCATTATTGGAATATATACACCACGCTTTGTGTAGCCAATATAATCCCACCCATTGTTGTTTTGCACCCATTGACCATCGAAACATAATAAGACTCTAGTTTTTTGAACAGATGAACTCATTTTTTCAGTAGTATGAAAAATGAAGCAATTCAAGTGGATGTGATGAACGATTTTGCATCTAATCTTACTAATCTTTATAGGAAAAATTGAATGGAGAAAATGAATGTGAACCACATATTCAATGACAATGGTACACTTATTGTATGAGAATCAGACTAAAATGTGGAAAAAAACAGTAAAATCATTCAAAAAATACGTCACAAACAGTTGACCACACATGAAATCATAGGCCTGAAACCCTAATTTTCAAAACCCTAATTTTCAAAACCCTAATACGGTTTACACTATTAAACGCGGACCTAACCCTCGTTTGTAACAAAAAACGCGGCCCAAACGCGGACCAAACGCGGACCAAATGCGGACCAAACGCGGACCAACGCGCATCGAATGCCAAACGCGTACCAGGTCCGCGTGTAGGGGGAAACGCGGCCAAAACGCGGCTCGAGGCCGCGTGTAACAGTGAACGCGGCCAAAACGCGGACCAGGTCCGCGTGTAACAGTGAAAAACGCGGACCTAGGGGGCATTTTGGCAAAAATTACAAGATTTGGGGCATATTGGGTACTGATTTTTCAACTTAGGGCATTTTAATTAAATTCCCTTTTTTAAAAGATTATTTATATTATTAAATATTTAATAAATTCTTAAAAATCCATTCTACTTTTTATTTTTTTAATCTATAATATATATTATAAAACAAAGATAAATTTTTTTTAAATATAAATTATTAGGTACGAGATACCATTATTTTATGTAAGATTTTAAAAATCTCTTAATTTACAAGTATCAAAGCACAAGATACATATTACTACTGTATGCATCTAACACCCACAAATTTGGTATGTACATGATCTTCCTTTTATGCAGATCTTTCCATGTATCACTATTAATTAATATATTATATTAATATAAATTTGTTTTAATTATATTATTAAATATGTAATTGGTTATTTTTTCTAGATGTCATTAAAATATATAAGATAATAATTGAAATATAACAAAATACTTAATTTTTTTATATAAAAAACATTATATTATTATGCCTAAATTAAACAAATTTATAAAAAAATATTATCACTTTCTCAAACCATCCAAAATCGTGAAAAAAAACAAAAAATAAAATTAAACATTAAAATTGTGATGTATCTCGCTGCATTGCGCGAGTACGTTTCTAGTTTATATAAAATTCAAAAAAACTGTTTGGAAAAGCTTTTGACGTGTAGCTTGATTGGCTCAACAAGTTGTTGGTCTCGAGTTCAAATCCGATCCGCCATATGCACCTTGCCGTGAATCTTGAATAATACTCACACTGGATTTATTAGGAGTTAGATGGCGTGTGGGATTGATATAAAAATCGCTTGTCCCAAAATCATACATCTTATCCCTATCTAAACAATGAAATAAAAAGAAATCATATTTTTATATATTTTAAATTTATATTATTCAATTAAAGTTGAGATTTCTTTAATGATAATACATATTTATATAATTGATGAATAAGAATAAAACATAAAATTTTGGGACATACGGTGTTTATTGCACCGGTTGGGTTATTGGTACTAAGAATATCTCCAACGGCTATTTTATAATTTTTCTAAAATAGAGTATAAAAAGTTAAAATATCTAAAAAAATTACATCCAACTCTAACAGCTACTCTATTTTAGCATATCTATCATCAATTATATTATTAAAATATTCAATACATTTAATAAAATATTATTTCTCTCCTAAACACACAATTTCAATGTGTCCTATTAGTGAAAAAGAATTTAATATTACTTCTCTATCTTAAATAGGAGTTTTAGAGATTTCTCAAAATTTGAAGATTTTTACTTTCTCTCTTTTTTTTTTCTTTGTTGAAGCAAAAAATATTGCTAAAATCTCAATTTTTTTCTATTTTAGCATAATTGTTAGAGATGCCATGAAACTTTTACTCTGAGAAAAAAACATTAATAGAATTCCAAAAACTTTACTTCTGTGAGACAGTGAGAGAAGCTCCAATTTTGTTGATAGATGCTCAATGCTTTTTTTTGAGTAAATTACGTTTTTAGTCCCTATGATTTGTTGAACTTTTCTACTTCATTCTTTTGGTTTTAAAATTACAATTTTCATCCTTATATTTTTTATTCATTAACTTTTTTGTCTTTATAATATAAATATTATTGTTTTTTTCATCCCTATGGTTTACAATCCATTTCTATTTTAGTCATTCATATTTAAGAGTAGTGGTTTGACCTGACGGACCAAAATAGAAAGACGAAAACCAAAATTTTAATACAGGGACGAAATCTGCAATTTTCAATAAATCATCGGGACCAAAAAGGTAATTTACTCTAGTTTTTATGTCAAATTTACTTGCCTCGCCATACCAATGCAATGGCGGCACCATCTCACCATACCACTATCATCATCATCATCTTCTTCCTCTTCCACCTCTTCTACTTCTCCAGCCATGCCTTAACTCGAGGCTCCTCTCTCTCCGTCGAAAACACCGCCGACATTCTACTCTCACCCAACCGTCTTTTCACCGCCGGTTTCCATCTCGTCGGAGATAATGCTTACTGCTTTTCCGTCTGGTTCTCCGACCACCCCACCACCGTCATCTGGATGGCCAACCGAGACTCACCCGTCAACGGAAAATACTCAGAGCTCTCCTTAACCGATGTTGGCAATCTGGTTCTCAAAGATGCCGATCAATACATCATCTGGTCAACCCAGACAGAGTCAACATCCTCTTCATTGCAATTGCAACTCCATAACACAGGTAACCTCGTCCTCCATGAAAATGGACAACAACCCATCTGGCAAAGCTTCGATTATCCAACCGATACCCTGCTTCCGGATCAACCCTTAACCAAAACCACACAGCTTGTTTCTTCAAGAAGCTCTACCAACTACTCATCTGGTTTCTATAAGTTCTCTTTCGATGGCGATAGCATTCTTCGTCTTCATTACGATGGTCCGGAAGCGAGTACGGTTTTCTGGCCGGATCCGGGTTTACTTCCATGGGAAGCAAGACGATACCAGTTTATCTACAGTCGAAGAGCGAGCTTCGATTCGAATGGGGAGTTCGTTTCGTCGGACGGGTTGGGATTCGTATCGTCCGATTACGGGATCGGACCACAAAGAATGATGAAAATCGACATTGATGGTAATCTTAGGGTTTACAGTCTCGTTGAAGATGATGAAAGAGGAAAGAAATGGGAAGTTCAATGGCAAGCTGTTTCTCATTCTTGCAGGATTCATGGTATTTGTGGACCAAACAGTTTGTGTACTTATGTTCAAGATTCAGGAAGACGATCATGCAGTTGCTTACATGGATACAAAATGGTGAATTCTCAAGATTGGAGTTATGGATGTGAACCGGATTTCAAGATTTGCAGACCAGATGATGATGATGATGAATTCGTTGAGCTCCGTCACGTCGAGTTCTTCGGTTTCGATATTCAGTACCTGGAGAACTACACTCTTGATGCTTGCAAGAAGGTTTGCTTACAGAATTGCAGTTGCAAAGGGTTCCAATTTGGGTACGATGATGAAGTTGGGACCTATTATTGCTACATGAAAACTTATTTATATAATGGATACCAAATGGGTTTCTATAATTCGATGTATATAAGATTACCAAAACGATTGGTTTCATCATTTCAGCAGAAATATACGGTGATCAAGAACTCAAGCTTCCGGTGCTCGGCTTCCATGGTTACTCCGATCATGAGATCGTACGAAAAGAAACACGAAAACAAGCTACTTCGATTCATGCTTGTTTTCGGATGTGTGATCGGGTTTCTTGAGATCATCGGGATTGTGTTTTTCTGGTATAAAAGTAGAAGGAACTCGGTTTCAATCGAGCAAAGTTATTTTCTACCCGCAACCGGATTCAGAAAGTTCACGTACAACGAGCTGAAAAAAGCGACTCGCAATTTCAGCGAAGAGATCGGGAGAGGTGGTGCAAGCGTCGTGTATAAAGGGAGATTATCGGATAACCGGATTGCCGCAATCAAGAGGCTTAAAACCGCTAACGATCAAGGTGAAGCTGAATTTCAAGCCGAGATAAGCACGATTGGGCGGTTGAATCACATGAACTTGATCGAAATGTGGGGTTATTGTGCCGAAGGAAAGCATCGGCTCGTGGTTTACGAGTTCATGGAGAACGGATCGTTGGCCGAAAAGTTACGAACCGGTAAACTCGATTGGAAAACACGGTTCGAGATCGCGAAAGGAACCGCAAAGGGGCTAGCTTATTTACACGAAGAATGCTTGGAGTGGGTTCTACATTGTGATGTGAAACCTCATAACATATTGTTGGATGGAGACAACAATCCAAAAGTGGCCGATTTCGGTCTTTCGAAACTATTCGATAGAAGCGAAATCGAGAAATCAAATTTCTCCACGATTCGAGGGACTCGAGGCTACATGGCTCCAGAATGGGTTTTCAATCTTCCAATTACTTCAAAAGTCGATGTTTTTAGCTACGGGGTGGTGATACTGGAGATGATAACGGGAAGTGGTCCGACGAGGAAGAAGCAAACGAGCGATGACAATGGTGAAATCGAGCACGAGCTGGTGGATTGGGTGAGAGATAGGATTCGAGAGTTCGATGGAAGCCGAACCGGATCTTGGGTGGAGGAGATCGTAGATCCTTTGATACGCAATGAATACGATCGGACCACGATGGAAAATCTTGTTAGAATTGCAATGCAATGTGCCGAAGAAGATATGGAGGCTCGACCCTCGATGAGCCAGGTGGTTAACGTGCTTCTTCATCCTGAGCCATCAGGTCACTAGTTCAAGTCCTTCACCGCTAGTAAAAGGTTTGTCTACCTTTTAATTAGGGCGGTTTGTTTACTTCTTAATGGTTCTATTAAAAGACAACAACTTCTGAATCGCTAAAAGGTAAATCCTGTTTGGCAAAAAAAAAAAAGACTATCTCTTAATGGTTCCAAAATTCTCTTAATGATTTTGTATCCTGAACCTCTGAATCGCTAAGAGGTAAATCATGTTTTGTACCCCTAATCATGTATTTGTATTTAATTGATTTAAGATTTAAACATGGCATCCAGATAGTGATCTAGAATTTTTTTCAAACCGTTTGATTATAAAAACAAATATAGGGATATTTTTTTACAAAATCATTATTGGTCTGTTGGCTAGTTCATTGTTTTTCGTATGCAAGGTCCTGTATTCAAGTATTTTACTACAATTTTTTTTTCCCGAAACATAATAAATCTAAAATTAAAAGCTTAAAACTAAGAAAATGACACTAACAAAATTCAAAATCAGGTATGAAATGGAATAAAAACCTTACAAACCAACTCCACAAAAAAAACTTGTATCTTTATTGTAGTTTTAAAATATATTTGGTGTCACACAACAAATTGATATGATGACGACCCTGTAAAACAATGACATGTGCCACCACATGCACCACCTGGGTCAGTCCCTTGTGGCATTAGTCCAAGATTATAATCTTCATTTAGAGGCCTTAATAAATTATAACAGTTGACTTATTTTTTAATTTATTAAAAAATTGTTTGATCAGCCATAAATTAGATTTATGAAAAATTATTTTAAATAATATATTTAGTAAAATATACAGTTTTTTTCCCATTTTTTATTTAATTATATCTCTTATATTTTTCGACCTAATTCTTTTAAGTCATTTTACATTCATCTAAATAATGGGGTGGGTTAAATGCACGAGATAATGACATAAATGACCAAATCACGGAGAGGGATTGGCCTCTTAGCCATATCTCTCCCTGAATTGCAAAAATGTCCAAAGGGACGCAAATGGAGCCCCAAGGGCGCAAATGGAGTCCAGGGCACAATTGGAGTCTTGGACGCAATTTGCGCTCTTGGGACTTCATTTGCGTCCCTTTGGACATTTTTGCAAATCAGGGAGAGAGATGGCTAAGAGGTCAATCCCTCTCCGTGATTTGGCCATTTGAGCTAATTATTATAAATGCACCATTGTCTACTACCCTTTTCTTTGTCAACATCTAGATCTACTTTTTAGATTCTCAATGTATGAATTGACTTGATTTTGAAGTAAAAGAAAATCATATAGCATCATCCCTTTTGAATTGGACTATTGAGAGTTGGTTTAGAGGATGATGATTGGTTGAAATTGAATACAGATAAACCTTTCCTCATACCATGTCGATCATGAGGTGATGTTAATAGAATAAAAATCTTGTCTCAAAATTCTATTCTTTTTAATTTATGTGAACACAATATTTTTTTGAAATATATTTATTTTATTTCTTCGATAAAATGTTGATGTTTTAGCACATGATAGATAGATAGAAGGCATAAATTTTAAGATATTAGATTTTTATCGACCTGCCGACAATATAAGCAATGTGGCGATGTTGATGAGCAAATAATATAAGCAAAGTATTGATTTTTGGGGATATATATTCTTTTTGTTGTAAGTAAGGCTCGACAAATTTCCGTTAGGGGTGTACGAAAAACCGACCAATCTGATTAATACAGTTAATCCAACCCTACAAATTGGGTTCAAATAATTAGATTGAATTGAGTTGGATTGTATTTTTGTTTGCCTTGGGTTGAGTTGAGATTTTGCATATTGCAAATATCGGGGTGGTTTGGGTTGTATTTTTGTTTGGGTTTGGTTAAATTGAGATTTTTTAAACTACAAACACAGAGTTAAGTTATTCAAATGCTTTCAAACCAACCAATCCAACCTGATCATTGCGCATCCCCCTTAAATTTTTGTTGGAATTTCTTAATATTTGAATATCCATATGAGAAAAATGCTACCACCAATATCTTCTCTATTTTGAATCCATATATTTTTTCCTTTTTTTTCTTTTCCCATCCATATCAACAAAAATTTAGAAAAAAAAAACCCTAAAAGTCCATGGATCCCTTTTTTTTCTAGCAAAACTCACGATCCAATTCATTTACAAATATCTTTTTTTAAAGTCCAAACCAATATACTAGGTTTAAGCCCATAAAAGACTCGAGGCTTGTGAATTCCAATACAGTGCAATAAAGAATAATAATCAATTAAGAATAATGAATTTTATCATAAAACTTGGTCATATGATTGATTGAATCGATAAAGCTTTTGGTGCAATATAGAGAGAATTTCAATGAGACGTGTAATGCAACTCTAATAACCATTAACCTAAACTCTAGGATTATTAACCATATTTATACCCCAAAAGGGTATTTACAAAATACATCCCAAGTGCTATTCAACATAAAATAACTCCAACAATCTCCCTTTTTATAGAAGTTTGGGGGGGGGGGGGTATTTTGTAAATACCCTTTTGGGGTATAATATAGTTGATAATCCTAGGGTTTAGGTTAATGGTCATTAGACAAGGACGGACCTAGTTAGGGATGGCAGAAAACCCTGAACCCGATGAGGAAACCTGAAACCCGACTAAGTTCGGGTCGGGTCGGGTAACGGAGAAATTTTCGGGGATTTTATCGGGTTCGGGTTCGGGTTCGGTATCGGGGCAAGGTATCCCCGCCCCGTCTCGCCCTGATATATATATATATATATATATATTAATAAAAATAAAATTATATATATATTATTAATATTTAATATAAATATGTTTAGTTTTTTAGGGTTTTAACTCTTTTTATTATTAATAATATATATATATATATTATTAATATTTAATATAAATATGTTCGGGTTCGGGGATTGGGGATTGGGGATTCCCCATCGGGTCGGGGACGGGGCATACAAAATCCCCGACGGGGTACCCCGAATAAAAACCCGACGGGGAACGGGGCGGGAACGAGAATGCATTTCAGTTTCGGGGACGGGGACGGGGGACGGCAAACCCGCCCCGTTGCCATTCCTAGACCTAGTGTATTACATATGGTGGCACGTGCCACCATATGATTTCTTCGGCGAAGGGTAAAAAATTTTAGGTTCGTTAAAGGTGCAACCGTATCGTTTTGGAAGGTGCTATCGTATTATTTTGGAAGCTTCAAGAAGGTGCAACAGTACCTCGTAATCAACCAACAAACCAAAAAAAAACTCTTGAAATCAACCAAAAAACCGGAAAAACTCGTGAAATCAATCAAAAAACCCAAAAAAAATCCCTCGAATACGATAAAAAATACTTAAAAATCCATCAAAATCAAGCAAAAACCTTTAAAAATTCCTCGAAATGATGGAATCAGGCTAAAATACATCAGACAATATTAAACGTCGGTAAAAATATGAAGACACGTCGATAAAAACCGTGTTTTTTGTAATTATTTTTTGTCTATATTACATGGTGCCACCGTATAAAAAAATTTCTGGATCCGTCCCTGTCATTAGAGTTGCATTATACGCCTCATTGAAATTCTCTCTGTATTGCACCAAAAGCTTTATCGATTAAATAAATTATATGATCAGGTTTTGTGATAAAGTTCATTGTTCTTACTTGATTATTATTGTTTATTGCACTGTATTGGGATCCACAATTGGTATCAGAGCAAAGAGACAAGTTTTTTGATCCAAAAGGTATTTATGTTTATCGACTTTCTTGGAAAACAACGCTCTTCTAGGTTAATCAAAATTGAGGAATTTTGTTTAAGTTTAAGTGTTAATTCTGTTAAAATCGTTCTGGGTTTGTGTTTTTTAAGCTTAATCGTTCATTAAATTTGTGTTAGAAAAGGTTTATTGATTGATTTCTGGGTTAAGAATCCGTTTTTGTCGAAGTTGTTCGTCAAAATCCGGTTTATTCAACCAATCCGGGTTATTACAAATCCGAAGATCAAGATGACGCAGAAGCTCATGTGTGCTTTATGAGAAATCACTCTACGCAGTCTGATTCAGACGAAGATGATCGCGACTCCTCTTGTCAGGTATGTGCTCCTATCCATAAAACCATGATCGATTAGATGCAAATCACTGTGAAAAAGTTAGACTCTTAAGCAAACCATAAAAGAAAAGTCTCGTCAATCTCCACTTTAGAAACAAGAGTCTCATCACAGCATAACACCATTGATAAGCAGCTTGTAGAAAATGCTGGAAACTTGTGCATAATATCAAATCATATGGAAGAGTGTGAGATTTTTTCAAAAGAGACTAAGGAGTTAAAGACCAAAGTAGATGAACTTACAGACAAGCTTCAAAAGTCAAAAAGTGAGAGGATTGAGATTGTCAATCAAAGCTTTTCCATTAAAAATGAAAACAAAAAGTTGACTGACAAGTTAAAGGATCTCGAACTTAAGCTTTACAAACGTGGTCAAACTGAACAAACGATACATCTAAACACACCCAAAGAGTTCAAGTACTTTAATCCTGAATGGGGAATCGCATATGATAATCCTCATTACTTGAAAAGAGCTTTGTCCAAGGTGCCCACTTTATATGCTTTTGAATTTTTGGGACTGGACAAAACTTACCCATAGTACAAAATCAGATGGACTAAACCACTTGATGAAGAGGATATGGAACTGGAGTGTTTGAAAAGAAAGAATACTGTTAAGATGCAACTTCCTTTTGTGTATGAATTATGATTCCCTAAATGAGTCGTACAACAAAGCTAAATCCACTTTCCTGTTAAATGACTATTTTCGAAGTTATTCTTAGGCCGAACTTGAATCAAAACCTGCTAAACTTTAGGAGGAATCAACGGATCACAAAATCTATTTCCACCTCTGGTTCTAGAAAAGAAAATAGTTCAGCTAGAAGAGTCATTTGAACAAGATAGGATTAATTTTCAAAAGGAAAGACAAAAGTTACTATCCAAACTTAAGTGTCTCAATTCCAATCACAAGGAATCAGAATCTAGGGAGGATAAGGAATATCTTCTGACAGAGATTAACAGACTTACTTCTCAACTGTCTACCTTGGTAGTAGATATGATGAAAGAGCAACATTGCAAAGCCGAGCTTCAAGCAAAGCTTGACAAAATCCACGAGGAGAAAAATTAATTTGTCAGAATCTTTCTCTACACCTTCAGATACTTCTTCCTGCAAAGCTTTTCTGGGTGATTCTTCACCAACCATTTCTGATAAAGGAAAATAGCTTCAATTGGACTTTTTTCAAAAAGGATCTCCATTCTGATTTTCAAAATGCTTCCGCAAACGATTCCTTGAAAAACAAAAGTCCATCCAATTTCCCGAATCCCACAAGTGTGAATGTCACATCTGATGAGGAAATGGAATTTTCAACTTTCTTGAATTCAGAGATGTGTCCAGACAGTAAGTTAGACCAGTTTGATTTCGATCCAAAACTTCCAAGTCATGTTGATTTTATGGATTCAACTTGTAAGCCTCCGGTCAAATCTTACAAGGGCGAGTGTTCCACTTCAGCCCCTCAAAACCCTTCTGTTAATAAAACTTCTACATCTAAATCAAAAAGACGTTCATAAAAGAGGAAAAAGATCGGCCGCTCAAATAAGCGACAATCTTCATATTCTAAATCTTATGACTGTGAGTTTAACGATATTTCAGATACTATTGGTCGAAGGAAATGTTAGGACTAAAAGTCCTAGTGCGTCGAAAGTTGTATAAATTATTTATAGAGTTATTATAATTATTATTAAAGCGTTTTAAAAGCCTTTATTGTTTATTGGGCTTGTTTGGTTTGATGGGCTTGGGCCTTATACTTAGAGGCCATGGTATTTGATGGTTGTTTAAGGGTCTTTAGGGTTTAGAGAAGAAGAGATTAATGAGAGATTAATTTTCGTGCGCTTAATAGGTTTAGAGAGAGTTTGTATTACATTCACTCCTTTTATCACTCTCTTCAATCATTCAATACAAATTTATGATTTGATACATTTTTACTTGATCAAACTAGGATCCACAATTGGTATCAGAACAAAGAGACAAGATTTTTGATCCAAAAGGTATGTCTAAACCTCTTTGTTTATCAACTTCTGGAAAAAAATGACGTTTTTAATTGTTAATCAAAATTGAGAATTTTTGTTTGAGTTTAAGTGTTGATCTTGTTAAAATCAATTTGGGTTTGCGTTCTTTAGCTTAAGTTCTTCATTAAATTTGCGATAGATAAGGTTTTTTGATTAAATTCTGGGTTTAAAACCTGATTTTCTCGAAGCAGTTCATCAATACCCGACGAACTCATAGAAATCGGATTTCTCCAAATCCGGGCGTTCTTACCGGGTTTGAAATACCCGGTTTTGTCCTTTCTCGCTTATCCCGGATCCTGATGATCCCGGTTTAGCGTTTACCAGATCTACCTGGGGCGTTAACACCGGGTTCTTGTCCCGGAGTACTCGGTGTTGGGTTCCCTTTCCCGGTTCCCCGACCCTCTCTATCAGAAAGTCTATTCCGGTTTTACCGGGATAATTCCACCCGAACTCACTCGAGTTCCAGGTTCAGCTCATACCGAATTTCTAAATCCCTGGACCTCCCGGTTTCCCTCTTACCCGGACTTACCGGGCGCATGTGTACCGGTTTTTGGTGTTACTCAGATTGCCTCACCTCTCACCCCGATATTTATACCCGGTCAATCATACCCGAGGTTGAGAACCGGATTCAACCTACTTTATTCCTGGTTTCCCGGATATCTACCACAAGTACCGGGTTTCACCCTACCCGGTTTTCTGCCACCCCGGTTTGTGCGGATACCGGGGTTTAGAACTTACCCGGTTTTCTCATATCCAACTAATTTTATCCAGATTCCCATCCGGATCACATCTTATCCGTGTTTCACTCTACCCGGACAAGCCTCATCCGGTAAATCCCTATTCGGACATATCCAAAATTCCTTAACCCGGATCAAGTTATTCGGTCTTTATCCGTATCAATTTAGCGGGACCCCTGTGCTAAGTCGCCGAAGGGGGACATTAGTATGTTATGTGATACTATGTATGTTTTTGGATCATATCAAATTGTCTCACGATCATCTCATTCAAGTAACAATGTTTTATCCAACCATTTCTGACCACAAAGCAAAGAGTACAACTCTCGAAGCGAAATTGGAGACCAGGTTAAAGACTGTTAACACAATGCTTGAAGAGAAATAAGGTCTTCAGTTAGAGTTGGACAATCTGAAATCGGAAAGCGAGACGTATAAAGAAATATGTTTCTTAAGGAACAACAATGATTGGCTCAGGCGCAAGAATTCTGAACTTGTAAAAAAGGGAGCAAGAAATGGTTCATATTACTTTGTGTATGCTAACGAAATAGATTATCTTAAAAGAAAGATTTCAGATCTTGAAAGAGAAGCTGATATAAAGAGAAGTGATCCGATAAGTGCTGAAGCTTTAAAGAAAATCTCCGAACTTGAATGAAAAGTTGTAGATTTTGAAACCAAAGAAGAGAAGTTTATATCCCTTGAAGAAAAGGAAAAGGTCGTTTGAAAGTGAAAATATGAATCTAAAGCAAAAGCTTTCTGTCTATGAAAAGGAAAGGAGCGAATTTTCAAATGAAAGGAAAAATCTCTAAAGAAAGATTCTAGAGCTTTCAAAGAAAGTTTTTGATGAAAGAAAAACATTTGAGCTAGAAAATGCTAAACTTTCAAAGCAAATTTCTGATCTTGAATTTTTTTGATAATTGAGAGAGATACCTTTGAGAAAGAGCAAAAAAGATTTGAAACTGAAAATGTTGTGGTTTTTAAAGAGACGTCTAATAGACGCAACAGTATACAAAAAGACTTTGAAAATGAAAGGAAGATTTTTGAAACATAAATTCTTAAGCTTTCACAGAAATTATCTGGATTAGCAACAGAGATTCTGAAAGAACATATGGTAAAATCTGATTTACAAAATCGATATGATTCAATTCTCGAAGAAAGAAATGTTTTATCCGCAAAGGTCAAGAAACTTGAAGAAACAAATTTCAAAGTTGATTTATCTGAACAATCTAGTCCCGATACTATTGTTCAGTCTCTTTATTCTCCAAGTTCAACTTCTACAACTATTTCTTCGAAGAAGTTTGTCAAATCAAATGAATCTTCAAAAGATCAGATTCGCCCTTCCAATCTTTTCTATAATTCTCTTGTTGATAATACAAATAATCAAGTTTTTAGAAAGGTAAGGATGTTTTGGAGAAAGAAATCAACTACAGAGGACAGTGGTGGAAAAGAGTCTCATAAATATCTGTAGTTGATACAAAGTCATTTATTTCCAGGACTGATTCACCTACTTCTGTCTATTCTACAGGACAGTTGATCAGTCTGAGCAGAAGAAAAGTCTGTTGCACTCATTGTGGAAAGAGTGACTTTGTGGATTCAAGGTATGTAAATAGTTGGTATGGTATTTATAGTATCCCCAATCCTCGGTTTAATAGCTTCAAAGCTAAGGCAACTAACCGACAAAGATCCATCATAGCATGGATACCAAAATCTATCTAATTTGTTTTGCAGGAATATGATGTGTGATTTAATTCAGATTATTCACATCACATGACTACAATCAAAGGTTATGCCACTTTTGAGGGGGAGTATCGTGTTTATTTTTCAAACTTTCATTTTGACTTATAATTACTTCAAATCAGAACTCATACTTCAATGTTTCCTTCAATGTTTTATCTTTGTGACTTAAATGAGTGTTAGGATTTATAAAGTTTCTATGGTCAATCCAGAACCGGAAGGACCTACCCAAGAAACACATCCTATTCATAGATATCAGTGAGGTGTCTAGATTGATAGATGAGTTCGGAGTGAAAAAAATATCGTGAGGATGTGACAGAACTTAAAAAAATTACTGGTCCTTACCAAACCGAGTCAGTTATCCGAGTTACCACACAATCTACTCATTCTCGTTCTTTGGAGATGGATATTGAAACAGACATGGACCCAATGTCGATAACTCGTGTCACCCCACATACTTGTTTCATATCTTCACAGAGATTTAGCATATAATATATCTATTCCTCACTCGTAGGTCTTAGATATTGAAAAAGGAAGACATCAGCTCTGGTCACCGAACTTCATATTCTTATCACTATGTCTATTGATTTTAACTTGTGTCCCAAGTTAAATCAATCTTTGAGCCATATATACATGAATTTAATTCTTTCACACCTGCACGAATCTTTGTGATTCCAATTGCATATCTTCATGATATTGCCGTAACAGTTTGAGAAGTAACTTTTAATATTTTACTTCAGTGATAACTGGAAGTCCTATCAGAGATACATCGATGCCAACTCTGAAAATATGCCACGCAATTATTTTTAATTGTTGTGACAACAGTTACTAATGTGTTTTATGTGTTAGTTGTTTACTCCATTTTGGATACTTAACCGTTTTATCTGATATTTTGCTACTCATCCGGTTAGTCTTTGAAGATACATGATGCTCAGGATGCTCCTAATCATCATGAGGGGGAGACATGATAAAGACACGAGATTCAAAGACACAGATTATCATATTGAGGGGGAGTTACAAAATCTGAGGGGGAGTTAGCAAAATCTGAGGGGGAGTAACAGAATTTCTTAAATTTGAGGTTGAAAAACCATTGCATTTAAAGATTGCATTTTTGCTGTTGATTATATTGGTTTTTTTATCTCTCATCAAGTGGTGTTTGCTACAAGTTATTTCCTCCTACAAGCTGATTGAAACAAGTTCTTAAGCAGAAAGCATATTCAACTTGTTGTTCAAAGACATATTCTTTGTTTTTAAACTGAAGATGCGCTGTGGAATGTCATGTAACTCACACATTATCTTTCTTGTGTGCTGATCCGATGTGTTGAGTTTCTACAGTTGAAAGATGCTCAATAGTGCATTCAGTCGAGACTATTATACATTGAATCTGGTTGAAAAGTTGAAACTATGAAGACCAAGAGCTTTATTCAAGGGGGAGCTTAGAAAAACATGACAAGCAACACCAAAGTTTTTCAAAGATTCAAGAGGGGTAGAAGATCAATATCTAAAGATTTCAAGATGATAAATTCCTTATACAACTTTAGGGGGAGATTGTTAGGACTAAAAGTCTTAGTGCGTTGAAAGTTGTATAAAGTATTTATAGGGTTTTTTTAATTATAATTAAAGCGTTGTAAAAGCCTTTATTGTTAATTGGGCTTGTTTGGTTTGATGGGCTTGGGCCTTATAGTTAGAGGCCACGGTATTTAATGGTTGTTTAAGGGTCTTTAGGGTTTAGAAAAGAAGATATTAATGAGAGATTAATTTTCGTGCGCTTAATAGGTTTAGAGAGAGTTTGTATTACATTCAATCTTTTTGTAACTCTCTTCAATCATCCAATACAAATTAATGATTTGATACATTGTTACTTGATCAAAACTAGGATCCACAAGAAAGAAGTCAAACAAGAAGCAAAGAAGTCAAAGGAAAGCACATCGAAGACAACTTCATTTAATTCAGTTTTGCATTATAGGAAAAACAATAACAATCATGATGTTTTGAATTTAATACTTTGGTTGAACGAAATAGATTGTTTCATTTGAAACTTTATTCAATTCAACATTACTTTAACTGTCTCATGATTGTGTTTGTTATTCCAACTGTGGATTAAATGATTTTGTTGATTGTCGATGTGCGTCTGATTTGTTTGGTTTTTATCATGTTAATAATTCTCGTGCAAAGTTTGATGCACCATGTCATAGATCAAGACCTAAGTCAGAAGGGGTCTTTAAGACAGGTGCTCCACCTAACCCCAAAGGACCCATTTACGAATGGGTACCTAAATCCACTTAATTTTTTTTGCAGAACGGTCATGTATGATATTTAGACTCAGGCTGCTCCAAACACATGACCGGTAGAAGGGAGCTTCTCACAAATTTCATTGAGAAATTTTGTGGGAATGTGAGATTTGGCAACGATCACTACTCTCCAATCATGGGATATGGAGACATTGTTCAGGACAATCTTTTATAGTTGCCTTGACGTTCTCAACTAAATTAATTTATATTGATTTTGTTTTATGTCTTCTCTCTTCTCATCCTACACACGAAGAAACAAGAAACAATCCGAAGCTTGCACCTCTTCCACTTCATCAAGTCAAAATTTATGTCATGCTTTCTTCATGAAACCCACAAAGCACCTGAAGGCTTCAATGTCATGAAACCCACAAAAGCACCAGGAATTGTACTCCTTTTAACACAAACTCTTCGTTGACTGATGTGCCTCAAAACATTCACCGGTCACCAAATTTCCCAAGGTATGGAAACGACTCTATACCGACCAAACCTCTTACCAAAAAACTCACCGAAAATTCTCACTAAAATCGTTTGTATTGGTCCAATGAACCCCATGATGCTCGTTCGTGTTAGTCCTGTTGCTTTGCAATCTGCAAACTGAAGGAGATGAGGTCACGGTGGTAGGTCGTCCTTATTTGGCGTCATTAGCTACACAAAATCGAATATGGTCTCAACCAATTGAGTACCACAGTGGTATCACAATGGGTGAATGTTCTAAAACCCAATATTTTGTATAATAGGTATCACAATGTATTTTGTATCACAATGAGTTTTACAGTGTATTGTGTATCACGGTAGGTATCATAGTGTATTTTATATCACAACGGGTATCACAGTGTATTTTGTATCACGGTGGTTATCGTAGTGTATTTTGTATCATAATAGGTATCATGTAACACCCCGATTTCGAGAGGCACAATTTCAAGTTAATACCGAAACCGATATATTAGGGAAAAATAAGATAAAGGATTTTGGAATTTAATCCTAGATTTTATAGTCTATATGGATGAAGTATTCAATTACGAGTCCAACGGTTCTTTCCGGAGCAAAATCGGAGCTATAACGAAGAAGTTACAGCCAAAACAATGAATAATAAAGAAACCGGACAAACAGTGCATGGGGCGATTTGTGGCGCGACTTAGGTCGCCCCGTAACCCGCCCGGAGCCCTGTTCAAGCATAAAACCCATTCGGGCGACTTGTGGCGCGACCTAGGCCGCCCGGTAACCCGTGCGGAGCCCTGTTCGAGCTTAAAACCCGATTTTTCAGCCACCAAACTTCATTTCTTCATATCTTTTACATCACAACTCCGATTTTGGTGATTCAAGTTCCTATGGTTTCTTTTTTGAGAGCTCTTTAAGGATTTGGCAAGTGATTGGAAGTCTATTGGAAGACCCCAGGGTATTTGATGGTGGTAAGTTCCTCATCTCTCTCAATGTTAAGCTAGGGTTAGATGGTTTCACCCTTTTTCCTTTCATCGTTCAACTTAGGTGTGTTTTTGGTGAATTGTATGTTGAATAAACCTTGTAGATGTGTTGGATCTATGATCTAGAGAATTTTATTGTATATTCAAGCCTTCATCTTTGGAGATTCAAGTTTTGGGGGTAAAATCTAGATTTAGCCTAAATCTAGCAAGATGAGTTCAAGTTGGATTGTGAAAACGTTGTACATGCCAAAAATGTTCATTTTAAAGTATTTACATGTTTACATGAAGTTTATTAAAAGTTGGGTATTTGAAGAGTTTCACTCATTTGGATTATTTGGTTTTATAAAATTTGTGAACCACCCACATTTGGGATTCTTGAACATTTTGGTGAATAAATCATGTTAATACACTCCCTAGATGATTTTATATATAAATGGAGTTCTTTTGATGTAAATGTCCTTTTGTGCATTCGATTTTATAAACCGTTTGGAAAATGCATATTATTGTGTTATGAGGCATTTGGAAAATATAAGGGTATAAGTTCATTTGGAAAATGGGTTGCCTCAACTAATGTTGAGTTTTGAACTAATCTTACTTTGGTCGTTGTGTTTGCATATTCGTTGGTCAAACGTCTTTTAAATGTTTACACCAACTTTCATTTGGTAATTTAAGTAAACTGTCGAGCCTTGGCACGATTTTGACTGAAATGAGTCTTGAGGACATTTGTCCGGTTTAATAGCCCGGGGTGGAAGTTTTGAGCATGATGGCGGTTAATGCACATCATTTGAGAATTACATGTTTTGGGTGCGTTGGTCATTCAATTGGAGTCATGTAATGATTTAGACTGTAATGCAGTGAACCCATAGGTATATGAGTCGGTTTTTGTTAGGTAAAAAGAAAATGGGCTATTATTTATATATTGGCCATAATTAGTCTTGGGATCTTGAGGATAATACGGTGAGGGCTCGTGGAGTCCAAGACCCGGACCTGCATCCGCGAGTTAAATTATGTGCCTGTTTTTATGGGATAGTTATTTCCCATTTGTAGCTAGTCAAGACATTGGGTCCTCAGGGGCCTTTGGTACGGTTATGTGGGACCGGTTACTAGCCATGGACCGTAAATGTAATCCTAGCGAATGAGCATGATTAGGAATCCTCGCCCCCCCCCCCCCCCCCCACATCTTAGTACGAGTTGGCGAGCTCGTGGCCATGGGTTCCTAGTATGGTGAGCTCAATAACTTTGAATGTGATCTACTTGGTGTTTCGCCACTAGCCTTGGAATTCGGGTTTCCCCCATCATCGAAAGGTGCTGTTTTGGGTATTTAATTTTATCATTGTTTTCGGTGACGCTTCGAGTTTGGGTTATCTCCTTTATGCTTTAATTTTTGGAGACTTTAGTTTACTCACATTTTGGTCTTGGTTTATAAAGTTTCATTCAAATTTCATTATTGGAGCATTTATATCTATTCATGTTTTTGAGTAATTGTTGGATTGCATTACTTCATGAAAGAAATGTTTGGCGTTGAGGCGTCCATTTATAAATTGCATATTAATGGAAAATGGTTCATTTTCATTTGAAGTATTTCATTTTAAAGGATCATGATTTAAATTGCATTATTTCCATTTAACGATCTTTATAATCATGATGAAAACTCTTGAATTCACTAGGCGTTAGCGTAACCTTTTTTTATTTGTCGGCATGTGCAACAGGTTCCGGTTGGGAGTAGTTCTAGTGACACTGTAAAGCGAAGAGTGCTAGTCGTGTGATCGTGGAGTGTTTAGCTTGGAGAAGCCTTCCACATTAATGATGGGATTAGCAGCTCGTTCTTGGGTTAAGTAACACCGTCATTAGTTTAGTCCTTGTATAAGATTGAAGTTTATAATTGTGGAGGTTAAATATAGAATACTATTTTGGAGTTTTATCTTTGCAGGATGAAGTTTTGAGATTTTAATTAGTTGCTCTTTCCAAAATTTGAGGGTGTTACATATCACAACATTTTTTATTTTGTATCACAATAGGTATCACAACATTTCTTATTTATTTTCGTTATTTTCGATGTTTACAAAAGGTATCACACTATGCATCATGTGGTCACCGAAATAATGTTTGTCGGAGAGAGGAGAGAGGAGATTTCTAAAATACCTAACATACCATTTACTTAAAATTACCAAAATTATTGTTTTCCTACCAAAATTATTGTTTTCCTAATTTATCCTTTGATTTGTGTTTAAGATTGGATTTCACAGTTACCACAGATAACCGAGTTCTCCCATTGAATGGACCCCTATATATATGTATATATATATAAGGGCCAGGTTCAGAGGAAAATTGCAAAAAAAAAAAAAATGAAAAACCTAGGGACATTCTGGTAGCCGTTCATCTGGACGATATAATTAATTTGTAATATGTACACGTGCATAAAAACCAAAAAATAACTTAATTTACGTGTATGCACATGTGCCTATCGTCCAAATGAATAATTTTTCAGTTTTTTGGGGGTTTCCCTTGAACCTCCCACTATATATAGGTATATATGTGTGTGTGTGTGTGTGTGTGTGTTGGTCATTCAAGGGAGAACCCGTTAACTTGTGAGAACTGTGAGGTCCAATTTCAACCTCTCATTATTAATAATCAATGGTTAATATTAATAATATTAATAATATTAATTTTAGTAATTATCCATTAATTTTCAACCATTTTAAAATTTATGGAATATATTTAAGGATAAAGTATTTTTTTTAAATTTATAGATAATTTTTTTTTGATAATTATGCTTTTAATGGATAATATATTGGTAATTATCCTTTTCTCTCACCTCTCTCCAGCGAACGTTACTAGCTTCAAACTCATGTATCTTGTGATACACGTTATGATACATTAGCATTTTATATATGCTACCATTGTGATACCCTCAAAAAACTTTATGAATACTGTGAACATTATCACTATGATACACTCTATGAACATTGCCACTGTGATACAAGTTGTGATACAGTGTGATTTCATGATTTTTAGTTTTAATAATACATTCTTTTGCATATTGTGATACACCGTGATCCTTTTTTTTGTAGTGTTGGGAGAGACCTAAGTTTTGTTAAGGGAATCAAGAAGATTAATATTTGAAAACTTTAATTGCATGAGATAATAATGAAATTTTCTATAATAATGGTAATTAATATATTTCGTTGTTATCCGAATCCCAAAATTACTAATTCACCTTTTATTATATAAATAATAAATATACGTAATTATCTCAAATGAGTGGCTCACATTAGATTTAACGGTTATCCCAAATTACGAAGTTCTCATTTGATTAGGCCCCACATATATATATATATAGACGGAGGTTCAAGGGAAAACCTCAAAAAAACGGAAAACTGAAGAACACTCTGGTAGTCCTTCATCTGGACGGTATGCACTTGTGCATACAGATAGATTATGTTGTTTTTTGGTTTTTGTGCACAAGTGCATTATACACTTGTGCATATGAACAAATGCATGTTACAAATTACATGTATGCACAAGCGCATGTATGCACAAGCGCATGTATGCACAAGCGCATACCGTCCAGATGAAAGACTACCAAGGTGTTCCTCAGTTTTTCGTTTTTTTGAGGTTTTCCGTGAACCTGACTCTCTCTCTCTCTCTCTCTCTCTCTCTATATATATATATATATATATATATATATATATATGTTGGAAATAGAGGTGGACCTACATAGGGACATACAGTGGTACAACCCACCACTTCATGGTCCCGTGGTATGAAAAAATTAGGTTTCTGAAAGATGTTACTTGTAATGTTTAGTTGTGTGCCTTTATATTTATCTAAGTTAAACTACTGGTTTAAATTTCATTTGGCTGAGTTAGCGATCGTCATTGAAATAAGTTTTTTATTGTTTGTAAGGCCTGAGGTTTTAAGTCATTCTTTCAACAATTCTTTAGCTTTGAAATTTTGCTTTAGTTCCAGTTTTTTTTGGAAGAATTGGTGGAAAGCATTAGGGACAAAACTCAAACCCTTGAAACCAACTAATCTATCTGGTTTATATGGAAAAATAAACTTCTATTACCTTTATCAATTGTTGTCATCGTTCGAAAATTTCTCTAGTCCGCCGTTGGTTGGAAAGTACCCCCACCGAGGTTCAGCAACACCGCTTTAGACAAAGACCGATGAGGAGAGAGAGGGCGAAGTTGAAGTTCATCACCAGGGACGTTCCAATTTATTTTGGAGGACATGTTATACTTGTACCAACACTATAGATTGACAAGACGAGTAATAATTAAACAAAATATAAAAGTCTTACAAATTAAAACAATAAAAATGTTTTAAAATAACAAAGTAACCAATGAATTCCATTTAAATAAAATCATTCTTCTAACATCATTCGAAAGCCATAACTGAAATCTCCAAATCGGCAAGAGTAAAGGCCTAAAACATTATAAATGGGTTAAAAGTTAAAATATATATATATATATATATATATATATATATATATTGGGTAAATCGAAAAACATGTATAGTTTTGGGGGTCCTGTTCTATATGTCACGTTGGAACACCCTTCGACATGACCCCGACTGTTCATCACCGTTAAGAAATTGGTTGGAGAAATGAAAGTGTGCTTTCTCCACACATGTCCTTCAAAGATGAAACGGTTAGATTGTTGTTTTTGGCTTATAATTGTCTTTGCATCGTTGATGCTCTTTCCAGTGATGAAGTTTATAGATTAGTCTTTTTTTTCACTTTAAAAGTAGGTTGTGTTAATTTAGGGTTTAAAAAAAAAAAAAAAAAAAAAAAAAAAAAAAAAAAAAGGAGGTTAAAATGGGAAGATTGAGGCGTGGCGGGGGTGGCCGGAGATGGTGAAGGTGAGGGGAAGAGAAGGTGTGGGGGATCATCGTCACCTAGGTGTGTGTTGTGCTATATGTGTATATATATAACATGGATCAGGTTCAGGGGAAAAAACTAAATGAATAAAAAATGGAAAACCATAAAAAAATGTATGAAAAAGTATATTGAGAAGAATGTCAAATTAACGAGGAAAAAATGATATTTTTTTGGTGTAATTTATTTCACTCAAATTTCGTTAATTTTTCGCCTTTTTCAAATATAAAAAAAAGGGGGAGTTTTGTTTTTCAGTTTTTAAAAAATACTGTTGTAACCACCCATTTAAAATCACATCTATTAGATCAATTAATCTAACAAGTTGATAAGGTGTTTTCTAGTTTTTCATTTATTTAGGGTTTTCCCTTAACCTCCGTCTATATAATCTAAAATATAAATTTTTTGGTTAGGCAAAAATTAGACAAAATGACCAAATGCCCCTCACTTAATTGAATTTAACAGAAAAATATAACAGAGGAATGAAATCCAAGATCTTTTTTTTTGCAAACATGAGGGATAAATCGGGGATCATTTAGTCTAAGAATCAATTTGTTAAAACCTACAAAGTTCAAGAACAAAAAATGTAATTTACTCTTTGACATTTATTTTGGGACAAAGAAAATATTAGCAATCATTGTTGTATTTTAGTGAAATTCAATCATCTGCCCTCCAAGTTAACGTACATGATTACATCAAAAGTGCTAGTATGTTAAATTAATCTTGTGTTGTTATTGGACTTGATATTTGTCATTCGATGATTCTTTGCTATCGTTGTTCATCTCGAGCCGTGGATGTATTCAAATCAGCTTGCAAGCACGAACCTCATCTAATCCAATAAGACCTTAAACAAACCTCCAATGGCTATGATGAAACTCGAACACATGACAACTAAGATCAATCCCAAGGTTATACTCTACAATGAAAAAGCCACACAATTTTAGACACATAACTACCTCCAACTCCAAAAACATGGTCCCCATTGTTTATGGTGAATAGCTTACTAACGTTATTCAAACTTCAAAGACAACAGTGGGTTAAATCTGAAAGCATTTATTTACAGACAGGAACACTTGTTTAGCATGATTGAAACGTAACCGCGATAGATTGTATATAACAACAGATTCAAAGGGTAACACAGTCATTGTCCATCGACCAACGGTGTCGTCACCCTTTTGTCGACTTTAGAAGTGGTACAACATTGCAGGTGAATCATGCAGTTTCACGGTCCTGCTCTCGACCACCTGGAGAACACCTGGTCGTTCTGCCGAAACATAAGTAAATTAGAAATGTGTTTATTATAACCAGCTGCGTACCCATGCAATGCAATGAATGTAAAATTATTGTAAACCGAGAATGGAAAATTAATGCAATTTCTTATTAAAAAATCCAAAAGTTAATAGAGTATTCTACCGCATTAGTAGAGCTCAATGCTTATCTTGTATTTAAACTTGCAGGTAGACCTTGGGGATATTCAGTAGCTTTTTCATTAAGCTTTACATGAATTAGGCTGTCTGTGGTGGTTTAACTAAATTGTTGTTCGGTTATTATGCTTAATAAACGGTGTATAGAATTTCTGTCATTCACACCGTTTATTAAGCATAAATGACAATTTTACCCCTATTTTTTGTTTTATGGAACAACATTAAGCAACACAATGATGTTTTAATGCTTTAGTTGAATTGTACGGTACAAGCAAGCAATGCAAATTATCATTGTGATTTGGAACAACATCTTTAAGCATCTTCTCTGATTCATTGATGCAGCTACGTTTGGGAATCAAGAGGTAGAAGATGACATGGTTCAATTAACAGGAGCACACTCATTGAACCCAGAAGCTTCTGCCTAAAAAATAAAACCCAAAAGCTTCAGCCTCAAAATCCCATCACAAATAAAACCCAGTAGCTTCAAAATAATCTCAAATCAACTCCATAAACAAAAACCCAAAAAAAAAAAATAGAAGGGGAGAACGAGAGGGATGGGGATGAAGATGATGGAGAATGAGAGAGATGGCGGTGCTCGGTTGGAACAAGAAGAAAAAAATCAAATCAGACTGGAGATGAAGAAAAATATTGAACCAAAATCGAGCGAGAAGAAAAACAGATATGAAGAACCAGAAAGAATATGAACGAGAATCGAAGGGTTGATTTTGGGGGTGAAGAACCAGAAAGAAGATGAAGAGCCGAACAACCGTTGTATGTTCTGGAAATTTTGGGGATGTTGAATGTCTTGTAAAACCGAGAAACAACCATTGTATGTTTTGGAAATTATGGGGAATCTGAAAGATGGAGAATGGGGGGGATGCGGATGAAGATGAAAGAGGGGAAAGGGTAAAAGGGGAGTAAATGGGTTGACAAATGGCCGACTCCGTAGGACTCTACTTCCTTGGCTTACCGAATAAGCCACTAATTTACTACATAAGTCACAACCAAACACCAATGCATGGCTTACCGAATAAGCCATATAGGGTATTAAGCCCATTAAGCCGATATCAAACAGACCCATAGTTGGGTTATGAACAGTAGCATGTCAAATGTTTTTTATACAAAGTGTATGTATTCTGAGGAAGTAGAAGATCAATTGTATGACCGGCAGAGGACACAGGATTTTTGTGAGTAAGGTGGATCAAAGGCCCACAAAGTCAAGGTTTGATCTAGTGGGCATGTTAACATGATTTGACCTAGGGAAAAGTCAATTGTGTCGATTTGGGGAATAAAATATATTTTTTTCAAATGGAATAGACCGTTTGAGCAAGACGCAAGACTACGTCTTAGGCGTAAGCCCAATGTGTTTGTAACTGCATTGCATTCCACAGTTTCGAGGGATTTTTGAAGTTTTTTGGTTGATTTCGAGGGACTTTTTCCATTTTTTGGTTGATGTTCCATGTATTTTCTAGTATCCTGGAGCACCCTAAAAGTTTAGTTTTTGCACCTTTCATACCCAAAAAAACTTTACTTGTGAAAATCAGTTGAGCAGGTGCACAGACCCCTGGGTCCTTCATAGGTCCACCCCTGTGCTTGACGGTCCACTTACAACTAATATCCAAAAGACACTAAAACATGCTTATCCCATTACAGGACATCATAAAACTAAAATGGTTATCGTTGCCAGATAAGTATATTGTATGTTGTAAGTTGTAACGAGATAAGAATTATATAAATATCTGCACATTTGCTATGAAAAATCGGGAAAATGAGTTCATTGATTTAGCGTGAGGAATCATACTTATTGAAGAAAACTAGGTAGTTACTATAAGATTGTAGATCAATAAATAAATGCAATCTAATGTGTGTTCCCTGTCTAGCTATATACATAAATCTTGGAAACATAATAGTTACTTACTTTGCTCGTAATAGCTCAAAGGGGAATCTATATTAATTGCAGTTGCCAATCGTACCAAGAATCAATTGCATACCGGAGTAAACTACTTTCCAGTTGGGTGTTTAATCATGTATGGCACTTTTATGTGAAATAGGCAACTTTGTGGACAAGTTGGGACTCTTAACATTCCTAATCAATAAGCCAAGGACATCTCATTTCCTCATGCACATCAAAGGCCAATATGTATTGATCAAGGTTGACCAACACCGATCCAAAGCCTGCATGCCCATATTGCATTGTAATGCTTCCGATGCCTTTCCACTACTTCATTTCATGATTAGATATTCTATCAGGTGTATCAGAAGTTTAAAAAAATATATCCTACAAATACTAGTTGAACCCTAAACCCTAACAACATCATGGCTACCAGCATCATCAGAAATTCTCACTGTTCCTAGATAAATTTTAACACCACCCTAAAGGCACAATAATTATAAAAGCATAAAACTGAACATATACTTTTCTCTCTCTCTCTCTCTCTCTCTATCTCTCTCTCTCTCTCTCATACACACACAGGGTGATATCATATGCTATTTTGATCAATTTGGATCGAGTGTAATTGCTGAATCTTTATTCTTTAGAAATGAGGAGCATCACTTTCTTCTGATGTTTCAGAAGGCTGTGTGTTGTTATCTGAATGGGGCAGAGTCAGGGCTCTAAGGGGTTGTTTGGCAGTTGTTGAATGATTTGATGCAGAATGATTAAGAGGCACTTATGATATAGTTCAAAGTGAAATAGGGTTGTTTTGTAATTGTTCAGAATGAAATTAAGGCGCTTAATGGTTAAGGGAGGTCCAGAATACAAAATCATTCAGAGGGTTTTAGAACCATTAAGAGGCAGACTTTTTTTTTGCCAAAAAAGATTCACCTCTTAACGATTCAGAGATTGTCTCTTAATGGAACCATTAGGAGGTAAACAAACAGCCCCTAACTGATGTTTCTAGTGCCTTGTTAGCCTCTTTTTGGAGCTAGATTTGACCCTCGTTTATTTTTCTTTTCTTGTTCGGGT
The DNA here is from genome assembly GCA_954870635.1 of Arctium minus. Lineage (NCBI taxonomy): Eukaryota > Viridiplantae > Streptophyta > Magnoliopsida > Asterales > Asteraceae > Arctium > Arctium minus. The sequence goes on from OX941093.1 coordinate 50,225,152, forward strand.
GTATTATGCCCCTTTTTGGTAATCCATACTTTTGTTTCATATTAGTTGGCACTGTTGTTTTCCTCAAGCAAAGTGATCTCATGAACCCTAGTAAGATCCATCCTATATTATAATCACTAAATTGCCAATACAAACAAAAGTCTGAATCCAATACTCCAAGAAAATATGCAAAAGGTGAGAGATTCAAAGAGAGAAAGGCATCATACTCGAAATTTCTTCAACTTGGCTGGGAGTGAGCTTGGCAGAAAAGCCACAAGCTGCATGCTTGTACGTGTACAACAAAGCCCCTTTTGCTGCCTCCTCGCTGTTGATCAGTAAATAAGATTACCTTAAATCAACAAACTCAAAATTGAAAGATACAAATACAAGCATTTTATCTGTCACGTAAATATAACACCATTTTCACATTGCTTTTATTTCAATCAAATGAAATTTGGAAGTAACAAAACCATCGATTGCTGAGGAGAAACGATAATACTCCATGCTTTTAATAATTGCAGCCAAATTCATATAGAAATTTCAAATTTGCTATCGTTTCAAATTCAAAACAGTTATGCTTCTACTGTTTCTTTGACAAAGGTATTCTATTGCAGGATCTTGCCTGATTTTTACTATAACGAAAACTATTCTTGCCAATTCTGAAGTTAGAACCTAATTCGTTTGATTCAAATTGCAAAATCGGACTTCAATTTCGAGGCAGAAGTCATAATCAACCTCTAAAACAAGCACAAAATTTTGAAACATTCTTATGAAAATTCATTTATCCATAAATTTTCTACATATTTCTAATTTTATGAATCCGATGTGTACACATAAAACAGTAGCAATTTCTGGAGAGAAAATAGACCTGCCGAGGACTGAAGAGAGGGTGCGAAGGTGATAGAATTCGAGTTCTTCGTCTTGAGGGCGCTCAGTGTAAACAATATGAACTGTTGCTTCTACTGCGGCTGGTACAAATTTGGAAACAGATGAATCAGCTTCTTCCGCCATTGATGATGATATCGTGATTACGAATATGGATATGAGAGATAGTGTGATGATCGAGGACGATTGCAGGGATCGAAGAGCCATCTTTATACAAGGAAAGAGACTTGGATGCTGAGTTATACTTAATGACGAAGGCTCCTAAGGAAGGACGAAAATGGAGTCTCCAAAACAGAAATATGGATCTCAGCCGTCCGCTATTTGGATTCTGGTTTCCACCATCATCCCCTTGTAACTTGGCTTTTGGTGAATGAAATTACCTAATTTGCCCTTCTCAATTATTGATTATTACGATAATGCCCTTATCGTTTATGTCGCCGAGTCTTAGCGAAAACAAGTTATCTGTTACCGTTAAAAACTTGTTGTTTGATGTTTGATTTGAGATTAGATAGATAGAGACAAGGCATGATATACCAAAAATAGATGGAACAAAACCAAAGAGATTGACTAGAATGATAAATTACTAAACTATCCATGTTAAATAAAAACCATAAAGCCTTCCACAATTTTTTCATTCATATACCTCACTCTCGCTCCTCCAATCTTATGTAGTCCCATCCGTGTACATACGCAACCCTATGGTACCCCAAAAACAAAACTCTACAAGAAATGGGCAGAGTGATGATTCATGCCAAAGCCTGAATTCTAGGTGGAAGCGTTAAACACCGATTCTTTTATATTTTCTTCATCCGAAAATAAACGTTCACAATGAAAAAAGACATAGTTTTAAAAATGTATAATTATTCAACTTTTTAATTAACTAAATAACAATTATACCCTTTGTTATCCTATTGAATCTTTTCTATTCTTTCTTTTACGTTTAGCTTACTTACGGAGTTTTGTACAAGATGTGGAGATATAACAAGATTAATGTGCCAATTTGACCCAAAACCTTGATTTTGCACTAATCCTACATATTCATGCAGGATTATTTGCTGAGCCAGACCAGATCCTACAACTACAGGATGTTGCAGGATCGAAAAGTGGCCTTAGAGATCTCTTTTGGGCTCAACTTTGGGCCGATTTCAATGGCAGATTTTCGTGCTTGTTTTAGCATCTCTTGGGCTCCCCTTTCGTTACTCTCGGGCCCAAGTTACTTTGGAGCTAATTGTATTTTAAGAACCTCTGTCATTTTCACTTTTACAAGTTTTAGTTACTCTCTCTCTCTCTCTCTCTCTCTCTCAAAACTTCATTTTATGTTCTAAGAACTTTCATTACCGAAATTTCCTTCTGAATATTGCAAATTTTTATTTTAAGTAATCTCATTCTCCTTTACTATTTATTTGTTATTTTCCAATCATTTATTGTTTTAGATCTTGGTTTACTTTTGGTTTCACTTTTAGTATAAGCCTTAAAACCATGGCATTTATGTTGGATTCTAAGTCGAATTGTGGCCCATGGCTAAAAGTCTAAAAATGTTCAAATCATTGTTTTAGTTTTTAATACAAGTATTTAACGTTAGGTACAAAGCTTTTTACGCAAGTTTCTATGTTCTTTCTTTATTTCTAAGCTTTAGATTTCTAGCATTATTTTGCTGTTATTTAAATTTCAAGTCCTTTACTTTATGCAATTTATTTTCTGAACTTTATTTTCCCACAATTTACATTCTGTCATTTACATTTCCGAGCAATTTACTTCCTGTATTTTCTTTAAGAATTAGTTACTCGCGCAACAAGTTTCCTTTCCTTAACCCTAATACTTATAATTTAATTTATGCATTTTCAATCTCCGTTATTTATATTTCAGTCTTTATATATTTTGTAAAAAAGAATCCGATCAATGATAAGCTAACAACCTTAGCTTGGGGTGTAAAACAAAGTTAAGATTAAGACTGGTGAAAAGGTATCTCAAATATAAGATTATAATCTAAGTTATTCAAATCAGATTATTAATATTTTATTAAAGATTACATCTAATTAATTGACAACTAATTACATGTATGAAAACGTGTTACGTTAGCTTTCAAAAAGTTACATTAAATATTAGCACTGAGATAACGTAAGTTTGTGATAATATCTTTTCAGCAGATCATTTGTTTTTATCTTAAAGGACCATTACACCATTTGCTTCTTTTTATGACTGATTTTGATCATTAGTTGATAATTCACACAAACCATAAAAGATTTTCTCAAATTCGCCATCTGAAATTAGGTTTTAAATACTGGACTTTAGACAAACTTTTACAAGCCTTCCATGTGGATCGATATTCAGTACTTTTACCGTTATTATTACTTGTTAACAAGACGACAATGGACCAAGGTGTATACTTGCACTGAGATCTGTTTGCATGAATCTAGAGGTTGCATAAACCTCACCAAGTTTTTGGCGCCGTTGTTAGGGAAACACGCTGTTTTTCTTTTTAAAAGTAAAGTTTATAAAAGATCATTTTTCTACCACCTTTTTAAGAAATCTAGTGTATGCCAAGATTGTCACACGTTGAATTTTTTCCATCTTGATCCTGACATCGAATGAACTTTTAGACAGCGTAGGAGAATGCAACGAGGTGTATCCACTTTAACCTCTTCAATAATGTCTGATCGCGGTTATATGACAAATGAGGAGGGAATAAATAATCAATTTGAGGATGAAAAATAAAATATATTTCGGCTCGCAAACTAAAAATAGAGGCCTTATGGATTACGCTCTTCCTGTTTTAACTCAGTTACATATGGGGATTCTTAAGCCAACTATTTACTGTTGCCCATTTTGAACTAAAGCCATTGATGTTTCAGATGTTGTAGACTAACAACTAGTATGCTGCTTTGCCATATGAAGATCTTGATTCTAATTTAAGATCTTTCATGGAAATCACATATTCTTTTCTCATCCTTTTAGTACCAGACTGTGCTTTAAGACTTAAAACGTTTTCCATTTTCACTAAAAGATCGAGCTAGGTCTTGGCATAACTATTTATAGCGAGATTCTGTGAGAACATGGAACCAAATGGTAGAAAAAAATTTGAAAAAAATATTTTCCACCCACGTGGAATGTCAAATTCAGAAATAAAATTTGCACTTTTAAACAAATGGATGATGAAGTAATTCTAGATGTATGGGAAATGTACAAAAAGCTATTGTGAAAATGCCCACAGCATGGTATTCCATACTGTATACAACTAGAAATATTTTAGAATGGTTTAAATACCCTTGCCAAATTACCTCCAACTCTAATTATCCTCTCTTGTTCATCATGTTATGCTACTTCATCTTCTTCACCAAATAATGTTCTAACCCAAGGCTCATCACTTTCTGTTGAAAACAAAGATGTTTTGGTTTCACCAAACAAGCTTTTTACTGCCGGATTTCACCAAATTGGCCAAAATGCTTATTGCTTCGCAGTATGGTTTTCTGAGCCCATGTCGGATGGCAATCACACATTGGTTTGGATGGCAAACAGAGACGAACTTGTCAACGAAAAACGTTCCAAGTTTTCCTTGCAGAAAACTGGAAATCTTGTTCTAACGGATGTTGGCCAAAGAATTTGGACGACCGACACTAAATCTACTTCATCTTTGCAATTGCAACTTATTGACTAGGGTAATCTTATTCTTAACCAACAGTCAGATGAACAACCATATCTTTGGCAAAGTTTCAGTTCTCTGACTAATACCATTCTTCCCAATCAGCCTTTCACCAAAGATATCGTCCTTATATCTTCTAGAAGTTGGACAAATTTGTCTTCTGGCTTCTACAAACTATATTTTGACAATGACAACGTAATCCGTCTTCTTTATAACAGCGATGAAATAACCAGTGTTTATTGGCCTAGCCCATGGTTACGAACATGGGAAGTAGGGAGGACTACTTACAACAGTAGATTTGATTTACTTGATTCCAAAGGTCGTTTCAAATCCACAGATGATTTTATGTTTGTTACCACAGACTTTGGCCAAACTCGTCGTAGAAGACTCACACTTGATGTTGATGGCAATGTTAGGGTTTATACACTTAACAAAAGAAGTTGGACTGTTTCATGGCAAGCAATTTCAGTACCATGCCAAATTCATGGAATTTGTGGCCAAAACAGCCTTTGTACTTACAGTTTTGAATCTAGAAGGAGATTCAGTTGCATGCACGGGTACAAGGCCAAGAACCACACATATATGTCTTTTGGGTGTGAACCTCTATTCCATCATCATGAAACATATGGATTCATCGAACTCCCTCGTGTGGAATTTTATGGGTTTGATTCTATTTATATCGGAAAATCGACTCTCAAAGAATGCAAGCAAGCATGCTTGAATGACTCCAACTGTAAAGCCTTCCAATTCACGTTTGAAGAAGGGATGGGCTCTTCCATGTGCTATGTCAAGACTTTGTTGTTTAATGGTTACTACTTAGGTACTTGTTTCGTCACTTATCTTAAGCTACCTGAACGTTACGTATTATCCTATGATCAACATGTTGCTAACAGGTCTAACTTCATTTGCTTGAATTCAATAGTCAAACTGGAACGAACATATGAAACAAAGCATGAAAATGGGTCCCTCAAGTTTTTGTTGTGGTTCAATGTCATCCTTGGTGTAATTGAATTTATGTGTTTTCTATTCTTCTTTTATATTACCCGGAAACCCTCAGGTAGAACAACCCAAGCATACCTTGCAGTTGCTACTGGATTCAGAAGGTTCACATACGATGAGATAATGAAGGTGTCTCAGAAATTTAAAGAAGAGATCGGAAGAGGTGGAGGTGGTATCGTGTACAAAGGCGTACTTCCTAACTCCCGAACGGTAGCAATTAAGCAACTCCATCATGAGGCTAGCCAGGGAGAAGCTGAATTTCTAGCAGAGATGAGCATAATTGGGAAGATAAATCATATGAACTTGATAGAAACATATGGTTATTGTGCTGAGGGAAAGCATAGGATCATGGTTTATGAGTACATGGAGAATGGCTCATTAGCTAACAACTTAAGTGCAAATCAGCTTGATTGGCAGAAGAGGTTCGAAATTGCTACAGGTGTGGCAAAAGGGCTAGCTTATCTACATGAAGAATGCTTGGAGTGGGTTTTGCACTGTGATGTTAAACCACATAACATATTGTTGGATGCCGAATACAATCCAAAAGTGGCAAACTTTGGCTTGTCCAAACTATTCAACCAAGGTGCAACAGAAAATTCCATATTTTCCAAGATACGAGGGACTAGAGGGTATATGGCTCCAAAATGGGTGTCAATCTTCCAATTACCTCAAAAGTGGATGTCTATAGCTATGGGATGGTGGTCCTAGAGATGGTAACAGGACGAACAGTTGTGATCAAGCAGGCGATGATAGCGCGATGATAGCAAAAGGGTCGACCATAAAAGGCTTGTAAGTTGGGTGAGAGAGAAGGTCCACGAGGCTACTAGAAGTTTGATAGAAACAAAAATCGCAGAGATATTGGATCCTGTAGTGAGGGATGAATATGATAAGGTCCAGCTACAAATTCTTCTAGATGTGGCCCTCAAATGTGTCGAGGAAGATAAAGATGCCAGACCGACCATGAGCGAGGTTGTGAAGATGCTTCTCCACCCTGAGATGAATATATGACTAATGTCGACTAGCATTGGCCCAACAAGTCTTTGGTTTTCTCTACAACGTGCTTATAAGTTTGAGACTTTGTTCGTTCACCGAGTGTGCGTATTTAACCCCGTGTTATTATAGTGAAGTACATTTTTATTACATTTGGTTTATATTTATAAATCTCGTATCTCCCTGACTAAATCCGCCCACATTAGGATTACTAGTCAATGGTTGATCAAATTTGATGCACCTCCTTAATCGTCTCACAAATGAGTTGAGGATGTGTTCTATTCTGTAAGATGTGTTCTATTATTCTGTAAGGTTGCAGTTCTTAGTTATATGGTGTTTGATCAAGTGCTATCGTTCTTATATGGTCACTATAATTCCAAGAAATTGTTTATTGATCAATATTTTCATGGCATGTGTTAATATTTTTATATATAGTTATCGAAAATTCAGGATACTTTTTGATTTTACTATTAGAAAAGGTATTTAAATATTTGATTAATTATTTGATAGTTTTATACTATATAATAGTTTAAACAATAAAGTTGAACTCATATACGTGTTCTTTGAAAACCAAAAAATCAATCTTTGGCTTGGTAATAACTTGATAAAAATATTTGACTATCCATTAAACGTGTTTCACAATAGAGAAACAAGAAAAAGAATTTTTTGATCAATATCAACCAATGATTGTTAGGGGACAAAAACATGATTTTAGTTTGAAAACATAGCATAAAATAACCTCTTCATTTTGCAGCACTCTTTAAAGATTGGGAGAGTAATTTATACGTTAATTTAGATAATAGTCAACAAACATTTAACTTTGTGATTGTATTTAGTGGTATTATAGTGTTGTTCGACTTCTAGATTTCTCTTCTTCTCAAGTTCGATCTTTTAGACAGTCAATGTATTAATTGAATGATTTCACACTTTGGAAGGTGACGACGAGGGTAAACCTAGTTTAATAGAAAGTGTTGCAGCATAATTAGAAAGAGAAGATACATTGTTCGCAAATGGGAAGGGCATGATATATATCTTGGCAAGGGCTTGTAATATGATTCTACCAAGTTAAAACTAACAAAAGTTGTGACAAACAAGGTTATGAGACGATTGTTGCATTTTACAAAAAATCTTAAAGTAAATGTTGGGAATAAAGCCTTACCAAATATCAAAAGCACCTTTTTATAATATAGAGATGTTAGTGTTAGAATAAATAAATATGCATGTATATCTTGTATTATTAGGAGAATAAAGGTGGTTTTAACAGAGAATATGAATGGGAAAAATTGTATGTCATTCATTCAAAGAAGCAACTTAATTTATACACCAAAAGTTCTAGATCAACTAGGAAACCTAGGAAACAAAGGAAACTATTAAAACAAATATCTTCCTAACATTTTGAAGAGATAATGCATATCTTCAATATTGAAAAGATATATCAAAATCTATCCTTATCGTAATACCCCCCCCCCCCCCCCCCAAAGCATGCAAATCAAAAATGCCCAACTTGCCAAGCAAAAACTCAAACTGTTTCTTGCCTAACACCTTTGTAAAAATGTCCGCCAGCTGAATCTCAGAAGGAACATAAGATGGAAGAATGAGATGATCTTGAATGGCATCACGAATAAAATGACAATCAACTTCGATATATTTGGTTCATTCACGAAACACCGGGTTTTGAGCTATATGGAGAGTTGATTGACTATCACAGTACAAGTCAATAGGACGGTTATGTTGTACACCCAATCTTAGAAGCAAGACCTTCAACCATTTAAATTCACAAGTAATCGAGGCCATCGATCGATACTCAACTTCGGCTGATAATAGTGAGACCGTGTGTTGTTTCGTGGTTTTCCATGACACCGGAAAATGGCAAAGAACACTATCCAACCGATAAGTGATCTACGAGTAAGCGGGCATCCCTCCCAATCGGAGTCACACCAACCTGTCTAATGCATGTCACTATCAGCCCGAAGAAGAATGCCTTGACTTGGAGACCTCTTCAAGTATCGAACCACTCTCAAAGCTGCATGCCAATGTTCTTGACGAGGAACATGCAAGAATTGAGAAAGTATATGAACCGAGTATGCAAGATCTGGACGTATAACGATCAAGTAAATCAGATGTCCAAACAATCTTCGATAGCTTTATGGATCATCAAGAAACGCTCCTTTAGCAAGCGCGAGGCCATGATTTTGCTCCATTAGAAAAGAGGCAGGTTTCGCACCATTATAAAAGTCCGACTTCGGAGATGATATCTAGGAAATATTTTCTTTGGCACAGGTAAATACCTTTAGGATTGCGTGCTACCTCAATGACAAGAGAGTATTTCAACACACCTAGATCCTTCATGTGAAAGCAAGTATTCCGATAGGCCTTCAAAGCACTCAATGCCTCAGAGTTTTTACTAGAGATAATAAGATCATCGACATATATACTAGTACATTAATCTGGATAGGCCCTTTTGCAAGAGTGAATAAAGAGTAATCAACATTAGACTGCTTGAAGCCATACCTCTTTAATGCACTCACCAATTTGGCAAACCAACATCTCAGTGCCTGTTTCAATCCGTACAAGGATTATTGCAACCGAAAAACCATATCAGGACTTGATGATTTAAAACCTGGGGGCATCTTCATGTATACTTCTTCATTCAGATCCCCATGAAAAAATGCATTATGTACATCTATTTGATGTAACTCCCACTTTTTCGATGCTGCAACGGCTAGAAAAGCTCGAACGGTTACCATTTTTTCTACGGGAGCAAATGTTTCGTTATAATCGATTCCAGCCACATGATGATTTCCAAACACAACCAATCTTGCTTTGAGTCTTTCAATGCTTTCATCTGATTTGAATTTGATTTTATATACCCATCGGCTACCAAGTGCCTTCTTTCCGGGGGGAAGTTTTGCCATAGTCCAAGTTCCATTATCTTCCAAAGCACAGATCTCAATTTGCATTGCATTGCGCCATCCTTCATCTTGCATTGCTTCTTTAAAGTATCGTGGTTCACTTCCTGCATGAATGGTAGCAAGAAAATTTCGATGTTTTTTTGAAACATTTTCAAAGTTAACATAGTGTACTATAGGAAAAGGCCACCTGAGGCAAGTTATGGCGTAGGTGAAATCGGGGATATAATCTTTTGAATGACAGTATGAGTGACACACTCACGTAGTTTCACAGATGGTAGCTTATGCCGAAAACCCCTTCCTAAATTCTTAGGTTCACTGAGTGTATCATTAGTTGAGACATGTTCGTTAGTTGAGACCTGTTCGTCCCCCCCCCTGCAGTCGAGACATGAGTGTCCCCCTCAGAGGAGGAAGGACCTGCATCATCATTAGGTTCAACGGGTATAGGGTTTTCTTCCGATATCTCTGCATAACCACTTGTATCTTCTACAAAGTTGATATCATTACCCATAGTAGAAGAAGAATCAAACTTATTATCGGTTGTTGTATCTCGGACACCCTTTTCCATAAACAGGAATATGTCTTCATAAAACTTTACACCTCTTGAAACAAAGAAGTTCTTAGCATTGAGATCAAATAGCTTCCATCCTTTCTTCCCAAATGGGTAACCTACAAATACACACTTTCTACTTCGACTTGCAAACTTGTCTCTCTTTGCTTGTTGATTATGACCCGAACACTTTGTAACATCCCATACTAGATATATTCGCCTAAACAGATACAGAGCAACTAAGTAGACTTTACAATAAAATAGTAATAGTTATAGACAATCGGACGTTAAGGTACATATATATACAATCCCAAAAGTAACTATTCACAAAATAAGGTTGTCCGGTAAGTCTGTCTTCAAAATATCCACTCTTGGTCTCTCAACCCAGATAATCCCCAAGTCTGTCTCTAGAACCTGCCACAGAATAACAAATGTGGCTGAGCAATAACTCAGTGAACAAATCAACGAAATCAATAATAAACAATATAGGGTAAGTACAAGTTATCCCTATATTCAAGAAACGATAAAATAAATCAATCGAATATCACAAAGATATAACAAAGGGGTTCACGTAATCACCCGCTCCATGTTTCGTGTTATTCAAGATCACATAAATCACCCGAAAACACTAAACCCGTTGTTCCCAAAGAATGTACGGTTCTATAGGCATAAGTGAGAACTAGCAGTGTAGGCACGACACCCACTAGCCCTCGACTACTATTAAAGCAGCCCTAGTTATGTTCTGTTCCTAGGATATCCATTCGCCCTCATGGATGGATCAAGTCCAACGTACTCTCCACGCATACACGAGGAAACCATAGTAATTATAGCTACCATGGAAGCATCACAAGGTCGGTTCCCCCGACTAAGTGTCTTGGTAAAGGATCACAACGTATGTGATCTAACCGGATCACAAAATAGACCAACAAACAATCAATGAACAAGTCAATATGGATTGACTCTATCTAGTCGTGCCATTCTCAATTCGATAATATCACGGTCATTGGACCGAGTCAACAAATCATATTTATCAAATCACATTCGCGCCTCAACATTCAGAGTAAAACTCAAGAATCGGGCCAACGGTCCCTATTAGGGCAACAGACTTTGGAACACTCCTAAGTCATGCTCAACGAATGGGACACCAAATGGAATTCAACAAAAGGAATTACATGATGAAAATGCAAGAAACAACATCATCGATATCTTTTCAAACCTCAAGTTTACTTTTCGGTGAATCATATTTGAATGGATTGACCCTCAACAATAGGTCAATCCCGTTCCAAGATAATAAGAGACCCGTACCGTTATATAGCCAAGAAAATCAAACAAGATGCTCTAATGCCAATGTTTCTAATCCTTTCTAATCGGATTTCCTATCACAAGTAATATACACTTAGAATTATACCATGATTACCTATATTTATTTGATCTACTTAGCCTATTGACACCCTTATATTAGCTTAATTTAACCTTATTTCCATCTTTATAGTTTTATAGTTCAATGCTAATGTTATGAAAGGATGCTAAATGAATCGAACAAAACAATCAAAATATTGCAAAGAAAAACTCTCCTGCACATTTCAGCTTATGTCCATCTCTGTGTTAGACATATTACTCATACCTAGGAGTTGAATTTCGTGATATTGTCTAAACTAAAGTTGTAACTATGCCTCTTAGGAATCCAATAACATTGGATTCATGTTGATTGAAGTTGTGATCAATTTTATATGAATTTTATGCTAACAGTGTGCAAATCCCGATTTTACAGAGACCTGCTACTGTAATTTGGTATTTTGGCACACTTAAGCTCAAAAATAACTTTACAACTCCCATAAAAATTGAACTAGACACACTAAGTTTTCCAACGGTATATCACACACCTCAATTGGATCAATGGTTAATTTTATACACATTTTTAAAGTAACATGCAGATTTATATTTTATCCAACAGGATCATATTTAACTTGTTTAGCATACCAATCACTACCATTTGATTTAGTAACCACTCTAAACCTATCTATTGACAAAATTAGAGTTCTTTGTTTTAGTTTAACAACCCTTAACACCATATAGAAAAAAAGGCTTAATGGCGGGAACCTATGGCCCCGTGGCCCACTTTTGTAGACCCTACATACCCTAGCCCCTTAGGTATGCACCGGAAAAGTCCTCCTGTCCCCCCCCCCCTTTAACACCATATAAATCAAAACATATTTGAGTTTTAGGTTATCAAGTATCTAACTCCAAGAATTTTTCAAAGTTCTTACCTTATGGATGATTACAACCTATCAAGATGTAGATTCCTTAAAATCCTTCCAAACTCTAGCACCTAGAAACAAAATTACTCACACACATGGTAAGTATTTCAATCAATTAACCTAAATTTCAAGAATATAAGCTTAAACAATGGTTTACCTTCATGATTTACCTTCAATTCTTCAAAATATCACCATTGTTTTAACTCTAATTGCATGGTGTATTTTGATTCTAGGGTTTTAGGTCGATGGAGAGGGAAGGAAAAGGCTGGAAATGAATTTTATTATTTTCAAAATTGTTTTTATAATTTTCAGATTTTCACTTTTGGTCCCTCAAGTTTCATAAATTGCTTATTTACCATGTTTGGATAATTTTTTTCACATATTTGGTTTGTTTATAGTTTCACTTATCCATTTTTAACCCCTCTAATGGTTATGTTTTACAAAGTTAGTTCGGTTTAAGTCCATATGTTATATGTACAAGCATACAAAGCAATGACCAACTCCGAATACTAACTCTTCACTTAAAGTTCGATATGAAAGTCCGGTTATTATATTCCTCCCCCACCCCCTCCCTTAAAATAAGATTTCGTCCTCGAAATCTAGAATAGGGTTAGAGGACTTACAATTTTTGTAGAAATCTGGATAATCGTTTTTGAACGATTCCTCTTGTTGCTACGTCGCTTCCTGGTAATCTTGATTCTTCCAAAGGACTTTTATATATGGAATCGATCGGTTTCGTAGCTTCTTCGTCATCTGTCCGATTATCCATTCAGGTTCTTCTTTGTATGAAAAATCTGACTCAATTTGATCTAGCGGGTAGTTGATTACATGTAGGGGATGATAATTATACCCGCGTAACAAAGAAACATGGAAGACATTGTGAATGTGAGACATCTGTGGAAGTAAGGCAAGACGATAAGCAACTTTGCCCACTCTTTCCAAAATTTCAAACGGACCAACATATTGAGGGCTTAGTTTACCTTTAATACTGAACCTTCGCGTACCACGGATCGGAGACACTTTAACAAAGACACGGTCACCTGGATGGAACTCTAAAGGTCGTTGATGTTTGTCGACGACTTTTCTGTCGAGACTAGGCCTCTCGCATTTTCTGTTTTGCCAACTCAACCTTTTTTGTAGTGATCTGAACTAATTCGGGACCCTCAATCTTACTTTCGCCCACTTCATTCCAACATATTGGAGCTCTACACTTTCGGCCATATAGAGCTTCAAAAGAGGCCATTGCGATCGACGATTGGTAACTGTTGTTATACGCATATTCAACCAAAAACAAATACTCGTCCCAATTTCCAGACACTCCAAAGTACATGCACAAAACATATCTTCCAAAGTTTGAATAGTTCTTTCAGACTGGCCGTCAGTCTGTGGATGATATGTGGTGCTTATATTCAGCCGGGTTCCCCAATCATTCTGAAGTCCGGTCCAAAATCGTGAAGTGAATCTTGGGTCTCTGTCAGAAACAATAGAAACAGGAACACCATGTAGTCGAACAATTTCATGGTTAAAGAGATCAACGAGTTTGCCGATAGAATCCGTTTCTTTAATAGGGAGAAAATGTGCCGATTTTGTAAGTCGATCGACAATAACCCATATTGCATTATTCTTCTAGGATGTTCTCGGCAAACCGGTTAAGAAATCCATCGTGATATAATCCCATTTTCACACGGGAATATCCAACGAATGTAACAATCCACCGACTCGTTGATGTTTAATTTTGACTTTCTGACAAGTTAGGCATTTAGCAACAAACTCGACTACATCTCTTTTCATCCCGTTCCACCAAAAATGTTGTTTTAAATCGTGATACATCTTTCTGGAACTGGGTGAATAGAAAACGGAGAATTATGAGCCTCAACCAAGATTTCTTCTTTTAGTTTCTGAACTTTCGGAACACACAATATTTCCCGAAACCACAACACGCTTTTATCATCAACATGAAAATTAGTTTCAGAATCACCTTGGATCTTTTGTTGTATTGCCCAAAACTCCCCATCAGATTGTTGAGCTTGTTTAATTTTGGAAATGAGGGTCGGTTCGACAATAAGATTAGTTAACACCCCATCTCCAAATCGACAACATAATTCAACTCCCATTCTTTCCAAATTTGTTGCTATTTGGGGTTGAATAGAAAAGCATGATACAGATTCGATACCTTTCCGACTAAGAGCATCAGCCACAAGATTCGCTCTTCCAGGGTGATATTGTATTCGGACGTCATAGTCCTTCAACAATTCAAGCCATCGACGTTGCCTCATTTTGAGTTCTTTTTGTGTGAAAATATATTTAAGGCTTTTATGATCAGTGAATATGTCACATGTTTCACCGTACAAGTAATGCCACCAAATCTTTAAAGCGAAGATAGTTGCAGCTAGCTCCAAATCATGTGTCGGGTAGTTAACTTCATACGGCTTGAGTTGACGTATAACATAAGCTATAACCCATCCATTTTGCATTAATACACACCCCAATCCGGATTTGAAAGCATCATTGTAAACCTGATACCCGCCTGACCCAGTTGGCAAGGCAAGTACCGGTGCAGTTACAAGTCGTCGCTTCAATTCTTCAAAACTTTTATCCTGATCGTCACCCCATACAAACTTTACTCCTTTTCGTAGGATTTGAGTCAACGGAAGTGCGATCCTGGAAAAGTTTCCAACAAAACGCCGATAATATCCAGCTAATCCCAGAAATGCACGCACCTCAGCAACATTTATTGGTTTTGGCCAATTAGTAACGACTTCAACCTTAGTGGGATCAACTTGAATGTCATCCGCTGAAATAACGTGGCCTAAGAACGCCACTCGATCCAACCAGAACTCACACTTCGATAGCTTGGCGTATAACTTTTTCTCTCAGAGTGTATCCAAAGCTAATCGGCGATGTGTTTCATGTTCAGACTTCGACTTTGAATAAACAAGAATATCATCAATAAAGACAATCACAAAGTCGTCCAAATAATTTTTTGAATACTCTATTCATCATATCCATGAAAATTGTTGGAGCATTTGTCAACCCGAATGGCATAATGTGAAGTCCCTGAGATCATGATTAATTGAATGAAAAAAAAAATAACAAGGATTATAGGGAGGAATTTGTAGTTTTATTGAGCACTGAAAAGTAAACTACAACTACAGAGCAAGAACTCGTACAGGCTACATGATGAATGAAAACTTACTTACAAACGAACTAAACAGACTCCTTATATACTCCTAACATACCTTGTACACACTAAGCCTAAACCCATTACAAGGCCCAATACAATTACATGTTGATTACTTTACTAAACTTTCTAAATAGAACATATTTATGTTCTAACATTCTCCCCCTAAGTTTTGTAAAATAATCATTATATTTTCAGCTCCAGCTTCAGCTCCTCTCCCCCTTGATTTCTTTATAAAACTTAGCGTTACATAAACTTTAAAGCTCCTATAGCTCCCCCTTGAAAGTAGCTCTTATCCTTGGAGTTTCAACTGAAATACCAGATCTGATGTAGACCATAACCTCGACTGACTGCACATAAAGACAACTTTTGACTCTTGTAAACCCAACACATTCCGTATGCCCACAAGAATGATATGTGTTGAATATTGGAATGACAACCAAGTGCATCTTCAGTGTATAATATCTGATCTGTCTTTGAACCACGAGTTGAAATAAGAATTTATCTTAAGAACTTCATATGATCAGCTTAAGAGCGGTAGCATCCGGTAGCAACACTACAAGGCAAGGGTTAGAAGACTGATACATGTTCAACAACTAATGAAATACGCTCATTTTCTGACTGTTTTCCAGAATACTGAACAATCAAACCCAAAACTCCTTTCTTCATGAATCAGTTGGATGATTATATGCACTCAGGATTCTGAATCACAACTCAAGCATCAGAACAATGATTGCAGTCGCTCACACTACTGAGTGATCAAGTCAGAAGAGTGATAAAGTGCTCTCAATGGTCTAACCACAAAAGAATCTCTCTAGACTGATGATTGCAGATGCTCAGGCCGCTAACTCAATCCAATCAGAGACGAAATCCGAAATATCCAGAATCTGAAAATCTTGAAAAGCATAAGCACTCGTGAAATGTAGATCAGTTGCTAGAGATATGTGACCAACATATGATAAGAGTGATGTCACATATGCATTACGCGTAAAAAGCTCAAGAACAGGGCAAACTTGTATCAAACTGGGTTCAGAACAGTCAAAATTCTCTAAAAGATCAAAACTTTTCGCATATCAAACACAATTCGCATATCACTATTCACTTTTAAGCACAATTCACATGATGGACATAGCCGAAGACTCCAGAATTCGCATAGGCCTGCGTGCGAATTCTTACTTCTCGCACGAACCTATGTGCGAATTCCTCGCATCTCGCATAACTCACTTCTACGAATTCTCACAATTCGCATCACTCACACTTGCGAATTCTTGACTTCTCGCAGCACTCATGCATGCGAATCCTTGACTTTTCGCATCAAACACTTGTACGAATTCTACACTTAACAAAATTTCATCTAAATTTCATCTTCAAAGAATGTTATCATGCGAATTCTTTAACATTTCGCAGATAATTCTTGTGCGAATTCTGTACTTAGGCAAAAATGTCATCTTCAAAGAATATACGAATTCTGACATGCGAATTCCTAAGCATGCGAATTATATGATGCGAATTCTTCTAAAATCCTTCATTCTGCAAACTATTTCCATTCTCATGCGAGTTCTTCAAATTATGCGATTTCTTCAAATTATGCGAGTTCTTCAATGTGATCATGCGAATTCTATGGATCTCGAATATTTTTTCAACTTTTCTTCAAATTATCCTTCTGTACTTCGAATTTTGAGATGATCTTTTGAGAGCGGGTTCAAAAACAACTTTTGAGCACAATTGTAGTTGATGATCTCGTCCAAATTCGACTCTAAACCACAATTTGATCTTAACACAATAATACGACATTCTCGAACTAAAACTTCTCAAAATCGACAAATTTGACAAGAATTGATGAAATTATAGAAAGTAATTGATTCTATAACGATCGACTATAACCACTGAATCAATTAAGCATCAAAGAACATCCAAATTTACATCAAATTCTAGAATTCGAAATTTCAACAGTGAATGTTCTATTCAAACCAATCTGATCACGATCGTGCGATGAATGATTCATCGTTAGGCTCTGATACCAATTGTGAAGTCCCTGAGATCATGATTGATTGAATGAAAAGCAAATAACAAGGATTATAGGGAGGAATTGTAGTTTTATTGAACACTGAAAAGTAAACTACAACTACAAAGCAAGAACTCGTACAGGCTACATGATGAATGAAAACTTACTTACAAACGAAATAAACAGACTCCTTATATACTCCCAACATCCCTTGTACACACCAAGCCCAGACCCATTACAAGGCCCAATACAATTACATGTTGATTACTTTACTAAACTTTCTAAATATAACATATTTATGTTCTAACACATAAGTATAAACTCATAGTGACCGTATCGAGTTCAGAATGCAGTCTTCGGTATATCTGATTCCTTGATTCTGAGCTGATAATAACCGGATCTCAAATCAATCTTTGAGAAACAACTGGCACCCTGTAACTGATCAAACAAATCATCAATCCTAGGTAAAGGGTATTTGTTTCGGATAGTGAGACGATTCAACTCACGATAGTCAATACACAGTCTCATGGAACCATCTTTCTTCTTTACAAAGAGTACAGGTGCACCCCCACGGAGATACACTGGGTCGAATGTACCCTCTATTTAATAAATCTTGCAGTTGCTCCTTCAGTTCTTTCAGCTCAGATGGGGCCATACGGTATGGATCTTTTGAAACTGGGCCATCTCCTGGAATAAGATCGATTAAGAATTCAACCTCCTGTTCAGGCGGTAACCCAGGAAGTTCATCTGGGAAGACATCAGGGAATTCATTCACAATTGGAATATCTTCCAATTTAGGACTTGCTTTAGAAACATCCTGGACCGTGGCTAGAAACACTTCACACCCATGATCCATTAGTTTGTGAGCTTTTAAAGCAGAGATAACACAAATAGATTTTCGGGGTGGAATACCCTGAAGTACATGTTCAGGCTCAGTGACGTCCCCAAATATAACTTTTTTGGTTCACAGTCAATTCTGACTCGATGTTTAGCCAACCAGTTCATACCGAGTATGAGATCGAAATCTCTCATTCTCATAAGAAGTAGGGTGACTATCCAGAATATGTCCCCAATCATTAATGGACAATCAACATAATCATCGTTAATGTATTCCATGTAGCCCGAAGGTGTTACAATAGTAAATAATTCATTCAATGGTCGTTTATACGTCTTGAGAAATTTCACAAACTTTTCTGACACAATGGAGTGAGTAGCTGCGGTGTCGAATAGGGCATAAAAATCATTATCATTAATATGAACAGTGGCGGAAACCATACCATCGGTAGTTTGATCTACTGATAGTGCAAAGACTCGCCCGCCTGTAGTGGTCTGCTTGTTTTTATTTATCTTTTGATCCCGATCTACCACCTTCACCCTGTTTGTAGTCTCTAGCCATGTGACCCTGCTGGCCACAACTATAACAAGCACTCGTCATTCGAAGACACGGGCCTGTCCTGTGGATTTTACCGCAATCTTTACATTGGGTAGGGGGAGTGAGGTTTCCTGTATTTGATGCTACTCCTGAAGATAAGGATGATCGTGAACTAGCTTGTTTACGTTTCCCTGCAGAGTTATACTTTTGTCGGATACCTGCCTGCCCGCTTTGACTTCCAGAAGATGAATTTCGACTCTTTTTCTTTGAGTCACCTTTAGTAGAAAGAAAGTCAATCCGTTCAAGCTCAATGTCTTGCAACGTGTTAATAATATGAGACAACTCTATGAATCTTTGTCCAATCATCCTTGAACGATATTTGTTTTGTAAGGCCCATTTAAACTTTTGGATTTGATTAACCTTAGTACTGGCAAGTGGTCCGGCAAAAGCGACTAATCGAAGAAAGCGAGCCACAAAGTCTGTTACAGACTCGTCCTCATGTTGTTTGAGTGAAGAAAATTCCCGCAAATATGATTCTCGATCGACTTTAGTAAAGTATTGCTGGAGAAATGCGTCTCTAAATTGGCTCCACGTAAGATTTTCCACAACTGTATTACCTCCTCGAGCTTGCTTCCAAGATTACCACCATTGATTTGCATCACCCTCTAATTTGTATGCCGCCAATCTGACTTGAATATTATCGGGACATTCAAGTATTTCAAATATCTTCTCTAGATGCTTAATCCAGTGTTCGGCCTCAACAGGATTCGTGGTCGATGAGAAAGATTGAGGCTTATCGTTTATGGAACTTCTCTAACCACTGATGTAGGGTTAGCTGAGTCCCAACTATAGCAGTGGTGGTACCTGATGATGTAAGACCAGTACCTCCTGCATTATTAGGAATTGTGGTCCCACCATCCTGACGCACAACTTCAACTACTTGTGTTATTAGACCAGGCATCATTGAGTTCAATGCTTGTTGCACAACCTCAGAAATTTCGGGATTTAACAGATTAGGAGGGGGATTACCATCACCGTAGACCTCCTTTATTCGCCTCCTGCATGTATTCCTTCTTGGTGGCATTCTGATTACACCATAAAAAGCATCTTGATTAGTGAATTCATCTAATTGAAAATTAGTTAAATGGCATATAATGTAATATGACATAATAAACTATTTCTATCCCATCCTAAGTCTACCCATTTCTCACAGGTCAAAGTTAGATTTATTCTACAGGTCGCAACCTATGCTCTGATACCATAAATGTAACATCCCATACTAGCTATATTCTCTTAAACACATACAGAGCAACTAAGTAGACTTTACAATAAAATAGTAATAGTTATAGACAACCGGACGTTAAGGTGCATATATATACAATCCCAAAAGTAACTATTCACAAAATAAGGTTGTCCGGTAAGTCTGTCTTCAAAATATCCACTCTTGGTCTCTCAACCCGGATAATCCCCAAGTCTATCTCTAGAACATGCCACATAATAACAAATGTGGCTGAGCAATAACTCAGTGAACGGATCAGTGAAAACAATAATAAACAATATAGGGTAAGTACAAGTTATCCCTATATTCAAGAAACGATAAAATAAATCAATCGAATATCACAAAGATATAACAAAGGGGTTCACGTAATCACCCGTTCCATGTTTCGTGTTATTCAAGTTCACATAAATCACTCAAAAACACTAAACCCGTTGTTCCCAAAGAATGTACGGTTCTATGGGCATAAGTGAGAACTAGCAGTGTGGGCACGACACCCACTAGCACTCTACTACTATTAAAGCAGTCCTAGTTCTGTTCTGTTCCTAGGATATCCATTCTCCCTCATGGTCGGATCAGGGCCAGCGTACTCTCCACGCATACATGAGGACGCCATAGTGATTATAGCCACCATGGAAGCATCACAAGGTCTGTGCCCCCGACTAAGTGTCTGGGTAAAGGATCACAACGTATATGATCTAACCGGATCACAAAAATAGAACAACAATCAATGAACAAGTCAATATGGCTTGACTCTATCTAGTCGGGTCATTCTCAATTCGATAATATCACAGTCATTGGACCGAGTTAACAAATCATATTTATCATATCTCATTCGCGCCTCAGCATTCAGAGTAAAACTTAAGAACCGGGCCAACGGTCCCTATTAGGGCAACAGACTTTGTAATACTCCTAAGTCGTTCTCAACTAATGGGACACCAAATGGAATTCAACAAAAGGAATTACACGATGAAAATGCAAGAAACAACATCATCGAGATATTTTCGAACCTCAAGTTTACTTTTCGGTGAATCATATTTGAATGGATTAACCCTCAACAATAGTTCAATACCGTTCCAAGATAATAAGAGATCCGTACCTTTATATAGCCGAGAAAATCAAACAAGATGCTCAAATGCCAATGTTTCAAATCCTTGCTAATCGGATTTCCTATCACAAGTAATATACACTTAGAATTATACCATGATTACCTATATTTATTTGATCTACTTAGCCTATTGACACCCTTATATTAGCTTAATTTAACCTTATTTCCATCTTTATAGTCTTATAGTTCAATGTTAGTGTTATGAAAGGATGCTAAATGAATCGAACAAAACAATCAAAATATTGCTAAGAAAAACTCTCCTGCACATTTCAGCTTCTGTCCATCTCTGTGTTAGACATATTACTCATACTTAGGAGCTGAATTTCGTGATATTGTCTAAACTAAAGTTGTAAATATGCCTCTTAGGAATCCAATAGCATTGGATTCATGTTGATTTAAGCTATGATCGATTTTATATGAATTTTATGCTAACAGTGTGCACATCCCGATTTTACAGAGACATGCTACTGTAATTTGGTATTTTGGCACACTTAAGCTCAAAATTAGCTTTACAAATGTTCATAACAACTGAACTAGACACACTATGGTTTCCAAAGGTATATCACACACCTCAATTGGATCAATGATTAATTTTATACACATTTTTAAAGTAATATGCAGATTTTTTGTTTTATCCAACAACATCATATTTAACTTGGTTAACATACCAATCACTACCATTTGATTTAGTAACCACTCTAAACCTATCTATTGACAAAATTAGAGTCCTTTGTTTTAGTTTTAGGTTATCAAGTATCTAACTCCAAGAATTTTTCAAAGTTCTTACCTTATGGATGATATAAACATAGGAATTATCTTCTCCAAAAATTAGAACAGGCAGGTGGAGATCTTTACAGATTCCAATTGGGTAGGATGTGCAAAAGACAGAAGATCTACATCAACCTATTGTACCTTTGTTTGGCGAAATATAAGAAATGTGAGAAGTAAGAAGCAAATGTGGTAGCTCAAAGAAGCATAAATTGTTACCATCAGTGACCGCTATTTTGAATTTTGACCGTTGTAACAACATAGATTGATACCATCAGTGTCCTCAGTTTCTGTTTGCCACTCTTTGAGAATGTGAAGTTGGAAGGAAATGAGTTGAGTAAGAAGGGGGGGATAGATGTAGGGGGAGAATAGAGAGTGAGAAGCTCATGTAAGCATATAACAAAATTTGCAATTGGGTATGTTGGGTAATTAAATGCTTTATAGAAGTGATAATATTTTCAGAATCTTCTCAATGGAGAATTAAGATGAATACTCATTAAGAGGAAAAAAAAGTAATCTGTCAAATAAATTAAAAATCAAGAATAAACAAAATGGCAAGTTATTTATTTTTGATATGTCGAAAGGGATGTATACACATATATAATAACTGCAGTTTATTGCACTTTAGTACTACAACTTACGGTATACCAAATAACATACCAGTTGAAACCACGCCCATGATCTGTGTGTTACGAACTAAGCATACTGCTCGTCCATATCTGTACCACGAACCAATGTGTATCACGAATTAGGTGACACGGGTCATTACATGACATGAGTAATTTAATCATTCTTAACCTCCATATTTTATGATCCTATTGATTAAAAAAGTAGCACTGGCCTTTTACATAGTTGCACATTCTCGTTAAAACCCTTAATTAAGATCTCCATCAGTACTTGATCATTTAACTTCCGCATTGTGTAAAAATTCTTTAATATCAATAAAAACAAAGAAAGAAATCAGAACTTTCTGCTTAAGTGAATTAAAACATGCCTATGTTGTGAGAAACAAACTTGGCATAATCATACTAATTTATCTTTTTTTTTTGAACGACAAGTTAACGCACACACCCACGTTCCAGCGGTATCGGGCATCAATTACGGGCAAACCCACTAATTCGCTGCGACCCGGACCAGCCTTTGGCTGAACCCGACCGGCAGGGTAGAGGGTCCCATAGACTGGACCCACCTGAACCGGCCCCGGACCCGGCCCGAAGGACCAGACCCAGAGTCTGGATATCTCAGGAAAGTGTCGCTCGTGGGAATCGAACCCGGTTAGTGTGGCTTTCACCCCACACCCCCCTAGGATGTTACCTATCCAACTGAGCTAACCCTCTTTGATCATACTTATCTATCTTATAACCCACTTTTAAAATTGGCACACTATAAACAACTTTGTTAATGAGTTTGAGCTTACTCCCTTCATTCTTTGATCGGCATCCAATCTCTATGTTAGATCCCTCCTTTTATATTTGTCACTATTACTAACTTCGTTGATGATCTTGACCTTATTCAACCCAGAAACATGAGAATGTTCATTTGTCATTTTCTTCTTATATTTGGGATTCTACCTACATTTGATACTTTTGGTGTGGTAGCTTGCATGTCTTGATTGAGTTTATTTCTGAATCATCAGACTGCATATTGTAGTTTTTTTTATATCTCTATTTACTTCCTGCAATGCAATTAATTCCCATATATGCTACATAAAGAAACAATAATCCCTTCCCCCAAAAACTTGTAATCATAATCTACTTCCCTCAGATTTTTGCTTGTAGTGGTCATGGCAATATGTTGCTAATAAAAATTCAAATGGTTGTTAATTGTTATTTATGGATTACTTGACCTTCTTACTGCTTGTTGTGGAATATCTACCAAACACAAACATCTTTGGCATTTGCCAAAGCCAGCAGCTGAGCCCACAAAGCCTAGCCACACTGCCAGTGTGCTATTAACCCTACGCCTAGAAAGCCTTTGTTACAATCTGAACTTACCTATCGGAAGCAGTTTGATTCCACTGCCATTTGCTATTTCTTGCAACCATATATTATTGTTTTGTTGGAAAGTTCACTTGGTTGAGAATTCGATTTTAGTGGATGAAACCTCTTGTTTCTCATATTTTTCTAGCTTAGTGGTTTCTCATGTTAATTGTTTTTGTCTGACTTTTGATCCACAGTTCCCCTTCCCATGAATACTATCTTTGAGGAAGCAATGAAAAGTGAAGAAGGTCGGAGTTTGACATTAGAGCGTGTTTAAGAAGAATGTTACCCAATGGCAGAGAAATAGTTTCAGAAAGAATGTGATAAAGTTGATCGGAATAATTAGGTTTGTAGATCATCAGTCACACAGACAAAGTTTAGGAAGATTGACACTCACCTGCAGATAGTTCTTTCTGCAAGGGTGCATTCTCTGATGAATAATCAATCATCATATCAATGAAACCAATGGCTTTAGCAGCACGACTCCTCAATGGTCCTGAAAGAACAAAATCAAGAACAATATGCAATATTCAAATAATGTTAAACGTTTGTCATATGATGATGAACAAGAACCACAAGCAATCAATGATGAATTAAAAATTGCAGTAGTCAGTAGAGTTGCAAGTGTGATTGTTTTCTTCCAGCTTCAAAAGCCAGCACCTGTAAGTACCATCAGCCAATAACATATATTGAGAATGTGATAAGTGGCGTAGGTATTAAAAAGGGAACAACCTCCAACAAAAGGGACGTGGTTTAATGTTCCAGAGTAATATTATCCTCACACCATTCATCATTCCACCGATACATACTGTGCAATAACAGCCATAACTATTTCCTCCCCATTCCCCTACCCTTTCTTTTAATTTAGCACTATCAACTGTTAATTAAACAACACCACCACCTTCTTCCCTTTCTCACTTATCCCGTTTTTGCACTTAATGCCACCCCAATCACTGCTATGTTTATCAATGTAGTATTGCTAAGATCAATTTGATCATCTAATGCTCATGATATTGATAACATCATTGATTGTTTTATAACTTGTTGTAAAGTTTATTATGGTTTTATGTGAATGTAGCACCTACTCATGCCTACAACTATATTCTTATAGCCCAAGAGTATAATTGCTTCCTTAAAAATCCAGGAAAATCATCTTGGAAAAATAGGAATTTAAAGTTAGTGAACTGGCTTGTTGGTTTTGTACATATGAAGTTATTGCTTCTAAAAGGTATTATGTGAAAATTGTTTTTCACTATTTACTAAGCTGTAGGTTTCTTGTTGATCAAACGGTTTGTTGACCGAATAATCATATCCCAAATCAGTCCCAAATCAATCCCGCCAGCCATTAAATCATATCACTTTTCATTTGAAACTTAAATTTCAATTAGACAATTAAACAGAACTAACCTGAAATGCAAGTTTCGACTAACCTGAAATCCAACCAGAGGACAAAACTAGGTTTGAAAATCGCTTTTATTTGAAGGCGTCAGAGTTGAAATCGTTGGAAACCGCAACGATTGTAGGCTGGAATTGGCGGTGCCTATTTGAATCGATCCTAGAAATTAGCGCAAAATTTAGATAGAACGCTAATTATAGTAAAATGAAAAGCATCAACGAAAGAGAAATCGTGAATAGAATCCAGAACTAGGGCTCGAATCAAACCAGAAAATAGAACCAGGGCTGGAAATCGTTGTTATTTGAGAGTCTGGGAGTCTAAATCGCTGGAAATCGCAGAGAGATGGAAATCACAGAGATTGAGAGTTCGACGTGATGAAATATAGTTTTTTTGTTCGAGGTGATGAATCGCATCTGAGAGATGAGTTTTTTGGACTTATGGAAATTGCAATGAATTTGTCTGGGCTTGAGTGGTGGGCTAAAATATTTTGTCTTAAATTAGATCATTAATCTCGTGGTGGGCTTAGATAAAATCATAAGATATTTTCATTTTCTAAATATTATTTTTAAATATAAATTAAAATTTATTTTACATCTTAAAATATATAATAATATTGTTTTTTATTTGTTAAAAATTATGAATTTAGTGACTACTATTTTTGGTCACTAAATCATTAAAAATTAGTGACTACTTATTTTTGGGTCTCTAAAACTTCCAACTTAGTGACCATTTTTTTGGTCACTAACATTCCTAAATAACATTACTAAGTAACATCAACTAGTTAGTGGCCATTTTTTTTTTGTTACTAATCATCTTAAATTAGTAACTACTTATTTCTTGGTCACTAAAATTTCCAACTTAATGACCATCGTTTTTTGTCATTAACATTCTCAAGTAACACCAAGTAGCTAGTGACTACTATTTTTTGTCACTAATAATTTAAAATTAGTGACTAATTTTTGTGTCACTAACACTTCCAACTTAGTGACCATTTTTTTTGGTCACTAACATTCCTAAATAACATTACTAAGGGCCTGTTTGTTTTTTTAAAATAAGTACTTAAACACCACTTTTCACTTATTCGGTCAGACCTATGTGAATTAAGACTGTTTGTTTTTTCAATTGTTTCAGATCCACTTTTCACTTAATTAGGTCTTATCGAAAAAGTGATAGAGTTACCACTTATTTTCACTTTTTCATTAGATTCACGACTTCCATCAGATTATTAACACCTTCATCTTCATCTCCCTCAATCGATCGATCTCACACCTGCTTCAAACTCACCTGCTTCAATCCTCGAGTTCGACCAAGGACTCCATCGATCTCCTCTCCAGCGGCGACCATCTACACGAGTTCGATAGTCGGTATCTCTTGCTTCTGTTTTGCTGTCGATTTCATCGCCATCATCGCTACTCACTTTGCTGTCGATTTCATCTTTTCTTTGGATTTTTGCTGTCGATTTTTTTGGATTTTTGTTGTCGATTTCAATCTTCTTCTTGTTGTTGGTGGTGTATTATTTATTAATGGTTTTTCAGGTTTAATTTTAAAAGGGTATTTCTGGTGGTGGTTGTTGGTGGTGGTGGCAGTGAAAAGAAACAAGCAAGAAAGAATGGAAAGTGACCCACACATCTTCTTTTTTCTTTCTTTTTTTTTCATCAAAAAGTTGTTCTTTTTTAGGGAGAAAGTGGGGAATTAAAGAGCAATGTTGGCAGATATCCTTCTAATGCACAGCCACTACTTGCAATACTTTACTTCGAGCACTTCAGATGTTAAGATAAGAAATTTTGGGAATATCAATTTTGGGAGTGGATGAAAATCACCCAAACAGGGTTTGTCCCTGTGGTTCATCTTGATTCACCTTTTGATTTGTGGGTTTTTGTTTATGATAAGGTTTATGTATTTTAGATACATGGTTACTTGATTAAAGGTTTTATATGCATTTTTGTTGGTTTGATGCTTGAGGAGTATGGGGATTATATGTAATAATCTGCTAGTTTTGGTTAATAATTAGCTTGTTTGTTTTTGTTCATTTTCAAAGTTGAAAACTTGATCATTTTGTTTTCCTCATGGAGTTGGTTTTCAGATTTCAGACGTTTTCAGCTTACAAAAAAAACTGTCTTTTTTATTCAGATTTCAGACTTCAGCACCACCACTTAAAAATCAGAAGTGAAATCAGACTTCAGACTTCAGCACCACTTAAAAAACAAATGCCACCTAAGTAACACCAACTAGTTAGTGGCCATTATTTTTGGTTACTAATCATCTTAAATTAGTGACTACTTATTTCTTGGTCACTGAAATTTCCATCTTAGTGACCATCATTTTTTGTCATTAACATTCTTAAGTAACACCAAGTAGCTAGTGACTACTATTTTTGGTCACTAACCATTCCAAATTTGTGACTACTTGTTTTTTGATCACTAAAACTTCCAACTTAGTGACTATCATTTTTTTGTCACTAAACCTTCCAACTCAATAACTATTATTTTGGTCATTAAACAATGAATTTATAACATTAGTGACGAAAAACATAGTCATTACAAATTTAGTCATTAAAATATATCGATATGAAAAATCTTTTTTTTTACATGAGAAGTAGTGACCACTTATTGACCAAATTTATTTCTTGTCACTAAAAATTTATACTAGTGACCAAAAATTAATGACGACCTTTTTTATCGTCATTAACGTCATAGTTAGTGACGAAAATATATGTAGTCACTAAAATTTTGGTCACTAACTAAGTATTTTCTTGTAGTGGATTACAACCTATCAAGATGTAGATTCCTTCAAATCCTTCCAAAATCCAGCACCTAGAAACAAAATTACTGACACACATGGTAAGTATTTCAATCAATTAACCTAAATTGCAAGAATATAAGCTTAAACAATGGTTTACCTTCAAGATTTACCTTCAATTCTTCAAAATATCATCATTGTTTTAGCTCTAATTGCATGGTGTATTTTGATTCTAGGGTTTTAGGTCGATGGAGAGGGAAGGAGAAGGCTAGAAATGAATTTTATTATTTTCAAAATTATTTTTATAATTTTCAGATGTTCACTTTTGGTCCCCTCAAGTTTCATAAATTGCTTATTTACCATGTTTGGATAATTTATTCACATATTTGGTTTATTTATAGTTTCACTTATCCATGTTTAACCCCTCTAATGGTTATGTTTTACAAAGTTAGTCCGGTTTAAGTCCATATGCTATATGTACAAGCATACAAAGCAATGACCAACTCCGAACACTAACTTTTCACTTAAAGTTCGATATGAAAGTCCGGTTATTATACACTTTGATCGTTCATCATAAGTCGGTAGAGTTCCACAGAGCACCTCGTATGGGCACTTATTTCCGAGAACCATTGAGGGAGTTCGATTAATAAGATGTTCGACTGCTAAGATACACTCTCCCCAAAAATAAAGAGGCAAGTGTCCTTGAAAACGTAAAGCACGTGCTACATTCAAAAGGTGGCGGTATTTCGCTCAACCCTTCCATTTTGCTGAGGTGTCCCAACACATGATGATTGGAATAAAATTTCGTTTGCTAAAAAATAATCTTGCAAACAATTAAATTCAGTTCCATTATCACTTTGGACACACCGGATTTTCTTTTCAAATTGTCTATCGACCATAGCAACAAAAGACATGAACATCTTATGAACTTCTCTTTTATCAAACAACAAATAAATCTATACAGTTCGGGAGTAGTTATCAACGATAGTAAAAAAAATGGTGTGCAACGCAAGAAGAAACTATAATGTAAAGGCCCATAAATCACAATGTATTTTTCTCAAAACTTTGAGTAGCTTCATTAATACCTAGAGAAAAACTATCTCTTGAATGTTTTGCACGGTGACACACTTCACATGCTTTATTCAATATATGCGTAGAGGAAGTAACTAAAGGAATCATCCTTGCTACTTTTTCCGAAGGATGCCCTAATCGTTTGTGCCATATCGATTGGTTGAAAGGCCTAAAAGGACGAAGGCATAAGGCGCATGATCAATTGTTTCATTAAAAAAATTGACAAATAATTAAATGGATGTGATTGAGGCTATTCGCGGCTTTCATATTAATTCGTGGATTTCGAAAGGATGTAATTCGTCATTCATTTGCTTAATCACGAAGACGCTAGACCACGAGTGCAAGGATTATAGACCAATCACCCTGGTGGGGTGTATCTACAAAATGATTGCCAAAGTGTTGGCTAATCGTTTTAGTAGAGTTATAAAATCGCTTATTAGTGATTCTCAGTCAGATTTTATAAAAGGCGGATTTATCTTAGACGATGTTGCCAATAAGATAATTAGTTGTGTGGAGTCGAACAATAAAGAAGTCTTATTTTTCAAAGCAGACTTTGAAAAGGCATAAGATTTAGTAGAGTGGGGTTATTTAATGGAAATTCTTGAAGCTATAGGTTTCTCAAGCAAATGGAGAGGTGGGATTAAAGTTTATCTTCATTCTTCATCTTCTTCGATTCTCACAAATGGTTGTCGAACTGAAGAATTCCTAAATAAGAGAGGGTTGCGACAAGGAGATCTGTTCTCGACGTTTCTCTTTATTGATGTTGGAAGGCCTTCACTCCTTGATAGAGTCTGGGAGAAATAAGAATCTGAAGGAGTGGAAATCGGGACGGTGAGGTATAACATATTCCAGTTATTCTATGTTGACGATGTCATTTTCATTAACAGCTGGTCGGTTGAGGAAGGAAGAAATAGGACTCTTATATTACGGTGTTTCTACTTGGCATCCGGACTAAAACTAAATTTGGCAAAAATCAACATTCTTGGTGTTGGGGTGGATCAAGGAAAGGTTCAATGGGCTACCAACGAACTCCAATGTAAAGCTGGGAATTTTCCTTGCAAATATCTTGGTGTTCCTTTAAGTGACAGGATGACTGTTAAATTTATAAGCTAAGACTTGTGTTTATCATATAAGTATTTTTAGTTATCATATAAGTGTTTTAGTGACAGTTTTTTTGTTGGTTAGCGACAGTTTTTTGTTGGTAGTTATTTACCAACAGTTATGTTGGTTCCCAACCATTGTGATGGTTAAAAGGTGAAGTTTCATTTTGTATTTATATGTGTATGTAATGAGTGTTGTGGTTGTATTGAAATAATAAAAGATATTGTGGTTACACATCTCTTTGTTCTCTCTATCTTTCTTCTTCTTCTACGTAACACATAAACAATCTGTGTTGCTATTTTCTTGCTATTTCCAACAAAGTGGTATCAGAGCCCAAGGCTCGATCAAGGAAAGAAGAGATTGAATCATAAAATTGATTCACTGCGTATCAGAAAAGAAAGGATCGCAAGAAGGATTTTAATCAACAGTTTCAAAAGGCTATGTTTGAGGAGAAGAAAACGATCAAGATGCTACCTGTGCAAGATTCGAGGGCATGTATATTGGAACTGTCCATTAATAAAAGGCAAAGCGATGGATGGAAAAATCCCTGATATTGATCTAAACAATGAGGGGGAACGATATGTTGAAAGGTACAACAAAGAAGTGCAGATTTGTGGTGATGAAGAAAGCACCACAGAAAAACATAAGGTACGAGTTGTTTTGAATGGAGAAACGCTCCAAATGGAAGAAGTTGAATTCATCACAAATTATTGTGATATTTTTCTTAAAGATGATTTGAAAATTGTTAAAGATGATGATCTTGTTGAAAAGAAGCAAGATAGAATGTATGTTCAAATGGATGATGTTAAAGATGATGATCTTGTTGAAAAGAAGCAAGATAGAATGTATGTTGAAATGGATAATATTAAAAAGGGATGGTATGAGAAGAAGTTTAAAGAGATTTGTGATAAATACGAGTTCACAAAAGAAGGGAGAATATATCCAAAAGATTACACCGGTAAAGGTGTGCATGTAACACCCGTAAATTCGCAAGGTAAGTATTTTGTCTCCCTTAATGCATTAATTGCGCTTATGTGAGAACATGTGTCCTTGTGTGCATTTTATGGTCATTAATTATGTTGTAATGTCACATATTGATATACCATCTTTAAACATAGAAACCTTGTGCTCATAATCGTTTTTAGTTAAGTTTCGGGGCTGTTTTGGGTTGGCGCGATTGTGCCTGGCGATTGTACCATTGGCACTATCGCCGGAGGCACTATCGCCAAGGACGCACCGTGGGCTGAGGGATGCCAGCGATTGTGCCACGCTATTGTGCCTTGGCACTATCGCCAAAGGCACTATCGCCGAGTTTGTACCGTGGGGGTGGGAACCTTCGCGATTGTGACATGGGCACTATCGCAGGGCACTATCGCCGCGGGGTCTGGTTATTTTAAAACACTTTGGCAGCCTCATTTCTCACTTAGCACTTTACAAAAAACGGGAGAACTCTCTTTTGGGCGATTTTTGAGGGTTTCAAACACCTACACATTTATTGCTAGGGTTTTGGGTTGTTGGGAGCATTAAGTGATCATTAAGCTTCATTCAAGTGTCCCCATTGAAGTGTTCTTCAAGATTCTCATTTCTCACCTTCAAGTCTCATCTTCTCCAACTTCTAGGGTTTGACACTTTTCTAGGTTTTGGTCCAAAAACCTAGATTGTGAGTTTACTAAACCTTTGTTAAAACTAGATACACATCATAATCTTCTATTTGTTATTTCATTCTCTACGTGTTCAAGTATTTGGGATTTCTTGATGAAAATGGTTGGAAATATGGATATTGGTGATATGCTATGTTTTATGTTATGTGTACCATTATTTGGGGCTTTTCCAATGGATATATAAAATGGGTACCTTGATGTGTTAAATGTATGCATATATGGGTGTTATGATGGTTTTAGTTGGAATGTCACTTTGGTGGCATATTTATATGCATGATGAATATAATTGTCATTTGAGACTTTTGTTGGACTTCATGAGGATAGGATGGTAACATTGTACCCGTAGTCGGTATGGAAATATGTTGGGTTGAAATATACCTAAGGACCTCCTATAAGCATTGTGTTGGACGAATCAAGGCAAGTTCACTAGGAGGATGTAGTCTTGGGGCACCACCGAGATGGTATGTGCCTAGACCTCCGCCACTCGGAAAGTTTCCTTTACGGTCTGATCTCCGGGTGTGCCGGGCCTTTGGGGTGTTCCTTGTTAAGGGCATCAAGGTGCATCGACTCTTTGGAGTGGAATTGATTGGTTCTTTAGGTCTCCCTTAATGACTCCACATATATTTAAACACTGGTTAACTGCTGATAAGAAATTGTGACTGTTCATGTATGCTTATTATTGTCCAACTCACTAGGCTTTTTGGCCTAACACTTGTTTGGTGTCGATGTGTATCTCAGGTGTTAGCGGCGCGACTCCTAGGCAAGTTTAGATGCTTTGGGCAAAAGCTTGGGGATTTTGGCACTTGAACTATTTTTGGAAGATTTGGGTTTATAGATGACACCCCTTTTGTAATCTCTTTTCTAGATGTAGAAATTAGATTAGTTGTTTGTTGTTTATTTATCCGTTAAATTACAGATTTGTGATTAAACAGGTTATTTGTATATTTCCCCTTTTTGGGAGGCTTTTGCTATGACAAACTTTATACCACTTCTCCATTTATGGAAAGTTTTTGTTATCCCTATTTTTAGGGTGTTACAAGTTGGTATCAGAGCTTTAGTTTAAGTGAACTAGGTATTGTTTAATATATATAGACTTAAGCTTTAGATGTTATGACTTCACTGTCCACTTGGGGTAGAAATCCTAGGTGGAGAGAGCGTTAGGATTACGGAATTACTTTAATTAAAAGTTGTGATGATGGTGACAAGAATTCTTGTGTATGGTTCGTTCATAATTTCACTTAGCTACTGCTATTATGAATGCATTGTTACGTGAGCATGCTTGGTTTGCTATTATTAAGACAATTGATGAAGGTAGTAGTATGTACAATGAGTTCAACTCGCTTAGTCTTTTCTCAATCTATTTCTCGTACGTGCTTGGCAGATTTTAATGGTAAACACTCGAAGTAGGTTACCGGACATGCCAGAGGGTCAACCAGAGGTGGAATCTGCAGCTGTACGACCTTCCGTGGGTGTAACCACCGATGACATTCCCGTACCCCGAATCTTGGGAGGCGGACCTGAGCATATCCTGCGACGGAACCTCAATACAGGTAACGCCATCATGGAAGAAGTTACCATGGAGACCCGGCTTCGGGATAGCATGATGTTGGCCATGAATGAGGCCTTGGCTCAAAAGTAGTTGTCCATGACTTCGTCCATGACCCAACAGAAAGAGTTTTTCATGAAACTTCTAGAGGATCGAGACGTCAGTAACCGTCAACCCGAGACTATGGCTGAAAACGTTATTGTGGGGTCGGGTGGACCGAATGTGGTAACGGTGGAAGAACCATCCGCTGAGGGAGTCAGAACGAAGATTAAAGGGTGTACCTACAAGACGTTTCTGGGGTGTCACCCTAAGGAATTTGCGGGTTCTGACAACCCGGTTGCTTGTATGTACTGGCTCAAGGAGTTAGAGATGGCCTTCGAGTCCAGTGAATGTGATCCTTCTCAAAGGGTCAAGTTTGCTTCTCAGCTACTTCGGGGAGAGACTCTGATTTGGTGGAACCTCACACGATCCGCCCTCACCCCGGAAGTTCTGGCTAAGCTAACTTAGACGGTATTCAAGGAGAAGATCATAGACAAATACTGCAGCGAACGGTCGTTGGATAAGCTGGAACGGGAGTTCCGAGATCTGAAGAAGGGGAATCTGTCCATTGCCGAATACTCTAAACTTTTTTTGGAGAAGCTAAACCTGGTGGGACATTTAGTTCCCGATGAAAAGTCAAAGATGAAAGCATATCAACAGGGTTTACCGGCCGGGATGCAAACGGATATAAGAAATGCCAAGTGCTTGACCTTGCAAGAGGTCATTGAAGAGTCCTTACTCACCGAGGATGACATTAATGCCGAGAAGGAGGAAAGAAGGCAAGTTGGTGAGAAACGGAAGTGGGAAGGGACATCTGGGCCCGTTCGTCAGTCGAGACCCTTTGTAAGTGGGAAAGCGGGTGATCAACGTCGTGAAGAACGGTGGTGTTCCAAGTGCAGGTCAAAGCACTCAGGACCATGTGCTACAAGAACTTACTCCGGTCCAACCAGGTGCGCCAAGTGTGGTAAGAAGAACCATACGACTCGAGAATGTTCCATCCAGGGATCGGTATGTTTTGAGTGCGGAGAACCGGGGCATATGAAAAGATTTTTTCGAAAGCTAGTTGGAAGAAATGGGGGAAATTCTGTGGGTTCGGCGGCCAGAGTCGAGCAACCACCAAGGGCACCGAGTCGAGCTTTCCGGATGACTACCGAGGAGGCAAAGGAGACCGCGGATGTCATTTCGGGTACGTTCCTAGTAAACTCCTTGCCAGCTCGTGTTTTGTTTGATTCAGGTGCTACATGTTCTTTTGTGTCGGACACCTTCTGTAAGCGATTCACTATTCCTATTAGTGTCCTTCCCGATGCTTTAGTAGTAGAAGTAGCTAATGGGGATCAAGTGATCATTCGTGATCGTTTTTGTGATTGTACTCTAGAGATTGATGGGAGTTCTTTTGGAGTGGATTTATTACCTATGGTTATAGTAGGATTTGATGTAGTCATAGGTATGAATTGGTTAGTAAGGCATAAGGCGGACATCTTTTGTTCCAAAAATATGATCCAAGTGCCTTTACCAGAAAATGGTGTGGCAACCATCTATGGGGAAAAAGGAAAGAGGAGAAATCCTATTATCTCATCTCTAAAGGCCCGCAAGTTTTTAGCGAAGGGCTACCCTTCGTAATTGGCCTACGTCGTGGACGCGAAGAAAGAAAAGAAGTCGGTGGAAGATGTGGAGGTGGTGCAAAATTTTCCGGACGTCTTTCCGGAAGACTTACCCGGATTACCGCCGGATCGGCAAGTGGAGTTTCAGATTGACCTCACACCGGGAGCGGCTCCGATAGCTCGTGCTCCAAACGAGCTCCATATCGTTTGGCACCGACAGAAATGAAAGAGATGATGATGCAACTTCAAGAGTTGTTGAAGAAGGGATTCATTCGACCAAGCTCGTCACCTTGGGGAGCACCGGTTTTGTTCGTGAAGAAGAAGGATGGATCCATGCGGATGTGCATAGATTATCGGGAGTTAAACAAAGTCACGGTGAAGAAAAAGTATCCTCTACCTCGCATCAACGACCTTTTTGATCAAATTCAAGGCGCGGGATGTTTATCGAAGATTGACCTTCGGTCCGGATATCATCAAGTGAGAGTGAAGAAAGAGGACATTCCGAAGACGGCTTTCCGTATGCGATACGGCCATTACGAGTTTTTGGTGATGCCTTTCGGTCTAACCAACGCTCCGGCCGTATTCATGGATCTGATGAACCGTGTGTGTCGCCCATTCTTGGATAAATCTGTGATCGTATTCATCGACGATATTTTAATATATTCAAAGGATGAGTCCGAGCATGGAAAACACTTACGGGAAGTATTAGAAGTTTTGAGGAGGGAGAAGCTGTTTGCGAAGTTCTCGAAGTGCGAATTTTGGCTTCAAGAGGTGCAATTCTTGGGGAATGTGGTATCAAAGGACGGGGTAAAAGTGGATCCGGCAAAGATCGAGGCAATGATGAGTTGGGAACCTCCAACAAGTCCGACGGAAATCCGAAGCTTCTTGGGTTTAGCGGGTTACTACCGACGTTTCATTCAAGACTTTTCCAAGATAGCTACACCGCTCACTTCTCTTACAAGGAAGAACGTCAAGTTTCTTTGGACCGATGCACAAGAGCAAGCCTTTTCAGACGCTCAAGAGGAAGTTGTGCGAAGCTCCGATCTTATCCCTACCCGAAGGATCGGAATATTTTGTTGTGTTTAGTGACGCTTCCAAGATGGGGCTTGGGTGTGTCCTAATGCAAAGGGGGAAAGTAATAGCCTACGCGTCGCGGCAATTAAAGGATCATGAGAAGAACTATCCGACTCATGATTTGGAGTTGGCGGCGGTAGTTATCGCATTAAAGTTGTGGCGACACTACTTGTATGGGACCAAATGTACTCTTTTCACGGATCACAAGAGTCTCAAGTACATCTTCGATCAAAAGGAACTCAACATGCGACAAAGGAGATGGATAGAGCTTTTGAAGGATTACGATTGTGACCTACTCTATCATCCCGGTAAGGCCAACGTGGTGGCGGATGCGTTGAGTCGAAGGAGTCATGATGGCGGTGTCAAAATGTCCCTTACTAGGATCGATGTGGTGTCGAGTTTGATGGAGAGTATAAGAACGAGCCAAGCGGAAGCACTTAAAGAAGAGAACCTCAAGGCCGAGGTTATGTCCAAGCAAAAGGAACTCTTAACAGAAGATGGCCGTGGACTCAAACTCTTCCAAGGGCGAATTTGGGTGCCAAAGATTGGGGGAAATCGTGACTTACTTCTCGAGGAAGGTCATAAGTCGAAATATTCTATACATCCTGGTAGCACCAAGATGTATAGGGACTTAAGGTTGAATTATTGGTGGCCGATGATGAAGCTGGATGTGGCTAGCTATGTGGAAAGGTGTGTCACATGCCTTCAAGTCAAAGCGGAGCATCAAAGACCGTATGGAAGTTTGCAACCGTTGTCCATTCCCGAGTGGAAGTGGGACAACATTACTATGGATTTCGTGACAAAGTTACCAAAGACCTTGCGTGGGCACGACACCATTTGGGTAATTGTTGACCGGTTGACAAAAAGTGCGCATTTCCATGCAATGCGGGAGACCTTGCCAATGGAGAAGTTGGCCAAGCTTTATATTGATGAGGTGGTGTCGAGGCACGGAGTTCCGCAATCTATTGTATTGGATCGGGACAGCCGATTCACTTCGAACTTTTGGGCTAGTTTGCAAAAGGAGTTGGGTACTCGACTAAATTTGAGCACGGCGTATAATCCTCAAACGGATGGTCAAAGCGAGAGGACGATCCAGACATTAGAAGATATGTTGAGGTCGTGTGTAATAGACTTCGGGGGAAGTTGGGATTCACATCTACCTTTGGTAGAGTTCGCATACAACAATAGTTACCATTCTAGTATCGGAATGGCACCTTTCGAGGCCTTGTATGGGCAGAAGTGTAGAACCCCAGTTTGTTGGCTAGAAGCGGGCGAAAAGCAATTATCCGGGCCGGAAATAGTGCAAGAGACGGCGGACAAAGTGAAAGAGATTCGGGAGAGGCTAAAGGCGGCACAAGACCGACAAAAGAGTTATGCGGACAAGAAGAGAAGGCCGGTTGAGTTTCAAGTGGGCGACCGGGTCATGTTGAAGGTGTCTCCGTGGAAGGGGATCATACGTTTCGGGAAACGTGGGAAGCTTAGTCCTCGTTTCCTTAGACCTTTCGTCATCTTGGAGAAAATTGGTTTACAAGCCTACCGATTGGATTTACCACCGGAAATGGATGGAATACATCCTACATTTCATGTATGCTACCTTCGGAAGTGTCTAGCCGAGGAGGAAAGCGTTATTCCTTTGACAGAAATTCGGGTGGACAATGGAAATCGTTGCGTTGAGGAACCAGAGGCGATCTTGGAGTCAAAGGTGAAGAAGTTACGACATAAAGACGTAGTCATGGTTAAAGTCCAATGGAAGCACCATCGGGGTGCTAACATTACTTGGGAATCCGAGGATGATATGAAGAAGCGTTATCCTCACTTATTTTAATCTAGGATGAGATTTCGGGGACGAAATCCCATTTAGGTGGGGAGGATTGTAACACCCGTAAATTCGCAAGGTAAGTATTTTGTCTCCCTTAATGCATTAATTGCGCTTATGTGAGAACATGTGTCCTTGTGTGCATTTTATGATCATTAATTATGTTATAATGTCACATATTGATCTACCATCTTTAAACATACAAACCTTGTGCTCATAATCGTTTTTGGTTAAGTTTCGGGGCTGTTTTGGGTTGGCGCGATTGTGCCTGGCGATTGTGCCATTGGCACTATCGCCGAAGGCACTATCGCCAAGGACGTACCGTGGGCTGAGGGATGCCAACGATTGTGCCACGCGATTGTGCCTTGGCACTATCGCCAAAGGCACTATCGCCGAGTTTATACCGTGGGGGTGGGAACCTTCGCGATTGTGACATGCGATAGTGCCCATGGCACTATCGCCGGGCACTATCGCCGCGGGGTCTGGTCACTTTAAAACACTTTGGCAGCCTCATTTCTCACTTAGCACTTTACAAAAAACGGGAGAACTCTCTTTTGGGCGATTTTTGAGGGTTTCAAACACCTACACATTTATTGCTAGGGTTTGGGGTTGTTGGGAGCATTAAGTGATCATCAAGCTTCATTCAAGTGTCCCCATTGAAGTGTTCTTCAAGATTCTCATTTCTCACCTTCAAGTCTCATCTTCTCCAACTTCTAGGGTTTGACACTTTTCTAGGTTTTGGTCCAAAAACCTAGATTGTGAGTTTACTAAACCTTTGTTAAAACTAGATACACATCATAATCTTCTATTTGTTATTTCATTCTCTATGTGTTCAAGTATTTGGGATTTCTTGATGAAAATGGTTGGAAATATGGATATTGGTGATATGCTATGTTTTATGTTATGTGTACCATTATTTGGGGATTTTCCCATGGATATATAAAATGGGTACCTTGATGTGTTAAATGTATGCATATATGGGTGTTATGATGGTTTTTGTTGGAATGTCACTTTGGTGGCATATTTATATGCATGATGAATATAATTGTCATTTGAGACTTTTGTTGGACTTCATGAGGATAGGATGGTAACATTGTACCCGTAGTCGGTATGGAAATATGTTGGGTTGAAATATACCTAAGGACCTCCTATAGGCATTGTGTTGGACGAATCAAGGCAAGTTCACTAGGAGGATGTAGTCTTGGGGCACCACCGGGATGGTATGTGCCTAGACCTCCTCCAATCGGAAAGTTTCCTATACGGTCTAATCTCCGGGTGTGCCGGACCTTTGGGGTGTTCCTTGTTAAGGGCATCAAGGTGCATCGACTCTTTGGAGTGGAATTGATTGGTGCTTTGGGTCTCCCCTAATGACTCCACATATATTTGAACACTATTTAACTGTTGATAAGAAATTGTGACTGTTCATGTATGCTTATTATTGTCCAACTCACTAGGCTTTTTGGCCTAACACTTGTTTGGTGTCGATGTGTATCTCAGGTGTTAGCGGCGCGGCTCCTAGGCAAGTTTAGATGCTTTGGGCAAGAGCTTGGGGATTTTGGCACTTGAACTATTTTTGGAAGATTTGGGTTTATAGATGACACCCCTTTTGTAATCTCTTTTCTAGATTTGAAATTAGATTAGTTGGTTGTTGTTTATTTATCCGTTAAATTACAGATTTGTGATTAAACAGGTTATTTGTATATTTCCCCTTTTTGGGAGGCTCTTGCTATGACAAACTTTATACCACTTCTCCATTTATGGAAAGTTTTTGTTATCCCTATTTTTAGGGTGTTACAGTGCAAGTTGTTGGCAAGGATGAAGATCAAGAAAGGGGCAATGTGTCTGCTCCATCCAAGATTGATGTTACCGAAGAAATTGAGGATGTTACCGGTGGAGAAGTTATCTCGAGTGGTATCAGAGCCATGGTTATTGGCCGTTGATTTGAAGAAAACGCAGAAGAAAAGGAGAAAGTATCAGGATGCAATAATAAAAAGAAAAAAAAGGGTTCTTTGATGTTTAGTTTTTTGCGGTCGAAGAACAAATGCGTACAAATTGTTATTTTTATGGCTACAATAAAAAAAACAAGAAGTACTAGAATGATTAAAAAGGTTGGATGGATTGCTTCTACAAGAGTACAAAGAAAAATCAAGAAAGGGCCTTGGAATGACGTTGAAGACAGAATTTTGGTAGAACACATCAAGATCCATGGACCAAGAAAATGGAATCTTCTTCTCTCCCAAGGATTGTTAAAGCGTTCCGGAAAGTCTTGTAGAACACGGTGGATTGGCAAGCATCAACCAAATTTAAAGAAAGGAATTCAATTCTCCGAGAAAGAAGAACAAATGATGATGTTTTAGAGATTGTCTTTATGAAAGTTGGTAATGCCGTCTCCAATAAAAGGTTTTGGGGTGATGATTATGATGTTTTAAAGAGTATGTTACCTACCAAGTGAAAAGATCTTGGTGGATGGTTGACTTCCAAAGATTGGATGATGTATGGTATAAGGATGATGATGATGATGACCTTGTGAAAATAATCAAGGTGAAGAATGTACCCATGGATGATACTCTCCCTAGGAAAATCAAGATTGATGATGAATGATGCTTGAAGCTTGAATTCTTCAAGATGTGTGTCTTAGCTTAAGGAGGAGTGTTAAAATTATAAGCTAAGACTTGTGTTTATCATATAAGTATTTTTAGTTATCATATAAGTGTTTTAGTGACAGTTTTTTTGTTGGTTAGCGACAGTTTTTTGTTGGTAGTTATTTACCAACAGTTATGTTGGTTCCCAACCATTGTGATGGTTAAAAGGTGACGTTTCATTTTGTATTTATATGTGTATGTAATGAGTGTTGTGGTTGTATTGAAATAATAAAAGATATTGTGGTTACACATCTCTTTGTTCTCTCTATCTTTCTTCTTCTTCTTCTACGTAACACAGAAACAATCTGTGTTGCTATTTTCTTGCTATTTCCAACAATGACTAGCATAAAAGATGGGGATCCTATCGTGGAAAATTTTCAAGCTAGATTGTCCCCACTTAACCTATATAACCTTCTTTTCTCCACTATTTCTCAATTTCTCCAACTAATTAATCACAGTTGTAGGAGCTTTGGAAATGGACATCGAGTAAGTTGCTAGACTGCCCAAAACTTCCTGACAGCTGCCAAAATTTTGCTTCTCACTAAGTGGATATGAAAATTTAAAATCGACGTAGGTTCGATATGAGGGAAGGTGGTGAAGGCAATCCGTGGGAACGATGGTGGCCTGGATAATAACGAGGTAGGTGGCGGTAAACAAGGAGCATGGTCAAGTGTTTTAAAGGCGATGAAATGGTGGAGGATGAAAGGGATACAGTTGGACGATCTTTTGTACAAAGGGGTTGGAGATGGTACAAATACCTCTTTTTGGAACGAGAATTGGACACAGAGACAGCAAATTAAAAGATAGACATCCTAGAATTTTTGCGCTAGCTCAAACAAAGACGGCGAGGGTGGCTGACAGAATTGGAAATGGAGAATTTAGTTGGGACTGGCGTAGAGATATTCGAGACGGAAGAGAAGCCGAAGACCTGGTATCTTTGGCCAGGAATTTGAGAAATTTTACTCTTAATCTCATGGTAGACAGATGGAGATGGAAGCTTTGGAGTGATGGTGAGTTCTCCATCAAAAGTAATAGAGATAGAATAGAGCAAATCATGTTCGGGAACGATAAATTTTCAACATCAACGAGATGGAACGAACTTATCCCGTCTAAAATCGATATTTTTTGTTTGAGAGCAATGCATGGTCGAATTCCAGCAAAGAAGAGGATCACAAAGATATCGACAACATCATTTGTTCCATTTGTAAGCAAGAGAGTGAAACAGTCGATCATGTCTTATTTCATGTGAAGTTGCGGCGACCATATGGACAAAAGTTCAAGGGTGGTGGCAGCACTCGTTCTCTACATACTCATTGTTAGATGCAGCTCTGGAGGGTTTAGATGCGATTTAGGGATCTTTATTGAAGCGAAGTTGTCTCGAAAGCAATTCTGTTTACGGTATGTTACTCGATATGGTGTTTCCGTAATAGGACTGTATTTGAGGGAACGACTCAGAACAGGGGTGATCTGTTTGATGGCATTATTGACAATTCGTTTAGTTGTTGGTGTTCAGAAATAAGAAGAGCGTTAAAAATGTAACTGTTTGGAGATCCCTTCCCTTCTACCGTTTCGGAACCTTGTAATTCGGTTGCTAGTCTCTTGCTAGCTTTTTAATGCACTGCCCGCTTCCAAAAAAAATTATTACAATATTTAGAGAAAAGGTTATCATTCAACAAACTATTTATTACACTTTTACGGATTTTAAATTTGTTAATACAGTTCCACTAGATTTTTACACAACATTTTTAGACTAAACGCGAGCTATACGTTACAATTATTTGAAACAAAGGGATACGTCATTCATGCATACTAAAAAGGGATACATCATTCTTGCAGGGGGGTGTTTGGTTCGCGGAATTGGATGGAATTCAATGGAATTGAAATGTCCAAATCCATTGACCAAATTCCAAAGTCTTGTTTGGTTCACATAATTAAAACTAAGGAATCCTGCGGATTCCATCAAATTCCTTCAAACACGGATTTCACAATTCCACGGGGTATCCTATGGAATTCATTTTCTTTCCAAAAGATTCCAATTCCAATTCCATCCAACCAAACGCGACCAAAATGCGTGGTCAAATTCCATCAAATTCCAATTTCAATTCATTCAAAGTCAAATTCCTTGATGAATTCCAATTCCATCGAATTCTATTCCACGAACCAAACGCCACCTAAAAGTATCATATACGCCATGCTAAAAATCATACACGACATGCTACATGTCATTCGATCTTATATAGTTCGTTGTTTTAATTTACAAAACCGTGTTTTAATTTATATAGTTCGTTGTTTTAATTTACAAAACCGTTGTAACACTCGAGTTTTTTTACCGACTATTTTGATTCTCAATTAGATAGGCTCAACCTATATATGAAAATGACATTACATGTTGGTTTCTTCCATTCACCTTCTTCTTTATGACCAACCTTCTTCCACATGCATTTATTAGTTCGTTTCTCTTTCCATTGTGGCGCCACATCAAAAGTTAAAACTTCAATGTTGAAAATTTATGACATGAATTAGGGTATTACGTAAATTGACAAAAAAAATTGAGTTTTGTCAATTTCTATCGATCTATTTTTGGTATTTTGTTGAATCAACGAAACTGTGAATTGGACTTCGGTTTCTTCATCATGTATGGTAAGCAATTGAAGATGCATGTTTGTTAATCGTTTTTAAAACAAAACACCATAATAAAAACAGGATTAAAACCGTTTTTAATATAATAGTTGTAGTTTGTAATAGTAAAACCTAAATATAAAGAATCGTTGATTCGTTTCTACGAACTCTTTAAATCAAGGGTGTTGCTGTATGCACAACTTTTAATGTCATAGTTGAGTCAAGTCATACATTTGAAATTAATAGATAGGGATGTATTTAACGTACCCATAAATCTATTGATAGAGTG
The DNA here is from genome assembly GCA_954870635.1 of Arctium minus. Taxonomy (NCBI): domain Eukaryota; kingdom Viridiplantae; phylum Streptophyta; class Magnoliopsida; order Asterales; family Asteraceae; genus Arctium; species Arctium minus. The sequence goes on from OX941093.1 coordinate 50,268,645, forward strand.
AAAACGTCATATCACAAAATGCATGTGGAAAATGAGAATGGGGGAGAATAATTGCACCTATGTACATTGCTAAATGCCAACAACCTAGTAATTTTCTCTTCACATATCAACATTAAAACCTACTTTTTACATTCTTAATTAATAACTTGACGTGGTTCTCACATTAAAAGGATTGCAAATAGCATTGCCAAATGAACCCTAAATGAAATCTTTTTGTTTACATTTTTAAAATATTTACTTTTAGCGAATGTCGTACTAGTATAATTTAGTCTATTTAATTAATTCGATTAGATCCCTAATTTAAGGATGTAAAATAGAAGCGAGTAACAAGACAATATTGTAACCACAAGGGTTGTGGTGTGGTGGTAAAGGATTGGGGAGTTCATAGCGCTCAACCCGGGTTCGAACCCCACTAGCAGCAATTGTGGCCACTGAGGATAAACTCAGGGCTGCACGCTTTAGTAGTTGGGCCAAATGCCCTAATTGCCAGGGATTACCCTTTCCAAAAAAAAAAAAAAACAAGACAATATTGTAAAACATTTAGCAAAAGTTTTAAAAACAATTTATTAACTATTAGGTATTGCTTGCTTATATTTCTTTAAATCTCAATTTTACAAATAATTAATGCATAAGTCCAAGTTTTTAATTAAAACTATTTAATATGATTGATTTTAGTCGTTTCTAAGTTTCTTTGCTTTACCTGCAAAAATTTACAATGAGAGTGTGAAGACCAAATTAACACTTGATGGAACACCATACAAATACTAGATAACACAGAATTTAAACACTGGAAAATGTTAACACATAAGTAAGGACAAGGCATCAAACTTATAACGTACGTACCCCCGGTAGAAAAGTAGTAAGAACCTGTTGTACCAAATGCTAGTCGGCACAAGCTAGTCATCCATCTCAGGGTGGAGAAGCATCTTCACGACCTCGCTCATAGTTGGTCTGGCATCCGCATCTTCCTCAACACATTGGAGAGCCATATTTAGAAGAATTTGTGTCTGGCACTTGTCATATTCATCCCTCATCGTTGGATCCAGTATCTCGACGATTTGTGTTTCCATCAAACTTCCGGTAGCGTCGTGGACCTTCTCTCTCACCCAACTTACAAGCCTTTTTTGGTCCACGCTCTGGTTATCGTCACTTGCTTGATCACAAGCGGGACTCCGTCCTGTTATCATCTCTAACACCACCATCCCGTAGCTGTAAACATCCACTTTTGAGGTAATTGGAAGATTGAACACCCATTCTGGAGCCATATACCCTCTAGTCCCTCGTATCTTGGAAAATATGGAATTTTCTATTGCACCTCGGTTGAATAGCTTGGACAAACCAAAATCTGCCACTTTTGGATTGTAATCAGCATCTAACAATATGTTATGTGGTTTAACATCACAGTGCAAAACCCACTCCAAGCATTCTTCATGTAGATAAGCTAACCCTTTGGCCACACCTATTGCAATATCAAACCTCTTCCGCCAATCAAGCTGATTTGCACTTAAGTTGTTAGCTAATGAGCCATTCCGCATGTACTCATAGACCAAAATCCTATGGTTTCCCTCAGCACAATAACCATATGTTTCTATCAAGTTCCTATGATTTATCTTCCCAATTATGCTCATCTCTGCTAGAAATTCAGCTTCTCCATGGCCAGCATCATTGAGTTGCTTAATTGCTACCTCTCGGGTGTCGGGCAGTATGCCTTTGTACACAATACCACCACCACCTCGTCCAATCTCTTCTCTAAATTTACGAGATGACTTCTTTATCTCATCATATGTGAACCTTTTGAATCCAGTAGCAACTGCAAGGTAGGTTTGGTTCGTTCCACCTGAGGGCTTTTGGGTAACACAAAAGAAGAATAGAAAGCATATAAATTCGATTACACCAAGGATGACGCTGAACCACAAAATAAAATTGACAGCCCCATTTGCATGCTTTGTCTCGTATGTTCGTTCCAGTTTGATTGTTGAATTTGGGCAATCTAATTCTAAGCTTGACATATTAGCAACAGTTTGATGATAGGGTGATACATAACTTGTAGGTAGCCTAAGATAAGTGACGTATGGAGTACCCAAGTAGTAGCCATTGAACAACTTAGTTTTGACATAGCAGAGAAAAAATCCCCTCTCATTGTAAGTGTATTGGATGGCTTTACAGTTGGGTTCTTCCAGGCAGGCCTGCTTGCATCCTTTGAGACTGTATTTTTCCAAATACCTAGAATCAAACCCATAAAATTCCACATGAGGGAGTTTCATGAATTTAGAGGTTTCATGTTGTCCAGAATGTTGGAATGTAGGTTCACACCGAAAAGAAATATGATCTGTGTGGTTCTTGGGCGTGTACCCGGGCAAGCACTTGCATCTCCTTCCCGATTTTAAACTATAAGTACAAAGGCTGTTTGGGCCACATATCCCATGAATTTCACAAGTTGCTGAAATTGCTTGCCATGTAACGTTCCAACTTCCGTTATTAAGTGTGTAAACCCTAATATTGCCATCAACATCAAGTGTCAGTCTTCTAGGATAAATCTGCATCCCGTAGTCTGTGGTGAAGAACGTTAAATTGTCCGTGGAGTTGAATTGGCCTTTGGAATCAAGCAAAGCAAATCTACTGTTGTTGTAGGTAGACCTATATGCTTCCCATGGTCGTAACCAAGGGCTAGGCCAATAAACACTGGTTATTTCATCTCTGTTATAAAGAAGACGGATTACGTTGTCATTGTCAAAGTAGAGTTTGTAGAAGCCGGAAGACAAATTTGTCAAACTTCTGGAAGATATAAGGAAGGTATCTTTGGTGAAAGGTTGATTGGGAAGAATGGTGTCAGTCGGAAAACTGAAACTTTGCCAAAGACATGTTTGTTCATCTGACTGTTGGTTAAGAACAAGATTACCCGAGTCAATGAGTTGCAACTGCGAAGTCGAATTTGATTCAGTCTCGCTCTCCCAAAATTTTCGGCCAGCATCTGTTAGAACAAGATTTCCTGTTTTCTGCAAGGAAAACTTGGAACGTTTTCCGTTGACAGGATCGTCTCTGTTTGCCATCCAAACCAATGTGTGATTGCCATCCGACATGGGCTCAGAAAACCATATCGCGAAGCAATAAGCATTTTGGCCAATCTGGTGAAAGCCTGCAGTGAAAAGCTTATTTGGTGAAACCAAAACATCTTTGTTGTTTTCAACAGAGAGTGACGAACCTTGGGTTAGAACATTTGGTGGAGAAGATGAAGTAGCAAAATGTGGAGAATAGGAGAGGATAATTAAGGGTAAGAGAAATAGGAAGGGCAAATACATGATGGGATATGGATGAATAAACTACTAATTTGTGTATCTATACTATATATACACATTAGAAATATTAATCATTTGAGTTTTTATTTAAACCTCTTGATTTTTCAAAGATATAGTTATTGAAACATTTAGTATAAACTAGAAGTGTACTCGCGCAATGCAGCTAGATATATCACGATTTTAATGTTTCATTTTATTTTCTGTTTTTTGTCGATTTACATTACAATTTTGGATGGTTGTGAGAGAGTGATAATGATTTTTTTTATATAAATTTGTTTAATTTAGACTTAATATATAATGTAATTTATTTTGGTTTAATAATATAATTTTTTTTTATAAAATATTCTGTAAGATTTTTTAATTATATTTTAGATTTTTTATATCTAAAATATGCTGAGAGTTATTTTAGGGGAGTTAAAGTGGGAAATGATTTTAGGGGAGTTAAAATGGTTAGAGATAATGATTGAAAATTAATGAATAACATTAAATGTAGTACATACAGCTTTTATGACTGTTTTTTAAGTAATTAACATTAAATAACGGTACATTAAACTTTAAGACTTGTTTTTAAGAGTTTTTTATGTCATCTTTATAATATAGTATAGATATAGATTAATTAATATATAGGGGTGAGCATGGGACCATTACCGTACCGAAAATTCCCGTACCGAAAATGTGGAAAACTCGATACCGAATACCGTACCGATTAGATCGGTACGGTACCGGTTCAGTACGGTACCGGTAATACTAACGATATTTCGGTATTAGTACCCCATCAGTACCGAACCAATTACCGATTATAGGAAAAACATGGAACCGATTACCGTATAAATACATGGGACGGTCCGGGATCGGTAAATACATGTGTATGTATTCATATTAATATATAAACTATATTATAAAACATTTATATATTGTTTTTTAAAATGTTCTAAAATTAAACTTTACAATTTAAGGTTTGGTTCCGGTGAGCAGTTGAGTGAGAAGCGTGTGAAGTGGTTATCGATCATTAGATGAAAAATGGACACACATTAGAATGAGATGCACCGAGATAAAATTTACCGATATGCACTAGATCAATTCTCTTCTAAGCTACAATTCATGGAAGACTTAACATTAAAAGAGATCAATGGTCCAGATCCACTTTCCACTGTTAACTTCTTAGACGATCTTTCGCCTACAACTTATTGAAGCATGCATACAACTTCTTAAACTCCACTTTTAAACACCATAAAATTAATCGATAGACATGTTTAAAGACAATATAAGCGTTAATAAGCTAATATATATTGTATAAATTTACAGAAAACTTCCTCCCACCCTCATAACCACATAAAATCATCAAATAAATTGAGAGGAATAGAGAATAAAGGGAAAAGTTCAAAAAAACCCAATGGACTTTAAGGTTTGGAGTGATTAAGTCCTTGAAAATTTTTTCGAACAAATAAGTCTTTAAACATTACAAAACCTGTAAAATAAATCCTTGGACTTTTGGTAACCTGTTGAATACATTCTTATTACTTAAAAAATGTAACTTACAACCTACATAACAGGTAAAACTACAAATTAAAAAAGAAATGTCACATATTTTATCCACCTACAAACAAAAAATGGGAAAATTAACTGAAATAAGTCAATCTCATCAACCAAGTTTACTTTTTAACCACTTTTCAAACCGTTTTTTTCTAAAATAGTTAAAGTTTGCACATAATGTTTTTTTCTACGTAAGAATTGTTTTTTTCCAAAAATTAAATAAAAACATCCTTACATAGAAAATTTTATGTATAAATATTCACTTTGCTTATAGTTTTAGAAAAAAAAAAAGATACACTTTGCATCCTTATAAACTATAATTAGTCGTTTAATTTATTTTATATGCATTACTTTTTCATTTTACATTTTTATTATGTTAACACACATAATCGTATATTAACTAAAAAAAATTGGTTTCTTCTTTTACAAATTATACAATTATAATCGTTTGGTTAATACGTGAACTATTTTTAATACTTATAGTTACAGATTAATCTTATATTATTAAATAAATAACTCTAAAAGGATATAAAGTGTAAATATTAAATATAATTCGTACGTATTTATGATATTTAATAATATGAGATTATATCCAAAAAAATTCAATATTAGGTTCATTTTAAACGCATTGACGAGACAATTATAGTGGTGTAATATGAAAAAAGAACATATTCTTTTTTATGTATTTTAGTTAAGGGTAAATTGCATTAAAATGGAACCAACTTTTGATCAATTCTTGTTTTAGGGAACCAACTTTTAAAACCTTCGTTTTAGGGCCTACAATAAACTTTGTTAATAATTTAGGAACTTGATAACCTGATGACCTACAAATGCTGATCTGGCTTTGGTAATTTTGACATGGCTATATAAATTAATATTATTTGATTACTTGTTAAATGACATGGATTTTTAATTTAAATCTAGATATTTGTATTTCCCCAATCATTTTCACCTTCCCCTTCTCGTCCCCAAGAAAAACAAAACCCTAGAAAAAACTCCAAAAAAATTGAAACCCTCTTCTCATTTTCCTGCACATTCTTTCCTCTCCTGCCGTCGGAATAACCAATGAAACTTGATGGCTTGCCATGGGAGTAGTTCTCATCACCATTGTTGGTGTCTGGCGCCCACCCTCTTCTTTGACCTAACACAACCTTTGATCAATATGTCCTATGTATGTATTTGGATTTGCTACTGATGTTAACATAATGGTCATCAAATATTGTTAGACATGGATTTGGAATAATTTGGGGACAATTAACAACCACAACACCACCAAAAAAATCAAATTATATAAATAAAGAAAATTCTCAAAAATTGGTTGCACATTTTCGTTGATATTGATGGATGAACTTGGGGGAGTTTCGAGAGTCGACGAAAATTTTCCCATTTGCAGGATTAGGCTTGGATGACCAAGCAGACTTTTTCACTATGTTCATCTTTTAAAATTTAAATTATTTACAAATCTGACCTTAAATTAGGGATGGCAAGAAGATTGTTAGGAAAATTTTTGGGGATTTATGAGGGCAGTGAAATTAGAGTTAGATACATGTTTCATGTATGTATAGGTAGTGAAGTGGGAGAGAGCTAGGAAGGAGGTTCTTGAGTTTAGTTTTCTAGATATATGTTTGTGTTCAAAGCTATGCTTCCATGGAGGTCTTGTGTTGATGAGGAGACGGAAGAAGAAGCTCGTGGTTGGAGGAAGGATTATTTGATTTACTTTATTTACTATTAATTAATAATGACATGGTAATTTTAATATCCACCTAATCTTTAATGATTTTTATCTATTATGCCACATCATATTGGGTAACCGGTTACCTGTTAAGCAGGTAAACGAGACCCTTTAATATATAAAAAGTTTGTTCCAAACCCTTAAACGAATATTTTAAAAGTTGGTTCCCCAAAATAGGAATCAACCCAAAGTTGGTTCCATTTTAATGTAATTTTCCCTTTAGTTAATATACGATTATGTGTGTTAATATAATAAAGAGTTAACCGAAATTAAAAAAACAGAAGATATAAAGTAAATTAAATAACATATTATAAAAATGCTTTCTAAATTTTTTTGCCAAAAACAATTTTAAGGCAAAAAAAAATTATGCATAAACTTAGACTATTTTAAAAATAGATTTTGAAAGTGTTTAAAAAATGAATTTGGTTGATGGGATCGAATATTTTAGTTAATTTTCTCATTTTTTAATCTGTAGGGGGATAAAGTAGAGGACATCTTTTTTTTTAATTTGTAGTTTTATCTGTTATGTAGGTTGCAAATTACATTTTTAAGTAATAAGGATATGTTTAACACGTTTTGAAAAGTCCAAGGATTTATTTAATGTATTTTGAAATGTCTAAGAACTTATTTGTTCCAAAAAATTGTCGAAGAAATTAATCACTCCAAACACTAAAGTCCATTGGGTTTTTTTGAACTTTTTCCAAGAATAAAACAAAAAATGAATTATTTATAACTGAAGGTTCGAATTCTAAATCTAAATGTATTGCTTTGTATTAAAAAACCAAAATGGTGGAAATAGTGTCAAACGTGCGGTGTTAATAATAATTGGTTTCTATTCAAAGCTCTTAAGAGGAGACCCACGTGTAATATATATATATATATATATATATATATGAAAAAAAACATTGAATTTTACTTTCAGCGATTAAATGAGAAATAAATATTTGGTTGCTCAAACTTTATATGCATACAACTTGTTTAATTATTTAATTTTGTTGATAAAACATGTTAGTTCATGAGATAAGACGTATATATTTTTTTCTATAAACTTAAAGTCCGATTACTTTTGAATTATTTTGAAACAAAGGGATACGTCATTAATTCATGCATACTAAAAGAATTGTATACTCCAATCAGAAAGTGTCCTACACCCCACGCTACACATCGATCATGCATTCAGTCTTAGATTGTTGTTTTTATTTACAAAACGTATCGTGCACGCCATGCTACATGTCATTCGGTCTTAGTTCGTTGTTTTAATTAACAATACCTATCGCACACGACATTTTGATTATTTTGTAACACTCTGAATTTTCTTTGACTATTTTGATTTTCAAGAAGGAGAGACCTCAACTTAAATACAAAAATCACATTGTTGGATTCTTCCATTGAGTGCTTCTTTATGATCAACCTTCTACAACACACATTTATTAGTTTGTCCTCTTTTCCTTATATTGCGCATCTAAAGTTGAAACTTCAATGTCGAAAATTTGTTTAGTGATTATATTGGCAATGCTATTTTTTCTAGCTACGACCTTATGTGATGCAGTACAACATGAATACGAGTTCATGGCCCATATGGACCATCAAAAAGCTGAAGGTTGCTCCCAAAAAAGTCAACTTTTACGATTTGGGTAAAAAAACACTATTCCTAGAGGAATTAACTTTTTGAGCAAAACGCAAGACAATGCTTGCACCCGACTTGCTTTTAGCCAATTTCCATCGTTTTCAGAGTCAAATTGGCAACTTTTCGGTTTTCATGGGTGATTTCATATTCTTTTTTTCAAAGTTTTAGGTGTTTTCTTGTTTTCATATGATTTCTAGTATTTAAATAGGATATGACTTGAGTTCGGTGATGACGATTAATTGATAATAATTTAACTTTTTCACAACTTCTATCGATTCATCATTCAGTATTCCGTCGAACCAAGGAAACCGTGAATCAGGCGTGAGTTTCTCACCCATACTCAGGCTCGTTCCTGACATTTTATAAGCCCTGGGCGAAATGTAGAAAAAGGGCCCTCGATAATTATGAAAAAGAAAATCTTAGATTTATTGTTTTTATCATAAGAAATAAAATTCAATTCAAGAAATATTAATAATTCATATAAAATCAATAATTACTTCTGAATTGATATTTTCTGCCATATCAATTTTACATAGCATCGTTAATTTGTTTCACCGTCAAAAACATCCTTATGATGTACATTTAATATATAAAATGACATAATTTTGGGTCAAAATCGTTACTTTTCAGAGTAATAATTTATGTAAATCAATATCAATCAGTTGGGTTTCCATCTCATCTTAGGTTATATGTTTTTCATCACTGTTTTATTGTTAAAAACGTCCAACTTTGTTCCTTCCAATGGCTTTGTTCTAGATCTAAATCGGGGCAGGTTTTAAGCTGGGATTCTTGGTATAGTAATCTGAGATATGTGTGAGTGGGTATCTTGTAATTTTTGGTTCTCCTGGTGTCCTAGTCCCTCGCTAGGCCCATTCTTAATTTGTTTAATAATGTGATCTTTTTCTTGTTGTTGAAAAAAATTAAGTTAAAACCGTCTCATATCTCATATGGTTGGTAATTATTTCAAGAGGCAGGGTCGTGCTATCTTAGTTAATAACAAAATCTATTATATTTTAATACAAATATAGAATTCATGCGGATGAGATACTTAAAAGAGTCGGTAGGAGATGAATGATGGTCAATGGATAATATATCAAAATATTTTCTAGGTAAGTAGTTTTAAACTCTGATACTAGATAGAAAAAAAAAACTTAGAGAAACAATAGGCAATATTATAAAATGAACAACCAATTAACTTTTTACATATTTTTGTTTTCAATGTAATTAATTAATATATGTTTGGGCCCTTAATATAATACAAATTCTTTGGATTCTATTAGACTTTGGATTTCTAATATGACAAGTGGAAGATGAATGATGGAGAATATATTAAACCTTTTTAGGCAAATATTTTTAGACGGTGGTATCAGATAAAAGACTTAAATAAATAATATACAATACTATAAATTGTACAACCAATTAACTTTTAAAATATTTTCTTTTCCAATGTAATTAATTAATATATGTTTGGGCTCTAATATAATAAGAAATTCTTTGGGTCCTATTAGATGCTAAAAGAATTGTCTATTTTTTTACTAGTATTATATAATATATACTAAAAAATTGGACCCCTATTTCTCATGGGCCTTGGACGTACGCCCGGCCCGCCCTCCCCCAGTCACGGCCCTGCCCATACTTCATCATCATGTATGGTAAACAGTTAAAGCGAACACCATGAAATCAACATTAAAACCGTTTTTATTATAGTAATCATAGTTTGTATGTAATAGTACAAATTTAAAGCCGAATTACAAAGAATCATCATTTCATTTGTATAAACTCTATAAATCAATTGATGTGAAAATGACATATCACAAAAATGCATGGAAAATGAGAAAGCGGGAGAACCAATCAATGGCAAAGCCATTAACTTCAAGTCCTCTTGGTCTTCTAGGGACACCCTACTACTAGGGGTGTTCAAAAAAACCGGAAAACCGAGAAACCGAGCCGAACTGTTTGATCCGAAACCAAAAAAACCGATAACTGAAATAATCCAAAAATCAAAAAACCGAAAACCGAAAAAACCGGGTATTCACGAGTCGGTTTCGGTTTCGATTTTTCGGTACCCGCTGGTACCCGAACCGAACCGAATATAATGTATGCATAATATTTTATTTATATTACTTACTTATTTATTTATTAACCTAAAGTTAAATGAGTAAAAATCTTTAATTTTTGCTATCAATCATTACGGTGGATGACTAAATTTAAATGTTAACCGAAAAATGGATGTTATTAAACAATTAAACTTATTTTAGTTTGGAACGCTTTAATTATTTTTATATATTTTATGTGTGATTTTTTTAAATGTTATATTTTGGTACCATTTTTATATTGTAAATGATATTTTTTATAACTTTGGGTAACCGTGGACCGAACCGCAAGTAACCGTCTTATTTCGGTTCGGTTCGGCTCGGTTAGGTTCAACCCACGGTTCGGTTTCGGTTCGGGTAACTAGGTATCCGCCTTATGCGGTTCGGTTCACATTTTCATTACTAACCGAACCGAACCGTGAACACCCCTACCAACTACATGATGTTGATGTATTTTTAATTATCCGTCCTTTTTTTTTCTTTCTAAAATGAGAATGCATGCTAAATGAACCCTAAATGAAATCTTCTTGTTTATATTTTAAAAACATTGACTTGTTGCGAATGTTGTACAAGTATAATTTAATTAGTATATTTAAGTCGATTAGTTCCCTAATTTTAAGATTGTAAAATAGGCGTTGGTGTCTATATAACAAAACAATATTATAAAGCATTTAGTTAGGTCCGTTCATGACATTTTATGGGCCCTGAACGAATACAAAATCAGGGGCCCTCCAAAAGGAGTTCAATAGATATTTTTCATTAGTAAAAAAATTGAATACTGTTAAAGGAAAAACGAAACAGAATAACAACAGAATAGAGATACAATGAAATATGTAATTCTCATTAATCATAAACCCTTTAAATAAGGAGAAGTTTACAAAGAAAAGGAAACATTCATTATGGTAACTTCTAATACTAGGAAAATATTATATCAATCATTTCCTTTTGATGATGGCACATAATCCTACAACACTCCCCCTTGCGCCGAGTCAAAGGAGTGATGGTGCACAATTGTTGTCTCGTTAAAACTTTACGCCAAAATAAAACCCAGTGGGATAAAAAATAGGACGAAGGAAAGAGTACAACACACCAGTTTATTTGCAATACATAGACTTTTCCTTCAGTCTAGTTTTCTCTTAGATTCGTACATTAATCATGAGAGATAGGAAAGCATGATGGTATATAAACAGTTGCCTCACTAAAACCTTACACCAAGGAACAAAACCCAATGGGAAAAATAAAACCTTGGTTGAAGGAAAGAGCACAACATACCAATATCACAAATATAGTAGACTCCCCCTTTTGTCTACTACTCCCCCTGATTCGTGCATTAATCAAGAGAGTTTGGAAAACATTTTCATTTACTTTCTACATATTTCACAATATATGGTTTTAGGTAATGACTTGGTAAAATATGTCACATTCTTTTGACACCTTACTTGATTCACATGAATCTAAAGGAAAGTCTTTTATTGTTGATTGTATAGAAACTTAAGCAGAATATGATTTATGTTATCACCCTTGGTGTATTTTATGTACATTTCTTCGATACATGATGCATTATTTTCATATATGTGTAGGATATTGGTTGAACCCAAAATTATTAGCTCCTCTAATATATGTAATGATAGTCCTTAATCATATATATTCTTTAATTATCTCATGGACAATAATATTCTTGGAATAGTTCAAGGAGGTAGTTACAAGGGTTTGCTTAGCTTACTTTCAAGCAATCTGGATGTTCACTATGGTAATTCCTTATCCAGTTTGAGAACAACCTTTTTATGAGTCAGATATATACCTAATATCAACAAACATATACCAAGACATTGTTTGGTGTTTTTCTATAAGAGCTGGTACTTTTGCTGCTTACATTCTAAGTAGGTATTGAAGTTCCATTATCAATCCCGTTTTTATTTCTATAGGGAAAGTATAAACCCGCGTCAATGGTTCCAAAAGATCAATTTGATATCATTCCAATGACTTTGCGTTGGCGCTGAGCTAAATCTAGCTAACAAGTTCATTGAGAAATACAATATACGGTCAAGTGTATTGTGCTAAGTACAATAATGCGCATATTGTACTTAGATAGGGAATTCCAACTCCCAACATTTTTCGTCATCATCCTTTTAGACGAAATAGATCTTTCCTTATATCCGACACTTCGACCGATCATGGGAGTGCTAATCGGATGCGCTTTGTCCATATTAAATTGCCTGATTATTTTCTGGACATATGCGATCGGTGAATTAATATTTCACAAACTCGGTGTCCTAGCTCAAATATCTAGACAGGACCAAGTTTTCCCAAGATCTTTCCTCTCAAAATCAGATTTCAAATAGCTTGTGGTTCCTCTTATTTCATCAAGAGTGCCTATTATGTTCACAACATTGACATATAGAGCTACTTTGAAAATCTGGAACTTGTTTTCCATAATAAATATGCAAAGGAACAATTCATCGTTCTTATATATCATTTCTCAATCAAGTATTCCATTAGGCTGGTATACCACATCCACTTAGATTGTTTTAATCTATAAAGTGGGCGTTTCAATTTTATTGCAAACGCATTCCGTGGTTTAGAGTTACTTGATTTTGGTATTGTAATATCATCAAGCACTTTTATATATCTCAAAATCTAGATCCCCGTAGAGATATATGGTAACCACATTCATGAGCTGCATTTCCATTCCTTCGGAAACTACTAGGCTAACAAAATATTCGGATGTCATAACATACATCATGAGAGAGTAAGTCTCCTTGTGGTAAATCCAGGGCGTTGTGAGAAACCTTGCGCCAAAGGAGAGCCTTACATATTAGGACTTCATTATTCTCGTTACACTTTCTGACAAAGACTCAGTTATGTCCTACGGGCTTTACACTTGGTAGGTTAGCACTACCTGACCAAATACCCGATCCTTTGTCAAAGAATATAATTCTTTCTGGATTATTTCTTTACATTTAGGTCAATATGCTCTTTGATGATATTATTCAACTGAGCCTGGTTCAATGTCGTCGTGCCCGATCATCTTATGAGCCATCGTGTATGCGAATAAATCATCAATGATTATATATGATATGTCCATCGACTCATATGTACTCTCATAGTTCATTTGAGATTAATATTTATCTCTAGAATCAATATTAACTTCGGAGCGTCCTCCAGTGATGATTCATGGACATAATTATAATTAGAGACAATCTCATGAGAGTTTTGTGTATTGATGATAAATGGATGTGCCTAACTATTCTCTTCCTTTAGAATAGTATCCATCGAACCAAGTAACTTCCACCACTTCCATTTGGTAGCTACGACATCAACCACACCTCCACTATGTGTGATTGCAACACACTTTCTAATGGCGTTGTGCCCCTATTGGGGACTTTTTAACTTTGTGAGTATATTTGCAGCTTGTATATGTGATCTTGTCACTTTTGGAATAACATTAAACGTATCAGGTATCGAGTCTGATTCGTTTGACTTCAACATTATGTTGTGAAGTATTGGGGATCAAAATGAGACAGAGTGGGAATATTCAATGACACTTCCTGTCGTTTCCATGGAAAATCCTTTTTCCTATCTCCCCCTAACGACGGGAAGATTGTCTCATGAAAGTGACAACCCACAAATCTAGCTGTAAAGAGATCATTAGTCAAATATTCTAATTAACGGATAATTGTTGGGGATTCATGTCCAACATATACCAAATCGTCTTTACGGACCCATTTCAATGCGCTGTGGGGGCGCAATTGGCACATATACCACAGAACCAAACATGCGTAAATGTAAACTATCAGGCTTATATCCAGTTACCAACTGGTACGCATGAGGCTGGTTAGCAAGCAGTGGGTCTAAAAACGAAAAGAAAAAAAACTGCATGTAATAATTGCATAACCCCAGGTAGATGTGTGTAAATTGGTACGCGTTACTAATACCCAAGATGTCATCATATTATTTTGATAACAACTTCTATGAGACCATTTTATATATACACTTGGGGTATAGGAAACTCTACATTGATCCTAATACATGTGCAATTAACATCAAATCCTTATGATGTAAATTCTCCAGCATTCCAAGTCATGTAGACTTGATAAGATAATCAGGGTAGTGAGCCCTTAAACGTATAGCTAGTGCTAGGAGTGCAGTATTTCATGTGGACAATAATACGACATGCGTTCATTGTGTCGAAACCAGAACCATAAAGTACTTTAATGGTCCGCATTCTGGATGCTTATGTCCATAAATATCACCTTGTATTCGTTGTAACAATGGAATATTTTTGTATTATGTCCTTAGTTTTAGGATGATCTCATTCCTGTCTTGGCTAAGGATTAGGGTATATACAAAAGTTTTAGGTATTCGAGAGGGCATATTATGATGGCAATGTTGTTTCTTATGCTGTAGAAGTCAACAGTTGCAATTTGCCTCATTCCGCCTTTCACTCGAAAGAGAATGTGTCTATGTGTATTTTGCAATACACGGATCACTATGTCATAACCATGGTGTCCCACATGGTCATGTCGAAACATATATGTGTCATTTCCCCTAAAGTTCTTTATTGGTGACAAAATATGTTTCGATGACCCAATAATCTACTAGTTTGACGCATTAGTTTCCATGATATGTTTACTTTCATATTCATTAGAACTTATGTATGTATGCTCATTTCCATTTCCATTTGATACGAATATCTTTACAAGGTTCCTATTAATCTTGTACCAACAAGAAAGTGACAGTCCATCGTCTAAGTAATATGTATTTGTCTATCATTTTAGATTGTGTGGAATATTCTACAAAAACTCAAGTTCTCCTTGATACATTCCTACATGGAACGGAGAATATTAATAGTTTTGTTATTTATTTAAATGTATTTCTTTACATCTATAATGGTTACATATTCTATTTTACTTTCGCAAAGAAATTAATTTTGATACTTAAAAATAATTTCAAATAAACATATGCTTAATCAATATTAAATATTAAATTAATATGTTATAGTTCATTTTCAAAGTGTTTCCTTTTTTACAAGAGAACTTTTTAGTGCATTTCTTATTTGATTGTCCATTATCACATGGGGAAGTAGCTGTATCTCTACTCCAGATGTTGAAAAATCATTTCCGACTCTTACTAAGACCCTGACCCCGTTTTAGGGTTTCGTCCATATAGTGGATAAATGTCACTTGTGTGAAATTGTTTTAACTCTCTGTTCTTTGGAGTTGTTTCCACCTTTAATGTTTTCATTATTGATCTCGATAATTTTCTTTGTCTCGACATATGTGGTGTTGTTATTCGAAAGAACTTTGTTATGTCTCTCAACCACTTGAAGTAGGTTGATGAGTTTGTCTAAAAGTTATTTTCCAACTTATATTAGTTCATTAATATTTTTGATATATGAAAGGTGGAAATAATGTTAAGAATTATGTCATCTTCTGTGAGTTCCTTGCCACAGAGATTGAGACGCGTTTTGGATATAACATTTCTTTGTTGAAATCAGTTAACTTTTTGTAATCGAGTAAGTGGGTTTCATTCCACTGTACGATTAGTTCGGGAAGTACATATTCATGAATACACCCGATTCTCCCTTTCGGGACATCCCACAGTTATTTGGGGGGTTTCTAATAAAGGTATTCCTATGAAAGTTAGGATCTATATGTCGTCTCAAAGTATGAAGGTATTTGCTTGTACCTTTTCAAGATGATTGGTTTTAGGGTCAATAAGGAGTTGATGGACTTTAGATAAAATTTTTTTTCAAAGTGAGATTTGTATACTCATTTATGGTACTCAGATTCTTTTGAGTTTACGACGTTGATTTAGGGATGAGTTGTTTCAACCATTTACATATATAAGAGATAATATATGATTTTCTGTTTGATAAGACAATGGATTATGGTTATAACTTTTATTTTATGTATGAAATTTCTTTATCATAACAACATTGGATTTTTGTATGTTTACATTTTGTTGATAATACTTCATCAATATTTCAATTTGTGAAAAGAAATCACTCAATCTATTGGATTTCCAGGTAGTAGGGGAATCACATGAATTTCTTAAGTCCCTACAAACCTTAGGGTTGTTTACATCCGTTTGACAAAACCCAGTTGATATCTTGTGATTTATTTAATTTAAATATAACATTGTTAATTATAGAGCATTTGACATGAGACCAAAAATTGACACGAGTTTGGCATATTAGGCCAATTTCAATGTTTTAATACCTTAATGGTTTTTTGAGAGATTCTGTCGTGAGACAATAAATATTGGTTTTGACATAAAGTCGATATCAAACTTTTAACACATTAATAATATTTTTGGAACTTTTGGAAAAGACCAAAATATATGAAGGTTGGAAGTGTAACTTCTAAAAGCTTAATTATATGATTGGAATTATAAGTATGAACTTATAATTAAGGTATTCATTAAATATATTGTGTGGGAGATCAAATTCAAACGAAATTAAGATCATATTGGTATTTTAGGAGCTTTTGGCAAGAAACCAAAAGAATATTACGATTTATGATCAAGACAAACATACTTATGTATTTAAGAACGACTTAATATCATACATTCTAAGATTTTAATATCTTGGGCAAAAGAGCAAAACAAGACAGTATAGGGGTGGAAGTGTAACTTCCAATTAATTATAATTTATGACTAAGCAAATAAATAAATAAAATTAAACATAGATTTGAATAAACTTAAACATCTAAAATAATTTATGGCAGTGAGCCTAAATAAATTATGCAATATTCGCCTAAATAATTTTAACCAGTCAAATTAACCAACAAAGTAACTATAATGTGTACGTTATCGAGGAGATCTAATGATTTTAAAACATAACCATATTATAGTATTATTTGTTATGGAAAGAAAATCAGTTTAATAAAAAGAATAAACTATAAATTCGTTATCAATTAAGAAATAAATTTATAACAAAGATATCATTATTATTTATATTAAAAGGTAGATTTACAAGAAAAATATAAAATGATTACTCATATATATAATTAGATTTTTTTACGAATAATGAAGTATGCAATTAATAAACATGATGTTAAATAAAAATAAATTAATTCATCAATACAAATTACTCGTAAAACAAACATATTAAAGGCTAGGTTTTATTTATTTATTTATTTTAGCAGTAATAAAGAAATATCATATTAACCAATCTATCTACCAATAAGTGATAAAGAAGAAAAAAACGAAAATTGCTGATAACAATTTAGTATTCTCCAAAAAAACATATATATATATGAACAATTCCATGTATTTTGTTTTAAATTGAATGCATCATGATACCACATATTATGCAATTTTTATAAGCATAAAAAAACAACATGTGAATTAGGATTTCATGAGATTGGCAAATCATAATTTACGTCTATAACATAAAGTACAGTAGAATGATAATGTAGTTTAAACATATAGAGAAAAACCACATTCTTAAAAATTATCATATTTGTTCATAGCATAAAACATGATATGCTGAAGTTTTAAAACTTAGACATATAAAATTTACCTCAAATGCCGAATTTTAGCTTGATTTCGTGATTACTTTGTTGTAAGGAGCGTACGTGCTGATAACGTGTTAAAGGAAAAACGAAACAGAATAACAACAGAATAGAGATACAATGAAATCTGTAATTCTCATTAATCATAAACCCTTTAAATATGGAGAAATTTACAAAGAAAAGGAAACATTCATTATGGTAACTTCTAATACTAGGAAAATATTATATCAATCATTTCCTTTTGATGATGACACATATTCCTACAACAAATACAAGAAATGTTAATAATTATGGAGGAAAGAAATCTCATTCTTCTTTAGTAATAGAGAGTACTTAAGATTTATGTACTCTTTATTAGGTAATTAGCAACCAAGATTATAATGTACAATAAACAAAGATTTTGAAGTCCTAATATATAAATATGAGTTTGACCATCTACTATGGTTGGTATAAGTTCTTTAAAAGGTAAGATTTATCTTAGTTCATAATAAGAAATATGTGTTATTTTGATATAAAAAGAGAACTTATGTAGATGAAGTAATCGAGAGAGTCAATAAGAGATCAATGATAGAGAAGATTATCAACGTTTTCTAGACATATAGACAAATAAGGATCAATAAGTATATGGAAGAAAAGTTGATTCATTATTCATTAAGATACAATAGAAATAAATAATGAATGAAACCTATAATGTGCAAGCTCAATGAATTGTTGCTTGAGTACTTAAATATAATATTGTGGCGTGTAGTGGAATCCCAATGAAAGATGAAGAAGTCAAACAATTGATGTAAATATTTGAATTTTTTTTCCTTCTTTTCTTGCTCCATTAAATAAGATATTCTTTAGGATTAAAAGCAGGGGTGTAAATAGGTCAGGTTGGGTTGGGTTCGGGTTCAACCCATTTATTAATTGGGTTGAAAATCTCAACCCAACCCAACCTGTTTAATTAAATGGGTTGAGATTTTCAACCCAACCCAACCTGTTGGGTTGATGGGTTGGTAGCAGGTTGACCTGTTTATGACTATCTCAACCCAACCTGTTAAATAAATGGGTTGAACCTGGGTTAACCCATTTAAATTTAAAATTGTAAATGAAATAAAAATGCTTAAACTACTTCATTCCACGACAAATACATGACAAAGTCAAACAAATTGACGAAGTTTAATAAAACACAACCACAAATTTAAATAAATCATAGTTCCAAAAAAGTTTCTAAGTAACTCGACTTGCACTTTCATCGACTCCAATTTCATTCTCGGTATTACTTTCCTCTCGATCTTCCATCTTCTCCGTCATGATTGCTCCACATAACGTCGTGGTCGGGAGACGTCGTGGTCTGGATTTTGGAACTCGTCGTGGTCCTCGTGGAAGTGTGGAACAGTCGAATAGATTATAGAGGGAGAGGACTCTGGCGTATGAGGAGTCGCCGTTAACAAAGGGAGAGGAGAGGAAGGTCGTCCGCTGTGAAGCGTGAACAATACAGAGCCGAGAGGGAGGAGACTCGAGAGGATGGAAAATTGAAATGAGGAAGAAAGCGGCGCCTATTTCCTTTTAGGGTTACTTTCAATTTTAAGTTAAAATTTTAATAAAGGGAGAGGAGAGGACGACTGGTCACCGTGAAGCGTGAACAGTACAGAGCCGAGAGGGAGGAGACTCGAGAGGATGGAAAATCGAAATGAGGAAGAAAGCGACGCCTATTTCCTTTTAGGGTTACTTTCAATTTTAAGTTAAAATTTGAAAAAGGCCTTAATGCATCGTGTATTTTTAACTTTCAAATTTTAATATTGAAATTATATTATATTTATTAATAACTAAAAAAAATTATTAGGTAAGGTTGTAAATGGTTGTAAATGGGTTAGAAACAAGTTGTAAATGGGTCGAAATCAGGTTGTAAATGGGTCGAAATCAGGTTAAAAACAGGTTGAAAATTTCAACCCAACCCAGACCCAATTAATAAATGGGTAAGGCGGGTTGACCCATTTAACTTAAATGGGTTGAAATTCTCAACCCAACCTGCTACTATTGGGTTAGGTTCGGGTTGGGTCACATTTTGCCACCCCTAATTAAAAGTTCATATAACATGACATATATAAGAGACATTACTAAATACATTCAGTAGGGAAAATTTATTTATTAATCACAAAGCCATGTAACACATCATAACTCATAAGAACAATAGATAGGAAGTCAAACAATTGTACTAGATCATGTGAAGGAAAAATATATTGCAATAGCCAACAAAAGCAATTACGCAAACTACATAAGCAAATATCAATAGTCATTATAAGCAGAAATAGATAAAAATATCCAACAAAAACATATAGCAACATCAAGCACATGAGCTTAAAGTTGTTATCCGTTGAATTATTGAAGCACGAAAACGTCAAGCAGATAGAGATAACAATAACCAATAACATTAGACCTTGAAAAATTAAAGAGGCAAAATCAATAGGATATAACAAATGGCCAATTATTTTTTTATTTAGTTCTTCAATGTAATTAGTTAATACGTTTTTGGGCCCTTGATATCTACTAAATTATTTTTACCTCTTATTATATGCTACAATTTTTTTGGGTCTCTTTAATATATTTATTTTTTAGACTACTAATATATACTGACGAAAAAATTTGGCCCTTAATATATTTGGGCCCTAGGCATGCGCCCATGCCACCCTACCCCAGGGATGATCCTGCATTTAGCTAAAATAAAGTCTTTTAAAAACAATTTATTAACTATTAATTAGGAATTGCTTAATAATGCTTATATATTCCTTTAAATTTCAACTTTACAAATAATTAATGCATACGTACATGTTTTAAGGGTCGGTGGCAGTTACAATATCGTTTTTTAAGTCATTTACGGTCCCAAAAGTGATAACAATAAATCACGTGCAACTGGCCCAATACAACAAATGCGGAATAACGAGATCTAAATATTATATATTTTGGTTTAATGATTCATACCGATCCACAAACGTAAATATGGCAATTATCGAATATACGATAAAATATGACAAAACAACATATAAATCGAGACAACAATATTTAATGTGGTTCCACTATCGGTGTGATAGTGTACATCAACAGGGAGAGAGATCTTTATTGTTAGCTCCAATTCATTGTATAGACAAGTATGAGTTAGTCACTGAAGAATCTGTTTCATTAAACTTGAACAATACACCAAGAACACGAACAACAGTGTGATAAAATGCTCTCCAAGATAATACTGTAAAAACAGGGTGTGAAGATTTGTGTGTGCTCGTGTAAATAATTCTACAGGAGGTGCTCCCTTCATATACATGGGGGAGTACACAATAGTACAAGACAAAGGCTGACATTCCATATAAGGAATGCCACCTGGAAAGTAAAAAACATTGTGGTGTGTACGAATGATCTTGAGAATCTTCGTACAGTAGGGTTACGTGATCTGCATGTGATGTTGTCTTGTCCATTGCAACCTGTAATCTTTAACTCTTCCAATCTCCAGAGCTTATCCACACAGAGGCTCTATGAGTGATCACAAAGGCTCTGTGGTCTGAAAGTGATATTCAGGTTAAGAGCTTCTCGGGTAGATGGTTGATAGAGCTTCTGAGCTCGGCACTTCTGTGGTGTATCTTGGAGAGTGCAACAGTCTTTTGAAGTTCCTATACTTAGCCTATTTTTCAATACTTTCTATACAATGAATTGGAGCTAACAATCTCCCTCTAACTATTGAAAAATACAAGTTTAGAATGTTGAGTGTATGGCTAAGTAAGAAACGTAAGAGGTGAAAGGAACTCAACCTCTGAAGACTGATTTTTCATTCATATAAGAAGAAATGCCAGAAGTCAAGTACATGGAATTAAATTACATATGAATGAAAACTAATTTGTACAAAATCACTTAGGGAAATCATTAATTAGTTGAGTGAAGCTCTCAGCTAATGTTTTGTGCATGCTTAGAATGAGATCCCTATACTTCAGTTGTGTATTGATACAATCGATCATCCGCTCTGCAGGTCCACTTTGCACTGTCTCTGTGTCGATCTTCCTTAAAATGGTATGCTTTAGCTTTGACAGAGTACTGTTGGAGTATTTGTGGCTCTGATGAGATTTGAAGATTTTCTTCTTCTATCATCATCTCTGTAGACAAAGCCATTTTCAGGTTCCATGATCAAAGAGTTGGAGGGTATGTCTTCTATGCCCGTGATTTGGTCATGAAGTCTTGTAATCGACAACTTCTCGACTCCAAGTTACAGAGCAACTGCGAAATCCATTTTGCTTTGATACCTGATATGCTCATGCATGACCTATTTGATCCAACCATTGGCGATCATGAACTCTTTCCTTTTCTCTGCTCTGTGAAGGCATGAAGTTGAGGTAGATCGTAGGCACAGAGGTTCTTCAAGTCTGCATATGTGAAAGTGTACCTCTTTCCATCCTTTCTTTTGACCTAGTACTTTACGTATATTATTGCTTTGTTGGCAAATGAATGTAGTGAAAGTCCTAGAACTTGCTTTATGTATGACAGAGAGCAAACCTTGGATTTCTCTTTAGCAGTCTCACGGAATCTTCTTCTGACGTCATCCTTTATCAAGGGATGCATGTTTGGCTCAAGAAACATGGTCTCAGGTGTTGTGTTGTACAGGAAGTTGTAGATGTTTTCGTGAAATTTTAGCTCCTTTTGTGGTGGATTTGGAATAGGTATTCGTATTGCATCCATAGATTGAACTATCTCTTTCAGTCTATCATCTGTTGGCTTTGGTGTAGAAGTAGCAGCAGCAGAGGGTGTCTTGGCTTTGGCTTTGGGCTCGGAAGATTTTTTTGGCAAGGTTTGTCTTGGGATCTCTGCAGCATCGTCTTTGGCATTTATTGGCTCGAGGGATGAGAATTGGACAGAGGGTGTTGGTACAACGGGCATAAGCTTAGAACTTTATGGTTCAACGAACTTCTCAAGCTCCTCTGCTAAGATTTCAGTGCCAACATTGACTTTTACCCTTGTTGTTGGTCCTGCAGAGGTGATCGAAGTTGCAACATCAGTGTTTTTCATCTCAGAGGCACACGATTTGGATCTTTGTGTAGTGCCCTCTGAGGTTCCCTTCTGAATAGGTACGACTTGAAGAGGAGTGGCCATAATTGGTGCAGAGGTTGTTGACTTAGCCTTCTCTCCCTCACGATGCCCAAGACAAAAGCCATTGGGCCCCTGGTCATCGTGCTTTGGCGTCTTCTGCTCTGCCTCAGCTTGGCAGGTAGCAGGTGCCTTCCTCTTCTTCCTTTTGCAGAGATTGGCCTCTGCATGATGTTTGATCATTTTAATCGCATCATTGGCCTCCATTGAAGTTCTGTTGATCTCGTAGTCAGACTTGAACTTCAGAAGGGGCACAATTTTCTTCATATCGTCTGTGATAGACTGACCCTTTGAGATCATGTCATCTGCAATCAGGTTTATATTTCGCAGAAGCATCTTGCCCATAGAAGTAAGCTCGTCTTTCGTGGCAAGATTTGAAGGCAAATCAACTTGTGGAGGCTTCTGCGGTTGAGATGAAGAAGAAGTTTGCTGAGGTATCATGATACTGCGAGTCATGTCCTTTATCTCATCTCTCAGCTTTGTGAGATCTCCAAATGTAGAGGTTGCGGTCTCTGCAGCCAATTTCCCTGCCTCATCTATAACAATCTGCCCAAGAATTTTGATAGCATCGGTTTGTTTATCCACTACTCCGATGATTGTAGTTGAGTCGTCATGAGTGGCATGTGTGGCAGATGCTTCAAGTAACTTCTTGATGTCCGCAGAGTTTTGATCCGAGACCCTTTTGAGCTCGAGCAGAGCCTCTGTATTAGCCTGCAGAGCCTCTGCGATAGATTTTAGTTCAGCAGTTGAAGTGGAAGGAGCTGAGGGGATAGAGATTTTCAACTCCTCGATCTTCTTGAACATGTTGTCCTCGAAAGTTTTTAGCTCATCCTTCGTGACATGCATGTTTGGGGTAACCTCTAGACCAACACATGGTCCAGATTGAGCCATTGAGCCTATGTCACCTACAGAGCCTGTTTGGACGATGAGCCAAGTAGGATTTCCTTCTAATCCTCGAAGTTCCCTAGAGGAATCATTTATAGAGGTTATGTTATCAAATTTCTTAGGAGAAGATCCAGAGTCTGTCCTTAGATTCTCGATGAGTGGACTATGTGGGGGATCTAGACCCGCAGAGTCAGTGTTTGTTCTCACCAACACCTCTGAATTGTTCTGGATATCGCCCATGTATGGAGCAGAGGCAACAAATGCCTCTGCAAAGGGTGGTGGCGTGTTCTGGGGCGAAATAACACGTATTACTATACCACCATCATTTTGAGAGGATGGGGTTGTTTGGGCTTCCCTGGCTATAAATGGTACAGAGGAGGAATGAAGTCCCTCTGTTCAACTTGCTTGGGTTAGGTTCGGAGTGTGCACTCCTTCTTCAACATTCTTCTGCACTAGATCTGTAGGGATGGAAATGTGGCTTGCACTAGGGGTTGGTTTGGGTTGTGTGCCCTTGGCATCTTTTATTTCCTCTTTCTCCTCCTTCGTTTTTCCTTTCTCTCCTTCCCCTCTGTCTTCCTTATCACTGCTAGGAAGACCAGTTAGGTCTTCAACTTCCATTGTGGTGTCAGTAGCTCCTAGACCCTTTGTGGTTAGCTTCTGACCTTCATCTTCTTTGGGTGGGGAATTTAGTTGTTCCACCACCCTTTTTGGCTATTTCCATAGCCACCTTCAGGGGGCTCCGAGTCCTGATGGTTTTAGCTTCTGTTGCCTCAACAGTGATGGGAGAGTCTTCTAGGATGACCTTTCTCTTCTTCTTCCTCTACAGAGGAGCCTCCTTCTCTGCAGGTTCCTTCAGTGGAACTACAGGTTCAACTTCAGAGGCCTGAGCCTTGTCTTTTTCAGCTAGTTTGAGTAGTTTCTTTTTCTTCTTCAGAGGCTTGGCAACCTCTGTGACTACAACTTCAATTTCTGGTGCCTCTTCGACCACAATCTTTGGCTTCTCAGCCTCTGCAACCTCTGAGGGAATGGGTTTTGGGACTTCTTCTTCTACAGTCCTCTTTTCATGTTTCATTTTCTATTTCTTCTTGGGTGTCTTACCCCCATCCCACTTTCTGGTTATTTACTCTCTTCAACTCTCACTCTCTGTGCCTCTTCGGCCACATCACGTTGTGCACCCTCAGCTACTTCGTCCCTAAGATAGATGGGAATCTCACCCACAAGGAACCCTATGCATGGGGGAGGGGTTGCAGGACTCGGTTTAGGAGTCCTATGCCTACGTACATAATCTAACCTATCCTCTTCTCTACCCAGGTAGGTCAGAAGTTTTGCCGGTAGAGGTCTCGCATTAGGATATCCGGTTGGCAGAGTTGTAGGTTTATGAGATTTCATCTCATAAATCTTGGTCATTTTACCCTCTAAGGGTAACTTTCCTTCACCGATCATTTCATCGCCAAGCAGCACCACGATGAACCTGTTGAAAACAAGAGTCTTTGGTTGTGTATCTCTCCTCTGATCATCCTCTTTTGCAATGACTGTGTTCATGATTTCCCTGAATATCAGTTTGGCATAGTCTAAGGGAAGATCATAATAAATCCCATACATAATCGCCAAAATATTATGGCTTGATTGATCCGGGCTTCCTACTTTACAAGTCAGAGCCCTGTTAAGGATCGAAAATAGGACATTCCACAGAGGTGGAAGGTTTTGTCGCCTAAACTCTGTCCTATTTGAAATGGGTTTGGCATACCCAATTAACCTTAGAAATTCTAGGATTTCTTCATCAATTGGTTCCTCTGAGAACTTAACCAAGTTGAGTTGGTCTTTGGTAGGGAGGTAAAAAGTCTCAGAGACCTTCCTTCTATTGATACCTAAATCCAGAATTTTGTCGCTCCCAGGGCTTGTAGCATACCCCATAATGCAGTGTCCATAGTCTGGGATTTTCTCATGTCTACATCCCTACCAAAATTGTTGGACGTAGGATTCAGGGATGTCATTTCTTGTCATTGTTACGGCTTTGGCCAGAAAATGGTTTTTCAGGAGGTTTATCAATGGTCCAGCTTCAGCAGGATACCCCTTTGGGTTCAGAACCACAAAATGGTTGTTCGGTTTCAGATTGAGGGTAGTTGAGTGGTATTGGTATCTAGTGAATGAAAACATTCGACTAGTGAGTTGTTGTTGTTGGACAACGGATCCAGAATTGTCCTTTTGAGCTACGGAGTGTTGGGAGTGGTTTGAGTTTTGAGAACCTTGGGAGTTCTTAGCAGAAGCAGATTGGGAAGCCATGGATGAAGAATGGAGTAGAAAACATAAATCTGCAGGTTCTTGCTTTTGAAGGCTCGAGAATTTTAATTGCAGGTAAAAAATGAAAGGAAGTGAAAGGGTGGGTATTTATAATGTGAGCGGGGTAAAAAAAATTAGCGGTAAAAGATAAAATTTTAAATCCGTATGAGTACCTAGATAGGAATAATCCATTTTCAAAAACGACAGTACAGATTACGTCCCAATCACATTTTGCCACGTCATTTGGGGCGGTGCACGATCGAGTACGTGCGCCTCCAACTATTCTCACACGCGTGGCATTTGCTATATCCAAATGACTGTCACTTTTAAAATACCCGCACCCCATAACCTTTGAATAATTCATAAGTATTGAGAATGTTAGAAGCTCTGTGGGTTAAGAGCTTCTGAGGTTATGGGTTGGCTCTTTCGCATAAGATTACACTTTTCTTCCCCAAAAACATTGAAATTCGATGGAATGATCAAGTTGAATACTAGAATGAGAAGTTAGAGGTCAAGAAGTGTCTTTTTGAGACTCAGAGGCTCTGTGAGAGGCCTCAGAGGCTCTTTGATCAAAATATTTTATTAAGAAAATTCAATTAAGATTTTTGATCACCCAAAGTTTGGGCATGTTTTGGTTGGTAATTTAGGACATATATGGAAATGGGTGTCCAAGAAAAGTGTTTTTGCCCTTGTAGGTGTGCGAAGAACATACCTTATCCTGCAAACTTCTCTCGAATGTTGGCTTCTCTGCATCCCCTTGAATGATCAAGGTCTTCATTGCTTAACTCCTTCTGCCCCCCCCCCCCCCCTTGACCTATGCTTAGATCACATTTGATAATACTTGTACAAGACATAGAACAAGGACTCATATAGCATTGGATCATAGGAAATAATTTAAAAGACAACTGTTATTTCATTAAAGAACTTTTCAAAAGGAAAGATAAGTCATTCACCAAGACTTGCTCGAGAGAGACCTATTGATAAGGAAATATCAGGACGCACAGAAGGTGCATGAGAAAGTGAATACCCAAGTTGGCAGATTCTTGGTGTATTGTTCAAGTTTAATGAAGCAGATTCTTCAGTGACTAACTCATACTTGTCTATTGTTCTCTTCATTACTTGATTGTGTGCCTACTACCAAACAAACCATCTTCTACACTTAAATCGCTTGCATACTCATATTAATCTGTTTTGTGTAGTTTGATTTGGTTAATTTATTAACACCATATTGGGACCAACACTTATATTACCAACCGGGAGAAATTACAACGTGTTTATGAGATCCTTGAATCAACAAATCAGCTACCCAAATGTTTCTCCCAAAAACAAGATATATATATATATATATATATATTAACAAAGGAACAAGGAAGAAGAAGAGAAACGAGTCTTCTAATTTCTCACTGATGGATTTTAGGATGATTCTAATTTGATGGTGTAACACCCATTTCTTTTTTCTTTTCGCCTGAAAAGTGTTACTTAATCTACAACAATTCTCCAAATTACTCCAAAATAACGGCGAAATTAAAACCGTTTACAGCGGAATACTTTAAATAATAAATATGTAACTTAAATGCTAATCCGTACCATACCGGATTGCATTACAGATTTATCTACCATAGATGCCGCAACATAAATATTGAACTTAAATAGGCTAAGCAAGTCTGTATGTGTGCCATTTTTCCCTCGTCCAACCTGAAATATTCAATCCCTGAGATGCATACTATAGTCAGCTTATAAAGCTTAGTGAGTTCATGGTTTGCGTGGATGAAATCATATCTTGTCACACATATCAAACATGCAAACTTCATATAAAATAATATTCATTTTCTGAAATATGCAACACCAAAAGAACGAGACCTCATAACTGTCTCCTGGAGTAAGGACTGATAAGTTGCAAGCATTCCCTGGGTGTGTATGGCTCACCTATAGCCAATAACCCATTACGGGGTCGTGCTTCCATGTCACAGGCATTCCCTGGTGTGTACGACTCACACAGAGCCAGTAACCCATTTCGGGGTCGTGCCTCCCCTTAAGCGTGACAAACCAACCGACATATCATACTCCAAACCATGCACCATTTGTACAGTATAAACCAACTGAATATCCAAACATGCTAAATACGTTTAAAAACCGGAAAACAATTAGCATGCAAGCTCCACATACATGTAAACATAAATCAATGACATTATTTAAATCATTATCATGCATAACATACACCGTATAAATCATATAATGCTCAAAATAAATTAATACATAGGTATGCATCCCAGTGTAAGTCTCATGAAAACTCACCTGATTGCGTAGATCGACTACCGATAGCTCCTGATGGAAGACCTACACATTTTATACCACAATATCTTATTAATGACTTAATTCTCCAAAAGTCAACTCATTGTCCAACCCATCCCGACCTAAAGTCAAACTCCAAATTTGAGTCTCCAAATCTGTTATAAATAGCTCAATACAACCTCATCATTAAAATCCATATGGTTCAAACGAGTCAAAAGTCAACCCTTAGTCAACTCGATTAATCCCGACAAATTCTAGTTAAAACTTAAGTGTATAACTTGATGACGTCCCAAAACGTCAAATTAACCCGTTTATAATTTTATAAACTTCACTCCAAATTAAAGTGTCCCGGTAAATATAAAACCCAAAGACGACACTTTAATCCCATTATTAAATTATTTAAATTATTAAATGACCTTTAACCTACACCTTCCTAAAAAGTAGTTTAAATAAATTTTCAAATTCAGAATTTAAAGAACTCGATAATAACTATACCCTTTTTCAATGCGTTAAACATCATTTTTAAATCTTCCAAGTAAATAAATGATTTATTGCAACCATCCCTTTAAAAATCATTATTTAAAATATCAAATCCCAAGTCTATAAAAAAATTTGGAAATTTGATAAAGACAAATACATAAGACATTGCTTAAAATACCGGTTATTCGATTGTAGGGACATCTTGGTAATTTTGTAAAGACAAATAACCAAAATCGGGTCAAAATTTCTAGAAAAGGTTTTCAAAACTCTAGGGAAAATTCCCTTGAGTTTAAATAACAAAAATAGTTCATAGCTTAAATGAGGAAAGCATGCTCCCTATGACGAGTAGGTGCTAGGTTCAAGTTCTTTCCCAAATGTCTCTTTTTTTTCTTTTTATTATTATTATTTAATACAAAAAGATAGAGATGAAAACAACGTAGAGCACACTACGTAGCCATTGCTGCGTTTTTCCTTCATTTTTTTAGAAACTTTTTAGCTCAAACTTGATAGTTTCTTTCTCTTTTTCCTTCTTTTTTTTCCACCAAAGCTTTTGATAATATTTTTATCAACATTTTGACGCAAAAAACATAATATTTCATCAAGTAATGAGCTCCATTTTCTCATTTAAAATTTAGGTTTTTAGTTCTAAGAGCATCTCCAATCGATGCCTATTTTTTCAATTATGGCGGCTGAACATCTCCAACCGACCGCCAAATTTTTTTTTATGCCGGCCAAGGAAATCAACCGGCAAATATGCCGGCCACATGATCGACCGCTAAAAACATTGGGGCCCCACTACTTTCCACTTTTATTTTTTTTTCAATTATTTTAATCAAATTATAATTATGGTTATTAAAAATAAAGTATAATAGTAAATAAAATATGTTATTTTAATGTGGGGTCCATAAATTTAGTGTTTTTTTTAGAGGATGGTTGGAGTTGAGTTTTTTTTTTGTGTTGATGGGCCCACCATATTTGGTGTTTTTGGTGTTTTTTTTAGTGATAAAGTTGGAGATGATCTAACCCAAACTTTGAACACCAAATCAATCCATAAAAAATGTACATCTAAGAAATGATGTTACCGAGATTCAATAGAGAAAAAAAAACTTAGTTAAGTTTCTTACCTCCATTTAAAGACACCATAACCAAGCTCCCAAGTTTTCTTCCATATCTCTTCCTCTAAAACTCTCACATTTCTTAAAAAGAATGAAAATAGTTGGTTCATAACTATGGAGGGGTTTTTATTTATAAAAAAAGGTATCTTGAATAAAAACAAAAAATATCAATCAATTGCAGTCCATGTCGTACACTAGATGATCTCCATAATCAAATTTTATGATTTTCTTGCAACAGGCCCCTTGAGTTTGGACAGTTGGCTATTCCCTCCCCCCTTGACTTTCTAGAAATTACATTTTACTCCCTGTTGATATAACACTTTATCATTTTCGATTCAAGTAAATATAACCTCCTTTGTTCACATCCACTTTCATTAAATGGCATAGTTGACCATTTTCATTTATTTTCTTCTCATTTTTGGTCCAATAAAATAAAAGTTCATTTCATTTTATTTTCCTTTTCCCCTAAATTTTCATATTTATTTATTACCCCATTTTGGGTTGTCACAAACCTCCCCTCCTTTAAAGAATTTCGTCCTCTCGGAATTATCTGACTGAAAATTTCTCAACTTTTAGTCATTATTCACAGTTCAGCTCCTATGTCATTTTTGAAACTTTAATAAGTTTCCATTGGACTAGCAAGAGTCATATAGTCTCTTTAAACTTATGTTATCTTACTCAACATCTCAACGACTCCTCTATGTAAGTGAGTTTGTAGCTAAAGCTCGATACTTTCAAAATTTATACGAGTCGACTCATCAACGAAACATCTCATCGAGTTCAATACTTGAAGGGTGTCAATAATTTATATTAAAACTTTACTGGCCAACTTGGTTGATAAGCTACTTTATCAACTCTTGTCACTAACCCTTCTGTTTAACGTACTTTGAATTTCATTTACCTTAATTGCACTATATGACAATGCTATTTCAAAGCAATGTTTTTTTAACATTGTTCTCTCCTCGCCCTGAACTCTAGAGGTTTATGCTGCTTATTAGCATAACTCTCCATGTATTAAGTATTTCTATTTTACTCACGTCGATACTTAACTCATATTGATGACATATCTGACTACTGCACTTTAATGCACATGGTGACAACTTCTTGTACATTATGTACTTTAATATAAGCTTTGCATACACACCTCATGGCTGAAAATTCTTTGATTAACGTATCATGCGTTAACATGAATATTGTTGGGAACACTCATCAAACCTAAGATAAATGAGCATCACTAGGAATACTTTATCGAAAATGATGCATAATGCCAATGTTCTTGTTGATAATCTTATGCATACTCAATGCACATAGTGATAACTGATAGAGTCACTAATGCTTACTTAACATTCATACTCAAAACTGCTTGAGGTATTATGACATAACTTATAATACATATCCTACCTCGATTTACTGTCTCTTTATGTGGTAAGGAACACATGTCGGATCACTTACTTTCCTTTGCTTGAAGGCTCTTAGATCAATGCTTACTTACTAATTTGACTTTGTACTGACTTTGTACATATGCCCTCAGGCATATACTAGTCCTTACAGAAACTTGAAGCATCCCCGAATTACTGTCACTGCTTTGACGTCTTAACTGTCTCATTTTTTTTGGCTACACATTCTAGAATAGCTTTTCGATTCCTTCCACATCTTATCCCTATCAGGGGTGCCCTCGGCGTAATGATTTACATAATCCCTTTAATATTCTTTTTTTTTTTCAAGCCTCCCTTGCTGGAACCTATATATTGTTCCCAAATCTACCAGCTTTTCTTTGAGTATAAAATACAAACTCAAGGTGGTTACTCCTTTATTTCCTAACATTCTTCTATTGAAGAAATATTACAGAACTACTTGAGTTTGATTGTTCACACTCAATGTGATGTTTATCACCGCAAATCGCCATCTGATCAACTCTGATCCTCTTTGCCTATCTGGATAACAATGGATTTTTCATCATCATAAATCCTGAACGATGTTAATCAACATCTCTAGCTCAAATTTGATCATTTCCCAATCGAACATTGGATTTTAACTATCTTGATATATGTACATAATACACTTCAAGTCGTGCTGATAATTTCTATGAAACATGAGTGCAATTACCATATTGCTAACTCTCTAACATGTGCTAGGTTAGCCTTTTCATATTCTTTACAAATGGCCTTGATGTGTATGCGAAAAAACTTTTCTTGATACATCATTATTAAGTCTAATTTGAACTTCGAGATATAACTGAAAACCACCAAGTTTCTAGTATTTCTAGCACCATCAAATTTATACATAGCTTTATCCCTGCTTTCAATAACTGAAAGACTTGTTCTTTCTGACCTCAATCCAACTTACTGTGTTTCTGGGCCAACTTTAACATTAAAAAAAAATACAATTTTGAGAACCTTGAATGAATCTCTAACAATAATCTAGTAACCCAAAATAAACTTATATATTGGTTACTAATCTTGGTTGCTTTAAATCTGACACATGCTCTAACTTTGTTGCCTTTTTACTTATATGTCTTTCTTGCCAACCACATTACCAAGAAAACTGAAACATTGCATCTACAGTTCATAAGATTTTTTTTTCTTACGACTTATCTTCTTTAATGGTTGTTAGACCAATTCTAACGATATACTAGCAACGTATAGCATGATGTCTAACGGTCCAACGACCCGACATAATCCAATCCAACCATACATAGAATCATACAAGACCTTATCTGCAGGTTTACCGAAGCATAAAGATCATCTATTAACTAACTGGGGGACAAAGTCTAATGTCTCTACTATTCTTGCATGACCCGATTCAAAAATTGAAACCCAATTTCAAGGTTGACCACAAGTCGGATAATCCGATGCTTCAAATTCCAAGGACTCCTTAGTTCCTTAATTACAATTCCTTTCACGACAGGGTTTAAATCTATATGCCTAATGAGTTCAAGGTTTTCGACTAACATGCCGATTTAAACTTTCATAAAACTTTAAAATACATAAGCTTTATAACAATTGGTCTTGCAGTAAAAATCCACTACCGATCACTCGATAGGTTGAAAATTGATCACCGACACTACACATATAAAACCATTTCCAAAATTCTTATTGATCAATATTTACGTAAATAAAACGGTAACAAAATGTGTGTGGCAAAATTCACACAATAAACATGGAAATAAATTCCGATACCCCAAACACGTGAAACAAATGTTTGTACAACTCCAAAAGGGAACTTCATAACTTTTAACTTTTAACTTTTCCTTCTTTAACCAAAACGTTGTGGCATAAAATTTTCAATAAACTCCATATGCATTAGTCTATTCCCCAAAGCTCGGTAGAACGATGGGAACGCATATAAATTTTCAAATCCAGTTTAAAACTTTAAGCTGCACAGATAAAACACATTTGACCAAAACAGTAACCATAACGACATGAATGACGATAACTCATTTAAGTGCATTGCGGAGAAATTTCTAACAGTAAAATCAATAACTGAAATATGGTCAGAACAAAATTTTTACCATAAATAACATAAATCTCTTATATGTTTACTCACTCCAACAGTATAATTTAATCCAAATGTAAATAGCATACAACGATTGACATTTGTATAAGGCCCAAAGATAAATCACATAATAATGAAACTTTCTCAAAACAACATGTGAGATGACATCTATTAACAAGACTCATAAGTTAACGCATGCAGTAATGCATGTACACATGTTCCAAGATTTTATCTTTGCTATGCACAAGTCGTACGATATGATACCATAAAACCCCACTGAATTTTCATATAACTCATTATTGCTAAAACCAAGCGATGTCAAAATTTTCATTTCCCAACATAAAAACATAAGACAACAATAAGTCTAAGAATTTAAAATTCCAAAACCACAACGTACGTTAGAGTGACCCTTCTTCGAAAAAACTTTCATGAGACACGACGCCCAATAAGCTCGTGAACTTACACACAAATAAAATTAAAACTCACGCAATTCAAAATACACTTGTGAGTAGCAAAGCGTCATAAAATAACGTTTCATAAATTCAAAATGACTCGTACGGACTAAAATTCGCAAGAAAAATTTTGACTCAAGACATGGGAACAACTCTTCCTTTAAAACCTTAACATACGTGGAGGAGATCCAATGTCAAAGTCAAAAATTCCAGAGTTACTTGCCCAATAACCCAAATAACATTAAAACACATATATTACAATGTCCAAAAATCGCGTTAGACACGAAACGGGGATAAAGATATTTTCAATAAAAATTGCAACCACGTGCAACAAAACAATTTTATACATGTTTAAGCTCACGGTTTAAAATCTGATGAGTGCTAAATTCTTTACCAAGGCTTCATAGTATAACTCACCTTATGCTTCGAAAACATGAGAAACAACTTATGCAATCTTATTTTTGAAATAAATTATGTGCATGACTTGGGTCGGCACTCAACATCCCGAAATCCCATTCCTTGATTTTCCGTCACACTATTGTCATACGAGTGATCAAGCATCTTAAGGCAATCATCGAAGATTTCATCGGTCCATCTTACAATTTCTCCTCGAATAATGTCGATTTCAAAAGTCTACGGTTCTAACCCATTCGTTCATTCCGACCCGAAACAGTCCACTTAATGCTATCACCATGCTTATTATCATTTCAAGCGTCGAATACTTAAATCATCAACTCTTTCTAACGGTTACTTATTTAGAAACTTCTTCACTACCCCAACGGTTATCGTACCAAGGCAGTTCAAGCATCCTTATGTAACTCGTAAGCTCACCATAACACTGGCCAGGTGCTATTATGAACGTACTGTACATGATCATCGTTGTCATTTTCGGCGTGATTCCCGTTCCTAGTGAATCCACTCACCTCAAATCATCAAATCTTAAAGTGCCTAATGGTGTGATCTCACATTCAAACGCTTAAATTACACTAGTTTGAGTCTAGGCATTCCAAAATTAATACCTAAATCTCGCAAACTTAAGCTCTTATATCAACTTGTAACACCCTCAAATCCAAAAATAGCAACTAAATTAAAATTTTCTAAATACATCGATAAGTAACTCATCTACAATCACTATTTAACATTTAACTTCAATACACATATTTCGTTCTATGTAAACAGTCTATAATAGGGACGGGTGCTACTAAAACCCAATAATAGTCGCTATCTCCAACTGCAGAAGACTTCAACAAACTATTTACTCTCGTATAAGTCTAATGCTCAACTCCTCAAAGCACTGCAAGAACCAAACCCCGACTGGAACCTGATGCACATGCCGACAAATGAAAAGGTTAGGCTTAACGCCTAGTGAGCTCAAGAGTTTTCACTAGAGATATATAAAGCAATAACTTTAGGAATGATATTTAAAATCATGATTTCCAAAATGCTTTACATTTGATTGAAAGCAACCAAAAACGAAATACATTAAATCTTAAAACAATCTCCTTTCGTCATTCACCCTTTTCGTGATTAAAATCATAAAACAAACGTGTCAGGATCGAATTCTTAACAAGAATTAACTCTCAGAAACAATATCAAAGAAGTTTGCGGAATAACACTTTGATATTCTATGAAACAGTAAATCAACACAAAAAAATATGAATAACAAACTGTAATTTTTTATTGAATGCCTTGAAGTTACAAGATTACTCACTCAACCTCAATATTGATGAACAGGCTCACCAATACGAATTCTACTTCTCTAGAATTAGGATCTATGCCTTGAGCTTGTTTTTCTCTAAAAGAATGAAAACTGAAGTTAAAGTTATCTAACTATTCTAAACAATACAATATATATACTGAATACAAAGATAATTACAATAACTAAAATATCTTCAGTATATCTTCTATGTATATCTCTAAGCTTCCATGTATATCCTTTCATACGAATCTTCATCATATAAGCAGTATTAATCTTCAGCAGCATTAACTTCCTTCTAGCAGCATTAACTACTAAGCAGTACTAACTACTAGCAGTACTAACTAGCTAAGCAGTACTAACTTTGTTCAAGCAGCACTAACTTTGACTAGCAGTATTAATAGTACTAGCAGTAGTAACACTCAGCAGTACTAACCTTTAATTCTTACTAGCAGTAGTAACTTTGAACCAACAGCATTAACCATACTTGAGTTTTTCTTCAGTTCCCAACAATCTCCCCCTAACTTGACTTTTAAGAAGAGAAGTCAAGTTCTTCAGATTTTCTTCAAGATGCTTTCAACACCTCACATTCAGTTGCCCAAATTTGGATCTAGGCCCAGACTTTGATTGATAGTTCTTCTCACCACAATTCTGGCCATTTCTGAATCCTTAGTACATACTAGCTTAGCTTTCAGCATCCCTTCAAGTTTCTGCTTGCTATGATCATATATTTTGTCAACTAGGTAGTATTCATGATAACATTTATCAATTGTAATCATGTACACACCACAGTTTTCAAAGAGTATCCAATGATCAATCTTTTTGAACACATACTCATGATGAAGATCTTTAATCCTATGCACCACCTTCTCTGGATCAAACATCATACATAAGTATTCCATTGCCACTTTGAGAAGATTTTCTTCAGTACCTTTCAACACAGGCTCATAGAGTTTCATTCCCACTTTGTACATTTCCTCTATGTCTGCTCTTGAACAACCTCTGATTACTCTCCCCCAGGTTGAATATGCTTCAAATGCACCACCAACTCTTTTAAGTCTGAAAAAATCCTTTCCATTATCTCTTAGAATGTCCCAAAAGATAATCTCTGGAGCCTTCATGGAGATTGGAACAGCCTGTACAGGTTTTACTATAGTCATATACAGCCCCACATGCTCATCTGATTGCTCTTTGGACTGTTCTGGGTTCTGCACAGGTTCTGCTGTTTCTTCCACTCTTGGCCTTTTAGACTGCTTTTTGGAAGCAATTGTCTTCACCCTCTTCCCAGATGTAGCTTCTATACCAACACCTTCATGTTCTTCCTTCATCTCTTCAGTTTTATCTTTTGAAGGTGTGGTGTCCTCAGGGAATGGCTTTTGAATATTCAGGTCATGCCTTTCCTTCATTCTTCTCTCAGCCTCTTCCCTTTGGACTGAATCACCTTGAAGCTTAAGCATCTCTTTCTGATACAACTCCTTAACCTGAGTGTATGCCATGTTGGTGAATATCTCCCCCTTAACACCAATTGCACCTTTCAGGAAATTTATCATCTTTCTTCTTTCCTGATTGGCCAAAAATGTTTTGGAGGGTTGTCTCTTTTGCTTTTTGAATGGCATTCTTTGCTTAACAACTTTCACAGAGCTTTTCTTGGCTTGAGCTGCTTCTTTGATGCTTTTCTGATATTCTGCATTCAACTTTCTAGCCATGATCTTTGCAAGCTCTCTATCCTTCTCTGATTGAAGTTGTTCTTCTTTTTCCATTTCAGCCTGAAGTAGCTTTGCCATTTCTTCATCCAACTCAATCTGACTCTTTTTCTTGGCAGGCAGTTCAGCTTCAACCATTTTCTCTTTTCCTTTTCCTTTTGTCTCCTTTGCCTTTTCTGTTGCCTTTTGTTGAACTTTTCCTTCATTGATGACTACTCCCTTGGCCTTTTGAGTAGCCTCAGGAGTGTCATTCTTTGCTTTGACTAGTGTTTCTACAATCTCCATTTCTTCAACAGAAAGCCCTATTACTGCTGCTTCTGTTACTGCTGCTTCAGTTAATTCTGATTCTTTTTCTGCCTCTTTCTCCCCCTCAACCTCAAATGCCCTGTCAGCTGGATTTGCTTTCTCTTTTTCAGCTGTATTTGCTTTCTCTTTCTCCCCCTTGTTGGAAGCATCTTTATTAGTTGACCTCTTCTTTAAAACAAACTGTTTTCTTCTCTTCTTCTGTACAAGCTTTGTCACCATCTTCTTTAATTTGGCAATCTGAACTTGTTGTGACAGGATTACCAGTTTCAGCTCTTCAATTTCTTTCCCTTGTTTGAGAACATCTTGGTTGATGTTGCCCATTGTTTCCATCAATTCATAGTAAGTATATCTGTCCTCACCTTCTCCAGAAGTGTTACCCTCTTTTGATGGATCATTGGATCTTTTTGTAGTGGAAGTCTTCTGCCTAGCAGAAGCACTATCCACCCCCTTGGTTTCTTGGCACCAGGGACCTTCAAATGATTGCTCATTCAAAGTTGCCATGGGGGAGGTCTTATTGATGTTACCACTTTCCTCCTCTGTGCTAGCAGGAGTAGTGGCAGCCTCATCACCCATATGCTCTACCTCCTCCTCAGAGAGCACCTCCTTTGGGTTGGGAGACACCCTTGTGGATTCCCTTTGAATATTCTCTACTGGAGAATGCTCCAATAGAGGGCTTAAAGGCTTGGGGGATGATGGTACAAGAAGGGAAGGAGCCTTCTTTACCTGTTTTCTCTTGTAGGTTTGGGTGATGGGAGAGGTTGGTTTTTCAAGATGGGACTGGGGAATTGATTTAGAGAGGGAAGGTTGGGCTTGGCTAGCAGTGGATTGGTCTAATGGGGGCCTTGACCCTGCTGCCATACCTTCATTGGTTTGGGACACCACCATCATTGTAGAGAACAATGGGGTGTCAACTCCTTCAGAGTCCCCAGCAGATCTTCTCATATTTGAGAAAACCTTGCCTTTGGGGGGTTTAGGTACATATACCCCAACAGGTTGAGGTATATCCGTCAATTCATGGTTGATAACTGCTTGAACAAACCTGGGATACATAAAAAAGCTCTTTTTGTTTCCCATGTTTGAGACAAGATCATTGAAAATCATTTGTGAAAAATTGTACCTTCTGGCAGTGGCCAAACAGACCAAAGCATAAGCAATGGGACTGCTGAACTCACTCCATCCAGTGGTCTTTTTAGAAATGCAGTGCATCAAGGTATGAACAAGAAAACGCCATTGAGGTGAGAATTTCGCTTTTGAGAACTTAAAAACACCCAATGGGCCTCCATACCCCATTTTTGTCAGAGTAGAAAACAGTTCATCATTAGGGATAGAAGTTATACCAGAGGCATCGTCTAGACGTAGACTGATGCGAACTATCTCTTCAGTAACTGTCAATGGATTGCCACATACTGTCGTCTTGATCATTCGCACACCATTCTCAGTAACAATGGTGGCATGTGCCCAGAATTGCCTCTGATGCTCTATAAAGATAGTTGGAGACATAGTGATAGCATGGGCAATGTGGCTAGTCTTCAGAAAGTCGACTATCTGATGAAATCCTTCTGCTTGTTTTGGCTTTTGGAGCATTGCGATTTCATTGTGCTCGTCAATGAATGCCATTGATGCCATTGACCTTGAAGATTCTTGCCTGAAAACTTTGAACTTTGAGAGAGAAAGGGTTTAGAGCGCAAGAGAACAGTATGCAAAGAGTCGTTATGAACTTTTAGGCGGGCAAAAAGTATTTATAGTATTCGGAATATAAGCAGTATTAACCTAGAGCAGTATTAACTACTAGCAGTAGTAACGGCTAGCAGTATTAACTAAGTAGAAGTATTAACTGAAAGCAGTATTAACCACGAGCAGTATTAACTGAAAGCAGTATTAACCATTAGCAGTATTAACTGAAAGCAGTATTAACCACGAGCAGTATTAACTGAAAGCAGTATTAACCATTAGCAGTATTAACTGAAAGCAGTATTAACCACGAGCAGTATTAACTGAAAGCAGTATTAACCACTAGCAGTATTAACTGAAAGCAGTATTAACCACTAGCAGTATTAACTGAAAGCAGTATTAACCACTAGCAGTATTAACTGAAAGCAGTATTAACCACTAGCAGTATTAACTGAAAGCAGTATTAATCACTAGCAGTATTAACTGAAAGCAGTATTAACCACTAGCAGTATTAACTGAAAGTAGTATTAACCACTAGCAGTATTAACTGAAAGTAGTATTAACCACTAGCAGTATTAACTGTACTTACTCCTTTTAAACTTGCTAAACACTGAGTACTGCTATGCATATCCTGAAAAAGAAGATTAGTAGCCCCAAGAATAAAAAAAAATACAGGTATAGAACCACTTTTTGAGAAGAAGATTATTCAGAGTTTATCATTCCCACACTTGTTACCAAGAAAGTGAATCTACCCACATCAAAAGCTTTAGTGAATAGATCAGCAAACTGATTATCAGTGTGAACTTTGACAACTTGAATAAGTTTCTTTTCATTACAATCTCTTATAAAGTGATACCTGATTTCAATGTGCTTTGTCTTTGAGTGCTTGACTGGATTATTTACAATGCTAATAGCACTGCTGTTGTCAATAAAGATTGGAGTGTGTAGAAAGGTTACCCCATAATCCAACATTTGATTCTGAATCCATAAGACTTGAGAACAACAACTTGCAGCTGCTATGTACTCTGCCTCTGTTGTAGATGTGGATACTGTGGTTTGTTTCTTGCACTGCCATGAGACTAGTCTAGCACCCAAAAACTGACATCCTCCAGAAGTAGATTTTCTGTCCAAGTTTGCCCCACCTAGATCACTGTCTGAGTATGCTATTAGGTCAAAAGGTGAGTTATGAGGATACCAAAGTCCCAATCTGGGTTGCCCTTTGAGATATCTGAATATCCTCTTAACAGCTTGAAAGTGAGATTGCTTTGGCCTAACTTGAAATCTTGCACATACACAGACTGGAAACATTATATCTGGCCTTGATGCTGTGAGATACATGAGAGAGCCAATCATGGATCTATAATGATGCACATCCATATCCTCCCCCTCAAGATCTGCTGTGATCTGCTTGTGTGTTTCCATAGGTGTGCTGGCAGGTTTTGATTCTGAGAAACCAAACTTGGTTAGAATATCCTGCACATACTTGGATTGACATATGAAAATTCCATCTGACTTCTGTTGAACTTGGAGTCCAAGGAAGAAAGTAAGTTCCCCCATGGAACTCATTTTGAACCTTTGATGCATTAAATCCTCAAACTCCTTGCACATGTTGTTTCTTGTAGATCCAAAGATAATGTCATCAACATAGATTTGGACCAGCAAGATATCCTTCTTCTTTCTTTTGATAAAAAGAGTCTTATCAATGACTCCTCTTTCAAAGTTATTTTCCAAAAGATAGGATGACAGAGTGTCATACCATGCTCTTGGGGCTTGATGTAGTCCATAAAGTGCTTTCTTTAATTTGTATACCCTGTCTGGATAGCTTGGGTTTTCAAACCCTGGTGGTTGACAGACATATACTTCTTCTTCAATTGATCCATAGAGAAAAGCACTTTTTACATCCATTTGATAGACTTTGAAGTTCATGTAAGAAGCATAGGCTAGGAATAGTCTGATTGCTTCTATCCTAGCTACAGGTGCAAAAACTTCTTCATAATCTATACCTTCTTCTTGAGTATAGCCTTGAGCCACCAGCCTTGCTTTGTTCCTTATGACAATACCTCTTTCATCTCTCTTGTTTCTGAAAATCCACTTTGTGCCAATTGCTCTGTGACCTTTAGGAAGGTCTACTAGATCCCATACATCTTGTAGCTTGAACTGTAACAGTTCTTCTTGCATTGCTTCTATCCAGCTAGATTCTTTCATAGCATCATGTGCCTTTTTAGGCTCAAGCTGGGATAGAAAACAAGAAAGGACTGTATGCTGTTGATCTTGCATTTCTTGAAGCCTGCTTTGATGTCTAGTCATCATAGGAGAAGAGATATCTCCTATTACCAGCTGTGGAGGATGATTCTTTTGAACTCTTGTGTTATGACTAGGTTCTTCATTCAGTCCAGCCTCTAGATTAGAGTCATGCAACTCAACTGAAATGTTTTCAGATGCCACTTCTGATTCTTTACTTTCTTGAGTCTCCTCATCTCTAGTTTCTTCTTCACTCTGATTTGGTCCAGTAAATGATTCCTTTTCACAGTCTTCAACAGAAGTCACTGTGGGTATGGGAAATATCACAGATTTAGATATACTTTCTGAGACCTGTGTGATCCCTGATCCTCCACATCCTGTTCCTGTAGAATCATCACTACTGAAACCAAAAGAATTAGTTAGTGAATCAATATCAAATAGCCACTGAGGTCCAGACCCAACAGGATTTGGTGTGTTCTCATTGCATTTGACATTGTCACTTTCTTCAATTATTCTAGAAGATGAGTTAAAAATTCTGTAGGCCTTACTCTGAGATGAATATCCAACAAGAAATCCATCATCTGCTTTGCTATCAAACTTACCTAAGTGAGATTTGGTATTGAGAATTGTACAAGGACACCCAAAAGGTTTGAAGAAACCAATAAAAGGTTTTCTTTTATTTAAAAGCTCATATGGGGTCTTGTTCTTTTGCTTGACCACTAGAACTCTGTTTTGGACATAACAAGCAGTATTAACTGCTTCAGCCCAGAAGGTAATTGGCAATTTTGAATCAGCCAACAGAGATCTAGCAGCCTCTATTAGTGTTCTATTTCTCCTTTCAGCAATACCATTCTGTTGAGGAGTCCTAGGAGCACTATATTGCCTCTCAATACCTTTTTCTTCACAAAAGGTGTTTAGATCATGATTTTTAAACTCAGTTCCATTATCTGATCTAATGACTTTTACTCTTTGATTAGTTTGGTTTTCAATTCTTAGAATAAAGGATTTGATAAGACCACTTGTTTCATCCTTAGTTCTTAGAAAATATACCCAAGTAAATCTGGAGTAATCATCAACAATAACTAAGCAGTAAGATTTCTTGCCTATACTCATAACATTTGTAGGACCAAACAGATCCATATGCAATAACTGGAGACAAGTAGAAACAGAATTTAACTCTATGGTCTTATGAGAAGTTTTGTGTTGTTTGCCTTTAAGACAAGCAACACAATGATAATCACATGAAAACACTTTTGAAGGTAACCCTCTTACAAGGTTATTTTTAACAAGATTGTTCATAGTCTTGAAATTCATGTGACACATCCTTCTGTGCCATAGAGAGGATTCATCTACAGAAGCTTTTGAAACAAGACAATTTAGAGATGAAACACTATCAACATTGTCCATATCAAGACAGTAAACATTGTCCTTCCTTGGAGTTCTAAGTAGTATCATGCTTTCATCAACTACCTTGAACCCTGGAGCAAGGATCATACACTCAGTATTTGTAAATAATATACTATGTTGTTTGTCACAAACCTGTGATACACTTAACAGGTTGTACTTTAATTGATCAACATAGTAGACATCCTCAAATGTCATCTTACCTGTGGTGACATTACCTTTTCCACTTATCTTACCACCAGTAAGATTGTCTCCAAATGCAACATGTCCTCCATTGATATACTTGAAATCCTGAAGGCATGACATGTTGCCTGTCATGTGCCTAGAGCAACCACTATCAACATGCCAAATGCTCTTTCCCTTGAGCTGTTGGTTGCCCTACACATTAGATAAATCAATTAGTATGATTTAGGAACCCAAGCCAAAGTGGTCTTGGGTCTCCCTTTCTCATCAAAGTATTTACATTCCTTTTTAATGAGGTTTTTAAACTCAGAGCACTCTTTATTAGAGTACTTTGTCAATATGATTGGCTTAGCAGAATCAACACTAGAAGCAGTACTAACCTTAGAAGTACTAACAGAGTTAGCAGTACTAACAGATTTAGCAGTACTAACTTTGTTAGCAGCATTAACATTATTAGCAGTAGTATTACTTC
The DNA here is from genome assembly GCA_954870635.1 of Arctium minus. Classification (NCBI taxonomy): domain Eukaryota; kingdom Viridiplantae; phylum Streptophyta; class Magnoliopsida; order Asterales; family Asteraceae; genus Arctium; species Arctium minus. The sequence goes on from OX941093.1 coordinate 50,312,224, forward strand.
TAGCAGCACTATCATTGTCAGCAACACTATTTGTGGTAGCAGTACTAACAGTTTTAGTGCTTTTAGGAATCCACATATTGACACTTTCTTTAACAAACTTTTTCTTCATGTGGCTTTTAGTTTTAACAGTTTTCTTAGCCACATGGTTCTTTTCAATTTTCTTATAACCAAAGGGTTTTTGCATGGATCTTTGGAAATTCATCCTTTGTTTCATAGAATTGAAATAACAGAATTTTGCAAGATGATTCAATTTGCCACAGATAAAACAAGGTTTTGGTCTATTGATTTTACTCAGATCAACCCCTTGTTTCTGAGCCCATTGATTATTCCGGTTTCTTTGATTTCCTCTTTTTAAACCAGAATTTAGGCTCTTGGCTTTATTGCATTCACATTGTTTGCAAGGAATAGGGTTCACAACAGTGGTCTGCTTATAGTGAACCTTCTTGTTCTTTCCCTCAGTCTTTTCTATCTCTTTAGACTTGATCCATTGCTTTCCACATCCCTCATTGGTGATAATGTTATTTTCTTTAGGAATCTCACCACTCACAGTATTGTCCTTATCCTTGACAACTTCTTTCTCAGTTTTATCCTTAACAACCACTTCATCTAAGGGATCTATTTCAGTGGCTCCCTTAGGTAGATCCTTCCTATCCTTTGTTTCTAACAACTCTGAACTAGGAGGGATGTAGTTGTTGTTATAGGGTGGTGGTGTGGTATTGTACCCTATACCTCTTCTCAGTTTATCATGAATCTGAGTTTGTAACAAAGAATCCATTGCTTTGGAAGCATTAGAAAACTTTTCTACATCAAGTTTGACTTTAGCTAGCTCTCCTCTTAGCTTTTCACTTTCTTCTTTAGATCTGGTCAGTTGAAGCTCTAAGTCATTCTTCTCCCACTTCCAGTAATTTGTGTCATAAGAGTGTTGAAGCTCATTAGCTTGAAAACCCTTAATCTGTTCTTCAAATCTCTCAACAATCCTCACATAATCTTTTATGTCTTTTTCCAATCTCTTAAGGTCATCACTCATGTTCTGGTTGTGATCCCTATACCTTTTAACAGTGTTAATGCAATTTTGAGAGCAAAGATTGGAAGTTACCTCTATAGGGAGATTAGACACCTCTGCCATTAGAGCTTGATTCTGAATAGCCTCTTCAGCTTGATCACTCCAATCAAACCCCATACCTTGTTGAGATACAAGGGCTTGTGCAGAGTTTCTGTTGAAGCTTCCAGATTGAGCTTGTTGGTGGTTGTTATTCTGAGACATTCCACTTCTGCATTCTCTAGCAAAGTGTCCCTTTTTATGGCATTTGTAACATTCCACCTTGGACTTGTCAAATCCTGCTCCATCTTCTCTTCTTTGGGAGAAGTTGTTCCTTCCAGTTCTTTTGATGAATTTTTTAACTCTCATGGAGAGCATGGCCATCTGCCATTTAATATCCATCTCTTCAAGATCATCTGGATTGATTTGTTCCAAGTCATCATTAATGAGAGAAGAGTTTCCATGACTTGCCATAAAGGCCTCAAACACAGTTTCAGTGCCTTTCTCTTGGTTTGTTCCATTGGCAGGACTAACTGATTCAAGGTTGGAAGTAGAATCAGTTGATGCTGAAAGGAGTGCAGCATTGTGAACATACCCAGAAGGCCTCTTTTTAGCCTCTACCTCAGATTCAAAAACTCTAAGATCATTGTACAGATCATCAAGTTCTTTTTCCTCCAACTGATCATTCTGTCTGAATGCCACAGTGTACATGGTCCATTCATCTCCAAGGGACCTTAAGAACTTTCTGTTCACATCATCTTGATCAATCTGTACTCCCATAGTAGCTAGTTCACCAATTAGTTTATTAAACCTGTCAAAAGTTTGAGTCATGGACTCATTCTTAGTTGAGATGAAGTTTTCATACTGTTGCTTTAAGATTGCCTTTTGATTTCTCTTGGTACTTTTGGTACCTGAGAATCTCTTCTCTAGAGCATTCCAGAGCATCTGTGCATCAGTGCAATTGCAGAATTGGTGTTGATACTCATTTGGAATGGCCAAAAGCAGTGTGCTCAAGGCTTTCATCTCTGTCTGCCTTGTCTTCCTGTCTGCATCTGTCTTTGGAGGGGTTCTTTTGCCATCTTCACCAATCTTTCCTTCATCAGATGGGCCATTCTCAATGATGTCCCACATAGAATAATCTGTGAGGAGGATATATTGCTTGATTCTGATCTTCCACATGTCAAATTCATTGGATCTAAGCATTGGAACTTTTGAGACCAAAGTACTGCTTGATTCTGAAAGATTTTCCATGATGAATAGTTGTTTCTGAGAAATCAGGCTCTGATACCACTTGTCAGGATCGAATTCTTAACAAGAATTAACTCTCAGAAACAATATCAAAGAAGTTTGCGGAATAACACTTTGATATTCTATGAAACAGTAAATCAACACAAAAAAATATGAATAACAAACTGTAATTTTTTATTGAATGCCTTGAAGTTACAAGATTACTCACTCAACCTCAATATTGATGAACAGGCTCACCAATACGAATTCTACTTCTCTAGAATTAGGATCTATGCCTTGAGGTTGTTTTTCTCTAAAAGAATGAAAACTGAAGTTAAAGTTATCTAACTATTCTAAACAATACAATATATATACTGAATACAAAGATAATTACAATAACTAAAATATCTTCAGTATATCTTCTATGTATATCTCTAAGCTTCCATGTATATCCTTTCATACGAATCTTCATCATATAAGCAGTATTAATCTTCAGCAGCATTAACTTCCTTCTAGCAGCATTAACTACTAAGCAGTACTAACTACTAGCAGTACTAACTAGCTAAGCAGTACTAACTTTGTTCAAGCAGCACTAACTTTGACTAGCAGTATTAATAGTACTAGCAGTAGTAACACTCAGCAGTACTAACCTTTAATTCTTACTAGCAGTAGTAACTTTGAACCAGCAGCATTAACCATACTTGAGTTTTTCTTCAGTTCCCAACAAAACGCCTCTTTAAATAAAGCCAAAACCAAAAGCGCACGTAAAACATAACTGACATTATAATGATCAAACACTGAAAATGTAGATAACTCCAACTTCCAAAACATCCCAATAACTCGGATGAGTTTCAATAACCAAAACCTTAAAACATAGATAAATACCCATACTCAAACGTCTCCGAAAACATGAATTATAAAACTCTATAACCAAAACCACACCTATTAGTGACGGGGAAGACCCGATTACATTGTACGTGACGGAACACAAAAGTAGGTCACATAATTATGTAGGAAATCAAAACATGTAGGTTACACAAATAAAACCCACCGAGCTCAACTCCTCTGAGTTTATCACTCGAAAACATCACGTCAACTCCTCTGAGCCTATTCCTGAAAGTTCCAAAACAGGGGAACTTATGCACAAGGGAATTAGACCTTACTGCCCATGAGACGCTGCCCGACCGTATAGGTCCACACCTTACATATCATGGTGACCCGATGCTTATTCCGTGCCAAATGGTGAACCGAATGCCCAAAACGGGGACATAGGAACACCGTGCCTGTGGATACATTGCACTAACTAAACCATTACATGACTCAAAACGAATGAACTAATGCATTCAAACATGTAATTCTCAACTAAGATGCAGTAAATGCAAATCATAACCAAACGCTCAACATTGAGCTATTAAAAGCGGACAAGTGTCCTCAAAACCCAACAAAATCCAAACCGAGCCATAAGCTCAACAAATCCAAAGACCCAACGTTGAAATTCATAAAATGGAATCAAACATAAACAACCCGTACTTATGTAAACCCATGCTCCAAAACATATAATTAATCCCAACGTAGTTTAGATTGGGACAAATCGTTTTCCAAGTGAGTTTATAACATTTATCCTTTCAAAACGTCTCATAACACAAAACCATGCATTTCTCCAAAACACAAAATGAAATACATCTATACTCAAAATCTACTTCCATAAAATAAATCATTAAAATACCAAAATATATGATTTATTTATCATAATGCCCAAAATCCCAATGATGTGTGCTATATAAGTTTATAAAGTCAAACACTTTCAAAATAACCAAACTTATCAGCAGTTAACAATTTCATGTAAGACACAAAACACTTTAAAATAAACATTTTGGCATGTACACCGTTTTCACAAGTCAACTTGAACTCACCTTGCTAGATTTAGGCTAAATCTAGATTTTATCCCATTTTGAGCTTCCTTGACGAAACTTGAATCCTCCAAGCCAAAACCTAGATCCAAGCATTTTTAACCGTAAATAACCATATTAAACCATATAAAAACATTCCCAAAAACATTTTATATCAAAACCTCAACTTATACCTAAAACCCTAATTTTTGACCTAACTCCTCCAAAATCATTAAGTCTAAAATTGAGAGGTGCAACCACTAGGAGATCATCAAAAGAACATTTATAATATATATAAATGTTTAGAAAAAGGATAATGAACTTACCAAGTGGGTATTGTGAAAAACCCTAAGAACTCCAAAAATCTCAAGGGTTGAAGATGAAAGGTTTGCCTTGAATCAAGAGGTGTACCCACTAGCATAGATGATGAAGAGTTTCATGATTTTAGGAGAAGTAACCCCAAAATAAGCTAGGGTTCATGAGAGGGTGTGAGGGGCCGATTTTAGAGAGAGAGAGAGAGGAAGAAGAGTTGGAAATGAGAAATGGAGTGAAAAAGGGCTGAAATATGATTTTAATCGACCAGGGGTCGAGCGCGATTGTGCCCAGGGCACTCTCGCCAGGGCACTCCCACGGAGAGTGTACCGCGGGTGGTACCACCCCCATGACATTGACACGGTGACAGTGACACTTGTCACTGTCGCGGGCACTATCGCCCAGGCTCCCCCGGGCTCCGAAATTTGACCTCTTCGACACCAAGACCCTCGACACTCTTGGGGGGTTTTGAATAATGATTTTCCAACGCGAATCCCACTACTTCCAAGTTGCAAAGAGGTCCAAGTGGTCCTTACTTACCGAAAATCATGGGTGTTACAATCCTCCCAACCTTAAAATGATTTCATCCTCGAAATCTACTCCTCACCCGTGACAATCCATCGCCACCCTTAGCACTTATTTGGTTTCCTCGGTCCCCAAAGGACATAACATATCATATACCACAATGATGTCAACCACCCAAAACGACCGCTTCCCTTTCCAATGGGTTGTCTCTAAACCATTTCATCCTCGAACAAAAACCCATTAACTTCCTGACGGAATGCACACTGATTTTCTTCCAAGACACCCACCAAGAATCCACCTTGATACCACTCACCCATACTAAAGTGAACATCAAACCTTATTGGAGCGATTCCTAAGCATGTAATCTCGGTCGCCTCCCAACCTTAGGCGACACGTACTACTTCAGGGTAGCTTGTGACCTCAACTTCTCATCGACAAATCCACTTCAGGTCTACATGTTCCTGAACCCAGAACTAAAGTTTGACATCAATCTCCAAGGAATCCTCTAATTTTAATGCTCCAAGGTCGTCATTCCGAGGCATAACAATACGCTCTCCGGGTAACTGGTTAAAGTATATCCGACTATCACTCACTCCGATCTACTCTCAACCTCAAAACATTCCCTTACTAAGATCTTTAACACAGCGAGGAACCTATACACCTCGATACTTAATTACCAACATTTAACCTTCTTTTAATTTCCACCACCAAGAGGCCAACATCCTCTTGATCCAATGGGGATACTTTCAAAGCTTCCAACGATTTGTTGATTTCAAAAGGTCAAGTTGACGCCTAAACCAACTGGTAATATCAAAAACATGGACATCCCGCCCAATATTTCATTCCTGAAGTATTGTCGCGGTAAAGTTGACACCTAACGTGGTGCTAAGATTCCCAATCTTACATTTCTAACCAACGAACCACAATATTTCCCTTGCTCATGCAAAGCCATCAAAACGATATACTAGCAACGTATAGTATGATGTCTAACGGTCCAACGACCCGAAAAAATCTAATCCAACCATACCTAGAATCATACAAGACCTTATCTGCAGGTTTACCGAAGCATAAAGATCATCTCTTAACTAACTGGGGGACAAAGTCTAATGTCTCCACTATTCTTACATGACCCGATTCAAAAACTGAAACCCAATTTCAAGGTTGACCACAAGTCGGATCATCCGACGCTTCAAATCCCAAGGACTCCTTAGTTCCTTAATTACAACTCCTTTCACGACAGGGTTTAAATCTATATGCCTAATGAGTTCAAGGTTTTCGACTAACATGCCGATTTAAACTTTCATAAAACTTTAAAATACATAAGCTTTATAACAATTGGTCGTGCAGTAAAAATCCACTACCGATCACTCGATAGGTTGAAAATTGATCACCGACACTACACATATAAAACCATTTCCAAAATTCTTTTGATCAATATTTACGTAAATAAAACGGTAACAATAGGTGTGTGGCAAAATTCACACTATAAACATGGAAATAAATTCCGATACCCCAAACACGTGAAATAAATGTTTGTACAACTCCAAAAGGGAACTTCATAACTTTTAACTTTTAACTTTTAACTTTTAACTTTTAACTTTTAACTTTTAACTTTTAACTTTTCCTTCTTTAACCAAAACGTTGTGGCATAAAATTCTCAACAAACTCCATATGCATCAGTCTATTCCCAAAGCTCGGTAGAACGATGGAACGCAAATAAAATTTCAAATCCAGTTTAAAACTTTGAGCCGCACAGATAAAAAACATTTGACCAAAACAATAACCATAACGGCATGAATGCCGATAACTCATTTAAGTGCATTGTGGAGAAATTTCTAACAGTAAAATCAATAACTGAAATATGCTCAGAACAAAAAATTTATCTAAAATAACATAAATCTCTTATATGTTTACTAAATCCAACAGTATAATTTAATCCAAATGCAAATAGCATACACCGATTGACATTTGTATAAGGCCCAAGGATAAATCACATAATAATGAAACTTTCTCAAAACAACATGTGAGATGACATCTATTAACATGACTCATAAGTTAACGCATGAAGTAATGCATGCACACATGTTCCAAGATTTTATCTTTGCTATGCACAAGTCGTACGATATGATACCATAAAACCCCACTGAATTTTCATAAAACTCATTAATGCTAAAACCAAGCGATGTCAAAATTTTCATTTCCCAACATAAAAATATAAGACAACAACAGGTCTACGAATGTTAAAATTCCAAAACCACAACGTACGTTAGAGTGACCCTTCTTCGACAAAACTTTCATGAGACGCGATGCCCAATAAGCTCGTAAACTTACACGCAAATAAAATTCAAACTCACGCAATTCAAAATACACTCGTGAGTAGCAAAGCGTCATAAAATAACGTTTCATAAATTTAACATGACTCGTACAGACTAAAATTCCCAAGAAAATTTTGACTCAAGACATGGGAACAACTCTTCCTTTAAAACCTTAACATACGTGGAGGAGATCCAATGTCAAAGTCAAAAATTCCACAGTTACTTGCCCAATAACCCAAATAACATTAAAACACGGATATTACAATGTCCAAAAATAGCGTTAGACACGAAACGGGGATAAAGAGATTTTCAATAAAAATTGCAACCACGTGCAATAAAACAATTTTATGCATGTTTAAGCTCACGGTTTAAAATCTGATTAATGCTAAATGCTTTACCAAGGCTTCATAGTATAACTCATCTTATGCTTCGAAAACATGAGAAACAATTTATGCAATCTTAATTTAGAAATAAATTATGTTCATGACTTGGGTCGGCACTCAACATCCCGAAATCCCATTCCTTGATTTTCCTTCACACTATTGTCATCCAATCAAACATCTTAAGGCAATCATCGAAGATTTCATCGTCCATCTTACAATTTCTCCTCGAATAATGTCGATTTCAAAAGTCTACGGTTCTAACCCATCTGTTCATTCCGACCCGAAACAGTCCACTTAATGCTATCACCATGCTTACTGTCATTTCAAGCGTCGAATACTTAAATCATCGACTCTTTCTAACGGTTACTTATTCAGAAACTTCTTCACTACCCCAACGGTTATCGTATCAAGGCAGTTCAAGCATCCTCATGTAACTTGTAAGCTCACTATAACACTGTCCAGGTGCTATTATGAACGTACTGTACATGATCATCCTTGCCATTTTCAGCATGATTCCCGTTCCTAGTGAATCCACTCACCTCGAATCATCAAATCTTAAAGTGCCTAATGGCATGATCTCACATTCAAACGCTTAAATTACGCTAGTTTGAGTCTAGGCATTCCAAAATTAATACCTAAATCTCGCAAACTTAAGCTCTTATATCAACTTGTAACACCCTCAAATCCGGAAATAGCAACTAAATTAAAATTTTATAAATACATCGATAAGTAACTCATCTACATTCACAATTTAACATTTAACTTCAATACACACATTTCGTTCTATGTAAACAGTCTATAATAGGGATGGGTGCTACTAAAATCCAATAATAGTCGATATCTCCAACTACGGAAGACTTCAACAAACTATTTACTCTCGTATAAGTCTAATGCTCAACTCCTCAAAGCACTGCAAGAACCAAACCCCGACTGGAACCTGATGCACATGCTGACAAATGAAAAGGTTAGGCTTAACGCCTAGTGAGCTCAAGAGTTTTCACTAGAGATATATAAAGCAATAACTTTAGGAATGATATTTAAAATCATGATTTCCAAAATGCTTTACATTTGATTGAAAGCAACCAAAAACGAAATACATTAAATCTTAAAACAATCTCCTTTCGTCATTCACCCTTTTCGTGATTAAAATCATAAAACAAACGCCTCTTTAAATAAAGCCAAAACCCAAAGCGCACGTAAAACATAACTGACATTATAATGATCAAACACTGAAAATGTAGATAACTCCAACTTCCAAAACATCCCAATAACTCGGATGAGTTTCAATAACCAAAACCTTAAAACATAGATAAATACCCATACTCAAACGTCTCCGAAAACATGAATTATAAAACTTTATAACCAAAACCACACCTATTGGTGACGGGGAAGACCCGATTACATTGTACGTGACGGAACACAAAAGTAGGTCACATAATTATGTAGGAAATCAAAACATGTGGGTTACACAAATAAAACCCACCGAGCTCAACTCCTCTGAGTCTATCACTCGAAAACATCATGTCAACTCCTCTGAGTCTATTTTTGAAAGTTCCAAAACAGGGGAACTTATGCACAAGGGAATTACACCTTACTGTCCATGAGACGCTGCCCGACCGTATAGATCTACACCTTACATATCATGGTGACCCGATGCCTATTCTGTGCCAAATGGTGAACCGAATGCCCAAAACGGGGACAGAGGAACAATGTGCCTATGGATCCATTGCACTAACTAAACCATTACATGACTCAAAATGAATGAACTAATGCATTCAAACATGTAATTCTCAACTAAGATGCAGTAAATGCAAATCATAACCAAACGCTCAACATTGAGCTATTAAAAGTGGACAAGTGTCCTCAAAACCCAACAAAATCCAAACCGATCCATAAGCTCAACAAATCCAAAGACCCAACGTTGAAATTCATAAAATGGAATCAAACATAAACAACCCGAACTTATGTAAACCCATGCTCCAAAACATATAATTAATCCCAACGTAGTTTAGATTGGGACAAATCGTTTTCCAAGTGAGTTTATAACATTTATCCTTTCAAAACGTCCCATAACACAAAACCATGCATTTCTCCAAAACACAAAATGGAATACATCTATACTCAAAATCTACTTCCATGAAATGAATCATTAAAATACCAAAATATATGATTTATTTATCATAATGCCCAAAATCCCAAAGAATTGTGTTATATAAGTTTATAAAGTCAAACACTTTCAAAATAACCAAATTTATCAGCAGTTAACAATTTCATATAAGACACAAAACACTTTAAAATAAACATTTTGGCATGTACACTGTTTTCACAAGTCAACTTGAACTCACCTTGCTAGATTTAGGCTAAATCTAGATTTTACCCCATTTTGAGCTTCCTTGACGAAACTTGAATCCTCCAAGCCAAAACCTCCAAAACCTAGATCCAAGCATTTTTAACCGTAAATAACCATATTCAACCATATAAAAACATTCCCCAAAACATTTTATATCAAAATCTCAACTTTTACCCAAAACCCTAATTTTTGACCTAACTCCTCCAAAATCATTAAGTCCAAAATTGAGAGGTGCAACCACTAGGAGATCATCAAAAGAACATTTATAATCTATATAAATGTTTAGAAAAAGGATAATGAACTTACCAAGTGGGTATTGTGAAAAACCCCAAGAACTCCAAAAATCTCAAGGGTTGAAGATGAAAGATTTGCCTTGAATCAAGAGGTGTACCCACTAGCATAGATAATGAAGAACTTCATGATTTTAGGAGAAGTAACCCCAAAATAAGCTAGGGTTCATGAGAGGGTGTGAGGATTCGATTTTAGAGAGAGAGGAAGAAGAGTTGGAAATGAGAAATTGAGTGAAAAGGGGCTGAAATATGATTTTAATCGACCAGGGGCCGAGCGCGATTGTTCCCGGCGATTGTTCCTAGGGGACTCTCGCCAGGGCACTCTCGCGGAGAGTGTACCGCGGGTGGTACCACCCCCGTGACATTGACACGGCGACAGTGACACTTGTCACTGTCGCGGGCACTATCGCCCAGGCTCCCTCGGCCTCCGAAATTTGACCTCTTCGACACTAAGACCCTCGACACTCTTGGGGGTTTTGAATAATGATTTTCCAATGCGAATCCCACTACTTCCAAGTTTCAAAGAGGTCCAGGTGGTCCTTACTTACCGAAAATCACGGGTGTTACACTCTAAGTATGGTCCACGCTCTATGTTCATTAGGTCCATAATGCCACTGTTGCGTTTCTCAACCTAGATGACATCGCTGGAAACCCATGATTTTAACATAAAAATTATATTGGCAAATGTTACTCTAAGGCATGTAACATTTAATCTGATCTGAAACAATAAATCTAACGTCTAAAAACTTTGAACAATTTGTATTTAAACAACATACAAAAGTAGACATTATTGTGATCTTGACAATCCTGGCATAGTGTGGGGGTCATCTATGTATTTGAACCATCCATGTACGTCGACCACAATATGAGTTAGTTACTTAACTGAATTGAATAAACATATGTACAGAGGCACCCTCGCGTTACATGTATCATTTATGCATCTTTATAGTGCCCTGCCTTATTTACTGTGTGCGTGACCCCTTAACACACACACATGCTTTACTGAAGCTAATTGAAACAGAAATTGTCGACTGCAAACTGGTAATATACAAAACAACTTAAGTTCTAGCTAACACTTCTAGTGCTATTAAAATCAGATTTTTCCTTGACGCTTCTAAATCTGAACACTTACATGACTAACTTTCGGACCAAAGCCCATATTATTTGTTCTGTCATACTCTGCTAAAGCTTACTTCTCAGCACCCTACGTGCATTCTTAAAGCCAATCAACTCTAAAAGGAAGAAATTTGATCAATTATATCTTCACTTAAACATATTGCATTGCCACAACAATGCTATATTGTACTTACATCGAATTATGTTGCGTCTAATATATGTTATACTCATATTGATCAATTTACGATACCGATATTCATTTGCACCTAAAGCTGAAGTATCATTCTTACAACTAACAGTTCAAGTTTAGGCTATAAATCATAACCTATTTCTCTTGAACTACGGCTCTGATACCAACATGTAACACCCATTTCTTTTTTTTTTCCGCCTGAAAAGTGTTACTTAATCTAAAACAATTCTCCAAATTACTCCAAAATAACGGCGAAATTAAAACCGTTTACAGCGGAAGACTTTAAATAATAAATATGTAACTTAATTGCTAATCCGTCCCATACCAGATTGTGTTACAGATTTATCTACCATAGATGCCGCAACATAAATATTGAACTTAAATAGGCTAAGCAAGTCTCTATGTGTGCCATTTTTCCCTCGTCCAACCTGAAATATTCAATCCCTGAGATGCATACTATAGTCAGCTTATAAAGCTTAGTGAGTTCATGGTTTGCGTGGATGAAATCATATATTGTCACACATATCAAACATGCAAACTTCGTATAAAATAATATTCATTTTATGATATATGCAACACCAAAAGAAACGAGACCTCATAACTGTTTCCTCGAGTAAGGACTGATAAGTTGCAAGCATTCCCTTGGTGTGTATGGCTCACCTATAGGCAATAACCCATTACGGGGATGTGCTTCCATGTCACAGGCATTCCCTGGTGTGTACGACTCACACAAAGCCAGTAACCCATTTCGGGGTCGTGCCTCCCCTTAAGCGTGACAAACCAAACCGACATATCATACTCCAAACCATGCACCATTTGTACAGTATAAACCAACTGAAAATCCAAGAATGCTAAATACATTTAAAAACTGGAAACCAATTAGCATGCAAGCTCCACAAAACTCCACATACATGTAAACATATACCAATGACATTATTTAAATCATTATCATGCATAACATACACTGTATAAATCATATAATGCTCAAAATAAATTTATTACATAGGTATGAATCCCAGTGTAAGTCTCATGAAAACTCACCTGATTGCGTAGATCGACTACCGATAGCTCCTGATGGAAGACCTACACATTTTATACCACAATATCTAATTAATGACTTAATTCTCCAAAAGTCAACTCATTGTCCAACCCATCCCGACCTAAAGTCAAACTCCAAATTTGAGTCTCCAAATCTGTTATAAATAGCTCAATACGACCTCATCATTAAAATTCATATGGGTCAAACGAGTCAAAAGTGAACCCTTAGTCAAAGTCAACTCGATTAATCCCAAGAAATTCTAGTTAAAACTTAAGTGTATAACTTGATGACGTCCCAAAACGTCAAATTAACCCGTTTATAATTTTATAAACTTCACTCCAAATTAAAGTGTCCCGGTAAATATAAAACCCAAAGATGACACTTTAATCCCATTATTAAATTATTTAAATTATTAAATGACCTTTAACCTAAATCTTCCTAAAAAGTAGTTTAAATAAATTTTCAAATTCAGAATTTAAAGAACTCGATAATAACTATACCATTTTCTGACGCGTTAAATATCATTTTTAAATCATCTAAGTAAATAAATGATTTATTGTAACCATCCCTTTAAAAATCATTAGTTAAAATATCAAATCCCAAGTCTATAAAAAATTTGGAAATTTGATAAAGACAAATACACAAGACATTGCTTAAAATACCGGTTATTCGATTGTAGGGACATCTTGGTAATTTTGTAAAGACAAATAACCAAAATCGGATATATATATATATATATATATATATATATATATATATATATATATATATATGTGGATGAAGGTGGAATAAGACAAATGGAAGTAGAGTTTGACTTTATAAGTCTTAGGTGGGTTTTTTAAGGAAAAATACGGATGACATGTTACATATTTCAAAAGCCTTCCCCCAAAAAGTCAACTAATAAGACAAAAACCAATGTCTTCCAAAATATGTGGTCCAAATTAATGCACACATCCATGCATCAACCACTTGTACATTGTGCTTGGTGAGTTGCATAACAACAAAAAAAACTTATCTTATTTAAGTTTTTCAACACTCCACCATGATGTGCAAATCACCCGATGCCCGACGAAGCCAAAGCAGGAACCAATCCCCCGAACATGAACAAATAGCTAATAGAGATTGACACAAGGTAACATAATGCATTTTGATCGTGACGTGCTTCGGCTCGGCCATCACCCGTCAAAATCAAAAGCAAAAATCCTCATATGAGCAATCTCCATAAATGAACGAGTTAAGCAACCTAAAAACATGTGCCAAGTAATAACTCCCCAAAGATATCGCTATGTCATTTGTAGGAATATTCTCTCCTCTCCCACAAGGTGCCAAACGACACTAACACAATCTGAGTTGGATCAAATTCGAGCAATGCTCGAATGCGGCTGGCGGTAACGATTTGGTGAACATATCGACAACATTATCTTCAGATAAGATTTTCTTCAAATACACAACGTTTGCGTCGTGTAAAGCTACAAGAAATGCATCACACACATTAATATGCTTCGTTCGAGAGCTGAACGCCAAATTTGTAGCCAAGTGAATAGAACTATGGCTATCACAATTAATACGGACAGTAGTCTGCTTTAGGCCCAAACCAAACAAGAGTTCCTGTAAATGAAATGCTTCTTTAGCAGACTCGACCGCTGCAATAGGCTCAGCTTTGGTAGTCGATAATGCAACAACATACTGTAATCGAGATCTCCAACTGACAGATGTTCCACCTAATGTAAAAACATAACCAGAAGTGGATTTCCAAATGACACGATCACCTGCGTAATCTGAATCGCAGTAACCAATAATATGACAGTTGTTTTGCAAACCATAAATGAGGTCGTGAGTTTCCATACCTTTCACGTAACGAAATAAAATTTTCACTGCATTCCAGTGTGACTTATCTAGGTTCAATAGAAACCGAGTAATCATTCCAACGGAATATGCAAGATCGGGACGAGTACATACCATAGCATACATGAGGCTCCCGACTGTACTGGCATACGAAATCTTTTCCATCTCAGCCTTTGCAACATCGTCTACCGGACAATTGTCTTTTGTAATCTTGATATGTCTCGGAAGTGGTGTTGACACCGACTTTACTTCATCAAGATTAAACCGCTTCAGAATCTTCTGAATGTATCCCTTCTGTGTTAACCTGAGAGTACGAGACTTTCTGTCCTGAAAAATTTCCATGCCGAGAATAACACGAGCTTCACTGAGATCCTTCATTTCAAATTCTGATTTCAACCTATTTTTCAAATTGTTGGTTTCAGAACGATCCCTACAAGCTATCAGCATGTCATCAACATAAAAGAAGTAGATAAATAGAAATGCCACCGCTTGATCTATGATAGACACAAGCGTCTTTCTCACTATGCTCAAAACCCAACGAGAGCATAAACAAATCAAACTTCTTGTACCACTGTCTAGGCGACTGTTTATGTCCATAAAGGGACTTTTTCAATTTACAGAACCAATCAGATATGTTGTCGGAGATGAAACCTTCCGGTTTCTTCATATAGATGGTTTCCTCAAGATCTCCGTGCAGAAAAGTTGTTTTCACATCTAACTGTTCGAGCTCCAGGTCGTGAATTGCCACAAGGGCCAGAAGGACTCGGATAGATGTGTGTCGAACCACAGGCGTGAAGATATCGTCATACTCGATACCTTTCCACTGTGCAAAGCCTTTCGCAACCAGGGGAGCTTTATAATGGTTATCATCTTTGACTTTATAGACCCATTTGCAGCCAAATGCACGACTGCCTTTCTGTAATGGGCAAAGCTCCCAAGGGTTATTCTTAGATAGAGCTTCCATTTCCTCATGCATAACTCCTAACCACTTATCGCAATGGCTTGAAGCTAGGGCCTCCGAATAGTCAAACAGCTCATTCTATACAACATTCAAAGCATACTCAAGCTAGTCAGTAAAACTCATATTTTCAAAATCCCAATCACCATACCTATTAGGAGGACAGATAGTTTTCTGGCTCTGCCTTGTATGTACTGATACTGAAACTATATCGCCTTGACCTCCACCATCATTCAGAATTTCTTCCTGAACTGAGCTAACTGGATCAGAAGTAGATGTATATGGTGGACTAACATCTCTATCAGATTCTGATCCCAAAGTAAAACCATGAGCAAATGAGTTGGGTACAATAGGACAGATAATTATCTCATCTCCATCGGTTGTTGGAGAGACAAAAGAGATAATTTCCGGTTCTGGAGCGGGTTGTCGATTATGATTAGACTTGAACATAATTGACTCATCGAAGGTCACATGTCGAGAATGAATCATCTTTTGGGTGACCGGGTTCCAGATTCGGTAAACCTTGATTCCATCTGTATAGCCGAGCAGGAATCCCTTGGTGGCTCTGGGCTCCAACTTGTCCTGACCTGTCACATGAATATACATAGGACAACCAAATACACGTATGTATTTCAAAAAGATGTTACCCTTATCCCTCCAAATTTCTTCTGGAATCTTTCCCCCAATGGCTGAACACGGTAACCGATTCACAATGTGTACGTTAGTGTTAAGTGCTTCAACCCAAAAAAAATTAGGGAAATCAGATGTAACTAAAGTACATCGGACTTTATCTAACAAGGTCCTATTCATCCGCTCGGCGACTCCGTTTGATTGCGGATCGCCAGGTGTGGTGTAGTGTCGGTGAATAGCTCTACGTGAACAAAAGTCTTTAATGTTACCACTAGTGTATTCACCACCAATGTCAAATCTTACCACTTTTAATTTTCTACCAGTCTCGACTTCGACTAGTGCTAACCAAGTTTTGAATATTTCAAAAACATTTTACTTTAACTTAATCACATACATCCAAAGTTTGTGAGAGAAATCATCAATAAAAGTAACATAGTACTTACGTCCTCTAAGGGATTGTGTCGAATATGGCCCCCAAACGTTCGTATGAACATAATCGAGGATCCCTTTGGTGTTGTGTTTTCCAACACCAAAAGAAACACGCGTCTGTTTACCCGAGACACATTCTGGAAAAAAGTTCTGACTCGTAGGCATGTCAACTGCAATGAGTTTCCACTTGCAGAGAATCTCCAAATTCTTCTCTGAAGTGTGCCCCAATCTAAGATGCCACAAACGGGTAGCATCTAAGTTTCTCGAACTATCTGCGACACACGCATCAGAACTGATCGTTTCGCCTACCAGATGGAACATGTTATTTTCTGCTTGCTCACCTTTCATCCCAACAAAGTTCCCTTTGGAGATGCGCATACTCCCATTCTCAATCCGAATCTTACAGCCAAGTTTGGACAATTGTCCAACAGAAATCAAAGAATGAGTCATAGACGGTATAACTTTAACATTTGATAAAGTTCGAATAGTACCATCAAACATTTTGACCCTGACCGAACCGATACCCCGAGTGACACACGATGTACTGTTTCCCATATAAATATGGTTACCTTCGAACTCCTTGAAAGTAGTGAAACAGTCCCGAAATGGTGTCATATGGCACGAAGCTCCGGTATCCAACACCCAATGCATGTCGCCTTGTGGTGCAGTAACCGCTGCTGAGAAGCCTGTATCTTATGCAGTTGCAACTACTGAAGATTGTGCCTTGTTCTTGTCCTTGTTTTTCAAACTCGGACAATCTCTGACCCAATGATCTGGTTTGTGACAATAATTCAATTGCCTCATTGCTTAATTTTTCGCGGTAACCTGGTTTACGAGATTGGGAGCGGCCATGAGTTCTTCCCCTGAGCTAATCGTCTTGGTCTCTTTCAACAAATAGACCATGACTGTTGTGGTTGTTCTCCTGCGAACTGTTACCGATTTTCATCTGAATTCTCTGTTCTTCACAGATCATCCCTGCTTTCATGTCAGACAAAGAAATGGAATCTCTTCCATAAATAAAACTATTAGTGAATGGGGAATATTTCTCGTGAAGTGAATACAAAAAAATCAAGGCGAGTGCCTCATTATCTGTGGCAAAAATAGAATCTGTTGCATTCAACTTCATGATGATGTCTTCGAATTCAGTCATGTGGGCCTGAATGGTAGTACCTTCCTTCATTTTGAAGAACAGGCACGACCTCATCAATAATAGTCGGTTAGTCAAAGTTTTCTTGAGATAAAGATTCTTAAGTCTTTTCCAAACCCCTGCGGCTGTCTTTTCAAAAACGATTTCAGAAATAACATTTGGACCCATAGCCATCTGTAAGGTAGTGAAGGCCTAAGCCTCCATTTCTTTAGCTTATAAGATGGACATATGTAGATCTATTTCTTCCGAAACAAAGGCTACGGGGTGAACATCGTTTTTCCCAAGTGTTGCTACTGTAGTAAACTGCCACTTACCAAAAGCACCCTCCCCGTTCCATTTTTCTATTCTAATCCCGGACCCCGATAATTTAAAAGAACCTTTTTGATAAACATTTGGGTTCGGGTTGGAAACAAAAGCGGCGAACGGATTTTCTGAATCAACAGACATTTTAATGAGCACTTATCGTGCAACTAAAAAAATATACAATCTAAGTGAAATTTAGATCTAGCAGCTCTGAGACCAATTGTAGGGGTCGGTGGCAGTTATAATATCGTATTTCAAGTGATTTATGGTCCCAAAAGTGATAACAATAAATCACGTGCAACTGACCCCATACAACAAATGCGGAATAACGAGATCTAAATATTGTATATTTTGGTCTAATGATTCATACCTATCCACAAACGTAAATATGGCAGTTATCGAATATACATAAAATATGACAAAACAACATATAAATCAAGACAACAAGATTTAATGTGGTTCCACTATCAGTGTGATAGTATACATCCACAGGGAGAGAGAGATCTTTATATTACTAACAGGGAGAAATTACAACGTGTTTACGAGATCCTTGGATCAACAAATCAGCTACCCAAATGTTCCTCCCAAAAACAAGATATATATATATATATATATATATATATCAACAAAGGAACAAGGAAGAAGAAGAGAAATGAGTCCTATAATTTCTCACTGATGGATTTTGGGATGATTCTAATTTGATGGCATGCATCCATATATACATATATATATATATATGGATATAGGTGAATAAGACAAATGGAAGTAGAGTTTGACTTTATAAGTCTTAAATGGGTTTTTTAAGGAAAAATACGGATGACAGGTTACATATTTTTAAAGCCTTCCCCCAAAAAGTCACCTAATAAGACAAAAACCAATGTCTTTCAAAATATGTGATCCAAATTAATCCACACATCCATGCATCGACCACTTGTACATTGTGCTTGGTGAGTTGCACAGCAACAAAGAAAAAACTTATCTGATTTAAGTTTTTCAATACAGTTGTCTAAGAAATTAGTTTGATCATCATATTTTGTCATTCTCACAAAATGGAAGAACCAAAACAGAGTTGATAGAAAAACATAAGGGGGCGTTTGGTTCGTAGGATTCCGATGGAATCTGAAGGAATTCGAATGATCAATTCCGTTGACCAAATTCCTTTCAGGCGTTTGGTTTCCCATGGAATGGAACTGAATTCCAACACATTCCACCATTCATGGATTTGGTCATTCCATCACATTTGAGAAGGAATTCAATTCCATTCTATCTCATTTTCTCAAAAAGACAAAACTATCCCCATTTACCTAGATCTATATGAACCTCCGCCGGCCACCACCGATTGGAACCACCACCAACCACCGTTCTGAACGACCGCCGACCACCACTGACCACCGTTCTGAATCACCGCCTACCACCACCAATCGGAACCACCGTCGACCACCGTTCTGAACCACCGCCGACCACCACCGATCGGAACCACCGTCGACCACTGTTCTGAACCACCATCGACCACCATCGATTGGAACCACCGTCGACCACCGTTCTGAACCACCTCCATCCACCACCGTCGACCACCGTTCTGAACCACAGATCGGAACCACCGTCGCCCACCAACAATCGGAACCACCACCCACCACTGTTCTGAACCACCGCCGACCACCACCGATGGGAACCAACGCTGATCAGAACCACCGTCTACCACCACTGATCAGAACCACTGCCGACCACCGTTCTGAACCACCGTCGACCACCACCGATCTGAACCACCGCCAGCCACCACCGATCTGAACTACCGCCAACCACATCCTTCGACCACCACCAATCTGAGCCATTGCCAACCACCACCGATCTGAACAACCGCCATCCACAACTGATCTGGTCAACCGTCAACCACCACCGTCGGCCACCGATCTGAATCACTATTGACCACCAATCTAAACCACTACCGATCTGAACCACCGACCTGAACAATGTTTCGAAAAGGGTATTTTGGTCATTTACTAATATTTCATTCCAATTCCAAAGTTACACTATGTGAACCAAACAGACAGATTCCAATTTCTTCAACAAATTCCATTCCAATGTCTGTCAACCAAACAGGTGGTCAAACCAGATGACATTCCATTCCAATTTCTTCAAAGTCAAATTCTTTTGACAAATTTCATTCCATCCAAAAACATTCTGCGAACCAAACGCCCCCTAAGGGTTTGATGAAATTCAAAAATATAGACAAACATCAAACACAAAGATGTAATAAACAAAGTGTAAGGACCAAATTCAAAAATATTGGCAAAAGACAAAGAAAAATTTGTTATAAATAAAGTATATATATGGACAAAGTCAAGTAAAGTAACAAACGTCCAACACCAAAAATGCAATCGACTCATTTTCCAAGAACATTTTATTAAAATAAACGTAGTTATTTTAGTCATTACAATATTATGTGTTAAATTTTGATGAATGTCACATCTTTTCTTATTGTTGAGTGTCAATTTATAATTCGTTATAATTGTCGGGTGGCGATTGAATTGTGTTTCCCTAGCTGTGGGACAATCAAGTAAAGTTGAGATATGAACCGTGTGCCTTGAATTTGTTTCTTGAGCATACGGTGGCGGCATCTACGTGGGGGCCGGATGGGGATCTACTGGGGGCCCCAAGTGTGATTTTATTGCAAAGTGATGGATTTGATATCGATTGCATGTTGATTATGGCTACTGTATTATGTGACGGTTGGTAATTATTAAATTTACCGTTTGCGAATTAAATTGTTTTAAACTGTCTGAGGGTGGGAACTCACTAGACCTTCTGGTCTAACCCTCGCTTTCAAAATTCTTAAAAACCATATTCAGGTAAAGGACCCATTGCCGTTTTTTTAAAGGAAGGAGAATTGTTGATAGATTAGAGGGTCCATTATGCTCGAGTAGGGAGCAGTGCAAGATGCGGACTTTGTAGACATCTCGGCTATGGCAAAACTAGCTTCTTTGAATTTATGTTAACTTTTTTTTCTGTGTGCATTGTATTGGGACCCGCTTGGAATGTTATATGTCATTTTTTTGTTATCCATGTTTTGGGCTGTTACACCTCCATAATTTGCAAAAGTGTAAGTTGAGCTCAATGTCTTGACAAGATCTTCTCAACTCATGCATTTGTTCTACAAAATATCAAAAAAGGACAAAAAACAATCAAACATATCAATTAGTGCTCCAATAGATAAAATCAAGGACCTAGCACTATAGCAGTTAAAAAAATTAGCCATAGGTGATCGTATAATTGCAACCAAGTAGCCAACACCTATGGGTTTTCGCGTGAAGAAGTTAATTTCTGATTAGGGCAAGGTCTCCCTACTCAAATAAAAGTGAGCATCGAGTCCATAACTACACGGCTAATCCGATACAACAACACAGAAACATGTAAATGTATAAAAAAATGTTGACAAACCTTGTACACGTTTGCAAACCGAGATACAACAGAATGGAAACATTGAAAAATTGAGATACATAAATACCCAATAAAATGACGTTAATGCAGAATGCAATAAACTGCAGTTGTCTAAGAAATTAGTTTGATCAGCATATATATTTTGTCATTCTCACAAAATGGAAGAACCAAAACAGAGCTGATAGAAAAACATAAGGGTTTTAAAAGGATGAAATTCAAAAATATAGACAAACATCAAACACAAAGATGTAATAAACAAAGTGTAGGGACCAAATTAAAAAATATTGGCAAACGATAAAGACAAATTTATCTATCTATCTATCTATCTATCTATCTATCTATCTATCTATCTATCTATAGTGTTTGGTTCATTTGAGAAATAGAGAAGTAATCTTAGTCATTCATATGGTCAAGATCGGATTTGACTAGTCAAATATTGCGGCTTTGACCGGTCAAAAGTTGCGGCTATCCCAAAAATAGAAGGACAATTTCGTAAATTTTACAAAACACACGGATTGTGTTCATATATGAACATGTATAATTCACATATGAACTATATGTTCATATATGAACCAGTGCAATTCACAACTGAACTCTTTTAACTGATTCATATATGAACCTTTGTGATTCATATATGAACCTTTGTGATTCATATATGAATCTGTATGAATCACAAAGATTCTTATATGAATCAGTTGAACTAATTAACAGATTCATATATGAATCTTTGTGATTCATACAGATTCATATATGAACTCATCCCGTGTATTTTACAAAATTACCTTATACCTTCTATAGACCACACAAGGATTTTATCTGGTGCTTCGCGGTCAAAGCCGCAAATGTTGACCAGATGAATGACTAAGATTACTTCTCTATTTCTCATATATTTACCATTTCTCAAATGAACCTCTCCCTATATATATATAAACAAAACTTGATGTTGCTTATGTGGGATCATGAGAATCCTTCATTCACCTTTATCTATTTTATCATAATTTTGATTTTTTTTAATTAAAAAACTTTTCATTACTCTCAACTCCTCAAGTAACCTCTTGGCTTCCTCTTCCTTTACTTTCAATTTTCCTAACAATTAATTAATAATTATTTCTCAATAAATAATTAATAAATTTGGTTAGATAAATATATATATATATATATATATATATAAACAATATATATATATATAAACAAAACTTGATGTTGCTTATGTGGGATCATGAGAATCCTTCATTCACCTTTATCTATTTTATCATAATTTTGATTTTTTTTAATTAAAAAACTTTTCATTACTCTCAACTCCTCAAGTAACCTCTTGGCTTCCTCTTCCTTTACTTTCAATTTTCCTAACAATTAATTAATAATTATTTCTCAATAAATAATTAATAAATTTGGCTAGAGACAATCTCCATATAATATTTTTCTACCATGGAATTGGAGAGGTACATCATAAGTCTATATTTTTCTACACGGCTGGAATTGGAGAGCCGACGAAGGAGATTGTTGTGGGGAGGACGAGCCGCATCACAGAGCCGTTCAACTAAGAGGTAGAAAATCGAAATCATGACCGAAACATTAAGAGACTTTTTCGGTTTGATAGCGCAGGTTTTTTGTACTTATATCTTCTCCGTTTTTTCCTTCCATATTCCATTTTTTCTCATATAATTGTTTTTTCCCTTATGTAACCTAATATTGCAATGGTGGTTAATGGAAATTTATTTTGAAGTCACTCTTTGCAAGCGATTGTTGAACTAAAAACAACCGATTTCAAAGTGTCTCATAGTCACTCCTCGCAGTTCACTGTTTTTTAGTTTGTTCACATATTTTTTTTTCGTTTTGTGCAATAACTTATGTAGATAAAAAAATCTTTCTAGGAGGAGAAACTTTAGGTAATGTTCCTTAAAAATAAGTAGTTATAATATATTGTTATTTTTATTTTATTTTTTGTAAAGTAATTATAATTTATAAATAACTCTCATGTGACCGTTAGTGATAATTTTCTATGTATGACTATTTTTAAAACTGGTTATATAACAACAAGGTTGCCATATAAACATCATAAACTAAGTTTAGGAGATTAGTTTTTAAGTTCTCCAACAATAATGCTTAATATTGTATACATATTTGTGATTAATCATTTTTGTACAAACACAACATTATATTGGAAAAATAGTTCTTTGGTGAAATATAAGAAAATATTTGAAAATCACTTTAGGGAAACAATATAAATAAAAATAATTTACAACTATAATACCCTAAAAATACATTTACTGTGGTACATTATATTTATATTTCTCAATGGTTATTTAATTGATAAATTTCATTTCATCTCAAATTAGTTACGTAATTTCTAAAAGAAAAGTTCGTCAATACATATAGTATATATATTAAAGTAAAAACTAATACATGGTTTAATGAGAAAGTACTTTCAATCATTTTTATTCTTTTTCCTTTTATTTCGTTTTATGTTCAATATAAAATCAACACATTTATTGATAAATTTTTTATTTTATTATTATTTTTATAAATGAAATTAGTATAAAAAAAAGAATATATATATATATATATATACATATATAGTTTACAATCTAACATAATTGAAAACATTTTTTTAGTTACCTTTTTTTTTACGTAACAATCAATATATTAATATCAATATGTCATTATAAAAAAGCTTAAAGAATATATGTTGACATCTTTTTAGAATCGTTTGATAATAATGTTATTTTATTCATCTTTGTTTTTTTAATCAATATATTTCATTAATTGGTTAAAATACTTTATATTTTTTTTAATTTATTATACATCAATTTAACTCATTAATTGATCTAACTTTTAATATTCTTTTTTTAATTATTATGAGTTAATGTATATAAATGAAATTATGAGAAGTTTAATACATTTGACTATACATGATAAAATAAATCAATTAAAACATATTACAATTAATATATAATCAATGTATATAAATGAAATAGTTATAACAATTGTTTTTATTTATTAAAATCAATATTTCAAAGAAATATTTTTATCTCTTATCTGTCTTACTAGATTTGATTTTATATCACTATATTTCTTGCCAAAAGAATATTCTAAGTAATGAACTCTTGTTTATCGTTAAAATATTTAGTGTTCTGTCGATTTTTACATTTATTATTGTAGATTGGACGCAATTAAAATAAAAAAAACAATTTATTGTCTAAACAAACTGTGAAAGTCTCGAATATGTCCAAGAACATGAAAGTTTATCGTCAAATTACATACATATATTATTACATATAAGTCATTATATATAATCCCCCTATCTCAATGTAACATTATGACTTTTTTGCAGCCATTTATTTGATAGAAGTCATTCACAAAGCTAACAGAATATCTGGGTATTATTCATTATAATTTAATATTGTTACTCACATTTATTAGTTTAAATTCTTGATTTGCTATCTACTAAATAAATGTTTAGTGTTTCATTGAGAAATCAAGGTTTTAAGAAAAATGTAACCATGATTTTGAATCAATATTGGTTCGAACAACTTACTGTCACTCATTCAAATATGTTAAAAGGGGATTTTTTTTAAGTACTTCAGTATGATATGTGCTATTATGTATATGTATATATGTTCACTTATTTATAAAAAATCTCTATATATCAAATGTTAGAAGTAACCTTTCAAGGCATATGATATTACACAATATATGTTAATTAACTGATGTTTATGCTAAAAATCTCCCAAGGAAAATTTAAGGTAAATGTGGAGCTTAATCCAATCAAAGAAAGTAGCTTCAATAATCGTACGACAATAATAAAAGTGAAATAAATGAGACAAAGGAATTGGTGACGCAGAAAACCCCTAAAATGGGTAAAAACCGCGGACGAGTGTGAGTCGTCGTGCACTATGGACGTCAATCAGGGACGTCGTCCTTGTTAACAAGTGTTACAAATGTAATACAATGTAAAACAATACAATAAAGTAAAGTCGGTCGTGCGTCGTGTGTACTTAGACTTCAGTCGTGCGTCGGACGACAAACAGCAAAGGCTTTATGAAATTCGAGAGAGATTGAGTGAGTTTGAGAACGTAATTCGGGAGCTTGTAAAGTTTGAGCATCAAATGTCCGAATGTGAAGTTCAATCTTCATATTTATACTCCAATTGTCCGTTAGCAAGTCTTGAATGCATATCTTTAATAGAGTAACCGTTTGATATTGATGATAGCGTCCGTTACATCCGTTGTTATTGGTAACGTCTTCCGTTATGATCTCTAATCATAAACGTTCTTGAAATCCTGCACTAAACGTAATATAAAGTATGTTGTAATTTAGTAACTGAAATCATGTCGTACGACAGCCCTCGTGGACGGGTTTTGATAGTTTGGTCGAAGTCCCTCAAAGGAAGGGTGTCAGTTATTCTTCTGGTCGTGCGACTATGGGCTAATGGACTGTTGGAATCTCTAGTCGTATGACAAAGGACTTTTGTTATTTTTTACCCAAACAACTGAGTAAAGGATCCATAAGAGAGGGATAAATGTTGCTTTCATCCTTCCACGAAAAAATCAAATAAGATGTATTGTTTGGAATGTGCATATATATCCATCATATATTAATCAGATAGTTTTGAAGTTAACCTTTAAAAGCTAAATTGAAAAAATAATTATACTCAATTTCGTTATTATTAATAATACATCTTAAAGTAGATTTTGATCACCGGACAACGCGTGGTGAAAAACACTATATATGGACCGACGAAAGTCAAGTAAAGTAACAAACGTCCAACACCAAAAATGTAATCAACTCATTTTCCAAGAACATTTTATTAAAATAAACGTAGTTATTTTAGTCATTACAATAAATATCTAAAAAGTTGACTTTACTATATGACAATTTTTAATATAAGAAAGCAACAGCATTCAATATTCTGCCGTAACAAGAGCCACCATCAACAGCCGCCACTACTACTGTTCTCTAAAATTAATTCAACTCATTAGTTTAGCCTGAATCGCATATCTCTCGATGGAGAATTAAGCATCTTCACGACCTGGCTCATGGTTGGTCTTGCGTCTTTATCTTCCTTCACACATTGAAGAGCCACTTTCAGAAGATTCTCCATTTGATCCTTTTCATATTCACCCTTCACTGTAGGATCCAATATCTCCACCATCTCATGTGATTCTCCGTTACCCTTCTCGACCTTCTCTCTAACCCAACTTACAAGTGGTTTTTGTTCCACCCTTTGGTTATCTTGATCACACGTCGGACTCCGTCCCGTTATCATCTCCAGCACCACCATCCCGTAGCTATAAACATCCACTTTCGAGGTAATCTGAGGATCAAACACCCATTCTGGAGCCATATACCCTCTCGTCCCTCGTATCGTGGAAAAGATCGACTCTTCCATTGCACCTCGGTTGAATAGCTTGGATAAGCCAAAATCTGCCACCTTTGGATTGTAATCAGCATCCAACAATATGTTTTGTGGTTTCACATCACAGTGCAAAACCCACTCCAAGCATTCTTCATGTAGATAAGTTAACCCTTTTGCGACACCGGTTGCGATTGCAATCCTCTTTTGCCAATCAAGTTGGTTGGTATGCAAGTTCCCAGCTAATGATCCATTCTCCAGATACTCATAAACCAAGATCCGATGCTTTCCCTCGGCGCAAAAACCATATGTTTCTGTCAAGTGCATATGATTTATCTTCCCAATTATGCTCATTTCCGCTAGAAATTCAGCTTCGCCCTGGCCAGCGTCATGGAGTTTCTTAATTGCTACCTCTCGGGTGTCGGGAAGTATGCCTTTGTACACGATACCGCCACCACCTCGTCCAATCTCTTCTCTAAATTTATTCGATGCCTTCTTTATCTCATCGTATGTGAACCTTCTGGATCCGGTAGTGACGGCAAGGTATTGGGTTGTTGCACCTGGGGCTTTTTGGTTAATATAGAAGAAGAATACGAATAAGCACATGGATTCAATTACACCGAGAATGATGCTGAACTTCAACATGAACTTGAGAGACCCATTTGCTTGCTTTGTCTCGTATGTTCGTTTCAGCATGATTGTAGAACTCGAGCAATTTAAGCTGGTCTGATTTGCGACCTTTCGATCAAAGGATAAGACGTGTACTTTAGATAGTTTAAGATAAGTCACAAAAGGACCACCCAAGTAGTAGCCGTTGAACAACAAGCTCTTGAGGTAGCACTCGAAGTTATTCTTCCGGAACGTGAATTGGAAGGCCTTACAATTTGAGTCATTCAAGCAGATATCATGGCATTCTTTGAATGTGGAGTTCTCTAGGTAAATTGAATCAAATCCATAGAATTCCACATGAGGAAGTCGTATGAACTCGTAGTTTTCGCGATGGCCGGTGAGTTTGATTATCGGTTCACACCCGAAAGACAGATCGGTGTGGTTCTTCGCCTTGTACTCGTGCATGCAACTACATCTCCTTCCCGATTTTAAACTATAAGTGCAAAGGCTGTTTGGGCCACATATCCCATGAACTTGACACATTTTTGAAATTGCTTGCCATTAAACAATCCAACTTCCTTTGTTAAGTGTGTAAACTCTAACATTGCCATCAACATCAAGTGTCATTCTTCTATGATGAATCTGCCCATAGTCTGTGGTAATGAAAGTTAAATTGTCTGTGGATTTGAATTGACCTTTGGAATCAAGCAAAGCAAATCTACTGTTGTTGAAAGTAGATCTCATCGCATCCCATGGCCGTAACCAAGGTTTAGGCCAAAAAACGCTGGTTATTTCATAGCTGTCGTAAACAAGGCGAATGACATTATCGTCATCAAAATAGAGTTTGTAATAGCCAGAAGACAAATTTGTCAAACTTCTTGACAATACAAGAACCGAAGATTTAGTAAACGGCTGATCCGAAAGAATGGTGTCCGTCGGAAAACTGAAGGTTTGCCAAAGATATGATTGATCATCTAACTGGATTAAAACAAGGTTACCGGAATCAAGAAGCTTCAATTGCAAATGAGTAGATTTAGTGTTTGTCCACCAAACAAGTCGACCTGCATCCGTTAGCACAAGATTTCCGGTTTTCAACAAGGAAAACTTGGAGCGTTTTCCATTGACGGGATCATCTCTGTTTGCCATC
This sequence comes from Arctium minus, assembly GCA_954870635.1. Taxonomy (NCBI): domain Eukaryota; kingdom Viridiplantae; phylum Streptophyta; class Magnoliopsida; order Asterales; family Asteraceae; genus Arctium; species Arctium minus. Next base: position 50,340,761 of record OX941093.1, read on the forward strand.
CAAATCAATGTAAGATTGCCATCCGACATGGGTTCGGAAAACCATATTGCGAAACAATAAGCGTTTTGGCCGATCAGGTGAAATCCGGCTGTGAAAACGCCATTTGGTGAAACCAAAAGATCATTGTTTTCAACAAAGAGTGATGAGTCTTGGGTTAGAACATTTGGTGTGGAAGGAGCGGTAGCCACATGTGGAGAGTAAGAGACAATAATTAGAGATGAGAGAATTAGGAAGGGGAAATGCATAATGAAATATGGTTGAATAAACTCCCACTTGCTTCTGTCTGTTATTCTCACCGAAACTCAACCATATATATATATTTAAACCAAAACATGATCAAAATATAAAATAACAAAGTAATTTTCAATCCCATAACTAATTAAATTAAGTCCTAAAATAAAAGATGACAAGTTTGTAAATAAATGGAAATCCTGGCATGTCATTTTATTGGAGGGGTCAAGGTTTTAAAAAAATATTAATTTCGTAATTACTATTAATGTGTGAGATATTTTATGAAGAGAGGAGAGATATTTTAGGACAACATTTCATCTTATCTCCTTTTTGTTCTAGAATCGTCAAATACTCCTTAATATGAAAATGAAAAATAACGGAAATAGATAGAATTATGTATAATGTGTAACAGAACATATTTAATATGTTTAAAATCATATATATATATATATGATTCAAAATATAATACGTAATTTACAAATATCACATGTAATGTTGTAGATAACTTAATTATATATCTTCTGGTCGGCCGTTCGAATTGTTTATAATAAAATAGATAATATATAAAAAGGAAAACCCATTGCTAAACGTAAGTTGCTTTTGGCTCAGTTGGATATTATTCTTTTCAGGGGTGCTCAAAACCCTGACCAACCCGACTAACCTAATTAACCCAACCCAATCCAATGTAAGAAGGGAAAGAAGAGATCTCCACTCTCAGATCAATCTAATTGAATATCAACAGTAATGCGAGATCAATTCTCTTATAAAGCGTAATTCATGGTTGTTTTGAGTTAAAATTGATGGTCCAAATCCCTTCTTACACTTCTCATCTTAACTAGTTTTCTCACGCAATCCTTCCTCTCTCTCTCTCTCTCTCTCTCTCTCTCTCTATATATATATATATATATATATATATATATATATATATATATGGGTCGGTTAAGAAAGGAAGGCTAAATATCGTGAGAAACTGAGAATGTATGAAGGAAAGCTTAAGGCAAGGTTAATACATGAATCCATGGAAAAATTCGAAAAAAATCTATTTGAAAATATGCATGTTTGAACCAGCGTTAAACATTATTCATATGGGTTCAGGTATCTATACTATATTATAAAGATGACATAAAAAACTCTTAATTACAACTCATCAAGCTTTATGTACTATCATTTAAAGCTATCTACTTAAAATCTCTTAAAAATAACTACTAAAGCCTAATGTACTACCTGTAAAGCTTTTAACCCTAATTAATATATTTCATCATTATCCCCCAAAATCCTTATCTCTAATCCCCAAACCCTAAAATTATAAAATTTGAATTCTGATAAACATAATCAAAACAGGATAAACATCTCAATTTAAATATAAAAAATTTAAAATATATAAGATAATTAATGAATTTTAACAAACTACTTAAATTTTTTTTATATAAAAAACATTATATTGTTAAGTCTAAATTAAACAAATTTATATATAAAAAAACATTATCACTCAATAAAAACATCCAAAATCGTACTGTAAATAAATAAAAAACAAAAAATAAAAATAAACATTAAAATCGTGATGTATTAAACATTATGTACTATTATTTAATACTAATCTACTTAAAATCTCTTAAAAAACAATTAATGAAGTAATATGTACTGCTTTTAAATGCTTTTAACCCTAATTAATAAATTTCATCCTTATCCCCCAAAATCCTTATCTCTAATCCCCAAATCCAAAAATTATGAAATTTGAATTCTGATAAACATAATCAAAACAGGATAACTATCTCAATTTAAATATAAAAAATTTAAAAAATATAAGATAATTAATGAATTTTAACAAACTACTTAATTTTTTTATATAAAAAACATTATATTGTTAAGCCTAAATTAAACAAATTTATATATAAAAAAATCATTATCACTCAATAAAAATCATCCAAAATCGTATTGTAAATCAATAAAAAACAAAAAATAAAAATAAACATTAAAATCGTGATGTATCTCGCTGCATTGCGCGAGTACGCTTCTAGTGCATATTAAAATAGATTTTTTCAATGAACCTTTAGTTATTAGTTTCTTAGGATATTTAGCTTTATTATTTTAACCTCCCTTTTATATATATATATATATATATATATACACACGGGTTAACATTACTTCATTGAAGACTAGAGACAGAAGTCCATTAAACAATGGGATAATAGTGTGGATAAACCATGTGATTCTTGTGATAAACTAATTGTGATAACAGTCTGATAACCAATTGTAGTGTGATACATTAATGATAACATTGTGATTAATATTGATGTGGTTAATTGTGATAAATGTGTGATAACAGTGGAACTATGATACAATGTGATAACAAAACAATGGAACTGTGATATGTGATAAACAATCCAAGTTTTTTGACTGTGATTAATGTGTGATAACAATGGAACTATAATATAACAAAACAAAGGAACTGTGATAATTGTGATTAACAATGGAACTACGATAAAAAAAATCAATTTTACCCCTGCACACCTTTCATATTTTAGAAATCTTTTAAATATTAATTTTATTTTTAAAAATCCTTCAAATCCTCTTAAACGGTTATTTAAAACTCAATAATTGGCTTAGAGACTGTTCTCATGTTTTTGTAAATCACAGGGATTCTCGTTTGAACTCTTCCATATATATATATATATATATATATATATATATATATATATATATATATATATATATATACTTGGGATCACGTGAGACCAACCTATTTATGAGACTCAAGAGACCATGTTTTTACACTTGGAACTTCACAACAAAACACTGTAAAGGAAAAAACCTTTACAGCAAAACACGGTGAAAGTTCAAATTTTTTTACCTTCACAGTGTTTTAATGTGAAGTTTCAAGCGTAAAATCTTGGTCTTACGGGTCTCACGAAAACATGTTGGTTTTACGTGAACCCAACATATATATATATAATATAAACAAAGTACTTTTCAATCCCATAACTAATTAAAGAGTAAATTACAAATTTGGTCCCTGTGGTTTCTTGTTTATAACACTTTTGGTCCCAACACTTTAAAAAATTACAGTTTCGTCATTCAAATATGCAAAAGCAACCGGATTTGGTCCCTGACTCTAACGGCCGTTAAGAAAACCCGTTAAGAGGTATTTTAGTCTTTTCCAATTTTCTCATGTTTTTTCTTTAGAAAATAAACTCAAGGACCAAATTTGAAATGCAATATGTGTAACTCGGTTCTTTTCCAGGGGAGTTGCACATTCGTATGCAAGAGCATGCCATTAGATTTACCGATAGTTAGTCGTTATGATTAAAAGGCCTAGAAATATATGACGTAATAAAGGGTTATCAAGTTAAGAGGGTGGGGGAGTATTACTACATGAACTTACTTTAACATGTCTGTATGAAAGATAAATGATGATAAACACTTCTACCGACTTGATTTAGACAGTTAACATGAGAAAGTTCCTGGTTAAGATACTATTGTTTTAGACTTGTAGTTCCACTGATAATGAACTATGATTGAATCAATGATAATAGTGATAACACTGTTTTCTCACTCGATCTTGATTCAAAAGATTAGCATGATTTAGAAGCTTACAAATCAAATAATAGAAACATTTGAAGAAAATCTAAAAGAATTGAAGGTCTAAAACCATCTATCATCATCAACATCAAAAACTCTTAGCACATACATCGAGGAAGATGATCTTCAACCTAAAACAACATTCGATTTAACTTAATAGAAATAGTAAATTCCAACAATATAAGATATTCATATTACTGTACCAGAACAAGTCGTCCAAGTTTCGTTACCTTCACCCCAAACCCCTTCGTGATTTCTCTCCAAATTAACGTCCTTCGGTATAGTAACCACAAGCTCTCCATCACTAAAAACTGTCGTAGCAAGCTCCAGCTGCATCGACTCCGGAAGCCTAAACCGCCACAAATCCACATCCAACTCGTTAACACCACCAGAATCACCACCACCACCACGTGTCCCTCTCACAATAGTTTTCGTCACGCTAGGATAGATCTCAATCGTATGAGATGCGATGTCGGTTCCGATACCATCGTCCGTGTCCACAACGAATATCAATTAATCAGGCGTTTCCTTGACCGAAACATCAGCGTCGGCGTAAAACGGAAGCTCAAGTACTTTTGCAAAGATGTAAGGGAGTCTTCAGAGCTTCTTTTGACGGCAGATAGCAGGGACAGCGTTGGATTGTGAACCGAAATCGTACTGAACGGTGATGCTCTGCCTATTTGGCGCAGGATGAACCTTCATAGTTCTCGGAATCGGAGAAAAACAGTAAACCCTAGCTGTGAACACAGATATTGCGTTACAGATCCGAAAATTGGAAACGACTAAAATACCCTTGACTTAATTGGTTTTCTTAACGGTCGTTAGAGTCAGGGACCAAATCCGGTTGCTTTTGCATATTAGAATGATGAAACTGTAATTTTTAAACTGTAGGGACCAAATGTGTTATAAACAAGAAACCATAGGGACCAAATATGTAATTTACTCCTAATTAAATAAAGTCCTAAAATAAAAGATGACTAGTTTTTAAATAAATGGAAATCCTGGCATGTCATTATATTGGAGGGGTCAAGGAAGAAAAAATATTAATTTCGTAATTACTATTTATGCGTGAGATATTTTATGAAGAGAGTTGAGGGATTTTAGGAAAACATTTCCTCTTATCTCCATTTTATTCTACAATGCTCTTACTTTCCATTTTATTCAAATGCTCCTTAACATTGAGTTCAATATAAATATTTTAATAAAGAAAAATAATGAGAATAGATATAGTCACGTATGATATGTAGCATAACTTATTTAATATGTTTAAAATCACATATGATTTAAAACATATTTCATAATTTACAAATATTAGGTGTGATGCTGTAGATAACTTATTATATCCTTTTTTCACTTAAATTTACAATAATCAATACCACCAATGATGTCGCGGTTCCCGCAACTCGTTAGCCGATGAAGATTCGAACATAAGGTGATTTTGGGTCTCAACACCCACATTGCATATTGAACAGAGGGTTGAGTGAGGGGACTACGACTCCGTTGCGACAGATTACATTGGGTTGCGATTGATTACATTGGGTAGGAAGTTTTCCCAGTTGAGCACGGCAAAACAGAAGGTTGTATTTTCCTGGGACAACCTTTATCCATATGGTCTTTGGTTGCACTTCAGCTAGGAGACTGTTGCCTATCATTCTTCTTAGTCCAACCACAGAGAAAATCCCTCTAGCTTCCGGTATCCAGCCCCATATGTTCTTGTTATGAGCAAATAGATCGCGAAAATTGATATTAAGATTAGTTAAACTGGAGTTTAATTGACTGATCACCCCTTAAGTGCTCCATTTGAATCTAGTCGATTCCCCGGTCTTCTTCTTGGGCATGAATTGCACAGATCACCTCCTTCCATAATGCTTCTCTCTTGAATCTCCACCTCCAATTTCCTATCAAAGCCAAGTTATGTGCTCTGAGACTTCTGATGTGTAGACCCCCTTTTCGTTTTGATTTTCGGGTTTTACTCCAAGCCACCTAAGAGATTTTTTTATTCTCGGAGTTGCCTCCCCAGAAAAAGCGGTTTCGAATACTTTCCAATTTGCTTATAACCATTGAGGGATCTTTGAAGAGAGAAAAGAGGTATGTCCCAAGGCTTCCAAAAACAGATTTGCACATGATAAGTCTCCCCCCGATGGAGAAGCTCGAGATTTCCATGCCGTTAGTTTGCCTTGGAACATTTTTCGATGATCGGAAGCCACGAGACACCTCTATTCATTTTTGCACCCACCGGGACACCAAGATATTTTATTGGCGGTGAACCTTCAAAGCAATTCAACACTCGGGCCATTTTCAAGACTTCTGAGTTGGTTACCCCGATACCCACCACCCCGATTTTAGCTAGATTCACCTTAAGGCCAGATGCCTGTTGGAATCATCTTAGAACCCATATAAGGTTTCGAGCATTGTTGAGGCCCCAATCACCTTGGAATATCGCATCATATGCGTATGTTGGATGGATATTTCGGGCCCAAGGTTTAAGAGCCTGATCACTCGAAAGTATTTTTTTTTCCTGAGCCTCCGCCAAAGCCACATTCAACCCTTCAGTTGCAATGATAAACAAAAAAGGGAAAAGTTGGTCTCCTTGTCGTACTCCTTTCTCCATCTTAAAGTCTTTGGTGGGAGCCCCATTAATGGGACCGAGCTTTTAGCGAAGGAGACACAAGCCCGTATCCACCTTCTCTAATTCAAGCGGAACCCTATTTGTGCCATCACCTCGTCTAGAAATTCCCAATTCAAATTGTCGATAGCTTTTTAGAAGTCCACCTTGAATAAGAACATTTTCTTTTTGCGCTTTTTTGCCCACAAAAATAGTCTCATTAACGACCAGGGGCCATCCAATATGCTGCGACCTTGGATGAAAGCCGATTATCCACGACCAATCACCAAGCCCACCACCTTTTTAAGTCTTTCCGCCAAGGTTTTAGGGAAAATTTTACTGATACACCCAATGAGATTGATAGGACGGTATTCAGCTCAGTTGAGCGGGTTATTCACTTTCGGTACAAGGGAAATGAAGGAAGAGTTGCTGTCGGAATTTATTAAGGAATGTTGCTCGATGAACTTGATCGCATAGAAGACGTTCGAGCCAATCACGTCCCAAAATTTGTTAAACAAACCGGAAGGAAATTCAATTCAGCCCTGATGCTTTATCACTTCCACAAGCCCACACCGTTGTTTTTACTTCCTCCACCCCAATCAGGTTCTACGTAATAACTTGCTGGTATAATGAAATTTTATTAAAATTATTGTTTCGAAAAAAGGGGAGATTGACTTTCGTATCCCTGTACTGTGTGATGGAGACTATGTGTTTGATCATAGTTATTTATTTTAAATAAACAGTATGCTTAGACTATAATGCAATGGATCTATAGGCATACAATTCATTTTATATGTATATATAAAATGAGATAATTCTCATAAAATAGCTAGATACGGATCTTGAATCACCCGAGGACTCAAACTATAGACCATGGTGGTTGAACTTGATGAACGTGTAACCCGTATTGATTCTAATTCTAGCAAACGAGCATAACTAGGTTAATTAGAGGACTCAAACTATAGATCATGAGTGGTTGAACTTGAGGACTAATGTTCTCTAGTAGGAGTTCTACAATATAGATTAGTGGCCTACTTTTGATCTAAACTACGATCAATGGAATCTCCCCCATTATCGCAAAATGTATTGTTGGCTTTATTTCCTCCTTGATGAAATATTTGGATTATTGGGTTGTTAAAACTATATGTTTCACCGGTTTTCATGTTTTTAATTTATTTACTGACTCTTTAATCTCACTAGGCATTAAGCTTAATGTTTTTTTTTAAATTGACATGTATATCAGGATCTCTAGGTGCAGGGACCACTAATGTTTGAAGGGAGCTATGTTTGCCGATGGAGGCATTTTTGGAGATACTACTTTTGGACTTATTTGGCAACACACTTGAATATATATCTTTTGGTAATTATAGTGACACTTGATGTTAATATTTACCTAGTTTTGGTTTAGATTAGTAGGTGAAAAATAAACCCTAAACCCTAAATATTTTCACCTACTGCAACGACATGTCGTTGCTATTGGTGAAAAATTACAAATCCAACTCCTACCTACTGCATCGTATGTCATCGCAATATCAAAAAATTAATTTTTAGTTTTTCACCTATATCATTATCAATGACATATCGTCGGTGTAGAAACATATTAATTTTTATTTTTCTACCTACGGCAACAACTGTCGTCGCTGTAGGAATTTTTTTTTCACCTATAGCAACGACATATCGTCGCAGTAGATAAAAATATGTAATTTTTTAGTTTTGGCTACGACATGTTGTTGCTGAAAGCTATAGCTGCGAACAAACAGTGGCGAGTTTTCCAGCGATGATAGTCGTCGCAATAGAGCTATAGCGATGATATTTTGATCTTTAGTTTGTCGTCGCAACAGGTCACATTTGTTGTATCTCATATAGGGGTGTTCGTGGTGCGGTTTGGTGCGGTTTAGGGCAAAACCGCAAACCGCACCGCATGTGCGGTTTGAGCATTTTCCCAAACCGCAAACCGCACCGCATATACCTCAAACCGCACCGCGAAATGCGGTGCGGTTTATGCGGTTTGTCCCTATCGCACTTTATGTGTACAATCCAGAAAATTGTTAAGTTTAAAATACATTAGAAAATCAACGATTTAGTGACCGTAGTCCAAAAATAAAGAGTTTGAATATATGCAACTCCAAAATGCATAATGAAAAATAGTCAAAGAAATAGTCTAAAAAAATAAATTGTTTCAATACGATAAACGGATAAAGTGACGTCTCCAACTTATTCTTTCGTCTTCATCTTGACTCCCAATTGCCAATGCCCATTTTTTTCCATTTGTTGGGCCTTAATCTTTTAAGAATGCTTATAAATACTTAAAGTCCATAATTAAGATTTAAAAACACAAGCCCAATTATATAAATATAAATATTAAATTAAATTATATATATATATGTATATATATGTTTAAAATTAAAAATTTAAAAGTAATATAAAAGGTGCGGTGCGGTGTGGTTTGAACCGCGGTTTGAAAACTCAAAACCGCAAACCGCACCGCATAGTGAGGTTTGGTAAAAATGCAAACCGCAAACCGCACCGCGAAAGTCCTAAACCGCATTTTGTGGTGCGTTATGGTGCGGTGCGGACGGTTTGTACGGTTTAGCGGTTTGGATGAACACCCCTAATCTCATATTCGTTGTGGACATACACTATCGCATTGAAAGTGGAACAATGCCATATCTCATGTTGATTCATGTTATTTACTTGCTTCATGTGTTAGATATATTGTTACATAGTTAGTTTTGTACTTGGTCCTAATCCAAACAAAATATACAAATTCATATGACAACAGATCACTTGATAATATTTCATGTAATAAATAGATGAATAAATTTATATTATTCATATACAACATGAATAATTTTTGTCTTAGGGGCTGTTTGGCAATTGCTGAATGGTTAGGTGCAGAATGATTAAGTGGTCAGAATGATTAAGAGACTCTTATTTTATTAGAACGCTGTATTTTATAAAACTAGCAAGAAGCTAGAGTAAAAAATTACAAAGAAAGAGTAGCAAGGGATGGATTTGTAAGCCAACCAACCCAATTAATAGACAATTTGTTACTTCGAAAATTAATCCAAAAGTAAGCACGGGTAATAATGTTATCCAGGATCGCCGTCTTCTTTGGTTTTGGGTTGCCAAATAGAGTTCCGTTACGAAATACCCAAATAGACCATAGAGTGATTAGCATGACAGCCTCGAAGCACCAGAAAACCTCTTTTTTCATCCAAATTGAGTCAATCCAAGATACCCAATCCGAATAGCAACATAGATTCGGAATGTCAATTTTCCACTATCGTCCAATAAGAGCCCATAAATCTTTAGCAAGGGGACACGAGAAGAATAGGTGATGGCAATCTTCAACTCCCGTATCACAATTAGGACAAAGCAGAGACGTAACATCGATATCTCTTTTATCCAAATTAGTTCTAGTAGGTAGTCGATTAAGACGCAACCGCCACGCGAACACGTTGACTTTGATGGGAACAAGTCTATTCCATCTACTAGGAATAGGCTCAACCTCCAAAAAATGTGCATCAATACACCGCCTAGCCGAAGCCACCGAATAATCGCCCGAACCGTCTAAGATCCAAGCCCATCTATCCTTTTGATTTGAGCGCACAAACGAGGACAAAATTTGTTTAAGTTCACAAAATTGAGCAGCCTCAACCCCACCTTTTGGCTCCCTTCTCAGATACTGATCCCAACACGCTAACTCTAAACGTGATTTGACATTCGTCGATTTATCCAAATCTAGAGTATAAACTCTAGGAAATTGAATTTTAAAAGAGGCATCCCCAAGCCAGATATCATCCCAAAAAGCCGTCGAACCACCATCGCCGACCCTTTTCTTGCAAAAGGAAAAAAGATCAATGCCTTTATCCTTTAGATAGTTGGCCGATTTTAAAATAGAAACCCAAGTCGATTTCGAATTTTGCCCAGACAAATTAGACCCAATCTGACCCGTCCTTCCATAGATGGATTTAATAACTTTAACCCAAAGTGCCTCGTCCTCTGACCAGAATCGCCAAATCCACTTAAACAACAAAGCATTGTTAAACGCCATAATACTACCAATACCAACTCCTCCGAATTTGAGATCTGCCATAACCTTTTTCCATTTAATCCACGTCATTTTTTTCCCTCAATGTTGCTGCCAATAAAGAATCTATTTCGCAAAGATTCCAAGCCTTTATCAACCGACCTTGGAACTTTATAAATAGACATGAAGAAAGTAGGAAGGCTCCCCAAGACAGACTTTAGAAGAGTAACACGACCACCCACCGAAAGAGTTTTAACTTTCCAATTGGAAAGTTTGGACAAAAATTTATTGACCACTACCTTCCAACCCTCCATTATGGACATATTACCCCCAACGGGTAAACCCAAATACACAAAAGGAGGCTTCGATCCACCACACCCAACACAAGAAGCCATACGCTCGATTTCATGCAATCCCACCCCCACCCCAAAAACTTTGCTTTTAAGAAGATTCATTTTGAGGCCCGAAATTAGATGAAAACATCTAAGAATACGAATTATATTCTTAGCATTCGACATAGACCACTCGCCCAAAAAAATTGCATCATCCGCATAAAAGAGGTGGGATAGAGGGTATCGAGCGTTACCAATATTTGCGCCGCGGAAGATATTTTTCGAAACCGCATCTTGAAGAATGACATGAAGACCTTCCATTGCTAAGATGAAAAGAAAAGGAGAGAGAGGATCTCCTTGCCTTAACCCTCTACGAATGCAGAATTCTTTAGTCGGAGAGCCATTAACAAGAACCGACCCCATCGAATCTTCAAGGCATCCGTGAATCCATCCACGCCAAGCTAAGCCAAATCCCAATTTTGTTAGGATTAAATCCAAGTAGTCCCACCTTAAGCAGTCGTATGCTTTCTCGAAATCAACTTTAAGAATCAAAAGCTTTGATCGATTTTTCTTATACCAATCCATAGCCTCGTTCAAAATTAGAGGACCATCAAGAATTTGACGCCCTTTTATGAAAGTTGATTGCTCACTACTAACAATATCTTCCATAATCAAAGATAACCGATTAGCAAGAAGTTTACCAATAATTTTATATTGGCAACCGATAAGACTAATCGACCTAAAATCTTTAACAAATTTAGCGCCTGGTACTTTTGGAATGAGAGCAATGAAGGAAGGGTTACAACCTTTCGGGAATCGACTACTAGCAAAAAAATCACCCACCAATTTAAGCACGTTTTCTTCAATGAGCGACCAAAATTTCTTGAAGAAACGAAAAGTAAAACCATCCGGTCCTGGTGCTTTATCCGCTCCACAATCCCAAACGGCTTTTTTGATTTCGTCCCGCGAAAAAGGCTCTTCAAGAAAAGAAGCTTGATCTGAAGATAACACCTTTGGAAAATTCACCTCTAGAGTCGGTTGAATCCCGCCACTAGTGTTGAATCTATCTTGAAAATGGGAATGGAACTCGTCTTTTTACCTTGGCTGGGTCCGTAATCCAATCGCCATCAATCATAACTCCACGAATGGCTAATTGACGTCTTTTCCTTTTAAGAATTCCATGGAAGAACTTGGAATTCTCATCTCCTTCGACTCCCCAACGGATCTTAGATTTCTGCACCACATCCAAATTTTCGAGCCTTTCCATGTCATCTAAAGACTTCATTAGGTGAATGCGTGATTCCATATCCAATCTGGAAGCAGTACCCGAATCAGTCTGAGCGTCAATGTCCCTAAGGCTTTTATTAATGCCATTTTTCCCCTCCATATCACTCTTTCTTTTATCACCAATCCATGTGCGAAGATTTTTCTTTACTAATTGAAGCTTCTTTTTAAAAGCAATCATTCCGTTAGAATCTTGGACACTATCATCACACCACGAGTTTTTCATAATTTGGTCGAAATTGGGCATATCGAACCAAGAGTGGAACAATCGGAATGGCGTAGGCCCGTAATCAGAAGCTAGCTCCTTAAAAAGAACAGGCCTATGGTCGGAGAGCTTACGATCGAGCACGAGTCCCGTAACATCGGGCATTATATCAAGAAGTCCATCGGACAAGAGGAACCTGTCAAGCTTACTCATTTTAGAAGCCCATTTGTTTGTCCAAGTAAAGGAATACCCACCAAGAGGGAGGTCATGAAGTTCTGCATCACGAATGAAGCCATTGAATCTATCTGCATTGGAAGCCTGAAAAACCGAACCAAATCTTTCGGAAGAGTTGCGGACCTCATTGAAATCACCCATGACTATAACCTCTCCATGCCATCTTCTAATCAAACCCAAAATAATAGACCATAAGTTGGATCTAAGACCCGCATCTTGAGGCGCGTACACGGAGATAACCAATAAAGATAGGGCATTAGGCACCCAAATTCCTTCTATGGCCACAAAATACTCTGATGAAAAAGACCGATACTTTTGAAATAGAGTACAATCCCATATACACAAAATTCCACCGGATCTACCCCTAGCCGAGCTAGAAGCAAAGTCAAAGAAATAATTACCCCAAAGAAATTTCACCACAAATAAATCGAGTGTTGTCAATTTCGTCTCTTGGATAGTCAAAAAATTGACCCCATGGCATGCACATAACTCTTTCACCCATTTTTTCTTCTCTACACCCCCAAGACCTTGAGCATTTAGAGAAAGAACATTCATTTGGATACCATACTACCTCCTGCGTTGCTAATAATAGCTTTGAGATCTTTTTCACAGCCTTTCATGGGGAGTCCTAGCGCTCGTCCAAGACCAATCGTGGCAGATAACTCCTCTAGCATAGAGAAACCTTCCCGAATAGATTTAGACGAAGTAAAAGAGCCCCCAGATTTATGGGAACTTTGGGAGACTGAATTAACCTTTAAGCTTTTTTGACCCAATGTAGCACTCGGCATTCCCTTCTCCTCGACTGACCTGGACGTCACCAAAACGGAAATATCTGGCTCCACCCGTGCTCCACTACCACCACTAACAGTTTTCTCAGCCTCCTTCATGTCAACGAAAACCTGATGACCAACACCACTGCCTCCAAGGGGCTCGAAGTCGCTCTCATCCTTAGGTGTAAACCCCGGAGGAAAATCGGGACTGTAATTCTGGTTCCCACCCTCGCTATTTTGACCTTCTGAAAGTTTATGTTCTTCTTCAAGAATTTTGTTTAAGCTAAACGGGTCATCACTCTCGTCCGCCTTGTTCAAGATGTTTTCGTCCACATTATGAGCACCAATTTGAACTTCACCGTTAGAAAAGGAATCTCGTACTTCTTCTTCGTCGTTTTCCGAATTCTCATCCGACACCTTTACTCTTTCCTCCTCTTCTTCCCCCTCCGAATCAGTTTCCTCGACTAGGAAATCTGGAGTCCACCCACAAATCTCTTTCACTCGAACGTGAGAAACACATCCTCTAACGACAACTTTTACCGTTTCATAGATAAGCGAAGGCCAAGAGGATAAAATACAGAGACGGGTACTATAGAGGTTATTACCGTCCGAATCGTCCGAGAAGACAATCTTTCCCCACTTGCTATCTATTTCCGAGAAAGAATTGGAATTCCAAGCTTTCAATGGAAGACCCTCCACATCAATCCAAGCTAGCCTATCCTCCACCTTAAAATCATTGGACCATTTTTTTAGTACTTGAAACCACGTTTTGACTCCAGTGTGCGCGAGGAACTTTTCACGGGAACCAACACAGTCGAAATCAAGAATGACCCATAACCCTCCAATGTATTTTACCTTTACGTTCAAAAAACCTTCATTTTTGCAAAGAGAAAGACATTTGGGAGAATTTTAAACTCGGCAACACAACCAAGAAGAGCTAATGGAAAATTATTTTCAATCATTCCATCCATGTCAAGAACAATGGCAACCTTCTCGTTTTCAATTTCGTTGGAGGAATCCAAGTGAACTCCTTTCACAGTTTCCGCATAAGTGCGAGCTTTGTTAACGATGGTTCTAGGGTACTCCTTACACGAATCACCGCCTTTGTTCCACCCCTCGGAAGATTTACCGTTTCGATCAAAGCGGGCTATATTGGCATTTAAACGTAGCTTCCCAATCCAAGTACTACGAAGCTTATTGATCACAAAATGAGTGTTGTCAACCTTACGATAACGTACAAAAGCAAACATTTTCCCGAATTTGGTCTTTCTCTTGGCAATAAACACATCAACCACCATGCCAAATTTTGAACACGTATTCCAAAGTTCACGTGTAGTGAAGTGCGTTGGGAAATTAGAAACAAATAAAGTAGTGGAAATACCGTCCAGTTGGATACCTTGTGCCCTTTGAACTGAGTTCTAACTTGGTTCTCCACTTGGTGGGAAGCCTGTTTTGGTTCCCTATTTCGGTTGCATACCTTCTGCCACTGCCAATCAGCCATCACGGTTGTTGCACACACTACTGCAGGTTGTCGCAAAAACCCAACAAAACCCAGATGATGGTACTGCTTCTAATGTAACTTAACAGAACCTGCTCCGGCAAGGAGCTGATGTGTGATCTGAAACTCCGGCGTGGATTCTGGTGCTGCTACTTATGTATCCGAAACTGAACCTGCTCTGTCGAATAGTGCTGGTATGAGATCTTCTGCTCCGGCGTAGAAGCTGGTGCTGATGTGCGATGTGGTATACTGGAATCTTAGTGATTGTATCAATACTGCTTGAGATCTGCTGAAGTGAGAGCTGCTACTCCGTCGTAGAAGCTGTTGCTGCTGCTGATGTTTAAATCTGAACCTTCTCCGGCGACACTGCTGTTGTGAGATCTGCTCCGGCGACTGTTGCTGGTGTGAGATTTTCTTCGGCTACTGGAAATCTGCTCCGGTTGCTATAGATCTGCTCCGGTGGCTAGAGATCTGAAAGGAAACGAGATGAAGGATTGGAGTTGGATTTTCTGGTGTGTGACCTCGCTGCTGCAGGTGAAATCTTCCGAGCTTCTCCGGCGACGCTGCTGTTGTGAGAAATCCGGTTGCTATAGATCTGCTCCGGTGGCTATCTTCTACGTTACACATGCAAACCACCTAATTAAACAGTACAAACACTATTATTAAGAGACTCTTATGATATAATGCAAGATGAAATATGGTTGTTTGCTAATTGTTCATGATGATCAGGGCTCTGAATGGTTAATACATGATCAAGACACTAAATCATTCAGAGGGTTTTGGAACCATTAAGAGATAAACCTTTTTTTTGCCAAACAAGATTTACCTCTTAACGATTCAGAGGTTGCCTCTTAATGGAACCATTAAGAGGTAAACAAACAACCCCTTATACTCATATTTAGGTCATCTTGATTAGCTAGGACTTTGACAATGAAGCTGTCCTGGTTTCAATATTAAGTATTATTTTATAGACTTATACTGAAAGGCCATATTTAGGAGATGCATGCCAAAATGAAGGTTTTGAATATAGAGTTTGGATTGTAACAAATTATATTGCATTTTCAATGTAATTTGGTCTTTCACAATAAAATAAAGAGGCTTATTTCACAGACAAATTTTTTCGTCGGAAATTTCCGAGGATCACCGAATGATTACCGGCGAAAAAACTCGTCGGTAATCTATTGGTGATGGCCTTTTCTAGTGGATTATTGACAGATTTTTTTGTCGATGTATCCTCTTTGCTTTGGTAGTGATTCTAATTAATTATAACGAAAAGTTAATAGGTACGCATCAAAATTTTCAACTTAAAATTGCAGTTTTTTATATTCTATAACAAAATTTAAGCAAGTTAACGAAACTGCTAGCTGTTATGAGATTTTTACTTATTCTTATCTTCACCTAATGTGATCTAAACTAACAATTATGTTATTGTCGATTTGAATCATCTATTGGATTTCCATGTAAAAAATGGTGTTCAAAACTGAACGCTATCAATCTATATCTATATATATATAAAAGGAGAAACCAAGGGTGATGATGTGGCCTCTCCTACAATCAAAAAACTCATTTATCTTTTTTCTCCTTCATCCTCCTTTTAACCTTTTTTTTTTAATTTTTAATGATATAAACATTGGTTATTCATTTATGCACTGTTCTTTTCGTTTTCCCTAACTCCTCTCCATCCCCCAATTGCTTCGATTTTCCAAGCCTTTTGTTTTCTTCATCTATCAAACAATCTCTCAAGAATCAATCTATAAATTTAAGTTGCATATTTTACTTTATTTGGTTGTGTTTTGGGCTTAAGGCTTCGCTTCATCATCCCCCATCTCGACTCCAATGGATCGTATACAAAAGAAACAAAACACAATTTACATCGATTTCAAACAATCTCAAGTAAGATTTTCATAGCTAAGTATATTGTTACTACAAGTTTCTTATCATCTACAAAATTTATTTGACTTCTAATATGTAGTTTCTACAACGTTTCCTTCTCAACGTTTCATTCATCTTTTCTTTTTCAGCGTTGATATTTGAATGCCTTTATATTCTATTACTAAATGTTTGTTTTCTGTTATATGCCTCCTTGGTGATGCCATTGTAAAGCTTCACTGAAATGAGAGGTATTCTTTCATCTCTTACTTATTTAAGTTTCAACAAATCATTCGTAATACTATTTCAATATATTTATTTCAGTTTCGTATTTTATTTGATTTTATCCTATTTCTTAAGTAATCAATGTTAGTATTGGATTTCAAGCAACACTTTGAAAACTTACTCATCAAGATATATGAAATTTTTAACACTGTTTATTTTCTATGTGTGAGTTAGTGTGCAATTTCGTTTTAAATTCTAAGCACACTCGCCTGTATTAGTTATTATGAATATCATCTGATCAAGAAACTTGAGACTTATCTACAAGTTAAACAAAACTACTATGATTTATATGGGTTTTGCTTTGAATTAGTAGGAGACTTATCTTTCACATCATCTTTCTTAACTTGATCTTTTATCTTCCTATTATGTAAGGAGTGCATATGTGTATTTTCAATATATAATATTTTATACTTAAAAAAATATTTGATGTTGTTTTTGTAACTTCACTTTATTTTATAGAAGAATTCTTATTTCTTTACGTTATGTAGATTATATCCATCTGATAAGATGATGAGATTTTCTTAAATGGATTTCAATTAAGTGCAGTACATAATTTTAAAACTTATCTTTTATGAGGTCTATTAAAACTTTTCTTTTTTAGAAATAAGAATTCGATTAGTTTTGATATGGTTTCCATTGACGAAAATGTGTGTTCTTATATATATATATATTACTTTATTCTTATATTCATACCAATTATTAACAAATTGTATTATGATTATGGTTTGGTTAAATCTTTTTATGTTCTATAGGTGTTTCTGATGATGACAAGTGTTTGAAAAACCTTGGTCAGTAAGTTAATTAACTTTTTGTTACAACAAGGAAATGTATATGTTTTGCAAAATTTCAAGGTTGTCGAGAATTATAGACTTTGGTTGTTTCAACCACTTATGTTTAGCTGACAAGTGTTTGAAAAACCTTGGTCACTAAGTTAATTAACTTTTTGTTACAAGAAGGAAATGTATATGTTTTGCAAAATTTCAAGGTTGTCGAGAATTATAGACTTTGGTTGTTTCAACCACTTATGTTTAGCTGATCATGTCAACCTTTGGGGTCTCTCCAATTTGGAGAGGGAACATACGTTTGGGCGGTAGTTATTCTGCCACATAAGTGTACATTTGTTTCTTTCTTAACAAAATTGTCAAAGATATCGCTCTCTTTCCGGATTAATGTTACTCATTTTATTTCATTTTTGTTAGTGTATTAATTGTATCCAAGATTTAGTGAGAAAAGTCAAGTCAAGAAAAGTCAACAATGTCAAAGTCTAGATAAGTCAAAGTTAGCAAAGTCAATCTTAGAGTTTAATTGTTTAGAGAGTTTATGTGTTGTGAGTTTTTTTGTTCTTAGATATAAATACCTTGCTTTTTAAATCATGTAGTAACGAGATCCATTGTATCACATTGTCAGATATATGATGAATACGCTTTCTCTCTCTACACTCTCTCTCTAGACCTTCAATGTCAAATCTTGAATTATAGATTGTTTGTTTGATTGCTTGATTGAATAGGACAATATCATTTGGGAATACAATTTCAATTTTACAAAAAAATTTCTTAACAATATATATATCTATACTACATTCATAAGCATTTATACAAAAAGTCTTAAAGACAAGTTCTTATGCATTGAGTACAAGCTTTTTATGCATAAATTCTTAAAATCTCTTAATTACAACCTATAGAGCACAAGTTACTATCTTTTTATGCATAATTTTCAAAACTCTCTTAAACCCACACTTCAATAGTCATCACAGTGTTACTTTTCTTGAAAAGAAAAAGTCTCCCCCCTTTTTTCAGCATTCCTTAAGCTTTCTTCCAGACTTCAACGCTGTCATCACCAAAGTTGCAGGTCAAATACTTTTCTTTCTCAACCACTCTTAGGGGCTGTTTGGTTGGTTTTCCATTAAGTTCTGTATGGATAAAGTTGTCTGTGTGGATTAATCTGTCTGTATAGATTTAGAAGGTTTTTATTTGAGAGAGTTTTTTCATAGATGGAAAGAACGTGTTTTTTAATGAGAGGGACTGGTTTGGAAAAAAACTTGGCTTTCTGCATAAAGCCCCCCTTGAAATCTTACTGAATAAGCCACTTTCTATATCATTAAGCCACTACCAAACAATCATATATAGCTGACTGAATAAGCTGTGAGTCTTATTAAGCTGATTAAGCTGCAAACAAACAGGCCCTTATTCCTCTTCCCATTTTCATATATCAAATATCATGGTTTCTTGCACCATCTATTTAGGGGAGGTTCAGACTTTTACTTTCAAAAATGAGTTGTTCTTCTATCCAATTCCATGTCTCAAATACCTCAGAAAATGATAGATCAACAGGGTTCCATGAAAAATTTGTGTATAAATCTGACTAGAAGGCTTTATATTCTACATTTTCCAAAACCAACTCCTAGAACAAGCTCCCAATCTCTGGTAAGATTTGATTACAAATTGTGATTTTTAATTTGATTTTGATTTTGTAACCTAACTTTTCCATGGTTTTTGTTCTTGATTGGTTTTCTTTCTCTCAGACACGTTCAAGGAACAATTTTTCTGGCTTTCAGATCTTTAATTTAATTCTAGGTATGCTCCATGTTCTGTTTCTTTTTTGCTTTTTCTATGAGTGAATGTGTTCGATATGATTTCTTTGATTATTTTTGTGACCCTTTTTTTATGCCTACCAAGTGTTTGATTAAATTCTTCAATGAGATATAAATGATAATGACAATTGAACAACTTTGAATCTTCAGTTTGTGTGGATGTTGAGTAACCTGAAGAAACAACTCTGAGTCTTCAGTCTGGGTTCGAGTTCATCCACAATCGAGATCGAAATCGAAATCTGTCTTGCTTCCATCCTAAGTTCAATGCACAAGACCAGAACCCTAAAACTCTACAAGGATAAATGTTAGCCTCCTTACGAGCTAGTTGGGAAGCTATTTTGCTAAAAAGAACTTCAATGGTATCAACTAAATATCAAGGCAGCCAATAAACTTTTTTGGTTTACTTAGGATGATCCATGAAAATATGGGATTAGAAAACTGCAGATAAAGACAAAAAAGAGATTGTTAGGACACAGTCTCATTGGATTCAAGATCATCCAATACGAAAATCGCAATCTGAAGTTAATGCTGAAAGTTACTCTCAACCAAAGTCTAAGGGTCAATTTGTAATAAGCATCAAAGTTATAATATCTAGATATTATTTAGATATTATGTTTTAGTTTAATATTAGTTTATGTTTAATAATATCTAATATAGATATTCTCTCTCTCTCTCAATATACACATATCATATCACATAGAATACACACACAACTCACATATCCAAGGTGTAAAAGAGAGAGAGAGCTTAAACACTGTGAAGAACATTCAACCTTGTAATCCACGATTTGTAATCGAAACAGGTTGGTAATCATATATCTTTGTTGTTTGATTTATCTGGTAAACGATCATGTTCAATCACACGGACTCATAATTGGTATCAGAGCTGATACCAGATCAAAATCAAATTTCAATCACTCTGTGTTCTTCATTTTTTTTCAAACCACTGTGTCATCGATCAAAATCTTCATTTTGTGGTTGTTTTCGAAATCAAAGTGTTGTATACTGTTGTTGTTGGTAAATCGATCACTTGGTCAAAATATAGAGTTTTAAAACGAATTCTAGTTGGGTCAATTTGAGAGTTGCAGGGCTGTAAATCGGAGAAGAAACGATACCGGTCGAAGGTTCCATACCGGTCGACCGAAATCAACACTAAGTCTCGGTCGAAGGTTTCATAATCTTATCGGTCCACTACTCTCTCTTATCGGTCGAACTACTCTCTCTATATACCGGTCGATCTCACATTTTACAATATATCGGTCTACCATAAACTACACCAGTCAAATCAATACCGGTTGAAGAAAATCTAAGTCCCGATTGAAACATCCATATCGGTCCAACTGTTTACTTATCTCAATACCGGTCGAGTAGTCACATTAACATAATACCGATCGAGATCTTCAGTTCAAACATCACCGGTCATTATCTCTATACCGGTCGAGCAATACAAGGCATAATACCGGTCGACTTAATTGAAAAGTCAATACCGGTCATCCACCTACCGGTCGACCACTCTCAAACAAGCCAGTACCGGTCGATCTCTCATCCAGCAACATACCGGTCGAAGAGTTTCAACATACCGGTCGAAGATTTACTTCTTACCGGTCGAAGAAGGAAAAGCATCAATACCGGTCCATCACCTCTTTGGTATCGGTCCATTGTTCCAGTCCAGGTCGAAGTCTTAAGCGTTCTATCGGTCTTAAGCATTCTATCGGTCTTAAGCCTTCTACCGGTCCACAACTTCTTATATCGGTCCATAAACTTTGTACCGGTCGAAGGATTTTTCTACTAGCGGTTGAGTAAATTGAAAAGAATACCGGTCGGCCCAATTTACAACAATTTACCGGTCTTTACATCTTACCGGTCGATCTCTCTTGAAAAGCAACTTACCGATCTAACATCTTACCGGTCGACGCAATAGTCCGGTCAAGCATTTTCCTGGTTGAACATCTCTCCGGTCCTTACAACTTATCGGTCAACTCTTGCTTTGCGCGACTAACGTCTCGCGCAAACCTTAACTTCGCGCGACCAACTGCTCAAGCAAACCTCAAGTTTGTGCGACCCACTACAAACGCAAACGTCAAGTTCACGCCACTCAAGTCTAGCGCAAACCTCCTGTTCGCGCGACCTGCCTCTCGCGCAAAGTCCAATTTCGCGCCAATTCCTGACTTGGTCATTCCTGAATTGTTTTAATCTGTATTCATTTTATCTGAACTAACAATTCGAAACAGGTTTTTATTTCACACCAAATAGGATGACTTCAAAATATCTCTTTCCATTGGCACGAATGTCAAACCCCCGGTTCTGTTTAAAGGGGATTACGAACAATGGAAAGACAGATTTCTTGACTTTGTGGATTGACACTTAAACGGAGATAACATTCTTTTATCAATAAAAGAAGGTCCCATGGCACCACTTTCTGTCCAAATACCTGATGATGATGCTGAAGATGATTCTATTGACAGCGAGGATGGTAACGTGGAAAGAGAACAGAAGATGAAAACTGTTACAGTAGAGTATGCCCAATTTTCTGAAGAACAAAAGAACCGTTTCAAAGCTGATAAGCAAGCAAGATCTTTACTTCTTCAAAGTATCCCGAATGATATTTACATCAAAATAAACAGCTACAAAGCTACTGCTAAGAAGATGTGGGATCAACTTCAAAAGATGATGATGGGATCTAAGGTTGGGAACCAGATGAAAGTCGCAAACTGTATAAACAGTTATGAAGAATTCAAAGCCTTTGAAGATGAAAGCCTAGCGGACACTTACGAACGATATGTTCTGCTTTTGAACGAACTGTCAAAGAATAAAGTTAAAAAGAAACAGATTGAGAACAACGTCAAGTTTCTCAGTGTCCTTCAACCAGAATGGAAAAAGCATACACGAAGAATGAAACAGATGAAAGATCTGAGTGACATTCCACTCCACGAGGTGTATGAGACACTAAGGCATAACGAAGAAGAAGTAGAAGAGAAAAGGAGTGGAAAGAAAAAGGAAGTTGAGAAAGTTCCTGATTCCATTGCACTTGTTGTCAAAGATAAGAAGAAAAAGAAGAAAGTAATCACAAGTTCTGAATCAGAAACTGAATCTAATGGAGATGATGGAGAAAGTCTCAAGCAAGCACTGCAATTACTGACCCGTGCATTCCAAAAGAAATTCTACAAGAAATCGGGATCAAATTCACAGAGATACTCTTCATCAAGCTCCAAGAACCGTGAGCATAGAGAAAGAGTAGAAGGAAGTAGATTTCTTGAGAAGAAACCAATAGAAAGGAATCAATTTGTGAATGACTACACCAGTACAGACAAGAACGCTAATGTCCCAAGAAAATGCTACAACTGTGGCATGATTGGACATTACGCCTCAAACTGTAGAAAGCCAAAGGTTCGCAATTCGGAGTATTACCAGAACAAACTAATGTTAGCCAAGCAACAGGAAGCTGGCAAAGCGTTAATGGTTGAAGACGAATTCTGGTTAGATCATTCTGAATCGGAAGAAGAAGAAGAGAATGAAGAAGCTGCTAATATGTGCTTTATGGGCACTCATGCAAAGTATGATGATTCAGACGATGAAGCAGCTGAAGAGGTAATGAACTTAACCGAAAATAATTTTATGATTAAAATGGATGCGATGATGGTCGAACTTCAAGACCTTCAGTCAAAACTGAAAAGGGAAAAAGTCAGAGTTGCTAGGCGTAATCAAAAGATCTTTGAGCTAAATAAATCAGTTATTGGGAACAAAGATCTCATGGATTCCCTACGCAAATCTGCTTCTGATTTTAATCTTAAAAACGATTGTTTAGAAAAGAAGATTTCTGATTTTGTTTCTCAAATTTCTAAGTCTGATTTAGAAAAGAAAGAATCTGCCTTAATTGTTTATAAGCTGCAGTTTGAGAACAAGAATCTAAATAAGAAGGTAAATGGTCTGGAAACCAAACTTTACTCAATAGGCCAAACAGATCAAACTATTTTCTTGAATACACCTAATGAAGAGGCTGATTTTAAAGCAAAATGGGGATTAGGTTGTAATAATCCTCATTACCTGAAACATGTTATCAGAAAACAGCCTGGTTTATATAATGCAGATTATATGTATGCTGCTGGTAAACATACCCATTTGAAACCCAAATTTGTTACCAAAGCATCAGAAGATGTTGAGGCAAGAGAAGATACAAATAGAAAGAATTTGAAGAAAATGTAACTACCATTCTGTTATGCAAGACTGAATGATAGTTATCTTTCGGAAAAACCAAAAGTTCTTTCAAAAGAATATTTTGCTACATATTCTTCTACTGAAGTGGAGGCAAAACTTGTTCGAGCTAAACCTTATCTACCTCCAATCGTATTAGAAAGCAAAATAATTGAGTTAGAAAATGTCGTATCTGACGAAAGAATTTTGGTGAATATAGAACAAGATGTGTTTTCTACTGTTCTGAAGAACACTGTTTTTCATTCTAAATCTACAAACTGTTCTACAGTTTCAAAAGCACCTCACACTTCTACTGATTTCTTTGATGACTTATTTGAGTCTGCAAATGATTTTTTAAATTCTGAAGAAGGGTGTATAGAAGGAGTAGATATGGTTGATTTCAATGCTTCACTTCCAGATCATTCTATTTTTCTTGTAAAAGGAAAGGCTTTACCATGTGTTTGTAAAAATCAGCGTTCACAGAAACAGAACACCTCTGGTAAACGCAAGAAAAGCCAATCTCAGAAATCTGATTTTCCTAGTAAATCTAAATCTGCAAATCAGATTCGTACTACTAACCTTCTTTTTGACAGAAAGTTAGATGGTTCAGGTTCACCTCAGAGAAGAGGGAGCTACAAGGAAGAAAATCTTTTCTGGAAGAAGAAACCAGTTAAAGATGAAAGCTCATGTGTACATACACATAATGAAACGAAGAACAATGCGCTGAAAAGTAAACCTGCTCATGTTTACACGAGGGATCAAATGATCAGGTTATCAGGTAAGGAAAATTTTTGTTCTTACTGTCGTACACATGATCCTGTTCACAGAACCAAAGATCATTACTGGTATGGTTCTTATTCCATAACCCCCATACGAACTGCAACTAACACATATGGACCCAAATACCAGTGGGTACCAAAGAAAACTAAACCTGTGTTGCAGGCACCTACTGTCAAGGGGGAGTAGGAGATCCAGTGGCTTCTGATTACAACAGATCAGAACCCGTACCTCAGTCGGAGAAGAATGGTTCTTGAGTAAATCTGATCAAGACCCGGACATCAATGTCAACAATGGCTTTTGAACACAGCAGTTCAAGACCCGTACTTCAAAGAAGAATGACTTCTAAACACAACAGTTTAGGACTCACACTTCAATGATCAAAAGACCTTACTCCAATGCTGATATGATAGATTGTACTCCGATACTCCAACGAGAAATTCAACCTTCAAGGGGGAGTACATGTTTATTTCTGAAATTATATATGTTAGATGCATAATTTCAGGGGGAGTAAGAGAAGTTCTTTGTTTTACTACTTTTTGTCTTTTCAATATTAGTGAATAAAGTTTCTTTGACTTGACTTAAGACTTTTGCAGAATTTTTGAGAAAAGCTTACATGATCATATGTTTATGACTTTAAGCTAAGCTTCATGAGATGTAAGATCGTACTTAAAGGTATATTCCTTTATCTTAATCTCCTATGTGATT
The DNA here is from genome assembly GCA_954870635.1 of Arctium minus. Classification (NCBI taxonomy): domain Eukaryota; kingdom Viridiplantae; phylum Streptophyta; class Magnoliopsida; order Asterales; family Asteraceae; genus Arctium; species Arctium minus. The sequence goes on from OX941093.1 coordinate 50,365,951, forward strand.
GAAAGAAGGACAACTTTCAATCATTGAAAACATATTCTTAAACGTTCAAACCACTTCCCGATTTTTCATAAGATTTTATATTTTGGGAGTGTACTTTAAATGTTTTACATGAGCTTACATGAATATAAATCATTTTGAGCAACATATTCTTTATAGGATATACGGAATCAGTGTGCTAGGAATTAACACAACTTCTATGGAATCACGTTAACCAGTGATTTCTACCCATGAAGTTAATCCTTAGTAATTGAGTGTGAGAAGTAAAAAGAAATGAGTGTGAATTGGTTAGAGTGAGCTAAATGTTTAAAAGAAAGAGGGTGTGAGAACAGAGTTAAAAGAATATCACGACTCTGCACCAACTACTTTCTAAGCCGGGCAGCCACATTTCTAGTGTTTCACAACTCTTTTGTGATCATTATTGAAACAGGCAACTAGCCCATGCCAACTCTTGAAATTACCCCACCAGCTACTCATTTACTTTTTAACAGGAAAATGTTTCATTTTCAAAGGGGAAGCAGCACATATGCTATCTGATTTTCATTTGGAAAATTTGGATATTGAAAAAAAGGAAGTCTGCCCCACCTTCGCACTTCACTCATGCACATTGAGTCTGTGTTTAAGTGTTTAACTTACTGTTGTCTCAGTGGTTTACACAATTTCGAGCCTATAAGCAATCATCAAGTGCTTAATTCTTTCTATCACAAGCACGAACACACAAGGAATTTGTTTCTTTGTCATAAAGTTTATAGAAATAACCTTTGTGGTGTTTCGATGATTAAATGGAAGCCCTGGGGGAGTCGACATCAAACAACTTCTTTCCATTGTGTATTCGTTACACATAGTGACTTAGTGTTACTAACAAGCGTTTCTAACTGATTTGTTTATTGCTACAGGTGTTACATGACTATTTTTGTCTAGATTTGCAAAGATCTGGATAAATATCTATTGCATTGACGAATCAGAGGCTTCTTATGACCAATATTTCTTGTCATCAAGTTTTGATGAAATCGTTACACTTCTCATCAAAAAGGGGGAGAAGATCTACCCAAGAAATGGAGAAGAGCTAACCAAGAAATCATATGTTTCAAGAATCACGTCCAAGATTGAATTCTTCAAAGAGTAAGTATTCTGAAGATATGCTGAAGAATTTCGAGCTGAAACTAGAGATAATTTCTTCCCATGCACTGAAAGAGAGAAAAACTACATCTACATCTTTTGGGGAGTTTACTATATCTTGAAGACTAAGAGAGAGATTGCATCTTCTGTGCTGAAATAGAAGATCATATTGCTAAATCATTTTCGTAATGATCTTGATCCAAAGGAGGAGATTGTTAGGACACAGTCTCATTGGATTCAAGATCATCCAATACGAAGATCGCAATCTGAAGTTAATGCTGAAAGTTACTCTCAACCAAAGTCTAAGGGTCAATTTGTAATAAGCGTCAAAGTTATAATATCTAGATATTATTTAGATATTATGTTTTAGTTTAATATTAGTTTATGTTTAATAATATCTAATATAGATATTATCTCTCTCTCTCTCTCTCTCTCTCAATATACACATATCAGATCACATAGAATACACACACAACTCACATATCCAAGGTGTAAAAGAGAGAGAGAGAGAGCTTAAACACTGTGAAGAACATTCAACCTTGTAATCCACGATTTGTAATCGAAACAGGTTGGTAATCATATATCTTTGTTGTTTGATTTATCTGGTAAACGATCGTGTTCAATCACACGGACTACATAGATAATGTAATAGGGTATAGTATTCGAACAAATAGAAATCTAAATAAAAACTTAGATGTGAATACATCAAACATGTTAAACTCATCAACTTGGAGCAACTACATCAAACATGCTAAACATTTCATATGTACGATCATAGCTCAAGCATTTGCTAAAACCAAAATAATCAATAGAATTTGCAAGTTCAAAGCATCTCCAAGACTCCAACAGGTTCTCTAAAAATTATTTAAAATGGAATGGACTAAATTAGATGCCTAATAAAGAAACTAATATGTTCAGAACTAATATAAAAGATAAAAAGAAGTAATATTAAGAAACCCAATAAAGAAACTAATAAGGAACCCATAAGCATATACTAACCTCATGGACATATTTATTTCCATCCATATTAAGTTTATCATGGCACATGGCATCATATGTCCATTCATGAATGATAGAAGCAACCTCAACCTCATCCATTGGGCAATGTTCTAATCTGATGGATATCTATATCTATATCTATATCTATATCTATATCTATATCTATATCTATAACTATATCTATATCTATATCTATATCTATATCTATATCTATATCTATATCTATAAGCATTCTAACCAAAACTCTTAAGTGCAACCCTTAAAGCATGAAGTACAACCTTTTAATGCATAAAAGTTGAAAATCTCTTAATTACTAAGTATGATGCATTAGGTACAACTCATTCATGCAAGATTTTTAAAATCAGTCTCCACCAATGAAAAAGGTTTGCCACCAATGTTTCTTTCTTAAAAAAAAGTATTTGCTTCCTTTTTTAGCTTAAAAAAAAGTCTCTCTAGCCAGCAAGAGCAATTGTCGCCTCTTTTCTTATCTTCTTGTTTGAATTTGAAATTCAAATAGAAGGAACCAGCTGTCTTTTATGTTTCCAAGGTGACTTTTCAGTCTTTATGGATTTCCAAGGTTCAATTCCTGGCTCAAGAATCATCTCTGGCGCTCTCAAGCTCTCAAAATGATGGTAGAGCAGCAGCCATAGACCCAATTTGGTTTCAAATTTAAGGTAATGGAAAAACATCGATTTCGAATTGCAACTCTCGATTTGAACAGGTACGTCCTTTGTTTGTCAACAGGTACGTCCTTTGTTTATCAACTTTCGGAGTTGTATGTATGTTCTATATTCTTAACCCTAGGTGGTATTTTAATCATCTTCAAAGATTGACGTTCGAGGCCTGCAACATGAAGCCTACAACACACATTGCTACAAAGACTGTGTGACGAGGAGGAAACTCAATTTGTGAATTAAATTTGTCTCCACGTTAGGTCTATTCATGCTTATCAAACTCGATTTATGTCGGAGGTAAGCTACACAAATCAACCATGGTTCTCAGTCTCGATGTTAAGATCATGGACTTGAGTGCATCTCATCTTCTAAGTTTCTTTTTCTCTCTTTTTTGGGATTTTTAGATTTTTTTTTCTTGCCATATTTCTTGATAATGTCATTATTTGGTTTGTAATCTTGTTCTATTTTCCTTCTTCATTGCATTTGTCTTGATGGGGTTTTTCTTGAAATGAACAGTTATAATGTGTTTTCCAATTTTAATTTTGGTGCTTTTTTCTTTCAAAGATCAACATCAGGTGATGATAACAACAATACTCAAGAAATTGATGACAACACTGAAGCTACCATAGGGAGTTTGTTTTTATTATTTTTTCTATTTTTGTAGGTTTGCTCTTGCTGGTTCGGTTGTTTTAGCTCTTTATGATTCAAGTGATGTATTTCTTGAAGTAGGCAAGATGTCTAAATCCAATGGCGCAAAAGCACTTGTAAGTGTTTCTTTTATTCTGTTTGTATTGTCGTGGGTGGTGCTTCGCCTTATTTATTAACCATTTTGGATCATGTGGAGTATAAGGTTAGAAGATGATCAACATCTTTTTCGAAGTTTGTGAGAGTGCATTTAGAAATGTCAAGATGATTGTTGAATGCCTTGCTGATGAGCTCATCAATGTTGCCAAGGGCTTGTCAAACAGGTAATGTCAATTACATGCCTATACAAACACATCGAGTTTCTTTCATTTGGTTTCTTCAGAACTCTATTTTAGTTCCATTTTCATTTCATCCCCACAACCCGATATTTATTCTTATCATCAATCTTCGTCTTTTGTCTGTTTTTTTGTTTTTCGATTCTCTCTTTTGAAACATTTTAATTGAGCATGTCTATCAGAAAAAAGGGAGATTGACAGGGATCAACGACGGTGAAAGAGATATGATGACGACGCGACGACAAGGGGGAGCGATGACGTTGGATACGAGGGTATTTATGAGTTATTACATAGGATTTGGAAAACGGTAAATCTGGCTTGGATTTTTTCTACTTTCAAACTTCTAGCCGGTTACTGTTAGTTTTTTTTTTGTTGTTAAAAGAATGTATGTAACCGGTTTCTAAAAGGTCCATTGTTTATTTACTAAACAAATATTTCGGGACTAAGTAATTTAAAATGAGAAAGTTTGCTGATTTATTCATTAAAAAAAATAGTTTAACGACTTAATCGAACAAACAAGGTAAGTTAATTGGGTATTTTTGAACTTTTCCTTAATATCTCCTACAACAAAACCACGAAAGCTTTAAAATCCTTTGCATGCCGCTGCATTGCAGCGGGTACACAACTAGTATATATATATATACATACATATAGGGGGCCATTCAAGGGAGAACTAGGTTGTTTGTGATAACTGTGAGATCCAATGTGAGCCACATATTAAATGATAAATTAAGAAATTATTAATTTTGGTAATTTTGTTTGAAATTTTAATTAAATGATATTTTAGGTATTTTAAAATTCTTATCTTTCTCTCTCTCTCTCTTTCTCATCTCTCCGGCCTCCAGCCTCCGATGAACCTTATTTTGGCGGATACATAATGTGATAACCAAAAAAGTGACATTGTTAACCAAGATACACAATGTGATACCAAAAAATACTTTGTGGTACATTGTGGTACCCATTATGATACACATTGTGATACCTATTATGATACCCATTGTGAGGTGTGATACTCTGTTATTTTCACTACTTTTTTCACATCCGTTGTATCATGTGATACCCACTGTAATACCACTATGATACCCATTGTGATACACATTGTGATACATCTCTGTCGTTACATCTCCGACGTGATATGTGTTACATGTCCGACAAGATCTAGGTTACATCTACTGTGATACCATTGTGGGGGAGAGACTGTTTCCCCATTAATGGTGGGAGACGTAAGTTATAAAATACTAAATTAGGGTAAAGTATATTAGGTAACCCGTAGGATTTGAATGAGTCAAATAAGGATTTGATATGTTATAAAATATCTAAATTGTCAATTTACCAAAATATCCTTTTACTTTATTTAAAAACAATATTAATTATATTAAATGAGTGACTCACATTGGATCTCACGGTTACCACAAAATATCTAGTTCTCATTTGATTAGGCCCCCATATATATGAATATACAAATGATATGAATACGATTTATAGATAATTGTAGTTACCAACTAACATTTATTTATATGAACAAATTACATATTACTGAACCCAAATTACTCACACTACCGTGCAATGCGCGGTTTCCATACTAGTTATTTATTAATATAATTGGCTAACTTATTACATTGAATAAACTATACCTTTTAGTATTTGATATTTTCTTCCACTAACCACTGTTAGTAACAGATGGAAAAGAAGGAATAAATTCTAAACACTGAATGCTTTTTATTATGATAATCGGTTAGAACATCAATCATTAACTGAACATATACATGACTATATATACATATACAACCCAACCGTTGTGACCCTTCTAAACAATACAACGGTTCAAGACAAACCAAATAACTGTTAACCTTAATTGTGAATAACTAACTGGACTGATGTCTAGCTTACTTTCAACATTCCCCTTTAAGCTAGACATGTGCCATTCCCAAACCATCCTTCATTCGATTGAAACTTCCAACTTGAAGAGCCTTTGTAAAGGAATCTGCAATCTGATCTTTAGTGCCACATGTAACACCCTAAAAATAAGGATAACAAAAATCCGAAAAACGGACATGCGGTATTTGAAATTTGCCAAAGCAAGAGCCTCCCAAAATGGGGAAAATACACAAACCTGTTTAAATACAGTCGTAATTTAAACGGACAATAATCAACCAACAATAATTCTAATTTCAATAACTAGAAATTAGATTACAAACGGGGTATCAATTATAAACCCAAATAGTCTTCTACGAATAGTAAGTCCAAGGCAAGTTCCCAAATCTCTCACCCAAGCAACTATGCCCGCTTAGAACCGACGCCGCTAGAACCTGAGATACACATCGACACCAAACAAGTGTTAGGCCAAAAAGCCTAGTGAGTTAAACAATAATAAGCATGCAGAACATATATGACTCTTATCTGTAGTTAACCAATTTTCCGTATGTATGGAGTCAACGGGGAATACCCATAACACCAATCAATTTCACCCCAGAGTAGATGTACCTTGATGCCATTCACACAAGGAACACCCAAAGGCCCGGCACACCCGAAGATTTCACCTCCCCTGAGTTGCGGAGGTCTAAGCACATACCATCACGGTGGTGCCTCCGACTACATCCTCCTTGTGTCATTGACTTGGTTCGTCCAACATAATGCCTATAGGAGGTCCTTAGGTATATTTCAACCAAATGTACTTCAATACCAACCATGGGTATGACATATCCCTTCTAATAGCATGAGGCCAATATAATGCATATAGGAGGTCCTTAGGTATATTTCAACCAAATGTACTTCAATACCAACTGTGGGTATGATATCTCCCTCCTAATAGCATGAGTCCAACATATAGCACCTAGGAGGTCCTTAGGTATATTTCAACCAAATGTATATCTCCCTCCAAATAGCTCGAGTCCAATATAGGACCCAAATATCCACATAAACATGTTGTAGATACAATATCACCTTTAGAGTATTCCAAATGGAAATACTCAACATATACCAAACATGTATTCAATAAACATGTCAAAATACCCATAATGATTACACATCATAGAATCCTCAAGTAATTCCACATAATAGGATAATTCATGGATGATACTTCTATATCATATTCCTCACATAATCTCATGTAATTGTCATCAAATACTTGAACACGTAAAAATGACCATTGGAGCAAATATGTGATAATAACAACAATTAAGCAAATATGATGTGTATTCAGTTTTAGCAAAAGTTTAGTAAACTCACAATCTAGGTTTTGAACCAAAAACCCAGAAAATAGAGAACCCTAGATTCAAGAAGATGAAACTTGGAGAAGATGAAAATCTCGAAGGATGCTTCAATGAAATCACTTGGATGAACCTTCAATGATGATTTAATGCTCTTATCACCCAAAATCTGGAAATTATAAGGTAGGAGACGAAAACCCCAAAATCAAGCTTTTGGATACTTGAGGAAGATGAAGATGGAGATGGAGATGGTCGTGAAGCTTTCAAACCGAAGCCTTGGATGATGATCTTCACTCTAGCAATAGATGGTGATGATTTGGTGGTCGAAAGAATCTGAGAAGATTAGGTGAAGAGGAAGGGTTGGGAGAGAATTCTTGAGATGAAGAAGATGAGAAATCAGAAATATTTGGGGAAAATATGTATTTAGGCCGAGCTGGGCTTCTGCCCTTCACGTACGGCCCGTGCGTTTTCTGTGAAGGATGGCGCACGGGTCGTACGCCTCACACAGAATCACATCAAGCTTCTTCTCATTTGGTCAAATCCCGTTTTGGTCATAACTTATTCGTTATAGCTCCGTTTTCGCTACGGAAAGGACCGTTGGACTCGTAATTGAATCATTCATCCATATAGGCTATAAAGTCAAGGATTCAAATCCAAAATCAAATATCTTATTTTTCATTATTGCATCGGTTTTGGTAAAAACTTGAAATGATAACTTTGGAAAACTCGGGGGCTCCCCACCTAATAAGGATTTCGTCCACGAAATCTTACCCTCAATTGAACAGTTCCGGGTAACGCTTTTTCATATCGTCTTCCGATTCCCAAGTAATGTTAGCACCCCGATGATTCTTCCATTGGACTTTAACCATGATCACGTCGTTATGCCTCAGCTTCTTCACTTTCGATTCGAAAATTGCTTCCGGTTCTTCTACACAACGATTCCCATTGTCCACACGAATTTACGACAAAGGAATCATGCTTTCCTCTTCGGCTAGACACTTTCTAAGGTAGCATACGTGAAACGTGGGATGTATTCCCTCTATTTCCGGTGGTAGATCCAACCGATAGGCTTGTAAACCAATTTTCTCCAAAATAGTGAAAGGTCCAAGGAAACGAGGACTAAGCTTCCCCGGCTTCCCAAACCGGATTATTCCATTCCATGGAGATACTTTCAACATGACACGGTCTCCCACTTGAAACTCGACCGATCTTCTCTTCTTGTCTGCATAACTCTTTTGTCGATCTTTGTGCCGCTTTTAGTCTTTCCCGAATTTCTTTCACCTTGTCGGCCGTCTCTTGAACAATTTCCGGTCCAGCGAATTGCTTCTCGCCCGCTTCTAGCCAACAAATCGGGGTTCTTCACTTTCGTCCATATAAGGCCTCGAACGATGCCATTCCGATACTAGAATGGTAACTGTTGTTGTACGCGAACTCTACCAAAGATAGGTGTGAGTCCAAACTTCCCCCGAAGTCTATTACACACGACCTCAACATATCTTATAGTGTCTGAATTGTCCTTTCGCTTTGACCATCCGTTTGAGGATGATACGTCGTGCTCAAATTCAATCTAGTGCCCAATTTTTCTGAAAGCTCGCCCAGAAATTTGATGTGAAGCGACTATCCCGATCCGATACGACGGATTGCGGAACTCCGTGCCTCGACACCACCTCATCAATATAGAGTTTGGCCAACTTATCCATTGGCAAAGATTCCCGCATCACATTAAAATGCGCGCTCTTGGTTAGTTGGTCAACAATTACCCAAATGGTATCGTGACCGCGCAAAGTCTTCAGTAGTTTCGTCACGAAATCCATAGTGACGTTGTCCCACTTCCACTCGGGAATAGACAACGGTTGCAAACTTCCATACGGTCTTTGATGCTCCGCTTTGACTTGAAGGCATGTGACACACCTTTCCACGTAATTGGCAACATCCAATTTCATCATCGGCCACCAATAATTCAATTTCTAGTCTCGGTACATCTTGGTGCTACCGGGATGTATAGAATATTTTGACTTGTGTGCTTCTTCGAGAAGTAATTCTCGGTTTCCTCCCAGTTTGGGTACCCAAATTCGCCCTTGGAAGAGCTTAAGTCCACGACTGTCTTCCGTCAAAAGTTCGCTTTGCTTCACCATGATCTCAGACTTGAGATGTTCTTCCTTGAATGCTTCCACTTGACACGACTTAATGCTCTCCAACAAACTTGATACTACATCGATCCTTGTAAGGGACATTTTGACACCACCATCATAACTCCTTCGGCTCAATGCATCTTCTACCACATTGGCCTTACCGGGATGATAAAGTAGGTCGCAATCGTAATCCTTCAAGAGTTCAAGCCATCTCCTTTGCCGCATATTGGGTTCTTTTTGATCGAAGATGCATTTGAGACTCTTGTGATCTGTGAAAAGAGTACACTTTGTCCCATACATGTAGTGTCGCCACAACTTCAACACGAACACTATAGCCGCCAGTTCCAAATCATGAGTAGGATAATTCTTCTCATGCTCCTTTAATTGACGCGACGTGCAGGCTATTACTTTCCCCCTTTGCATTAGGACACATCTAAGCCCCATCTTGGAAGCGTCACTATACACCACAAAGTCTTCCGATCCTTCAAGTAAGGATAAGATCGAAGCTTCGCACAACTTCCTTTTGAGCGATTGAAAAGCTTGCTCTTGAACATCAGTCCAAAGAAACTTGACGTTCTTCCTCGTAAGTGAAGTGAGCGGTGTAGCTATCTTGGAAAAGTCTTGAATGAAACGCCGGTAGTAACCCGCCAAGCCCAAGAAACTTCGAATTTCTGTCGGACTTGTTGGAGGCTCCCAACTCATCATTGCCTCGATCTTGGCTGGGTCTACCTTTACTCCGTCCTTTGATATCCCATGCCCCAAGAATTGCACCTCTTGAAGCCATAATTCGCACCTTGAGAATTTCGCAAACAATTTCTCCCTTCTTAGAATCTCCAATACTTCCCGTAAGTGTTTCCCATGCTCGGACTCATCCTTTGAATATATTAAAATATCGTCGATGAAGACAATCACGGATTTGTCCAAGAATGGTCGACACACACAGTTCATGAAATCCATGAACACGGCCGGAGCGTTGGTTAAGCCGAAAGGCATCACCAAAAACTCATAGTGACCGTATCGTGTTCGGAAAGTTGTCTTTGGAATGTCATTCTTTTTCACTCTCACTTGATGATTTCCGGATCGGAGATCGATCTTTGAGAAGCATCCCGCACCTTGAAGTTGATCAAAGAGATCGTCGATGCGAGGTAGAGGATACTTATTCTTTACCGTGACTTTGTTCAATTCTCGGTAATCGATGCACATTCGCATAGATCCGTCCTTCTTCTTCACGAACAAGACCGGTGCTCCCCAAGGTGAAGAGCTCGGTCGAATGAAACCCTTCTCCAACAATTCTTGAAGCTGCATCATCATCTCCTTCATTTCAGTCGGTGCCAAACGATATGGAGCTCGGGCTATCGGAGCTGCTCCCGGAGTGAGGTCGATATGAAACTCCACTTGTCGTTCCGGCGGTAACCCGGGTAAGGCTTCCGGAAATACGTCCGGAAAATCTTGCACTACTTCCACATCTTCTACCGACTTCTTCTCTTTCTTCGCGTCCACCACATAGGCCAACTACGAGGGATAACCTTTCGCTAGAAACTTGCATTCCTTAAGGGATGGAATAATAGGATTACTTCTTTTTCCTTTCTCCCCGTAAATGGTTACTACACCATTTTCCGGCAACGGCACTCTAATCATCTTCATGGAGCAAAAGATGTCTGCCTTATGTTTCACCAACCAATCCATACCAATAACCACATCAAATCCTCCTATAGCCATAGGTAGCAAATCTATCTCAAAAGAATTCCCATCAATCACTATAGTGCAGTCACAAAAATGATCACGAATAATTACTTGATCACCATTGGCTACTTCTACAATTAGAGCATCGGAAATAACACTAATAGGAGTGATAAATTGTTTACAGAAAACTTCCGATACGAAGGAACACGTAGCACCCGAATCAAATAGAACACGAGCAGGCAAGGAGTTTACTAGAAACGTACCCGAAACAACATCAACGGTCTCCTTTGCCTCCTCGGTAGTCATCTGGAAAGCTCGACTCGATGCCCTTGGTGGTTCTCGACTCTAGCCGTCGAACCAGCAGAATTTCCACCAATCCCTCCTACTAACTTTGGGCAATTTCTCTTTATATGCCCCGATTCCCCGCACCCATAACATACCGATCCTTGGATGGAACATTCATGAGTCGTGTGGTTCTTTTTACCACACTTGGCACACCCTGTTGGACCGGAGTGAGTTCTTGTAATGCATGGCCCCGAGTGCTTTGAATTGCACTTGTTACACCATCGATCCTCACGTCGTTGCTCACCCGCTTTCCCACTTGCAATATTTGGGAGAGAATTCTTGAGATGAAGAAGATGAGAAATGAGAAATATTTGGGGAAAATATGTATTTAGGCCGAGCTGGCCTTCTTCCCTTCACGCACGGCCCGTGCGTTTTCTGTGAAGGATGGTACACGGGTCGTATGCTTCACACAGAATCACATCAAGCTTCTTCTCATTTGGTCAAATCCCGTTTTGGTCATAAATTCTTCGTTATAGCTCCGTTTTCGCTACGGAAAGGACCGTTGAACTCGTAATTGAATCATTCATCCATCTAGGCTATAAAGTCAAGGATTCAAATCCAAAATCAAATATCTTATTTTTCATTATTGCATCGGTTTCGGTAAAAACTTGAAATGATAACTTTGGAAAACTCGGGGGCTCCCCACCTAATAAGGATTTCGTCCCCGAAATCTTACCCTCAATTGAACAGTTGCGGGTAACGCTTTTTCATATCGTCTTCCGATTTCCAAGTAATGTTAGCACCCCTATGATTCTTCCATTGGACTTTAACCATGATCACGTCGTTATGCCTCAGCTTCTTCACTTTCGATTCTAAAATTGCTTTCGGTTCTTCTACACAACGATTTCCATTGTCCACACGAATTTCTGACAAAGGAATCACGCTTTCCTCTTCGGCTAGACACTTTCTAAGGTAGCATACGTGAAACGTGGGATGTATTCCCTCCATTTCTGGTGGTAGATCCAACCGATAGGCTTGTAAACCAATTTTCTCCAAAATAGTGAAAGGTCCAAGGAAACGAGGACTAAGCTTCCCCCGCTTCCCAAACCGGATTATTCCCTTCCATGGAGATACTTTCAACATGTCACGGTCGCCCACTTGAAACTCGACCGGTCTTCTCTTCTTGTCCGCATAACTCTTTTGTCGATCTTTGTGCCGCTTTTAATCTTTCCCGAATTTATTTCACCTTGTAGGCCGTCTCTTGAACAATTTCCGGTCCGGCGAATTGCTTCTCGCCCACTTCTAGCCAACAAATCGGGATTCTGCACTTTCGTCCATATAAGGCCTCGAACGGTGCCATTCCGATACTAGAATGGTAACTGTTGTTGTACGCGAACTCTACCAAAGGTAGGTGTGAGTCCCAACTTCCCCCGAAGTCTATTACACACGACCTCAACATATCTTCTAGCGTCTGAATAGTCCTTTCGCTTTGACCATCCGTTTGAGGATGATACGCCGTGGTCAAATTCAATCTAGTGCCCAATTTTTCTGAAAGCTCGCCCAGAAATTCGATGTGAAACGACTATCCCGATCCGATACGACGGATTGCGGAACTCTGTGCCTCGACCCCACCTCATCAATATAGAGTTTGGCCAACTTCTCCATTGGCAAAGATTCCCGCATCGCAAGAAAATGCGCGCTCTTGGTTAGTTGGTCAACAATTACCCAAATGGTATCGTGACCGCGCAAAGTCTTCGGTAGTTTCGTCACGAAATCCATAGTGACGTTGTCCCACTTCCACTCGGGAATAGACAACGGTTGCAAACTTCCATACGGTCTTTGATGCTCCGCTTTGACTTGAAGGCACGTGACACACCTTTCCACGTAATTGGCAACATCCAATTTCATCACCGGCCGCCAATAATTCAATTTCAAGTCTCGGTACATCTTGGTGCTACCGGGATGTATAGAATATTTTGACTTGTGCGCTTCTTCGAGAAGTAATTCTCGGTTTCCTCCCAGTTTCGGTACCCAAATTCGCCCTTGGAAGAGCTTAAGTCCACGACTGTCTTCCGTAAAAAGTTTGCTTTGCTTCACCATGATCTCAGACTTGAGATGTTCTTCCTTGAGTGCTTCCACTGACACGACTTGATGCTCTCCAACAAACTTGATACTACATCGATCCTTGTAAGGGACATTGTGACACCACCATCATAACTCCTTCGGCTCAATGCATCTGCTACCACATTGGCCTTACCGGGATGATAAAGTAGGTCGCAATCGTAATCCTTCAAGAGTTCAAGACATCTCCTTTGCCGCATGTTGATTCTTTTTGATCGAAGATGTATTTGAGACTCTTGTGATCTGTGAAAAGAGTACACTTTGTCCCATGAAGTAGTGTCGCCACAACTTCAACACGAACACTACAGCCGCCAGTTCCAAATCATGAGTAGGATAATTCTTCTCATGCTCCTTTAATTGACGCGACACGTAGGCTATTACTTTCCCCCTTTGCATTAGGACACATCCAAGCCCCATCTTGGAAGCGTCACTATACACCACAAAGTCTTCCGATCCTTCGGGTAAGGATAAGATCGGAGCTTCGCATAACTTGCTTTCGAGCGATTGAAAAGCTTGCTCTTGAACATCAGTCCAAAGAATTGCATGCCCCAAGAATTGCACCTCTTGAAGCCAGAATTCGCACTTTGAGAATTTCGCAAACAATTTCTCCCTTCTTAGAATCTCCAATACTTCCCGTAAGTGTTTCCCATGCTCGGACTCATCCTTTGAATATATTAAAATATCGTCGATGAAGACAATCACGGATTTATCCAAGAATGGTCGACACACACGGTTCATCAAATCCATGAACACGGCCGAAGCATTGGTTAAGCCGAAAGGCATCACCAAAAACTCATAGTGACCGTATCGTGTTCGGAAAGCCGTCTTTGGAATGTCATTCTTTTTCACTCTCACTTGATGATATCCGGATCGGAGATCGATCTTTGAGAAGCATCCCGCACCTTGAAGTTGATCAAAGAGATCGTCGATGTGAGGTAGAGGATACTTATTCTTTACCGTGACTTTGTTCAATTCTCGGTAATCGATGCACATTCGCATAGATCCGTCCTTCTTCTTCACGAACAAGACCGGTGCTCCCCAAGGTGAAGAGCTCGGTCGAATGAAACCCTTCTCCAACAATTCTTGAAGCTGCATCATCATCTCCTTCATTTCAGTCGGTGCCAAACGATATGAAGCTCGGGCTATCGGAGCTGCTCCCGGAGTGAGGTCGATATGAAACTGCATTTGTTGTTCGGGTGGTAACCCGGGTAAGTCTTCCGGAAATACGTCCGGAAAATCTTGCACTACTTCCACATCTTCTACCGACTTCTTCTCTTTCTTCGCGTCCACCACATAGGCCAAGTACGAGGGATAACCTTTCGCTAGAAACTTGCGTGCCTTAAGGGATGAAATAATAGGATTACTTCTTTTTTCTTTCTCCCCGTAAATGGTTACTACACCATTTTCCGGCAACGACACTCTAATCATCTTCTTGGAGGAAAAGATGTCTGTCTTATGTTTCACCAACCAATCCATACCTATAACCACATCAAATCCTCCTATAGCCATAGGTAGCAAATCTATCCCAAAAGAATTCCCATCAATCACTATATTGCAGTCACAAAAATGATCACGAATAATTACTTGATCACCATTGGCTACTTCTACAATTAGAGCATCGGAAAGAACACTAATAGGAGTGACAAATTGTTTACAGAAAACTTCCGATACGAAGGAACACGTAGCACCCGAATCAAACAGAACACGAGCAGGCAAGGAGTTTACTAGAAACGTACCCGAAACAACATCAGCGGTCTCCTTTGCCTCCTCGGTAGTCATCTGGAAAGCTCGACTCGGTGCCCTTGGTGGTTGCTCGACTCTAGCCGTCGAACCAGCAGAATTTCCACCATTCCCTCCTACTAGCTTTGGGCAATTTCTCTTTATATGCCTCGGTTCCCCACACCCATAACATACCGATCCTTGGATGGAACATTCATTAGTCGTGTGGTTCTTTTTACCACACTTGGCACACCCTGTTGGACCGGAGTGAGTTCTTGTAGTGCATGGCCCCGAGTGCTTTGACTTGCACTTGTTACACCACCGATCCTCACGACGTTGCCCACCCGCTTTCCCACTTGCAAAGGGTCTTGATTGACGAACGGGCCCAGATGGCCCTTCCCACTTCCGTTTCTCACCAACTTGTCTTCTTTCCTCCTTCTCAGCATTGATGTCATCCTCGATGAGCAAGGACTCTTCAATGACTTCTTGTAAGGTCGAGCATTTAGCATTCCTTACATCCGTTTGCATTCCAGCCGGTAAACCTTGTTGATACGCTTTCATCTTTGACTTTTCATCGGGAACTAGATGTCCCACCAAGTTTATTTTCTCCAAAAAGAGTTTGGAGTATTCGGCGATAGACAAGTTCCCCTTCTTCAAATTTCGGAACTCCCGTTCCAATTTGTCCAACGAACGCTCACTACAGTACCTGTCCATAATCTTTTCTTTGAACACCGACCAAGTTAACTTAGCCAGAACTTCAGGAGTGAGGACGGATCGAGTAAGATTCCACCAAATCAGAGCCTCTCCCCGAAGTAGTTGAGAAGCAAACTTGACCCGTTGAGAGGGATCACAATCACTTGACTCAAAGGCCATCTCTAACTCTTTGAGCCAATACATACAAGCAACTGGGTTGTCTGAACCCGCGAACTCTTTAGGGTGGCACCCCATAAACGCCTTGTAGATGCATCCCTTAGTCTTCGTCTTATTCCCATTATCAGAGGGGTCTCCAATAGATATCACACGTGGCCCACCCGACCCTGCAACAATGTTTTCTTCCATTGTCTCAGGTTGTCGGTTGCACGCGCCTCGATCCTCTAAGAGTTTAATGAAGAACTCTTGTTGTTGGGCCATAGCCAAAATCATGGCTAGTTATTGTTGAGCAATTCCCGAATTCATGGCCAACATCATACTATCCCGAAGTCGGCTCTCCATGGTTACCTCCTCCATAATGGCATTATCCGCATTGAGATTCCAACGTGGAATATGCTCAGGTCCTCCTGCCAAGATTCTGGGTATGGGAATCTCATCAGAGGTTGCCCCCACAGGAGGTCGTATGGCTGCAAATTCCACTTCTGGTTGACCCTCTGGCGTATCCGGTAATCTACTTCGAGTGTTAACCATATCGATCTGTCATCAATGTACGAGAAAAAGATTGAGAACAGACTAAACGAGTTGAACTCATTGTACGTACTAATACCTTCATCAATCATCATAATAATAGTAAACCAATTATGCTCACGTAACAATGCATTCATAATAGCAGTAGCTAACTGAAATTATGAACGAAACACACACGAGGATTCTTGTCACCATCATCACAACTTTCAATTTAAGTAATTCCGTAATTCTTAACGCTCTCCCGCCCCTAGGATTTCTACCCCAAGTGGACAGTGAAACTATGAAGTCAAAGCTTAAGTCTAGATATGCTACAACAATACCTAGTTCACTTAAACTAAAGCTCTGATACCAACTTGTAACACCCTAAAAATAAGGATAACTAAAATGTCAGGATCTAATTCTTAACAAGAATGATGAACTCAGAAACAATATTAAAGGAGTTGCGGAATAACACTTTAATATTCAACTATCAATGAAACAGTGAATCAGAAATCACAACTTGTAAACTTTATTGAATGATTAAAGTTACACGATTTCAAACAAAACCTCAATCTTGATGAACATGCTCACCAAGACGAATTCTACTTCTCTAGAACTAGGATTATAAACCTTGAGGTTAATTCTCTCTAAAACGTATTAATCAAAAGTTAATTCTATCAAAGACATCTATACTATTTATACAAGACGTATTACAAGATAATTATCAAAATACAATTGATCTTCAATCCATAATTATCTTCTTTATCTTAGCAAGTCTTCTATACAACTGTCTTCCTTCCATACCGAGTCTTCATCTCATAAGCAGCACTAACCTTCTTCAGAAGTATTAACCATGTTCAGCAGCATTAAACACGTCAGCAACATTAATCATGTTGGCAGTAGTAATCCCTTAGCAGTACTAACTACTAACAGTACTAACTCTCTAAGCAGTACTAACTATTGAAGTAGCAATACTAACTTTTCAAGCAGTATTAAATCTACTAGCAGTATTAATCATGATATACTAGCAGCATTAACCATTCTTGAACAAAACTTAAATTCCCAACAATCTCCCCCTAAGTTGACTTTTAGGAAGAGAAGTCAAGTTCTTCAGATATTATCTTCAAGATGCTTTCAACACTTCAGCTTAGTTGCCCAAATTTGGATCCAGTCCCAGACTTTGATTTATTGTTCTTCTAATCACAATTCTGGCCATTTCAGATCCTTTTGCACACACTAGCTTGGCTTTCAGCATTCCTACCAGCTTCTCCTTGCTATGATCATACACTTTGTCCACCAGAAAATACTCATGATAGCAATTATATATGGTGATCATATAGACACCATAGTTTTCAAAGAGTATCCACTTATCAATCCTTTTGAACCCATACTCATGATGCAAATCCTTGATCCTGTACAACACTTTTTCTGGTTCAAACATCATACACAAGTATTCCATTACAATCTTGAGTATACTTTCTTCAGTTCTT
This sequence comes from Arctium minus, assembly GCA_954870635.1. Classification (NCBI taxonomy): domain Eukaryota; kingdom Viridiplantae; phylum Streptophyta; class Magnoliopsida; order Asterales; family Asteraceae; genus Arctium; species Arctium minus. The sequence continues at coordinate 50,383,736 of OX941093.1, forward strand.
TTCATCACAGGCTCATATAGCTTTATTCCCACCTTATGCATTTCTTCTAAGTCAGCCCTGGAACAACTTCTGATCACTTCCCCCAAGTTGCATATACTTCAAATATATCACCAACTCTTTTGAGTCTGAAGTACTCTTTTCTTTTGTCTCTCAGAATATCCCAAAAGATGACTTCTGGTGCCTTCACAGAAATGGGAACAACTTGTACTGGTTCTATTAAAGTCATGTAAAGGCAAACATGCTCATCTGATTGAGTTGGTTATTGTTCACTTTGACTGGTATGCTCTGTATGATCTGCAACAGATGGTTTTGCCTCCTTTTCTGCTTCTTCAATCCTTGGCCTTTTGGATTGTTTCTTGGAAGCTATGGTCTTTACTCTCTTTGCAGATTTGGCTTCTACATCAACTTGCTCTTCCTTCTTTTCTTCAGCTTTCTTCTTTGAAGGAGTGGTTGAAGGAGTGGTTTCCTCAGGAAAGGGTTGTTGGATGTTGAGATCATACCTCTCTTTCATCCTTCTTTCTGCTTCTTCCCTTTGAGAGGAATCCCCTTGAAGCTTTGCCATTTCCTTCTTATATAGCTCCTCAACTTTGTTGTATGCCATGTTGGTAAACATCTCTCCTTTTACACCAATTGAGCCTTTCAGAAAGTTGATCATTTTCCTCCTTTCTTGATTGGCCAAAAAGGTCTTGGAAGGTTGTCTTTTCTGCTTCTTGACTGGCATTCTTTGCTTGGTTGCTTTTACTATACTTTTCTTGGCCTCAGCTGCAGTTTGCATGCTCTTTTGATACTCTTCATTGAGCTTTTTAGCCATGTCCAGTGCAAGCTCTCTGTCTTTTTCTGATTGAAGTTGTTCCTCCTTTTCCATCTCTGCTTGAAGCTGTTTTGCCACTTCTGCATCTAACTCTATCTGAGTCTTCTTCTTTAAAAGTTGCTCAGGTTCAACCATCTTAGCCTTTCCTTTCTTCATCAAATTTGCCTCACTGATCTCTTTGCTTGTTTTCTGCTCAAGACCTCCTTCTTTAATGACCACTCCCTTGGCCTTTTGAGTAGCCTTAGGAGTGTCATTCTTGGCTTTGATCAATGTTTCTGCAATCTCTAGCTCTTCAAAAGATAGCCCTGTTATTGCTGCTACCTTTTCAGTTACTGCTGCCTTACTACTTTCTGCTGCTAGGTTAACAGTTTCTGCTTCTTTGGTTATTGTTTCCCTGTTCTGCTCCCCCTCAAACTGTGCTTCCATACCAATGGGACTTTGTTTCTTCCCTTCACTTTGTTTCTCCCCCTTGTTGAAAGCATCTTTCCTTTTCTTCAGAACATATTGCTTTCTCTTCTTTTTCTGCACCAATCTCCTCACCATCTTCTTCAATTTGGTAATCTGTACTTGTTGAGACATAATCACCATTTTCATCTCTTCTACGTCTACTCCCTGTTTGATAACATCCAGATTAATGTTGCCCATTGTATCCATCAATTCTTGGTAGTTATATCTATCCTCACCTACTCCAGGAGTGTTACCCCCTTTTGAAGGATCATTGGAACATTTAGTAGTGGAAGTCTTCTGCCTAGCAGAAGCACCCTCCACCCCCTTGGTTTCTTGGCACCTGGGACCTTTGAATGATTGCTCATTCAAAGTTTCCATGGGGGAGGTCTTATTGATGTTACCACTGTCCTCCTCTCTGCTAGTAGGAGTAGTGGCAACCTTCTCACCCATATGCTCATGCATCTCCTCAGTGAGCACCTCCTTGGGGTTGGGATACACCCCTGTGGTTTCCCTATAGATATTCTCTAATGGAGAATTCTTCATTAGAGGGCTTAAAGGCTGTGTGGGTGAAGGTACAAGAAGGGAAGGAGCCTTCTTTACCTTTTTTCTTATGTAAGTATTGGTGATGGGTGAAGTTGGTTTTTGAAGAAGAGACTGAGGGATTGATATAGTGATTGAAGGTTGGGATTGGCTCTCAGTGGGATGGTCTAATGAGGGCCTTGACCCTGAAGCCATACCTTCTTGATTGTGGGACACCACCATCATTGTAGAGAACAATGGGGTGTCAACTCCTTCTGAGTCCATGGGAGATCTCTTCATATTTGAAAATACCTTGCCCTTGGGGATTTTAGGTACATATACCTCATCAAATTGAGGTATATCCGTCAATTCAGTTGTGATAACTGCTTGGACAAACCTTGGATACATAAGGAAACTCTTTTTATTCCCCAGGTTTGACACAAGGTCATTGAAAATCATTTTTGAGAAATTATACTTTCTGGCAGTGGCCAAGCAGACCAAAGCATAAGCAATGGTACTACTGAACTCACTCCATCCAGTAGTTTTTCTAGAAATGCAATACATAAGGGTATGGACAAAGAAACGCCATTGGGGAGAAAATTTAGCTTTGGAGAACTTGAAAACACCCAATGGGCCTCCATACCCCATTCTAGTGAGAGTGGAAAACAGATCATCATTAGAGATAGATGAGATACCTGAGGCATCGTCTAGTCGTAGACTGATACGAATTACCTCTTCAGAAACTGTCAAGGGTTTATCACACACCCTTGTCTTGATAACCTGCACACCATTTTCAGTAACAGTGGTGGCATTGGCCCAAAATTGCTTCTGGTGCTCGATGTAGATGAATGGTGACACTGTAAGAGCATATGCGATATGGCTGGACTTGAGAAAATCGACTATTTGATGAAATCCATCAGCCTGCTTAGGCTTTTGAAGCATCGCGATCTCATTGTGTTCATCAATAAACGCCATTGATGCCATCGAGATTGAGGATTCTGGACTGAAACACAGTAGGCGCTTGAGAGAAAAGAGGTTAGAGAGAAGATGAATAATATTCAAAGAGTCGTTAAGCTTTTAGGCGGGCAAAAAGGGTATTTATATGATTCGGGAAAGAAGCAGTATTAACCACTAGCAGTATTAACTGAGAGCACTATTAACCACTAGCAGTATTAACTAACTAGCAGTATTAACTGAGAGCAGTATTAACCACTAGCAGTATTAACTAACTAGCAATATTAACTGAGAGCAGTATTAACTAACTAGCAGTATTAACCAACTAGCAGTATTAACTGATACCTGAAGTAGTAACTTTGCACTGGCAGTATTAAAACTGCACTGGCAGCATTAACTATACTTACACTCCTGAAGCTTGTGTTGGTCTGAACAAGGCAATACATTTCCTGAGAAAGATGGTTAGGAGCACCAAAAAACAAACAAATAACAGGTATACAACCACTTTTTAAACATGAGCTTATTCAGAGTTGATCATGCCCACACTTGTTACCAAGAAAGTGAATCTACCCACATCAAAAGCTTTAGTGAATAGATCAGCAAACTGATTGTCATTATGAACTTTAGCAACTTGAATAAGCTTCTTTTCATTGCAGTCTCTAATAAAGTGATACCTGATTTCAATGTGCTTTGTTTTGGAGTGCTTGACAGGATTGTTAACAATGCTAATAGCACTGCTATTGTCAATGAAGATTGGAGTGTGCAGAAAGGTTACCCCATAGTCCAGCATTTGATTCTGAATCCATAGAATCTGAGAGCAGCAACTTGCAGCAGCAATGTACTCAGCTTCTGTTGTGGATAGGGACACTGTGGTTTGTTTCTTACACTGCCAAGATACTAGTCTTGCACCCAAAAGCTGACATCCCCCTGAAGTAGACTTTCTATCCATATTAGCACCACCCAAGTCACTGTCTGAATATGCAATCAAGTCAAAGTTGGATTCATAAGGATACCAAAGACCTAATCTAGGTTGCCCTCTTAAGTATCTAAAAATCCTTTTAACTGCTTGAAGATGTGACTGCTTTGGCTTGACTTGGAATCTGGCACAAACACACACTGGAAACATGATATCTGGTCTTGAGGCTGTGAGATACATGAGAGATCCAATCATTGATCTATAAAGATGGACATCAACATCCTCCCCCTCAAGATCAGCAGTGATCTGTTTGTGTGTTTCCATAGGTGTGCTTGCTAGCTTTGAGTCTGATAAACCATATTTGTCCAGGATGTCTTTCACATACTTTGATTGACTTATGAAGATCCCATCTTTCTGCTGTTTCACTTGAAGCCCAAGGAAGAAAGTAAGTTCACCCATTGAACTCATTTTAAAGCTCTTGTGCATCAACTCTTCAAAGTCTCTACACATCTGATCTTTTGTGGACCCAAAGATGATGTCATCCACATAGATCTGAACAAGTAGGATGTCCTTCTTTCTTATTTTGATGAAAAGGGTTTTGTCAATTATTCCTCTTTCAAACCCATTTTCCAAGAGATAGGTAGACAGAGTATCATACCATGCTCTTGGGGCTTGATGTAGACCATAGAGTGCTTTCTTAAGTTTGTACACTCTGTCAGGATATGATGGATTTTCAAATCCAGGGGGCTGACAGACATATACTTCTTCATCAGTTGTTCCATAGAGAAAGGCACTCTTCACATCCATTTGATATACCTTGAACTGCATAAATGAAGCATAGGCTAGAAACAGCCTAATTGCCTCTACCCTTGCAACTGGAGCAAAAACTTCCTCATAGTCTATGCCTTCTTCCTGAATGTACCCTTGTGCCACTAGCCTTGCGTTGTTCCTGATTACTATTCCTCTCTCATCCTTTTTATTTCTGAAAATCCACTTGGTGCTAATAGCTCTATGACCTTTTGGAAGGTCCACTAAGTCCCAAACATCTTGCAACTTAAACTGTAGCAACTCTTCTTGCATGGCTTCTATCCAACTTGAATCTTTCATTGCGTCATAGGCCTTCTTAGGCTCAATCTGAGATAGAAAGCAAGAGAGTACTGTATGTTGCTGATCCTGCATCTTTTGAAGTCTGCGTTGATTCCTAGTTACCATAGTAGAAGAGATGTCTCCTATTACCAGCTCTGGAGGATGATTCTTTTGAGTTCTTGTCTGATGACTAGGTTCTTCATTAATTCCAACATCTAGATTGGAATCATTTAAGTCAGCTGAGGGGGTCTCATCAGCTACTTCTGGCTCTTCATGCTCTGGATTCTCCTCATCTCTTCTTTCTTCTTCACTCTGAATTGGTTCAGTAATAGTCTCCTTTTCACATAATTCAATAGGGTCCATTGTAGGTATGGGAAAGATCACACACTGTGGAATAATCTTTTGTACTTCTTCATCCCCTGATCCTCTACTACCTGATCCTGCATAATCATTACTACTGAAACCAAAAGAGTTAGTTAGTGAATCAATGTCAAAAAGCCACTGAGGACCTGAACCAATAGGATTTGGTGTGTTCTCATTGCATTTGACATTGTCACTTTCCTCAATTATTCTAGAAGAAGAATTAAACACTCTGTAGGCCTTACTCTGAGATGAGTAAACAACAAGAAAACCATCATCTGCTTTGCTATCAAAATTTCCTAAGTGAGTTTTGGTATTGAGAATGGTACAAGGACACCCAAAGGGTTTGAAAAGACCAATAAATGGTTTTCTTTTATTTAAAAGCTCATATGGTGTCTTGTTCTTAGGCTTGACTACTAGAACTCTATTTTGGACATAGCAAGCAGTATTAACTGTTTCAGCCCAGAAAGTAATTGGAAGTTTTGAATCAGCTAACAGAGATCTAGCAGCCTCAATCAGTGTCCTATTCCTTCTCTCAGCAACACCATTTTGTTGTGGAGTCCTAGGAGCACTGTATTGCCTCTCAATTCATTTTTCCTCACAAAAGGTGTTTAGGTCAAGATTTTTAAATTCAGTACCATTGTCTGACCTAATGACTTTTACCTTTTGATTTGTCTGGTTTTCAATTCTTAGAATAAAGGATTTGATCAGTCCACTTGTCTCATCCTTAGTCCTTAGAAAATATACCCAAGTAAATATAGAGTAATCATCAACAATAACTAAGCAGTATGATTTCTTACCTATACTCATAACATTGGTAGGACCAAACAGATCCATATGCAACAACTAAAGAGAAGAAGAAATTGTGTTCACTTCTTTGGACTTATGAGAAGTTTTGTATTGTTTGCCTTTGAGACAAGCAACACAATGATCATCACATGAAAAGACTTTTGAAGGCAAACCTCTTACAAGTTTGTTTTTAACATGTTTATTCATTGTTTTAAAGTTCATGTGACACATCCTTCTGTGCCAAAGAGATGATTCATCCAAAGATGCTTTTGAAACAAGACAGTTTAGGGATGAATCAGTTGAAACATTTTCCATATCCAAACAATAGACATTATCCTTTCTGGGAGTTCTTAGTAGTATCATCTTTTCATCAACTACCTTGAATCTAGGAGCAAGGATAATGCATTCAGAATCAGTGAATAATATACTATGTTTTTTGTCACAAACCTGTGATACACTTAACAGGTTGTACCTTAACTGCTCAACATAGAAAACATCTTCAAAGGTCATCTTACCTTTTGTTACATCTCCCTTACCACTGATCTTACCTCCATCTGGAGTATTACCAAAGGCAACATGTCCTCCATCAATTTTCTTGAAATTCTTGAGGCAAGCCATGTTCCTTGTCATGTTCCTAGAGCAACCACTATCAACATGCCAGATGCTCTTTCCCTTGAGCTGCTGGTTGCCCTACACATAAGATAAAACAATTAGTATTGATTGGGAACCCAAGCCAAAGTGGTCTTGGGTCTCCCTTTCTCATCAAAGTATTTACGTTCCTTTTTGATGAGATTTTTAAAATCAGAGCACTCTTTACTGGAGTACTTTGTCAAGATAATAGGTCTAGCAGCACAAACACTAGAAGCAGAACTAATTTTAGAAGTACTAACAGAGTTAGCAGTACTAACAAGCTTAGTTGTACTAACCTTGTTAGAAGCACTAACAGAGTTAGCAGTATTAACATTTGAAGAAGTACTAGCAATGTTAGCAGCACTAACATTAATAGCAGTAGTATTGCTTCTAGCAGCACTATCTTTGTCAGCAACACTATTTGTGGTAGCAGTACTAACAGTTTTAGTGCTTTTGGGAACCCACATCTTGACACTCTCTTTTACAGTCTTTTTCTTCATATGGATTTTAGATTTAACATGTTTCTTAGCCACATGGTTCCTTTCATTCTTCCTATAACCAAAGGGTTTTTGCATAGATCTTTGAAAATTTATCCTTTGGTTAATTGGATTAAAATAACATTGCTTGGCAAGATGATTCAATTTGCCACATATGAAACAAGGTTTTGGTCTGATGATTCTACTCAGATCAACTCCTTGTTTATGAGCCCACTGATTATTCCAATTTCTTTGATTTCCCCTCCTTTTATCCTGTTTTAGGGGCTCAGATTTATTACATGCACACTGTTTGCAAGGAACAGGATTCACAACTGTAGTCTGCTTGTAATAAACCTTTTTGGACTTTCCCTCAGTCTTCTCTATGTCATTGGATTTGATCCAAGCCCTTCCACAATCCTCATTGGTGATAATGTTATTCTCTAAGGGAATCTCACCACTCACAGTATTGTCCTTACTCTTACTAGCCTCTTTCTCAGTCTTGTCCTCAACAACTACTTCATCTAAGGGATCTATCTTAGTGGCTCCCTCATGCAAGTCCTTCCTATCCTTGGTCTCTAGCAAGTCTGATGTAGGAGGGATGTAGTTGTTGTTGTATGGTGGTGGTGTGGTATTGTACCCAATTCCTGGTTTAAGCTTATCATGGATTTGAACCTTTAGGATTGAATCTATTACTTTAGAAGCATATGAAAAATTTTCCACATCTAGCTTAACCTTGTCTAGTTCTCCTCTCAACTTTTCATTCTCCTCCTTGGACTTTGTCAGTTGGATTTCTAGATCATTCTTCTCCCACTTCCAGTAATTGGTATCATATGTGTGTTGAAGTTCATTGGCTTGGAAACCTTTAATCTGTTCCTCAAACCTCTCAACAATTCTCACATAGTCTTTTCTATCTTTTTCTAACCTCTTAAGGTCATCACACATACTCTGGTTGTGATCCCTGTACCTTTTAATAGTGTCTATGCAAGTTTGAGAACAGAGTTTAGAAAGTACCTCAGTTGGGAGATCAGATACTTCTGCCATGAGAGATTGATTTTGAATGGCATCTTCTGCTTGATCACTCCAGTCAAACCCCATTCCTTGTTGAGAAACAAGGGCTTGAGCAGAGTTTCTGTTCTGATTGAAGCTTCCTGTCTGAGCTTGTTGATGATTTGTGTGAGACACTCCACTTCTGCATTCCCTGGCAAAGTGTCCCTTCAGATGACACTTATAGCACTCCACCTTTGACTTATCAAAGCCTGCTCCATCTTATCTTCTTTGAGAGAAGTTGTTCCTCCCAGTCCTCTTGATGAACTTCTTCACCCTCATAGAAAGCATGGCTATCTGCCATTTAATATCCATCTCTTCAAGATCATCAGGATGAAGTTGTTCCAAGTCATCATTGATAGAAGAAGAGGTACCATGGCTGGAAAGAAAGGCTTCAAACACAGATTCATTGCCTTTTTCTTGATTTACTCCATTAGCAGCATTAACTGATTCAGGGTTAGCAGTAGAATCAATTGATGCTGATAGGAGTGCAACATTATGAACACATCCAGTAGGCTTCTTCTTTTCTTCCACCACAGATTCAAACACTCTTAGATCATTGTACAGATCATCCAGTTCCTTTTCTTCCAATAAGTCATTCTGTCTGAATGAAACAGTGTACATGGTCCATTCATCTCTAAGAGATCTGAGGAACTTTCGATTGACATCATCTTGTTCCATTTGGACTCCAACTGTAGCCAACTCACCAATCAACTTATTGAATCTGTCAAAAGTTTGAGTCATAGACTCATTCTTTGAGGATGTAAAATTCTCATATTGCTGCTTGAGAATATCCCTTTGATTCCTCTTGGTGCTCTTGGTGCCAACAAATCTCTTCTCTAGGGCATTCCATAGAATCTGAGCATCAGTGCAGTGTTGAAACTGATGTTGATACTCATTAGGAAAGGCCAAAAGCAGGGTGCTTAAGGCTTTCATCTCCAACTGTCTGACTTTCTTCTCACCATCAGTTTTTGGAGGTGGTCTTCTTCCATCTTGACCAATTTTACCTTCAGCAGAGGGACCATTCTCAACAATGTCCCACATAGAACAGTCTGTAAGGAGGATATACTGCTTGATCTGAATTTTCCACATGTCAAACTCATTAGGTTTGAGCATGGGAACCTTTGAGACAAAAGTACTGTTTGATTCACCTGTGTTGTCCATGATGAATGAATGTTTCTGAGAAAACTTGCTCTGATACCACTTGTCAGGATCTAACTCTTAACAAGAATGATGAACTAAGAAACAATATTAAAGGATTTGCGGAATAACACTTTAATATTCAACTATCAATGAAACAGTGAATCAGAAATCACAACTTGTAAACTTTATTGAATGATTAAAGTTACAAGATTTCAAACAAAACCTCAATCTTGATGGACATACTCACTAAGACGAATTCTACTTCTCTAGAACTAGGATTATAAACCTTGTGGTTAATTCTCTCTAAAACGTATTAATCAAAAGTTAATTCTATCAAAGACATCTATACTATTTATACAAGACATATTACAAGATAATTATCAAAATACAATTGATCTTCAATCCATAATTATCTTCTTTACTTTAGCAAGTCTTCTATACAGCTGTCTTCCTTCCATACTGAGTCTTCATCTCATAAGCAGCACTAACCTTCTTCAGAAGTATTAACCATGTTCAGCAACATTAAACACCTCAGCAACATTAATCATGTTGGCAGTAGTAATCCCTTAGCAGTACTAACTCTCTAAGCAGTACTAACTATTGAAGTAGTAGTACTAACTTTTCAAGCAGTATTAAATCTACTAGAAGTATTAATCATGATATACTAACAGCATTAACCATTCTTGAGCAAAACTTAAATTCCCAACAAAAAATCCGAAAAACGGACATGCGGTATTTGAAATTTGCCAAAGCAAGAGCCTCCCAAAATGGGGAAAATACACAAACCTGTTTAAATACAGTCGTAATTTAAACGGACAATAATCAAGCAACAATAATTCTAATTTCAATAACTAGAAATTAGATTACAAACGGGGTATCAATTATAAACCCAAATAGTCTTCTACGAATAGTAAGTCCAAGGCAAGTTCCCCAATCTCTCACCCAAGCAACTATGCCCGCTTAGAATCGGCGCCACTAGAACCTGAGATACACATCGACACCAAACAAGTGTTAGGCCAAAAAGCCTAGTGAGTTAAACAATAATAAGCATGCAGAACATATATGACTCTTATCTGCAGTTAACCAATTTTCCGCATGTATGGAGTCAACGGGGAATACCCATAACACCAATCAATTTCACCCCAGAGTAGATGTACCTTGATGCCCTTCACACAAGGAACACCCCAAAGGCCCGACACACCCGAAGATTTCACCTCCCCCGAGTGGCGGAGGTCTAAGCACATACCATCACAGTGGTGCCTCCGACTACATCCTCCTTGTGTCATTGACTTGGTTCATCCAACATAATGCCTATAGGAGGTCCTTAGGTATATTTCAACCAAATGTACTTCAATACCATCCATGGGTATGACATATCCCTCCTAATAGCATGAGGCCAATATAATGCATATAGGAGGTCCTTAGTTATATTTCAACCAAATGTACTTCAATACCAACTGTGGGTATGATATCTCCCTCCTAATAGCATGAGTCCAACATATAGCACCTAGGAGGTCCTTAGGTATATTTCAACCAAATGTATATCTCCCTCCAAATAGCTCGAGTCCAATATAGGACCCAAATATCCACATAAACACGTTGTAGATACAATATCACCTTTAGAGTATTCCAAATGGAAATCCTCAACATATACCAAACATGTATTCAATAAACATGTCAAAATACCCATAATGATTACACATCATAGAATCCTTAAGTAATTCCACATAATAGGATAATTCATGGATGATACTTCTATATCATATTCCTCACATAATCTCATGTAAATGTCATCAAATACTTGAACACGTAAAAACGAAGAAGATGAAGAAATCAGAAATATTTGGGGAAAATATGTATTTAGGCCGAGCTGGGCTTCTGCCCTTCACGCACGGCCCGTGCGTTTTCTGTGAAGGATGGCGCACGGGTCGTACGCCTCACACAGAATCACATCAAGCTTCTTCTCATTTGGTCAAATCCCGTTTTGGTCATAACTTATTCGTTATAGCTCCGTTTTCGCTATGGAAAGGACCGTTGGACTCGTAATTGAATCATTCATCCATATAGGCTATAAAGTCAAGAATTAAAATCCAAAATCAAATATCTTATTTTTCATTATTGCATCGGTTTCGGTAAAAACTTGAAATGATAACTTTGGAAAACTCGGGGTGTTACACCACAAAACTCCACTTTTATTTCTTCATTGCAGACAAGTTCCCGTATAAAATGATATTTTATCCTTACGTGTTAACTCTTACCGTGAAAAGCAGAGTTTTTAGTCAGTGCTATTGCTGATTTGTTATCACAGTAGATTGTTGTAGTAGCAACTTGAGTGCATCCCAAATCCTTTAAGACAACCCTCAGCCATAGAGCTTGACAGCCCGCAATAGATAATGACATGTGCTCGACTTCTGCAAATGATGGAGCAACAACACTTTGTTTTTTTGATTTCCATGATATTGCACCTGAACCCATATAAAAAATATAACCAACAGTACTCCTACTATCATCAGGATTCCCCCCGAAATCACTATCACTATAACCTTTAAGTTTGAAATATGCAGTTTTGGTATAGGTAATCCCTTGATTGATTGATCCTTTCATATACCTTAGAATTTGTTTCCCAGCTTCCTAATGACTTGCCTTGGGAGATTCCATGAACCTACTAATTATGCTCACCGAAAACATCACATCTGGCCTTGTAGCAGTTAGGTACATGAGGCTGCCCACTAGACTTCGATAATTACTTGGATCAATATCCTTTCGTGTTAAGTCTTTGGAGAGTTTTAATCTAAATTCCATAGGAGTAGAGGAAGGTAATGCATCTTGCATATTAAATTTTGCAATCAATTCCCTTGCATATTTTTGTTGACATATTATGATTTCATGCTTCTCCTACTTAACTTCCAAACCAAGGAAATAATATAGGAGTCCGAAATCACTCATCTCAAAATCACGTTTCATGGAATCCTTGAAGTCTTCAATCATCTTATAAGATTCTCCTGTAAACACCAAGTCATCAACATATAGACAGACAACAAGAAGATTACCTTCAACTTCCTTAACATAACGTGTATGTTCGTGGATGCATTTTCTAAAACCGTGTCATAAGAAGTACCCATCTATTCTTCTGTACCAGGCTTGTGGTGCCTGTTTCAGCCCATATAGGACCCTTTTCAAATGATAAACCTTGTGCTCCTCTCCTTCTTTTATATATCCTGCTGGTTGTTCAATATACACTTCCTCGTCTAGCTAGGAAGCCATTCAAAAATGATGATTTTACGTCCATTTGATGGACCTCCCAACCAAATTGTGCAGCCATGGCCAGAACTAAACGGATAGTTTCTAATCGAATTGAATCACAGGAGCAAAAACCTCTTTGAAGTTAATACCAAACCTTTGTTTGTAGTCTTTCACGACAAGCCTTTCCTTGTACTTGTCTAATTCTCCCTTTTCGTTTAATTTCGTCTTATAAACCCATTTAACTCCTATGGGTTTATGATCACTTGGAAGGTTAACCAAATTCCATGTGTCATTCTTGATAATAGCCTTGATCTCTTCATCCATTGCTATCCTCCATTTTTCTTCTTGATGGGCTTCCTCAAAACTTAAAGGATTTGCATCAGCAAATAGAGCAAAATCTACATGATCATCAAAGTTAATACGTTGGGTATTATCGTATATACTTCTCAAGCTTCTAAAATTTTTTGGTGGTGCCTCCGAGGACATCGATGAGTCGGTGTTTGATGGTGATTGACCACTTTCTGCAGTTGATGGAAAGTTATCGTTTGGAGTAGACAGGTTAGGACCTTTTTGGTCCGTATTAGAATCCTTGTGAGTAACCTCATCTACAACACTTTGTCTAGTGTCATCTCCTTCTACCGAGTCTTCCCAAGCTTTTCCCTCATCGAACACCACATCACGACTAATTATAACCTTTTTAGTGAGAGGATTATAGAGTTTGGATGCTTTTGAACTTTCACTGTAGCCCACGAAAATGGCTTTTTTCTCATTTATCGTCTAACTTTCCCCTACCTTGTTCAGGAATGTGTGAGTATGCAATGCAGCCGAAAACTCTAAGGTGTGTGACACTTGTCTTATATCCACTCCAGGCTTCTTGTGGCGTCATATTGGACAATCTTTTGGTTGACGTTCGGTTTATCGCACAAGCCACAACTTCTGCCCAAAAAATGTCCTGTAAATTTTTGCTTTTCAACATGCTTCTTGCCATCTCGATGATGGTTCTGTTCTTTCTCTCAGCCACCCCATTTTGTTGGTGTGTGTAATGAGTGGTAAGTTGGTGATGGATCCTATTTCCTTTCAAGAAATTTTGAAAATATAATGCATTGTACTCACCTCCACGATCTGATCTAAGAGTCTTAATAGGATGCTCACTTTGTTTTTCAACAAAGACTTTAAAATTCTTAAAAGTGTTAAAAACATCTGATTTTTCTTTCAAGAAGTATACCCAAAGCTTCCTACTATAATCATCTATGAAAGTAAGGACATACCTGCTTCCTCCAATGGAGGCCGTTCTCATAGGCCCACACACATTTGTATGAACCAATTCAAAAGGTTTGATAGCCCTCCAATCCTTATCGTATGGAAAGGATTCCCTTAATTGCTTACCTAACATGCATCCCTCACAAACTTCTTCAACCTTGTTGATGTTTGGCATACCCTTCAAGAGTTTGTGTTTGCACATATAACTTAAGTAGCCAAAATTCACGTGTCCAAAGCGATGATGCCACAGTAGATAATATTTCGTGTGTGGTGGATACCTTTAAGGAATAAAACGCATCTTCTTGAAACCTTAAAGGAAACATCTTGTTGGATGTCATGTTGATCCTTCCAAGCAGATTGTTGTTTGCATCCTTGATCTCACACAATTCATTTTTGAAGTGCAGATCGTAACCTTTTAATAGAAGTTGTCCTACACTGAGAAGATTATGCTTCAAACCTGGTACAAAGTAAACATCGGGTATTATCTTTTTACCAAATCTGGTTTTAACCAAGATTTCTCCATTTCCTTGTACATTGAGTCTTTTATCATCTCCCGTTCGAACTTCTCTTCTAAGTGAATCATCCAATTTCACAAAGAGATCCTTGTTTCTGGTCATGTGGATGCTACAACCACTATCAATGTACCAAGTATCATTGATATGAACTTCTTGAGTAATAAGTATCATAAACATTGTGTCCCCATCATTATATTCTTCTTTATGAATAAAAGAAAACCCCTTTTCTTCTGCTATTCTTTTTCTACAAAATTTGATTGAATGGCCAAACCCTAAACAATGATAACATTGAATCTGTGAGAATGGTTTCCCTCGACCTCTTCCTTTATTCTCGGGATACTCTTCTTTAGAATATTCAGAACTTCTAGCCTTATCGTGATAATTCCCTTGATTTGAGGACTGAAGTTGAAATGCTTGTTCTACTGGACTTGAATCAAACTGCTTCATACGTAATTGATGTGACTGTAGTGTTCCTAACAAATTTTCTAAAGAGAGATATGAGAGGTCCTTCGATTCTTCTATCGCCACCGCTATGTATTCAAATTTTCTGGTTAGACTCCTTAAGATCTTTTCTACAACCCTTCTATCTTCAATATATTTGCCATTTAGTCTTAATTAATTTAGTAATAAGATGACACAATTGTAGAAATCTTCCACAGATTTTGAGTCCCTCATTTTAATACCATCAAATTCACATCTTAAGGTTTGTAGCCTTACTACTTTCACCTTTTTCTTCTCCTCGATACGTCCTGTAAAGCGTGTCCCAAGCCTCCTTGGATGATGATGAGGATGATATTCTTTCGAATATCACTTCATCTACTATTTGATAGATCAGAAACAACGCCTTTCTGTCCTTGTTATTCTGTTCCTTGATCTTAGGTTCTTATTCTGCTGTAAGATCGTCGATTTCTTCTAGTTCCTAGAAGCCTTCTTCTATTATATCCCATAGTTCTTGTGATTCACAAAGTACCCTCATCTGAATACTCCAATGATGGTAATTCCTTGGATTTAATTTTGGAAGTTGCTGATGTAATATGTTACTCGTATTGGAGACCATTTAATCAGATGGCTCTGATTCCACTATGTTAGTAACAAATTGAGAAGAAGGAATAAATTCTGAACATTGAATACTTTTTATTATGATAATCGGTTACAACATCAATCGTTAACTATACACAGACATGACTATATATATATACATATACAACCCAACTGTTGTAACCCTTCTAAACAATACAACAGTTCAAGACAAACCAAATAACTGTTAACCTTAATTATGAATAACTACCTGAACTGATGTCTAGCTTACTTTCAACAACCATTTCACTGATAATTCAAGAAAACGAAATGCTTGGTCAAACATATATGCATGCATGTTCATGGCGAGTTATTTATATCAATGTATCTCTGTGTATATACTTACCTAGGGTCAGGTTCAGGAGAAAACTCTAAATACATAAATGGAAAACTCTAAATAAATGGAAAACTGAAAAACCACGAAAAAACGAATGGAAAAGTATATGAATATGGATGTCAATTTAATGAGAAAATATGATCGTTTATTTGGTGTAATTTATTTCGCTCGAATTTTGTTCATTTTTCGTATTTTTTCGAATAAAAAATAGGGGGTGGAGGTTTTTTTTAAGTTAAAAAATATTGCTGTAACCGCCTGTTTAATCATATCCATTAGATCATCTAATTTAACAGTTGATAAGGTGTTTTTTAGTTTTTCAGTTATTTAAGGTTTTCACTTGAACCTCCGTCTACTTACCTATGTGCATGTCTCATATATATATATATATATAGATAGATAGATAGATAGATAGATATAGATATATACATATATATATATATAGGTGGTTTCAATTGGAAACTATATTAGATTGGAAACTTTGGAAACCGTCAATTCAATTAGTTAATGAAATTGGTTCATAAAGTTGTTTAATATGATCAAGTTGTTTCATATAATTTTTTATTAATGAAATTATTTCATATATTTGTGTTTTTATGTAGTTTCATCTATTTTTCTGATTCTGATGAAATTGTTTCATGTATTTTCGCAGTCTGATAAAACTTTTTCATTTTTACATAAAAAACACAAATATATACAACAATTTCAACAATAAAAGAATTACATGAAACAATTTCATCAAATTAAACAATTTCATGAAACAATTTCATTAACTTAACTATTGAAATCGAGGGTTTCCACGGTTTTCAAAATTAGAGTGGCTTCCATTAATTTGATCGCTCCCCTATATATATATAAATAAATTTGGGATCATGTGAAATTTAAAGTTTTGACGAGAATAACGAGAACACTTCTACATGTTTGGATGAGTTGCTTTTTTTATCCCATGGCTAAAAAATATACTACTTTCAGTTGATAATTGACCCAAAAAAACATGGATCTTATTCTATTTTCAACTATTTTATCTATCTTAATCTTAATAGTTGTTTCACTTTCAAGAACTTTTACTTTAAAATTTTGACATGCATGAATCTATTAAATTTTGGAATAGATAAATGAATGTAGATAAAGGTGTACATGTTGTTGTCGGTGAAGGTTTAGGGTCTCCTGGTCATAATTTGTTAATTGGCAATAGTTAATCTAGATTTGATAATTGTTGTGAATAACTGTTAATGGTAGTTAAATAACTGTTTATTAACAGTTATAATGAAGTATATATACCTTAAATTTTAATTATTGTATATGATAAGGAACGTATGATATTATTAGTACCCTGTGTGTGAAACTTTTCTCCAAATAATTGATAGATGAACTTTGGACTGTATAAATATATGTACACAAGCAAGTGGCTACTGCTCCTTCCTCACCAAATGTTCTAACCCAAGGTTCATCACTCTTTGTTGAAAACAACGATAATTTGGTTTCACCAAATGGCGTTTTCACAGCCGTTCATTGGATTGGCCAAAACTCTTATTGTTTTGCAATATGGTTTTCCGAACCAATGTCAGATGGCAATCTAACATTGGTTTGGATGACCAATAGAGATGAACCCGTCAATGGAAAACGCTCCAAGTTTTCCTTGTCGAAAACCGGAAATCTTGTGCTAACGGATGCAGGTCGAAAAATTTGGCGGACAAACACTAAATCTTCTAATTTGCAATTGAAGCTTCTTGATTTCGGTAACCTTGTTTTAATTGAGTTTGATGATCAATCATATCTTTGGCAAAGCTTCAGTTTTCCCACAGACACCATTCTTTCCGATCAGCCATTTACCAATGCTTCGGTTCTTGTATCTTCAAGAAGTTCGACAAATTTGTAATCTGGTTATTACAAACTCTATTTTGATGACGATAATGCCATTCGCCTTGTTTATGATAGCTATGAAATAACCAGCGTTTTTTGGCCTAAACCTTGGTTACGACCATGGGATGCGATGAGATCTACTTTCAACAACAGTAGATTTGCCTTGCTTGATTCCAAAGGCCGATTCAAGTCCACAGACAATTTAACCTTCATTACCACAGACTATGGGCAGATCATCATAGAAGAATGACACTTGATGTTGATGGCAATGTTAGAGTTTACACACTTAACAAAGGAAGTTGGATTGTTTCATGGCAAGCAATTTCAACAACTTGTCAAATTCATGGGATTTGTGGCCCAAACAACCTTTGTACTTATACTTTCAAATCGGGAAGGATATGCACTTGCATGCATGGATACAAGGCCAGGAACCACACAAATATGTCTTTTGGGTGTGAACCTATAATCAACCTCACTGGACATCAAGAAAACTACGTACGGATTCATAAAACTCCCTTCATGTGGAATTCTATGGATATGGTTCAATTTTCATAGAAAACTCTACATTCAACGAATGCCAGAACATCTGCTTGAATGATTCCAACTGTAAAGCCTTCCAATTCACCTTTTTCAATGATAACTTCGAATGCAATATCAAAACCTTGTTGTTCAACGGATTCTATTTGGGTGTTCCTTTTGTGACTTATCTTAAGTTATCTATATAAAACATATGTGTCATCCTTTGATCAAAAGGTTTCTAATGGGACCAGCGTGGATTGCTTGATCAGTTCTACAATCGAGCTGAAATGAACTTACGAGATAAAGCAAGCAAATGGGCCCCTCAAGCTAATGTTGTTAGGTAAAATTGTGTCTCGCAAATGCAAATGTTAGCGAGTGATTTCTAAGGTCTCAAACGGGTAGAAATCCAAGTGCACAACTAACCCAACAACGAATGCGGATAACAATAATCTAGATGTTGCACAATAATTCTCTAATGTAGAATAATAAACCCACAAAAATATAGATAGTAACAAAAATGTTATTATCTATAATTATAAGAAGTTCAAAACAAATAACACCGGGATTTAACGTGGTTCCACTATCGGTGTGATAGTGTACATCCACCAAAGAGAGAGAGCAAAAATATTATTACCAACCAAGGAAGATTACAAAGTGATTGTACAAGGATCTTGAGATCCACGATCGCCTAACTAAAACTTCACGAACAACACCGAATATCAAGAACACTCTCGACCTCACATAAACTAAGTATATTGAAGGAATACACTAGGGAGAGTATTTGGTGTTTAGCTAGATAAGCTTAAGAAAGGGATAATAAATAATGAAGGGGATGTCTTCTATTTATATTAGTGGTAGACGTAGGGACGAAGTTATATAACATAGGGACTAAGTCTTGGAGATGAGAAGATGGAGGTTAAGTAACCAAAACATAAGGGCTAATTCTTGGTCTTTTTTATTTAATCTTGTGTAGCATATGTAATATATTTTATATTACAACACTCCACCATGATGCACAAGATCCTCGATAGCGAAACGAATCCCAATCCAACGAACGCGAGTTCTCCCAACGGTTGATCATCACAAGTAGATAGCAAAGTAAATTAGCACGAGGTAGCAAAATTGCATCCCAACCGTGATGAGTTTCAGCATGGCCATCACCCGTCAAAGTTACAAGCAAACAAATAACCTCAAATGCACAATCTACTAAACAAGGTAGAGCATAAGCTAAGCTCTAAGCACTTAACAAAGTAATTCCTTCAAAGATGTCATTTTGTCACATGTGGTAATATATTCTCTGTCTCTAGCAAAGTGCCCAACGGCACTAACACAAACGGAGTTGGATCAAGTTTGAGCAATGCTCAAACTTAGCTGGCGGTAGTGACTTAGTGAACATATCAGCGGCATTGTCATCTGTCAGGACTTTCTTCAAATAGACAATCTTCGCTTCATGTAATCTCACAAGATATGCATCACACACATTTATGTGCTTTGTCCGGGAGCTGAAAGCCAAATTAGTTGTCAAATGGATGGCACTCTGATTATCATAGAAAATGCACACGGGAGGTTGCTCGAAGCCTAAGACATTCATCAATTCTTTTAAATGGACCGCTTCTTTTGTAAAACTCAACCGCCGCGACAAATTCGGCTTCTGTGGTTGACAAGGCAACAATGGACTGTAAGCGTGATCTCTAACTAACGGTTGTTCCACCCAAGGTAAATACATAACCGGATGTGGATCTCCAACCAACTCGATCACCTGCATAGTTAGAATCACAAAATCTAACAATTTCAGTCATTGTGCAAACCAAATATAAGACCATGTGTCTCGGTTCCCTTCAAATATCAGAATGTCGTTTTAACGGCTGCCCAATGTGATCGACCCGAATTCGCGAGAAACCGACTCACCACTCCGACACAATGTGTAAGATCGGGACGAGTACACACCATGGCGTACATGAGACTCCCGACCGCACTAGCATATGGAACTTTTGACATTTCGGCCTTTCCCTTGTCATCCTTCGGACAATCTTCACTTATAATCGTGATGTGCTTCGATAGCAAAGTGCTAGATGTCTTGGCACCATCAAGATTGAAGAGCTTCAATATCTTTTGGATATGAGCCCGTTATGTCAATCTAAGTGTTCGGGACTTTCTGTCCCTCATTATTTCCATGCCCAAAATCTTTTGCGCCGCACCAAGATCTTTCATTTCAAATTCTGAATTCAACTTATCTTTCAGACATTTGATCTCTGACCGGTCCCTGCAGGCTATAAGCATGTCATCTACATAAAGAAGTAAATAAGTGAAAACGCCACCGCTTTGTCTATGATAGACACAAGCGTCCTTTTCACTTTGCTCAAATCACAGATTAAGCATGAACAAATCAAACTTCTTATACCACTGACGAGGCGATTGTTTAAGTCCATAAAGGGACTTCTTGAGTTTCCATACATATTCTGGCTTGCTTTCGGAAACGAAACCATCAGGTTGCTTCATATAGATAGTTTCTTCCAAGTCTCCATGTAGGAAGGCGGTCTTCACATCTAACTGTTCTAGCTCGAAATCATGAATAGCCATGATCGCTAAAAGAACACAAATAGATGTATGACGTACAACGGGAGCAAAAATATCTTCATACTAGATACCTTTCCATTGTGCAAAACCTTTAGCAACGAGACGAGCCTTATACTGATTGTCATATTTGACTTTGAAAACCCACTTGCAACTAATAGCACGGCTGCCATTCGGCAATGGACATAAGTCCCAAGTGTTGTTCTTCGAGAGAGCTTGCATATCTTCTTGCATGGCTCCAAGCCATTTAGGACTGTGGGTCGAGGCCAACGCCTCCTTTATATCAAGCGGCTCATTTTTCCCTACATGCAAAGCAAACTCCAGCTGATCTATAAAACTCATGTTAGCAAAATCCCAATCTCCATACCTGTTAGGCGGAAAAATAATTCTTTGACTATGCTTGGTAGGTGCAATAACTGGGATTGTATCGCCATCGTCTCCACCATCATTCAGAATCTCTTCTTCAGAATCACTAGCAGAAGTCACTGGCGGAATGACTTCTTCAACATTAACGAGTGATTCTGAGCTAATATCAGGAGTGTATGAACTGGGAATATAAGAACTGTCTACTGTTTCCATATCATCGGCAGAAAGAGCATCAGTAGTAACGACTTCCGGATCTTGAGAAAACTGAGGATCCTGTGACTTCAACAGGACTAATTGATCAAATGTGACATGTCGAGAATGAATCACTTTACGAGTCAAGGGGTTCCAGATTCGGTAACCCCTGATACCATCTGTATAGCCGAGCAAGAATCCTTTGGTGGCTTTAGGATTCAGCTTGTCATGGCCTGAAACATGAAAATAAAGAGGACAACCAAATACACTTATGTATTTCATACAGATGTGTATTTTACCTCTCCCAAACCTCTTTTGGAATCTTTCCCCCGATGGCTAAACAAGGTAACTTGTTAATGATGTGCACCGCGGTGTGAAGTGCTTCGGCCGAGAAAGATTTGGGGAAGCCCGATGTCAACAACATACATCAGACCTTTTCAAAAAATGTCCTATTCATCCGCTCGACAACCCCATTAGATCGAGGGTCGCCAGGTATGGTGTAGTGACGGTGGATGCCTTTACGCTAACAAAAGTCTTTAAAGTTACCACTAGTAAATTCTCCACCGTTGTCAGATCTCAGCACTTTCAACTTCTTTCCAGTCTCGACCTCTACTCATGCCAACCAAGTCTTGAACGTATCAAATACATCTAAATTTAACTTCAACACATATACCCAAAGCTTATGTGAGAAATCATCAATAAACGAAACAAAATATTTACCTCCACGGAGGGATGGAGTATTGGATGGTCCCCAGATGTCTGTATGAACATAATCGAGGATTCATTTAGTGTTTTGTTTTCCAACTCCAAAAGAAACATGCACCTGCTTTCCTTTGACACATCCTGAACAAAACTCCAGGCTAGTAGGTATGACGACTTTAATGAGTTTTCGCTTGCGCAAAATCTACAAATTCTTCTCGGATGTGTGGCCCAAACAAAGATGCCATAAGCGAGCAACATCGAGATTCTTTGAGCTTTCAGCCACACACGATTCAGAAGAAATAGTTTCACCAATCAAGTGGAAAATATTATTTTCTGCCTGTTTGCCTTTCATTACGATAATACTCCCTCGGGAGATGCACAAACTCCCGTCCTCAATCTGAATCTTGCAACCCAATTTGGACAGTTGTCCAACAGAGATCAAAGAGCGAGTCATAGATGGAACAAACTTGACATTATTCAATGTCCGAATACACCCATCGAACATCTTGATCTACACAGTACCGATACCCTTAGTAACACATGAAGTACTGTTTTCCATAAAAATACTATTTCCTTCAACTTTTTGAAGGTAGAGAAACAATCCCGGAATGGTGTCATATGTCAAGATGCACCGGTATCTAACACCCATCGCCTGTCACCTTGCAGTGGTGTAACTATGGCAGAGAAGCCATCTTGCTCCTTTTCGGCTGCAACAACTCATGATTCGGCGTTGTCTTTGTCTTTGTTTTTAAGACTCAGACAATCTTTCTCCCAATGACCTGGCTTGTGGCAATAGTTACAGTTACCATGTGTCTTTGATTTCCCACGAGAACCAGGCCGACGGGATTGAGAGCGCCCACAGTTTCTTTCTCTTGAAGATTGTCGATCGTCTCGGCCTCTGTCACCAAAGAGGCCTTGACTGCAATTGTTCTCCCTGGGATTGTTAGCGATCCTCATTTAAATTCTTTGATCTTTAGAAATCATTCCTGTTTTCACATCAGACAAAGAAAGAGTTTCTCTTCCATAAATAAAACTGTTAGTGAATTAGGAATATTTCTCGGGAAGTGAATACAACAGGATCATAGCAAGTGCTTCTTCATCTTTAGCAAGAAGCGCATCTGTTGCCTTCAACTTCATAAAAATATCTTCAAATTCGGTCATATAAGCTTTAATGGTTGTGCCTTCCTTCATTTTGAAGAAGAGACACGACCGCATCAGTAACAATTTGTTGGTCAAATTTTTCTTGAAATATAAATTCTCAAGCTTGCTCCAAATATCTGCAGCTGTCTTTTTAGACACAAACTCATATATAACATTTTCTCCCATAGCCATCTACAAAGTAGTAAATGCCCATGCTTCCATTTATTTAGCCTTAAGTTCAGACATGTGAGGGTCTAACTCGTCTTTAGCAAATACTACGGGACGGACTCCATTTTTCCTAAGTGCAGCAGATGTTGTGAAACCAAAGTCACCGTCCCCATTCCAAGTCTGTATACGAATCCCAGCCCCGGACAAATTAAATGTACCTTCTTGGTACGGTTTTTGTGTCTAGTTTGAGGAACCGACACCAAATGGGTTTTCTACGTCAGCCATAGAGAAAAAAAGTGCAAACTGGTTTATGTATATTTTCTACAGAAACCCAAATCCAAGTGCACAATTAACCCAACAACGAATGCAGATAACAATAATCTAGATGTTGCACAATAATTCTCTAACATAGAATAATAAACCTACAAAAAATAGATAGTAACAAAAACGTTATTATCTATACTTATAGCAAGTTCAAAACAAATAACACCGGGATTTAACGTGGTTCCACTATCGGTGTGATAATGTACATCCACCAAAGAGAGAGAGAGAGAGAGAGAGAGAGAGAGAGAGAGAGAGAGCAATATTATTATTACCAACCAAGGAAGATTACAAAGTGCTTGTACAAGGATCTTGAGATCCACAATCGCCAAACTAAAACTTCACAAACACCACTGAATATCAAGAACACTCTCTACCTCATATAAACTAAGTATATTAAAGGAATATACTAGGGAGAGTATTTGGTGTTTAGCTAGAGAAGCTTAAGAAAGGGATGATAAATAATGAAGGGGATGGCTTATATTTATACTAGTGGGAGAAGTAGGGACTAAGTTATATAACTTAGTGACTAAGTCTTGGAGATGAGAAGGTGGAGGTTAAGTAACCAAAACTTAAGGGCTAAGTCTTGGCCTTTTTTTTATTTAATCTTATGTAGCATATGTAATATATTTTATATTACAACTACATGTTATGGTTCAACATCATTTTTGGTGTAATTGAATTAATGTGCTTCATATTCTTCTTATATATCAACCAAAAAGCCCGAGATTCAACGACCCAATACCTTCCAGTCACTACTGGATCCAGAAGGTTTACATACGATGAGATAAAGAAAGTATAACACCCCAATTTTTGGGTAAGCAATCACTACCTTAAATCCGTATTTCGCTTATAGTATGGTTTTAGTCCTTAGTTACCTTGAAATATGTCTTTTGTGGGGGTGGAGTGTGTAGCCGAAGAAGAGGGCAAAAAGAGCAGCAGTGCTCCGCGCAACTCTCTGCACGACCCAAGCCGCGCCGCCACCCACGCGGGGCTCTGCCCTTGTGCAACTCCAGTGCTTGGCGTAAACCTTCGCGCGGGTCCAGCCACGCAGGCATCCGCGTGCGATCACTGGTTGATTTAAAAGGGGGAAATCGGCCAATCTGATTAATTTCATCCAAAACCACTTCTCAAAACTCTCTCTTATCCTCCCTGTCCATTAAATCCATTATACTACATTTATTAGTCTTCTCCCTTTAAATCTTCAAGTTGGAATCATCATCTAAAGATTTGGAAGTCTAGGGTTCAAAGATCTATCATTTCACCATCTTCATCCTCAACCTCAAGGCTTCATCTCCATTTCTAGGGTTTTACCATTTTAGAGTTTTTACATCACAAACTCATTTGGTGAGTCTCCTAACATCCACTTTACCATAAATGTGTATATTTGCTAATATGATAATTGTAGGTAAACTTAGAATTAACATAAAAGCTAGGGTTTTGGTAAATCTTGTTAGTGTATGAGTATTTGTTCTTGTGGGAAGTATTAAATGTCATAAAGGTTCCTATGTACACATAGAGTTGTAAAATGAGCAATACATTGGCAAAGAACCATATTTTACAAACTGGGTTTTGGTTATAAATGACTATGTGGTATCTAGGTTTATCACCTTAGTGTAATGGCTTCTTTTATGGGCAAATGAATCATGTGGCTTTAATATGAGCATGAAATATGTATTACTATGCTTTGGAAAGGAATATGTTATGTATGATAAATACTATCCTTACTTGGTCATAACCTAAATATGGAGTTGATATCTATCTCCTTGTGCACGAGGATTTAGATAGCATATATATGTGGTTATAATTGTTGACCGTTTGGTCACTAGCGAGTAGGCAATAGGGGACGTAATTCCTTGAGGTGCAACTCGTCTAGATTGGATAGGCACCCATGTCCGTAAGTCATTGAGGTGTAACTCAACGGAGTAGGCAATAGAGGCATAAACGGTTTGAGGATTGTGATATCTTTTATGGATGGGAACTAGAACCAGGATATGAGGTGAAATCCAATAACATCAAGAGTGGCCCCATTCACGTGTTCTCGTCACCCAAGATGGAAATGAGTCTCCCCCGTCTTTCAAGAGATATCTCTTGTGTATTTGTATAAGCTTGGAACATCTTTTACAACTTGAATGTTGGCATTGTTCCAACCATTGGGTACTTCGGTAACATTTAATTACATTGTATTTGTTTACATTATAAATTGTTAAATTCTTGCAATATCACCAGACTTTGGTCTAACACTTGTTTTGGTGTTATCGGCTCACAGGTCATCCTACTGGTGTGCATAGGGCACCTTTATTCTCCGGGCGCGCACTTAGGAATCTTGAAGGACCGGGCATTTTTAGGGACCTTGTGAGAAGAGTGTTTTGAAGTCATAGCGACACCCACCTTAATCTAGTTAATTTAATGTTCTAGATTAAATAGGTTGTCGTGTATTATGTCTTATTCTTCCGCTACTTTATTGATGCAACTACCCCAACTTTATTGGGTTTTAGTCATTCATATTTACAGGTCTTATAAACCCTTATATTTTAGATGTCATATTGCCGAAATTTTAAGTTTTAAATTTACCCAAATTTTTAGAGTGTTACAAGTTGGTATCAGAGCTCTAGTTTAAGTGAACTAGGTATGTAAATTCGATGCCAAGACTTAAGCTGAGACCATTAAGTTATGAATTGTGAGAGTCGGGTAGAATTTTAAGATGGGACGGCCTTAGAGTCGACGGAAACTATGGCGTTGAGAATTATAAAAGTGGTAGCGAGAATCCTTAAGTGGTGTATGTTCATAATATCAATTAGCTACTGCTATTATTATCATGCGGTTACGTGAGCATGCTTGAATTCTATGATTATGATGATCGATGCACTGTATTAGTACGTTTCTTGTGTATACTCTTGTGTAGCCCATCTCTTACTCTTTCTCGATTCTGTGATAGACCGAAATGGTAAATACACGTAGTCATCTTCAATCATCCCCGGAGGGCCAAGCTGTGACCGTATCCACGACCGATCGACCAAATGAAACGGTAGCGGTAGTACCTCCTCAACTTCCACCCTTGACTGGTGGAAGGGTGGAGAACATCCCAAGGAGAAATATCGCCACCACCGACCCACTTATGACAGAAGTAACGCCTCAAACGCAGATGTTGGAAATGATGTGGTCCATGAACGAAACCATGGCTAAGCAACAAGAAATTTTTATGAAGATAATGGAAGATAGAGAGGGTAGCAACCACCGATACGAGATCATAGAAGAGAACGTGGTTATAGAGGGTTCTGGGGGCACTAGAGGTGAGAACCGCACTGAGGGTTGGTGACACTAGAGACGAGGCAACCCGGAGGAACTCGTTCTTACAATTCCTTCATAAGTTGCAAACCGCCGGAGTTTGCCGGATCTGATGAGCCCGTAGCTTGTATGAATTGGCTCAGAGAAATCGGGCACGCGTTTAGAGCCTGTGACTGTGAGGAGAATCAGAAGGTCAAATTTGGTTCTCAAATGCTCCTAGGTTCAACCTTGATATGGTGGAACGTTTTCACCTCAACCATTAAAGAATCGGTGTTGACTAAGATGACGTGGGCGGTGTTCAAAAAAAAAGATTTTAGAGGAGAATTGCAACGAGCAAGAGATGGATTTGATTGAGGAGGAGTTCCATGCGTTGAAGAAAGGAAATTTGTCGATGAGGGAATACACCTGACTTTTCATGGAGAAGTTGAATCTTGTGGGGCATGTGGCCCCAACTGAGAAGGAAAGGGTGAAAGCCTATCTGAAGGGTTTGCCCGCGGACATGATGTCGATGGTTAGCAACTCAAAAGCTACAAATATTCGGGAAACGACAAAAGAGGCCAAGATCATGGAAAGGGTCTATGC
Organism: Arctium minus; assembly: GCA_954870635.1. Lineage (NCBI taxonomy): Eukaryota > Viridiplantae > Streptophyta > Magnoliopsida > Asterales > Asteraceae > Arctium > Arctium minus. The sequence goes on from OX941093.1 coordinate 50,411,055, forward strand.
GCAAGCCAAGGAAGAGAAATCAAAGGTGGTTGAGAAGAGGAAATGGGAGAGCCCGTCGAGCTCGTTCAAGAAGCCAAAATTCCAACCAAGTGGTAGAAGCTTTGATAATCGTCGGGAGGCGAAGTGGTGTTCCAAGTGCAAAAGCAAGCACTTTGGTTTTTGCAACCCTAACCCCAACACAATCTCATGCTTTAAGTGTGGCAAGTCGGGTCACACTAATCCAAATTTTCCTATTCGGGGGACAACATGTTACAAGTGCAAGGAGGTGGGGCACGTGAAGAGGGATTGTACCAAGCTTAGGGGGGAGCAAAATGAGGAAGCTTGGGAAGCCAACCGAAAAAGGAGGTCATTCCTAAGGCTCAAGGGAGGGCCTTCCAGATGACGAGAGAAGAAGCGAAGGAGATCACCGATGTGGTGTCGGGTACGTTCTTACTCAACTCCCTTGCCGCTAAAGTATTATTCAATTCCAGTGCCAATTTCTCTTTCGTATCCATCGAATTTTGCAAAGCCTTGAATGTGCCCTCTAGCACTCTTAGTGATGCCTTGGTAGTAGAAATAGCAAGTGGAGAGGAAGTGGTCTTGCGTGAAGTTTTAGAAAAGTGCCACAAAGAAATTAGTGGTGAACTCTTTGAAGTGAATCTACTTCCCATGGCGATTGGGAGTTTTGGAAGTGCATAAATATGTTGGATCCAAGATCATGAAGAATGAGAATCAAAGTCAAAACTCAAGTCAAAGCCTCTTAAAGCAAAAGTCAAAGTCAAGCATAATAAAGGAAAGTCAAAGTCTTTGTATTAAGTCAACTAGTGTTAGTTGTTTTGTCTTTGTAACTAGTAGGTATAAATATCTTTGTTTTTCGTTTGTAGACTCATATGACACTTTGAAGAGAGAAATCTTAGTGAGACAAATATTGTAATCGAGAGCATCATGTACTGTGTGAATTGAAGATCAATATATGACTTCTTGAATTGAATCCAATTGTTATTAACATTGATTAGCACATACCTGGTAACAATGTTTGGTATCAGAACAAGCACAGTTCAGAGAATCAATCAAGAATTTTTGGTGTTTTTGATCGAATTTTTCAAGAACTCGCAGATCACTGTTCCATTTTCAATTTCTTGTATTTTTGTTGATTTGGAATTGTAATTACTTGTTCTGTATTCGTTTTGTGTCATAGAACACATTTGTTTTGAATCATATCGTCCAATTCACAACATGTTTATGTGAATTTTGGATTAGATTGGATTTTTTGTTCGAACACTGTTCAAGCACTGAGTTTGTGATCAATTGTAATTCTTTGTCGATTTGCTTGTAATTGTTCATTTGTAACCTGTTCGAATTGTGTTCTGGATCAAATTGGCAAAGTTTCGTGGCGCAATTTGGAGTTTTGGATCAATTTGAGGTTGGACTTGAAGTTTTTGGAACGAGATCTGAATAATTCGTATAAAAGGCTGAAGAACTCGCATGTTAAAGATGAACTCACATGAAAGTAAAGTTTGAAAATTGTGAAGTACGAAATTCGCATCGTGAAGTGTACGAGAAGTACGAAATTCGCATCTCTCTACATGCGAATAGAAGGATTTCACATCATTTGAGATACGAAAAGTTGAGGTTGAATTTGTAAAGGACATAATTCATATCCTGTTATATGTGAATAGTTGGAAATTTGCATCCTGTTATGTGCGAATTCTGAAGAACTCGCATCTCAAGCTGAAAAAGTTTCTAAGGCAACAATTCGCATCGATACGAATTGTTTGAGTTTGAAAAATATTCTATGTCCAAAATTCGCATCTCAAGGGCATGCGAATAGTTTCAAGTTGGTGAAAAAGTTCAAGTTCAAAATTCGAATATCATTATATGCGAGAAGTCTAAAATTCGCATTGTTCTATATGCGAAAAGAGTAGAATTTGTATCCTTCAGCGTGCGAATTCTAGCAACTCGCATCCTTCTCTGTGCGAATTTCTTTCTTGTGCGAGAAGTTCTTTCTTCGGTGTGCGAATTTTTTTTAGAGTGCGAAAAGCTTCTTCATTGGTGTACGAATTCCATACTTGGTCACTTTTCTAACTGAGTTTTCTGAGTTTTTGATATTTTCTGATTTTGTGTGTAAAGATTTGTGTTTCTGATCAAGATGACTTCAAAGGATGATCTTTCCATTGGTACCGATGTCAAACCACCTATTCTGTTCAAGGGTGAATATGAGCAATGGAAGGAATGATTTCTGGATTTCATAGACAGGCATGAAAATGGGGAATACATCAAACAGTCAATTGATGAGGGTCTGATGAAACCAGTAACTGTTGTAGTGCCTGATGAGGATAATGAAAGTTCAGATAGTGAAGATGGTACTGAAAACAGAAGGATAAAAACTAAAGAGATTGTGGTGGATTTTTCAAGCTATACATCTGAATAGAAGAAAACACATAAGGCATATAAGCAAGCTAGATCTCTACTTCTTCAGAGCATTCCAAATGAAATCTACATAAAGATTGACAACTACAAGGCTATTGCTAAGAAGATGTGGGATTAGTTGGAGAAGATGATGATGGGATCAAAGATTGGTAATCAGATGAAGGTGGCCAACTGCATAAACAACTATGAAGAGTTCAAGGCTAAATCTAGGGAAAGTCTGGAGGATACATATGAAAGATTTGTTTCTCTACTGAATGAGCCAGCCAAGAACAAGGTTAAGAAGAATAAGATTGAGAATAATGTCAAATTTCTCAGTGTCTTGCAGCAAGAGTGGAAGAAACATACAAGTTGGGTTGTTAATATCGCGATATATCGCCGATATATCGTGTATCGCCCCTATAAATAATATCGGTTGTAAAATATCGGTCATTATATCGGCAGCCGATATATCGGTGATATTGACCGATATATCGGCGATATTTTGAATAAAATCTCGGCCGATAAAACCGATATATTTATGATTTTGTTTTGGGCCATTTTTTGTAATTCTATTATGGGTGTGGGTTGGGTTTTAATTTGTATGGGCTGTGTTTTTTTAATTTTGTAAGAAATCTAATCTAAGTTAGGTTTTTCAGTGTTTTTTTTACCATATACGTCTTCATACGACTTGAGTTCTTCATCTCTGGTCGATTTCTTCAGTTCTCAATCGCTTTTTAGTTCTTTCATCTCTGGTCGACTTCTTCAGTTCTTCTTCAACAATTTCGACTTCTTCTGCTCCTTCTTTGTAGTATGTTCGACTTCTTCTACTTCTTCTCTGTTGGACTTCTTCTGCTCCTCTGTTCGACCTCTGCAATCTGCTGTTTCTTCTCTTCGAGTTCCAACACAGAAGGTAATTACTTGATTCTGTTTGTGGATTGTTGTTTTTAGTTATAATCTATTTTTAGTACTAATGTTTTTAGATTTAGGTTATAATCTGTTTTTAGTTGATTAGAATTATAAATTTGTGAGAGTTATAATCTGTTTTTTTGCATTCTAGTAACTTAGATGCATTCTATTAACAGTCAGTTGTTAGCTTAAGTAAAGAAATCAATGGAAAATAGAGAAGGGGGTCAATCATCAAGAGCATTTACGAGTAATACTACTTCATCAGATGCGGCGACAAAAAACTTGGTCGGGCACGACATGGCTTGGGAATGGGGGGGTATCGAAAGATCCATTAAAAAGAAATTATGTGTGGCTTGGGAAGCTAACGTAAACGAAGAAGTGAATGTTTTAGATGATGTTGATTTGGATGCCGAACCTATTGCTTGCGATTAGCTCATTTATGAACACTTTTCCTATATTTTGTTTTGTGAAACTTGTTTAAGTTGATGTTGAAACTATTTTAAGTTATGTTTTAATGCATATGATATGTTTATGGATTGCATACTGAATTACTGATATAAATATATATATATATATATATATATGTATATATATATATATTATATATAATTCTGAGAAATATTATATGAACCGATATTTTTGACCGATATATCACGATATTTCCGATATATCGTGTATCGGTCCCTGACCGATACACCACCGATATACGATATTAACAACATAGCATACAAGGAGGATGGAACAGATGAAAGATCTGAGTGAGATCCCCTTACATGAGGCATATGAAACTCTGAGGCAGAATGAGGAAAAAGTAGAAGAGAAGAGAGAAGAGAAGAGAAAAAGAAGAGTGAGAAGAAAGTTGATGATCCAGTTGCTTTGGTGGTGGAAAAGAAGAAAAAGAAAGAGAAGAAAGATAAGAAGAAGAAAAAGAAGATTGTGGTTTCTAGTTCTGGTGACTCTAATAGTGATAATTCAGATTCTGATGATGGAGAGAACCTTAAGCAAGCCATGATTTTGCTCACCCGAACCTTTCAGAAGAAATTTTATAAGAAGTCGAGTTCCAATAGTCAAAGGTACTCATCAGGGTCAAGGAACTATGAACACAAGGAAAGGGTGGAAGGAAGAAGGTTTGAAGGAAAAAGTTATGTAGAAAAGAAGCTGGAAGAAAAGAGATTTGTGAATCAGTATAGTGAGAAGAAGACTAAGGAGCCAGTCAAGTGCTACAATTGTGGTAAGATAGGCCACTTTGCCAAGGACTGTCGGAAGTCGATAGTTAGAAATTCTGAGTACTATAAGAACAAGATGCTTCTGGACAAGCAAAAAGATGCAGACAAAGCACTGATGGCAGAAGATGATTTCTGGTTGGATCATTCAGATTATGAGGAGGATAAAGAAGAGACTGCTCACATGTGCTTAATGGGCAAGGAAGTCAAATATGATGAATCTGATGAGGAGACTTCCGAAGAGGTAAATAACTTTTTTGAATCTGGTTTTTTGTAGCAAATGGAAACCATGATGGTCGAGCTTCAGACTTACAAGCTAAGCTAAAAAGGGAGAAAAGCAGAGTTGCGAAAAAGCGTCAAACAATTTTTGATCTCAACAAGCAAATTACTGGGAACAAAAACTTGATTGACTATTTGAACAAATCTGCTACTGTTTTTGAAAAACAAAAAGCTTGTTTTGAAACTCAAATTTCTGAAACAGTTTCTAAGTTTAATAAGTCTGAACTTGAGAACCAAGAGTTTGCTCTAAATTATAATAAACTGCAATTTCAAAACAAATCTTTGCTGAAAAAGATTAATGGTTTAGAAGCAAAACTTTATGCTCGAGTTCAAACTGATCAAACCATTTAACTAAACAAACCAAAGGAAGTTACTGATTTCAAAGATAATTGGTGTATTGGTTACGATAACCCACATTATCTGAAGAAAGCTATCAGAAAGCAGTCAAGTTTATATAAGTTTGATTTTTTACAAGTGGCTGATAAATGTCCTCATTTGAAACCCAAGTTTGTTAAAAAATCATCTGATGAGGTTGAGGCTTAGGAAGATGAGAACAGAAAGAACACAACCAAAATGCAACTACCATTTTGCTATAAAAAGCTGAATGATAGTTATCTTTCTGAACAACCAAAGTTTCTGTCAAACAATTATTTTGAAAGCTATTCTACTAAGGAGTTGGAGGCAAAACCTGTTAAAGCCAAAATTTACGTTCCTCCACTCATCTTGGAAAGTAAAATTTCTGAGCTTGAGAACACTTTAGTAGATGATAGAATTTTGGTTGATCTTGAGAAAGTTGTGTTTTCTACTGTTATGAAGAACACTAATTTTAAATCTGAATTTACAAATGACAACTCCGAATCAGAAAGAGTTTGTGTAAACAACTCCACTGATTCAGATGCGTCATCTTGTAAGTTTTAATGGGAAATGTTTTTACTAATCCAAAATCTTCTGATTATGCTAAAATGTCTTATCAAAAGCAGTGTTCTAAAAAGTCAAATGATTTCAAATTTTCAAATTCTTCCAAGGCACAACAATTAGATGATGATGTTGATGACTTGTTTGCGGTTGAATATGATTTTTTAAATTCTGATGGTTGTTTGGATGAAAATGTTGATAAATTTGATTTTAATGCTAAACTTCCCGATCATACTTCTTTTCTGATTAATAATGTTGCTTTACCTAGTGTTTTTGAAAAGGGTGAAACATCAACTAAGGTTGATGATTTAGTTCATGTGAGTACCTATTACTCTAAAGGTAAGAAGCAAAAGAAAAGGCGCTCACAAAAACGGACCAACACAGGTAAGCACAAGAAAACATAGACTCTTAAATCTCATGTTTCTGATAAATCTAAATCTTGTATTTCAGAATTGAGAAAGAAAAAGTCAGAAACAAGACTATAATGGAGACCTAAACAGAAGATTGAAGAGTCAATGAAATCATTGTCTGACATAGATTGTAATAGGACTACTACTAGTTTTACTGATGTAATTGATCAATGTGCTTCTCATATAACAAAACTTGTATCTTCTAACAAGGTTTATACAATAAAGCAGTTGATCCAATTATCTCATTTGCCTAGGGTCAAAATTATGATTCCTAGCTTCATTGATACAGTTCTTACATGCCATCAACGTTGAATTCAATAATAGTGTAAATGTGATAACATATTGAAAATATATATAGAAAATTGTGAAAATGATTAATAATTTATAAATTATTTATCAAAATTATGGTTTTTCACTTAGGTGTCGTTTGTTTTTTAAGAAGTCTAAAGTCTGAAGTTTATTTTAGTTATGATTAATAAGAGGTGGTGTGTAAAAATGTCTGAACGATTCAGACTTAAGAGTTATTAAGAGATTTTTTAAAAAAACAAACAACCTTTAGTATTAATTTATTTAAAATGAAAATTTATATATTTAATAACCAACCAACAAGGTCTCGGTTCTTCACCAAATAGAAACAAATACAATTTTGTTGACCAAAAATTATTGTGGTCTTTTTGCACGACAAGCATTGGGTCAAGTAAGTCTTTCTTTCACACTCAGCGGCCCCACATAAAGACTCGAATCAGGTACGGTTGGATCTAGATTTTGCATGTTTCCACTCGGCATCCATGTTCAAATTTTAAAGAGTGAATTACATAAATGGTCCCTCGTGAATGCCTGGATTTCACTAATCGTCCCTCTAGTTTTGAAAGTATATTGGTGGTCCCTAAAAGCGAGATATGGTGCCCAAACTCGTCCCTGGCACTAACACCGTTTGAAAAGTTCCGTTAGAGCAGCCATGTGCCCCTCACGTGAGGGGCATTTTGGTCTTTTTTACCCTTTTTTATTTTATTTAAAATACATAATTAAATTAATACTTTTATATTTATATTTCTTTTTTTAAATAAAACAAAACATGGATATTTGGTCATTCTTGGGAGATGCATCTTCCCAAACCACTTCTCAAAACCACCTCCCAAAACCATCTCCTCCCAATACCACCCTCTCCCTCTAGAGTTATCTTCTCCTTTTCTTTTTTCTTTCAATGACCACTTCTCTCTCCACTTGTTTCCAACCCATCACCATCATCTCCAACAACCGGAACAACCGCATCAAGCCACCGACGGTCGCCAATGGTGGTCACCACCACATCACATTGGTCGCCAACCTCGAACCCAGATCTGAACCTCCACATTGGGCCGATTTCGAGAAGGTAAATGAGACGACCTCAATGGTTTTTGTGTTGGGTTGAATCAGGCCCATTCCTGACATTTTATAGGCCCTGAGCGAGATGTTGAAAAGGGCCCTCGATAATTATGGAAAAAAAATCTTTGATATATTGTTTTTTTATCATAAGAAATAAAATTGAATTCAATAAATATTCATAATTCATATAATATTTTTTCCGAGTATTCCTAGACGCAAAATCAATCGATAATTATTATAAATTAATATTATCTGTCATATCAATTTTACATAACATCGTTTGAATTATTTTGTCGTTACTGAATGATGAAAAAAAGAATTTGGTTTCCACCGTCAAAAACATCCTCATGATGTACATTTAAAATATAAAATGGCATAATTTTGGATCAAAATGTTGAGTATTCAGAGTAATACTCTATGTAAATCAATATAAATCAGTTGTGTTTCCATCTCATCTTTAGTTAATGTTTTTCATCACCGCTTTAAACTTTTAGGGTTGAAACAATTTTTTTAAGAACCATCAATCTTAAAATCAAAACTCATGTTGGTTATAGCTTAAGATTTTGTTATTGTTTTAGAGATAGGTGAATATCAAGATTATTGCACTCAATATTAAGTAATAAATAGTCAATAAGGTTTGAAAAAAACAAGGGTATAGATATAAGTTGAATCGTCTCATATGGTTGGTATTTTTTTTTCAAAAGGTAGGAGTGCACTATCTTAGTTAATAACAAGAAATCTATTAAGTTCTAATACAAATATAGAATTCATGCAGATGAATAATTAAAAGAAATAATATATCAACATTTTATAGGTAAGTAGTTTTAAACTTTGATATACTAGATAAGAAAAACCTTAAAGAAACGATAAGCAATACTATAAAATGAACAACTAATTAACTTTTTACATATTTTTGTTTCCAATGTAATTAATTAATACATGTTTGAGCCCTTAATATAATACAAAATTCTTTGGATCTCATTAGACTTTGAATTTTTAACGGGACAAGTGAGATATGAATGATGGAGAATATATTAAAGTTTTTTAGGCAAATACTTTTAGACATTGGTACTAGTTAAAAAAAAACTTAGAGAAACAATAAACAATACTATAAAGTGTACGACCAATTAACTTTTAACATATTTTCTTTTCCAATATAGTTAATTAATATATGTTTGGGCCCTAATATAATACGAATTTTTTTGGGTCTTATTAGATACTAAAAGAATTTCTCTTTTATTTCCTATTACTACTAACATATACTAAAAAAATTGGGCACCTATTTTTCGTGGGCCCTGGGCATATGCCTGACCCGCCCTCCCCCAGGCACGGCCCTGGGTTGAATACGAGTTCTTGCAGACGATGGTGACGGTTTCTCCTCCACTAGCTTCCACATTGATTGAATATTGTTGTAACCACTCCACCAACTTCTACACTGATTTGGTTCCATCGATGGCTTCTCCTCTTTCTCACAGATATGTTCCATAGATGCAGATCTAGATTTTTTGATGATTTGCTTCCATTGATTTAGTTTTAGATTTTGAATCAGATTATTGATTTTTGGTTTTAGATTTAATATTTTGATTTTAGGGTTTGATATATGTTATGTTTTTAGGGGGTTCTTTGATTGTTGGTATATTCATCAAATCAAATTATTGGTGTTCTCTTGTATAGGGTTTTGTAGTTCTGCATATGATTTAGGTTTTTGGTTTTTTATGTATTAAAAATTTCATAAATGAATCTGATTTTGTTTATGATGACTTTTTTATTAATCTTTTGTTTGAATCTGATAAGGAATTTTTGAATTTTCATGATTGGAATTTGATTTTGTTTATGATGATTTTTTTATTAATTTTGGGAATTGAATCTAATATTGGCTTGTTTGTAAGGAATTTTTGAATTTTTATGTGTTTGGATGGAACCAAAATAGAGAATTCATTGGAAATAAATATAATTCTTTTTCGAGATTTTGATTCTCCATTTTGAAGTAAATTTTGGTGAATTAGTTGGAGATGCTGTAAGAGTTTTGTAAGAACGTCAGAACAAAACTATCATCTACCTTTAAATATCTTCAACTATCTTTATTGACCTATTTCTAGCACTATGACTAAAATTTTAACAAATTTATGCATATGAAAATGATTGAAGATATGTAAAATCCGTGAACGTAGGTGAAATAAAAGACAAAAGCGAAGGTTGATGAAGATAGTTAAATTAGAGATCCCTATTTTTGGTGAACAATCAATTGAATGTAATTAAAAATCACGATTTTGTAAGTCGTTAGATTAAAAAATCAACTAATCCAACAGTTTAGAATTATTTTCATCATTCCTATTTTAACTTTTATTCTCAATAAAACTCTAACTCAACCCTTGTCATTTACAAATATTTTAGGTCATATTGTAACATTAAAAATGTAAAAGAGGTCATTTCTATGTATGTGAGAAAAAGAATTCAAATAACAAATAAGTACATTCAAATTCAGTCTTCTTATAATCATATTAACATGTGATTGGAATTGATTATGACATTCTCCTAAATATGTCACCATTTGAATTGATTTTCTTGCTATATTACTCCTCAGTTTCCTTTTTCTCTTCAAAATGTCCATCTTTTATGTTTTCATCACATTAACTTTTCTCTCTTTTTTGATTTTACTATTCCATCTATCTCAAAATAAACACCTACATTACTATTTTAGTTTGTCCTTCAAAAGTAATTGTTTACTTTCCCATTATACCTTTAGGGGGCGTTTGGTTTGATGGAATGGTTTTGAGAGATTTGGATTTGGTAGAAGGATTTGAAATTGAAGGGATTTGGAATCTTTTGTGTGTTTGGTTTGTAGGATTTGGAATGGAAATTATATTCCATTATTTATGAAAAAAAATCATTAAAAAATTATAAAAATAATTAAATTACCTTTTATTTAACTGATTATTAGAAAACAAATATTTTTAATATATTTTTAAACATTATTATATAGAAATCCTACAAAATCCCTTGAAATTCTAGCCACCCCTTTGGAATTTCAAAATCTTATGATTGAGGGATTTCAAAGAAATCCTAAGAGTGTATTTGGTTTGCCTAAGATTTCAAATTCGGACAATCATCCAAACTAAACATGAGATTGAATGGATTTGAAATCCAAATCCACCAAATTCATTTCATTCCAACAAAACAAACGAACCCTTAGTTATGAGGTGGATAAAATTTATGTCTCTATAATTAATGTTAGAATTGTAATTTTGTTAATTAAAATTTTTAATAATTACAAATTCATAAACATGTGTGCATTTTTCATGCTATTGTGTCCTTAATTATAAGAAAGATATAATAACACGATAATGGTTACAAACGCCATCGTTCCCATATATATAATTACACAATATGTATTATTACATAGGAGATCGATCATCGTCATCTGCAAGTATATATACCATGTACACAACTAACAGAAGTTTCAGAAATCATCACTCTGGATGGAGAAGCATGTTTACCACTTGGCTCATTGAAGGTCTAGCATCTTTATCTTCCTCAACACAATGTAAAGCAACTTTCACTAGATTTTTCATGGTTTCCTTCTTGTATTCGCCAATCGTGCTACTGTCCATAATTTCCTCGATCCATTCTCTCTTAATTACGCTTTCGTTATTATCACGAATCTTCCCTCTAACCCACTCAACCAACGTTTGGTCCCTCCCGCTTTCATTTCCACTTGTTTGCTGCATTTCTAGTGGGCTCTTTCCCGTTATCATCTCCAGTATCACCACCCCGTAACTATAAACATCAACTTTTGAGGTGATCGGAAGATTGAACACCCATTCTGGAGCCATATAACCTCGTGTCCCACGAATCCTGGAAAAGCTTGAATTCTCAGTCGAACCCCTATCGAAAAGCTTAGAAAGCCCGAAATCCGCCACTTTTGGATTGTAATCAGCATCCAACAAAATGTTATGGGGTTTCACATCACAATGCAGAACCCATTCCAAACACTCTTCATGTAAATAAGCAAGCCCTTTTGCAGTACCAATTGCTATTTCTAGCTTCTTTTCCCAGTTCAGTTTAATGGAAAGCAAGCTTTTAGCCAACGATCCGTTCTCCATATACTCGTAAACCACAAGCCTATGCTTTCCTTCAACACAATACCCCCATGTTTCTATTAGATTCATGTGATTCAGCCTCCCAATTGTGCTTATTTCTGCTTGAAACTCAGCTTCTCCATGGTGATGATCAGTAGCCTCTTTGAGCATCTTTATTGCCGCGATTCTTTCATCGGATAATTCGCCTTTATACACCACACCGGCACCACCTCTCCCTATCTCTTTGCTGAAATTGTGGGTTGCTTTCTTCAACTCTGCATATGTGAACCTCTTGAACCCTGATGCTATTGGAAAGTAACTTTGTGCAGTTGTAGTGGAGTCTTTCCATGTGATATACAAGAAAAAGTGTATCAGCAAGATCTCAAGAACTCCGATTGCTCCCCCGAACCATAACAGAACTTTTAAAGACTCGCTGCGGTGTTTTCCCTCGTAAGATCTTTCAATCGGTGCGATAAGATTATCCGGACAACTGAAGATGGATCCATGGATGAATCTTGGATGGAAAGATGATGACAAATGTTTTGGTAGCTTAACATACATCGAATTCTCGAAACCCAATTGATATCCATTGTATAAAAGATTTTTCAGGTAGCAATCATAGATTCCATCATTGTATTTGAATTGAAACCCTTTGCAATTGCAATCTTGCAAGCAACCCTTTTTGCAGGCTTCAAGGGTTCTGTTGTTTATATACCTGATATCGTAACCATAAAACTCGACAAAACGAAGCTCGACGAAATCTTCTTCTCCTTGTTGACAAGGTTTGAACATGGGTTCGCAACCATAGCTCCAATCAACGGGATTTTTCTGCTTATATCCATGCACACAAGCACATTTGCGACCAGTTTCTTGAGAGTAAGTACAAAGAGAGTTAGGGCCACAAACGCCATGAATCCTGCATGGCGATGAAAAAGCTTGCCATTGAACCTCCAAATTCTTTCTCTCTTTCTTATCAACAAGACTGTAAACTCTGATATTACCATCAACATCAAGCTTCATTAGTCTATGGCGTCTAATGCCAAAATCCGAAACAAAGAACCCGAAATTATCAGACGAGTTGAATTGACCATTTGAATCGAGTCTCGCAATCCGACTGTTATTGTAAGTGGATCTCCCGGCCTCCCAGGTTTTCAAATAAGGATATGGCCAGTAAACACTCGTGATTTCGGGACCGTTGTAAAGAAGGCTCAGAACGTTGTCGTTGTCGAAATAAAGCCGAAAGAACCCAGAAGAGAAATTCGTTTCACTTCTTGAAGAAACCAGCTGTGAGTTTCTGGTGAATGGTTGATCAGGTAAAAGGGTATCTGTTGGATAATCAAAACTTTGCCAAAGTAGGTATGGGTCAGGATCTCCATTCATTTGGTGAAGAACAAGATTTCCATTGTTTTGAAGTTGCAAAACGGGTGAACCAGTCGTGGATTTGGTCTCGGTGGACCAAACAACGGTTTGATCAGCGTCTTGTAAAACAAGATTGCCGTTTTCCAGAAGGGAAAGTTTGGAGTGTTTTCCGTTCACGGGTACATCTCGATTCGCCGTCCAAACGATGGTCGGGTTAGCGTTTCGTGTCACCGGTTCAGTGAACCAAATCGAAAAGCAATAAGCGTTGATGCCAACTTGGTGAAATCCAGCTGAAAAGAGGCCATTTGGGGAAACTAGATCAACATGTTTGTGGTCAGTAGAGAGTGATGATCCTTTAGATAAGGCATGTGTGGGGGAAGAAGATGATGATGATGAAGAAGAACATGTGAAGGGTAAAAGTATAAGAGGAACAACGCAAAACAAAGAGGGCAAAGCCATAAGAGAATATATGGTATCTCGTGACTCTTTATATTATAGAAAACTATCAATTCACGACTAATTGTGTTTGTATAAAATATGCATTAAAATAAAATGATATTTTATATATTTTATTTATTGTGAAAATATAATTAAAAAGCATATGATTGCAATACATGCTATAAATTTGTAAATAAGAAAGGGATATTGTAATTTTTAAACAAAAATTAATATTAAAAAAAATTGTTTAAAAACTCTTGAAATCATTTTTAATGAAACAATAGCTTTTACAAATAATATTTATTTCATATTATATTATGTCACCATTTAAAAGAATTTCAAGTTCCCTTTGTTTGTCATATAATGCATGTGATCAAGTCACTTTGGTTGTATAGTCATAAGTCTTGTATGTGTTTCAAGTCGGGTCAAAATTATGATCCCTAGCTTCATTAATACAGTTTCTTACATGCCTTCAACGTTGAATTCAATAATAGTGTAAATGTGATAAAATATTGAAAATATATATAGAAAATTGTGAAAATGATTAATAATTTGTAAATTTTTTTATCAAATTGCGGTTTTTCACTTAGATGCCGTTTGTTTTTTAAGAGGTCTAAAATCTGAAGTCTTATTTTAGTTATGGTTAATAAGAGGTGATGTATAAAAATGTTTAAACGATTCAGACTTATGAGTCATTAAGAGGTTTTTTAAAAACAAACAAACAACCCCTTAGTATTAATTTATTTAAAATGAAAATTTATATATTTAATAACCAACCAACAATTATTGCGGTCTTTTTGCACAACAAGCATTGGGTCAAGCAAGTCGTTCTTTCACACTCAGCGGCCCCACATAAAGGCTTGAATCAGGTACGGTTGGATCTAGATTTTGCAAGTTTTCACACGGCATCCATGTTCAAATTTTAAATGTTGGGTCAAGTGCAATATCTAGATTGTACGAGAAAGCTTTAATTTGTGGCACTAGTGGTACACATAAGTCATGGGTGATTAATGGTCCGATGTTTCGGACGAAACCTATTTTCAAGGTTTGATGGGCGGTGTGTACAGGGCCAGGCAATAAAGATTAAAGGGTCGTGTGTTTTATTTTTCATTTCTTTTTTTTTTCTGTGGATGTCTGAGTTAGCTTGTACGTATATCAACTAATTTTAGGGGTTGGAGAACGCCAGAAAAATCCTCAATGGCTTTGTGAAACTTGTATCGATGACCTTTGAAAACAATCCCTAAGGCCCAAGCCTTATTACCATTACCAAATGCTTTTCGGGAAAACATTTATCTAGTTACTTACCGAATTAACAAAGAAAGCAAGGGCCGTAAATTTTAGCCGGTAAGAAGCAAGACAAGCGACGAGAGTTTTACCCAGTAAGTGGTGGTGATGAATCTTACCGGTAAACATTTGTCGAGTAAGATTGTTTAATACAATGCCATTTTGATGGCCAAGAACCATACTTTGGTAAGGCTAGTGAGAGTGGTGATTCTTACTAATAAGTGTTTATTGAAAGTGTTTTGGTAACCGACCATTTTGAGCATCTCCAACAAATTCTCCAAAATAGACAAAATATAGATTTTGTGTAAAATTTTGGTCCAATAGATTCTCCATAATGGAGAAATCATGAGAGAGTATGAAATTCTACAAATGTAGGGAACTCCTCAAAAAATATTAAAGTGAGAGAGAAAAACATTTTTTTATTATATTAACACCCATAAGAAACATTGATGTTAAGTATTTATGAGAGAGAAATAATATTTTATTACATATATAAAATATTTTGATAATATAATTAATGTTGTAATCTCTAAAATAGAGAATTCATTGGAAATAAATATAATTCTTTTTGGAGATTTTGATTTTGATTCTCCATTTTGAAGAATTTTTGGTGAATTAGTTGGAGATGATGTAAGAGTTTTTGTAAGAACATCAGAACAAAACTATCATCTACCTTTAAATATCTTCAACTATCTTTATTGACCTATTTCTATCACTGTGACTAAAATTTTAACAAATTTAGGCATATGGAAATGATTGAAGATATGTAAAATCCGTGAACGTAGGTTAAATAAAAGACAAAAGCGCAGGTTGATAAAGATATATAGTTAAATTACAGATCCCTATTTTTGGTGAACAATCAATTGAATGTAATTAAAAAATCACGATTTCGTTTTGTTTGAAGAAAAAAATCACGATTTTGTTAGTCGTTAGATTAAAAAATCAACTAATCCAACAGTTTAGAATTATTTTCATCATTCCTATTTTAACTTTTATTCTCAATAAAACTCTAACTCAACCCTTGTCATTTGCAAATATTTTAGGTCATATTGAAACATAAAATGTAAAAGAGGTAATTTCTATGTATGTGAGAAAAAGGATTCAAATAACAAATAAGTACATTCAAATTTAGTCTTCTTATAATCATATTAACATGGGATTGGAATTGATTATGACATTCTCCTAAATATGTCATCATTTGAATTGATTTTCTTGCTATATTACTCAGTTTCCTTTTTCTCTTCAAAATGTCCATCTTTTATGTGTTCATCACATTAACCTTTCTCTTTTTTTTTTTTGATTTTACTACTCCATCCATCTCAAAATAAACGTTTGTATTACTATTTTAGTTTGTCCTTCAAAAGTAATTGTTTACTTTCCCATTATACCTTTAGGAGGCGTTTGGTTTGATGGAATTGTTTTGAGAGATTTGGATTTGGTAGAAAGATTTGAAATTGGAGGGATTTAGATTTGAAATGATTTGGAATCTTTTGTGTGTTTGGTTTGTAGGATTTGGAATGGAAATTATATTCCATTATTTATGAAAAAAAATTATAAAAATAATTAAATTACCTTTTATTTAACTGATTATTAGAAAACAAATATTTTTAATATATTTTTAAACATTATTATATAGAAATCCTACAAAATCCCTTGAAATTCTAGCCACTCCCTTGGAATTTCAAAATCTTATGATATAGGGATTTCAAAGAAATCCTAAGAGTGTGTTTGGTTTGCCTAAGATTTCAAATCCGGACAATCATCCAAACTAAACATGAGATAGGATGGATTTGAAATCCAAATCCATCAAATTTATTTCATTCCAACAAACCAAACGGACCCTTAGTTATGAGGTAGAGAAAATTTCTCTCTCTATAACTAATGTTAGAATTGTACTTTTGTTAATTAAAAAATGTAATAATTACACATTCATAAACATGTGTGCATTTTTCATTATGGACATTTATCTTGGGATGGAGGGAGTATTTACTATTAAGTTATAATGATCTGAATTCCTGAATTATACCTGCATGTAAATGTTCAAACAATAAGGGGTTGTTTGGTTCATGGATTTTGAACGAATTGGAAGGAATTGGAATAGATAATTCTTTAGACCAAATTCCAAATCATATGTTTGGATCACATAATGAAAATTATGGAATCCTTTGAATTACATTGAATTCCACACTTAAGGAATTCATCGTTCTTTGGCATAAGTGAAATAAATGAATTTCTACCAACCAAACGCTTGGCTAAATTCTATCAAATATCATTCCAAATCCTTCAAAGTCAAATTGCTTCAATGGATTCCAATTCCATCAAATTTCATTCTACGAACCAAACATACCCTAAGTAACATAAAAAAAGTAGTAACCAGGAAAATTCTTACGAATCTTGAAAATAAAGAAAAAAGTATGATTGCACTTTTCGGGTAAGCGCATTCGTGTTGTTTCGTCTATTCCCGAATTTTAAACCGTCAGATCGTCGTGATTTTTGGAAAGTAGCTTCAAGATATCTTTATCTATGTTTTGAATGGTGAAGATCGATTTTGGAGATCCGGAAGTCATCCTTTTTCTGTTCGACAGATTGCAGTAATTTTGGGTACGTTTTCTGATTATATTGGGTTCGATTTTTCATCAGTCATGGTCGATTAATCATGGAAGACAATGAGGAGTAACAAGGATTTTGGAAGGCCGTATGTGTTTGATCGGACAGGACCTAGGGGTGGTCGTATCCGAAAATTGAATGATTTGCACGTCCAAGAGATTGCTCATAATGTGTATGTGTCGAATTTTCCATCTCATGTCTTGTCTAGGGAATTATGGAATAAGTTTGACAAAGTTTTGAAGGTTTTTGATGTGTTCATTGCCCCGAGATGTTCAAAAATTGGAAAAATGTTTGCTTTTTTTCCGGTTCAAGAAGGGCGTTAAAATAGATGTGGTGGTTTTGAAATTGTGCGACACTTGGATTAGGAATTTGCGCTTCCATGCCAACGTGGATAGATTTGATTGGAAGACTAAGGTGAATAATGTTCATGATCGGGAGGTCAATCAAGATGCAATTGGTGTTCATGCAGAAACCACGTTGTTTCAGGGTAGAGAAAAAAGCAGCCTACCGTATGCCAAAGTAGTTGGGGGAGTGCAGAAGGAGCAGGGGGTCGAAGCTAAGGTGGATCCACTAGCAATAGTTCTCGATATGGATGGTCCGGTCGGAAAAAATTACTCTTTGGCTCTTGTTGATTGACGGTTGTGTTAAGAAACTTCAGTCTCGTCCTAATTTATTTCAACTTATACTGTAACACCCAGATTTTTGGGTAAGCTAAATATCCCCATTTATCTTTAAATCGTTCGTAGTTGATAATTCTAATTAAATTATCCTTAGCCTAGAGAGTTTACTTCAAGTCTGAAGGTAATCGAGCGCGAAAAGTCAAAATTCGGAGTCCAACAGGGTTAGGGCGAGAATGTCTGGCGAAATTAACAAATGTAACAATCGCACAGGGCACAATCGCATAGGCCACCCCACTCTCGGTAAACTCTATGCGAGAGTGATCGCGAGAGTGACAGTGGAACTTTCGCCATCTCACAATCGTGGGAGCGGGGCAACCCGTGGTACACTTTCTGCGAGTGTGCCTCACGAGAGTGCCACTGACACAATCGCTTGGCATACTCGCGATCGGGGTGCAGGAGCTTAAATGCTCAACCCTTCTACCTTTTTTATCATAAAACACTTTCACCAACCATTTTTCCCTTTCTCTCCCACGAATTTACTCCCTTCAACACCAAACTCTAGCTCATCTAAAGCTCCAATCCTTGAAGATCAAGTGGTCTATCATCATCAAAGCTAGATCCCAACCAAGAGGATTAGCATAAAGGAACTTCTCATCCATCTCTAGTGATTCATTGGTTTTAGGTTCTAAACAAACCAAACATTATGAGTTCATTCCTACCCTTTTTAAAACTTTATACATGTCAAATTAAAATTTTAAACTTCTAATCATCTCCTTATTTACATTTTATTTGTTGAAGAGATTTTGACCTAACTTGGGATATTGGAGAATTTGAGGGTTTCTTACCATTTTGGGATATGGTGAAATGTTTTATGAGTTGAGCTACAAAATATGATTTGTCTTACACATTTATGGTTAAATATCCAAATGAGTGCATTTTGACCATATGTATGAGTTTCACCATATGAAGAGATTTATTTGATAAGAGTATTTTTGGGAAAAATGGAACCTATGGGTGGTGGTTGGTTTTAATGATAATTATTGTCAAGTTTATATGAAATGGAGAATCTATACCTGTGAAGATAAGCAAATTATTTTATGGGAAATGTTTACATGAACTACATGTGTGAATGTAGTTTTGGTCACCAATGTAATAGTGACAAGCCTTAGACTATTACTAGTGGATCCATACGTATAGAGTCAACTTAAAATTGGGATAATTCCCGTTTGTAACTAGTTGAGACATTGGACCATCGGAAGGAAACTTGGTACGGTTATGTGGGACCGGATACTATCCATGGGTCGTAAATGTAATATTAGTGAACGAGTATGATTAGGATCATTGAGTGCCCTCCCCCACATCTGAGTACGCGTCGATGAACTCGTGGCCTTGATCCTAATATTTAGCTCATAAATTGGTGAGTAGCCTACTTTTGTATTCCGCTACAATCCTCGGAAATCGGGTCTCCCCCGTCATCGAAAGATGCTTTTGGACCTCATGGTTCGTATTTGATATATTGCAAAACAAAACTTCTTCACTCGTTTGAATGTCATTTATTGTTGATTTCACGTTTGATTCAATTCTATAAAATGTTTGTTCTCATTAGGCTTAAAGCCTAACACTTATTTTCTTAAATGACATGTATAACAAGTTCCCTTAGTGGCAGGCCGCATATGGTTTGAGGGAAGAGCGTTGGTCCATTTTGGGCATTTTTGGGATAGACATTCTTGGAGACAAGCGTACAAAAAGATACTCATTTTGGGAATTTGGGTTGACAACCGATATAATCTAGATGTGTATTGTTTATATTAGTTTGTTGTCAATTTCATATTCATTCACTGGAATTGTAAACGCTATTACACATTTCCCTTTTTGGGTGGTTTCCATCTATTATAGATGTTATATTGCAAAAAATTGAAGTTTAAAATTACCCCTATTTTTAGGGTGTTACAAGTTGGTATCAGAGCTCTAATTTAAGTGAACTAGGTGTGAATACAAGATGCCTAGACTTAAACTGAGATTGTTAAGTTATGATTTGTGAGATTGGGTAGAAATTCTAAGATAGGACGGTTTTAGAGTCGACGTAATTACACTAGTTGAGAATTATGATGATAAACGAGAATTCTTGTGTATAATATGTTCATAATTTCACTTAGCTAATGCTATTATGAATATATTGTTACGAGAGCATGCTTGATATACTATTTTCATGATGATTGATGAATGTATTAGTACGTTTCTTCGTGGTTCAAATCGTTTAACCTGATTCTTACCTCCATTATTATGTGTGTGGTAGATTAAGAATGGTAAGTACGCGAGGTAAACCGTGTACACGCGTTGATGGAGTCGAGGAAACCGCTTCAACGACTGATCAACCAGAGAGGGTTGAGGTCATTGTGCGTCCACCTATATCACCACTGTTGGGCGGAGGGCCAGAAGTTATTCCATGGGTGGATCTGGCTTCGTCCAACCCGGTGATTTGTGAGGTGACCCCTCAATCAGAGATGATGGCCGGCATGATGCTCATGATGAATGAGGCCATGGACAAGCAACAAGAATTTCTTTTGAATGTGATTGAGGACTGGGATGTGAGCAACCGTAGGAGTGAAACGGTTGTGGAGAACGTGGTGGTGGCCGGATCTGTGGTTACCGGAATGTGATCCCGACCGAGGAACCGACGACGAATGAGGGGAGACAAGGTAGGAGAGCTTTATCCTACAAGTCATTTCTATGCACTAAACCCCCAGAGTTCTCTAGGTCTTATAATCCACTCGCCTACATGAACTGGATATGAGATATTGAGCAGGCTTTCGACACGTGTGAATGCGAGGAGATTTAGAAAGTGAGATTTGGTTCCTAAATACTTAGGGGCCCGACACTCATCTAGTGGAACGTCACCAAGTCCACCCTCTCCACTGGGGTCTTGGACCGAATTCAAGAAAAAAGTCATGGAAGAGTATTGCAATGAAAGGGCCATGGATCGTATTGAAGAAGAGTTCCGAGCTCTTAAAAATGGAAATTTGTAAGTGAGGGAATACACCCGACAATTTATAAAGAAATTGGGTTTGGTGGGCCACGTGGCCCCAACCGAGAAAGAAAAGGTTAGGCCTACCTCAAGGGCCTACCGGCGGACATGATGTCTATGGTCCGCAACTCCCGAGCCTCTACCCTCCGTGAGATTGTTGAAAAGGCTCAAATCATGGAGGATGTCTATGCTCGCGGAAAAGAAGAGAGAGCGGTTGTGGGGGAGAAGATAAGGTGAGAAATCAATCCCGGGCATCTCAAGAGGCCGAGACTATTCAATGGGGGAAGAAGCTTTGATAACCGTCGGGAAGCGCGGTGGTGCCCAAGATACTGAAGCAAGATGTCGAGACATTTCCGGAAAGATTGTCCAAAGTGGTAGATGGGGAGTGCCTCAGAGAAGAAGGAGAATCCTCCTAAAGTTTTGAGTTGAGCTTTTCAAATGATGGCCGAAGAGGCCAAGGCATCCACCAACGTGGTATCGGGTACGTTTCTCCTAAACTTCGTACCTGTGCGTGTGTTATTTGACTCGGGTGCCAATTTCTCTTTTGTATCCGATGCTTTCTGTCATAAACTTGTCATGCCCACTAGTAGTTTAAAAGATGCTCTAGTGGTAGAAATAGCGAATGGTTGTCAAGTAGTGATTCACAATGTCTTGAAGGATTGCACTCTTGGGATCAAGGGGAGAGAATTCTCGATAAACTTGATGCCTATGATTATCAGTGGGTTTGATGTGGTAGTTGGCATGGACTGGCTAGCGGACAATCATGCCGAGATCATATGTTCCAAGAAATTAATCTGACTCCCCATCCCTAGCAGCGATGTGGCGATTGTCTATGGTGAAAGGAGAAAGGGGGATGTGGCGATCATCACCATGTCTAAAGCACGGAAATGCTTGGTGAAGGGATGCTCATCCTTTCTGGCATACGTGATAGATGTCAAGCTTGAAAAGAAGAAACTTGAGGACGTGAAGGTGGTGCGCGACTTTCCCGATGTCTTCCCGGACGACTTGCCTAGTGTGCCACCCGTTCGCAGGTAGAGTTCCGGATTGACCTCGTTCTGGGGGCGACCCCGATTGCTCGAGCCCCTTACTGGTTGGATCCATCCGAGATGCAAAAGATGATGGCTCAACTCCAAGATCTTCTTGAGAAGGGTTTTGTAATACCGATCTCGTCAGCTTGGGGAGCTCCGATCTTGTTTGTCAAGAAGAAAGATGGCACGATGCAAATGTGCATCGACTATAGAGAGTTGAACAAGGCAACGTCGAAGAACAAGTATCCTCTTCCCAGAATGGACGACTTGTTGGATCAACTTCAAGGGGCGGGCTGTTTCTCGAAGATTGACTTACGTTCGGGATATCACCAAGTGAGGGTGAAGGAAGACGACATCCCTAAGACCGATTTTAGGACGCGTTAAGGCCACTACAAGTTCCTATTAATGTCGTTTTGCCTAACTAACGCACTGACGATGTTCATGGATTTAATGAATAGAGGGTGCCGACCATTCCTTGATAAGTCAGTCATTGTGTTCATCGATGACGTACTCGTGTATTCCAAGAGCGAGGCGGAGCATGAGCAACACCTTCGGGAAGTCCTAGAAGTTTTGAGAAAGGAGAGATTATATTCCAAGTTCTCCAAGTGCGACTTCTGGCTAGAAGAGGTTCAATTCTTGGGCCACGTTGTCACTCGAGACGGAGTGAAAGTGGACTCCTCCAAATTCAAGCTAGGATGAATTGGGAACCTCCCAAGAGTCCGCCCGAGATACGAAGCTTCTTGGGTTTAGCGGTTTACTAATGGAGATTTATCTATAAGACTTCTCCAAGATCGTTTATTCTTTGATGTCCCTTACTCGGAAGAACGTTAAATTTGTTTGGACCGAAGCACAAGAGAAGGCGTTCCGGACTTTACAAAAGAAGTTGTGCAAATCTCCCCTCCCATACTATCTCTACCCGAAAGGTCAGAAGACTTCGTGGTTTATAGCGACACTTCAAAAATGGGTTTAGGTTGTGTGTTGATGCAAAGAGGCAAGGTGATCGCCTACGCGTCAAGACAACTAAAAGTGCATGAGAAGAATTACTCTACCCATGACTTGGAGTTAGCGGTAGTGGACTTCGCTTGAAGCTATGGCAATATTACCTCTACGGCACGAAATGTACACTCTACACGTATCACAAGATCTTGAAATACGTCTTTGATCAAAAGGAGTTGAAGATGAGGCAACGACGGTGGCTCGGGTTACTCAAAGATTATGATTGCGAGTTGCTTTACCACCCCGGTAAGGCAAACATGCTATCCGACGCTTTAAGTCAGAAAGACTATAGCAGAAGCATCCGAACCACCCTTTCGAGAATCGAGTTAGTGTCAAGCCTCATCGAGAAAAGTAAGACATCTCAAGCGGAGAATTTACTGGAAGAGAAACTCAAGGATGAGGTGATGACAAAACAACGATTGCTCTTGACGGAGGATAGCCATGGAGTGAGGTTGTTCAATGTATGAATTTTGGTGCCCAAGGTTGGGGGCAATCGTGAACTTCTTCTTGAAGTGCCCATAAGTCCAAGTATTCCATCCATCCGAGGAGTACAAAGATGTATAGGGATTTGAAGCTACATTATTGGTGGTAGTTTATGAAATTAGATGTGGCATGTTATGTGGAGCGATGTGTGACTTACCTACAAGTGAAAGTCGAGCACCAACGACCTTACGAAAGTCTTCAATCCCTAGAAATCCCTGAACGGAAGTGGGAACATATCACCATGGACTTCGTGACCAAATTGCCGAAAACCTTGAGAGGTCACGACACCATTTGGGTGATAATTGATCGGTTGACCAAGAGCGCTTACTTCTGGGCAATGCACGAGACCCTACCGATGGACAAGTTGGCAAAACTTTATATCGATGAAGTGGTTTCAAGGCATGGAGTGCCCTTGTCTTTTGTATCGGACCGCGATAGTCGGTTAACTTCAAACTTTTGGAACAACTTACAGAAAGAGCTTGGTACTAGAGTGAAGTTGAGTACAACTTACCATCCTCAAACCGACCGCCAAAGTGAGAGGAAAATCCAGACGCTAGAAGACATGTTAAGATCTTGCGTGATTGACTTCGAGGGTAGTTGAGACTCTCACCTACCTTTGGTAGAGTTTGCATACAATAATAGCTACCACTCGAGTATGCGGATGGCCCCGTTTGAAGCCTTATACGGGCGAAATTGCAGAAATCCCGTTTGTTGGCTTGAAGCGGGCGAGAACCAATTCACTAATCCCAAAATAGTGCTAGAAACGGCCGACAAGGTGAAAGGAATTCGGGAACGGTTGAAGTCGGTGCAGGATCGGCAGAAGAGCTATGCCGATAAGAAGAGACGACCGATGGATTTCCAAGTGGGAGACCGTATGATGCTCAAAGTGTCCCCTTGGAAGGGGATGATCCGATTTGGAAAGCGTGGGAAGTTGAGTCCCTATTTTCTTGGACCATTTGCGATACTCAAGTGAGTGGAACTCCAAGCATATCAATTGGAGTTGCCACCAGAAATGAGTAGGATCCATAATACGTTTCACATTTGTTATCTCCGGAAGTGTTTGGTGGAGGAGGAGAGCATCATTCCTCTTTTCGAGATAAGAGTGGACGAGGGTAACCATTGTGTGGAGGAACCCAACGCTATTCTAGAGAGGAAATCCAAGAAACTTCGCCGCAAAGAGGTCACCATGGTTAAGGTACAATGGAAACATCATCGTAGGTCCAATGTGACGTGGGAAGCCGAGGAGGACATGAAAAGAAGATATCCCAATTTGTTCGTGTAGCGAAGATTTCGGGGACGAAATCAATTCCAAGTTGGGAGGATTGTAACACCCGGATTTTTGGGGTAAGCTAAATATCCCCATTTATCTGTAAA
The DNA here is from genome assembly GCA_954870635.1 of Arctium minus. Classification (NCBI taxonomy): domain Eukaryota; kingdom Viridiplantae; phylum Streptophyta; class Magnoliopsida; order Asterales; family Asteraceae; genus Arctium; species Arctium minus. The sequence goes on from OX941093.1 coordinate 50,435,834, forward strand.
TCATTCGTAGTTGATAATTCTAACTAAATTATCCTTGGCTTAGAGAGTTTACTTCAAGTCTAAAGGTCATCGCACGGGAAAAGTCAAAATTTGGAGTCCAGCAGGGCTGGGGCGAGAGTGCCCGGCGAAAGTGACATATGTTACAATCGCATGGGGCACAATCACATATACCACCCCACTCTCAGTACACTCTGTGCGAGAGTAACCGCAAAGTGACAGTGGCACTTTCGCCATGTTAAAATCTTGGGAGCGGGGCAACCTGCGGTACACTTTATGCGAGTGTGCCTTGCGAGAGTGTCACTGGCACAATCGCTTGGTATACTCGCGGTCGGGGTGCAGGAGCTTAAATGCTCAACCCTTCTACCTTTTTTTCATAGTGTTGTAGGATAAGTGTGCCATCGTCTAAAGGATATGACGATAGAGATAGAGATAGAGATAAATATATCAGAGTTAGATTAGAACTGAAATATCTCCTGACTATCTACTTGTAACTTCTCCCTATTTAAAGGGCTTATGATTAATGAGATTATACACTTCTTCTCTCTATCTTATTGTTATTCTCTCCATATTGTTGCTTCATTTGTTTTTCCCTTTAACACGTTATCAGCACGTAAGCTCAATCGGTTAGTTCGACAATCAAATTTCGGGTTTCCAACTTCATAATCTATCCCTCCGTCGATGCTACAATCCAAGTAAGAATTCTTACACACGTATAATATTTATGTGGCGTAATATTCATGTCATAAACCGTAAATCTGTCTTTGTTAACTTTCTGTTTTGAAAATTTTATATGCATATTGGCTTGTTTTTAAAAGTGTTCGCTTTTGAGTCTCGAAGTAATTTGTTATGTATGTTGTGTTTTGTTGGTTATATTTTATCCTTTATTCCAATTGAATCAAGATATGGATAAGTGAATATAAATGAATGTATGAAGTTCAAAGACATATTAGAACCCTAAATCTAATAATTAGCTAACAAACATTAAAATATTGGGCTTAGACGATGTTTGGCCGGAATTTTCTTTTATCATTTTTTTTGTTGGGTTATAAGCCGCGGTTGTTAGACATCAATAAGAGATAAATTAAGTTTTTTTTCCACCTTGAGAATGATTTGAATACCATATGTCTTTTATTATTATATTATTTTTGTTATTAATATTATTATTAATTAAGTGGTTGCCCAATTTAATATTTTTATATAAAATTAAAATGTCATTTGTTTTTATCAAATTAGTATTAATTTATTCATTATATTACATATTTGCTTCACCATGCTAAAAGGAAAAAAAAATGGTTCATGGTTATTTGGTTTTAACAATCTATAATTAATTAAAGCTTTACTTATAACTTGTTATATATATATATATATATTTGTTAACGTTATTTAATTCTTTCGAGATTTACTCTTATAATATTTTTTTTTTCATTCTGGGTTGATTAGGATTGTTATTGATATTTGAAAAAAAAAATTATTTATTTATTACAATATTTGGTTGTTATGTTACATTAATTTTGATTCAACATATTTTAATTTCATGTGAGTATGATAGTTTTTATGGATATGATAGCATTTATCGTTTTAAACTAATATTAATATTTATTAATGGTTATCCAATTAGTTTACAATTTATTTATTTGTTTATATTAATATATAAATGTTTATCTTCATTATAATTCATAATCTTAAAATTAATTTTTAGAAGTTACACTTCCAACCCCCATAACTTTTGTTATTTGACAAAAGCTCCAAAAATCGTATGAAAATGTTAAAATCAAACATTTATCTTGATTGTAGGTTCCTACTCATAATTTTAAACTATATAATTATTTTTTGGAAGTTACACATCCAAGCTCATATATTTTGATCTTTACCAAAAACTCCAAAAAATGCTATTAAGGTATTAAAATTGTTTCATATGCCAAACTCATAGTCACTTTGGCCTCTTGCCAAAAGATCCCAAAATACCAATATGGTATGAATTTTTTTGACCTCATGTCAAAATTTACCAAATAACAAATGTTATCTATGTATTTCATTGATGAATTAATCGCAATACATCGAAAGGATTTTGTCAAACGGATGTAAATAACCCTAAGGTTTGTAGGGATTTAAGAAATCCATGTGATTCCCCTACTACCTGGAAATCCAATAGATTGAGTGATTTCTTTTTCGCAAAAATTGAAATATTGATGAAGTATTATCAATAAAATTAAAGCATACAAAATCCAATATTGTTATGATAATGAAATTTCATAACCATAATCCATTTTCTTATCAAAAAGAAAAATCATATATTATCCTTTATATATGTAAATGGTTGAAACAACTCATCCCAAAATCAACGTCGTAAACTCAAAAGAATCTGAGTATTATAAAAGAGTATATAAACCTCCTTTTGAAAAGGTACAAGAAAATACCTAAAGTTCATCAACTCCCTATTGACTCTAAAACCAACCTCTTGAAAAGGTACAAGCAAACACCTTCATGTTTTGAGACGACATATAAATCCTAAATTTCAAAGGAATACCTTTACTAGAAACCCCTAGAGAAATGTGGGATGTCTCGAAAGGGATAATCGGGAGTACTCATGAATATGTACTTCCCGAACTAATCGTACAGTGGAATGAAACCCATTTACTCGATTACAAAAAGGTAACTGATGTCAACAAAGAAATGTTATATCCAAAACGCGTCTCAATCTCTGTGGCAAGGAACTCACAGAAGATGACATGATTTTTAACATTATTTCCACCTTTCATATATAAGTAAATAATTATAAGTTGGAATGCAACCTTTAGACAAACTCATCAACCTAATGAAAGTGGTTGAGAGACATAACAAGGTTATTTCGAATAACACCACATATGTCGGGATAAAGAAAATTCCCGATATCGATAGTGAAAGTGTTAGAGGTGGAAACAACTCCAAAGGATTGTGAGTTAAAAACAATTTCACACATGTGACATTTCTGCACCATGTGGACGAGACCCTATAAAGGGTCAGGGTATTGGTAAGAGTTAGGAAGAATTTTTCAACACCTGGAGTAGGATACAACTACTACCCAGGTGATAATGGACAATCAAATAAGATATGCACTAAAAAGTGCTTCTATCAAAAAGGGAACACGTTGAAAATGAAATATAACATATTTTAAATGTTTTAATATTTAATATTGATTATTCATATGTTTCTTTGAAATTAATTTTAAGTACCAAAATTAATTTCTTTGCTAAAGTAAAATCAAATATGTAACCATTATAGATGTAAAGAAATACATCAAAACAAATAAAAAAATTCAATACTCTCCGTTCCGTTTAGGAATGTATCGAGGAGAATTGATTTTTTTGACCTATCACACAATCGGAAAAAAAAAGATAGACTAATACTTGTTTTATAATACATCCAACCAAATTACATAGACGATGGACTGTCACTTTCTTGGTGGAACAAGTTTAATAGGAACCTTGTAAAGATATTCGTATCAAATGGAAATGAAAATGAGCATATATACATAAATTCCAATGAATATGAAAGGAAACATATATCATGGAAACTAATGTGTCAAACTAGTAGATTATTGGGTCATCAGAACATATTTTGTCACCAATAAAGAAATTTTGGGGGCAATAACACATATATATGTTTCGACATGACCATGTTGGACACCATGGTTATGACATAGTGATCCGTGTATTGCAAAATACACATAAACACATTCTATTTCGAGTGAAAGGCAAAACCAGACAAATTGCAACTGTTGACTTCTGCAACATAAGAAACAACATTGTTATCATAATATGCCCTCTTGAATACATAAAACTTTTGTATATACCCTAATCCTTAGCCAATACAGGAATGAGATCGTCCTAAAGCTAAGGACATTATACAAAAAAATATTCCATTGTTACAACAAATACAAGGTGATATTTATGGACATAAACATCCAGAATGCGGGCCACTAAAGTACTTTATGGTTCTGGTTTCGACTCGATGAACGCATGTCGTATTATTGTCCACATGAAATATTGCACTCCTAGCACTAGTTATACGTTTAAGGGCTCACCACCCTTATTATTTCATCAAGTCTACATGACTTGGAATGCTGGAGAATTTACATCATAAGGATTTGATGTTAATTGCATATGTATTAGGATTAATGTAGAGTTTCCTATACCCCATGTGTATATATAAAATGGTCTCATAGAAGTTGTTATCAAAAGAATATGATGACATCTAGGGTATTAGTAATGCGCATCAATTTACCCACATCTACCTGGGGTTATGCAATTATTATATGCAATTTTTTTGTCGTTTTTAGACCCACTACTTGTTAACCAGACTCATGCGTACCAGTTGGTAACTGGATATAAGCCTGATGCTTTACATTTATGCATGTTTGATTATATGTGCCAATTGCGCCCCCATAGCGCATCAAAATGGGTCCTTAAAGACGATTTGGTAAATGTTTGATATGAACCCCCAACAATTATCTGCTAATTAGAATATTTGACTAATGATATCTTTACCGCTAGATTTGTGGGTTGTCACTTTCATGAGACAGTCTTCCCGTCGTTAGGGGGAGATAGGAAAAAGGATTTTCCATGGGAACGACAGGAAGTGTCATTGAATATTCTCACTCTGTCTTATTTTGATCCCCCAAACTTCACAACGTAATGTTGAAATCAAATGAATCAGACTCGATACCTGATACGTTTAATATTCCAAAAGTGACCAGATCACATATACGAGCTGCAAATATACTCGCAAGGTTAAAAAGTCCCCAACAGGGGCACCACGCCACTGGAAAGTGCGTTGCAATCACACATAGTGGAGGTGTGGTTGAGGTCGTAGCTACCAAATGGAAGTGGTGGAAGCTACTTGGTTCGATGGATACTATTCTAAAGGAAGAGAATAGTTAGGCACATCCATTTATCATCAATAGACAAAACTCTCATGAGATTGTCTCTAATTATAATTATGTCCATGAATCATCACTGGAGGACGCTCCAAAGTTAATATTGATTCTAGAGATGAATATTAATCTCAAATGAACTATGAGAGTATATATGAGTTGATCGACAGATCATATATAATCATTGATGATTTATTCACATATACGATGGCTCATAAGATGATCGAGCACGACGACATCGAATCAGGCTTAGTTGAATAATATCAACAAAGAGCATATTGGCCTAAATGCAAAGAAACAATCCAGAAAGAATTATATTATTTGACAAAGGATCGGGTATTTGGTCAGGTAGTGCTAACCTACCAACTGTAAAGCCCGTAGGACATAACTGAGTCTTTGTCAGAAAGCGTAACGAGAATAATGAAGTCCTAATGTATGAGGCTCTCCTTTGGCGCAAGGTTTCTCACAACGCCCTGGATTGACCATAAGAAGACTTACTCTCTCGTGATGGACGTTATAACGTTCTGCTAATTAATTAACCTAATAGTTTCTGAAGGACTGGAAATGTAGCTCATGAATGTGGTTACCACATATCTCTACGGGGATCTAGATTTAGAGATATATAAAAGTACTTGATGATATTACATTACCAAAATCAAGTAACTCTAAACCACGAAATGCGTTTGCAATAAAATTGAAACGCCCACTTTATAGATTAAAGCAATCTAAGCGGATGTGGTATACCCGCCTAATGGAATACTTGATTGGGAAATGATATATAAGAATGATGAACTGTTCTCTTACGTATTTATTATGGAAAACAAGTTCCAGATTTTCAAAGTAGCTCTATATGTCAATGTTATGAACATAATAGGCACTCTTGATGAAATGAGAGGAACCACAAGATACTTGAAATCTGATTTTGAGAGGAAAGATCTTGGGAAGACTTGGTTTTGTCTAGATATTTGAGCTAGGACACCGAGTTTGTGAAATATTAATTCACCGATCGCATATGTCCAGAAAATAATCAGGCAATTTAATATGGACAAAGCGAATCCGGTTAGCACTCCCATGATCGGTCGAAGTGTCAGATATAAGGAAAGATCCATTTCGTCTAAAGGATGATGACGAAAAATGTTGGGAGTTAGAATTCCCTATCTAAGTACAATATGCGCATTATCGTACTTAACATAATACACTTGACCATATATTGTATTTCTCAGTGAACTTGTTAGCTAGATTTAGCTCAGCGCCAACGCACAGTCATTGGAATGATATCAAATTAATCTTTTGGAACCATTGACATGGGTATATACTTTCCCTATAGAAAGAAAAAATGGGATTGATAATGGAACTTCAATACCTACTTAGAATGTAAGCAGCAAAAGTACTAGCTCTTATAGAAAAACACCAAACAATGTCTTGGTATGTGTTTGCTGATATTAGGTATCTGTCTGACCCATACAAAGGTTGTTCCCAAACTGGATAAAGAATTACCACAAGGAACACGTCGATTGCTTGGAAGTAAACTAAGCAATCCTTTGTAACTACCTCCTTGAACTAATCCAAGAATATTACTCTCCATGAGATAATAAAATAATGTATATGATTAAGGACTATCATTACATATATTAGAGGAGTTAGTAATTTTGGGTTCAACTAGTATCCTACTTGCATATATGGAAATAATGCATCATGTATCGAATAAATGAACATAAGATACATCATAGGTAATAACACAAAGCATATTCTGCTTAAGTTTCTATACAATTAGCAATAAAAGACTCTCCTTTAGATTCAAATGAATCAAGTAAGGTGTCAAAAGAATGTGACATATTTTACTAAGTCATTACCTAAAACCATATATTGGAAAACGTGTAGAAAGTAAATGAAAATGTTTTCCAAACTCTCTTGATTAATGCACGAATCAGGGGGAGTAGTAGACAAAAGGGGGAGTTTACTATATATTTGATATTGGTATGTTGTGCTCTTTCCTTCAACCAAGGTTTTATTTTTCCCATTGGATTTTGTTCCTTGGTGTAAGGTTTTAGTGAGGCAATTGTTTATATACCATCATGCTTTCCTAACTCTCAATATTAAAGTATGAATCTAAGAGAAAACTAGACTGAAGGATAAGTCTATGTATTGCAAAGAAGCTGGTGCATTGTACTCTTTCCTTCGTCATATTTTGGCGTAAGGTTTTAACGAGGCAACAACTATGCACCACCACTCCTTTAACTCGGCACAAGGGGGAGTGTTGTAGGATAAGTGTGCCATTGTCTAAAGGATATGACGATAGAGATAGAGATAGAGATAAATATATCAGAGTTAGATTAGAAATGAAATATCTCCTAACTATCTACTTATAACTATTCCCTATTTAAAGGACTTATGATTAATGAGAATTATAGACTTCTTCTCTCTGTCTTATTGTTATTCTCTCCATATTGTTGTTTCATTTGTTTTTCCCTTTAACACATAGAACACTTTCACCAACCATTTTTCCCTTTTTCTCTCACAAATTTACTCCCTTCAACACTAAACCCTAGCTCATTTAAAGCTCTAATCCTTGAAGATCAAGTGGTCTATCATCATCAAAGCTAGAACCCAACCAAGAGGATTAGCTTAAAGGAACTTCTCATCCATCTCTAGTGATTCATTAGTTTTAGGTTCTAAACAAACCAAGCATTGTGAGTTCATTCCTACCCTTTTTAAAACTTTATACATGTCAAACTACATTTTTAAACTTCTAACATCTCCTTATTTACATTTTATTTGTTGAAAAGATTTTGACCTAACTTGGGATTTTGAAGATTTTAAGGGTTTCTTACCATTTTGGGATATGGTGAAATGTTTTATGTGTTGAGCTACAAAATATGATTTGTCTTACACATTTATTGTTAAATATCCAAATGAGTGCATTTTGACCATATGTATGAGTTTCACCATATGATGAGATTTATTTGATAAGAGTGCTTTTAGGAAAAATGAAACCTATGGGTGGTGGTTGGTTTTAATGATAATTATTGTCAAGTTTATATGAAATGGAGAATCTATTCCTGTGAAGATAAGAAAATTATTCTATGGAAATGTTTACATGAACTATACGTGTGATTAGAGTTTTGGTCACCAATGTAATGATGACAAGCCTTAAACTATTACTAGTGGATCAATAGGTATAGAGTCAACTTACACTTGGGATAATTCCCGTTTGTAACTAGTTGAGACATTGGACCCTCAGAAGGCAACTTGGTACGGTTATGTGGGACCAGATACTAGCCATGGGTCGTAAATATAATCATAGTGAACGAGTATGTTAAGGATCATTGGGTGCCCTCCCCCACATCTGAGTACGAGTCGATGAACTCGTGGCCTTGATCCTAGTATTTAACTCATAACTTGGTGAGTAGCCTACTTTTGCGTTCCGCTGCAGTCCTCGGAAATTAGGTCTCCCCCGTCATCAAAAGATGCTTTTGGACCTCATGGTTCTTATTTGATATATTGCAAAACAAAACTTTTTCACTCGTTTGAAAGTCATTTATTGTTGATTTCACGTTTGATTCAATTCTATAAAATGTTTGTTCTCACTAGGATTAAAGCCTAACACTTGTTTTCTTAAATGACATGTATAACAGGTTCCCTTAGTGGCGGGTCACATATGGTTAGAGGGAAGAGCGTTGGTCTATTTTGGGCATTTTTGGGATATACATTCTTGGAGACAAGCGTACAGAAAGATAGTCATTTTGGGAATTTGGGTTGACAACCGGTATATTCTAGATATGTATTGTTTAGATTAGTTTGTAGTCAATTTTCATATTCATTCACATGAATGGTCAATGCTATTACACATTTCCCTTTTTAGGTGGTTTCCATCTATTATAGACGTTATATTGCAAAAAATTGAAGTTTTATATTTACCCTTATTTTTAGGGTGTTACATATACAATGGGAAAGGTTTTGTTGATATTGGATTCAAGTACGTTGGAGGTCTATGGGTTCTTATGTATTTTTCATCGGTTGAAACACGAGATAAGTTTGCCAATCACTATGGGGTAAACTCATGGTTTCATTCACTTGTGCCTTGGACTAGGGAGTTTAGAGTGAAGGAAAAACTGATCTAGGTTGATGTGGAGAGGGTACTAGGTAGTGCCTGGGATCTCAAGGTGTTTAGAAACATTGTAAGAAAATGGGGGGATATCGTGTACCATGATCTTGAGGAAGGAAATAATCTTTATAGTACCCGGTTATGCATCAAATCATCCTTTATGGATTGGTGAGAGTGGTGGTAGGAGGATGTGTCTCTTTCATTCGGGTTAAAGAAGTATACGGTTATCTTCCGAACTTCTTGGAAGATCATGAAGAAACTGAAGGTGATGAGGATAAGAGGGATTGGTATGGCGATGACCATCAAGAGGAGGACAAAGGGGACGTTCAAGATGGTTTGGCTAATGATGATGTGTTCGAAAGGATTCCAGATACATTTCAAGGGGAAAGCTCTAAACCATGGGGTGGTCATTTGGACGAAGGTTATGGGGAAAATGGGGTGAAAAAGCATTAGGAGGAGAATGATGATCCAATTGGTATCATTCCGCTTCTCAAAAATATGCCGGAAGAAAACCATTTCATTAAAAAATTGGGGGATGGGGAGTCGGCAACATCACCAATGTACCCTCCCGGGTTTACTCGAAGAGACTTCGAGAAAGGAGAGGTAGTACCGAGGGAACACGACACCGACGCTTTAAACGTGAAACAGATACCGGGGGCGCTATCGGAATATGGGGGAGGAGACGTGAAGGAGAATTTGGTAGGGACTGAGGTGATTTCTTCTTCTAGTTCATCTGGCTTTAGAATGGTGAGTGGGTTCGAAGGTGGGACAGGATGTGCTGGAAAATATGGATCATGTTGTTCATCTAAACCAGCTCGAGACGACATCTCTATGTTGGACGAACTTTCTGCCACCATTGGGGTTGGAATGCACTGTGTAACATCCTGATTTTTATCCCAATTGAGGAAAAGTGTTGAACTGTGTGAATCGGTAAAGGAAGAACCAAATATGGAGTATGGCTATAGTGTCATGTGGTTGTGACACTTGTCACAATAGCACCAATGGTACTAATAATATGGTCGCCTCGGCTATAGTGTCATGTGGTTGTGATATTAGTCACAATGGCATCAATCGTACTGAAAGTGTGGTAGTCCCGACTATAGTGTCATGCAGTTGTGACATATGTTACAATAGCACCGGCATTATCGAGTGTTTGGTCGTTCCAACGAATGTGACATGGAATTATGACAATGGCACGATAATTGGCATAACAACATCAAATGCATCGAGAAGACGGTCAGGGAACGACCAGGAAAATGGTCAAAAAACTCGAGGTACGGGCCAGACTATAGTGCCCGGCAACTGTGCCAGTGGCACAATGGCATGTCATGGACTCCAAGGGGGAAAATGAATTTCGGTGCACTCTGGGCGACCTTGCCATGTGATTGTGACATGTCACAATTGCGGTCGGGGTGCGGTGCATAAAAGTCGAATTTGAGCCTCTTTCTTCATTTGGTCATATCTCTCTCATCTCAACTCCGAGTTTGACGATTCTTTTTGCTATGGTCTTGTTTTTTAGAGCTCTTCAAGGATAGATCACGAGTATTGAAGTTTATTGGAATATCCAAGAGTATTTTGTGGTGGTAAGCTCCTCATCTCGCTCAATTTTAAGCTAAGGCTTGATGTGTTCTTCATTTTCCCTTCCCTCCTTTCCATTTTGCCTTAAGTTTTGGATCATTGGAGATGAATGAAACACTTTGCAAGTGTTGGATCTAAGAGTTAGAAGGTGTTGCTTGTAGATTCAAGTTTTCACCAAGAAAACTCAAGTTTGGGGTAAAAACCTAGATTTAGCCTAAATAGCAAGGTAAGTTCACGTTGGTTTGTGAAAACTATGTACATGCCAAAATGTGTATTTTGAAGTAATAATGTGTTTTACTTGATATATATACCAAATGTGTTGAGTATATGACGATGTTTCGTATTCGGTAAATTTGGGTTGATAAATCTTGTAAAATGCTTATATTTGGGCTTTTGAATGTTTTGCTGAGTAAATCTAAAGAATGTGTTCTTTAGGTGATTTATTATACAAATGGAGTTTATTTGATGATTAATGCATTTTTTATGTATTTGGTTTTGTAAACCGTTCGGATAATGCACATTATTGTGTTATCAAGCATTTTGGAAATATAAGAGTATGATTTCATTTGAAAAATGGTTCCTCTCAACCAATGATGAGTTTTTAAGTTATTTATATCTTTGAGATATGTATTTGCATAAACGCCGGTTAAATGCGTTTTATTGTTTTGAGGACTTTTATTTGACTGTCAATTGAGTGTTTGAGCTTTTGGCTCGGTTTTGACTTAAAAGAGTCTTGGGGACATTAGTCCCGTTTATTTTGCTCTATGATGGGCTTTTGAAGTTATATGCATTTGAGGCATATGTATTTGTAAATTACATGTTTTGAGGATGTTGGACATTGTTTTGGAGTCATGTAATTTAGACTGTGATGTTTTAGATCCATAGGCATGTGAGTCAGTCTTATATAGATGGTCGAATGGGTATTACGGGGTTATGTTAAGTCTGATTTTATAGTAATCATTGTATTTATAGGCTTGGTCTTATACTGTGCTTTGAGTACATATTTGTTGTGTATAAGCCTTGGGTATTTAAGTCCCTTTGGTCCTTGTGTCTTGTAAGAAACTCACGTACATTCAATACAAGTTCATACTTTGCGCTTCATTGTTTCTCTCTCTAGTTTTCTCTCTCTAAGATTTAGAGATTCTTGGATTATCAATTGGTATCAGAGCAAATCTAGATCTTGAGAGAATTGAGAGATTTGAATTTCGTATCTGAATATGTACATTAATCTGAAAATTTGATCGATTTTCTTGAATTTTTAAAGAAAATCTCGTTTTTGGATTTTTCATCAAATTCAATCTTGTTTGTGATCGAATTTTGTTGAAAATTTGTTTGTTGGATTCGTTTTTAATAGAAAAAACTTTTGATTCACATTGATTTTCAAGAAATTCAGCTTTTTGGTGTTCGATTTTGAGATTTTTGAAGTTTCTGGGAAAACGGTTTTAACGCACTGTTCATATCTTGAAATCACAATTATATGGTTAATAATCGAAATTGTTTGTTGAAACATATTAGAATCTATTTTTCGATCTATTCTGTGTGAAAAAGCTTTATCAAATTCATGGCTATAATCGATTTTCGTGATTTTTATGGATTATCAATTGGTGGTTTGCGCCTGATCTAATCTTTGCGCGAGTTCATCGAACTTTGTGCGAGTTCATCTACAGCTTTGCGTTAGTTCATCCTGCTAAGTTCAAAGTTAATCAAGCAAAGTCAACATTTGTGTTTCCTTAGTCTAACGCAAAGAAAGCTTTGCGTCACCAAAACCTCACGCAAAGCAAGTCTTACTTCTTCTTAAAGCTCACGCAAAGTTTGCTTTGCATCGTAAGGGCATCACGCAAATCCAAGTTTGCGTCTTCAACATCTCACGAGAAGTTTAGTTTACGTCTCCCTTAGTTCACGCAAACCTCTATTTTGCGTTTTACTCGACTCACGCAAATCTAAGTTTACATCTCCAGCTGCTCGCGAGAATTTTAGTTTGTGTCTTCTGCTTCTCACGCAAACCTCAAGTTTGCGCCATTTCAATCAAGACTTAGAATTTTTCTGATTTTTCTGAAGATATGGATTCTGCAAAATTTGTTTTTCAAGCTCAGTTCTACAAGAGTGATCTTATGATGCAATTGGGAACAGATACTCGACCACCAGTATTAATTAATGAAGATGAGTTTACACAGTGGCAAGATCGGTTCATTAATTTCATTGAGCGTCAAGCTAATGGAGAGAATATGATGAAGTCATTCTTTGAAGGACCTTTTATCAGACCTAAAAATGACACTCCTTTGACTGCTGAAGAAATTACACGCGAAAAAGTCGATCGAGAAGCAAAGTCCAATTTGATGCTAGCACTGCCTAACTCTATTTACAATCGAATTGATTGTTTCAAGCATGATCCAAATATGATGTGGACTCAGTTAGAAAAGATCATGCTTGGGTCATCAGTTGCTACTCAAATACGCCAGACTCGTTTCATGAATAATTTTGAGGAATTTAAGGCAAAGGACAATGAATCTCTGAAGATTATCTTTGATAGATTTTGCACTGTGATTAATGATCTGAGAAAAATTAAAGTTGAAAAGACTGAGCTGGAAACAAATCTGAAGTTCCTCAATGCACTTCAACCAGAATGGAACAAATCTTGTCATCGCTTGAGGAATGATGTCAGGATATCTTCAATGCAAATCCAAGAGTTGTACGAGATTCTGATGACTGATGAGTGCATAGTTACTGAGAAGAAGGCAAAAATTGAAAAGAAGAACAAGAAGACAGTGGACCCGGTTGCACTTCTAACGAGCCAACTGGCTAATCAAGCATTGTCTGATAATGCTTATGATGGGTCCACTGATGATGATGGCGAGGCTCTTCAGAAAGCTATGATCCTTCTCTCACAACATTATCAGAAGAAGTTCCAACCTAGGACGGGTTCAAACAATCTTCGCTTCACTTCTGGTTATAAGACTGTTCAAGTGCCCGAGGCTAAGAAACCTGTTGCATGCTATAACTGTGGAAAGCCTGGTCACATCTCTAAGGAGTGTAGAGTGAAGAAAGTTCGGGACTCAGCTTACTATCGAAAGAAATTGGAACTGGCCGAGAAAAGAGAGAATGAAACAACTTTGCTAGCAGAAGAAGAGTTTTGGCTGGATCACTCCGATGATGAAGCTGCAAATGTAGAGATTGCTCAAATGTGCTTAATCGGAGATGATCAAAGTGATGATTCTAACACATATGAAGATGAGGTACATTCTGATTTTGCTTACAATTTCATTTCCTCACAAATGAACATTATTATAACTCTTTATCTGATCTTCGTTCAAAGTTAATATCTGAAAAGAATTTAAATTCTGAAAAGTCAGATTTGATTGACAAATTGAAAATTTCTTTGAAAGATGAAAAATCTATTTTGGTTCATACTAAAGAAATTTTTCAAAAGAAATTGGATGATTTGGAAAATTCAAATAAGACTTATCTTGAGTCTTTGACTGAAATGACCATTTTAAAAAACAGTTTTTCGGATAAAATAAATAAATTAGAAGAAAAGTTATATCGAATGATCCAATCTGAACAAACAATTTATTTGAACAAACCGAAGAGTTATGAGTCTATAAAAGAAAAATGGGGACTTGGTTTTGAAAATCCTTATTGTTTAAACAATGCGATAGAAAAATCCCCAACTTTTTATAAATACGATTATCTAACTCATGCTCAATATGCTCCTCAATTTAAAATTGATTGGATGAATGAAAAGCAAGTGTTAGAAATCGAAAATGAGAAAAGGATGAATAATAAGAAAAAGGAAATTTCTTTTGTTTATACGCATGAAAATGCAAAATATTTTCCTGACAAATCAAAGAGAGACATAAAAGGTTTAAATGAAATATCTCCTATTAAGTCTTCAGTATCTGATGATCATTTTGATATTTGTCATACTAACAATAATAAAGAAAATTTATCTCCAGTTTCGTATGATTCTAAGAGATATATTCCTCCGTTTGTGTTAAAAAGCAAAATCATCGATCTTGAAGATAAAATAGAAGATCATATTTTTCAAAGAAAAATTGAAACAGATGTAATATTTTCGTTCTTAACTTCAAGTTCTGAGGAAAAACTATTTTCTCAAAGTCAAAATTCTGTTTCAGGCCTTTCTTATGATTTTCAAGAAAATAAAAAGGAATTTCTAAAATCTGAAAACCTTTCTCAAAATTTTTCTGACTCCGAGGTTAGTTCAGATGTATTGATTGATCAGATGGGTGCCTTAGGTATAATTGCTTCTTCTGATTATGATATTAATTCGAAAATTCTTGATGAATCTTTTACGCTCAATGATGATTATTATAAACCAAAGCGTAAAAGAAGAAGGTCAAAGAAGTTGAAGAAACAAGATAATGTCATTTATGACAGTTCTAATTCTTCTGATTCAATTCTTTCAGATAGGACTTTGAGCACATCTTCAAGGCAAATCTGGAGAGTCAAGCGGAAATCAGATGATTCTATGACTGATGAGGATAAATGTGTAGACAGATTCTATAAAAGTGATTCATTTGCTTCTTGTAATAAAATTTCCAAATACTCTATAAAGCAAATGATTCGAATTTCAAAACATGTCTCATGTTCTTCCTCGGATTCTAGTTCTGATGATTATACTTTCTCTTCTGATATTTCTTATGTTCATTTGTCTGACAATTTTTCTCGTGCTTCTCGTGTCAAATCTTATAAATATTTCCCCATAATAACTGCAACTAACTTTCATGGGCCCAAATACAAGTGGGTAGAAAAATCTCAGATTGATTCTAAGTTGCAGGCACCTCATGTCAAGGGGGAGTAAGAGAAATATTGGCTTCTGAGTAATTCAGCTCAGAACCCGTGCTTCAAAGACATTGACTTCCAGACATGTCAGTCTAGGACTCGTTATACAATGTTTTCAGCTTCTGACTAATGAGAAACTGTGAGTGCATCTACTTTAATTCCACTACATTCATCTCTGATAATGATGTTTTTCCTGTTTTTCTCACTATTTTTCAAGAATCTGAGCAAGTTCAACTAACTCTTGAATTTGTACAACCCAATTTTTTCATTTGAGACATGAATTTATTTTACATTATGTGAAAGATTAGATTATTGAATTTTAGTTTGTTCTGACTAAATATCAGTTTGTCGAATTCTTTACATTTTGTCTTTAATGAAAATTTTTAAAATCGGCATTTTGAATTTAAAAGTTTAAATCTTTACAAATTTTATTCTATAAAGTAAACGATTTACAGTTTTTCTTTATTTTGAATAAAATGTGTGTATAGGATAAATTTTCAAGTTGCTTTATTTATATTAAAATTTTTATATGTTCAAATTTCAACTCTAACAAAAGTCGAAAAGTCAGCAACATGTTTGTAGCTTTTGTTACTGCTTTAAAGTTGTGTGATTCGGAATATTTATAGTCTACAATGCTTAGAAAACCTAAAAAGTCAGAATTTTGGATCGTAATGAAAATATGGGCTAAGCACTTAGATGTAAAACCTTGTGATTGAGATGATTATTAAATTCTTATAAATCAAAAATCTCTAAGTTTAAAAGTTTGTACCTATGACCTTTCTGGTTTGGGAAAGTAAGTTTTGTGGGATGCTTGTCATCTGGTCCCCTAAGGTCATTTGATCTGGTAGAGATCGAACCAAAATCCTTCTATAGAATCAGATCGAAAGTCATGTTCTACTGGTATGAATGGGTTTAGGATATGTCGATGTAGCCTTTCTGATCTGGGAAAGTAAGTTCCAAGGGGTGCTTGACACCTAGTCCCCTAAGGCCAACTGGTCTGGGAGCGGCTGACCCAAATCCTGCAATAGGGTCAGATAGAAAATTACGTTTACGGCATGTTCTTTACTTACCGAACTTTTTGATTAAAAGATGCCAAAGTGCACAAGCTTAAAAGATGCCAAAGAGCACACTCATGTCAAGATGCTATTGTGCACAATGCTAAAAAGATGCCAATGAGCACACATCTCATGATACTTGGTGATATTTCTGAGTTGCGATAAACCTGTAAATTTGTGAAAGTATTTCTGATGGCTTAGTGTGATTATTTGCAAAGTTTTCTATTATAATTTTAGAATTGCATTTTCTTGAAGCTAATCAAAGTTCGCATGAGCACACTGAATAGATTGATGAAAGTTTTTGAAACCGAACATGTCTTAACTTGATATGCAATAAAACTTGTTTCTGTATCCAAACACATACATTTGATTTCATCTGATGGATTTTATTGTGATATTTTACTAAGTAGAATTCTATTTGTTTATGTTTAAATTTTTATATATTTAGTCGTTTCAAAATACATATTCAGTATATTTTTCTTTCTACATTGATGTTTACATTCGTGTGTTCTCATATCTTTTTAAATGGGTTTGTTCATTATTCAAGGGGGAGTGAATAAGGAGAAATTTCTGAAAAGATAATATCTGTTTTCGAGGGGGAGTATCTGATTTTCTACATGAATGCTAACTTGAATTGTTATATTTAGTGCATTTGTGTAGGGGGAGTCAAAGAGCTAATCAGGTACTATTTTTCAGATTCCAAGTCATGTTTGCGCCATAAGTTGGTAGAGCAAAGCTTAGTTTGCGCCAATAGCTTCTAGCGCAAAACTAGCTTTGCGCCTCCTTCGGCTAGCGCAAAACAAGCTTTGCGCTTCCTTCTGTTAGCGCAAATCAAACTTTGCGCCACCATTGTGTAGCGCAAATCTTCCCTCCTCATCCTTTTTTTCCTTTGAATTTGCCGATCTTAAGTTGTCCCGTCTCCAACATTTGCATGACCAAGTTGATACAGATCATCAAGGTCATGAGGGGGAGAAGTTAAGGAGATGATAAAGAGACAAAGAGTTCAAACGTATATCTGCTGATCAAGATTCGTTCAAGATTCTATTTTTTCTCAGCCATACTAGTCTTTTGTTGTTCCTACTCCGACCACCACTGTTCATTCAAGGTCATTTAAAAGAGGTGTGTCGTCTAAAGCACAAGCTGATGAATCAACTGTTCTTTCAAGTTTATTCCAAACTGGTCCAGTCTTGTCAAGGCAGCAAAGATAACTCAAACTGAAAGATGCTGAGAAGAAATTTTAAAAAAAAATCAGAAAGCTTCATTAAGTCGCTTAGATGGTCCATGCTGATTTAGAAGATGGATTTTGAAGACCCCAACGCTAATGAATACTAAGGGGGAGATCGTTAAGTCTGATTTTATAGTAATCATTGTATTTATAGGCTTGTTCTTATTGTTAGCTCCAAATCTTCTGTTTGTTAAAGTGTTGAAAATACCCAAGTCCTATTTCAGAGGACTTCCAAACATAGACTTCAGAGGACGAAGACTTCAGAGGACAAACCTGCCTCTGAAGTACTTATCAGAGATTGCAACTTTCAGCAGAAGACATCAGAGATGGCTTCATCAGAGGCTCTGAAGACAACGTCAGAGCTCTGAAGACATTCTCTCTGAAGATGACGTTGAAGACTCATGAAGTATCAGAACAGATAACCAATCACTTAGTGATAAGATTTACTTTATAGAGTAGGTTACTGTTCAAGCATGTCTTAAGCTTACCTATTAGGTAAGACACTGTTCAAGCATGCTTCTATTTGTCAGAATAGTACACTGTTTACTTTATGGTCCTATAAATAGGACCATCACTCCTTTGACAAAAGTGTGCCTTTTGATATCTTGTACAAGAAGAATCAATTGAATATATCTCACGAAGATCTTGTTCTTTCTACTTGCTTTATATATGAACTGTGATATTTGAATATGCTTTTGATATTGAACTATATTGCTTCTGCTGTTTATACTCTTGTTGTTTATATCATTATTGTTATAAGATTAAATCTGGGATCCAACAATTGGTATCAGAGCCTCCTTTGTTTTCTAAAACAAAGAAAGATCATATCTGCATACTCGGATAGATTTAATTCTTACTAATTCAAGCTTTTATTATCTGTGCATGTTTATGTAAACCCAGGTTTATTAAACTTCATATGCTCCAGATTTAAAAGTAAATCACAGTTACATCATTTAATAGAAAGATATTCATAGAAAAGCATCAGTTCTTCAAATCTTCATCTTTTCTTCACAAAAATGGCAAACTCAAGTATAAGTGCCATTTATACAGCCAGATCATTAACCAAACCTCCTACACTTCTAAGGGATGAATATCCTCAATGGAAGATAAGGATGGTAAATCTCTTAGAAGGCATGGACAAGGATCTGTTAAGATCAGTGAACGATGGACCTCACCAACCAATGGTGTTGGTACCAAAAGTTCTAGCAACAGCAGATACTGCTGAAATCCCTGCTTACTATGAAAAGAAAACTTCAAACTTTACGGATGAAGAAACTAACAAGATGGATAATGATTCAAAAGCTGTTAGATTACTTATAATGTCCATTCCCAATTATATCTTCCAAGAACTTGATTCTTGTGTAACTGCAAAAGAGATATGGGATCAGTTGTTAAATCAACTTGAAGGAGGCCTACAAACTCAAAAGAACAGGAGAAATCTTTGTATCAATGAATATCATGATTTTCATGCATTACCCGAAGAAACCTTATATCAAACATACTCAAGGTTTAACATCCTCATCAACAAATGTAGAAAATTTGGGGTCATGAGAACAAAAGAAGAAAAAAATGTTCTATTTCTTAAAAGTCTAAATGAAGAATGGTCACAACTGTCAATGTCGATACAAGCCAATCAAAATCTTGAATCATGGTTATTGACTGACATTTATGGTACCTTGGTAGCACAGGAAAAAGAAGTTGTTAAACAAAAATCAAAAACCTCTTTAGGTGGTCCACTTGCACTCATGTCAAAACAGAAGGGTGTATCACAAGAATGCAGAAATGCAGAAAAAGACAATTGTTCAAAAAGGGAATCTAAAAGAAAATCCAAGAATGTTCTGATGTCTGAAGAAGTTGAACACTCAGATTCTGACTCAGATGATGACATCAATGCCTTTGCCAAATCTCTTGCATTAATCACCCATCAATTTAACAAGAAATTTGGCAAGAAAGTCTTTGAAGAAAGAAGAGATAATGAAGAAAGAAGAGGAAATCCAGAAAGAAGATTTCAGAAAACTGAATATCAACAAGAGCCCAGATCTACTCTGCATAGTGATCAAAAGGGCGTTCATTTCACCAATCATGATTCTACTCAACAATCAAGATCTCAACAATCATTTCAACCAAGGTATCCTCAACCTCAGAGGTACTTCAAGCCACAACCACAAGTACAAGCACAGAAGACAGAATCAGACACTGCTCTTCCATCAAACCAAAACGATGGAAGATGTTTTAGATGTGGAAAGCTAGGCCATTACTCCGCCAACTGCAGAGGTAGACTCATCAAGGATGAAGACTACTATAAAAACAAGTACAAGTACAATGTCAAAGAAAGAGTACTTGTAGCAGAGATGGAAGACTGACTGTCAGACTCAACAAGCGATGGAGAGGAAGAACCCACCAATCTCTGTGGTATGGCGTTCACAGATGATCAAAGTGACGGATCATGAGAGGACTACTCTGAGAAGGTAAACTCTCCTTCCACCTCTGAAAGTGATCTTGAATTGGATGTTATTAAACTAACAGATGAATTTCAAATCCTAAAGCAAAAACTTGTTGAGGAAAAAGAAAAAGCAAAACAAATGACAAAATATCTTAATTTTTACAAAAGGGAAAAAGATCTTCTTGAATCAGAAAAGAGAGATATTTTTGTTGAAAAATCTGATCTTGAAAAAGCTCAGAAACAAAAGGAAAAATCATTTTCAGAAAAATTCAAAGAACTTGAGAAAGTTTTAAAAGTTAAAGAAGAAGAAGTAAAAAAATCTGAGTATGAAAGACTCAATTCTGTTGCCTTAACCAATTTTTTCCAAAAAGAAAGAGAAATCCTACATCAATCTCTGGAAAGGAAAGAACTTCAAATCAAAAGTTATCTTGATGCTCAGGATGTTCATATAAAGATAAACTCTCAAATGGATACTCAAGGGCTTTGATTCAATGAATTGGATCCATTCAATGGATTGAAGAAAACTTCACTTTCTTCCACTTTCTGTAAAGGAAAGGTCCAGAGCTCTGACTGTCCATCACTGAACAATTTCAAAAGAATAAAAACCTCAGAGAGATAAAAAATATGGGCTCTGAACTTTAAAAATGTAGCATACTCTGAAGTACAAAGCTTTCCAAATTCCATCTTAAAAATAGAAAAGGAAACTTCAGAGGTATTTTTCACAAAACCTCAGAGCAATGATCCTAAAGAGATTTTTAAGTTTAATGCATTCATCAAAGATGAATCAGAGACATCTGAACAAAGTATCTCTGAAGCAAGTACTTCTGAAGATGAACCTCTGAGTTCACTTAATACAGATGCCCCTCTGTATTCACCAATCTCTGATGAATACATCAGAACTACATTTGCGGATGACATCAAGAGAATAAATCAAGAAAATATCATAGCTGATTTAGAGAAGAAAGAAAGCATGAAAAGAATCATCAAAGTCTCAAGACCTAAGAAAATTGAGAAACCATCAGAGGTAGTTATCTCTGGTAAGACTGAACGAGACTTTCTTGACTCTGATTCTGAATCTGATCCAGAGGTAGATGAACAGATTTTTTACAAACCAGAGAAAGTAATTCATAAAAAGATAGATACCGTTGGTTCTGGAATTTTGAACATTCCTATTTATGTTTTAAAAAATAAACCCAGAATACCAATATGCCCTGACTTTGCAGAAATGTGTCTTCAAGCAAAAACTTCTCTGGAACTTGAAAAAGAATTACAAGAAAAGGCAAAGAATAAAACTATCACTTCTCAACTCTACACTTATAAACCAATCAAGTTTACTCCTGAACAAAAAGGAAAATGGCAAGAAATTAACCATTTTGATCATGTTTGTGCAGTGAGCAACAAAGAGAAGAGAATGTTTCTGAACAAGAGAAGGCAACTTGAAAAGAAGGTTGTCTCTCAAGCTAAAAGAAAAGAAGTAGTTAGGAATACTTGTAATATTCCTAGTACTAGTTCAAAAAGGAATCATAATGTATCGAATGCATTTAATGAAATGAAATCCTTTGCTTATACTTCTTCTTGTTCTGTAAAGTGCAATTGCATCCAACTCTTGATGAAACTAAAAAATCCCTTCAAAGGTTCTCACTGTTTTCTTAATCAATCTCTGAATAATAATTCAGAGACAAAGCCTCTAAAGAAAAAGGATAATTCTGCCAAAACATCAAAAGATAAGAAGGCAAAATTTCAAAGAGATAATCAGAAGTCTAACAAAATAGGACCCATAATGAGATGGGTACATAAGAAAATCTAATCTGTCTTGCAGAAACAGTCTATGCCGATCTGGTACTTAGATTCTGGATGTTCAAGGCATATGACTGGAGATAAAAAGTTACTATCCTCTTTCAAAGTTAAATCTGGGGGAGAAGTAACTTTTGGAGACAATATGCAAGGACAAATTAAGGGTTATGGTGAGCTTACAAGAGGTAATGTCTCAGTATCAAAGGTTGCTTATGTTGATGGGTTAAAGCATAACTTGATCAGCATAAGTCAACTTTGTGACCATGGTTTTGATGTGAAATTTCAAGAAAAACATTGTTCACTACTTCACTCAAAAACAGGTCAAGAAATGCTCAGAGCTGACAGAAAGGGAAATTTATACAGAATGAATTTTTCCAAACACATAAAAACTGACTCAGAGAAACTCTGTCTAGTATCTCTGAACAGTGAAGATGTTTGGCTCTGGCATAAAAAGTTCTCACATCTGAACTTTTCTTCACTTGATAAATTGGTCAAACTAAATCTGGTTAAGGGATTACCATCTCTGAAGTTTAACAAAGATCATCTTTGTTCTGCTTGTGAAATGGGAAAAATGAAAAGATCTTCCCACAAGACCAAAAGTGATAATAATTGTCCAAAACCTCTGCATATGCTTCATGTGGACCTTTGTGGTCCTATCTCTATACAGAGCTTGTCAGGTAAAAAGTATATCCTCGTTTTGATTGATGAATACTCTAGATATACTTGGATAGAATTCATCAGAGCCAAGTCTGATGTGCCTGATATTTTAATAAGATTGTTAAAAAGATTGCAGGTTCTGTTTGATACCAAAGTTCAGAAGCTGAGAAGTGATAATGGAACAGAGTTCAGAAGTGCAAAAATCAACTCATATCTTTCAGAGGAAGGCATAACTCCAAACTTCTCTGCAGCTAGAACCCCTCAACAAAATGGTGTTGTTGAAAGGAAAAACAGAACACTAGTTGAAGCTGCAAGAACTATGCTTGCAGGATCAGATCTTCCCACAAACGTTTGGGCAGAGGCAGTGGCAACAGCCTGTTTCACGCAAAACAGAGCTACAATTGTCAAAAGATTCAAGAAAACATCTTATGAACTCATTACAATAGGAAACCTAATGTTAAATATTTCCATGTTTTTGGATGCAGATGTTTTATTCTAAATGATAGAGCGTCTCTTGGAAAGTTTGACAAGAAAGCAGATGAAGGCAAATTAATTGGCTATTCATTAGCCTCAAAAGCTTTCAGAGTGTTCAATCAAAGAACCAGAACAATCCAAGAGAGTATCAATGTGTCTTTTGATGATGACAAAAGTCTGGCCAACAAAGATATCAATCAAATTGCCAAAAATATCTCTGAATCATCAAAGATAAGAGAATCTGAACTCAACAAAATATTCGAAGATTTCTTTGATGATGAAAACTCAGAGTTTCTTTTCAGAGATATTCATAGAGCAACTTCAGAGGAACCACAAACGTCAGGTACAAATCTCTCTGGTCCCTCTGAAGTTACAACTTCTGCTTCCTTGAATGCAGGTCCAAGAAATGAATCAACTTCAGAGCCTCTGGAATCAACGTCAGAGCCTCTGGAATCAACTTCAGAGCCTCTGGAATCAACAACAGAGATGTCTCAAACTATCATCTCTGAAGCTCAAACTCCACCTCATGTTTATGCTCCAGTCACGAGATGGACAAAGGATCATCCCCATGATCAGATCATTGGTTCACCTTCAGAGGGTGTCAAAAGCAGATCAGCCACACTCAATGAATTCTTTTATGTAAATTTTTTAAGCATCATTGAACCAAAGAAGGTAAATGAAGATCTTGAATATCCTCATTGGATCTCTGCAATGCAAAATGAGCTTCAAGAGTTTGAAAGAAACAAAGTCTAGACCTTAGTTCCCCTTCCTAAAGGAAAATTTGCAATTGGAACTAAATGGGTCTTCAGAAATAAAAAGGATGAAGATGGCATTATAATCAGAAACAAAGCTAGGTTGGTTGCTAAGGGATATTGCCAAGAAGAGGGCATTGATTATGATGAAACCTTTGCACCTGTGGCTAGGCTAGAAGCAATTACAATCTTCTTAGCCTATGCTGCACACAAAGGGTTCAAAGTATATCAGATGGATGTTAAATATGCCTTTCTGAATGGTAAATTAAATGAAGAAGTTTATGTCCAGCAACCACATGGTTTTGAGAATACAAAGTTTCCAAACCATGTTTATTATCTTGATAAAGCTCTATACGGACTTAAACAAGCTCCAAGAGCATGGTATGCTACTCTGTCCACATTTCTGATAAATAATGGTTTTGAAAAAGGAACAATAGATACAACCTTGTTCATAAAAAGGTACAAAAATGAGATGCTTTTAGTACATATATATGTTGATGACATTATATTTGGCTCTACAAATCAAAAGTATTGTGATAAGTTTTCAGAGTTGATGAAGAGTAAATTTGAGATGAGTCTTATGGGAGAATTAACATTATTTCTAGGCTTACAAGTAAAGAAAACATCAGAGGGTACTTTTATAACTCAATCTAAGTATGTCTCTGATATTTTAAAAAAATACAGACTCAATGATTCAACCTCTATGAAAACCCCTATTGCCACAGGAGTCAAGCTTGACTCTGATCTTTC
Source organism: Arctium minus (assembly GCA_954870635.1). NCBI lineage: Eukaryota > Viridiplantae > Streptophyta > Magnoliopsida > Asterales > Asteraceae > Arctium > Arctium minus. The sequence goes on from OX941093.1 coordinate 50,460,379, forward strand.
AGGAAAATCTGTAGATGTCAAAACCTACAGAGGAATGATAGGTTCACTATTATACTTAACTGCAAGTAGGCCTGACATAATGTTTGCAACATGTCTTTGTGCTAGATATCAAGCAAATCCAAAAGAATCTCATTTATCTGCTGTCAAAAGAATTTTCAGATACCTGAGAGGTTCACCCTCATTAGGCCTCTGGTATCCAAAACTTTCTAGTTTTGATTTAACAGCTTACACTGATGCAGATCATGCAGGATGCAAGCTTGATAGAAAAAGTACCTCTGGGTGCTGTCAGTTATTGGGCAATAAGCTGGTAAGTTGGACATCCAAGAAGCAAAACTGTGTTTCAACTTCTACAGCAGAGGCAGAATATGTTGCTGCTGCTAGTTGTTGCTCTCAAGTCATATGGATACAAACTCAGCTCCGAGACTATGGCTTACAATATGACAGAATTCCAATTCTGTGTGATTCAAAAAGTGCCATAGCCATCTCTGCCAATCCAGTACAGCACTCCAAAACAAAGCACATTGATGTAAGGTACCACTTTCTGAAAGATCATGTTGAAAAGGGAACAATAGAGGTGAATTTTGTACCAACTGAACTTCAACTTGCTGATATTTTCACAAAAGCTTTAGATGAACGAAGGTTCAATTTCTTAATCAGCAAGTTGGGTATGTTGAACATGTCTACCTAACACAGGAAAACATCAGAGTCTCTGATCCATTCATCAGAGCCTCTGACATGCGTAGCATGTTCAACCAGAACTTCTAAAACTAATTTCAGAGCCTCTGGACTTTTTCACAAATGGTAAAAATCATTCTTTTCTATCTCCAAGCATGTGTAAAGGGGGAGAAAATAAAGACATTATTCTTTGGTCAAGGGGGAGACAAAGAACCTTTCATCTTTCAAGGGGGAGAAAGTGAGCTTCTCTGATACTCATATCAGAGCCTCTGATCTTGTCTCTAGTATTTATATCAGAGCCTCTGATCTTGTCTCTGATATTTATATCAGAGCCTCTGATCTTGTCTTCGATATTTATATCAAAGACCCTGACCTTTTCTCATTAAACGAATATTCTAGGAAATTCTTTTAATAATAAATCTTTTGGATAACCATTCGTTTTTTTTAAAAACCCAACTGGCGGTTTTCTGACACCAAGAGGCTCTCCCCTACACACCTCAACGTGTCACCTATTAATTAGGGGATGATGGAACGTCCTTTCTGACATTGGAACTCTCAAACGCCGTTTCCATAACCTCTCCCTCTACCTTTTTTTTTGTCCATAAAACCCCCTTTTTCTCTTCTCATTATTCTTTACGCTCTCAGAATCCAATCTCTCTTTCTAAGCTCTCATCTTTATCAAAAACCTACATCAATGGCGGCTCATTCCCAAACCTCAGATAACTCCAGCAAACTTGTTCCAAGATTGAATATGGCACAGTTTGATGTTCCAGTAAAAGGTAACAACTACTTTCTGGACGTCACCCCTACCAAATACGATGAGCAGTTTCGCCCAATACTAGATTTTTTGACCAACTGCGAACTCAACGATGTCCTCACCAAACATGCTTCAGATATTCCTCTACGCTTTGTCCAACAATGGTGGTATTCAAGTGAATACGATGATGAAAAGGAAGGACTGGTTGGGTACATTGACCTAGGTGAACAAAGCATGAACATAAGAATCACCCCACAAACCCTAACTCGCCGATTCAACCTGCTCACAAAAACTGATCTTCAAATAGAAAACTTTGAGAAACTACCAACTCAAGAAGTTCTTCTTCAGTTCCTCCACCGCTTAGGCTACAACAGGGAGATCACACGCCTAAGTCAATTCAGACGTCAGTACCTGCCTCCCAAGTGGAACTTTATGTTTAGTGTTCTCAACCGAACAATTACCTGCAAGATTGGAAGCCAGGATCAGACCCATCCAGCGATACTGATGGCTCACATTCTCTTTTGTGAGATACTGACGGCGGTGGACAAGAAGAACAAAGACTTGGCCAAAGGAAAACAACCAATTTTGGTACTGTTTCCCAGATTCATCTCTGTGGTCATTCAACGAGCAATGGAGAAATTCTCCATCACTGAGGAGGGCCCAAGGACACCTCTGTTTATGATGAACTCGTTCAAAGCTACAGAGGTTCCTCCTTATCCAAATGACCGACGTTTCCCACACACCATGATTGAGGTAATTCCTGTTGACTCTACTACCCATCTCCTACTTAGTCATGTTGCCCAATCATCAGAACCGATGATGGGATCCCCAAAACACTTAGGTTCTGAGCCTGAGCCTGAATCAGAGAGTAAGGAAGAGAAAACAAGAGAACCCTCCCTCTGACAAAGAGAATAACTCTTTCAGAGCAGAGGAAGGTGAGGAAGAGAGAATTCCAGAGGGTGAGTTTCTAAACTTAGAATCCGAGGGCGGCGAGGTAGAAAAAGATGTCCTTGTTGGCACCTATGAGCGATTCCAAAGCCAAAATCCCTGTGCAAACACATCTACTGTCCAAGGTGGTCCAACATCAGTGGACATTGAAACAGAGGTGCACACCTCGAACCCTTCCCATCCTAGCCGTTAAGAGGCATCTACTTCTGTCTCTGAAGCACGCACCAAAGGGGAAACCTCTGATACAGCTAAGTCCTCCCAACAAGAATTAGACCAAGATAAAAATACTCATTTACCCTAGAGTATGTCACCTCCTCACACACATGATGCCTTTGTGGCTTATTTACCCTAGAGTATGTCACCTCCTTAGCCTGGACAGCAAGGTTTCCACCCACATTCGTTTCTCATCATCAGATTCTGACTCTGATGATTAGAGACAAATCGGAACCATTATAGGGAAATCCTTGAAAAAGGGTCCCCAAGGATTAATGGGAAGTCCTTCCGGAGTCAATATCAAGCCAACTCCGAAAGAAGGCCTCTCTGAACTCGAGGGAAACTTAGAATCATGTGTTGATTCTAAGGTCACCCCCTCTGATTACGTTACCAAAGAGGAGTTCAGAATCTTTGGTGATGAAATCAGAGAATCTCTGAAGGAGATTAAACTTCAAATAGAGAAGACCTCAGAGGCCTCTGCCTCTCACTCTGAAGTTGCAAAGCTCACTTCAGAGGTCTCTGAGCTGCGCACGACCATTATCTCTCAGAACGATAAACTGGATGTTCTGGAAAGCCTGGTCATCAAAAATGACTCTGTTCTATCCAGAGAAATTCAGAACTCCACCACAGAGCTCCTCAAGGCTATTCCAACTCCCTCTGCCCCCACTCCAACACATGTTGACTTTTCTCAATTCAAAGAGGAAGTCTTGCGTTCTTTGGCAGAGGTGATTGAAAAGATCCCTACCTCCTCTGCTGCTGCTCCTGCTACATCCGAATTTGTTACAAAGACTGACCTCACCAACTTCTTCAAGAAGATCACCAGCAATGTAATGAATATCTCCAACAAGTTCGTCTCCAAGACCACTCAGCAGAACAAAAAGATTGAAGACCTTCTGCAAAATGTCAAATCTTCAGAGAGATCATTGAAACGAAAGGAACCGGAGGTTGCATGCTCTGAGGAAGCCCGAAAGAGGGCCATGTATGAAGACTCTGATGACCATGATGACCAACCTCAGGGGTCATCCGATCTTCATAAGGGGGAGAAGACTCCTATACCAAAAACTGTTGAAACACAAAAGGAGTCCACTCCCTCTGAATCAAACCAAAGCAAGGAAAAAGGAACAGAGAGACGTTCAACCTCAACCTCTGCTGAAGATAACCAGGCCACTCTAAAGTCGTCAGTACCTGTTATCTTTCTAGCACCATCTACTTCGAGTGCTCCAATAGTTCCAATAATAGTTGCAACTCCAGAAACTATTGGAGCTCTGGAAGAAGATGAAGACGAACAGCTAGTAGACTTCTCTACATCAGAAGATGCATTCTCATCACCAGAAAGACCAACTTATGTGATGAGAGATGCTTACGAATCAGAGGTTGAAAGAGCAGAATCAAAATCTAAAAAAGAAGAAAAATCAGATTCTGAAAAAAAAGCTGCTGAAAAACAGATTGAAGTAATTGATGTTGAAGAATATGTATTCAAGAATGCTCAACCACATCATACTTCAACAGCAACAGAGCTGAGGGATTCACCAGAGATAGATGGCTACATCTCTGAACCTACAATAGAATATCCTCTATAGACAAAGGAACCAGAGACCATGGTTGCTGATGAACAGGCTTCTTCAGAGAATCCTGTTCAGAAGGCAAGCATTGGTTTACCAGCCAAAGTGTTTACTCAACCTCCTACATTCCTTGCATCCAATCCCGAAGCTTCCATAGAAGACCACTTCAGATACATCTACTGTGAGTTCAATATGGCAGACACTCTAGTCATTCCTCTGAATCCAAGGATCAAAGAGAACATGCCGGACTATGAGCGAAGATTTGTCAGAGATAAAACCTCACCCAGAGTACAAGTCCTCTTTGATGATCCAATCATCAAAATCAACAAAATCTCAGAGAACACCTTTGCTTACAACAAGATCATCTATAGGCATTATGTGGTAACTCGATCTGATAAGAAGATTTACGAGTTCAATGATAATGATCTCGTAAATCTAAATCCATATGATTTACCTCATTTGTATGCATATTGCTCTGCCAGATATGATCAGGGAAGAAGGGAAATCAGGATGGGCATGGTTGAAGTCAGACGGGCAATGGAGGCCTATGTCAAACACAGAGCAAAACGTGACTTCCAAATTGCTCTGAACCTAGGGGAAGAAAAGTTGTAGGTAAATGAACCTGTGGAGTCGATCGTTAATCTTGAGGCGAAGAATACTGGATCAATCATTGCAGAACCTCTGGGTTTCATCTACAGAGTAAACCAAGTAAAGAAGATCTTTCTCGCTTCGGAAGTTTTGAAGTACTCTGATGAAACCTTGAGAGGTATAAAGAAAATGATCCATGTGAAGGAAGAAAGGCACAGAACAGATTTACTTGCAAAGCTTGACTTAGAGATTGACTCGATGATCAACTTCAGAGCTCTGATCATGAAGTTCCATGGAATCTGTTCAAGTGACAAATTTTAGTTTGTTTCTTTATTTTTGAATATTACTTTCTTTTTATTAAACTTCAAAATGTTTAAGAAGTAATATTTAAGAGGATGATTTTCTCCTCTACGCTTTCTAGTTTAAATCTTATATTCTCTGCTATTATTGTATCTTTTATTTTCAACACTTAGGGGGAGATTGTTAGCTAAAAATCTTCTGTTTGTTAAAGTGTTGAAAATACCCAAGTCCTATTTCAGAGGACTTCCAAACATAGACTTCAGAGGACAAACCTGCCTCTGAAGTACTTATCAGAGATTGCAACTTTCAGCAGAAGACATCAGAGATGGCTTCATCAGAGGCTCTGAAGACAACGTCAGAGCTCTGAAGACATTCTCTCTGAAGATGACGCTTAAGACTCCTGAAGTATCAGAACATATAACCAATCACTTAGTGATAAGATTTACTTTATAGAGTAGGTTACTGTTCAAGCATGTCTTGAGCTTACCTATTAGGTAAGACACTGTTCAAGCATGCTTCTATTTGTCAGAATAATACACTGTTTACTTTATGGTCCTATAAATAGGACCATCACTCCTTTGACAAAAGTGTTCTTTTTGATATCTTGTACAAGAAGAATCAATTGAATATATCTCACGAAGATCTTGTTCTTTCGACTTGCTTTATATATGAACTGTGATATTTGAATCTGATTTTGATATTGAACTATATTGCTTCCGCTGTTTATACTCTTGTTGTTTATATCATTATTGTTATAAGATTAAATCTGGGATCCAACACTTATATTGTGCTTTGAGTGCATATCTGTTGTGTATAAGCCTTGGGTATTTAAGTCCCTTTGGTCCTTGTGTCTTGTAAGAAACTCACGTACATTCAATACAAGTTCATACTTTGTGCTTCATTGTTTCTCTCTCTAGTTTTCTCTCTCTAAGATTTAGAGATTCTTGGATTATCAGGTTAGACTCCAGAACTCAAGTTTCGTGACCTTAAAATTTTCAAGTAGGCACTAGGAGGGTTGAGTCTAGAAATGCTACCTTGAAGGTAGGTACTAGGACCTCCTCTGCTTGAGGTAATGCCTTGGAGGTAGTCCTTAAGTGTGTGAGGCCTTAAGGTGAAATTCGTGGGAATAGACACCACGGTCAACCGACTCTTGAGGTGAAACTTGTTAAGGAGTCATAAGTGTTATGCGTTTAACGTTATACGAGTGACATACTTATGTGTTCCATTCACTCTCATCGGATACGGGTCTCCCCCGTTGTTGTTAAACGTAATTTTTGGATGTTGTAATATCTATGCTTTAATATTGTTTTGGTTTTGGCGAGTAACCACATTTTTTGACTTTGACTTATTGGATCCCCTCCATTTATACAGGTTTTGAATAAATGAATTATTCTCATGTTTTGGTATTTGGATTTTAACCTTATGGTATTTGGTTTGAGTATTGAGTTTGGTTCCATGATTATGTGGTGTTTCTATCAAGTATCTTATCACGAAAATGGGTTTTTGGGAAAGATATCACTTTCTATTATAATTACTTTGCATATTGAGAATTGTGATTTAAGTAACATTCTTTCCGCTTTTCCGTTTTATATAATTGATAAAAGTCTTGAACTTACTAGGCGTTAGCCTAACCTTTTTATTTGTCGGTATGTGCATCAGGTCCTTGTTGGGGAATGGTACTAGAAACACCGTGAAGAGTTGAGTGCTAGTTAGACGCACGTGAAGGATCTAGTTATTCGATGACGTCTTCCACTTTTGGAGATAGCGACGATTATTGGGTTTTAGTAACACCCGACCTTAATCTAGTCTTTATATAAGACTTGGTTTATTATTTGTTGATGTTAAATCTAGAATTTTCTATTTGAGGTAATCCAAGTATTGATTCATAGAATGGGGTTTATCCTTTATTTGGTGTATTAATAAATTTTTAAATTAGTTGCTTTTTCCAAATTTGAGGGTATTACACACTGGATTCCATATGAGAGGATGTGAAAAAGACCTTAGGACAATTATTAAGGGAACGGGAGCAAAGGGGGCTTACCAATGAATGTCTTATCTTTGAATGCTCAAGGTATTGGCGATGTAGATAAAAAGAAATGGGTAAAGGAGCTTTGTTGCTTTCATAAGGTAAATTTTCTATCTCTTCAAGAAACAAAATTGACTCGTGTTGATTTGTTTGCTATTAGAGCGATAAAGGGAAACTCTTTTTTTTTTTGATTTTGCAAGTAGATCGGCACGCGGTAGGTCGGGTGGCATTCTATGTATCTTGGATAAGTCGGTATTTTATAAATATCGATCTTTTGCTTCGGTTTTGTGGTGTTTGAGGGACTTTGGGTTGCAAATGCAATGTCGGTAGTGATTATTTCTGTGTATGCTCCCTAAGAAGTGGAGGCTAAGAGATTTCTTTGGCAAACCCTCTTGGTTTTTATTTCTAGATGGAATGGGGAAATATTAGCTATGGGAGATTTGAATGAAGTTTGGTTAAATGGTGAGAGGCATGGGTCAGTGTTTAGTTCTCACTTGGCGGAGATATTTAATTCCTTTATACGGGAAGCGGAGTAATTCGATATCCCACTTGGTGGCTATAATTTACTTGGTCTAACAAATGGGCGTCTAAAATGAGCAAGTTGGATAGGTTTCTTGGTTTCAAATGGATTATGGAGAACATGCCTAATATTAGTGGTCTAATACTTGATCGTAAATTGTCAGACCACCGTCCGATTCTCCTAAAGGAATCGGTTGTTGACTTTGGGCCAACTCCTTTTCGTATGTTCCATTCTAGGTTTGATATGGACGGTTTTATCCAAATTGTGGAAGATTCTTTGAAGTTGGAAGGACTAGGTGATATGCATGGGATGAGTGCTTTCAAAAAAAAAACTCCAGTCTTTGAAATGTAATCTTAAAAAATGGATTGGTGAGAAAAGGAAGTTGGACAAAGAAACTAAATATGTTCTTCAAAGGACTATTAAAGAGATTGACAACCGCATGGATCAAGGAGTGGCTTCTCGTCCGGAGGTTAAGATGTGGGTTCAACTCTTGAAAAATTTGGGTGACATGGAACATGTTGAGGCTCTTAACTTGGTGCAAAAATCTAAAATTCGGTGTGGTGCTGAAGGAGATGAAAATTGAAATTCTTTCATGGGATTCTTAATAAAAAGCAAATGCAATATGCAATTGAGGGATTTTGGTGGATGGAGAATGGGTTACCGATCCGTCTAAGATTAAAAATGAATTATTTGCTCATTTTTTGTACATGTTTGAGTTCGTGAAGGGGGTCGGCCTTCTTTTCGTACCAAGTTTCCAAAGAGAATTTCGAGGGAACAATCTTCTTTCCTTGAAGCAGATTTTCCTAAGTAGGAAATTAAGAAGGCATTGTGGGATTGTGGAGTTGACAAGGCCCCGGGTCCGGATGGTTTTACGTTTAAGTTCTTAAACTTTTTTGGTATTTGGTGTAAGAAGATGTGGTGAGGCTTGTTTCTGACTTTTCTGGTACGAGATCCATTCCTAATGGTTGTAATCCTTCCTTTATTGCTATTATCCCTAAAGTGCAAGGCTCAAAATTTGTCAAAGACTAGACCTGCTAGCTTAATCGGATGTCAATACAAAACTATTGGAAAACTTCTAGCTAACGGGTTATGTTGTATTATTGGCGAGGTGGTTATCAAGGAACAATCGACCTTTATTAAGGGTCGTCAAATTGTGGATGGTCCCCTCATTTTAAATGAGGTTGTTGTGTGGTACAAGAAGCATAAGCAGACTCTTATGGTTTTTAAGGTTGATTTTTAAAAAGCTTACGATTCTTGCGTTGGGACTATCTTGATCTTGTGCTTGAGATAATGAAATTTGGCATTAAATGGCGAAAGTGGATTGATGGTTGCTTAATGATATCCGAAGGGGGTTGAGAAAAGGTGACCCGTTGTCTCCATTTCTTTTCATTTGCCAATGGAAGGGCTTATGAGACTATGAATGAAGCAATTGAGAAAGGCTTGTTTCGGGGAGTACGGGTTAGTAATGGTTGGTACCATCTTTCTCATCTTTTTTTACATGGATGACGTGATCTTTCTTAGGGAGTGGTCGCTTTAAAATTCTAGGAATATTATACGTATTCTTAGATGTTTTTTTTCTAGTCTCGGAACTTAAAATTAATCTCCTCAAGTGTAGGCTTCTTGGAGTTGGTGTGTCGACTTCAATGAGGTAATGAAAGTTGCGTCTTTAGTAGGTTGTGATCGTTGTAAAATTTCCTTTTTGCTATCTAGGATTACCTGTTGAAGAAAATATGTCCAAGCCTCAAGGATGGAAGGTGGTGGTTGACAAGTTCCTTGCCAAATTGTTGAATTGGAAGGTTAAAACATTGTTTGTGGGTGGGCATCTTACCCTGCTCAAATCAATGTAAGGGAGTCTCTAGACATATTATATGTCCTTATTCAAGATGCCATATTCAGTTGTCAAACTGTTGGAATCCATTCAGAATCGATTCTTCGTTGGAGGTGAGATGGACGATAATAAGATGTCTTGGGTTAAATGGGATAAATGTATGGATGGAAAAAAAGATGGGGGTCTTGGTATAGGAAGCTTATTTGCTTTTAATAGGGCCTTACTTTTTAAATGGGTGTGGAGATTTCGAGTTGATCGAAAGGTGGGTGTAGGTTAAAGTGATCCAATCGATACATGGTGCAAATGGTTGGTGTGGATCGGTTTTATCTACTATGGGTTTGAATTCAACATGGTTGGCGATCTTGAAGGCTTTTATCCATCTACGGGGTAAAAATGTTGATCTTTGGTCGTTTTGTAGTAGGAGATGGATCGGATACTTCATTTTGGCATGATATTTGGTTAGGAAGTGAGCCTTTGAAAATGGAATATCCGAGAGTGTATGCTTTGGAGCTTGACAAATAGGTTATGGTCAATGAGCGGGTAATGAATGAGGATTCGTTTGGTTATTTTTGTAGGAACCAGGGGGAGCAAAATTGGCGTAATTTTCCACCTTAAAGGATAAGTTGCAGTCATTTGTGATTTTCATCAAAAAGATCGGTGGGTGTGATCGTTGGACGGATTAGATTCTTTTAGTGTTGCCTCTACTAGGAACTACATTGATTCATGATTGGTACTAGATGGAACCGGTTAGTTCCTATTAAGGTTAATATTTTTGGTTGGCGTTTGGGTTTGAACAGGATACATACTTGGGATAATTTGGATAGGAGAAAGATTGATGTTGGTCTTTGCTTTGTCCGCTATTTGATGTAGGTATAGAGTCATATGATCATTTGTTTTTTTCCATGCTCTTTGGCGATGTAGATTTGGAGACAGATTGGTATATGGTGGTATTTGGATATCCTGGTGTTTAGTTCTTATGCGACTTGGATTACATGGTTTTCTAATTTGCGGTTGAAGAGTGGGGAGAAGATGTGCTTTGAGGCCGTTATTCTAACTATGCTTTGGTACATATGGACGTTCCGAAATGTGACCATTTTTGGCGAGACCAAGCTCAACAAGGTGAATATCTTTAACAAGATTGTGACTCAGGCTTATTTTTGAGTTTCTAATAGGAATAGCAAGTTTAAATTAACTGGGTGGGTTTGGCTTCATAACCCGCTCCTGACTATTTCTTATATTGTTTGCTCTAACGTGTTACTAGTTTTTAATAAAATATGTTGTTAAAAAAAGTAATATAAATAATTATGTTGATTCAAGATATGAGTCGAGTGTTACGATTTATCGAAGCACAAAATTCAACTGGTTATGGAATTGTCATGAAATGGGGTGACCTAACTAGATATATATTTGAACGAGGAAAATAATTTGTTAAGATTAGGGATGAGCAAAGGCGGATACCCGTCTAAAATTCCCGGAACCGGAGTCAGCGGTTCCTGGAACGAAGGAACCGGAACCGGAACCGGTTATACAAGTTCTTTCTATTTGGGAATCGGTCCCGGAACCGTCGGTTCTGTTCCGGGTACCCGCTGTCTATTTTTTATTTTTTTATTTTTTCATCATTCATATTATAATGTTAATATATTACAAAGTACCAACGTAAAGAAATAAATACCACAAACGTGATACCAATACGATAAAAACTAAAAATTAATAAGTACTACAAACGGTGCTTCCAAAATAAATAAATATTACAAACGGTGCTTCCAAAACACTTCACGTCATTAAAATTAGTTGATACCAATAAATACTACAAACGGTGTTTCTCTAAAAGATATTTTATTAATTTTTTATAAATAAATAAAATATATTTATTAAAAAAATAGTAGGTACCCGTCGGTTCCGGTTCGGGGTACCCAGCGGGACCGGATACCTAGCCCCGGAACCGGTCCCGGTGGGTACCTAGCGGTTAACGGTTCCAAAAAAAATGAGAAACGGAACCGAGGTTGGTCCCGATCAGTTCCGTATTTTAAGAACTGAAACCAGAACCAATCACATCGGTTTTGGTTTCAAAATCGGCAGTTCCGAAGCTGTTCCGGATCCAAAGACGGATACCCGCTTTCGATGCTGACCCTTAGTTAAAATTAAGTTAGCGAGCCTAAGAAAAACATTTTATGAGCTTATTTATATGGAATTTTATTAGTTTAATTACAAGACCCCTAGTTAAAATTAAGTTAGCGAGCCTAAAAAAACATTTTATGAGCTTATTTATATGGAATTTTATTAGTTTAATTACAAGACCCCTAGTTAAAATTAAGTTACCGAGCCTAAGAAAAACATTTTATGAGCTTATTTATATGGAATTTTATTAGTTTATTTACAAGACTTTTTTTTTTGAAAATGCTTATAAAAGTTTACTAAAAATCTTTTTGAAGCAGTGTTATATAAAATAAAAAAAGAACTAATAAAATATGTTTTACTTAGGTTGTCCAAATTCATTTTACAAACTTATTTTTTCTTTTTCCAAAGATAATTTGTTAGGTTGTCCAACTTTATTCTAAAAACTCATTGCACTACAATAAAATATAGTTTCTAGGACCCCTAAAGTGTTAATAGAGTACCTTATAAGACTTAAATTTTTAGGAACAAAAACTAAAATGTCTTACTTAAAAGTGTTCCAATAAGTTTATTGGATGCTTTTGGGCATTGTAACAAGTTTTTATGACATTTTTTTTAAATAAAGTGTTGTATTAGCTAGTTTATAGAACCTTTTTTAGAAGACATCCTATAAAACCATCTTTGTATATGACACTTTGGTGCTGTTCGGTTCGTTTTCTGTTAAGACCTGAATGGATATAGTTGTCTGTCTGGATATAGTTGTCTGCATGTTAACAAAAAAGTTGTTGTTCGGTTAGTATGCTGAATAAACAATCTGAATGTCAGAAATGACCATTTTACCCCCATTTCAGAAAAAACAACATATACATTTCAATCCAAATGTATGCTACTGTGAAATCAATTCCACATCATAGACTGTGAAAAGAAAAAACAACATATACATTTCAATCGAAACAAAAGAAAAAACTTATGCCACTGTGACCACAAAATCGATGGAAAAAGAGTGGAACCCTTGCGAAGAGATTGAACATAGAAACAACATCTGCCAATCGCCGTTACATCCAATTCCTCAGCTGGCGATGCTGATGCGGTTCTCCGTCCGATCCTCCTCTTCCTCTTGCTCCGTCGTTGCAGTACTCTTTGCCTCTTTCTAGCTCCGGAAATGAGATTTGATTAGATTAGGGTTTAGATCTCTCATAAATTTGTTTTTCTTTCTGACATTCACTGACATTGTGTAAGGACCGCAATATGGTCTTGGAGTGGGAAATATTAGCTGTAAGTTAATGTGAAATCAGATATGTGATCATGGTAATACTAACGATGATAGCAAGCGATTCAATACAGGGTTGCTAACTATGCAATCGATGGCAGCTGTTGTTTCTGTGTTCAATCGTTCTTGTGCTTATCGTTCCTGTGCTTTTGCAATCGATGGAGAGGTACCTGCTTCTTCAATCGATGGAGTGGAAACAGATATCGGTTGGGTTTTAAGAGTACATGTTAGGTTTATTTAGTAAAGGGGAGTCTTTGGGAGTTGGAAGGGTAGATGAGGAAACTTTATTTTTATAAATGGCTGAGTGTAGGAGACTTCATTTTGGTAGCTGATTCGGTCAGTCACTAGCTGCCCCATTAAGCCACTACCGAACACTTAGATATGGCTGACCGAATCAGCCATATCCTTTATTCAGCCCATTAAGCTGCTACCGAACAGGCCATTTGTGTTTATAGATTACTGTTTGAAATAGTGTCTTATAAAATAGTTAATACGACACTTTATTTAAAAAAATGTCCTAAAAAACTTGTTAAAGCGTCTTATAAACTTATTGTAACACTTTTAGATATAACACTTTATTCTTTGGTCCTATAAACTTAAGTCCTATAAAGCACACTTAAACATTTTAGGCGTCCCATAACCTGATTTTGTCATTGTGTTGTATATAACTTTATAAGGTAAATGATAAGGTTGAATATGCTTGCATCATATCTATTCACTGTCATCTAAGGGAAATGTTCATCAAAAATAGGCGTGAAAAAACCCTTATGAAACGAAATTCTCCAAGTAACTAAGTACTCCATTTGGTGTAAGGTCCTTAACCATTTTTCCAAAAATATATCTCTACCTTACCTAAAACCTTGTTTTACATTCGACCCATAAAACTCCTTTTGATTTATTTGCATGTATTTTCTCTAGGTAGTGTAGGGTGGGAGACTTTTCAATCTTATAGTAACTGTTGAGTTCTACGGTGGTGAACTCAGTAGGTACATGCTAGTGTAGTGACGATTTGAGCGATACAATTTAACCTAAAAGTGAATTAGGGGTGTTATTTTAATCTTCCTATCTGTGAGAGTTCTTGGGATTAATTTGTGTCTTATTGATTGTGTGTGTGCCCACTTTTCAATATGTTGTTGCAAGCCTCAAACTCATGATATGTTATATGTGTTGACATTCTCTTTTGATTCGTTATCATTATGTGCTAACCTTAGGGCTTGTTTGTTAGAAGCTTAATGAGCTTAATAGGACTTACAACTTATTCGATCAACTATACATAATTGTTTGGTAGTGGTTTAATGATATAGAAAGTGACTTATTCAGTAGGCTTATAGAAGGGAGCAATATGCAGAAAGCTATGTTTTTTTTTTCAAACATGCCTCTTCCAATTGAATAACACGCTTCTTCCATCTATGAAAAAACCCTCCCAAACAAAAACATTCTCAATCTATATAGACAGATTAATCCACATAGACAGATTAATCCACATAGACAGCTTTATACATACAGGACTTCGGGGTTGTTCGGTTCATTTTTCATTAAGACCTGTATGGATAAATCTGTCTGTATGATGTAAGATAAATTGTTGTTCGGATGTTGTGTTGAATAAACAGTCTGAATGTCAGAAATGACCATTTTACCCCTCAGTCTATGTTTTTGTCTGAAATATGCATATATGGAATTTTAAGCACCATTTGTCCCATAATCTTTATATACAACCGATTGTGGATTGTCCAGATCCAAGGAACCATCATATGTTTGATTATATGTTTCTTTTCTTTTCTTACAATTGTTTTTCCACATGCCTCTGGTCATCTTTTTTGTTCCTCCTTATCACCATACTCAATTCCAGGATTGATTTCAAATTTATGAATGTTGTTGGCAATTCATCAACTCCAATTTATCAAGCATCACACACTAAAACGTCAACAAGTAAGGATTAATTAATAATTTAGCAATGGTGGGTGGAATAAAAAATCCAACCCAGGGGTGCACCAGTTAGGTCATCAGTGATAGGCAAAAGTAGAAAGCTTTTGAACATCATTGAATTAAATTACTAACATGTAACACCCTCAAATCTGGAAATAGCAATTAATTTAAAATTTTCTAAACACACCAATAAATAAATCATCTACAACCACAATTTAATATTTAACCTCAATACACACGTTCTTTCTATACAAACAGTCTATAATGAGGACGGGTGCTACTAAAACCCAAAAGTGTCACTATCTCCAAACTGCGGAAGACTTCACCGAATACTTACACTCATGAACCACTAAGCACATCTCTTTATACGACTGCTAGAACCGAACCCCCTTCTGGAACCTGATGCACATGCCGACAAATAAAAAGGTTAGGCTTAACGCCTAGTGAGCTCAAGAGTTTTACATTAGAGATATATAAAGCAATAACTTTAAGAATGTTATTTAAAATCATGATTTCCACAATCCAATACATTTGATTTAAAAGCAACCAAAAATGAAATACATTAAATCTTAAAACAATCTCCTTTCATCATTCACCCTTTTCGTGATTAAAAATCATAAAACAGACGCCTCTTCAAATAAAGCCAAAACCCAAAGCGTACGTAAAACATAACCGACATTATAATGATCAAACACTGAAAACGTAGATAACCCCATCTTCCAAAACATCCCAATAACTCGAACGAGTTTCAATAATCAAAACCTTAAAACATAAATAAATACTCATACTCAAACGTCTCCGAAAACATGGATTATAAAACTCCATAACCAAAACCACACCTATTGGTGACAGGGAAGATCCGATTACATTATACGTGACGGAACACAAACGTAGGTCACATAAATATGTAGGAAATCAAAACATGTGGGTTACACAAATAAAAACCCACCAAGCTCAACTCCTCTGAGTCTATCACTCGAAAGCATGAAATCAAAACATGTGGGTTACACAAATAAAAACCCACCGAGCTCAACTCCTCTGAGTCTATCACTCGAAAGCGTCAAGTCAACTCCTCTGAGTCTATTCCTGAAAATTCCAAAACAGGGGAACTTAAGCACAAGGGAATTACACCTTACTGCCCATGAGACGCTGCCCGACCTTATAGGCCCACACCTTACTTATCATGGTGACCCCATGCCTATTCTGTGCCAAATGGTGAACCCAATGCCCAAACGGGGACATAGGAACACCGTGCCTATGGATCCATTGCACTAAGTAAACCATTTCATGACTCAAAATGAATGGACTAATGCATTCAAAACATGTAATTCTCAAATAAGATGCAATAATGCAAATCATAACCAAACGCTCTACCATGAGCTATTAAAACGGACAAGTGTCCTCAAAACCCAACAAAATCCAAACCGAGCCGTATGCTCAACAAACCCAAAGACCCAACGTTGAAAATCATAAAGTGAAACCAAATGTAAACAACCCGCATGTATGTAAACCCATACTCCAATTTGTATGAATGACTCCAACGTAGTGTAGATTGGGACAAATCGTTTTCCACGTAAGTTTATAAAATTTATCCTTTCAAAACGTCCCATAACACAAAACCATGCTTTTCTCCGAAACACAAAATGAAATACATTTATACTCAAAATCTACTTCCATAAAATAAATCATTAAGATACCAAAATATATGATTTATTCATCCAAAACGCCCAAAATCCCAAAGATGTGTGCTATATAAGTTTATAAAGTTAAACACTTTCAAAATAACCAAACTTATCAGCAGTTAACAATTTCATGTAAAACATAAAACACATTAAAATAAACATTTTGGCATGTACACCGTTTTCACAAATCAACTTGAACTCACCTCGCTAGATTTAGGCTAAATCTAGATTTTACCCCATTTGAGCTTCCTTGACGAAACTTGAATCTTCCAAGCCAAACCTCCAAAACCTAGATCCAAACATTTTCAACCATCAATAACCTTATTCAACCATATAGGAACATTCCCCAACATTTTATATCAAAACCTCAACTTATACCCAAAACCCTAATTTTGACCTAACTTTCTGAAAATCTTCCAAACCGAAAATAGAGAAACCAAACACTAGGAAAACATCAATGGAACATTTACATCACTTAATGAGGTTCAGAAATGGAGAGGATACACTTACCACTTAGGTTTTGATGAAAATCTAGAAAACCCAAAAATAAGCTTGAGGTTAAAGATGAAGATGGAGACGGTGAATCCTTGACCATAGCTTTCAATCCTACCACTTGATGATGTTTCACCTCCACAAAATCCAAGGATTTGAGACAAAATAAGTTAGGGTTTGAAGGGGAAAGAAGGAAATTGGTTTGGGAGAGAGTAGAAGAAGTTTGGATGAGAAGAAATGAGGAAAATGGCTCAATTTCGCGACTTAACAGCCTCTGCACATTTTGGGCGACATTGCCCATGCGACAATGCCCAGGGCATTATTGTCGCTGGTTCTCCCAGCTTTCTTCTCGTTCACTGTTTCGGCCGTAACTTCTTCGTTATAGCTCCGTTTTTGCTCCGGAAAGGACCGTTGGACTCGTAATTGGATCCTTCATCCATTAAGACTATGAAAGCTAGGATTCAAGTCCAAAATCCTATATCTTATTTTCCCTTTAAAATTACTGATTTCTGCATTAACTTGAAATGACACCTTTTCGAAATTCGGGGTGTTACATAACAACACCCAACCAACAATCAAATCCATCCAGCCATGAAAAACTGAAACTGGGCAGAAAATAAAACCAAACCAGCAGATGTGAGAGAAGCAGAGAATGAGAGGAGAAGATGGATTTCAAGAAGCAGATCGATTTCAGAAGAGAAGATCGATTTCAAGGAGCAAATCCATTTCAGAGGTGAAGATCGATTTCAAGGAGAAGATCTATTTCAAAGGAGAATATCGATTTCAAGGAGCACATCGATTTCAGAGAAGCAAATCGATTTCAGAGGATAAGATATAATTTCATGGAAAAGATCGATTTCAAGGAGCAAATCCATTTCAGAGGTGAAGATCGATTTCAAGGAGCAGATCTATTTCAAAGGAGAATATCAATTTCAAGGAGCACATCGATTTCAGAGAAGCAAATCGATTTCAGAGGATAAGATATAGATCCATGGAAAAGATCGATTTCAAGGAGCAGATCGATTTCAGGGGATCGATCGATGAGATTTCTTTGATATATATTCAGGGAGGAAGTGATCGATCGTGATTGATTCAATTCAGGAGTGAACGATTTGATTCCATTGATTCATGGAGTGATCGATTCCATGATTCATAGATCGATTGATGGAGGTGTTCCGTGTTTCAGCGTGAGTGATTTTTTTCTTTTTTTATCATAAGGGTAGGGATGGAAAGTGAAGAGCTAAATCTATATGACTCTCCTAATCAGGCGGAGCGAATAAGCCTATTTCTGAACCAATAAGCCACTTCCGAACAACAATATATGGCTTACCGAATAAGCTATACATGTTATACAACTCATTAAGTTGTTACCGAACAGCCCCTTAACGGAAAACCAACCAAACAACCCCTAAGTCATTGTCGGGATGGACAATGATCTAAGTGTTGGGGTATTTGATAAGTGATACTTTGATTCATTTCGATATGATGTCAAAATTACCTAGCAATTAATGTTAATTAGATGCTAAAAAAAGTCCATTTTTATTTGAGTTGGTATTTAATCACTACAACAAAATTTACTTTATAGGACGCAAAAAATTTCTAAACGGCCTAATAGACTGTTTTATAAGACTTAATTTATAGGACCAAATAAAATAAAGTGTTCTATCTAAAGACGTTGTAATAAGTTTATACGATATTTTTGGGCGTCGTAACAAGTGTTTTAGAACATTTTTATTTAAAAAAAACGTCGTATCAAATAGTGTCCTATAAAAATAAATGTCTTATAAAAAGATAGATTTATAGGACGCTTTCTAAAAAATGTCCTATAAAATAACTAATGCGCCATTTTGTATTAAAAGTGTCATAAAAAAATTGTTAAGACGCCCAAAAACGTACACTATAAACTTATTACAATGCCTTTATGTAAGATTTTTTATTTTTTGGTCCTAAAAATTAACCTTTCTAAAATAGTCTATTAAAACACTTAAAATTTGGTGACCTACTATGTACCCATTTTGTTATAGTGAATTATGTAGAGCCAAATGAGTTAGAAAAAAAAAACATTTAAAAAAAATTGTTTGCATATATTTCGTTGGCAACAAACAAAAGGAAAAAAAACATTTTTAATTGGTTTTTTGGGTTTCATGTGGGCAGAAATGCAGTCCAGGCCCAATCTCAGCCCAAAAGAGGAAATTGTCTAGCAGCTCTTGGTGGGGGTCCATGTCCAAGTCGTTTTTAGAGTGGGCAATTTCGTCGGCGGCTCTACTCGCTCTATGTTTGATTATCAAGCCATCACTGACGGTTTTCCAGCGTGTTTAGTCACCCCAGATCCCGCATGAAACATTGTCTCGAAGCCGCCATGTAGTCGGGCGAGTTTCCCGGCGAGTATAGTGGCGTTGGCAACCCCCAATTCTCCCTTTTTGGCCGATGTAGAGCCGTTTTTGAGAGAGGGAGCTATATATTCGAGTTTTTGAGGGCCATGAAATCAATCGATTTCATCATAGAACTTGACGAGGAACATCAGGGACCATTTCTCGACCATTTTGGAGTTTTTAGTTAGGGTCGTTTACTAAATGCTTACCGGGTAAGCGTTTACCAATATCATTTACTTTATTGATTGAGTATAGTGAGCACCAAAAAGCTTACCCGGTAAGAGACAAAGGAAGGACCGAGAGTCTTACCCGGTAAGACCAACTCTAACCCATAACAACAAGGGTTGTTGTGTGGTGGTAAAGGCTTGGGGAGTTCATAGCGCTCAACCCGGGTTCGACCCCCACTCGTAGCACTTGTGGCCACTGAGGATAAACTCAGGGCTGCACGCTTTAGCAGCTGGGCCATAGGCCCTAATTGCCAGGGATTAGTATGGGCCATAGGCCGAGGATACCCTTTCCAAAAAAAACAACAAAAACACTAAAACTGGTGGGGCCCTTGACACTAAAAAAAATTCATTCCAATCATACTTCAAAAAAAACACCAAATCTTCTAAAACCATGTAAAAAACATTTTTCATTATTATTAAACATTTTTCATTATTATTAATGATATTATTACAAATAATAATAATGATATTATAAAAAAAATAGAAAAAATGGATTAGTGGTGGGTCATCCCCTTTTTAAAGGGTGAACAGTAGACACCAAATTTGGTGTTTTCTTCTTGAAAAAAAAGTGAACCCGCAAAATTTTTGGTGTTTGGATTATAATTGGATTTCACCATACTGCAAATTACCATATTTGCAGTATGGTTGGAGTTGCTCTAAGCGTGGAAAACAACTCTTACCCGGTAACCGTTTACCAGGTTTTAAAATACTTACCAACAATCTATTTTCATGGCCAATGATGTTACACAATAAGGTAAATGAAGGTGAAGTCGGTAAGCACATACCCCGTAAGAATTTGGTAAACAGCCTCTTAGGATTCTTCACATTTTCTCATTTTAATCTGTAAATTTATTTTATGTTTTGGAATAGGGATATGAATAGCTAAATCCCTAATTTTAGTGATGAGATTTTGACTAGTTTGATTTAAATTTTGTTGAGACTTGATTTGCACTTCAATATCAATTGATTTCTATTTTTGCAATCTCTATTCCCATTGTTGCTCGTATTCGAGTTATTGAGTCGATTATGAGTTACTACTTGGATTTGAGAATCCATAAGGGTGCGTTTGGTACGTAGAACAGACTTGTCCCATGTTTGGTGTGACTTTAAGAGGAAAGAACAGGAACTAAGTAGAACACGGGTGGAACACGCGTGATCCCCCTTACCCCTGAACAAACTTGAATAAGCTCCCTTGTACCAAAATGCCCCTGACCTAATACAATTCACGTCACTCTCAAAATCGCAGAGACACAAATCATCTCCTTCCTTCATATTGATTCACGTTCAGATTGTTGCTCCTTCGGAAATCGTCTCATTCCTTCAGATCGATTTGTGAACGTGAATGTGTAGATCATTCAGATTGTTGCTCCTTCAGAAATCGTCTCATTCCTTCAAATCGATTTGTGAACGTGAATTTACAGATCGTTCAGATTGTTGCTCCTTCAGAAATCGTCTCCTTCTTTCAGATCGATTGTTCCTTCCTTCAGATCAATTGTTGCTCCTCCAGATCGATTCAAGTTCATATTGTTGCTCAGGTAATCGATCGATCGATTCCACATATTCACGTTCACAGATCATCTCCTTCCTTCAGATTTTTTGGTCTGGTAATCGATCGATGGATTCCACATATTTTGGTGTGGTAATCGATCGATTCCACAGATTTTGGTCCGGTAATCGATCATCTCCCTCGTTCAGATTGTTTGGTCTGGTAATCTATCGATCAAATCCTTCAGAAATCGATTGATTTATGTGATATGTGATTTCATCTACATCGATTGATCCATGGTTAATTTATGATTTTTGTCTCTGTTTTTTGTCTCTATTTGACTTCTCTCTGAATTGTAGAGGTTTCATAGAGGTTTACAATGTATTTTGGTTTTAGCTTTTCTGCAAACTCATGTATTTGCAGTAAGAAGAAGGTTGTTGATGGCAATTTATTTTTGAGAAAATGGTTCAAGTTCAAGTTCTGCATCATTAGTTCTTCTTGATGATGGCAATTTAGTTTTGAGAAATGGTTCAAGTTTAAGTCCACCAATTTGGCAAGCACACATGGTTGGAAAGTTTGGAGCAGTGGAATTTGTGGTTCTATCATTAATTTTCATTTTCATTTGAGTCTTTGGTAAAGAAAAAAAACACTAAACAACTCACTAGGGGTAAATTGGTCATTTGACCTATCCTGTCTTGTTTTGTCCAGTCCTGTCATGTCTTACCAAACGCGGAACAGTTGTCCTATTCTGTCTTGTCCTGTCCTGTTCTATCTTGTTTTGTTTTGTCCTGTATGCATACCAAACGCACCCTAATTGTTCTTAAACTTTGGCTAAGTAGCAAGTAGTGCATTATTTGACCACCAAATCAACTATCTTGCATTACATGGTTGCTTAATCCAACTTAAATGGTTAGGCTACCGATCATTAGTTAGGATTGGTGCTTATTTCAACTCTAATGCAATTGGTAAGTTAATTTCTATGTTCGTAACTAGAATTGGCTTAATCAAAATTAATCCATTAGACGTACGATGACAGTTTAATCGTAGGGATAAGAGGAGTGTGACGCGTGTCGACATCGTCTTGGATTCACGGTTAACACAGAGTCCTTGAAGAGATTGCCCTACTTATCGCTATCAAAGTTCATCGTGTTTTAGAGGTAATAGGAATTTTATAAATTTTAGGTGTCGTTTGTTTTTTAAGTGGTCAAAAGTCTAAAGTCTTATTTTAGTTATGCTTAATAAGAGGTCGTGTGTAAAAAGGTATTAGTCCCAATCAATCAATGTAATCAAGATGACAATAACAATTCGCTCAATTTCCAATTTCATTTCAATCAAGAAATCGATTACAAAAGTTCTCTCAAACTTTCTCTCACTAGAACAAACATGTATCTCACTCTCTAATGACAACTATTCAATCTACCACAAGTCATATCCCTATTTATACATGGGACACAAACTCTCACAACACTAAACAAAACACTTAAACACTTACAACACAATACTTTGACTTTGACTTTTATTTGTTTGAGAGTTTAACTTGAGCTTTGACTTGGCTTGACTTTCAGTCTTCAGTCTTTATGATCTTGTATCGAACATATTTATGCACTAACATTCTCCCCCTTTGGATCAAGATCATCTTCAAAAACCCTCTTTGATTAGTCTTTAGCACATTTATCTCCCCCTTGTAGATTTCTTTCAGCAAAGATCATCTTCAAAAAGATAAACATTGAAGCACAAAATTACAATCTCCCTTTTTTTCATAATCAAACTTCAACCATTCTGTAATCTCTCCAAGGTCTTTGTATAACATCTCTTACAAATTACTTTAACATTCTCCTCCAAGGTAATAAGAACCTCTTTCAGACATCGGAAATAAATTATCTTCAGATTTAGCTCTCTTGTCCTCAGCAAATCAATCTTTAAAGAAAATTTTCAGTAAATTTCTGCTTACTTTCAGAATTCTTTGAACCTGTTCTTTCAAACTTGTACAAACTTTTCACAACTTGCATTTCTTTGACAAAATCTTTTCTTCAAATCATCTTTCGTAACAAAATTTCTCCACAACAAACATTTCTTGAACAAATCTTCTCCATTTCTTAAATCTCTTCCCCTTTTTGATGATTGTGACACTGAAATCATCAAAACTTTCACAAGAAATGTCATGAACCAATCTGACCATTGACCTTTTACAATAACCTCTGGCTATTTATCGATCCAAAAGATATCCATCCGAATCTTTGCAAATTCAGACAAATTCTGAGTGTAACATATGAATCAACAAATGAATCAGTTAAAAATGTCTGTCAGTAACAGAAAGTCACTGTGTGTAACGAATACACATTGGAAAGGAGCTTTTTGATGTTCACTCCCCCAGGTCTTCCATTCAATCATCGAATAACACAAGGTTAAACTATGAACGTTTAGACAGAAAAACGAATTTCATGTGTGAATGTGCTTGTGTATGAAAGAATTAAGCACATGATGATTGCTTTTGTTAACTAGGCTCAAAATTGTGTAAACCATTGAGACAACAACAGTATAACACAAACTCAATTGTGCATGATAGAAGTACGAAGATGGGGCAGACTTCCTTTTTTTTTCAATATCCACATCTTCCGAATGAAGACGAGATAGCATATGTGATGCATCCCCAGAAAATATTGAAACATTTTCTTATTAAGAAAAAGATGAGTAGCTGGTGGGGTTTTAAATCAAGAGTTGGCATGGGCTAGTTGCCTTTTTCAACGATGTTCACCAAAGAAATGTGAAACAATCAGTAACTTGGCTGCCCGGCTCAGAAAAAGTTGGTGCAGAGTTTGATATTCTTTTACTCTGTTCTCTCACCCTCTTTCTTTTTCACATTGAGCTCGCTTCTAACCAAACTCTCTTTTCATTTTACTTCATCACACCCACACTCATATATTGACTCCTCACACTCGATCGCTCAATGATTAACTTCTTGGGTAGGAAACACTGGTTAACGTGAATCCATAAAAGTTCAATTAAGTTCTCACACAATGAACCCATGTTTTCCTAAAAGCATAATGTTGCTCAAATGGATTAACTTTGCAGTTAAAGCACAATGTGAAATACAAGTCAGATAAATGTATGCTCTTGAATGTAATCATGAAGATTTGAGCATTTTAAACATTGAGGATATTTCAAAACAAGTATATTGAATGAATGAAACGAATACAAGAAACTTGTTTGAAAATCTGTCATTGTATGAAAAGATCAAATATGAATGATTTAACAATTAAAGCTTAGGTCATGAAAATTGAAATTTGTCTATACGAATCAAAATATAGACATTCTTGAAAGAAACGTTTAGAAATGAATCAACGCTCAATATTCTTTGAAGTTCAATCGGGGTGTCTTACCATCGAAAATTGGTTTCAATATGAGACATGGTAAAAACATATCAAGAAAAATTGTAAACCGGTGTGTGAATACTTGAAAGTATATGGAAAAGATAATACACAAATATTTATCTTTGGAAACACACGGTTTGTTTAAACAATTAAGCTCATGAATAATGAAAACATTTAAAATCACACTTCTAAATTCATGAAATCGTTTTGAGAATAAGAAGTGGTTTGAACATTTAATAACATGTTTTCATATCTGAAAGTTGTCCTTCTTTCAGACACGTATGAGATTAAGATTAGAATGAACCTTACGCTCTGTTAAAATCTCATAAAGTCAACTTCAAGTCATAAAGTATATGATCGTTTAAGCTTCCTCTCAAATCTGCAAACAATCACAAAGTCGTCAAAACACAAAGCTTTATTCACAAAATTTTATTGAAAAGTAAAGACATAAAGCAATAAAACGTGTTAAGAACGAGTTCTGATCAGATGTAATCAGAAGTCATTTTCCGTACTCACCCTGAAATTATGCATCAGAAAATTTATCAGTACAAAATATATGCAAACTCCTCAAACTTCCCCTAAAATGTAGATCATCTTAGCTTTATCTCACACTCACCCTGAAATCATGAACAAACTTAAGTGCAGATATCTTTCAGAATAAATAATAAAAAAAATGAAGAAAAGTAACAAAACTAAACGTTATTAGGTAACCACAGATTAAGTCTTAAGATTTAACATACCAAGTTTTGAAATGAGAAAATTAATTCTCTTTTCATCAAGTGGTTTGGTAAATAAATCAGCAAGCTGATAATCTGTGTTTACAAAGTAAAGTTCGATTGTACCTTTTTCAACATTTTCTTTAATAAAATGATATCTCACGTCGATGTGCTTGGTTTTGGTATGTTGTACAGGGTTAGCAGATATGGCAATTGCGCTCTTTGAATCACAGAAAACCGGGATCTTGTCATATTTGAAGCCATAATCTCGGAGTTGCGTTCGCATCCACAACACTTGAGAACAGCAGCTAGCTGCAGCTACGTACTCTGCCTCGGCTGTTGAAGTAGATACACAGAGTTGTTTCTTTGAAGCCCAACTCACGAGTTTATTGCCAAGACATTGAATATGACCCGAAGTACTCTTCCTGTCAAGCATACAACCTGCATGATCTGCATCTGAATATGCTGTGAACTCAAAACCTGTATCCTTAGGATACCACAGACCAAGATCTGCAGTCCCCTTCAGATATCTAAATATACGCTTGACTGCAGATAAATGAGATTCTTTAGGACTAGCCTGATATCTTGCACATAATCATGTAGAGAACATTATATCTAGCCTACTAGATCTTAAGTACATTAAAGAACCAATCATACCTCATTAGGTTCTAACATCGACAACTTTTCCAGAAGGATCAACGCCAATCTTAGTTCCCGGTGCCATCGGGGTTTCAATAGGAGTACAATTTTCCATTTTAAATTTTCTAAGAATATCGAAATTGTACTTTGCTTGATTAATAAAAATCCCCGTGGAAAATTGTTTGACTTGTAATCCGAGAAAGAAATTCATCTCTCCCATCATACTCATCTGAAATCTTGACACCATAAAGTTAGAAAAATTCTTACAGTACTTAGCATTAGTTGAGCCAAATATGATATCATCCACATATATTTGAATTAAAATGATATCAACCTTTTCCTTTTTAATGAAAAGAGTAGTATCGATTTTACCTTTTGAAAATCCAGACTTGACTAAAATTTTTGATAAGACTTCATACCAAGCGCGAGGGGCTTGTTTCAGACTATAAAGAGCTTTGTCCAGAATGTAAACGTGATTTGGTTTGTCTGGATTTACAAAACCTTCAGGCTGAGAGACGTAGACTTCCTCCTTGAGAATGCCATTCAGAAAGGCAGTCTTCACGTCCATCTGGTAGACGGTGAAGTTCTTGTGTACGACATAAGCTAGAAACATGTGGATTGCTTCCATGCGCGCAACTGGAGCATAAGTCTCGTCATAATCTATACCTTCCTCTTGCCTATATCCTTTAGTCACAAGTCTTGCTTTGTTTCTGATTACGATACCATCTCCGTCTTTCTTGTTCTTGAAAACCCATTTGCCGATTATAGTCTTTCCTTCAGGTTTAGGCACTAATCTCCAGACTTTAAGCGCTTCAAATTGATTCAGCTCTTCTTGCATTGCAGTCACCCAGTCTGAGTCAGCTAGAGCTTCAGATATTTGTGTTGGCTCTATCTTGCTCAGGAATTAATCATGCATGCACTGGTTTAGTGTAGCAGACCTAGTTTGCATCGGTTTGGACGGATCTCCAATGATTTGATGTATTGGATGATCTTTGGTCCACTTGTGTTCATGAGGGAGTGGATTAGATGTAGATTGATCATGATGTTCATCTAAAAATCCAATTTCAGCTTCTTCATTTTGTTCAGGATTAGTTAGGGGTTCAGTTTAAGTATTCTGTGAAGAAGCGTCATTTGGTTGGACATTTTCTGTCTGTTGATTATTCGTTACCGTGCATCCAACTGATTCAACAACTTCTGGCTCTTGTTGATCCAAACTCTCTCAGTGATTTGATAACGACCCTCTTTTATACTTAGTGAAAATTACGTTATTATATGTATTAGTGTTTCATCATCAGCGATCAGACTGAGTCTGTTCAGTTATCGCTGATGACCTTTCTGTAAACATTAATATGTATGTGTTTCACTTTCAGCGATCAAACTGAGTCTGTTCAGTCATCACTGATCGTTTCCTATGTAACACAGTTAACGTAATCCCTGAAGACAAGTCTCGCGTCAACATAGTTCATAGCTGAATCGAAGACGAAGCCACTGAACAATAGATAAGTCTACTAGTGACCTGATGCGGATATCAGCGAAGACCAGACATCTACTTACGCGAAGAAGCCTGAGGAAAAGCTTCAGCGATAGCTGAACTTCTTTATCTCTGGAAGAAGAGATACTCAGCGATCAACGATCACAAAGCTTATGCCTCAAGTTTTCTTTTGTCTTACCTTGCACAACCAGTACGATGTGTCAGAACGGACACGTCTCTGCCACAAATCGTACACCAACTCTGTCAACTACACTGTTCATAAAGCGGCCAAAAGCATGTCTCCAAAAGTGAGACTACCAAAGCCAATCTATGAATGCCACGTGTAAAGTACCCTGCCATGCATTTAATGCATAGGGTATAAATAGGAAGCTCACCCCTTCATCTGAAGGTGTGCTCAATCCTTGAACTCCAAAATAGAAACCCTTGTTTTCTATCTCTCTAAAAATCCCCCATTCTCTGAATTTCTTGTGCAACCATCTTAGTGTTTCTTAAGTTTGTTTAGATTGAGTCTGTCTTAATCTTATTTCGCAACAAACTTGTAAATTGTATTTTGATTTATCAATAAACAATTTATTAAAACTTTAATTTCTGTGTTTGTATTCAACCCCCCCCCCCCTTCTACAAACTTGTTAAGCACCTTCGGGACCAACAAGTGGTATCAGAGCAGTTTGTTTAAACTAATAAACAAGATCTTGCTGTATACTCTTCCTTGCTATTCTAAAATGGCACTAAACACAAACACAAACTACTATGATAATGGTTCACTTTCTAAACCTCCTCGATTTAGCAGAGATAACTTTTCTCTATGGAAAAATCGAATGATGCTATTTCTTGAAGGTGCGGATCCTACTATACCTGAATATATAGAAAACGGACCCTATGAACCTGTTAGAATTATAGCTGCGGTTCCCGCTACTGCCACCACTGAAGCTGTCCCTGAACGATATGTCGTTAAGGAAATAAGACAGTGGAGTGATGAAGATAAAAAGAAGGTAGGCATAGATGCAAGAGCAAAGACCATTATATCAATGGCTCTGCCTGATGAAGTTTTCCATTCCATCATGCATCTAAAAACTTCTAAAGAAATGTGGGAAACCATATGTGTTCAATATGAGGGCACCACTGAAATCCAAGAGACCCGAAAGATTAACTTGGTAAGACAGTATGAAAGTTTTATCGCTGGTAAGAATGAATATCTTTCTGACATTCATCAGCGGTTTAACTGCCTGATCATTGACCTAAGAACTGTTGGAATGACCTATTCTAATTCTGAGGTCCTAACAAAATTCTTGGAAAGTCTTCCTGAAAGCTGGGACAGTTATTCAATATGTCTTAAGCTGACAAAAGACTTACATACTCTCTCTCTAAGCACTCTGTATGGAATATTGCTCAACTATGAGCAATCTAATCTCCTGAAGAAGAATCTTGTAAAAGATTCTAAAGACTCCAAAAGCACTGCTGTTGCTTTAGTCTCATCAGAGATAATTCCATCCCAGCGATCTACTCTCACCATCACTGAGTTAGATTCTGAATCTGAGGATTTATCAGACCCTGATATTTCAGAGTTTAATGAGTCCTTAGCACTCTTGACAAACTCTTTTAAGAGATTTGCAAGAAAGAGCAACTTCCGAAGAAGTAAACCTCTCTCTCTTACTGAAAAGCCAAAATCAACTCCGGTTGATAAGGCTACAGCCACTTGCTATAACTGCGAAAAAATTGGACATTTTGCTAGTGATTGCAGGTCTAAAAAGGTCTTCAAACCTTCTACCTCAAGAAGATCCAGTGATGACAAATACCATAAGCTGAAGAACAAATATCAAAAGCTGAAAAGCTATCAGCAAAAAGGTAAAGGTCTCATCGCTGAAGAACATGACTGGGCTGAATCAGAAGAATCATCTTCTGATGAAGAAGAAGTCGCTAATCTTTGCCTCATGGCTGAGATTAAAGAAGAAGTAGAAGAACCATCTGAACCTTCTATGAGCTACATATCATCTCAGGTATCTATCTCAACAAATCCCTCTCTGCCTGAAGCTGAGAGAAGTCGCGCTGTTGATGTGCTGACGATTGACCTTTATAATGCTCTAAACGACAAAACTCAAGCTGAAAATAAAAATGTTTATTTAACACAAGAGCTAGAGAAATGTCATGAAAAGATCAGTGAACTAAATCTTTTAGAAGAAAAGCTAAAAGATCAAGTCATTATAAATGAAATCATCAGCATTGAACGCGAACAAGCCATCGCTGCTCTAAAAGCAGAAAAGGCTCATGTTGAAAAATGGTGCAAATCATCAACAAAGATCTCTGAGATAATAAATGCTCAAACTCCTGAAAGTGATAAAACTGGTCTTGGTTTTTGGACACCACAGGATGATCCTAAAGAAGAAAGTTCCTCGCTTAAGTTTGGAACTTTTGTCACATCTTTCTTTGACACTTCTTATAATCAATTCTATCCCTGTTCTTCTTCTAATCCCATCCCTGAGGAGATATCTGCAAGATCTAAGCCTGCAGATAAAGGAAAGTCTATTCTCCCTCAGAAGGCTTCCAAGAAAACCAAACTGAAAGTTCCCTCCAAACCTTCAGTGGATAAACCTTCTAGCTCAGTGACAGAAATCTTTGATATCTGTCCTCCAAAGCTGAAGGTTGATCTAAAGCCCGTGAAATCTGAAGAAATAAAAATTCCTCCCAGATCTCGTGCTAAAGGCATTCTTGGAGCTGGACCTGCTCATCTTAAGTTTTCAAAACCTTTTGGTTATAAAACCACCATCAGATATAGAAAATGTTATCACTGTGGATTCACTGACCATATTGCGAGCAAGTGTCCAAATACCACCGAAGCTGATAAAACAGCCAAAGTGAAGAAAAATGCCTCTAAGGCAAATAAAGTCACCAAAGTGAAAAATACCACTAAGGTTAAGAAATTAACCAAAGTGAAGATTACCACTGAAGCTGAATCTTCATCAGCGGTGAAGACTGCTGAATCTTCCTTATCCACTAACTCTGAAGGACCCATTGAAAAGTGGGTACCAAACAAAGCTTAATCTTCCTTATGTATGCAGGGATCAAAGGGCATCTGGTATCTCGATAGCGGATGTTCTCGTCATATGACTGGACAAAGAAACCTGCTCACTGAATACAAGGAAGAGAAAGGCCCCTCTGTTACCTTTGGTGGAAATGGAAAAGGATTTACCCGTGGGTTTGGTGTCCTCAGCAATGGGACAACTACCTTTCGAAGAGTCGCTTATGTAGATGGACTGAAGCACAATCTTCTAAGCATCAGTCAGCTATGTGACAAAGACTACGAAGTTCGCTTTTCTAAGAAAGCATGTTCAGTGGTAGATGAAAAAGGAAAACTTGCTCTCAGTGGTTATAGAAGAGAAAATGTCTATGTAATAGATATGGACTCTACTATCACTGAAAACTTATGTTTTCTCTCTAAGGCCTCTTCTGATGTCAACTGGCTATGGCATAAAAGGCTCTCTCATCTAAACTTCAAAACCCTGAATTCTCTCTCATCTAAGGAACTGGTTTCTGGTCTTCCTCAGCACTCATATGCTAAAGAATCTCTCTGCTCAGCATGTGAAAAAGGAAAACAAACAAAAGCTAGTTTCAAGTCGAAACAAGTTTCCTCAGTGACAAGTCCTCTTCAGCTCTTGCATATGGATTTATTTGGCCCTGTCAACATCCAATCAATAGCTGGAAAGAAATATACGCTTGTCATTGTAGATGAATATTCTCGCTACACCTGGGTTATCTTTCTTCGCTGCAAGAGTGATACTCCAGAAGAACTAATATCTTTTGTCAAAAAGATGGAAGTGCTGAATAATCTTACTGTTCGATCAATAAGAAGTGATCATGGAACTGAATTCAAAAATAGTTCCCTGAACAATTTCTTTGAGAACAAGGGAATCTCTCACAACTTCTCCTCAGTAAGAACACCTCAGCAAAATGGAGTCGCTGAAAGAAGAAACAGAACGATCATAGAAGCTGCTAGATCAATGCTCAGCGATTCTCACCTCCCTACTCAATTTTGGGCAGAAGCTGTAAACACTGCATGTTTTACTCAAAACAGATCGCTGATAATAAAGCGATTTGGGAAGACAGCTTATGAACTCTTTCTTGGAAGGAAGCCTTCTATCAGCTTTCTTCATATCTTTGGTTGTCAGTGCTTTATCTTAAACAACAAAGATCAACTTGGAAAGTTCGACCCAAAAGCCGATGATGGAATATTTTTAGGATATTCCTCCATCTCCAAAGCCTACAGAGTTTTCAACAAAAGAAGACAAACCGTAGAAGAAACCATTCATGTCACGTTTGATGAAACGCGCTCAGCGAACTCTAAACCAATCGCTGACAATGAAGAACTGAATACTTGGATGATCTCTCACTATAGAGAAACTGAACCTTTCTCAAACCATCAGCACACTGAAACTCCAATTGCTGATGAAGAACCAAGTATCATACCTCCCACCGCTGAATCCACCTCATGGGTTTCAGCTGAACCTCTAAACACATTACCTCCATCAAATCTGCCTTCATCTGGAAACCTCTCTAGTGAACCTACTCAACAGTTAATTGCTGATGAACCTCAAACATCCTCATCAGTAAACATTCCAATTGTTGATCCAACCTCTGAGTTAAGCAATCATGCTCCTGCTCAGCGATGGACAAGAGATCACCCAATAGATCAAATTCTCGGTGATCCAGATGCAGGTATTCAGACACGACGAAGCTCAGGTAATATCTGTCTCTTTGTAAACTTTCTCTCCTTAATAGAACCAAAGAAGACTGATGATGCCCTCAGAGATCCAAACTGGGTCAGCGCTATGCAAGAAGAGCTGACTGAATTTTCTCGAAACAAAGTTTGGAATCTCGTTCCTAGACCATCTGATAAAGCTGTAATAGGCACCAAATGGGTGTTTAGAAACAAGTTAGATGAACATGGAACTGTAACCCGCAACAAGGCTCGACTTGTTGCTCAGGGATACAGACAAGAGGAAGGCATAGACTATGATGAAACCTTTGCCCCTGTGGCCAGGCTCGAAGCAATTCGACTATTCTTAGCTTATGCAGTCTATAAAGACTTCATCGTTTATCAAATGGACGTAAAATCAGCTTTTCTGAATGGAAAGCTGAATGAAGAAGTTTATGTAGAACAACCACCAGGGTTCTATGACCCTAAGCATCCAAATTATGTTTATAAATTGGATAAGGCTCTCTATGGTCTAAAACAAGCCCCTCGTGCTTGGTATGACACTCTCTCATCTTTTCTTATCTCTGAAAATTTTGAACGTGGCAAGATTGATAATACGTTATTTTTCAGGAAGATAAAAGGTCATATAATTCTTGTACAAATATATGTCGATGACATAATATTTGGTTCTACTAACCCATCTCTTTGTACTCGCTTTGCTGAAAGAATGAAGAAAGAATATAAAATGAGTATGATGGGTGAGCTGACATATTTTCTTGGTCTTCAGATTAAACAATCTGACAAAGGTACTTTTATCTGCCAAGGTAAGTATGTTAAAGATATGCTAAAGAAGTTTGAACTCACACAAACTTCAGCGATGAAAACTCCTATGGCACCACCGCTGATACTTAACAAGGATCCATCTGGAAAACCTGTTAATGTCACTGCCTATAGAGGAATGATAGGCTCATTGCTGTATCTTACAGCAAGCCGACCTGACATCATGTACTCTACTTGTTTATGTGCACGCTATCAATCTGAACCCAAGGAATCCCATCTGATCGCTGTAAAGCGAATTTTCAGATATCTGAAAGGAACTCCTAACCTCGGTCTTTGGTATCCCAAAGACTCAGGGTTCGATCTAACTGGTTATTCTGATAGTGATTTTGCAGGCTGTAAACTTGACAGAAAAAGTACCACTGGTGGATGTCAACTCTTGGGAGGAAAGCTGGTAAGCTGGACAAGCAAGAAGCAAAATTATGTGTCCACTTCCACAGCTGAAGCTGAATACGTAGCCGCTGGAAGCTGTTGTTCTCAAATCTTATGGATGAGAAATCAACTATTAGATTATGACCTTCAGCTGTCAAAGATTCCTATCTATTGCGACAGCACTAGTGCTATCGCTATAGCAAATAATCCAGTGCTACATTCAAAGACAAAACACATAGAGATCAGATATCACTTTATCAGAGATCATGTGATGAATGGTGATATTGAACTTCACTTTATCCCTACTGACTTTCAACTTGCTGATATATTCACCAAACCTCTTGATGAGACAAGGTTCAACTTTCTCATCAGTGAGCTTGGAATGCTGAACCTCGAAGAATAATTCTTCAGCGTTCATGTATTATGTTAGTAATCAAAAGTTCCCCTCTCATCATTCTCTCTGATAAACATTCTGACTCTCAGGTATGTTTTCTCCTTTCCCTCAAAAATGTTTTTTTTTAATATAAACTTTAATCACTGAACTTTCTTCAAATGATTAAAAGCTTTTTGAAAAATACATTAATCACTGATATTTCTAGTCAGTGATCCTTTAAAAGGAAAAACTATCCCTATCTTTTCTAAAAGGGATACTTTTAAAAAGGAAAATCTATCGCTGACTTTTCTTCAGTGATCATTTCAAAACGGACAAATGTACAGTCTCTCTCTTCTATGACTTCATTTGAACCGACAATCCACGACATGCCTTTTCTGACACGTTCGTCCGTTGCCCTTCTATCCAATCAACTTCGTGGAACGTGTCAATGTCATGATGATTTTTTTTCTTTTCCCGCTTCATTCTCTCTCTTCTCTCTTCGTATAATAGGAATTCTTCTCTCCTTTATACGGTTTACGCTTTCAAAACTCTCAAAGCAAGAAGCATTCTCTCAAGAACACTCAAGCAAGTAAACCCAGATTATTGAATCTGCAACTCTTTTTCTTCAAGATACACAGGTTTATTTCATGTTTATATGCTTTGTTCGTATGCTTTTTATTCTTTTTAAAATCCTACTCGCTTTCTATGGATTTTATAAAACGTTTTTTTGTAAAAACTAAAGATCATTCTTTCTGATTTTATGTTTTTAAATAAAAACCTTTTGGTTTTAAAGTGTTCTTCATTCTTTCTACCCAGAACACTATTTTTCTCCTAAAAATAACTTGATAGTTTTCCAGTTTCCCTTCTTCTATGGAAACTGGTAATCATATTATTTTTAATCTAAATCATTTCTTCTATTATGCCTCTTTCCATAACAGAAATGACACAGTCTTCAATCGTTGCTTCCAAGCATGTACGATTCGCTCTCACTGAAGTTGAGATTACTAAATGTAATCATTTGGCCAGACTCGACTTCAAAGCTGACAAATACCCACATCTGGTGGAAGCTGCTGATTTCCTCAAGCAGTCATGCATAGCTTACGCGATCACTGTGGATCCTAAGCCCTCCAAGACTCTACTTCAGCAGTTCTGGTTCACTGCTGATGCGACTGAACTTACCAACAGGAAAGGCGAACGAGTCCCTGCTATCTCGTTCAGCACGGAATTAGGGCCAGGGAGCATGACCGCTCTTAGCCTCAGGAAATCTTTAAGATTCCCTGACAAACCAAAGAGTGGGTTCGACGTACACCTATAATCCTAAACACTTCTCTCCCCCCCTCTCCAAATAAGCCCATATCTGAACTAACATTATTTTCAGGTCCTAGCTTGGCGTCTGTTGACACGCATGTCAACAGTCTAGGAGAAAAGGTGGACGCACTCACCAACACCATCAATGAAACCACCAGCGCCGTAAATCAGGCTGGTGAGGAGCTGAAGAAGTTGACCGCCACTTGCTCATCTAAAGCTGAGAACTCTCAACTTTCAGCTGTTGAAGAACAAGTCGTCCAACTCAGAGAGTCCTCTCGACTCTTTCAAGGGCGATTTGAGTCTCTTACCGCTGAAGTTCAGGGTCTCTCTTCAAAGGTTGACCTCTACACGTCCCTTCTTCAGCAAATTCTACAGAAAGTGAATGCACCAGCTCCAGCGCTGCCTCCCTCCTTCACTGAAGATGATCGTACCAACCTCAACATCGCTGTGGAATTCATTCATGATGCCACATGCGACATCCCTGCGGTTGAAGACCGGATTAAGCGTCTGGAGGCTGACGTTCAAGTGCTAAAAGCTTCAACAGCTACTCCAGCAGCTGAACAATCCTCTACCGCTGATAATGACAAAGTGGGGGAGAAAACTGAAGAAACTTCTATTGCTGCTGCTGGGGAAGCTAAGACTCCAAAGGAACCTCCCTCTCAATCTGAGGGGGAGAAGGCAAAAGAATCCTCATCAATTCACTCCATTCTCTTTGAAGAGGATGAGGAAGAAGACGATGAAGAGGAAGATGATCTAGATCTTGATGATCAAGAAAAGGATCAGCCCTCCGATGACGACGACGACGATGAAGACCAATCTATGTGGTTCTCTAAGCCGAACGTCGTATCAGGGACAACTTCGCAAGAGGTTGTCAAAACAGGGGTGAGAGGTGATACATCTTCAAGTGTTCCTTCGCAAAGCAAAGACAAGCAACCGATCGATGAAGAATGCTTGAGGACTGGATCACAATCTGAGGGGGAGCATCCTTCTCAGAGCTCAACTTCCTCACTGACGCTGAAAGAGAAGAATCTGCCAAAGCTGAGAAGCTGATCGCTGAATGCAAACGAGATGCCCAACTCGCTTTAAAGATTCAATCCTCTCAAGTTAAGGACAAAAAGCTGAAAAGCAAACCTGTGGAAGTTCAAGCAGCACTACTGAAAGAAATTGAAGAGGAACGCTTCAAAGAACAAGAGATCAACGATAAGTCTATCGAATGGTGCAAACAAAAGATGGATTATCGTTCTGATCTTCTTCCAATATCAGCCGTGACTATCTCTGGTCGCAAGAAGAAAGATCAACTCTCAGTGACCATGGAGATTACCAGAGAGGATGGAACCCAAAAAGCAATGTACGTATCAAAACTTGAGAGCTTCGGATTTACGGAATGGTTAGAGTTCTGGGATGCGCTGAAGAAATCCAAATCTACATACAGAGGCTACGTTGAAGGACTTCTTGAAGCCCTCATAAATAGAGTCGTTTCTGTACTAAAGCTGCCATCTCCTCTTCCTCCCAAATCTTTGAAACTCAAGAGAAAAATTGGGTCCTCCTCCTCTGAAGATGTCGCCATCATCAGGAATGAAACTTCTATCAAATTTTCAAGAGATGCACTGTTTGGTCCTCCTCCTGATCTTTCAGTTCTGGACTTATCTCTGCCTCCTGGTGGTCCTTTCCAAGCTAGTCAAGTAATCAACAATCCTTATGGAATATTCTTCAGAGATGATGATGAGGAACTCAGATTTCAAAGAATCTCTGAGATTCCTATCTGTCCTCTGAATCATCTCAAGGATCTCTTATGCTTATGGTGTGACTTCTTCCCTGCTGCTGAAGAAATTAAAGAAATTATCAGTCAAGAATCTTTGGAACGAAGACAGAAAGGAGAAGAAATACCTGAGTATATGATCAATCCTCCTAAATCTTCTTTTAATAGCTGATAGATTAGTTTTCTTCTCTGTAATCTGTTAGTTATACTTACAGTAGTTAGTTACTCACTTGTAATGTTTTTCATATCTTGTAATTCCATCCCTGAATTAAATGAAAATAGCAGTGATGTACTTAACCCTATCAGTACTGTAAAAGATCCCTCAAAATAGTAATTGGGACATGCATTCTATGAGTCCTTTTTATTCCTATATTTTGAATCAAAGTAATTTTCTTTTGTTACTTTGTCATTATCAAATAGGGGGAGATTGTTGATCCAAACTCTCTCAGTGATTTGATAACGACCCTCTTTTATACTTAGTGAAAATTACGTTATTATATGTATTAGTGTTTCATCATCAGCGATTAGACTGAGTCTGTTCAGTTATCGCTGATGACCTTTCTGTAAACATTAATATGTATGTGTTTCACTTTCAGCGATCAAACTGAGTCTGTTCAGTCATCACTGATCGTTTCCTATGTAACACAGTTAACGTAATCCCTGAAGACAAGTCTCGCGTCAACATAGTTCATAGCTGAATCGAAGACGAAGCCACTGAACAATAGATAAGTCTACTAGTGACCTGATGCGGATATCAGCGAAGACCAGACATCTACTTACGCGAAGAAGCCTGAGGAAAAGCTTCAGCGATAGCTGAACTTCTTTATCTCTGGAAGAAGAGATACTCAGCGATCAATGATCACAAAGCTTATGCCTCAAGTTTTCTTTTGTCTTACCTTGCACAACCAGTACGATGTGTCAGAACGGACACGTCTCTGCCACAAATCGTACACCAACTCTGTCAACTACACTGTTCATAAAGCGGCCAAAAGCATGTCTCCAAAAGTGAGACTACCAAAGCCAATCTATGAATGCCACGTGTAAAGTGCCCTGCCATGCATTTAATGCATAGGGTATAAATAGGAAGCTCACCCCTTCATCTGAAGGTGTGCTCAATCCTTGAACTCCAAAATAGAAACCCTTGTTTTCTATCTCTCTAAAAATCCCCCATTCTCTGAATTTCTTGTGCAACCATCTTAGTGTTTCTTAAGTTTGTTTAGATTGAGTCTGTCTTAATCTTATTCCGCAACAAACTTGTAAATTGTATTTTGATTTATCAATAAACAATTTATTAAAACTTTAATTTCTGTGTTTGTATTCAACCCCCCCCCCCTTCTACAAACTTGTTAAGCACCTTCGGGACCAACAGCTCTTCATTAATTTGTACAACTTCAACTGATGGAGTAGGCATTTGAATTGGAATTTCTTGCTGAACCGGGGAATTGGATTCAGTTGAT
This sequence comes from Arctium minus, assembly GCA_954870635.1. Taxonomy (NCBI): domain Eukaryota; kingdom Viridiplantae; phylum Streptophyta; class Magnoliopsida; order Asterales; family Asteraceae; genus Arctium; species Arctium minus. The sequence goes on from OX941093.1 coordinate 50,498,380, forward strand.
ATATCTGAAGTGGTTGGATGATTATTCCTCGAATCCTCCAATCTGTCAACCACAACAGGTTTAGTCAGTCTAGTACAAAGAAATTCATCATAAAACAATTCAAACAATAAATCTAAATCAGATAAATGAGATGTCGATGATGACGCTTTATCCAATTTATTATCACTAATCACAGGTTCTAGACTGATCTGCCCAGAAGCTAATACTCCAGTAAGAACGGGTTTTGAACTGCTTTGAAACGAAGCCATTTCCTCATCGAATGTCACATTAACTCTCTCAACTACGATCTTCGACTTCTGTAGATATACTCTGTAAGTTGCAGACGTTTGAGAGTAGCCGATAAAAATGCCTTCGTCAGCTTATGGACTGAACTTGTTCAGGTTCTCCTTGTTATTCAATACAAAGCACCTGCATCCAAAGATATGAAAGTGTTTAATGCTAGGTATTCTATTATTTATTAAAGCATATGGAGTTTTACCGAACCGACGGTGGATAATGGAGCGATTTTGCGTGTAGCAAGCAGTCGACACAACTTCATCCCATAGATATAGAGGTAGATCCGATTGACTCAGCATAGTTCAAGCGGCCTCGACTAATGTTCTGTTACGTCTTTCTAAGACTCCATTCTGTTCAGGCGTTTTGGCAGCAGAAAATTGGTGTGTTATCCCGACCGATTCGAGATAATCATCAACAACTTTGTTCTTGAATTCTGTGCCATTGTCTGTTCTAAGAAGCTTTACTGTCTTCTGCTGATTCACTTGAGTGGTCTTTAAAAATGTGATGATGACTTCGGGCGTCTCATCTTTTGATCTCAAAATTTTAACCCAAGTATATCTAGAGTAATCGTCCACAATCACTAACACATATTTCTTGCCGTTTATGCTTTGAGTTCGCATTGGACCACAAAGATCCATATACAGTAACTCCAAGATAGAACTTGTACTTGGATCAACCTTAGGCTTATGAGCGGCTCTTTTCATCTTGCCCTTCTCACACGCTGCATAGAGATGTTCTTTGACATACTTAAGCTCTGGAAGTCCTTTCACTAAATTTCTCGTGACCAGCTTGTTGATGTAGCGAAAATTCAGGTTAGATAGCCTTCTATGCCATAACCAACTCTGCTGCATAGAGGCTTTTGATAGTAGACACACCTCGTTGTCAGTCTTGACTTTTGACAGGTTGATCGTGTAGAGGTTTGACTTTCTAGTCCCGACCAAGAGTTCTTTACCATCTTCAGTACGCACACTACACCTCTTGGCTTTGAAATTAACCTCTAAGTCTTTGTCACAAAACTGTCCAATGCTGAATAGGTTATGTCCTAGACCTTTAACATAGCTCACCTTCTTAATCGTTACGTTCTCTTGAATAACGTCGCCATAACCCAGAATTGGTGAAAACTGGTCATTTCCGAATCGAACTGTTCCGCAATATTTCTCTATATAATTAGACAATAAATATTTCTGCCCGGTCATATGCTTGGAGCAACCAGAATCCAAGTACCACATATGACGGGTCTGCACAGAAGAAATCAAGAAACAATTGGTTTAGGTACCCATTTATAAATGGGTCCTACAGTGTTAGCACATGATTTTGGCACCTATTTAAATATAGGTCCTCTTTTCTTTTGAAAATCATTTGAAGCATGAGAATGATATGAATAAACATGATATGATCCAAACCAAACATCAGAATATTGCCGAGAAGCAAAATCATTTCTACGATAATTAAGTAGAAAACTTTCTAGTAGACGGAGATAATTGGAGTAATTGCTTTATTGAATATTTCTTTTAAGAAGTTACAAGTTTGTGTTTGTAAGAAGCAACAGTACCAACTATATCAGTAATACTATCAGTCTTTCTTTTACAAACAGAATCAGATTATGATTTCACAGTCTCGTCAATCTTCTTCTTTGGTCGCCATTCTGATCTCACTCCAGACTTTTGCTTTCTCACATCTGAAACATTTGAACTTTTAAAGTTAGAATGTGAGATTTGAAAGATTGCTTGTTCTTTTGCTTACCAGTGATTGTCTGTTTCTGTGAATGCCGAGTTCTTTTCTTTTTACCTTTGACATTCTTGGTATTCACAGAAATTGGTTCATCAACTTTCGTTGATGTTTCACCTTTCTCGAACACACTTGGTAATCCAAAAGAATTGATAATAAATTGTGAATGATCAGGGAGTTTTGTATTGAAATCAAATTGAGCAACACAATCATCTAAATCACCATCAGAGTTTAAAAAATCAAACTCTTCATCAAATAGACTCTTAACATCATCAGATTTTGAAGGTTTGGAAGTCTTTGAAAAATTAGTATTTATAAACACAGTTGAAAACACAATTTGTTCTAAATCAGTCAAAATTCTTTCTTCTGCCAGAGTGTTCTCGAGTTCAGAAATTTTACTTTCTAATACGAGAGGAGGTACATAAATTTTACCTTCAACTGGTTTAGCCTCAAACTCCTCTATAGAATAACTTTGGAAATAGTCATTTGAAAGAATTTTTGTCTGATCAGAACTGTAACTAGAATTCAACTTCTCATACCTAAATGGAAGTTGCATTTTAGTTTTGTTCTTTCTTTTCTCCCTTTCCTTAGCTTCATCCTCTTCTGAAAGTTTAGTCCACTTAACTCTGAGTTCAGGATATTGTGGTGCCAGTTTTAAAAATCTGAAATCATATAAGGCAGGCACTTTAGAAATACCCTTTTTGAGAAAGTGTGGGTTCTCGTAACCAAGACCCCAACACTCACTACTCTCTTTAGGTTTGTTCAGGTGAATGGTTTGTTCAGTTTGTCCAAAAGTATAAAGTTTTTCATCCAAAACATTCACTTTTTCAGATAAAGATTTGTTTTCTCTTGTTAGAGATGAACACTTTTTCGCAACCTCTTTGACTTAAATTTCACACATTCTATATTTTGAAGTAGTTTCAGACAATTCATTATGAATTATAGTCTTTTCTTTTGCGCTGGTATCAATGTTTTTGTGTAAATCATCAATCAATACGTTCTTCTCAGCAATGTCATTGCTAAGTTTCAGTATTGACTGGTTTTTTTCTCTTTTATGACACCTTTCTCGCGTTTAAGCTTAGACTCTAATTCTTGGAGTTGAACCATCATGACTTGCATTTGATTAAGAAAATCCGATTCAGACATATCACATACCTCTTCAGTATCTTCTTCATCAGAATTAGCTTCAACTTCATTCTCATTCTTTCCCATAAAACACATGTGAGCCTTTTCTTCTGATTCCTCTTCATCGGAGTGATCAAGCCAGTACTCGTCTGAAATTGTCCTTTCAATCAAGCAATTCAAACAAGATCAAACAATTATGACATTTATGTTCATGATCTAGAGAGAGAGTAGAGAGAGAAATTTTGTAGTCATATATCTGACAATGTAAAGCGTACAATACTTCTAGTTACATGATTTACAAGGCAACATGGTATTTATACCAAGGACTAAATCACAAGCTTAACAACTAAGTAAACTCATATTTGACTAAACTAAACATTGACTTTATTGACTTATCTTGACTTGACTTTTCCTATTAAATCTTGGAAACAATAATACACTAACAATCTCCCCCTTTGTATTCAAGATTTAAAAAAAATTGACACTTGTCTTCAGCGCTTGATTCTTCAACTTTTATCTCTGACATCTTTAAAAATTTTGAAGCTTTTAACAATCTTCAGTCTTTGAAGAATCTTTGAAAAGTCTTTTGCACTTTCCATCTTTGTAAATCAACATGTCTTGAATGAATCTTTGAAATCTTTGAAAACTTCTTTGAAACTTCTAGGGATCTTTGAAAACTGTATCTTCTTCTCTGTAATCTCTAATCAGTCTTTAGAAAAACAAACTTTCTCGAATCATCTTCATAATCTGTCTCTGAAACATAGTAAGCATCTGAATTGTCTTGAACTTTCAGAATTATCTCTTCTTGAACTTTCAGAATTATCTCTTCAGGATTATCTTCACCATTTGTCTTTGAAATTGATCTTTGTAGATGTCTCCCCCTTTTTGATGATTGTGAGCATCATGATCATCAAAACATCTTCAATTTCAACATTATCTGTGATCATCCCTTTGTATTTAACGTAACAATCTCCCCTTTTTATGGTAAGTTAGACATTCTCCGCCCTTTTGATCTGAATAGCTGAATCATGAACTGTATATACCCGAATCTTTTCAAATTCAGATATAATAAACATTGTAACCCTGATTCAACAAATGAAACAGTTAGAAGTGCATGTCAGTAACACGGAGTTACTGTGTACAACGAATGTACAATTTAAGGAGTTGGTTTGATGATGACTCCCCAGGACTTCCATTCAATCATTGAAAAACACAAGGTTTATCTATGAATGTTCTGACAGAAAAACAAATTTTCTGTGTGCTCGTGCTTGTGTATGAAAGAATTTAGCACAATGATTGTGTTTCATAAGGCTCAAATTGTTTAAACTATTGAGACAACAACAGATATTACACGGACTCAATGTGCATGAAAGAGGTGCGAAGGTGGGGCAACTTTCCTTCTTTTTCAATATCTAAATCTTCCGAGTGAAGACTAGATAGCAGATATGTTGCGTCCCCAAAGAAAAAGAAACATTTCTTTGTTAAGAAAGAAACGAGTGGCTGGTGGGGTTAAATGCAAGAGTTGGCATGGGCTTACTGCCTTTTTCAATGATGGTCACCAAAGAATGTGAACCAATCAGATTTTGTGGCTGCCCGGCTCAGAAAGTGGTTGGCCCAGAGTTCTGATATTCTTTTAACTCTGTTCTCACACCCTCTTTCTTTTTAACATTAAAGCTCACTTCTAACCAAACTTTCATTTACATTTTTTCGCTCCACACAATGAGAAAAACTCAACCGGATGAGTTATCTCCCCCACTCTTTGATTTTGACACCTCACCCCTCAATCACTCTAGGATTACTTCCTGGGTAGGAAACACTGGTAAACGTGAATCCATGGAAGTTCTTATAAGCTCACACATGAATCCCATGTAAGTCCTATAAAGAATGGTTGTTCAACAATTTAACTTTAGCAGTTAAGCACAAAAATGTATGATGACATTGTCAAAATGTATGCTCATGAGATTTGAGCAATTGAACAATAAAGATCTCTCAAAACAAGATATTGAATGAATGAAATGAAATCAAGAGAATTGTTTTGAGAATCTGACAATGTATCAATCAGATCAAATGAAATGGTTAGGGTATCAAAGAATTGGATAATTTGTTTATATGAACAAATATAAACAATGTACCAATGAAAGCACAAATTTGAAATGATGAATGATGCTCAACAACATTTGAAAGAAAACGAGGGTATTACCATCGAAAAAATTGGTCGTTATGAGACATGGTAATAACAAATTCAAATGAAGTACTGAACCGATGTGTATGAATACTTTACAATATAAAGACAAGATAATATGCAAGTATTGATATTTGGAAACACACGGTCAGTTAAACATTAAAGCTCAAAAATGAAAAACATTTAAAATCACACTTCTAAATTCATAAAATCTTTTGAGAACCAGAAGTGGTTTGAACATTTCAGAAATTGTTTTTCATGCTTGAAAGTTGTTCTTCTTTCAAACAATCAGAGATGTAAGATTAGAAGATACTTACATTTAAGCTCCCCCTCAAATCATTATAGAATGATTTAGGTCAGATAAGCTCCCCTTAGATATTTTGCATAATATCCTTATCTGAACATTGAAGAACGGGTCCTGATCTGTCATGTGATCAGAAGCCATAATCTTAATTGAATTTCGGGTTCTAAACTGAAGTATTTAGAAGCCTTTGTCTTTGACATTAAAGTCCGAGTTCTAAGTTGTAGTACTTAGAAGTCAATATTTTGTACTTTGAAGTACGCGTCCTGATATGTATATGATCAGAAGTCAAACATCTTGCTCTCCCTATACATGTGGTACCTGCGAAACAGATTTAACAGGCTTTGGTACCCACTGGTATTTGGGTCCTGGTATGTTAGATTTAAGAATCCACTTCTCATTAGATGTATATCTTTTAAATCTATAATTCTGAGAAGTTATTCTGTAAGAACCGTACCAGTTATGAGCAGTTTTTCTCTGAACGAAGTCATTCTCTCCACAGTAAGAACAACAGATTTTCTTGTGTGCAATCCTGATCAAATGATTAATAGAGAAATATATATCAGAATTACCAAAAGATTTACCTTTATGCTTACTGTTCTTCTTGGCATTGGTTGTGGATTTGAATGATCTGTCATTTTTCTTCTCTTCATCAGGAGTCTTCACTCGCCAGACCATCTGATTTTTCTTAGAAGACTTTCCAAAAGATTTGATGTAAAAATTTGCTGAACCATCAACAGATTTATCATAAAAAAAATTTGATGGTCTGATCTGACTTGATTTGACAATGATTGGTTTGACACTTTTGTTTTTCAAAACATTTTTATCATGAATAGAACTCGAAGCTGTTTTGAAAGAACAGATTGATTCTGTTGAAAGATTAACAGGTGATTGATTAATCACATCAGCTGAAATCTTTTTTGATAAATTGACGTTTGCAGCTTCTAAGTTCTTTATCTTTTTAGATAAAATATTTCTTTCAGAAATAAGTGTGTCAAACTTCTTTTTCAAATCAGATTTAGCGATCTGTTCTTTAAGAATATCTGATGATAGAACAGATAATTTGGATGTGAGCTTAGATATTTCAGATTCAAAATATGAACGTTCTTGTTCAAAATCAGTTTCCAAGTTCTTGTTTTTCTCATAAATATCCTTGAAAATCCCAGCATTTTTCTTTTTAAATAATTTCTTTTCTTGCTCAAAAGACTGCTTCTTTTCTTTGAAAATATTTCTTTCTTTTTCGAGCAAGTCTTGTAAAGTAGAAATCTGCTTAGGAAGTTCAGTGTTTTTATTTTCAAGAACTTTTCTTTCTTTGGCAAAAGTGTCTCTTTCAGTGATTATAACTTTTTCAAAATCAGACACTTGCTTTGAAAGTTTAATGCATCTCAGCTCAAGATCCTTTTTCTCTTCTAAAATTTTCTTGGAAATCTCAGATGATTGTTGAGTTGAAGATATCTTCACATTTGATTTTTCTTTTTCTGCTTGGAGGCTTGTTTTCAGTTCAGCATTTTTCTTCTCCAAAGCAGATATCTGATCTTCAAAAGCCTTCAACTTGTTTTGAAGCTTGACTGATTCATCTTTCACCTCAGATGATTTTTGTTCAGTCGTCTTCAGTTGGCTTTGAAGATTTGAAATCTTTCTATCTTTCAGCTTGATTTCTTTTTCACATGCTTGAATAGTATTTCCTTTTATTTCAATCATTTCCTCTTTCTCTTTAATCTCCTTCTCTCTTGCACTGATGATACCTGCACAATCAGATTTAGCCATATTAGCACACTTTTTACAGTCAGAAGTTTTATCAGAACATGACAAATTTAATTTCAACTCCTGAATCTGTTTAAGAAGCTTTGAATTCTGATTTTTCAGATTGTCTCTTTCTGCTTCTATTATCGGTATCTCAGGCATGTACAAAACAGCCATATCTCTTACAGATAAAACAGTGTTTCCTCTCTCGTCTGTAATAGGCATCTTGTCAAAATGTTAGCTTAAAAAAATGATCGTCAAAAATCAGAAAATTATGACCACTAACAAAATATGTCCCCCTCCGCAACTCAGAAAAGTTGACTGAAAGTCAAACTTGGATCACCACTTGAAAAAAAAATTCAGAAATTTTCTATCTCTGGAACTCGCAAAACACTAAAACTCGCAGACCAAGTGAACTCGCAAAGAACTGTTCACTTAGAAACTCGCTAGACGTTATGTGCGCGTTTGAGATACTCGCAAGTCACTATGTGCGCGTTTGAGAAACTCGCAAGCCACTATGTGCGCGTTTCAAGAACTCGCATATCACTTGAATTACTCGACCAAAACTCGCAGGCTTTGGTTTGCGCGTTTATGAAACTCGCAAGTGCCTGTTAGCGCGTTTTAACACTTAGAAACTTTTTCGAATACTTCAAACTCGCAAGCCTCTTTTAGCGCGTTTCTGAAACTCGCAGAAGACGTTTGCGCGTTCTTTACTTGATGAATCTTGCGCGTTCTTTAGATGAACTTGCGTGTTTGCTAGATCTTGCGCGTTTCGACACTTTCGTTCACAAAATCGATCCAAAATGCTTTAAACCTGCAAATTGATTCTACAAATTGTACCAATATGATCGAAATACATATTAGAACACTTTTCTATCAATTCAAACTAGCTAAAAACATAAAATTACAGTGCATTGATCTAGATACAGTGTTCAACTACAAGTTTTATGAGAAACACAATTTGAACAAATTGATCGATCTAGAATCAAAATTAGCCTATGTAACCTGAACAAGAATTGATTCTAGTGATGATACTTACACAACCAAATCAATTTCTTGATCCAATTGTACAAAAACAATAAAATTCGTGATCAAACAGTATATTCCAAGAAAACGAGTTCGTGAACATTAAAATCCAAGAATTAATCCAAATTTGATGCGATGATCCCTCTGGATTGGTTTGGTTTGCTCTAATACCAATTGAAATTGTCCTTTTAATCAAGCAATTCAAACAAGATCAAACAATTATGACATTTATGTTCATGATCTAGAGAGAGAGTAGAGAGAGTAGAGAGAGAAATTCTATAGTCATATATCTGACAATGTAAAGCATACAATACTTCTAGTTACATTATTTACAAGGCAACATGGTATTTATACCAAGGACTAAATCACAAGCTTAACAACTAAGTAAACTCATATTTGACTAAACTAAACATTGACTTTGTTGACTTATCTTGACTTGACTTTTCCTATTAAATCTTGGATACAATAATACACTAACATCGTCCTTGACCATAAGTGCTTTGCCAGCCTCCTGTTGTGTAATATCCGGATCCGAAATTTTTATTTATTTTGGAAGTTGGGTGAAAAGTGAAACGAGAACCAAAGTGCAAGGGGGTTATTTGAAATTTTTGGTTTGTATATAAACTAAATATCTGATATTTGAGATTCATATCTCAAATTATCAGCCAACTTAGATTGTAAAAAGAGAAAGAGAGAAAGCAAGAGGCAGAGAGAAAAGAGAAGGAGATCTTGTGAATCGATTAGTTTTTATCAAATAAAGGTATGTTTTTAGCTTCATTCTTCTATCTGCATGTTATAGTCGGTAAATAGTCTTGTTAATCAAGCTTTTAACCGTGTATTTGATCGATTTAATGATCAAAAGTTTTCTGGGATTGAACTGTAATACGCCGACTTAAGTTCTTGATTAGACCGGAAAGATGATGTATCGGTCATTTGCTTTCGACCGATATAGTGTAAAGGAAGGGTAGTGATTCGACCGGTAGGTTGTAAAGGACCGATAGTGGTTCGACCGATAGGTTGTAAAGGACCGGCAATGGTTCGACCGGTAGTTGTGTTAGACCGATAATGTTACTCGACCGGTATAGTGATTTGACCGGTATAGAGGCTCGACCGATACATTGTTCTGACCAGTATTATTCGGTGTATGTGTTCGACCGATATTTTGATAATTGGTCTAAGAGGTTTTTAATCAGAGTGGTTTTGACCGGGTTAAAAACAGTAGATTTCAATTGATGAGTCTTTTGATAGAAAGAGTGTTAGTTGCAAGTTAGCTTACCTTTGTTTTAATACTATCGTAGGTGGTGTTAATCAATAGAAGTCAGAGTTTATTTCAGAAGAATCAGAGGTGAGTCTTTTAACTAAATCTTTTATGATTTGAGCAGTTAATTGATAAATGTGAGTTTTATATACTACGCATTTATAGTATTGAAAGTTATGCAGAATTACTTCAAAAGATTGATTTAATCAGTTGGGCATGTTTTATGCTCAGTGTATATAAACTTGTTTTATATATAGGCAGGACTAGGTGTATGCATACATTTGAGTCAGAAGTCTGACCTAAGTCGGGAAGTGTGACCCGCCTGCTCGTACCGGGGAGTGTGGCCCGTTTATGCCATTAGGGTGTGTCCCTAAAATAAGGCAGTGCGAGACAGACATACCGTCTTTCACGGGAATGTTGGTTAGTAATTTAAAGTACGCTTGTGAGCGTAGAAAGTGGTCAGTGATGGCCAATAGATTTAATTATGCCTGCGAAGCATAAAATGTTTTAAAGTTTGATTTAAAGAGTAAGTTACGTATTGAGATATACAGTGTTGTTTAAATGTTTTAATTAATATTTGAACTGTTGTAGTAGTGATTGGAGGGAACTCACTAGACCTTTGGTCTAACCCTCGCTATTTCGAAATTTTAATCCTGTTTCAGGTTATCGTAAAGTAGCAGATAAAGGTAAAGAGAAGATTTGAGTTATAATCAGGAGATAGAAGACTTCCTGTAATAGTTATCTTTTTGGGAAACTCAGTTGTGTAGTAAGAGATAGTGTAACCTTGTACTCTGTATTGTAAGCCTGGGACAGTGTTTAGTAATGAATGTTATTTTATTATATTTATACATGTTCAGGTTGTTACATGTTGCTTGGACAAAAGCATCTTATTCTTGTAATATTCGGAATTGCGGACCTTCGGTTTCCGGCAATCCTTTGCAAAGTGACCGAGTTTTCCGCAGTTATAGCACTTCACTGGCTCGGGCTCTTTCTTCTTCTCTTCAGTTCTATACTTCTTCTCTTCAGGCCTTTTCTCATCAAACCTCTTACTTTCAATCCTTTCCTTGTGTTCGTAGTTTCTTGAGCCCGAAGAATATCGTTGACTGTTCAAACCAGGCTTCCTATAGAACTTCTTTTGAAAAGCTTTTGTCAACAACAACATTGCCTGTTTCAGATTCTCACAGTCATCGGAGTCAGAATCCTCCGCACTATCAACTTCCTCATCAGACTCATAAACTATAACCTTCTTCTTCTTCTTTAGGCTCACTTATCTCTTTTCTTTCTTCTTTACCACCAAGGCAACGGGATCAATAACCGCCTTTTCATAACAAGGATGATTTGGGAAGGAAACTGTAGTTTTATTCACATATTAAGAAAACAAACTATAGAGAGCAAGAACTCGTACGACTACATTGTGACAAAATGAAAAGTTACAAACAAATAACTAACAGAGTCTTATTTATACCCCTCACACCCTTGTACACATTAAAGCCCAAACCCAAAGTACAAGGCCTAACTACAATTACAATTGATTACTTTACTAAACTTCTAAACAGAACATTTATGTTCTAACATTCTCCCCCTAAGTTTTGTAAAGTAATCATCCTCTGTAGCTTTCTTTTTCTTATCTTTAATCTCCTCCACCTATTCTTCATTTTGTCTTAAAGTCTCGTACACCTCGTGAAGTGGTATCTCGTTCAGATCCTTCATTTGTTTCATCTACCTTGTGAACCTCTTCCACTCTGGCTGTAGAATGCTCAGGAATTTAACATTGAGCTCAATTTGTGATTTCCTAACTTTGTTCTTGCTAAGCTCATTCAGCAAAGTCACGAATATATCATATATATCCTCAAGAGATTCACCCTCCTTTGCTTTGAATTCCTCGTAGTTGTCCAGGCAGTTTGAGACTTTAAGCTGGTTACCAATTTTGTATCCTAGCATCATCTTTTCTAGCTGATCCCACATTTCCTTGCCCGTGGCATTATAACTGTCAATCTTCACATAAATTTCGTTCGGAATCCCTTGTAAGATGAATGACCTTGCCAGTCTGTCAGGTTTAACCCTTTTCCTCTATTCATCTGTGTACTCATCCAGTGGTAGTGGGTATTCCTTGTTGACAATCTCCTTACCATTCTCTCCTTCAGTAGACAGAATCTTGGTGGGAGTTTTCATAACACCTTCCTTTAGAGATATCTGGATATAGTCACCCAAATCATTGCGATCAATAAAGTCTAGGAAGCGGTCCTTCCACTGTTCATATCCGCCTTTGAATAGCACCGGTGGCTTCACATCAGTTCCAATAGCTAATGCTTCCCTTGAAGTCATCCTGTCAATAGAACTGTTCAATAAAAACTTAAAATGATCGTTAGTTCAATTGAAATCAGAATACAGAAAAAACTTAGAAAGAATTTTTCAGAAAATAAAATTTCCAAAAATCTCCTAAGTATGGAATTCGCACACCACACTAAGACAAACACAATTCGCATACACATAATTCGTAAGTCACAATCCGCACAAACAACAAACTTCAGAATTCGCACACACACAAAATTCAGAATTCACACACTATAGAATTCGCACGTAATTATATACGAGTTCCAAGAATTCTCACACAACACTATGTAAAATCTGGACTTAGAAAAATTTGAAAAACAACTTTTCGCATATACTTTTCGCATAACAGAATCATACGAATTCTGTACTTGGAAACTTTTTCAAACTCAAAGAATTCGCATCGATACGAATTCTATACTTAGAAAATTTTAAAACTTTCTATTCGAAATCTGATGAATTCGTATATCACACTTATGCTGATTCTGAACAATTCGCATGAAGCACAATGCAAATTCTAGGAATTCGTATGCTACACTATGCGAGTTCCTCACTTTTCGCATACAAGCATACGCGAATTTTGTCCTTGGAAATATTTTCAACACACTTTTCGTATAAAGGACTTATGCGAATTATGGCTTTTCGTACACAAACATGTACGAATTCTAAGGAATTCTCATTACACACATATGCGAATTCTATACTTGTGAAATTTTCAGATAAGAAATATGCGAAATCTCTTGATCTGTGAGTTCTTGGTACGAGTTCTTGATGCGCGTTCTTGAGGTTTATGCGAGTTCTTCGAACCTCGACTAAAAACCACTTTGATCAACTGAAAAACCCATCAAATCTTCAAAATTTGATCTGAAACTTTGACAATTTGATCAGTTACACGTCTAGAATCGATTTCAACCATTGAATTTCAACGAAATTCACTTAAGCATAAAAATTTAGTCTAATACAGTGCTTTCGAACTCGTGAAACTAAAACTCGTAAAATCTTACAATTTGATCAAAATTACAGTGCAAGATTACTACAAATCAATACAAACTTTGTCTAAAACAACAAACGAACTCAAATGACTCAAATAAACTTGCAATTACACACAACAATTCAAAACTCGATCAAATCACAAGAAACAGTGCGAACGTCCATTTTCTTGATTGATTCCAATTTGAACTCTGCTCTGATACCAATTATTAGTCCCAATCAATCAATGTAATCAAGATGATAATAACAATTCGCTCAATTTCCAATATCATTTCAATCAAGAAATCGATTATAGAAATTCTCTCAAACTTTCTATCACTCGAACAAACACGTATCTCACTCTCTAATGACAACTATTCAATCTACCACAAGTCATATCCCTATTTATACACGGGACACAAACTCTCACAACACTAAACAAAACACTTACAACACAATACTTTGACTTTGACTTTTATTACAAAAGACTTTGACTTGCTTGAGAGTTTGACTTGAGCTTTGACTTGGCTTGACTTTCAGTCTTCAGTCTTTATGATCTTGTATCCAACATACTTATGCACTAACAAAAGGTGTGAACGATTTAGACTTAAGAGCCATTAAGAGGTTTTTAAAAAAAACAAACAACCCCTTATTATTTATCGGACTCAACACACGTCAATTTTGACGTTAGTCTATCACCGTATAATAACATCAAAATGCTTGGAGACACAACAAGAAGATGAAGGTTCATGCTAGGTTCATACATTTTTCGTAGTTTGCCAAAATAGTTCACCATGATTTTTTAATGAAAAGAAATGTTGTGAACTGTGATATCCAATCTTTTGAACACTATTAATATACTGTCATGTTGATGAAAATAATGTTGTGCACATCATGATAATTGGCTGTCATAGTAACTAAACATCTAGTGTAGGTTTATGTGCCATAAATATATATGTTGCATTGCATCACAATCTCAAATATAAATGTGATCAGTCTTAAGCTTGAAACCAACAGAAAATATTAATATGTCAACTTACCATACTTGCAGACCATGTTCACAGTGTGCATGATAAACCCACAAATTAAGCGCATGCATTGATATGTTCTTGTGTACGGTGTGCGTAATAAATATGTAGACTACTATGGCATTATATTGATATGTTTCTGTGAGATTCGTTTTAAGGAGAGAATGGAGGGATTATAGGAGTTAACATTTTTTTTTTGGAGAGGGTGAAGGGATTATAGGTAGGGCTGTTCAAAAACTGATCAACCTGACCCAGCAAATCGGTACAAAATTTGGACATAGCGAATCTATTAGGTTGAAATTGGGTTAGGCCCAAAGTAATCCGAGCAACCTGATAATCCGATGAACGTATTAGCGGCTTCTTTAAAATTATTTGTATTTCTCTTTAATATATACAGGTTACCAAAAACGATTAGGCAACAACAAGCAATGAAATTCATAAGAGGATGTTATTGGGAAGTTATACGTAATACTTAAATATTGGACGAACTATAATTGATCATATTTCAAAGGAATGTTTCGTTTATTTTTATATTCCCCATGTTAATTTGACTTTGTTTAAACATGATCCGATCGAACCAACAAACCCGAACGGGTTGGGTTGCATTTTTGTTTGGGTTTGAGTTGAGTTTAAAGTTTTCAAACCGCCAACATTGGATTGGGTTGTTCAAATGTCTTCAACTCGATCAACCCAACCCATGAACACCTCTAATTACAGGAGCTGCCTTTTTTCAGAGAGAGTGGTGAGATCACATTTTTCTTCTCTCATAATTTCCAATATCACTGGCAGAGGGGCAATTATTTTGAGAAATATTACATATTTGTTATCAAGGGGTGGTTTGCTAAACCTTACCTGGCAAGTGTTTACCGACTCATTTTACCTTATCGGATGAACATGACAAAAGTTGAGAATATTACTTGGTAATAACAATGACAAGGACCGAGAGTCTGAGAGTGACAATTCTTACCTGCTAAGTGCTTACTGAATAAAAATATTGCATATGATGTCGTTTTAATGGACTAAAATCTTATCCGATAAGTTAAGTCAAAATATTGACTATTACCGATAAACGCTTATCAAATAAGCGTTGGATAAAACAGTCCCTTATTTCTCCTTATTGTAAATTTAATCACACGATTCTCACAATTTTTTATGAGTACTGATCACTACGTGCACACAGTGCCTTCGAATAATTTCATGCTTGTTGATTTTGAATTAGGGGTTATTTGTTTTTTGAAAAAACCTCTTAATGACTCTTAAGTCTGAATCGTTCTGTCACACCCCGCTAAAGCGGAAACACGGGGTATAACAGTTTCCGATAAACAATCCACAAGCATAAAGTTCAACCACCATACATTTAATAAAAATACATTACAAAATGTAATAGTAGAATGTTTATCGTGAAATTACAATCCGAGATAATTTAAGATAGCTTTGTCCAAAAGTTTGTACATCCCCCAAAACATATTCATGTTATACGCAGAACGACCCTTAAAGTTTACCTTCTTGATTACCTGAAAAGCAATTACAAAAATATGGTCAACTACGAGAGTTG
Source organism: Arctium minus (assembly GCA_954870635.1). Classification (NCBI taxonomy): domain Eukaryota; kingdom Viridiplantae; phylum Streptophyta; class Magnoliopsida; order Asterales; family Asteraceae; genus Arctium; species Arctium minus. The sequence goes on from OX941093.1 coordinate 50,513,902, forward strand.
GTGAGTTCACAGGTTTTAAATATGCACAAAACATTTTATATGCGAGATTTGATAGTTGGAGCATGTTCGTGCTCAAAAGCTTAACTTGAATACTTGGAGCATATACGTGCTCAAATACTTGGAGCATATCCGTGCTCATTAGCTTAACTTGAAAATTTCATGAGTATTGCTTTACGTATGACTTGAGTCGGTATAACTTAAACTTGGTTGAGCCACTACTAAACCGTCCCGGACCCTTGTTTTTGCCCCGTGTGCCTTGACTCAGAGGTGGTCTCAAGCGCCACATGTTCAATCACTTCTCTAGTATAGTGCACTCCTAGCTCGTCAGCTGTAAGAAGTGGGGTTGGTCAAGCCCAAATAGCGCTATCCACTAATACTATAGGCCCAATTTTCTGGGTTAATAGTAGTGTCGTCTGGGGACTAACTCTTAAATACTCAACATACCAACTATTTAACGTCATACATCTTACTTTTTAAAATGCTTGAGAACAAGCCTTGGCGACTTAACAGCGCAAAACATTTCAATTAACTCATGAATCATTGTAATCATACTTAAGCATGCTTTTCACCCCAAAATACGTAAAACGATAAAAGAGGGGCTGTGAATACTCACCTTGAGAGTGAACTTGGAAACTTAACGATAGTGCTCAAAATAGGTGCCGCTTCTTTGGTTTCCTATAGTGAAGGTTGCCATAGTGAAAAATACATTAATACCCGTTCCTATGTCCAAATGACCCGTCCAAATAACTTATGAAATGCCATTAAGTAGGTGTCAATATCCAAAACCATATTTAGATCAATTATAGTCTTATTATGCCTTAACACTAGTCTAGATCTCATTATGATCACTTTTCTGAAAATTCAGCAGTAGCTGTCCAAAATTTTAGTCGACAAAACCACTATAGAAACATATCTTCCCAAAGGAATTAATTCACCAAAATTTTTGTGGTAATACTATAGTGTGTAAAGAGTAAATATGCACTTTTTCATAATTTTTGGATGAGTTTTGATACCTGAAATAATTTCCACAAAGCAGTGTGTCACTGATTTCCGGATCAGTGACATACCTCACTTGTAGCATGCTTTTGGGGTATCAATTCTTTGAATTAGCCAATAATCCTTATATGGGTGTAAGCCTAACTCAAAATCCTATCATTTGGAAAAAGATTTACTTAATTTGGGATAAGAAATGAGGAAGTTATGGCCTCTACAAGGTAGGTGTATGAATCTGTCTTCACTGGACAGATTGCACCATTTTCTTGTAAAATCCATTTAAGTGCTCAAATCATCTCCAAAATTAGTGTTTTCGGACTTTTTAGAAAGCTAACACCCTAAATTAAAGTCTAAAATCAAAAAGCCCAAATTTTGACATGTAGAACATGATTTATGCATGTTGGAAGTAGGTCCATTTTCTGGACAGCAAATCTGTAGTACAAGTTTTTGTATTAAACATTAAGAGGTCCATTTCCCATGGTTTCTTGTGAAACCATTTGGATTTAAACACCTTTTTACGATATAATGATCTAAGAATGAAATATATACTTTTGAACACAGATAAAACTACCAAATTTTCATCCAAAGTGAGTTGCATGAAACCAAAAACACCTAAATAAGTGATTTTCATCACTTATCAATTTTCAAGACTCTTAATCACATAAGATTGAACAATCTCATTATAAGAGTTTGTTTAAACTTGAAATTATTACTAGAATGTTAAATATAAACCAACTAAAACACCAAAATTTTTATACACAAGGTTGTACTTATGATAAAATCAACATATTCATCAAGAACTCAAATTTTCACTATTTAACATGGTTTTTCATGGAAGATCATTTTTATGGCATCACTTTATGAATGTTTTATTCATCAATGATGTCCATTTCACTTCTAAAACCATGAATGAATTACTTCTACACATGCATGAGGGTTTTATAAAGTTCAAACATCAAACTTGAATAAACATGAAGAAATGATGAAATAGGGTTTTGTACCTTGTGTAGATGATGAGATAAACTTGGAATTCTTGATTTGAAGATGATTTTAACCTTTGTAACTCTTATATTTTCTGGAAATTTGGAGATGAAAGTGTGTGTGTGTGTGTGTGTGAGCCGATTGTAGAGAGAGAGAGAGAGAGAGAGAAGGTGATGAGTCAAGATTGAAATGAGATTATGAGGTTTCAAATTCAAGTTTTGTTTTTAAAAAAAAAAAATTAAGAGGGAGAGGGAGAGGGAGGCCGGCCACATGGCCTCTCCAAGCCCAACCCAAGTTTTTTTTTTTTTTAAATTTAAAGTATCTCAATTTCTCAATTAAATCAGATAAATTGCGAACCGAAAATTTTCAAATTCTCAAATCTCTCTAATTTGAGTAAATTTTTACGAATAAATATATCTTCATCTAAATAAATATAAACCTCATAATTTTATGTATTTTTGACTTCCAACATGATTTTTGGCATTTCTGAGATGTGACGGTCAGACACGGAACTGTTCCGGGCATTCTACGCAACCTCCTAAATTTTCAGGAAACTTTTATCTTAAAAAAATTTATGCAACTTAAGGAGTGGCAAATACTTAAATCTTAATTTTCATTAACTTAGAAATTAACCTGAGCACTAATCTTGACGGTTGTCACAGTCTCCCCTACTTCGAGAAATTTCGTCCCGAAATTTAATGTAACATCCCGCCTGCCTCGACAACAATATTGTCCGCTTTGCCTCTGGATTTAACCAACGTGTAGCGCACGGATTTGTTTCTGGCGACCTGGTGAGAAACTTCCCAGGGGGTCACCCATCCTGGGACTACTCCCACCCAAGCACGCTTAACCTCAGAGTTCCCAGAACCTGACGTGCTTGTGGCCCCAAAACGCGTTGTTGTTAGGAAGGCCAAGATATTACTTATAACACCCAGCATCACTCCTGTCCACGACCGATATGGGATATGCCTAAGGTGTTACACGTTCAGACCTTTTTACACATCACCTCTTATTAATCATAACTAAAATAAGACTTCAGACTTTAGACCTTTTAAAAAACAAACGGCACCTTAGAGTGGTTTTACATTTTGGAATCTACAAGGTTCGTTTTTGAATTTTGGACGAAATCTCTTTTTAGATATTGGTGAGATTATAGGAACCACCAAATTAAAAGATTATGATAGTGTTGTCAAATCACATTTGCTAACTTCCAATTTCACACACAAAGGGGCAATTATTTTGAGAAAATATTACAAACTTGTCACTTAGGAACTATTTATAAACGTTTATTGGGTCACTTACTTCATCGGTATGTATAGAAAGGACCAAGTATCTTATCTGTTAAGAGGTAAAACAAGAATCGAGAATATTAGGGGCCGTTTGCCGAAACACTTATCTGATAAGTACTTGTCGGTTAAATTCAACGCTATCACTTGTTAGGAGTAATCAATCACTTGAATAATAATTGTATATATATAGACAAAATTATAATGAAAATCAAAATTCTTATATATCAAATCTATGTAATTAACATAGTACAACAACAATTAAATGACAAAACACAAATTAGATCCTTACTTGAATAGAAGATTTGTTTAAGAATAGCCACTGTCACCCTGCAACACAATCACCACCGTCAATCTATCTCGATCCCAAGAGCCCCAAGGCCCAAGGCACATCTTTGACATTTAATATATATATATATATATATATATATATATATATATATATATATATATATATATTAATGTCAAGGAAAGCCCTTCAATCACACCACAATCCAAGCTAAGAATTTAAGTGATTCATTTAATGCTCAATGGTTTGGATATATTAAGTGATGTAAAGTTTGGCTTGGCTCCTATATGGGACAAGGTTCCTCCTTTGCTTAACTAAGTTCCAACAATACCTTACATTTTCTATTCAAACCCAAATAATACCCCACATTTGAATAGAAAATAAGCAATATTATGGAACTTATGTTTCTATCACCAAGCTAGTTATAATATGCATCGGAAGAGGTGTCTTTTGTACTTGAACTTTTCCTAGTGAATACCTATCGGATCTATTTCGTGGATAGTGAACTAAGGTCTTGAACTAGCCACTTTTTGTAGTAAATCGAGACAATAGGTAACATGCATATTATATCTATACATACATAGATTCTTACCGTTGTGTTCATTTCGGTCGTGAACAAATCCTTTCTTAATGAGAGTTTTAGAAGACTTAGCCATATCCGTCCTCAAAGATGCGACCATACATCAGTCTCACATAGGTGATGTCGATCAAGAGAATATTCCGTTGTATTCTAGTAAGAAGCTATCAACATTATTAAGAATATAAAATTCAACCCTAAATCATCGACGGAAAAAGACAAAGGAAACATCATAGGAATAGGCATACCTTTGTTTAATTGTTGCTTGAGTTGACCCCGACTAGTTTGCCTATTGAACCTAGACCATGGGATCTCCAAATTCGCTAGGTTAGGTTGCCGCTGAGGAAACTCATTGTATTGGCTTTAAGCCCATTCCCCTCGATGAAAAGGACACTTGCTCTCTACTTAGGCCTTTTGTCAAAGGATCAACAATATTCTCCTTTGACTTTACGTAGTCAATGGAGATGATTCCATTTTTCAGCAAGTCCTTAATTGTATTGTGGCATCTTCTTATATGTTGAGACTTGCCATTGTAAATTTGGTTCTTTGCTCTTGTGAGAGCATCCATACTATCACAATGGATACAAATGGCAGTCACGGGTTTTGGCCACAATGGAATACCTTCTAGGAAGCTTTTTAGCCATTCGGCTTCTTCAGCGGCTTTGTCTAATGCGACAAATTCTGCTTCCATAGTTGATCTTGTATTCATAGTTTGTTTAGATGATTTCCATGAGACCGATGCACCACCAAGTGTAAACACATATCCACTTGTGGACTTACTCTCAGAATGGTTGGAAATCCAATTGGCATCACAATACCCTTCTATGACTGGAGGATATTTGGTATAATGTAACCCGTAATTCATTGTGTATTTCAAGTATCTGAGCACTCTCACTAGTGCATACCAATGATCTTTTCCCGGGTTATGTGAGTACCTACTAAGTCTACTCATACTGTATGCTATATCCGGTCGTGTGCAATTCATGATATACATCAAGCTTCCAAGAACTTGAGTGTATTCTAATTGAGCCACACTTTTTCCTTGATTCTTCTTCAATTGACTAGAAGGATCAAATGGAGTCACTACCGGTTTGTCATCATAGTGACCGAACTTACGAAGTACCTTCTCAATATAGTGAGATTGGTTAAGGATGTAACCATTTGGATTTCTTTGAATCTTTATACCAAGGATTACATCTTCTACTCCCAAGTCCTTCATGTCAAACGAGGAGTGCAACATCTTCTTGGTTTGATTGATTACATCTAAGTTCGATCCTAGGATTAGCATATCATCTACATACAAACATATAATGACATAGGCATGTTTGTATTGCTTCACATAGACACACTTATCACACTCGTTTATTTGAAACCCATTTGATATCAAAGTGTTATCAAACTTTTCGTGCCATTGCTTTGGCGCTTGCTTGAGTCCAAAAAGGGACTTGATCAGTTTACAGACTTTACTTTCTTGACCTTTAACAACAAACCCTTCTGGTTGTTGCATATAAATCTCCTCATCTAACTCTTCATTCAAGAAAGTAGTTTTCACATCCATTTGGTGGATTTCCAAATTATGAATAGTTGTTATGGCCATCAACGTTCGTGTAGACGTTATTCTTGTGACCGGAGAGTAGGTATCAAAGAAGTCTTGACCTTCCTTTTGTCGATATCCTTTGGCAACTAATCGAGCTTTGTATTTCTCGATAGTGCCATCGGGTCCCAACTTCTTCTTAAATATCCATTTATGGCCTATTACTTTATGACCCGGAGGTAGGTCAACTAATCTCCATGTATTGTTTTGTGCTATGAAGTCAATTTCACTTTGGATTGCCTCTTCCCAATAAGGTGCCTCGGATGATTCCATGGCAGCCTTATAAGATAGAGGTTCTCCTTCAACATTAAAGGCCATGAAATCAGGTCCAAAGTATTTGGCTATTCTACCATGTTTACTTCTCCTTGGTTCCAAATCTTCTTGAACCTTGGAGTTTTCACCTCTATGTGTTGGATCAAGTTCAATTGATTCATCTAGAGTGTGTGTGTCATCATGCAATCTTTTCCTTGAACTAGAGGCTTGATCCTCTTTTTCTTTGTAAGGAAAGATAGTCTCAAAGAATTCTGCTTCTGCAGATTCTATGATTGTGTTGTTACTTATGTCATTTACACTAGATTTATATACTAAAAATCTATATGCAACACTATTATGAGCAGGTCCAATATATACGCAATCAATGGTTTTAGGTCCAAGTTTTGTCCTTTTTGGCAAAGGCACTTGAACCTTGGCAAGGCAACCCCACACTTTCATCCTTTTGTAAGATGGTAATTTTCCTTTCCATAGTTGATATGGAGTTTTGTCACTCTTCTTGTGGGGGATCCTATTAACGATCATATTTGCAGTAAGGCACGCCTCACCCCATAAATGATATGGAGCTCCGGACGTGATCAACATTGAATTTATCATGTACATGGAACTAGCAGTGCTAGGGCCTGCCTTATTATTATTTACATTGGCGGCATCCAAATTATTTACAATGCTAAGTTTGAAGAGCCCCTCATTGAGGTAGCCCTTCCCAACGTACACACCACCCTTGGTGATGACAATCTTATCAGATTCGATTACAACTTTGAACCCTTTCTTACTTAGAACAGGGACAGAAATCAAGTTTTTAGTTATGCTAGGTACATATACAACATCAGTCAAAATAATATCTTTGCCGGAAGTCAGCTTCAAATTGACCTTCCCTTTTCCTTTAACCCTTGCAGTCGTGGCGTTCCCCAGGAACATCGACTCCCCATCGCTCACCTTTTGGTAAGATGCAAACATGCTTTCCGAATTGCAAATGTGTCGGCTTGCCCCGGTGTCGAACCACCAATCCACCATGTTTGTAACCATGTGGGATTCAATGACACCAATGAACTCATTCGGGGAGTAGGTGAGATTGGCATGACTAGAGTATGCCCCATGTCCTCCACCACCACTTCCTCCGGCGCCACCATGGTCACGCTTGTATCGGCAGTCTTTGGCTCGTTGTCCCGGCTTACCACATACCCAACAACAAGTCATCCTCTTAAACTGTTTCTTTTGTGGGGCCAAGGGGCCTTTTCCGGTATTGAAAGGCCTCTTGGTTGCAATTACCTTTCCCTTAAATTTCGGGAACTTAGGCTTGGATGAACTTCCTTCCACCATGTTGGCATGTGGTTCATTTGGAAAGGTATGGACTTTGTCATTTTGTCGGATATCCTCCTCAACTCGGATTTTGAGAAGCAACTGTTCAAAGGTGATTTCCTCCGTGAGATGCTTCAAATACAGCTTGAAGTTCTTCCACGAAAGAGGTAGCTTTTCAATGATAGAACCGATCACAAAATTGGTATTCAAGCCCATACCCTCGACTTCGAGCTCGTGGACAAGTACTTGCAATTCTTCCACTTGTTTTACCACTTGCTTTGCATCAATCATCCGGAAATTTAGAAATTTCCCACTGCGAACCTCTTGGAACACGCCACTTTAGTTTTGTACTTGGCATCCAAGGATTGCCAAATCTCCCTTGTCGTTTGGAAGGTAGAGTATATGTCGTAGAGGGAATCTTCGAGAGCATTGAGTATATAGTTTCTGCAACTATACTCATTCGATCTCCAATTCTCGACCGTTCTGTTATGTGCGGACACCTGAATTTGCGTTGGTGCAGTCCCGTCCGCCCCTTCCAGAAGATTTTCCGGTGGCTCTTCCTCAGTGAGCACGTTGGCAACCCTAAGTGTTGTCAAATAGAACAACATCTTTTGTTGCCAACGTCGAAAGTCTGAACCCTTGAACTTCTCGGGTTTCTCCACATGACTTTTCAACAACTGTGATTAATCCATCACTCCACAACAAATTTTTTGTCTTAGATTGTTAGGAGTAATCAATCACTTGAATAATAATTGTATATATATAGACAAAATTATAATGAAAATCGAAATTCTTATATATCAAATCTATGTAATTAACATAGTACAACAACAATTAAATGACAAAACACAAATTAGATCCTTACTTGAATAGAAGATTTGTGTAAGAATTGAAATCGATTGAGTCCTGCACGTAAAGCAGTGTCCTAAGACAGAAATTCGCCCGTAATGCGTCCGTCTAGAGGATACAACAATCGTATTCAAGTATGAACTTGAATCTATCGAATCATGTAAGTTTGGAGATGAATTAAGAGGAGAAACCTAGAAAATATTGAAAGAAAAATGATCAATTTCATGGGAAAAATGAGAGGGAAAATGTGCAGGTTATATAGGTTGTTTCACCAACCGAAATTTAATATATATATATATATATATATTAATGAGAGGGAAAAATGATCTATCTCGGCCCCAAGAACCCCAAGGCCCAAGGCCCATCTTTGACATTTAATATATATATATATATATATATTAATGTCAAGGAAAGCCCTTCAATCACACCACAATCCAAGCTAAGCATTTAAGTGATTCATTTAATGCTCAATGGTTTGGATTTATTAAGTGATGTAAAGTTTGGCTTGACTCCTATGTGGGACAAGGTTCCTCCTTTGCTTAACTAAGTTCCAACATCACTTACCTTATCAAGTAAGATTTTAGTCCATTAAAATGGTATCGTAGGCAAAAATTTACCCGGTAAGCGCTAACCGGGTAAGAGCCATTGTCTTCGCTTACCGAGTAAGACTCTCGACCATTGCTTTCGCTCTTACCGGGTAAGATTATTGGTCATTGCCATATTCATTGGGTAATGTAATATAACTTGGTAAGCTTGGTAAATGCTTACACGAGTAAGAATTTGGTAAACGGCCCCTTAGTCGGTAAGTGAAAGTGGTGACTCTTACCCGGTAAGTGCTTACAGGGTGATAGATGCTTACCAACAATTCATGTTTTATAGCCGAGAATATATGTAAGTGGGGATGATAAGCACTTACCTAGTTAGTAATCGTTTGGTAAACGACTGAATAGTTTCTTACTCTAGATTAAAAGAGGTGAGTCGTTGAGATTGGATCTAATTATTCCCACAATTTTATGGGTTCTCTTTTGATTATGCCCCTACATTATATATACATATAGGAGTAATCATGGAAAAACCACAAAAAAGTTACAAATCGTGTGAACCAATGTATCATATGTCATTTCACATTTTTTTTTGCCATCTAAACCTTGAATTTAAGATATTATTTAACATCTATTAGTTTTACAATGAGTAATTATGTATATTTTACGTGTATTTGTTTCAGAATATAAAACATTTGAAAGTTTTTTTAAGATAAAAAAATACACGTAAAAAGGTTTCGAATTATGAAAATAACATATGTTAATCAAAATCTAAGGGGTTGTTTGGCAGTTGCTGAATGGTTTGGTGCAAAATGATTAAGTGCAAAATGATATACGGTTGTTTGTTAATTGTTCAAAATGAAAGAAGGACTCTTAATGGTTAAGGAATGGTCAAGATACAAAATCATTCAGAAGGTTTGGAACCATTAAGAGATAGACATTATTTTTGTCAAACAAGAATTACCTCTTAATGATTCAGAGGTTGCCTCTTAATGGAACAAATAACCCATAATCCTAACTTTAGATATAAATGAATCATGTGAAAAAGGGTATATCATTGAGTTCCATTGGGAAATCCTTTTATTGGGAAAGAGTTTTGACCATTATATTAAATTTTATCCAATCATCCAACATCCAAAAATTTGACAGCAAGTTCCTTATTTAAGGAATTTTAAGGGTAAATTGGTGAAATCTAGAGCAAAAATATTTCCTAATTGAATAAATCTTTATTTTTAGACAAAATTAATTATCCCAAATTTTTTAAAACTAGAGTAAACTCTAAAGTTGGTCCTTGTGGTTTGTTAGTTATAACACTTTTGGTATATCCAGTTTTGAAATTATAAATTGGCAATGACTGAATTTGATCTTTGCCTCTAACGACTGTTAAAAAATCCCATTAGGTGAGGATATTTTAGTCTTTTTACATCATTCTGACATTTTACTTTTAAAAAATAAAGATTAATTGTTAAATCAATCCCCACCCCAATTTTTACCTCCGACAACCCAAACCAAAAACTCTCCGGTCATCTTTTCTGGCCACCACCACATCCCCTTTTCTGGTCATCTTCTCCGGCTAAATCATGGAACACATACTAGTCCATTCACACCCAAAATCAAAATTAAACGTAATCCAAACCTCAAAATCAAAACCACAAAATCAAGATTCAATGAGAGTTTTTTGCTTCTAAAAATTATGTATATCGGTTAAGAAGGTGGGAGAAACAAAGGAAAAAAAACTAGTGACCCAATGTTTAAATTTTGAGCTCCGACAATAAAGGTTTTGATTTCAAGCTCCAGTAACCAAGGATTTCGATTTCAAGCTTCGTCGGTCCAGGCCCCTCACAACTCTCACCCCCGAGCACCACCCAGATCTCCATTTTTACATATCACCATGTTCGAAAAATAAGGGTATGACGAGGAGTAGGAGTGTGTTCACGATGGTGGAGGTTGGAAACGTATAGAGAAGAGAGGCTGTAGAGGAAGGGTTCACCATTGGTCCAAGCCCCTCACTGTTGGTGCGCGAATAGATGCCAGGGCATGGTTACAAGAGTAGACATCGATTTGTTGTTTGCATCTCTTCCCCTTCAATTTACTATTTCCATTTGTTCCTTCAGCAAGATGAGTGAGGAAATATCACCAGAGAAGAGGTAAGGGACGGGATTTGTTGGTAGGGAAGTTGCAGGTGTTGGCTGGTAGAGGTGTGGTCGAATGTAACACCCGAAATTTTAGTAAGTAAGAGTCAACCCAGTGCCTTTGAGGTTTCTAATTTGGGGACTGCGTGTTGGGAAAATGTTACTTTTAACTCTCGAGAGGATGGTGAGCTTTTCGGGTGAGAAAAGTGAAGTGTTAGGGGTCGGTACGTCTGGGGCGACATTGCCCAGCGAAAGTAACAAGATGTCACAATCGCTGGCAAAGTCGCGGGCTGGGGGATACCCACGGTACCAACTCGGCGATTATGCCAGCGATTGTGACATCCTGTCACTCTCACCGGGCATAATCGCGGTCGGCCTGCAGGGTGCTTAAAATCCGTTTTTCTCCTCTTTTCTCATTATACATTCATCCATATCTTCCATAAACTCTCTCAACCTAGCCCCCCCACCCACCCACCTAATTCGGTCCATGGAGCATCCAAAGCATTCCCCCCTTATTTATTTCAAGATTTGGGCTTCATCTTCTAGATTTGGAAGCTAGGAGCTAAGGGATCTTCATCCCCACCTTCATCTTCTTCAAAGGACATTTCTAGGGCTTTGTTGGTATCAAAACCTAACACTGCAAGTTTATTCCTCCTCTTCTCTCAACACTTTTGTTAAGTGCATTTTGTGCATGCATTCATATTAGTTTATAATTGCATTTTGCATTTAGTTTAACTGTTTGTACGCAAATTTTATTATATTTTTATTTAGTTTTTGTTTAATAATCGATTGGGATATTACATTGGTATTTTGTGGTTTTGTCGAGTTTTACAGATATTTTACGTTGAAAGCATCGACATGGATGGCGATATTTTTGGAGCATTTGATCAATTGTGGTGGAGCAATTCAAGAATGATGACCCAAAAATTGATCAAGATTGAAATAAAAGAATTTATGAGGATAACTTTTGGAAGTAAAGAAATCAAGAGGGGCATTTTTGAAAATGTTGCAAAGTTGAAGGGGTTGGGTTGAAAATTGTCTTTATAAATATGAGATTTAGGTTTTTTGTCAAGGCTCTCATCTCTTTCTCTCTTCTCCACGGCACTGTGTTCTTTTTCTTTTTCTTGTTTTCTCTTTTTATTTTTAGGTTTAGTTTTTATTTTTATTTTTAGGTTTGGTTTTTATTTTATATTCATATTTATTTTTAATCCTTTTAGTTTATTAGATTTAGGTTTAGTTTTGGTTCTTATTTATTTGTAATCCTTGAGTCTTTGAAGAGTTGATGAAGATGTAATATGACGGATCGATGATGACGATGGAATGTGACAGGTTTCATCCAACATTCAACATCCGTTGTAACGTTTCGTTTTCTCCGTATTTTATATTTATGTTTGAATCTATATTTACTTCTCTCTTTTTAATTTCTTGCACCGCTCTTAATTTTATTTACCGCTTTCGTAGGTTAAAAACGATTCTTGGAGAGTGACACTCCTTGGATCTATCTTTATAGTTTTCGTAGATTAAGTTTATTATTTTGTTTAGATTTATGTTTACGTTTTATGACGTAGTTTAGTTATCGTTCTTTTAGGTAATCGTCACTTTCGATAGACGTTGTGGTATTTTTTTTGTAAGGCATAACGGCATCGAACCAACGAACGACTACCACGAACACACGCACACATGCACGCACACCTCCCCGGCGGTATCAGGCATCCACGGGTAGCCCACTAATTCGCCGATGTCCCGGCCCAACTTACGCTGAACCTAGAGCCCAACCACAGTCTAAGACTGGGTTGGGGGGCAGCCCAGTCAACGACTGGAGCGGCCCAAGGACTGGGTACTCCTCATGCCCTCAAATTGACTCCATTTGGATTCGAACCCAAGTAGATTGGGATACCATCCACAACCCCCCCCCCCACCGGATGTTACCGCCCTTGGGAAAACCAACTGAGCTAGACATGATTTGTTAGACGTTGTGGTATTGATCAATCGTTTTTATAATAAACTTTTGAGTTTTAATTGGTTGATTTTTCATATAACGAAAGTTGATGTTCGATTAACCGATTTTATTTTACTTTATTTTATTTCAAAAAAAAGGTTTTAATTTATTTATATGTTTGATTTTTTTTATTTTACTTTATTTTATTTCTAAAAAAATTAAAAAAAAAAGTTTTTTATTTTTTCTTTCAGATTATTTATTCCTTGTTTTTTTTACTTTATTTTTTTAAAAAACAAAAAAAAATTATTTATTTAATTTTTTTTCCTTTTCTTTCTTTTCTTTTCTTTTTCTTTTTCTTTTTCTTTTTCTCGTCATCTCTTTTCCTTTTTTTTCTCTTCTTTTTAAACCCTATAGTTTTAATCCCACCGCCCAAAGTGTTTTCCCTTTTTCATTTTCCCCTCCGAGTATCTAACATTGGCATCCGTCATCTCCCCACCGTGGCAGTGCTGGCAACCGCCAAATTTTCCTTTGTTTATGAATCATGTTTTTACAGGTGATAAAGTGCTTCTATGAGCTTCAAAGCATCAAAGTCTTCGGTTTCATACACCCGGTAAATTCGTTCTTTTAACATTATGTATATGTTGACTTATTGTTTCATTCGAGTAGTACTTGAATTGCATGATTCTTGCATTAGTTGGGTTGCCACCACTGGGCAAACGATAGGATTTGATCACTTTGCACCTAAATTCATCCATGGTACACGCACATGATGCCAAGCCATTTTCTCCACGTTGATTCTTTTACCCTTACCCGTAGTCAAGCATTGAGGACAATGCTCATTTTTAGCTTGTGTGTGGGGTATTTGTTTGTTTTTTTTTACTTCTTTTCTCCTTTATTTGAGCATTCATGCATTTAGTCATAATCCATGCATATTTTTTTTTCCATTTTTGTTGCATTTTGCATCATATCATTGCATTGCATAAAAAGTTTTAAAAAAAATCCAAAAAGATTTTTGGCGTTTCTCCACGATTTTAGAGCTTGTAGTAACTACCTCTCACTTGGTATCAATCTCTTAATTAGGCATACTAATGTACTTTATGATTTATTTTAACCATGATGTAAAGATTTTTTTTAGAAACACGGTTTTCCCTTAGTTAGTCATTTGCACAAACCACTTTGCATATTGTTCCACGTAACTTTTAGGATTAACTTTCTTACCGTAGTCCCCCTACACTATACCTATGACTACTTGGATGGACTTTACCTTGTGAGAATTTGGGTCGTATTGGATTGACACATACATAATCAATCTCATTTTCTTTTCTTGTGTGTTACCTCCCATCGAGGTGTATTTCTAGGTTTTTGATTCATTTCTCGTCTAAAGTTATTATAATTTTTGCATTGAGACCATTTTTTCTTAAAACCATCTATATTCACAAAAAAAAAAAAAAAAAGATTTTCCTTTTGCAACCACTTTGAGCTTAAACACTTACCATTTTCTTGAACACCAAACACACCTAAACCACAAAAAAAAATGCACATATAGTTCTCCTTTCGAAAAATAAAAACGGATTGAATCATTTAGTTGAGTATAGCTTGTGGGTTGGTAGAACTCCATAGACAAACATAGCTCATGGGTTCGTAAAATCAATAAAAAAAAAGCAAAAAAAAAGTCAAAAAGAAAAATGCAAAAAAAAAATTGCATTTATATAGTTAGTTTTACAAGGAATAAGTTAAAATCCGTTGGAAATTGTAGGAAGGAACTTATGTGCACAAAAAAAAAAAAATACTTTTTCAAACCACAATAACCAAATCTCTACCTTAAACCTTATCCTTACCCAAAAGTCCTCATATTATGCAACTTTTATGAAAAAAATTTAGACTTCAGAATTGTTTCAAACGCATCAAGAGTGCATTTCATATTTCTCGATTGGGTAGGCATTGAACGTATACACATCCTAAACACACTAGAGTGATTTGAGTGGAATCGTGAGTTTCCATCCATGTAGATCATCTTTCCCCTCCCTTAGCGACTACGGTAATGTTTGTAAAATCCTATTAGGTGCGCTTTTTTGCAATATGTTTTGTTTGGTATCGTGTCAGTTTGACATTTCGGTGAAATATGTGTTTCTACTACTATTTTCAATCTGAACCCGTGGTAACAAGTTTCATTTGTATATAGGGAAGCCTAACATTAGATTGTGCCTAGTGAGCTCGTGTATTAACTCGCTCGAATTTTTGTGGAGATCGTTGTTTGTTTTCTTTTTCTTCTTTTCACCCATTCCGTAATAAATTCTAATATCTTTCTTGGGGATAAGAAAGGTTTAGCTTGTGAGTATTTTGTTAAGTGCATTTTATGCATGCATTCATATTAGTTTATAATTGCATTTTGCATTTAGTTTAACTGTTTGCACGTAGATTTTATTATATTTTTATTTAGTTTTTGTTTAATAATCGATTGGGGATATTACATTGGTATTTTGTGGTTTTGTCGAGTTTTACAGATATTTTACGTTGAAAGCATCGACATTGATGGCGATATTTTTGGAGCATTTGATCAATCATTTATGTGGTGGAGCAATTCAAGAATGATGGCCCAAAATTGGATCAAGATTGAAATAAAAGAATTCATGAGGATAACTTTTGGAAGTAAAGAAATCAAGAGGAGCATTTTTGAAAATGTTGTAAAGTTGAAGAGGCTGCGTTGAAAATTGTCTTTATAAATATGAGATTTATGTTTTTTGTCAAGGCTCTCATCTCTTTCTCTCTTCTCCACAGCGGCTCGTTGTGTTCTTTTTCTTTTTCTTGTTTTCTCTTTTTGTTTTTAGGTTTAGTTTATTAGATTTAGATTTAGGTTTAGTTTTGATTCTTATTTATTTGTAATCCTTGAGTCTTTGAAGAGTTGATGAAGATGTAATATGACGGATCGATGATGACGATGGAATGTGATAGGTTTCATCCAACATTCAACATCCGTTGTAACATTTCGTTTTCTCCGTATTTTATATTTATGTTTGAATCTATATTTACTTCTCTCTTTTTAATTTCTTGCACCGCTCTTAACTTTATTTACCGCTTTCGTAGATTAAAAACGATTCTTGGAGAGTGACACTCCTTGGATCTATCTTTATAGTTTTCGTAGATTAAGTTTATTGTTTTGTTTAGATTTATGTTTACGTTTTATGACGTAGTTTAGTTATCGTTCTTTTGGGTAATCGTCACTTTGGATAGACGTTGTGGTATTGATCAATCGTTTTTATAATAAACTTTTGAGTTTTAATTGGTTGATTTTTCATATAACGAAAGTTAATGTTTGATTAACCAATTTTTATAAAACGTCTTTAGTTAAATTCAATTAGTTTTAGATATGAACGAAGGTTCGGTCTTTTACTTAGATCAAATTGATCAGTGACAATGGTCCTAACATGATAAATAGTTAGGGACGTTGATTGGGAAAAATATTCGTTTTAAATCATAATGTTTTTCCCAACGTACACATATTGCGAAAGTAAATATGAGTCTTGGGTTAGAAAAGGTTTTCCACCTCGAAAGAGGGTTGAATTGATTTTGCATAACGACTTCCCACCATTACTAAAATCTGAAGTTGACATTACCCAATGTCCGATAGTTTTGTTCCCTTCTTTTGTTTGTTTATTTTATTAGTTTTATAAAAATATCCAAATATTGATAAATCCCGTAGCTAGGCCATAGTCTGGAACGAGTCCATGTTTAGTCCATCGCCTCCCTGTGATCGACTCGTATGCTACACATCCGTACGCTTACGGTATAAATTTAAAACACACCAACCTTATATAAGTTGTAAACCTTCATTTGTGACCAATTTTTGATTTTTGATTTTAGAGATTGTAGGTAAAAAATTTGGGTTTTGGGCCAAATTTGGGGATTTTGATGTAAATGTTTGGGGATCAATTCTTATTGGTTGAATGAGTATGTTCATGGTTGGAAATTTGTGGATCTAGGTTTTGGAAGGATTTTGTTTGTGGATTCGGATCTCTTTAAGGAAACTCAAGATGGGGTAAAATCTAGATTTAGCCTAAATTTAGCAAGGTGAGTTCAAGTTGATTTGTAAAAACGGTGTACATGCCAAAATGTCTATTTTAAAGTGTTTATATCTTTTACACGAAATTATTAACTGTTGAGTTATTTGACAAATCTTGATTTATTGAAGTGTTTGGTTTTATTAACTTTGTAAACCACCCACGTTTGGGATTTTGAGCATTTTAACAACTAAATTATACACATTGGTATTTTGATGATTTATTTCATGAAGTAAAGTTGGAGTATAAATGCATTTTATTGTGTGTTTTAGATAAGTGTTTGATTTTATGTTACGGGACGTTTTTGAAAGAGTAAATGATATAATTCACTTGAAAAATGAGTTGTCCCAATCTAAACTATGTTGAAGTTAATTATATATTTTGGAGTATGGGTTTACATAAAGTTAGGTTGTTTACGTTTGATTTCATATCATGAATTTCAACGATGGATCTTTGGATTTGTTGAGCTTATGGCTCGGTCTGGATTTTGTTGGGTCTTGGGGACACTTATCCGATTTTAACAGCTCAATGTAGAGCGTTTGGTCATGATTTTTATTTATTGCATCTTATTTGAGAATTACATGTTTTGAATACGTTAGTTCATTCGTTTTGAGTCATGTAATGTTTTAGTTAGTGCAATGGATCCATAGGCACTGTGTTCTTTATGTCCCGTTTTGGACAAGTTCACCACTTTGGCATGGAATAGGCATCAGGTCACCATGGTAAGTAAGGTGTGGACCTGTACGGTCGGGCAGCATCCCATGGGCAGTAAGGTGTAATTCCATTGTGTGCTTGAGTTCCCGTTTTGGAACTCTCAAGAATAGACCTGGAGCGGTTGACTTGATGTTTTTCGAGCAATAGACTTGGAGTAGTTGAGCTCGATATATTTATGTGTATAATCCATACGTTTTGGTTTTTTTTTACATAACTATGTGACCACTTTAGTGTTCCGTCGCGTACGATGTAATTGGGTCTCCCCCGACACCAAAAGGTGTTGATTTGGGTATGGAGTTTTATAATCCATGTCGTCGGTGACGTTTTGAGTATGGGTCATTATCCATATTATGTGGTGTTGGGGTATTGCACCTTATTCTTGTTTTGGATAGTTTGGATGATAGAGTTTACCCATTTTTCAGTATTTGATTATTAAAGTATCATTTATATTTTAAGTGGGATTTGGGTTTTGGATTTATATTCGAAGGAACGTGTTGTTTTATGGTTTTAATCACGAAGAGGGTGAATATTGAAACAAGACTGTTTTCAGATTTAATGTATTTCATTTTGGTTGCTTTCAGATTGAATGTATTTCATTTTGAAAATCACGATTTAAATAATGTTTTTAAAGATTATTGTTTTATGTATATTTAATGAAAACTCTTGAGCTCATTAGGCGTTAAGCCTAACCTTTTTATTTGTCGGCATGTGCATCAAGTTCCAGTTGGAGTTTGGTTCTAGCATTGCTATGAAGAGAGGAGCTTTAGAATTACACAAGGGTAAGTAGTTTGATGAAGTCTTCCGCGGTTGAAGATAATGACTGTTATTGGGTTTTAGTAACATCCGTACCCATTATAGATCATGTATAAGGATTGAATTGTGTCTATTGAAGTTAAGTCGTAAATTGTTGTTGTAGTTGATTCAGTTATCGGTATATTTAGAAAATTTTAAATTAGTTGTTATTTCCATATTTGAGGGTGTTACATCGAAGGTGTAGCATAGGTTCACAGTGGAAATGGGGAAGGAGGGATACAATGTATGTATGTATATATATATATATATATATATATATATATATATATATATATATATATAGGGTCAGGTTCATTTGTTAACCACATTTTTTGTGTTAACTTCATGAACCATTATAAGCCCTTGATCTTGGAAATCATTGGTTGAGATTGATTATTTTTTTTAAAGACTTAATAAATGTACAATTAATGAAAAATTAGGAGTGAACTATAGTGCTAAGGGTATTTTGGGGAAAAATCAATGAAATATTATGTCTTTATTCTTTCTCAATTAATGTTCATTCCAAAAGAATCGTAACCCCCGGTTCATTTGTGTTCATGAATCTGCATGTATTTGAACATTATTCTTCCAAAAGAATCGTAACCCCCGGTTCATGCATGTTCATATGAAAAAATATGAACATTATTACTTTTAAATATCATATTCATATGAAGAAATATGAACAATATTACTTTTAAATATCACCTCGAACATGTGTTAACTTTATGTTCATCTATCATCATCAGGATTCATCTGTTCATATATTCATCATCTAATGTTCATATATTCATCATCTAATGTTCATCTGTTTCAGTTGGGACGTATCAATTTGATTCCCCTAATCTGAACACATTGATGAACACTATAAAATCCCAATGTCGGTGTTCACTTGTCAACATGGAAGAACATATGGGAAGAAAAACTTTCAATAATCGCACTTCTATCGACGACGTTAAGGAGCCCGAAATTCTTAGTGTCGGTGGACGTTGTTGCGTTCATTGTTGTGATGTGCATGCGATTTTAGAAATACGATGAATATGGACAAACTTTTGAAAAATAAACCATTAGCTACTTGGATTATTGGGGATGTTCATACAATTTTAGAATGTAATTTAATATGGACAAATTTTTTGAAATCAAGCCACTAGCTAGAATAATGGAATTAATTTTTGTAACTCCCCAATAACTATTTTAAATATTGTCCAATCTTGTATTTCCCTCTTTACCCTTTAGCATTAATGATACACACAATCCTAACAACACTCTAAGAAGCAATCTTATTGGCTAGTTTAGGTTCATAAAGTTAATAACATTAGGGTGGTTAACAAAAGATCCCCACTCTCTATATATATATAGGGTCCCCTTCTTTTGTAAACCAACATGTTAGTCTTAACCATGTTAACCAATCACATCCTTTCATGATTTAGATCAATGGCTAGTATTTTTTTTATGTTTTTAATGCAATATTTAAATGCCGAGACACATTTATTAACCTGTGCATACATGAAGAGGGGTAAATGGGTAAAAACAACTAACTGATTATACAAGGAAAGTGATTATTGATCACGTAGCCGACACCACAATTCAAGCAACCCATAACTTTGTACACAGTTTCAAGCATGCACAACCTATAAGAGTCATGTTACACTTATGCATTACAGACTTGATGTGCATAAGTAACAGTTTGTCTATGCATATATGCATAAAATGGCCCTCTGTATATGATCCCCCTCCTATGTAATGATCATATGTGCACAGTTTCATAAATACCACCTGCATAGTTTCACATATGAACAGTTTCATTATGTGCATAGTTTTAATACCCAAAAAATTCAAACTTAAACGAGAAATAATGTGAAATTTTCTGAAATAATTAAAGAAATTATTGAGAAAAGATAATACCAAAAAATTACAATTAAATAACTACCATGATTATCATGGATAAAACTAAGCAAACAGGCTCCTAGACGTGGCTCTGCATGAGAATTTCCAATTTTACCCTTCCATAAAATATGATATGTGGCATCAAACAAAAAGGAAAGGAGAAATTTCATTGGTCCATTTTGGTTAACACTAATGTGTTGGTTAACAAAAGAATGAGATTATATAGAGAGAGAAATACAAAGAGAGAGAGGAGGAGAGAGGGGACGATCTTTTGTTAACCATATATTTAGTCTTAACTTTATGAACTTCTTAGAGCAATAAGATTCATTCTTTAGTCATGGTTATTTCAATGTTATAATCAATGAAGAAGGGTAAATAGGTATATAATAATTAGCTGAAATGACCAAATTACGGAGAGGGATTGGCCTCTTAGCCATCCCTCTCCCTGACTTGCAAAAATGTCCCAAGGGACGCAATGTAGCCCCAAGGGACGCAATGGAGCCCCAAGGACGCAATGGAGCCCAGGGCGCAATTGCGCCCCTACGTATAATCTTACTGAAAACAAGTCATTTTTTTTTACTGAAAACAAGTAGGGGCGCAATTGCGTCCTTGGGGCTCCATTACGTCCCTTGGGACATTTTTGCAAGTCAGGGAGAGGGTTGGCTAAGAGGCCAATCTCTCCCCGTGGTTTGGCCATTTCAACTATTATCTCTAAAATTTAAGTGTAAGTTACTTTATGGTATTAAATGATTTCATGTTTTTAAGGATCTCATATTATCATTATCAAGATTCTAGAATGATTATATTACAATTAATTTCTATAATGGTTAATCAAAGTGAACATAATACCATTAATTTGAACAATGTAAATAGTTTGATTCACTTGTGAACATGGTTCACTCACTAACACATTTCAATTATGAACAAGTTTCACTAATGAACACATTCATTGTTTCACTAAAGAACATAGTTTCACTAATGAACTTGTTTCACTTACGAACATGTTCAAGTAGAATCCCCATCTTTCTCCCTTTGTAAACTTGTTCATCGAAAAACTTGAGAAACTTAATGAAAGAGATGATATAATTATTATCCCTTAAATTATACAACTCTTTCTTATAACATCCCATTAAATTAATTAATTAAAAAATAACTAAAAAGTCTCTTTGATTTATTTTCCAAAATTACCCTTATTACAAAATTATTACTAATAAATATCATTTGTAGATTGAATAAATGATAGTTAACACTAAATATATGGTTAACAAATAAACCCACCCCTATATATATATATATAGTGTTTGGTTCATTTGAGAAATGGTAAATATATGAGAAATAGAGAAGTAATCCTAGCCATTCATATGGTGAAGATTGGATTTGACTAGTCAAATATTGCGGCTTTGACCGGTCAAAAGTTGCGGCTTTAACTGGTCAAAAGTTGCGGCTATCTCAAAAATAGGAGGACAATTTCGTAAATTTTACAAAACACACGGGCTGTGTTCATATATGAACATGTATAATTCACATATGAACTATATGTTCATATATGAACCAGTGCAATTCACAACTGAACTCTTTTAACTGATTCATATATGAACCTTTATGATTCATATATGAATCAGTTGAACTAACTAACAGATTCATATATGAACCTTTGTGATTCATATATGAATCTGTATGAATCACAAAGATTCATATATGAATCTATTAATTAGTTCAACTGATTCATATATGAATCTTTGTGATTCATACAGATTCATATATGAATCACAAAGATTCATATATGAATCTGTTAGTTAGTTCAACTGATTCATATATGAATCACAAAGGTTCATATATGAATCAGTTAAAATAGTTCAGTTGTGAATTGCACTGGTTCATATATGAACATATAGTTCATATGTGAATTATACATGTTCATATATGAATACAGCCCGTGTGTTTTGTAAAATTTACGAAACTGTCCTTCTATTTTTGGGATAGCCGCAACTTTTGACCGGTCAAAGCCGCAATACTTGACTAGTCAAATCCGATCTTGACCATATGAATGACTAAGATTAATTCTCTATTTCTCATATATTTACCATTTCTCAAATGAACCAAACACTATATATATATATATATATATATATATATATTATAAAAATATATTTTAATTAGATTTTGTTTTATTTTTAAAAGAATGATAAAAAATTCAAAAAGTCTAAAATACCCCTTACATAACGGATTCTTTTAACAACCGTTAGAGGCAGGGACCAAATCCGATGTTTTTGCGTACCATAATGACCAATTTGTAATTTTGATAATGTAGAGACCAAAAGTGATATAACTAACAAATCATAGGGACCAAGTTTGTAGTTTACTCCTAAAACTAAAATATATGAAATATAATCAAAATTAAAGCCAAACAAATTTATAAAAAAAAACTAACATTTTATTCTCTTTAAATTAACATACATCACACTACACTTTTTTCTCCATTTTATTACCCAATTTTCAAAATGCATATATCTCTTACGAATGTTCATTTGATACAACTCAATATTTAGAGTAAAGGTTCCCCATTGCTTCATATGAAAGTTAATCTAGTTCTTTTTTTTTAACTTACCATCATCAAAAGTGCTCCTTATTTTTCGCAGTCAAATTTTTGAATGTTGGGTCATACAATTACAAAAAATTGCATCAATATCTAATTCTAATCACATTTTCATATGAAATAAAGAAATATTCACATATTTTATTGTGAATATTCAATTATTTTATTGGATACAATAATCAACTATTTATTAAATAGAGTAAATTACATTTTTGGTCCTTGTGGTTGTCATCCATTATTAAGTTTGATCCCTTTTTCAAATTAATTACAATTTTGGTTATTGTTGTTGCCATTTTGTTTCACTTTTAGCCTCTCTGTCGGTCCACAACAATACTACTACTATCAAGTTTTATAGAAACAACAACACAATAACGATTACCAACCTGTATTGAATATATCAAGCGATTACAAGGTTGATCGATTAAGTTCTTGATGTGTTCTCTATGTTTTTCTCTCTTTTACACATTGATGTGTGTGTTTGTATGTGTTATCTCTTTCTGATCTATGATCTGATTTTGGTGTTAGAGAGATACAAAGATACCAAGTGTGTCTAACACACTACTTAGAATAATATCTAGATATTAGATCTAGATATTATTTCTAATAAAAACTAAGTTACTTGAATCTAACTAAATAACCAACTAAACTAAATAATAACTAAGTTAACTAAATATCTAACAAACTAGATATTAAGTTAACTATTACAATAACAAACAATTACATTGACATTTATTACAAATAGACATAGACTTTTATATCGAGAGTCGACGTTCCGGCTTTAGCTTCAGATTGCGATCTTCAGTTTGGATGATCTTGAATCCAATGAGACTGTGGTCTAACACTCTCTGACCAACTTTAGTTAAAAAGTTTAGTTATATTAAGGATATTTTGGTCATTTCACCTTCTTTTTGTTTTTTTTTTCATTTTTTTGTTCTATTAGATTATATAGGAAATTACAATTATAGTACTTGTGGTTTGTCTTTTTCTCTTCTTCTTTTTTCCTACCTTTTCTTTTCATTTTCATTTTCATTTTCATTTTATACTTTTATTATATTTATTAATTAATGATAATTTTAACTAACAATACCTTAAAAATACGTATTTCATTTTGTAAATTACACCATTAGAAAAATCTTGTAGATAACTTTAAAATAAGTTAAGTAACGAATCCGTCTACACTAATCCGAAAAAAAACTTTTCTATTCTAAGTTGTGTTTAAGAAATTTATCGTTTTTGTTATATATGTAAGAAAAAGAAATCAAAATTTATCTATGAATATTAATCAAAAAATATATCGATTTTAGATATTTTAATAAAGGGAAAAGTTCAATAAAACCCAACAAACTATTTCATTTTGAATGATTAAGTCCTAAACTAATTTTTTGAATGAAAAAACCATTAAATTATCCCATTTTGAATTATTAAGTCACTGAACATTTTTTTCAATAAATTAAATCATCGAACTTCTAAAAACTGGTTACTTACATCATTTTAACCCAAAAAAACTACCTGTAACCGGTTATCTTTTGATTCTTCCTCCTTCTATAGATAAAAATAGATCAAAAAGTGTGAGATCGATAACAAGGGCAACAACGCGTTAGACAATATGGAGAACGGACAACGTTCGGGCAACGGGGAGTGACGAGGTGGAGCGACACGACTGTTTGTGAGTGGTTTTAATGACGTAGAGTTTGAGAATTGTAAAATTGATTTAGATTTATTTTTACTTTAAAACTTTCATACTCAGTTCCACGTACCTTTAAAAAAAAGGTAACCAATTTTAAAAGTTGGATGGTTTATTTATTCAAAAAAAGTTTAGGGGCTTAATCATTCAAAATTAGAAAGTTTAATAGTTTTTTCGTTCGAAAAAATAGTTAAAGAACTTAATCATTCAAAATGAAATAGTTTATTGGGTTTTTTTTGAACTTTTCCCTTTAATTAATTAAATGTTTTTATTAAATGTGGATGAAATAACAAAAACCTCTATAATATAATTATTATTTAAGCTTTTTAAATATAAACTTAAATTTATTAATAACAAATAAATAACCAACTAACAACTACACATTTTTTTATTTTATTTATTTTCATGAATCGGTAGATCAGAAAAGAACGATTTACAAGGTGAAGTATGCATTTCATGAGCTTACATTTAGATCAAACAAAGCGATACATTTTAAATCAAACAAATAAATAACCAACTAAAAACATGTAATTACTGAACTATCTAAAAACGATACTTTTTTATTTATTAATAGACATAGATAATAAGTTTCTATTTTTATATTACATAAATAAGAAGAAAAAGGAATAATTTTTTAAAGACAACTTGAAATAGAAAGTTTTTTTTAGATCAGTGTAGACGGATTTGCATATATATATATATATATATATATATATATATATATATATATATATATCAGATAAATTTTATAAAAATATTTAATATTTAACTTATTTTAGAAGTATCGATAAGACTTTTTTAATGATATAATTTACAAAATCAAATGAGTATTTTAATGCATCTTTAATTAAAATTATCATTAATTAATATAATAAAGGTATAAAATGGAAAATGGAAAAAAGGTAAGAAAGAAAAGAAAAAAAAACCCACAAAGATTATAATTGTAATTTACTACATAATCTAATAAACAAAAAACTGAAAAAGACAAAAAGAAGGTGAAAGGACCAAAATACCCTTAATGTAACTAAGGGGTTGTTTGACAATTGTTGAATGGTTTGGTGCATAATGATTAAGAGGCTCTTATGTTATAGTAGAAAATGAAATATGATTGTTTGGTAATTGTTCAAAATGAAATCAGAGCGTTTAATGGTTAACGGAGACCCATGATACAAAATCATTTAGAGGGTTTTGGAATAATTAAGAGACATTTTTTTTTTTTGCCAAACAAGATTAACCTCTTAGCGATTCAGAGGTTGCCTCTTAATGGGACCATTAAGAGGTAAACAAACAGTCCCTAAGCTTTTTAACTAAAGTTGGTCAGAGGGATCAAAAGTGAAACAAAATGGCAACCACAATGACCAAAATTGTAATTAGTTTAAAAGGACCAAACTTAATAATAGGTGACAACCATAAGGACCGAAAATGTAATTTACTCTATTAAATATGAACCAAAACTTTACAAAATGACATAACCATTTCATTGAATGTAACAAACGACTATTTATTAAACACAAACTAAACCGTTTCAAAAAATAACATAACATTTACAACGGAAGATTGGTTATTTTGTATGGAAGTAATTGATAGCAAAAATACACACGTATAAAATGTGGTACAATAGCGATGCATGTATACACCAACTATTGAGTTCGATTTTCAAATAATATAATGATAAGGACCAAAAATCATTTCCACATGAATTAGACTAACTAAGAATCAAAGATTTCTACGAACTTCCAGTGCAAAGTTTAGAGTTTACAAAATTGGTTGGTTTTAAGCGAAATATTAAATATTTAATTTAACAAGATAATAAAAGGCGGGTTCGGGTATAAGTTTTTCCCGAGAGTATATTAATAATTTAAATGGTTAACAAAACTGGTCACAATGTGACCCCACATGATTTCCTCCGCTCGAAGTACGTCGTATAGGTTGCGATTACGGTTTTATTTTAAAGTATCTACAAGTGCCAACTTTCGGTTTACCAATCTAACTAAGTAGATCTCAAAGATCTTAGCCACGCCAATGTGGAGAGACGCGCATATCTTTATGACACACTAACTCAGCTCGACCGACATCTAGACCTTAGTTCGATTATGCAAAAACCCATATCTCTATGTGATTATTGAAAATTTTCTCAAACCTCATTGCATCACCCAAGCCGTATTTGGATCCACCCCTATTGAGATCTAAGATCTAATATTAACATACACAAGTGATTGACTTATCCACATTGAGTTAAAGCTTCAACTTGGATGACTAAACCGAGAAGTTATCCAAAATGCGGTAACACCCAAGTGTTACATTTTAACCTCTCGGTTTGGCTTACACCATCACGCAAATGGGGGTTTAGCTACTAATAATAAATAAAGACATAATAAAAGAATAGTAATGCTGAGACTTAAATTGCATTAAACTGAAACTTGCCACTGTAGTCATAGACTGAACACAATGGTGATGAAAATGAATATGCAAAAATTAAAACTAGCAATCTCAGAATACAAGAATAAAACTAAAACTCAGCTGAAAATTTGAAATGTAAAGTGTTAGATGAAGAATGAAGTGATTTTCAAATTCCAACCCAAGATCTTTTATATAACAGAAAAGATGAAAGTGACTTGAGGGGAGAAAGGGACTTCTCATCACTTGTCTTCTTCCCAAGCTTGTCTTCATCCCTTTTGTCTTCTTTCTTTTCTCTTTAATGTAAGGTTTCAGCTTTGACCATGTCCACAGCTGCAAATCTGCTTCATAACTTTGGCAATAAAATCCCCATAAAGATTTCCAATCATTGTCACCACAGTGGTGACTTGCCACAATGGCTTCCAACGTCAAAATCTGATTCTTAAGCTATTTCCTGACTTAGTGGATGATTTGGACCAAAGAATTAATAGAAGGCTCAAGTGGGTCTTTGGAATGGTAAAAAGGGGGTGAAAACGGGTTTTAAAAAGGGAAAATAATAAGAATTTAGAGTTATCACACCCTCAAACTTGAGATATTACTTGTCCTCAAGTAAAGAAGAAGAGAAAAAGAATGACTCGACTAGTGAACGTAGTGAAATATTTAATGTGGAAAGTGAGTTGATGAATTACCTCTGAAATATTTAATGTGGCGAGTGTTTGTGGGTTGAGTGATTTATTAGCTTTTCTCCTTCCCCCAAACTTATTTGCCTTTGTGGAAAGTTGTGGTATGAATTTTTTGAATGGTTTGGCTCTTTTTCCAGTAGGCCGAATGGAGATGTTTGGGTGGCCATAAAAAAAATCTCATGTTTTCTCAGCAATTTAGCCCTTTCTTTTGGTACGATTGCTAAGTCCCTCCCCCAAACTTTATAATTTGCAATGTCCTTATTGCATGGCAGAGGAACGAAGTTGGCTAAGGATAGGTGCAAAGGTCGTGTTTGGGCCAACCGTAACGAAAAAGGTCCTACGTCCTCTCAAACCAAAAAATTCAAATGATGCTAAAGAGAAATGCACCTGCAACAGACACTAGTCCAAAGAAGAGTAGAAATAGAAATAATCGGGTAAATGCATAGTCAACACAAACCACATAATACGGTGTACGAGAAATAATTAAGAGGTATCAAAAGAACAATTAGTAGACCCAACATAAATAAAACAAAAACACAGACATAAATCAATCATCCAAAAGTCTGGGAGATAACCTAAAAATCAGCATGTCGAAGGATGGTCGCTGTGGCGGGTAGCAGCAGTAGTGGCAACAACATAAAGGGTTGTTGAGAATTCGGGTCTCAGAGCAGCGGTGTATGAACTCGGCAGGTTAGTAGGGCATGCGATGTAAGTATCACGGGTGCGGGCATAGGTCTAATAAGACGTGCAATGGGCCTCCAAGCAATCGAGGCGATAATAGATGGTGGCCAGCTGAATTTGAATGCTCTCCAAGGTATTAGTTTGGGATTCAATGTGAGTGAGTAGAACGTCGCTGCCATGGGTTGGAGAAGACAGGGGTAGCAGGAGAGGGTGAAGAGGAGGCAACCTTGGGTGGAGAAGTAGGTCGTGGTTGAGGTGACATCGACGGTCGTACAACCTTTGTAGTAGCTGCGACATTTTACTGACGTGGTTACGGTCGCCCTTGTATAGTCCCCACAATGGGTTCCGCAAGTGCTACGAAACGTTTTGATCGGTGCATCCTGAAAATAGTCCCCTGATCGATCTGGGAGG
This sequence comes from Arctium minus, assembly GCA_954870635.1. Classification (NCBI taxonomy): domain Eukaryota; kingdom Viridiplantae; phylum Streptophyta; class Magnoliopsida; order Asterales; family Asteraceae; genus Arctium; species Arctium minus. The sequence goes on from OX941093.1 coordinate 50,542,556, forward strand.
GACTGAATTGATTAACATCCACCTTGTGGTCCTGTACTTTATAAAAGTTCAACAATCTAGTGATTAATCCAGGACATAAAAGGCGAGCACTAGATCGTATGGTAGCCTCTCCAATCGTGGCCTGTATGTTCGAACCGATGTCAACAGGGAGATCATTCAGGATACAGGGATACAGTACAATAAATGATTTTAAATGTAAATGCGGATATTCCGATGGTAATCCTCCAAATTGACCCATTGTTTGGACCATTTGGAACATTAACGGTTTTAACTTAAAGTTTAATGCGGTAGTATCGGGTCTAAGAATTCCTGAATTTAATTGAGCAAATTCGGGGTAACATAGTCCCCTTATTCCTCGATCTTTATCATCGACAATCTTTACCGTACTTTTCACAAGAGGTGGTGGTGGTGGATTTTCGGGTCCTCCTCCATTGTCACCCATAATGTTATTAATGGGAGGTTATCGATTACCTCTTCCTCTTCTACCTTGTCGACGTCTCCGAATGGTTCGTTTGATTTCGGGATCTAGAGGCAAAAGTTCATCGTGTTGTAGTCGTGGCATACAACATAGGAAAGCGAAAATAAAAACTCGCGACTCGGGTTCAAGTAGAAATCAATATCTTAGGATGTAAAATCTTGCAAATCCCCGGTAGCGACGCCAAAAACTTGATAGCAAAAATAAACACGTGTAAAATGTGGCACAATAGTGATGCATGCATACACCAATTATTGAGTTCACTTTTCAAGTAATATAATGGTAAGGACCAAAAATTGTATCCACGGACCACGCGGATCTGACTAACTAAGAATCAGAGATTTCAAGGAACTTCCGATGCAAAGTTTAGAGTTTTATAAAATTGGTTGGTTTTATAAAATTGGGTGTAAGTTTATTATTCCCAATTATCAAGTTCTAATCACAATACAATCAAGATGACAATATAAGATCAAGAGAATCAATCAACTTGTTTTCCAATTCGATTTAAGAATTCGTATACAATACTCTCAAACAACTTTCTCTCTCCAGAAACAGTTTTCAACTTGAATACTTGAATAGTTACAAGACATCTAGCCATATACCTATTTAACACACACGCACAGCACAACTAAAACAAAATACATTGACTTGCTTTGAGTTTGACTTTTTATTACAAAAGACTTTGACTTGCTTGAGAGTTTGACTTGAACTTTGACTTGGCTTGACTTTCAGTCTTCATGATCTTGTATCCAACAAATATATGCTCTAACAAAGTTTTCCCCAAGAGTATATTAATAACTTAAATGGTTAACAAAACCGGTCACAAATGTGACCCTAAATAGGCATGGGAATAGGGAGGGGATGGGGCGGGGACCCCAATCCCCCATCTTCGTCCCCATCCCCATAAGAGAATATGATCACATCCCCATCCCAGTCCCCAACGGGGAATGGGGATCTCTAACGAGGAAACGTGGATGTTTTTACAAACCAAAAAATTATGCACAACGACAAAATCTATATCTATATAAAAGTAGGATGTTGGGTGTCCTACGTGGCATCTCCAAAATCCAGCATTTCACAAACCCTGCATCCTCATTTTTCCTAACTTTTTGATTTATTTATAATATATAAAATATTGATTCTCAGACGCATCAACTTCCTCACCCGACCAGGCCTGTTAAACCCAAAGAAACCTCCTGGAGCAGCGATGAATATGAAGCGGTGGAGCTTATGGATGTTGGTGGTGAAACTGTATGAGACGGATAAGGATGTTGGTAGTGAAAGCCACTAGAATCCCTTCTCCATGCATCAGGCCAGACACCGATTTCAACCGATTTCCATTTGTGAACATCGATTTCAATCAGTGCATATTTTATTTCAGATTTCTTGCCTGAGACGGAAATCATATTGTAGAAAAATAACTCTGCAAATCCCTAACCGTCTCCATTCATTCGCCGTTGAATTCATCTCTTGATTTGGTCTTCTCCCTGGGCGATCTGCTCCTGGTACGACTTCCTCTTATCTTTCAATCTGTTCTTCATTCAATGAATCAACAAAATCGTTTTTTAGGTTTGCTTCTGTGTTCTTCATCAACATTTTTGCCCCCATAGATTCATATTGAACTTTTATGAGGATATCTGTGTTGAACGGAGGGATGCTATATGTGGGCAATAAGTAATCCCCCTTGAGCTTAATGTATTTATGTTCCTTTGTTTATTATGTAGATGCTCTTAGCTAGATTCAAATGGTCAAATCTTTGAAAGAGAAGTGATGCCTTTGATTCCTGCTATAATAAATGGCTCCAATGCCACTGTCTTTGCTTATGGTGCTACCAGTAGTGGGAAGACTTTTACAATGCAGGTTTGTTCTTAGTTTATTGACTAATTTTGATTTGGTGATAGGCTGATTTATGTTCTTTAGTCTACTGACTATCAATTGTTTTTGAGTTCAAACTCCAAAATGTGGTACCAAAGAAAGAAAAGTGTTATAATCAAACCTTTAGGACTAAGACTGATATTCTGTTGTCTGTGTTTGACTCATAGGTCCATATCTAGAAGCCTTGATATCTGAGTTTTGCATGAGGATATTTGTGGGTATCCTTGCACTTCGCTGCCTAAACAAAAACATTTATAATCACGTCCATATCGGTTGCACCATCATTGTCCAATTCTCATCCAAATGATTAAGAAATTAAAGTAAAGATTGAGGGAGTTAATTTTTTTTACAAATTGAAAGAATGTCTGCTAAGTATAGCTTAAACCATCCAACTATGTTCTTAGTCCACCCATTGTCATTGCTTTTGAGATTGAAGGAGTTTAATTAATATAATGTTGCACATGAAGATCTATTATTTTGTTCTGTTTCTTACTTATTATTGCATAAATATCCTATCTAGCTATTTTATTATACTTGACAGAAGTAAGAGCCAGATGAAGGCCTAAATAATGCTGCTCAAAACCAGCCAAACATGTTAGCCTCGACCTCAAAAACTGCTTCCTTATTTTTTCTAACCTTTTTACTTTTCTTTTATACTTAAAATATTGATTGTCCTGAAACCGATCAAAATCCTCACAATTTTCTCACAATGCTATGTTTTTCTTCTCTCCATGCAGACCAGGCATCGATTTCAATCTATGTACATCGATTTAACTCAATCACAATTGCAGGTTATACCGTTCACATTGATCAACATTTTTCAAATCATGAACGTAGACGAAGAGATTTAACAACTCAAAGAAGAAATCAAATGACTCGGCTACAAACAACGCGATGGATCTTACAAGGTAATCTTGCTCTCCAAATTCACAAATAAGTTCTTCTTGATGTCATCTATGTTTTGTTAAAACGTATAGAAGATTTGATAATTGATATCGTATCAATATAGATGTAGATAACAATTTGGTAAATTTAGAGCAATTACTGATTGTGGCGGGTAGGAATTCGAATGGAAAGTGATGGAATTAAATTCTTTCACGTAAGACAAGGAATGATGAATTGCTTAATTTGTGGAATTTAAAGGATTCCATCATGTGAACCAAACATATGAATTGGATATTTATCAAGGAATTATCCATTCCAATTCCTTCCAATTTCATTAACCAAACACCCCCTAATTCTCTAATTTCATTATTAAAATTTGTAGTAAATATTAATCCACCAAAAATCATATCTAACCATTATATTTGGTAAGACAACATGCCTGTATTACAATTTGCATACCATATCCAACAACTCCGAATATCAATGGGATTATCCATGTTGAAAGATGTTGAGCTACAGTGGCTGAGAACAATCCAATTACTCTCTCTACATTCATAACAGTAAGTAGGTAGTTCAATTAGACTTGGGTTTTGCAGGCTTGGTGTTCCACTAGGAAATATTATGCTGGAACCACCAACTTGATCCCACTTATGCTCTATAGCAAAACAATTCCTACAAGGCTTAACCAATAAAATTGTGGACTAGAGCCTGATAGGTTTATCATGTTATGGCCTTATATATGTATGTATACACTTATATAGATGTTTCATCATAACTTGGTGCCTGTAAGAGGTTCCTTGATATATACTGCAAATGTATAGGGATAATCTGAATTGTGAAACCTACTTTAATTAGCTATCAGTTGATTGTGCTCATAGAGAATGTGATTACAGAGTTTTCTTGGTGCTTTGCTGGACGGTTTAGTGTGGGGTACATCATTTATGTTTGTTGCTTTTGGTGGTAGCCTGGGAACAATAGACCTATAATTTTAAATAAGTGATCTTACACTATAATGACACTATTCGGAGGTTTAACCTTACAGATTGAGACAACTATTAACATCACAATAATTATCTTTTCCCAATTTAACTGCCAAGAGCTTTTTGAGTTTTTATGCATCTGTTCTAGAGTAAGTTCGTTCAATAATGGTAAGTTAACTTATTACAGATTTTGTTCTCTGGTGGATTTTGGTATGTTAAGGTATTAGATAGTTTCGTCATTCTAGATTTAGCTAGAGGTCTAAGCGCAGAGGTTTCTTTCACTGCTATCTGTATGAGGTGATATTCTGTGGTTGATCAATTTCCAAATCATATACCACTGAAGGGCATGGCCTTCAGCAATCATGGATACAATAACTGGTTATATAAAAAAGAGATCCAAATTTTAAACATTTCAGTTAGAAAAGAGAGATTTATGGTTCTGAGTAGTGCGTTGTAATATGAATTTAGGGCAATTACTGATTGCTGGTAAATTGATGTTTGATGATTGCATAGTATGGTTAATATTAATGAAACTACCCCATTTCAGATGGAACATTTGAATTCTATTCCTGTTTATGTTATCAGTTGAATGTGATATTTAACAATTTACCACATAGTAGACATCTCAAGCTTCTGATTGTATTTTATCGATCCCAAATCAATCATTGATCTTAAACCAAAACAAACCAAACACATAATAAAGGAGTGAGATGTATGCGAACTTATGTTCTATCCCAAAGAATAGAGCGACTGTCAACTGGAAATACGTGTAGACACCGATTTCAATTTCTTCACATCGACATTTTTAAGCAACAACATGCTCTGAATTAGCAACTACAATCTTGATTAATAACGGTAGCACAATGACCGAATTCGTATACATTTAAAGTTAGAACTAACCAATCTCTTGACAATGACTTCATTCAAAGAATCATGGAAATGTAAGTGCACATAACAAAATTATATGACATTCATTTTGTTGTACCTTTGGTTGTGGCTTGGGTACGTCACTACATTTCTTTTGCCGATTGATTCTTTTTAGCTATCAAGTGTCAATTTGATTGAATCCATAGTGTCATAATCACGTCAATTAGAATTCTAAAACCAAACCGTATGAACCGATGATAAATATGTAAGTGTTATATAAGATATTATTCACACACATATGATATTGGTATGGTGAGGAATATGTGTATTTTCATTCGTATGTATATGAATTTTTTACCTACTTTCTTTTCGGACCAATCTTTGTAGGTCACCTTATTTATTTCTTTGTCACTCATCGATATATGACCTATATAGTTCCAAAATCTAGGCTGCTACATTTTCTTATTTTTCTTATTTCCTTATTTTTGTTTATTATGTAGGGACCAACAACAAGATTTTCTATGATCATTTTTGTCTGGTATGGCCGACCCCGGTGATGATGGGAACTCTTCTTACTCTGTTGCTCGACTTCTTGCTCAACCACTTTGCATTATGCTTGGAATGATGATTTTGTGTAAGTTTGTCATTTCCCATTACATATGTTCTTTTAGAATATCAAACTATAACTTAAGCGAGCGGACAATGTCTAAGAATGTATATAATCTTTTTGTCATTCTTACCATGTTCTCAAAAATATCCTTGAAACCATGAGCATTATCTCTTTTAAATCTACGGAGACGTTTACCAAACACTTATCTGGTCGCTTACCTTAATTACCAGGTGACCATGGCAAATATTGAAAATCTTACTTTGTAAAAGGCATGGCAACAACCGAGGTTCTTACCCAGTAAGTGAGGGAGAGAACTCTTATAGGTTAGCTCTTACCGTGTAAGTTACACAAATAATCCATTCTTGATCGCCAAGAATGTTAGCTGACAAGGTATAAGAGGGTATTGAGTGTTGACGGTAAGCACTTCGTAAATGACCCATAACTCACTTAGTAGAGAATTTGTTTTTTTAATGTCTTTTACTTTTTCCTTTTTGGGTAGGTGATGATGTATAATGTTTGGTATCATTTAGGTACACTAATATGTAGAAGCAAAAACAAAAATAATATGGAAAAAAGAAACCAGATGCAAAAACATAAAATTACAAGTCCATTTTTCTGGACTTTATTTGATTTCTGGACCATAAATATTGATTTCTGATTTCGATCCAGGTTTGATACTTTGTTGGATCTTGGATTCATCATTTTAAAAGGTGAAAACAGGGATGGTAAGTCGTGGATAAACGCGACTCTTGCATTCAAACATTTTCTGATTTACTTTTGTTGGAGGTTTTGATTTAAAGATGCTGTTTGTAGTTGCTGTCATTTCTGGTGGTTTCTATGTTGAAATTATAAAGTGCACATATGTTAATAGCTTCATGTCTAGAGGATGAGGTTCAGGTGTTGAAGATGAATTGAAGTACACAAGGATGTTTAAGGCTACCTTTAAAGTCGTGATGTATGACGTTGAGGGATCGAGTATTGTTAATGCCTCAATTCTCTGTTGCAACCTTCATTCGCAGTTGTAATGGTAGTAGCATTGTTTTTGGTTTATCTTCATCTAATAGTAATCATCTAAAACAATTTGCTTTGTATGTTTCTGAAAGAAAATCTAGAAAATTTGGGTTATATTATGATAATTTTGAGGATGAAATGCTCAAGCTTCCTGTAAACATTTGTTTACAACAATTTGAGGACCCAGTTCAATCAATACTTGAAGCAGTTTATCCCTCACTATTGGACAAATTAAATTTATCAATATAATCAATAGAGTTCTTAAATTATTTTCTGAACACCGCGCAACGCGTGGTGTGGTTCACTAGTGATATTAATAATAAGTTAACAACTACTAAATTAGCAATTAAATGAATAAAACTAGTAACAATTAAATGAATAGATTAATAAAATGAAGTTCTCATTACCATGAGTCCATGAATCAAAGGCAACAACAAGAAGTCTGTCCAATGCCATGGTCAGTTATCACCAACAAAATTTTCAATTGAACAAACATTAAACTAGAACACTTAAACTAAGAATTAAATTAAAACACCCAACCTGTTGTTACTACTATTCAATGCACCAAAATCATGTCAAGTAATATCCAAAACATAACAAGTAATATATTATATTTTGATTTAGACTTTACAAAAATTACATACCAAGTACCAACATCCAAAAAATAAAACATCACTTGTTACTCGACATCCTCGTCATATGTGATTGTTTCATCAAATGCTTTAGGCTTTCCATGTTTTTTTATCTACAAAAAGTAAAACAAGTTAGAAAAAATGTAAATACATGTATGACTAAGAATTTAAATATTTTTTTTTCACTTTGAAGTTCTTTCCGTAACTAACTTTGAGTGCACATTAATGCTCCAACTGTTTGTGGGTAGAGTCGACTAGTTGTTTTGTGACTTTGTTACCGCTCATGCTAAAAGCAGATTCGGAAGCTACCGTAGAAATCGGTATGGCTAAAATGTATCTTGAAATATTTTGAAGCATAGGAAACTTGGAGCCATTGCATTTCCACCACATCAAGATGTCAAACCCTTATTCGTCAGGCAACAATTTTTCGACCAAATAATCATCTAATTCACTTGTTTCCAATATATCATCATCACACAACATAGACTCAAAATCCAACTCCCATGTAGGTTTGTCGAAAGTAGAATCATCTACGCCTAATGCACTAGTGGTAGATTTTCCTTTCCAAGAAGTTCCTTGATTGCCGGCATACTTCCTATTATACTCTTCAAACAACTCAACACATAGGTTACGTATCATCTTAACCTTACTCTTCTCTTCATCGCCATTGATTTTTGGAAAGAAATAGTTTATCAACTTCAACTTATATCTAGGATCTAACATGATTGCTACACTCATAATCTCGTGTATGACACTCCAATACTTATTGAATTCGAACAACATTGATGATGCCATTTTCCTAATAACATCATGAGGAGAACTTTTCCAACTCAACAAAGACACTTTAATTTCACAAATCAACGGGAAAAATATGTTTGAAGTAGGATGTAAAGTTCCCGAAAACTTTTCAGTGACACGATAAAACAATTTCAACTTTTCACAAACAATTGATGCCATTGCCCATTCATCTTCCCAATGCAAGCAAACATAATTTCTCTCCTTTCTCAAATGACTAAAAACATCCTTATACTCCAAAACAACATTTAACATAATATATACCGAATTCCACCTTGTCTTGCAATCAAGGACTAGTTCCTTTTCACAATTTACATTTAATTGTCGTGCAAATAGTTTAAATTCTTGTACTCTCTTAGGAGAGCTTGACCAAAATGTAACACTATCCCTAACACTTTCTATAGCTCCAACAATTATAGAAAATCCATCTTGTACGATAAGGTTAATTATATGTGCACAACATCGCATATTGAATTATTTTCCTCTTTAACATAAGCGATGAAGAACAAAGAGTACTTAAAAGCTTGTCAATTATTGCATCATTTGTCGACCTATTATCAAGAGTCAAAGTTGAAAGCTTGTTGTCAACGTTCCAATCGAGAAGACACTCCATCATAGGTTGTGACAATGCTTCGGCCATTTGTGGAGATGGCATGTGTATAAGTTTCATTAAACAAAATAAGAGATTATTATCAATAACTTTATCCATGATATAAACTAGAAATTATTAGATTAGAGATTATTACCTGATGATTCGATTTGGTAAAGTCCATTTGTCATCTATATAATGTGCTGTAATTTCAATGTAGCCTTTCTTTTGGTTACTTGATGTCCACATGTCTAAAGTTAAGGCAATCCTACTCTCATTCTCTTCCAAACATCGCAAAGTGGAACCTCTTTGCTTTTCATAAATCTTCATTATATCACTCTTTATTGTCGCTCAATATGGTATCCTAAATAAAGGTTGGAGGTTTTCTGAATACTTCCGAAAACCACAGTGTTCGACAATAGAAAACGGGTAATCATGTATAATTATCATTTTGGATAACTCTTCCCTAGAAATTTCACCATTAAATGAATATTTACTCATAGAATATTTCCTGTCCGAAGCCTTTTGGTTCTGAACTAAGAAGTGTTGTCTAATATCTCTTGTAACTCTTCTTGGACAATTCTTAAGCATCATCACCGGTTGTTTGTTGTTTCTTTCCATCTCATCACCAGTCTCTACCACGTTCTCATTTTCCAAAGGTTCCATCTACAAAACATGTATGTAAATGACAGTAAACAAAAATACAAAATGGCCAAACAAGTAAACAAGTAAGAAGAATTTATAATATGGCAGTAAATAAGTAAAAAACATTTTCAGTCTTCTTGGCCCTCTTTTTACTGACTAAAATACCAGAGCCCTGAGAGCATTTTTGACCTTATAACAATTATATGGAATCACTTTTGCATCACAATAATAGCGCATAGAATCGCCTTTGTCAAAATTAATTGTGCCCTTGGGGTGCAGGGTTGTTTATCTTAGCCATAATTTGCAGTTTTGATTGAAGAATATGATTCTCCTACCAAAATTTGTTAGAATAGAAGTCTTGTTGGTTTTGAAATAAGGTTAGTGAGTACAGAGGATATCATACTATTGTCATATATATAAGCATAGTGCGAACTCAAACAAGTAAAATTTAAAAAAGTACCTAATATGCTCGACTTAAACTTGAACGGTCACTGTAATCTGAAACAAAAGGACTGACACAGAGTGGCCGGTGACTGGATATGCAGGCGGTGGCCGGAGAGAGTTCACACTTCAGGCGGTTCTCGGGGACTGAAGTCTGGATATGCAGCAGGCGGTGGCTGGAAAGCAATCAGGCGTGTGGCCAACGATCGGATATGCAGCGGTGGCCGGAGAGGATTCAGGCGGTGGTCGTGGTCGGAGAAAGTTTGAAGAATCTAATTAGTCGACAGTCGAATAGTTGATTCTGTAAAGTCTTAAAGTTTCTACAGTTCTATACTTCTATTCTCTAAAAGATTCTAAAAGGCTAAAACCGACACCTTATTATCACTTTTACCAGACTTATGCATTGAAGGAATAAATAAATACTATATATATATATATTTTAATTTATTTAAATATTATATAATACGGATATGGAGCGGGGCAGGGAGTGCAGTACCCGTCTCCGACCCCATCCCCGATTTAAGCAAAATGGGGACCCCTGTCCCCGATACCCGGTTTTGCGGGGAATCCCCGTCCCCGACCAGGGCGGGTGGACCGGGTTACCCGATGGGTTGGGGCCCATTCCCATGCCGAATCCCAGACGATTTTCTCTTCTCGAAGCTATATTTTATAGGTTGCGATTACGGTTTTATTATAAAGTATCCACAAGTGCCAACTTTCGGTTTACCAATCTCACTAAGTAGATCTCGAAGATCTTAGCCCCGCTAGTCTTGAGATATGTACATATCTATGACACACCAACTCGACCGACATCTTACATTTATGCAAAAATCCATATCTCTATGCGATTATTGAAAAATTTCTCAAACCTCCTTGCATCATCAATCAGTATTTGGATCTGCCTCTCTCGAGGTCTAATATCTAATATTAACACGTACAAGTGATCGTCTTGTTCACGTTGAGTTAAAGCTTCAACCTGGATGAACAAACCAAGAAGTTAGCCAAAATGCGGTAACACCCAGGTGTTACATTTTAACCTCTCGAGTTTGGCTTACACCCGCACCCAAAGGGATGTTTAGCTACTAATCATAAATAAATACATAATGAAAGAAAAGTAATGCTGAAACTTAAATTGCATTAATGTGAAACTTGCCATTGTGATCACAGACTCACCATAGTGGTGTCAAAATTGAAGGTGCAAAATTAAAACTAGCAATCTAAGAATACAATAGTAAAACTAAAACTCCACTGAAAATTTGAAATGTAAAGTGTTGGATGAAGAATGAAGTGATTTTCAAATGCCAACCCAAGCTCCTTTATATAAGAGAAAAGATGAAAGTGACTTGAGGGGAGAAAGGGACTTCTTATCACTTGTCTTCTTCCCAAGCTTGTCTTCATCCCCTTTTTCTTCTTTCTTTTCTCTTTCATGTAAGGTTTCAGCTTTGACCATGTCCACACCTGCAAATCTCCTGCATAATTTTGGCAATAAAATCCCCATAAAGATTTCTAGTCGTTGCTCACCATAATGGTGACTTGCCACAATGGTTTCCAACGTCAAAATTCAATTTTTAAGCTATTTCCTGACTTTTTGGATTATTTGGACCAAAGAATTAATAGAAGGCTCAAATGGGTCTTTGGAATGGTAAGAATGGGTGAAAACGAGTTTGAAAAGGGGATAAATAATACTATGAAATGAGTGTTATCAGTAATAAATACGAATTTAATCAAACTTTCACACGAAATAATAAAATATTCACATATTCATTTTTAATATAACAACTATTTATTCGGGGACTGACGGTCAACTAAGGATATTCAAGGTTCCATCTCGTCCACTATTCGAGAGGGGTGGGTAACAGATCATCTTGACTGATCATGACATGCACAAGATCCACACATATGTCTTGTTTAACTATGTAGAAACCTTTCCAGTGGATCTTTAATCAATGGGCTCGGAAAATGGAACCAAATATTGATGATGTTGATCTAAAACAACTGTGACAAGAAAGATTCAGTGGCTAGTTTGAGCATCACATGCTTAATGTCACCCGACTCAAGAATCAGTAGCTCGTGGACAGACCTTTATGCTTGGTCGCATCAAGGATACTTCGTTAATGGTTACAAGGTCCATACAATAACCCATGGCGTTGGTTGAATAGCACATAATAGTGGTGTATGTGTAAGTAGAGACTATTACGACAAGTCTTATGAGTCCGACTATTATGTAATGATGGATGATGTTGTAGAGGTGAAATATTATGGTGTCGGGCATTGCATTGTTGCGTTGTTCAAATATAGTTTGGTTAATATCAAATATAAGTCCAAACTAAGAACCGACGACTCATTCGTCATAACATCACAAACATAACAAGTCTAATATATTTCATATCCTTCAATGACAAAGGATTTAAAAGATTGGTGGACGATTGTGAAGCCGAAGGCTCATGGCATATATGAAGTAGCATAAACCAGATTTTCGAGGTTGATGGAAATGTGGTGGAGAACGATTCTTTCAAATCAATGAAAGAGAAACTCTTACATTGTCTGCAGGATTAAATGATGACCTCGATTTCGTCCCTCTTGTCACAGGGGAGGTAAATGTAGTTCATGCTTATTACTGCGACAATGGACCTATTAATGAAGACAACGAAGAAGAAACAGAATTTGAAGACACATATGATAATTCAGATAAAGAAAATGAACTTATTTTATCTAATCATTCTTCTGATGAGTAGCTTATCTTTTGTATGTTTACTTTGCAATTGTATAATTGACATATGATATTTTTCCATTTTGTTTTATAAAATAGAATTTTCATTTTTTCAGGTGACGGCACGTTATTCACGAGGTGGTTGAGGTAGAGCTCGAGACAACGGTAGCTCTAGCGTGGCATGGCAACCCGTGTGCCGATGACTGTGATGAGTTTTTGGATGACACCAACCCGACCTTTAGACTTGACGATCAGGACGAGTCGATAGATATCCATCATGCGAGTGCTTCAGGGTCCATGAGAGGGCCCAATCGTTCGATGGGGATACCACGACATCTGATTTAGTGACCGTGGATAAAGATAGGTACCGACGGGTAAATTGATTTAGTGTATGGTCTTATATTATGTAATCAAAAGATATAAATGAATTTTGAGTTGTATATTTTTTTAATTATGCATTTTTCTAGATATCCATGCTGTCCAAGAGATGACCATCATTTTCAGGGGTTCGTTTTGTTGCCTGTGGTATTGATGGAAGGAGGTCCCTAAGGCTGACCATGATTATAAGTTCCATTTCTTTCGGGTTGGTACATAAATCACTTTTAAATTAGTTATATATCATATTATTGTTTTTACCTTGATACAAATCTTGTGCATGTAAGGAAAGTATTACTGGGATGATGAACAAGAGGGAGAGATTTATGGTGCATGGACCCGTACCATGTCCAATAGGTATGGGGAATAGATAAGGTTTGACATGAGTGGGCCGCAGAACGGGCTTACGACTTGAAGGGGGTGATGTAGGACCATCTTGATTTCACAATCATTAGAAGACACCACCCTCCCTGGATCCTAAAGACGTTTTGGCAGGTTTTTGTCTTTATTTTGTGGTTTGTGCATTGCCTTTGTGTTATACCGACTTATGTGTTTTGGTATTAATAGGAGTGGGATACCGACCGTTGGAGAGCTCGTTCTAGGTCTGGTAGGCCAATCAGTTGACCGAGTTTAAGGGGGTGTCATCCAGGCACACCAGGGGATCGATCAGTGCTGCACAACATTGACACGTGATGGTAAGTCTATAATTTTATTTTGAATATGTAATGGGATTTATTTGTATGTTAACTAACAACTTAGCTTAATTGTCTATTGTAGAGAGAGACATGGGGTCACGACCCGAGTTCTTGTGAGGTGTTTGAGCGAATCCACTCTCAAACCGGAACGACACTCCAGGTGCATCCGACCCGCCTAATAATCCTCTAGTGTACGTATAGCCTAAAGCGACTAGAGTGACGGTAAGTTTTCTAAAACCATTACTTTGTTTTATATATACCTGATGTGTTTGTGTGTTGGTTGCTAACCGCGATTAGATCAGTGTATATGTATAGATAATGTGTGTTGTTTGGTAATCGTAATGGATATATGTATATGTGTTGTATATATGTATATGTATGTATGTATGTATGTATGTATATATGCATGTATGTATGTTAATGTATAGATAATAATATAGTTTGGGCTACCACTATTGGCAAACTCTAGGTTATGGCTAAGTAGATAAGTTGGGCTGCCACTACCTAGTTAGCTGAGCAGCAGCAAGGATACGTTCTTCCCCTCCCCCACCTCCCGACCCCCCTAAATAGATTGCTACGCTGCACCCCATACTATATTTTGAATTGTATAAATTTGGAATTTAGAATTGTATAAATTTGTATTTTGACTTCTTGGGTTGTTTTGATTTGTTATTTTTAAATTATGGGCGGGTATGTATTGGTATAAAATACAGGAAATACAATTTTTTTATTAATTTTTCTAAAGTTTTTAAAAATCGGCCACGGATCAGCGACGGAATTGGGACTTTTGTCCCTAATAATCTGTTGTTGATCCTTCGCTAATGGGTCCATCGTTGATCAGTTTCTAATGGTGTTTGTCGTTGATCCTTCGCTAATAGAGTTCGTCGTTCATCCATGCTCAAGTCTATCGTTAAGTTGTCGCTGATAGTATCACCCACAACTGTTACACCAACATACTGATCCGTCGCTGATAGGGTCGATTTTTGTAGTGCAATTACACTTAAAATCCCTTAAATAAAGAAGTGTTAGCGCACAGATCTATTGGATTCAAGATCATCCAATCTGAAGTTTGCAATCCGAAGCTAATGCTGGAAAGTCGACTCTTAATATAAGTCTAATGTCGTTTGTAATAAAAATGTCAAAGTTTATTGTATTTTAGTATTTTAGTTATAAGTCCTAAATATCTAGATATTAGTTTAGTTAGATATTATTATTTAGATATTATGTTTGTTATGTTTGAAGGAAGTGTGTTAGAAAAGCTAAGTTAGAAATCAGATCACATACAACACACACATACAAGGTGTTTACTGTTCATCAGAGAGAAAAACATCGAGAGCTTCAAGAGATCAAATCCTGTAATCTTTGTTATTAATCAAATAGGTTGGTAAATCATTTGTGTCGTTGTTTTGATAAGAACTTGATAATATTGTGGACCGACAAGAAGTTTTTGTCTCAAATGTTTGGAACCAAAATTCATCTAATGGATAGAAATCTTTCTCACACTTCTGACCAACCATTTTTTCTCATATGATCCAATATAAGAGTTTTAGTGAAAATGGTTAAAAACACTTTTTATTCTTTAGATGAGTTTTTTTTTATATAACGACTATAAAAACACGGATCTTCAACTCCATTCAATTATTAGCTAACAAAAATGCACCTTCATCTACTTTCATCTTCACTTGTAGTTACCTTAAAAAAGAATTACATATCTTTAATTACTTTCACATTCATGCTTTTGTAACAATTTAAGTCATTGTGAAAAAAATGTGTAAATGAAGTTAATTGAAGGTAGATAAAAGCTTTCTTCTAATGTTCTTACCAAAAAAAAACATTTTCACGGAAATCCAATCTTATATCGGTGGAAGTTCAAATGAATGAGAACATAGACAAAGTACGAAAATGAATATGGTTAAAAGAAATGGTTACAACCACTTTTTTGTTAAAACATTAAAAATTTCCTCCCTATTTTTAATCCAAAATCGACAACATAGAGTAAAAACTGAAGCCAAATAGATAATATCAAAAAATGAACAATTTATTATATTTAATTAGATATCCATATTGTTATACTTTTTTCATAACATTTTAATGGTATTATTGCGTTCTCGTATTTCGACTCATTTTTCGTTTAAGTCCTCCAACACACACACACACACACACACACACACACACATATATATATATATATAGGACGATAATCAAACGAGAACCACAAAAAGGTTGAAAACTGTGAGAACCGATCTAAGCCGTAATTTACTTTTGATCCTATGGTTTTAATTGAAAACCGTTTCACCACATGAAAAGGGCATAATTGTCATTTTGGTAACAAAGATTCACCATATGAAACACATACTCACCAATTGAATGATAATGAAAATTATTATTTTTTATATGGTTAATATTGATAGTGTTTCATCTTTATGCTATTTCACCAGATGAAACACACAATTCACCATATAAACCAAATGAAACATGTAGATTCACCAGATGAAACATATAGCTTCACCAGATGAAACATACGGATTTACCACATGAAACACACATATTCACCACATAAAAAACATGGATTCACCAGGTGAAATGCACAAATTCATCATATGAAACACACAAATTCACTAGATCTGGGAAATCAAACACAAAAACCCCAAATCTGGGAAGATATTCCAATCTTGAAAAAAACCTAAAAAAGAAGAATTGTGAATTAATAAACTAAAAAACTCCATTGTTATTGCTAACAATCTACTTTGCAATGAAGAGAAAATAAAAAATAGAGAAGAACTTGCTGGATTGACTCTTCATTCGATGAAGAACTTCTATTATTCTCTCACCAGATGGGGTTTAGAGAGAGAAATCAAAGTTTCTGAGTAGAAATAGAGGAATGATTTGGAGGTTTTTCAGTTGGAAACGGTAGATGTGATCTTACCTGTGCCAAAAAAATTGAAACCCCAATCAAGAAAACTTTCATTCATCGATCCTTCGTGGTGGTCTGCAACTCTCGCCTTGTAATCCCTACCGTCATCCTCACCAAGCTCCTCCGCTGACTGTTGGTAACACCGATAGATCAACGGCGGTGCCACTGGTCAGGCGGTGATTATGAAATCAAGAATTGTGGTGTGTCGCAAAACCTAGTCTGCCATAGGAAGTTGCAGGAGGCAATGTGAAAGAACAATTTTAGTAGGAGGTGATGTAAAAGAGATGAATACGAATTTATTAATTTATTGTCTATTATACCCTTGAAATGTCCTTTTCAATTCTCTAAACTACCCTTGTTTTTTCCTTTAATTACAAAAAGCCTTTTTTTAATAACCCTTGATTTATTCTAATTAATGGATTAGATTATTTTTTATGTTCTTAACCTTATTTTGGTCCTCACTAGATTTAACCCTTATATATATTGTTGATTTTCGGTAAAAATAGTAGTTATCTCGAGAAGGGTAAGAAAGGATTTCCACCATTGGATCAATCCTGATTGAATATCTCTTCTAAGCTAACTCATGGGTTATTTGGGGACTTAATTTGAACCATTACATCAACACTAATTGAAAGTGATCAAGGGTCCAAATCCCATCTTACACTTTTCACCTTAACTCCTATTCTCACACGATCCTTCGTCTATATATATATATACACAGAGAGAGAGAGAGAGAGAGAGAGAGAAATGTTCAAACGATAACGCTAACTATTTAAGAAAATAACAAATCATGTGCAAAATCATATATGATTCGGCATTGACAGCCAAAAAAATGGATGAGGGCGACTTTTCCTGCGACATAAGTCGCGGCAAAGTCGCGTGAATCATATAAAGGATAGAGTGCTTTATATTGATCAATCCAATTTGGTTTCTTGGTTACCTGCGCTTGAAGCATTGCGAGCTCTTGTACAATCTTTTGGACACATACGTTGTCGTAACGAAAACGGTCTTCCTTTTCTTTTATTTCCCTCTTCAATCTTACTATATCCTCAATGTCCACTTTCATCTTCTCATGTGTTATACTTTCTTCGTCATCAATTCTTTCCACCTTTCAGTAAGTTCCTCGATCTCCGCTTCATTTTTTTCTACCGATTGTTTCATCCTTTTCGGCATTGTTTGTGAGTAGGGGGTGTTTGAAAAGGAGGCTCTGTTTCCAGCCATGTGTTTAGTGAAGGACAAGAGTCTTATGATATCAGTGGATGGAAAATGTTGAATAGATGTTGTGACTTTTAAGTTGGAAATAACGAGAGTTTTTATAGGCACACAGAGCCACCTTCGCAATCGCGAACCTAGATTTGGTCAAGATAAACCTACTACTATTCAAACGAATCTGTAAGGCTATTCAGACGAAATTTGCAACGTTTTTTTCAGACGAATTGTCAGGATCGAATTCTCAACAAGAATTATAAATACTCAGAAACAATATTAAAGAAGTTGCGGAAAAACACTTTAATATTCAATGAACAGAAAAACAGTATGAATCACAACTTGAAAACTTTATTTAATGATTCAAGTTACAAGCTTTTCACCCACAACCTCAATCTTGAATAACAGGCTCTATCAAGACGAATTCTACTTCTCTAGAATTAGGAACTATGCCTTGAGGTTGATTTTCTCTCTAGAACAAAAACACACACACTTAATTCTCACAAAAGTTACATCGCTATTCTAAAACAAATCTATAAATATATTGAAGAATAAAAGATAATTACTAAACATAAAAAGATCTTCAATATAAACTTCCATATTTATCTCCAACTTCCATTAATATCTTCAGTCCATCCAGCTGTCATCCTTCCATGCGAATTCTTTATCACATAAGCAGCATTATTCTTCAGCAGCATTAATACTCTGAGCAGTATTAACTCCGGCAGTACTAACCATGCTCAGCAGTATTAATCTTTTCAAGCAGTACTAACTTTGAACTAGCAGTACTAAACTTGTTGAGCAACATTAATCTGCAACTAGGAGCATTAATCACAAAAGTACTAACTAGAAGTAGTAACTATTTTCTTCTAGCAGCATTAACTTTACTTGTGCTGTACTTGTGCAATTCTTCAGTTCCCAACAATCTCCCCCTAACTTGACTTTTAGGAAGAGAAGTCAAGTTCTTCAGATCTGATCTTCAAGATGCTTTCAACACCTCACATTCAGTTGCCCAAATTTGGATCTAGGCCCAGACTTTGATTGATAGTTCTTCTCACCACAATTCTGGCCATTTCTGAATCCTTAGTACATACTAGCTTAGCTTTCAGCATTCCTTCAAGTTTCTGCTTGCTATGATCATATATTTTGTCAACTAGGTAGTATTCATGATAACATTTATCAATTGTAATCATGTACACACCACAGTTTTCAAAAAGTATCCAATGATCAATCTTTTTGAACACATACTCATGATGAAGATCTTTAATCCTATGCACCACCTTCTCTGGATCAAACATCATACATAAGTATTCCATTGCCACTTTGAGAAGATTTTCTTCAGTACCTTTCAACACAGGCTCATAGAGTTTCATTCCCACTTTGTACATTTCCTCTATGTCTGCTCTTGAACAATCTCTGATTACTCTCCCCCAGGTTGAATATGCTTCAAATGCACCACCATTTCTTTTGAGTCTAAAGAAATCCTTTCCATTGTCTCTTAGGATATCCCAAAAGATGATCTCTGGAGCCTTCATGGATATTGGAACAGCCTGTACAGGTTTTACTATAGTCATATACAGCCCCACATGCTCATCTGATTGCTCTTTGGACTGTTCTGGGTTCTGCACAGGTTCTGCTGAAGGTGTAACTGAAGGTTCTGCTTCAGTTTCTGCTCTTTCTTCCACTCTTGGCCTTTTAGACTGCCTTTTGGAAGTAATTGTCTTCACCCTCTTTGCAGATTTAATTTCTATACCAGCATTCTCTTGTTCTTCCTTCATTTCTTCATCATTGTCCTTTGAAGGTATGGTCTCCTCAGGGAATGGTTGTTGAATATTTAGGTCATGCCTTTCCTTCATTCTTCTTTCAGCCTTTTTCCCTTTGAGATGAGTCCCCTTGAAGCTTGGCCATTTCTTTCTTGTACAGCTCCTCAACCTTGCTGTATGCCATGTTGGTAAACATTTCCCCTTTGACACCAATTGCACCTCTCAGGAAGTTAATCATTCTTCTTCTTTCCTGATTGGCCAAAAAGGTCTTAGAAGGTTGTCTTTTCTGCTTCATTACTGGCATTCTCTGCTTAGACACTTTCACTGAGCTTTTCTTGGCTTCAGTTTCTGCTTTTAAACTTTCTTGATACTCAACATTTAGTTTTCTGGCCATTATCTTTGCAAGCTCTCTATCTGTTTCTGTTTGAATCTGTTCCTCCTTTTCCATTTGCTCTTGAAGCTGCTTTGCCATCTCCTCATCCATTTCAATCTGACTCCTCTTCTTTGAAGGCAGTTCAGTTTCAATAAGCTTTTCCTTTCCCTTTCCCTTTGTATCTTTCAAAGTTTCTTTACTTGATTCTTTTTTTTTCTTTGAGCCTCCTCCTTCATTAATGATCACTCCCTTGGCCTTTTGACTAGCCTTAGGAGTGTCATTCTTGGCTTTAACCAATGTCTCTGCAATCTCCAGTTCCTCTACAGAGAGCCCTGTTACTGCTTCTTCTGTTTCTGCTGCTTCTTTTGTTTCAGCAGCATTAACTGTTTCTGCTGTTTCAGCAGCATTAACAGTTTCTGCTGCTTGAGCAACTTCTGTTTCTTCTTCTATTGCATCCTCTGTCTCCCCCTCAACTTCAACTCTCTTTTCAGCTGAACTTTCTTTTTCTGTTTCCCTTTCTTGCTTCTCCCCCTTGTTGGAAGCATCGTGAGCATTGTTCCTCTTCTTTAGAACAAACTGCTTTCTCCTCTTCTTTTGCAATAACCTTGTCACCATTTTCTTTAGCTTGGCAATCTGGACTTGTTGGGACATAACTATAAGTTTAAGTTCTTCTATATCTTTGCCCTGTTTGAGTACATCCATGTTGATGTTTCCCATGGTTTCCATCAATTCATAATAGTTATATCTGTCCTCACCTTCTCCAGAAGTGTTACCCTCTTTTGATGGATCATTGGATCTTTTTGTAGTGGAAGTCTTCTGCCTAGCAGAAGCACTATCCACCCCCTTGGTTTCTTGGCACCTGGGACCTTTGGATGATTGCTCACCCAAAGTTGCCATGGGGAAGGTCTTATGTATGTTACCACTGACCTCCTCTGTGCTAGCAGGAGTAGTGGCAGCCTTAGCACCCATATGCTCAACCTCCACCTCAGTGAGCACCTCCTTGGGGTTGGGAGACACTCCTTTGGTTTCCCTATTGATATTCTCTAAGGGAGAATTCTCCCTTAGAGGGCTAGAAGGCTTAGTGGGTGATGGTACAAGAAGGGAAGGAGCCTTCTTTACCTGTTTCCTTGTATAAGTTTGGGTAATTGGAGAAGTGGGCTTATGAAGTAGGGACTGTGGGATAGATATAGAGTGGGAAGGTTGGGATTGGCTAGCAGTGGGATGGTCTAATGAGGTCCTTGACCCTGCTGCCATATCTTCTTCAGTGTGGGACACCACCATCTTTGTAGAGAACAATGGGGTGTCAACTCCTTCCGAGTCCAGAGGGGATCTTTTCATGTTTGAAAAGACCTTACCTTTGGGAATTTTTGGTACATATACCCCATCAAAATGAGGTATATCCGTCAATTCATGGGTTATTACTTCTTGTACAAACCTGGGGTACATATAAAAACTCTTTTTACTTCCCAGGTTTGAGACAAGATCATTAAAAAGCATTTGAGAAAAATTGTACTTTCTGGCAGTGGCCAAGCACACCAAAGCATAAGCAATGGTGCTACTGAACTCACTCCATCCAGTAGTATTTTTAGAGATACAATGCATAAGGGTATGGACAAAGAAACGCCATTGGGGTGAAAATTTAGCTTTTGAGAACTTGAACACAGCCAATGGGCCTCCATACCCCATTCTAGTAAGAGTTGAGAATAATTCCTCATTAGGAATAGAGGTTATACCTGCAGCATCGTCTAGACGTAGACAGATGCGTATCACCTCTTCAGTAACTGTTAGGGGTTTTTCACATACCCTTGTCTTGATCATTTGGACACCATCTTCAGTAACAATGGTGGCATTAGCCCAAAATTGCCTTTGATGCTCTATGTAGATAGTTGGTGATACAGTGAGAGCATGGGAAATGTGGCTTGACCTGAGAAAGTCCACAATTTGGTGGAATCCATCGGCTTGTTTCGGCTTCTTTAGCATTGCAATCTCGTTGTGCTCGTCAATAAACACCATTGAAGCCATCTGTACGCAAGGATTCTTGACTAGCGAGCACTGGATACTTGAGAGAAAAGAGTGAGAGAGAAGATGAACAGTAGACAAAGAGTCGTTATGATCTTTTAGGCGGGGAAAGGGTATTTATAGCTTTTTGGATTATAAGCAGTATTAACCTTAAAAAGATAGTGAAAGCAGTATTAACAGTGAGCAGTATTAACTGAGAGCAGTATTAACTGAAAGCAATATTAACTGAAAGCAGTATTAACTGAAAGCAGTATTAACTGAGAGCAGTATTAACCACTAGCAGTATTAACTAACTAGCAGTATTAACTGAGAGCAGTATTAACCACTAGCAATATTAATTAACTAGCAGTATTAACTACTTAGCAGTATTAACTGTGCACTGGCAGTATTAAAAATGCACTGGCAGTATTAAAAATGCACTGGCAGAATTAAAACTGCACTGGCAGCATTTACTACACTTACACTTTTTGACACTATCCTTTTACTCATACTTTTTACTACTTTGTTCATCCCCTGATCCTTTTCTTCTTGATCCTTCATGATCATTACTCCCTATGGAGTATTACTAACTTCAACCTGAAACACTTAAACACACAGGTTAGTAGTATCATGCTCAATGAAATCTTCCAAAGGCAACTTATCTTTTAACTCATGCCCTGAGCATTTATTATTACTTCCCTCTGAATCAAATGCAACATGTCCTCCATCAAATCTTTTGAAGAATTTGAAGGCAGTCCATGTTACCTGTTGTGTGCCAAGAGCAACCACTATCTGCATTCCAAATGCTCTTCCTCTTGAGCTTTTGGTTGCCCTGGACACTTGATAAATCAGTTAGTCTTGGAGGGAACCCAAGCCAAAGTGGTCTTGGGTTGTCCTTTCTCATCAATATAATCTGTAAGTTTAGTCTGGATGAGTAGTTTAGGAATCTCATGGCTGGAATACTTTGTCAAGATTATAGGCTTGGCAGCATTACTACTAGAAGCAGCACTAGCCTTGTTAGCAGTACTAACTTGGTTAGCAGTACTAACTGAGTTAGCAACACTATTTCTGTTAGCAGTACTATCTGGGATAGCAGTACTAACAGGTTTCTTTACAATTGGAACCCAAACCTGAACAAAGTTGTTTGCTTTCTTTGTCTTTAAATTACTTCTTGGCTTATTTGGAGTATTTTTCTTTATATTAGCAAACTTGTTCTGAGCATGAAACTTTTTAGGTGCTTTTTTCTCAGCCATTTGATTCCTTCTTTGATTCCTATAACCAGAAGAGTTTTGTGGTTGTCTTTGAAAAGTGACTCTTTGGTTAATAGGATTGAAATAACAGTATTTGGCAAGATGATTCAATTTGCCACAGATAAAACAAGGTTTTGGCCTGTTGATTTTACACAGATCAATCCCTTGTTTTTGTGCCCACTGATTATTCCAGTTTCTCTGATTTCCCCTTGGTTTATCATGTTTTTGGGGATCAGATTTATTTCATGTACACTGCTTGCAAGGGACAGGATTCACAATTGTGGTCTGTTTGTAATGTACCTTACTAGACTTTCCCTCTGTCTTCTCTATGTCCTTAGATTTGACCCAAGTTTTTCCACATCCCTCATTGGTGATAATGTGATTTTCTAGGGGAATCTCACCACTCACAGTGTTCTCCTTACTCTTATCATTAGAGTTTTCTTCTTCAGAATCTGTTTCAACCACCACTTTGTCTAATGGATCTACCTTAGTGGATTCATCAGACAATTCCTTCCTATTCTTGGTCTCTAGCAAGTCTGATATAGGAGGGATGTAATTGTTGTTGTATGGTGGTGGTGTGGTATTATAGCCTATTCCTCTTCTATGTTTGTCATGGATTTGAGTTTGGAGCAAAGAGTCCATTGCATTTGAAGCATTGGAAAATTTCTCAATATCCAGCTTGGCTTTCTCAAACTCACTCTTTATTTTCTCATTCTCCTCTTCTTTCTGTTTCAGCTTCAACTCATACTGATCTTTCTCCCACTTCCAGTAGTTGGTGTCATATGAGTGTTGGAGTTCATTGGCTTGGAAACTCTTAATCTGTTCCTCAAAACTCTCAACAATTTTTGCATAGTCTTTTATATCTCTCTCTAATCTTTTAAGGTCATCACTCATTGTCTGGTTGTGATCCCTATACCTTTTAACAGTTTCAATACAGGATTTAGAACAAAGATTAGATGTTACCTCTGTAGGAATTTCTGAGCTTGAAGACTCTGAACCTTTAGCCATGATGATGTGATTTTGAATGTAGGTTTCTGAGAATACTGGCTCTGATACCACTTGTCAGGATCGAATTCTCAAGAAGAATTATAAATACTCAGAAACAATATTAAAAAAGTTGCGGAAAAACACTTTAATATTCAATGAACAGAAAAACAGAATGAATCACAACTTGCAAACTTTATTTAATGATTCAAGTTACAAGCTTTTCACCCACAACCTCAATCTTGAAGAACAGGCTCTATCAAGACGAATTCTACTTCTCTAGAATTAGGAACTATGCCTTGAAGTTGATTTTCTCTCTAGAACAAAAACACACACACTTAATTCTCACAAAAGTTACTTCGCTATTCTAAAACAAATCTATAAATATATTGAAGAATAAAAGATAATTACTAAACATAAAAAGATCTTCAATATAAACTTCCATCTTTATCTCCAACTTCCATGAATATCTTCAGTCCATCCAGCTGTCATCCTTCCATGCGAATTCTTTATCACATAAGCAACATTATTCTTCAGCAGCATTAATACTCTGAGCAGTATTAACTCCAGCAGTACTAACTATGCTCAGCAGTATTAATCTCTTCAAGCAGTACTAACTTTGAACTAGCAGTACTAAACTTGTTGAGCAGCATTAATCTGCAACTAGCAGCATTAATCACAAAAGTACTAACTAGAAGTAGTAACTATTTTCTTCTAGCAGCATTAACTTTACTTGTGCTGTACTTGTGCAATTCTTCAGTTCCCAACACGAATCTTGCAGCAGTTTTTTCCAGACGGAAAGTGTAATATTTTCCTTTTATGTATTAAATTATCCAAATATTTGGAACTTTTGGGGAGGACCTCGCAAATGCGAGTCCTATTTTCACGATGAGGGGCTGTTTTTGAAACTTTTGGGGTGGCTTTACGGAGGACCTCACATTTGAGACTAATTGTAAAACACAAAATAAGTTAAACCATTTTATTCGCGAGCAATACACCACTAAATAACCCTACAAATAGATTAAAAACCCCAAGTACACCATAAAATGAACATAAATACAATTACTTAAAACACACTTGAACATAAAAATGGGTTACAACACCAAGAATATGACATAATATTCTGCCCCATCTTAATTTATCAGTCGAATTACACCAATCTATACGGTGGACTAGGAGGGTTTTCCCAAGTAGTATCAATTCCAAATACATTTCAATGATGGTTTCACCGTTAACATAATTACGTATGTCTAGAACATCTTCATCAGCCACCATTTCTTTTAATCCAGTCTCTAAGTCTCTATTGGTTGTTTTATAATACATTTTCATTCCAGCTATAGCGTAGTCGTCATAACCAATTATTACCATTATTTGATGCATGTGTAGAACACAAAGATCATCACTATTTACTAGTTCAACAAAAATTCTCATGCCATCTACATAAGATCTACCCGGTGGCGGTGTGAAGTAGTCATGATGGTATACCTTCCTAATGATAGTAGTGGATAACTACCTGTTGGATGGAAAAAATTAGAATTTAAGGTAAGACAATATATTTATGGAAGTGAAACATAATTACTAACAAATCAAGTCGTCGACCCAATTAGGAACCGGTTCAACTGAACCTCTTAGTCTCCATAGGAGTTCTATTATAAATGGCATCTTTAAGTATAACTATATTAAGAAAATACAACTTTAGTAAGGATATTATAGATGGAAAATGTTGTATGCTTTTAGGTTGGAAATAATGGGTCTATTTATAGCCACACGAAGCCACCTTTGCAATCTCGAACCTAGATTTATTCAAGATAACCCTGCTACTTTTTAGATGAATCTTGTAGCCTTTTTAGACGAATCTTGCATACCTTTTCTGACAAATCTTGCAAACATTTTCAGACGAATCTTGCAGACCTTTTCAGACATATGTTGCAGATATTTTCATACGAATCTTGCAGGCTTTTTAGATGAATCTTTTAGTCCTTTTCAGAAGAATCTTGTAGACCAAATGATTATCCGCAACTGTGAAGTTGGCTTTTTATGACTATTAGTAGGTTGTCCGGTGAAGTAGAAATTCACAACTTGCTATCCTTTCCTACCTTCCACACCTTTTTTGTGACATTTCTTACCTACCTTTTCCAAATTTGTATAACACTATGGGTGGAACTTCCAGCTCTGCTAGGAAACAACCATTGAATGATGGAAGTTTTAGGAGAAGCTGGAAAGTACCACAAACGGAGGAGGAGTGGTTAATGTTTGGGAGAACTAAGGCCGATCATCCATTAATACAGGAGGAGCAAGACTCATGGGATGAAGCATGGGACAACTATGTTGCGATACATGAATACCAATTCTAACCAACTTATACAGATAGGCCTCAAAACCCAGACCCTCCGTTGTCTCAAATCATGCCTTCGAAATTGAAGGAATCCTGTAAGGAGGCAAACCATGAGATCGAGAGGCTAAAAGGCATATGGTTGAAGAACAAGGAAGATCAACTAGTGGCAGAGGCGGTGATACAGGAAAAGAAACGCCAGGTGTATTTACTGCAACAAGAGATCATGGAAGAGGAGCAAATAATTAGGAGTATCAAAGAAAGTTATACCGGTCTAAAGCACATGAACAATGAGCAGGCTGAGTGGGTCATTAAGTGCCAAAACATCTAGCAGAGGGACACTAAAGATTTCTCGTAGGGCTGGTTGTTTATTCAGATGCATTGTGTCCGTTCCATGTTCTTGAAACTGTACGTCTTAATAAAAATGATGCTTTAATTTAACTACACGACTAAATTTAATTTGACAAAAAAACACTTAACAAACACTTATGTTAATTTCATTTAATAATGAGCACATAACATACACAATTTACTCGTTAAAAAATCAACATTGAGGTCAACGCTATCATGTCTTAGAGTTCCATGTGGTTTTAGATCCAATGATGCCTGCGATCGTCTTCTTTGGCTACCTGAAGCTCTGCTCCTAGGCATGCTTGATTCAGTAGGTATTGGATATTCTACATGAGCAAATCCTACGGCTCCACACCTAGAACATTTTCTCTGTATAGGACCTTCACCACGATATGGACGTCGTTCGTTGTTACTGGGTCTCCCAACACGCCTCTTAGTTATTAAGGGTGGATAGCATGGCATAAGGGGGGACGTCCGGAGACAACCATGATTGAGGAGGTTCAACTGGCACGATTATTGTTAATGCCAAAAATTCATCCCAAGGAAGATCTAAGGTCGGTGTGGAGCTTTAACAACTAAAGTAAGCGATCGATCGAGAAATCGTACGACCAATAATAAAAGTAAATAAGAGACAGAAAATTTGGTGACGCGGAAAACCTCGTTGAGGGTAAAAACCACGGATGGTAACAGAGATCGTGTGTACTATGGACGTCAAACAGGGACGTCGTCCTTTAGAAGGAATGATCGAAAGTACAAATGACAATATTACAAATAGAAATAAGCAAATTGTAAATTTGTGAATGTTCGTCGTGCGATTGGAACACTTCGTCGAGGGTTCTTGCTTGAGAGAAATTAAGTTAAGTGTATGTATGTCCCACAATCAGTGAAAAAATGATCAAGATGACAAATGATTGAACAATTTGTATTTCAATCTCAAATTCAATTACACAGTCTCTTCAAACTATTTCTCTCTCTAAAAACATTATGCGTACAACAGTCCTTCTAGTCATATGAGTCTACTAAATAAAAAGACTATTTATACTTAGAACTAAAACACTTACAACACTAAACATTAACACAAATTAACTTTGACTTTTCTTTATTACAAAGACTTTGACTTTTAGCTTGAGAGTTGACTTGAGCTTTTGACTTGACTTTTATCTTCAGCATCATGATCTTTTATCCAACATATTTATGCACTAACAATCTTCTCCTTTGGATTCAAGATCATCTTCAAAAAGATTTGCAATACAATATCCTCCTTGTAGATTTCTTTCAACTAAGCATTGAAGCATAATCTCTCCTTTATCACAAAATTATACACTCTTTCTTTTTACTCAAAATCAATCTGTCTTTCCTTTGAAATGTCTTTAGAAATCTTGTAATATTCCCCAAAGTCTGTGAGAATGCTCTTCAAGAATTTTTAATAATCTCCCCCAAGGTTGTAGAAACCTCTTTCAGACTTCAGAAAGAAATCATCTTCAGATTTAGCTCTCTTTGCTTCAGCAAATTATCTTCAAAGAAATTTCAGCAACTTTCAGCAACCTTTCCAACAACTCTGAACTATCTCTTTTAATTTTGAACAATCTTTCCATAACTTGCATTCTTTGACACTTTCTAGCAACAAGCTTTCTCCAAAACTGTTACAAACTGTTCTTCAAACATTATTTCTTGAAATTAACTTCTCCCCCTTTTTGATGATGTAGCATAAAAATCATCAAAACTTCACCAAGAAATGTCATTAATCTGTTCTGACCATTGATCTTTGCTATTGAGCCACTAAACATCCGTCAATTCATAAAGTATTCATCTGAATCTTTTCAAATTCAGACAAATATGAATGTAACACCTGAATCAACAAATGAATCAGTTAATAATGCATGTCAGTAGCACGAATCTACTGTGTGTAACGAATACACATTGGAAAGGAGCTTTTTGATGTTCACTCCCCCAGGTCTTCCATTTAATCATCGAATAACACAAGTTTATTCTATGAACGTTTCGATAGAAACACATATTTCTGTGCGATCGTGCTTGTGTTGGAAAGAATTTAAGCATGATGATTGCTTTGAAATAATCGGATCACAATTGTGTAAACCATTGAGACAACAATAGTATTACACAAATTCAATTGTGCATGATCGAAGTGCGAAGGTGGGGCAAACTTCCTTCTTTTCAATATCCAGATTTTCCAAATAAAAATCAGATAGATTATATGTTGCGTCCTTAAGAAAATTGAAACATCTCTTTGTTGAGAAAGAAATGAGTAGCTGGTGGGGTTAAAACAAGAGTTTGCATGGGCTAGTTGCCTGTTTAAATGATGTTCACGAAGAATTGTGAACCAACAGTGGTTGCCCGACTTAGAAAAAGTTGGTGCAGAGTTTAATATTTTTTTACTCTGATCTCTCACCCTCTTTCTTTTTATCATTTAAGCTCACTTCTAACCAAACTCTCTTTTTCATTTTTCCTCATCACACACCTACACTCATATAATGACTCCTCGCCACTCGATCACTCAAGATTAACTTCTTGGGTAGGAAATACTGGTTAACATGAATCCATAGAAGTTCTATTTAAGTTCTCACACAATAAACCCATGTAGTCTTATAAGCAAAATGTTGCTCAATTAGTTTAACTTGAATAGTTAAAGCACAAAAATGAAATACATGTCAGATAGATGTATGCTAATGAAGATAATCATGAAGACTTGAGCATTTTAAATATGAAAGATTCTCTCAAAACAAAGAAATTGAATGAACAAAGTGAAATCAATAGATGTGTTTTGAGAATCTGACAATGTATGAAAGATCAAATATGAATGATTTATCATGAAAAGCTTAGGGTATGAAAAATTGGATTTTATATATACGAATCAAATATAGACATTCTTGAAAGAAACGTTTTGAAAGAAATAATGCTCAACAAACTTTGAAGTTCAAACGGGGTGTCTTACCATCGAAAATTAAGTTCACTTTAAGACATGGTAAGAACGTATCAACAAAAATAGCAAACTGGTGTGTGTGAATACTTGACAGTATATGGAAAAGATAATAAACAAGTATTTATCTTTAGAAACACACGGTTTGTTTAACATTTAAGTTCATGAAAAATGAAAACATTTAAAATCACACTTCTAAATTCATGAAATCATTTTGAGCAGAAGTGGTTTGAACGTTTAAGAACATGTTTTCATGTCTGAAAGTCGTCCATCTTTCAAACATGTATGATATTAAGATTAGAAAAATCCTTACGTCAGCTTAAATATCATAAAGTCAGCTCGAAAGTCATATTGATATGATCATGTGAGCTCCCCCTCAAAATCTGCAATCAGTCAAAAATCGTCGAAGTGCAAAGTTTTATTCACAAACTTTATTGAAAAAAAATAAAAACATGATTGAAATAAACTTGTTAAGAACGAGTTCTGATCAGAAGTAATCAGAAGTCATTGTCCTTACTCCCCCTGTAAGTGTGCATCATAAGATTTATCAGTTAAAAATATATGTAGAATTTTCTAACTTCCCCTAAAATGTAGATCATCTTATCTTTATCTCACACTCCCCTTGAAATCATGAGCAAAACCTTCAGTGCAGATATCTTTCAGATTAAAAATAAAGAAATGAAGAAAAATAACAAACACAAACTGTACTAGGTAACAACAGATTAAGTCTTGAGGTTTAACATGCCAAGTTTTGAAATGAGAAAATTAAATCTCTTTTCATCAAGTGGCTTGGTAAACAAATCAGCAAGTTGATAATCTGTGTTTGTTGATCCAAACTCTCTCAGTGATTTGATAACGACCCTCTTCTATACTTAGTGAAAATTACGTTTTAATATGTATTAGTGTTTCACCATCAGCGATCAGGCTGAGTCTATTCAGTTATTGCTGATGACCTTTCTTGTAATCATTTCATATGTATTAGTGTTTCACTATTAGTGATCAGACTGAGTCTGTTCAGTTATCGCTGATACTCTCTGATGTAAACAGTTAACGTAATCCCTGAAGATAAGTCTCGCGTCAACAGATGTTCATAGTTGAATCGAAGACGAAACCACTGAACAAAGACAAGTCTACTAGTGACCTGATGCGGATATCAGTGAAACAAAGACGAATCTACTTATACGCGAAAGAACATAAGGAAAAGCTTCAGTGATAGCTGAACTTCTTTGTATCTCTGAAGGAAGAGATATTCAGCGATCAAACGATCACGTAGCTTATGCCTCAAGTCTCCTTTTGTCTTACCTTGCACAACCAATACAATGTGTCAGAACGGACATACCTCTGCCACAATTCGTACAACCACTCTGTCAACTACACTGTTCATGATACGGCCGAAAGCATGTCTCCCAAAGTCAGACTCTTTCAGCCAATCAATGAAGGACACGTGTAAAGTGACCTGTCATGCATTTAATGCATAGGGTATAAATAGAAAGATCACCTCTCCATCTGAGTGGGTGCTCACCTCTAGCCTTCATCTTTCTATCTTATAGAAACCCTTGTTTTCCATATTCTCTAATCCCCCATTCTCTATATTCTTGTGCAAACATCTTAGTGTTTTCTTAAGTTTGTTTAGATTGAGTTCTACTTAATCTTATTCCGCAACAGACTTGGAAATTGTGTTTGATTTATCAATAAACAATTTATTAAACTTTAATTTTTGTGTTTGTATTCAACCCCCCCCCCCTTTCTACAAAGTTGTTAAGCACCTCCGGGACCAACAAGTGGTATCAGAGAAGACTGTTTAATTTGATAAACAAGATCTTGCTTTATTCTCTTCCTCACTATTCTAAAATGGCACTTAACACAAACACAAACTACTATGATAATGGTTCACTTTCTAAACCTCCTCGATTTAGCAGAGATAACTTCTCTCTGTGGAAGAATCGAATGATGCTATTTCTTGAAGGTGCAGATCCCACTATACCTAAATATATAGCAAATGGATCCTATGAACCCATCCAAATCATAGCTGCTGTTCCAGCTACTGCCACCACTCCTTTTGTCCCTGAACGCTATGTCGTTAAGGAAATGAGACAATGGAGTGATGAAGACAAAAAGAAAGTTGGTATAGATGCAAGGGCAAAAACCATTATCTCTATGGCTCTGCCTGATGAAGCTTTCCATTCCATCATGAATCTTAAAACCTTCAAAGAAATGTGGGACACTATATGTGTTCAATATAAAGGCACCATTGAAATCCAAGAGACTCGAAAGATTAACTTGGTAAGACAATATGAAAGTTTTATCGCTGGTAAGAGTAAATCTCTCTTTGATGTTCATCAGCGGTTTAACTGCTTAATCATTGATCTAAGAACCGTTGGTAGGACCTATTCTAATTCTGAGGTCCTAACAAAATTCTTAGAATGTCTTCTTGAATTCTGGGACAGTTACTCAATATGTCTCAAGCTGACAAAAGACTTAGATTCTCTTTCTCTCAACACCTTGTATGGAATATTGCTTAACTATGAGCAATCAAACCTTTTGAAGAAGAATATTATAAAAGATTCTAAAGACTCCAAAAACACTCCTGTTGTTTTAGTCTCTTCAGAGATAATTCCATCTCAGCGATCTACTCTCACCATCACTGAGTTAGATTCTGAATCTGAGGATCTATCAGACATTGATCTTTCAGAGTTTGATGAGTCCTTAGCACTCTTGAGAAACTCTTTTAAGAGATTTGCAAGAAAGAGCAATTTCAGAAGAAATAAGCCTCTCTCTCTCACTGATAAGCCAAAATCAACCCCTGTTAATAAGGCTTCTGCTACTTGCTATAACTGTGAAAAGATTGGACACTTTGCAAGTGAGTGCAGGTCAAAGAAAGTCTTCAAACCTTCTACCTCTAGAAGATCCAGTGATGACAAGTACCTAAAGCTGAAAGAGAAATATCAAAAGCTGAAAAGCTACAAGCGAAAAGGTAAAGGTCTCATTGCTGAAGAACACGACTGGGCAGAATCAGAAGAATCAAGTTCTGATGAAGAAGAAGTCGCTAATCTTTGCCTCATGGCTGAGATTAAAGAAGAAGTGGAAGAACCTACTGAAAATTCTATGAGCTATATATCATCTCATGTATCTATCTCTACTAACCCCTCTCTACCTGAAGAAGAGAGAAGTCGCGCTGTCGATGTGCTGACGATTGATCTTTACAAAGCTCTAAACGACAAATCTCTAGCTGAAAGAAAAAACAATGATTTAACTGAACAGATGGAAAAATGCCATGAAAAGATCAGAGAACTGACTCTTTTAGAGGAAAGTTTGAAAGATCAAGTTGTTGTAAATAAAATCATCAGCATAGAACGCGAACAAGCCATCACTGCTCTAAAAGCAGAAAAGGCTACTGTTGAAAAATGATGTAATTCTTCAACAAAGATCGCTGAGATAATAAACTCTCAAACTCCTGGCGGTGATAAAACCGGTCTTGGTTTTTGGAAACCATAGGATGAGCCTAAAGAAGACTATTCCATGCTTAAGTTTGGAACTTTTGTCACTTCTATCTCTGACACTTCTTATAATCAGTTTTATCCTTCTTCTTCTAATTCTATCCCTGAGGAAAAATCCAAAGGCTCTAAGTCTGCGGATAAAGGAAAATCCATTCTTCGTCCTCAGAAGGCTTCCAAGAAAGCAAAGCTGAAAGTTCCCTCTAAACCTTCAGCAAATCAATCTTCTAGCTATGAGATAGAAATCTTTGATCTCTGTCCTCCAAAGCTAAAAATTGATCTTAAACCTAAAAGATCTGCAGAAACCAAAATTCCTCCCAGATCTCATGCTAAAAGCATTCTTGGACCTGGCCCCTCTCATCTTAAATTCTCAAAACCTCTTACTTCTGGTCCAAAAAGCACATTCAAATATAGAAAATGCTATCACTGTGGATTTACTGACCATATTGCAAGCAAATGTCCAACTACCACTAAAGCTGATAAATTTGCTAAAGTGAAGATGAATGCCTCCAAGGTTGAGAAAGTCATCAAAGCTGAAAAATCTACCAAGGTGAAGAATACCACTAAGGTTAAGAAATTAACTAAAGTGAAGATTACCACTGAAGCTGAATCTTCATCTGCTTTGAAGATTGCTGAACCTTCCATCTCCACTAACCCCAAAGGACCCATTGAAAAGTGGGTACCAAACAAAGCTTAATCTTCCTTATGTGTGCAGGGATCAAAGGGCATCTGGTATCTCGATAGTGGATGTTCTCGTCATATGACTGGACAAAAAGACCTGCTCACTGAATACAAGGAAGAGAAAGGTCCCTCTGTGACCTTCGGTGGAAATGGAAAAGGATATACCCGAGGGTTTGGTGTCCTCAGCAATGGGACAACTACCTTCAGAAGAGTCGCTTATGTAGATGGACTTAAGCACAATCTTCTGAGCATCAGTCATCTATGTGATAAATACTATGAAGTTTGCTTTTCCAAGAAAGCATGTTCAGTGGTAAATGAGAAAAGAAAACTTGCTCTCAGTGGTTATCGCAGAGAAAATGTCTATGTAATAGATATGGACTCTACTATCACTGAAAACGTATGTTTTCTCTCTAAAGCCTCTTCTGATGTCAACTGGATATGGCACAAAAGGCTCTCTCATCTAAATTTCAAAACCCTGAATTCTCTCTCTTCTAAGGAACTGGTTTTTGGTCTTCCTCATCACTCATATGCTAAAGAATCTCTTTGCTCAGCATGTGAAGAAGGAAAACAGATAAAAGCTAGTTTCAAGTCTAAACAAGTTTCCTCAGTGACAAGTCCTCTTCAGCTCTTACATATGGATCTGTTTGGCCCTGTCAACATCCAATCAATAGCTGGAAAGAAATATACGCTTGTCATTGTAGATGAATACTCTCCCTGCACCTGGGTTATCTTTCTTCGCTGCAAGAGTGATACTCCAGAAGAACTAATATCTTTTGTTAAAAAGATGGAAGTGCTGAATAATCTCACTGTTCGTTCAATAAGAAGTGATCATGGAACTGAATTCAAAAACAGTTCTCTAAACATTTTCTTTAAGAACAAAGGAATCTCTCATAACTTCTCTTCAGTGAGAACACCTCAGCAAAACGGAGTCACTGAAAGAAGAAACAGAACGATCATTGAAGCTGCTAGATCAATGCTCAGCGATTCTCACCTCCCTACTCAATATTGGGCTGAAGCTGTAAACACTGCATGTTTTACTCAAAACAGATCGCTGATAGTAAAGCGATTTGGAAAGACAACTTATGAACCTTTTCATGGAAGAAAGCCTTCTATCAGCTTTCTTCATATCTTTGGTTGTCATTGCTTTATTTTAAACAACAAAAATCAGCTTGGAAAGTTCGACCTACAGAGTTTTCAACAAGAGAAGACAATATGTGGAAGAAACAATTCATGTCACTTTTGATGAAACTCGCTCAGCGAACTCTAAACCAATCGCTGACAATGAAGAGTTAAATGCTTGGATGTTTTCACATTACAGAGAAACAGAACCTTTCTTCTCAAACCATCAGCATTCAAATCCTCCAGCTGCTGATGATGATCCAAACATCATACCTCCTAATGCTGAATCCAACTCATGGATCTCAGCAGAGCCTCTAAACACCTTACTTCCATCAGATCCATCTTCGTGTGAACACCTCTCAGAAAACAATGGTTTGTCTGACTCTCAACAGCTAATCGCTGATGAACCTCAAGCTTCTTCATCAGTGAACATTCCCATTGTTGATCCAACCTCTGAAATGAACGATCATGCTCCTGTTCAACGATGGACCAAAGATCACCGCATAGATCAAATTCTTGGTGATCCCGATGCAGGTATTCAGACACGACGAAGTTCAGGTAATATTTGTCTCTTTGTTAACTTTATTTCTTTAATAGAGCCAAAGAAGGTTGATGATGCCCTCAGAGATCCAAACTGGATCAGCGCTATGCAAGAAGATCTGACTGAGTTTTCTCGCGACAAAGTTTGGAATCTCGTTCCTAGACCATCTGACAAAACTGTTATAGGCACCAAATGGGTGTTTAGAAATAAGCTAGATGAACATGGAACTATAACCTGCAACAAGGATCGACTTGTTTCTCAGGGATACAGACAAGAGGAAGGCATAGACTATGATGAAACCTTTGCCCCTGTGGCTAAGCTCGAAGCAATTCGACTATTCTTAGCCTATGCAGTTTATAAAGACTTCATTGTTTATCAAATGGATGTAAAATCAGCGTTCCTAAATGGAAAGCTGAATGAAGAAGTCTATGTAGAACAACCTTCAGGGTTTTATGACCCTAAGTATCCAAATTATGTTTATAAATTGGATAAGTCTCTCTATGGTCTCAAACAAACCCCTCGTGCTTGGTATGACACTCTCTCATCTTTTCTTATCTCTGAAAATTTTGAACATGGCAAAATTGTTAATACATTAATTTTCAGAAAGATAAAAGGTCATATTATTCTTGTACAAATATATGTCGATGACATCATATTTGGTTCTACTAACCCATCTCTGTGTACTCGCTTCGCTGAAATAATGAAGAAAGAATACAAAATGAGTATGATGGGTGAGCTGACATATTATCTTGGCCTTCAGATCAAACAATCTGACAAAGGTACTTTTATCAGCCAAGGTAAGTATGCTAAAGATATGCTGAAGAAGTTTGATCTTACACAAAGTTCAGCGATGAAAACTACTATGGCACCTCCTCTAACACTTAACAAAGATCCATCTGGAAAACCTGTTAATGTCACTGCCTATAAAGGAATGATAGGCTCACTGTTGTATCTTACAGCGAGTCAACCTGACATTATGTACTCTACTTGTTTATGTGCACGCTATCAATCTGAATCCAAGGAATCCCATCTGATTGCTGTTAAGCGAATTTTCAGATATCTGAAAGGGACTCCTAACCTCGGTATTTGGTATCCCAAAGACTCAGGGTTCGATCTAACTGGATATTCCGATAGTGATTTTGCAGGTTGTAAACTCGATAGAAAGAGCACCACTGGTGGATGTCAACTCCTAGGTGGAAAGCTGGTAAGCTGGACGAGCAAAAAGCAAAATTCAGTGTCCACTTCCACAACTGAAGCTGAATACGTAGCCGCTGGAAGTTGTTGTGCTCAGGTCTTATGCATGAGAAATCAACTATTAGACTATGACCTTCAGCTATCAAAGATTCCAATCTATTGCGACAGCATTAGTGCTATCGCCATAGCAAATAATCCAGTGCTACATTCAAAGACGAAACACATAGAGATCATATTTCATTTTATCAGAGATCATGTGATGAATGGTGATATTGAACTTCATTTCATCCCTACTGACTATCAGCTTGCTGATTTATTCACCAAACCTCTTGATGAGACAAGGTTCAACTTTCTCATCAGTGAGCTTGGAATGCTGAATCTCGAAGAGTAAATCTTCAGCGTTCATGCATTATGTCAGTGATTATACGTTCCCCTTTCTCACTCAATCTCTGATTAAAACTCTGACTCTCAGGTATGTTTTCTTACTCTCAATCACTTAATCTTCAGTCAGTAAGACGTTTTAAAATAAAACTTTGATCACTGAAGTTTTCTTCAAATGATTAAAAGTTTTTTGAGAAACAAAATCTATCACTGACTTTTCTATTCAGTGATCCTTCTAAAATAAAATTCAATCTCTGAATTTTTATCAGGGATTCTTTCAAAGGAAAACCTATCTCTGACTTTTCTTCAGATATAATTTCAAAAAGGACAAATGAAATGTTTTTCTCTCTCCTATGATTTCATTTAAACCGACAATCCACGACATGCCTTTTTCTGACACGTTCGTCTGTTTCCCTTCTATCCAATCAACTTCGTGGGACGTGTCCATGTCATGATGAACATTTGTTTTCCCGCCTCTCTCTCTCTCCTACTCTCAAACGTATAAAAAGAATGTTTTTCCATTCTTATCATTTTACGCCTTCTAGAAATCCTCTTGAGCAAAAAATTCTCTCTCAAGCATTCTCTCTCAAGAAATTCTCTCTCAAGAAATTTCAAGCATCTGCATCATCCTCATTCAAGATCACTAGGTTACTTTGATCATCTTCTTATTTCAATCTTGTTAATAAACTCCATTTATGTTCCATCATTATAGTTTTTCTATAAGATTTTCTATCCTATAAAATCATTTTTTTTATTTTATTCTTTCAAAACCTTTGATTTTCTCACCGTTTTAATCTTCAAATATGTTGGTTTTTTTTTGTGTTTCTTTCATCAAATAGAAACTAGTAAAACCTTCTTTATTTTTGGACTAAACTTTTCTTCTACTCTTCTTTATTTCCATATTCAGAAATGGCTCAATCCGCTCTTATTGCTTCCAAGAAGGTCAAGTTCGCCATCACTGACTCTGAAGTCCCCTAGAACAACCACCTTGGACGATTAGACTTCGATGGAATCAAATACCCACATCTTGTGGATGCTGCTAAATTCCTGAAGCAATCCTGCATTGCTTACGCTCTAAATGTGGATCCCAATCCCTCCAAAACTCTACTCTAACAGTTTTGGTTCACAGCTGAAGAATCCACAATCACCAACAAGAAAGGTGACAAGGTTCCTGCCATCTCTTTCTGCACTGATTTAGGATCAGGAATGATGACCGCTTTCAGCTTGAGGAAGGCTCTCAGGTTTCCTGACAAACCTAAGAGTGGGTTTGAAGCTCTGCCTACTGACGCCGAACTCATCCAGTTTCTGGATGATATGGAGTACTGCTGGGACAACAAGCCCCGCTCCACAATCCCCAACAAGAAGCTGACTCTCATCAAGAAGACAAACATGCCTTCCCAACTGAACTTTATCTTTTCTCACTTCATTCAGTGCATGAGTGGAAAAAGTGGTTCCCTTGATCAGGACAACAAGGTACAACTCCAGATGGCCTACTCAGTGATTGCTGGCAAAAATTTTGACTTTGCCACCGCTATCTTTGATGATCTAAGGTCAAAGATAGAGAAGACGGAGAGGGATCCCAAGATCCTATATGTACGGTTCATCTGTGCATATCTGAAGTTTCTCTACGCCAACTCTTACCCCACTACTCCTGATGGCTCCTTCGCCAAAGTGGGTCAGCGTTCCCTAGAGGTCAAACCGCTGGACAACGAGGTAAGTATCTCTACCCTACGCTCTCGTCTCTCTCTCCACCATTTTGCTAGCCCTGCCGCTACCACTGGTTCCAAACGACCATCAGCTAGTTTCTTTGGTCCTTTGAAGAAGGCCAAAGTAACTAAGGAGAAAAGCGCAACAAGTTCAAGGCCTGAGGAAGTTTCTCGACAAACTTCCTTAGATGATTTTGTAGGTCTCTCCTCCACATCCGTAGTTGTGATCACATCAACCGTGCCAGCGATATCGGTCGCTGTCACAACAACAGTGACTCAACCTGAAATC
This sequence comes from Arctium minus, assembly GCA_954870635.1. Classification (NCBI taxonomy): domain Eukaryota; kingdom Viridiplantae; phylum Streptophyta; class Magnoliopsida; order Asterales; family Asteraceae; genus Arctium; species Arctium minus. The sequence continues at coordinate 50,581,655 of OX941093.1, forward strand.
TCAGTTATTCAATCAACTGAGGTACCTTCTAAACCCCAAACTTCTTCTATCCCTATTACTTGTCCTCCCATCTCTTTGGTCTCTAACCCTTCATCTCACTTGCAGCAACCTCATGTTGCATTTTTAGGACCTGATGCTCAAACGTTTGAAAAAGACATTCAATTTTCAACCTGTTTGAACAATTAGGTATACCTAAACCCGCCAACACACCTTCCTTCTCCCCATCTAAGCCTTTTACTCAAAAACTAACTTTTCTTTCAGATCCTAGTTTGGCAACTAGTGACACGAATGTCAACAGTTTGAGTGAAAAGATGGTTTCTCTCACTACCGCTATCAACGGAACCACCAACGCGGTCAATACTGCTGGTGAAGAGCTGAAGACTTTGACAGCTACCCGCTCCACCAAAGCTGAAGCCTCTCAAATCTCCACTCTTCAAGCAGATATTGTCAAAGTAAAGGAGGATACTCAGCGACAGATGGATGCTCTATCCACAAAATTGGATTCCTGCATAACTCTTCTTTAGCAAGTCCTTGACAAGCTGAATGCACCAGCTTCGACTCATTCCACTTCCTTCACATCGGACGATCGCACCTCTCTGAACGTAGCTGTTGAATTCATTCATCAGGCTACTTCAGATCTCCCTGTGATTGAAGGACGCCTGGATAGTCTGGAGGCCGAATTCTGAAAGTTGGCCTCTGCAAAACCTTCCTCTCCAACGAAAGATCTCTCTCTCGATGATAATGACAAAGAGGGGAGAAAGCAGCTGATGAAAATAAAGAAGGGGAAAAAACAGCTGAAGCTGCTGCTAAGGTTCAATAGAAAGATCCTCCCTCTCATGTTGAGGGGGAGAAGGTTGCTGACAAAGCCCCTCCTTCTTTCAAAGACTTAGTCGATGAAGAAGAAGAGGAGGAGGATGAAGAAGAAAAAGATCTTGATCATCAAGATCAAGAGGAAGAGAAAAATCATCAAGATGATGATGATGATGAAGAAGATCAATCCTTATGGTGTTCTGCAGCCATCACATCTTTAGTGATAACTTCGAAAGAAGTTGTCACAGCAGGGGGGAGTCATGAAACATCCTCAGGAACCCCTTCCCAAAGCAAATCCAAGGGTGCAGTTGCTGAGGGAAACCTGAAGACAGTTTCACTATATCAGGAGAATCCTTCTCAGGTATGCCTTTCACTTGTTCCCATATCCTACTATAAATTCCCTACCCCTGTTTCCTTCTAGCCTTTATCTTCCTTCTTCCCTAAATAAACACTAACTTTGTTTCTCTTTATTTTCTGACTAGACAGTTCTCTCCCCTGCTTAAGGGTAAAGAACTACAAATAATCCCAGCTCCCATAGCTGATGAAGAAATAATCCAAATCTCTGTAAATAAAATTGATGAAGAAGATGAAGAAGAAGAGTCCCTGCAACATCCAGGAAGACCCTCAAGACCATCTCACTGGTCAGAGGAAGAGATGAAGAGAAGAACAGAGTTGATCTCTCATCTAGAGAAACAACGACTGAAGGTCCCTACTCAATCAACAGATCTAGAGTTCCTGACTGAAGCTGAAATCGAAGAATCTGTCAGGGCTGAGAAGCTGATAGCTGATTGTCAAAGAGATGCCTCTCTTCCTCTCAAAATTCAGTCCTCTCAAGTCAAAGACAAGAAGCTGAAAAACAAACCAGTGGAAGTCCAGGTTGCTCTATTGATAGAGATTGAAGAGGAACGCTCAAAAGAACCAGCGGTCAGCGATAACTCGGTTGATTAGTGTAAGCATAAAATCGACTATCGCTCTGACCCAATGAAGATCGTAGCAGTTGTTATCTCAGGGAGAAAGAAGAAGGACAAAGTTTCTGTCACTATGGAGATTACAGAGAGGATGGAAGCTGCAAGGCTATGTTCGTTTCAAAGCTGGAAAGCTTCGGCTACATGGAATGGCTTGAGTTCAAAGATGCGCTGAAGAAATCGAAGTCAATCTAAAGAGGCTATGTTGAAGGGATAAATGATGCTCTCATCAACTGAGTCGCTGCAATCCTAAAGATGCCATCTGCTCTTCCTTCTAAGCCAAAGCAAATCAAAAGAAAGCCTGTCTCCTCCTCTTCTGAAAATGTCGCTGTGATAAGAAATGAAACCTCCATCAAATCCTCAAGAGAAGCTCTGTTTGGTCCTCCTCCTCATCTTTCAGTTCTCGATCTATATCTGCCCCCTGGTGGACCATATGTTTCAGGACAAGTTCTTAAAGAACCTTTTGGAATCTTCTTTAGAGATGACGAGGAAGAGCTCAAATTCCAAAGAGTATATGAAATTCCTATCTGTCCCCTCAGTCATCTCAAGGATCTCTTGTGCTTATGGTGTGACTTCTCTCCTTCTGCTGAGCCAATCAAAGCAATCATCAGTCAAGAATCCTCTAAACGAAGGCAAAAAGGAGAAGAAATACCTGAGTATATGATCAATCCTCCAAAGTCTTCTTTAGATAGTTGATAGATTAGTTTCCTATTTCTTGTAATCTATTAGTAAAACTTACAGTAGTTAGTTCCTCACTTGTACTTGTAATTTTCATATCTTGTAATTCTATCTCTAAATTAATGAAAATTTCAATGAAGTACTTAACTCTATCAGTACTGTAAAAGATCCCTCAAAATAGTAATTGGGACATGTATGTTATGAGTCTTGATTATTCCATTATTTTGAACTATAAAGTAATTTTCTTCAGTTACTTTGTCATTATCAAATAGGGGGAGATTGTTGATCCAAACTCTCTCAGTGATTTGATAACGACCCTCTTCTATACTTAGTGAAAATTACGTTTTAATATGTATTAGTGTTTCACCATTAGCGATCAGACTGAGTCTGTTCAGTTATCGCTGATGACCTTTCTTGTAAACATTTCATATGTATTAGTGTTTCACTATCAGCGATCAGACTGAGTCTGTTCAGTTATCGCTGATACTCTCTGATGTAAACAATTAACGTAATCCCTGAAGACAAGTATCGCGTCAACAGATGTTCATAGCTGAATAGAAGATGAAGTCGCTGAACAAAGACAAGTCTACTAGTGACCTGATGCGGATATTAGTGAAGCAAAGACGACTCTACTTATACGCGAAGGAACATGAGGAAAATCTTCAGTGATAGTTGAACTTCTTTGTATCTCTGATGGAAGATATATTCAGCGATCAAACGATCACGTAGCTTATGCCTCAAGTCTCCTTTTGTCTTACCTTGCACAACCAGTACGATGTGTCAGAACGGACATACCTCTGCCACAATTCGTACAACAACTCTATCAACTACACTGTTCATGATACGGCCGAAAGCATGTCTCCCAAAGTCAGACTCTCTCAGCCAATCAATGAATGACACGTGTAAAGGGCCCTGCCATGAATTTAATGCATAAGGTATAAATAGAAAGATCACCTCTCCATCTGAGTGAGTGCTCACCTCTAGCCTTCATCTTTCTATCTTATAGAAACCCTTGTTTTCTATATTCTCTAATCCCCCATTCTCTATATTCTTGTGCAAACATCTTAGTGTTTTCTTAAGTTTGTTTAGATTGAGTTCTACTTAATCGTATTCCGCAACAGACTTGTAAATTGTGTTTGATTTATCAATAAAAAAATTATTAAACTTTAATTTATGTGTTTTTATTCAACCCCCCCTTCTACAAACTTGTTAAGCACCTCCGGGACCAACGGTGTTTACAAAGTAAAGTTCGATTGTACCTTTTTCGACATTGTCTTTGATAAAATGATATCTCACATCAATATGTTTTGTTTTAGTGTGCTGAACAGGATTAGTTGATATTGCAATGGCGCTCTTCGAATCACAGTATATTGGAATTTTGGTGAACTGGAAACCATAATCTCGAAGCTATGTTCTCATCCACAACACTTGAGAGCAGCAACTGGCTTCGGATGGACCCAGGTTTAACCGGTAGTCCAATCTGTGATATGTGGAAGCCTAGAAATCTTAGCCAAGCTTCGTTTAGCATGATGGTTTTTCCGAGAGAGTCCGTCTTAACTTGAAAGCACTTAAAGTACTTACCTTTATTCATTTTTACGCCATAGGGAATCGTTACCGGTTTCGGTCGTGAGCGAGAGGAGTTAAGCGGGAAGGACCAGGTGAGTTTTCTAACTAAAGGCTTTTAGAAAGTTATGTTGTTAAAGGCAGACGAAATTTATTTAAAGCATTCCTACTACTTATGCATGTTTTACTTATGTGAGATGTATTAAATGTGGATTACAATTTTGTTGATGTCGAAATGTATGCATACATTATTGTGAGCAAGTACGACCAAAGTCGGGGGGTGTGACCCGCCTGAACTCATATCGGGGTGTGTGTCCCGTTCATGCCAATGGGGGGTGTGTCCCAGTTAAGACAATATGATCCAGACATGCCGTTACTTTCGAGTGACGGTAGTGTGTGCCGAAAGCGAGTTAATGTGAGATGTATGGCCAAAGTCGGGGGGTGTGGCCCGCCTGTGCTCATACCGGGGTGTGTGTCCCGTTTATGACAATTGGGGGGTATGTCCCAGTTAAGGCAGTATGAGTCAGACACACTGACACATTCGGGTGACGGTAGTGTGTGCCAGAAGCATGGTGGAAAGTGTTGAATTGTTTTTAACTGAATTGGTTATGTTATTATAAATATTTTCTACATTGTTGTTGTTAACTGTTGTTATAGGGGACTTATTAGACCTTCGGTCTAACCCTTGCTCTTTCAAAACTAAAACCTTTTCAGACAGGCGTGAGGTAGGCGGATCGAGCAAGGATAAGAAGAAGGTGTGAGCCGGAGATGGGTTAGAAGACCTTCACTTTAGTTTTAGTCCCTTATATTCTCAATTGTGTATTAGGTTGTCTTTCTGCAAAACTTAAACTTTAGATGTTGTTTTGGACCTTTTGGCGTTGTTAATAAATAAAGTTTTTTGCTTATTGTCGTGAGATTGGGCCGTTACAATATATCCAATGATTGTTTTACTTTTAGGGCAAGGCACGAGTCTCCAGACTTTAAGCGATTCGAATTGATTAAGCTCTTCTTGCATTGCAACTATCCAATCTGAATCAGCTAGAGCTTCAGATACTCGTGTAGGCTCTATCTTACTCATAAATGAATCATGTATGCACTGGTTTAATGTTGTAGACCTAGTTTGCACCGACTTGGACGGATCTCCAATGATTTAATGTATTGGGTGCTCTTTGGTCCACTTATGTTCATGAGGGAGTGGATTAGATGTAGATTGATCATGTTGCTCATCTAAGTATCCACTAACATCTTCTTGTTCAGAAAGGGGTTTGGTTGAAGTAGGCGGTGTAGAATCTTCAGTTGGTTGGACACTAGATGTCTGTTGAGTAGGCATAGTAATACATCCAACTGATTGAGTTACTTCTGGCTCTTCATTAGTATGTACAGCTTCAACTGATTGAGTAGGCGTTTGAATTTGAATTTCTTGCCGAATCGGGGAAGTTGATTCAGTTGAGATATTTGAAGTGATTGGATGATGATTCCTCGAATCTTCTGATCTGTCAACCACAACAGGTTTAGTCACTCTAGAACCAAGAAATTCATCATAGAAAAATTCAAACAATAAATCTAAATCTGATAAATATGATGTAGACGTTGACGCTTTATCAGACTTAGTAGCATTAACCGCAGGTTCTGGACTGATTTTCCCAAAAGCTAATACTCCGGTTAAAACAGGTTCTGAACTACTTTGATTAGAAGCCATATATTCATCGAATGTGACGTTTATGCTCTGAACAACTATCTCTGAGTTTTTCAAATAAACTCTATATGCTGCAGACGTCTGAGAATATCCAATGAAGATGCCTTCATCAGCTTTCGGACTGAACTTGTACAAATTCTCCTTGTCATTCATCACAAAACACCTGCATCCATAGATATGAAAATGTTTATTGCTAGGTATTCGATTATTAATCAAAGCATATGGTGTTTTACTAAACCGATGATGAATTATGGAGCGATTTTGTGTATAGCATGCAGTTGACACAACTTCAGCCCACAGAAATAGAGGTAGATCAGACTGACTCAGCATAGTCCGAGCAGCCTCGACAAGAGTGTTGTTTCGCCTCTCTACTACTCCATTCTGTTCAGGTGTTCACGCAGTAGAAAATTGATGTGTTATCCCGACCGATTCGAGATAATAATCTACAATCTTGTTCTAGAATTCTATGCCATTATCTGTTCTAAGAAGCTTTATTGTTTTTAGCAATTTCACATAAGTGTATCTTGAATAATCGTCCACAATCACTAATACATATTTATTGTTGTTGATGCTTTGAGTGCACATTGGACCACAGAGATCCATATGCAGTAATTCTAATGAAGAACTTGTACTCGATTCAGGCTTAGCCTTATGAGAAGCCCTTTTCATCTTGCCTTTCTCACACGCATCACATAGATGTTCTTTGACATACTTCAGTTCAGGAAGTTCTTTCACAAGATTACCATTCACCAGCTTGTTGATGTACCGAAAGTTGAGATGAGATAGCCGTCTATGCCATAACCAGCTTTGTGCATAGAGGCTTTTGAAAGTAGACACACCCCATTATCAGTCTTGACTTTTGACAAGTTGATCGTGTAGAGGTTTGACTTTCTCGTCCCGACCAAGAGTTCTTTTCCGTCCTCAGTTCTAACACTACACCTCTTGGCCTTAAAATTCACCTCTAAGTCTTTGTCACAGAACTGACCAATGCTGACTAGGTTATGTCCTAGTCCTTCAACGTAGTTCACCTTCTTAATCATGACGTTTTCTTGTACAATATCTCCGTATCCCAATATCGGTGAAAAATGGTCATTTCCAAAACAAACGTTCCCGTAGAATTTCTCTGTATAATTAGATAAAATATCTTTCTGCTCGGTCATATGCTTGGAGCAACAAGAATCTAAGTACCACATATGACGGGTCTGGACATGAGAAATCAAGGAACAACTGGTTTAGGTACCCATTTATAGATGGGTCCTATCTTGTTAGCACATGATTTTGGCATCCATTTGAATTTGAACCCTTTGATCTTTTGAAAATCTTTTGAAGCATATGAATTATAAGAATAGACATGATATGAACCAAACCAATCATCAGAATATTGTCAGGATACAAAATCATTCCGACGATATTTAGAAGACTTATTAGTAGACGGAGATAATTGGAGTAATTGCTTTATTGAGTAATGCTTGCAAGAAGTTACAAGTTTTGGTTGGAAAAAGCAACATTACCAACTACATCAGTATTACTATCAGTCATTCTATTACATTGAATATCAGAATTTGATTTTGCAGTCTCATCAATTTTCTTCTTTGGTATCCACTCTGATTTCACCTCAGGCTTTCTCTTTTTCACATCTGAAACATATGAACTTTGACAGTTAGACCTGTGAGATTTAAAAGATTGCTTATTCTTTGATTTACCAGTGGTTGTCTGTTTCTGTGAATACCTAATCTTCTTCTTCTTACCGTTGGCTTGAGTAGTACACACAGAAACTGGTTTATCAACTTTCGTTGATGATTCACCGTTCTCATACACACTGGGTAAACCATTAGAATTAATGATGAACTGAGAATGCTCTGGAAAATCAAATTCTTCATCAAATAGGCCATTAATATCATCTGATTTAGAAGCTTTGGAGAATTTTGAAAAGTCAGTGTTAATAAAAACAGTTGAAAATATCATTTGTTCTATCCCAGTTAAAATCCTTTCTTCTACCAGAGTGTTCTCAAGTTCAGAAATTTTACTTTCTAAAACGAGTGGACGAATATAAATTTTACCTTCAACTGGTTTTGCCTCCATTTCCTCTGTAGAATAACTTTGAAAATAGTCATTAGAAAGCAATTTTGACTGTATAGAACTATAACTAGAATTCAACCTCTCATAACGAAATGGAAGTTGCATTTTAGTTTTGTTCTTTCTTTTCTCAATTTCCTTAGCTTCATCCTCATCTGATAGTTTAGTCCATTTAACTTTGAGTTCAGGGTATTGAGGTGTCAAATTAAGAAATCCGAAATCATACAAAGCAGGCACTTTGGAAATACCCTTTTTCAGATAGTGTGGGTTTTCATAACCAAGACCCCAATACTCACTACTCTCTTTTGGTTTGTTAAGGTGAATGGTTTACTCAGTCTAACCAAGAGTGTAAAGTTTTTCTACCAAAACATTCACTTTCTCAACTAAAGATTTGTTTTCTTTCTTAAAAGATAAACACTTTTTCGCAGCCTCTTTAAGCTCAAGTTCACACATTTTATATTTTGAAGTTGTTTCAGATAGTTGATTATGAATTACAGTCTTTTCTATCGCACTGGTATCAATATTTTTATGTAAATCTTTGACTCTTTCAGCTCGCTGGGTCCTATTCATTAAAAGACCATTGAATCTATGACGGCTAACTATCAATTTCTTTAAGGTGCTAGCTCGCCGCTACTAACGGGGTCTCGATTGATTTCCCTTCCTTTAGCTACTCAGATGTTTCAGTTCGCTAAGTTTGAAAAGTCCAAAGGGTGTAGACGTGTACAAGAAGGTCTTTGTCGATTCCTATCAACATGGTCCACCTTGGAGGGGCGTGAAAAGGTCGTGGAGGTTCTTCTACCCAAATAACTCCGATGCAGATGGGGCTGGATCCTTCGGGCCATGGCCACAACTATCATATAAGGCAAGGCTTGGAAGCAAGCTACCAGCGCCTATCAATACATTCTTCTCAGCAATATCATTGTTGAGCTTCAGTATTGATTGGTTTTTCTCTTTAATGATACCTTTTTCGAGTTTAAGCTTAGAATGCAAATCCTGAAGTTCAATCATCATGGATTGCATTTGGCTTAGAAAATCAGATTCGGACATATCACATACCTCTTCAGTATCCTCATCATCAGAATTTTCTTCAGTAACATTCTGACCCATAAAGCACATGTGAACATTTTCATCTTTGTCCTCATCATCTGAATGATCTAGCCAGTATTCATCTTCAGCCATTAATGCTTTGCCAACTTCTTTCTTCTTGGCCAACATAATTTTGTTCTTGTAGTATTCCGAATTGTGGACCTTAGGTTTCCGACAATTCTTAGCATAATGGCCTACTTTTCCGCAATTGTAGCATTTAACTAGCTCAAATTCTTTCTTCTCTTCATTCCTGTACCCAAACTTTTTCTCCTCAGACCTTTTACCTTCAACTCTCTCCTTATGCTCATAATTTCTGGAACCTGATGAGTACCTCTGACTGTTTGACCCCAGTTTCTTGTAGAATTTCTGTTGAAAAGCTTTGGTCAACAACAACATAGCTTGTTTCAGGTTCTCACAATCATTAGAATCAGAATCCTCCTCACTTTCAACTTAATCAGATTAAGATACTATCACCTTCTTCTTCTTCTTCTTCTTCTTCTTCTTCTTCTTCTTCTTCTTCAGACTTACAGATCTTTTCTATTTCTTCTTCACAACTAATGCCACTGGATCTGCAACCAGTTTCTCAACTTTCTCTTCTCATCTTTAATCTCCTATATCTCTTCCTCGTTCTGTCTCAAAGTCTCATAAACCTCATGGAGTGGTATTTCATTCAGATCTTTCATCTGTTTCATTTGTCTAGTAAATCTTTTTCACTCTGGTTGTAGAATATTCAAGAATTTCACATTCAGCTCAATCTGAGACTTCTTAACTTTGTTCTTGCTAAGCTTATTCAGAATTGTCACAAACCTATCATAAGTAGCCTCTAAACTTTCACCTTCCTTGGCTTTGAATTCTTCGTAGTTATTGAGGCAGTTTGACACTTTCAGTTGTTTACCGATCCTAAACCCAAGCATCGTTTTCTCAAGATGATCCCACATTTCTTTCCCCGTAGCATTATAGTTGTCTATCTTCACATATATCACATTTGGAATCCCTTGCAGAATAAATGATCTTGCCAATCTGTCATCTTTCTGTCTTTTCTTCTATTCCTCAGTATACTCTTCAACTGGCAATGGGTACTCTTTGTTGACTACTTCTTCATTATCTGTTTCAGTAGTATGAATCTTCGTTGGAGGTTTCATCACACCTTCTTTCAAAGACATTCTGATATAATCACCCAAATAATTCCGATCAATGAAATCCAAGAATCTATCTTTCCACTGCTCATATTCACCTTTGAACAACACTGGTGGCTTCACATAAGTACCGATAGCAAGAGCCTCTCTGGAAGTCATCCTGACAAAAACACTGTACAATAAGAACTTGAAGTGATCGTTAGTTCAAAAGAAATCAATATACAGAAAAACTTAGAAATAAAATTTCCGAAATTTCCTAAGGATGGAATTCGCACACCACTCTCAACTTAAACAATTCGCACACAACCACAATTCGCAGAACTCAACCAATTCGCACACTCCAGAATTCGCATACCAACAATTCGTACGAGCCTAGATGCGAATTCTATACTTAGAATTCAAAGAAATTCCAACTTTTCGCATCAGCTTTTTGCACAACAGGAACATACGAATTATGTACTTATAATCTATTTTATCCTCAAGCAATTCGTATCGATACAAATTCTAAACTTAGAAAAATTTCTAATATTTCATGCGAAATCTGATCAATTCACATATACCCTTATGCGAATTCAAGGAATTCGTATGATACTCTGATGCGAAATCCTTACTTTTTGCAAGAAGCTTTATGCGAAATCTGTCCTTCAACCACTTTTCGTATACAGAGTTATGCGAATTCTGAACAATTCGCACACAAGTCTTGTGAGAATTCTTTCCTTAGCTTTTTCACCAATTCAGTTCTATGCGAATTCTCTTCTTTATGCGAGTTCTTTAGTACCCCATGCGAGTTCTTCAAATATTATACGAAATCTGTAGATCTCGAACCAAAAACACTTTAATTCGGCCAAAAATCCATCAAATCTTCGAATTATGATTCCAAACTTCACCAATTTGATCTAATACACTTTTCGAACCTTTTACAAACAAAGAATTTCAAAGAAATACAATTAAACGTGCATCTTTGATCAAATACAGTGCGTATGGACTCGTGAACTCAAAACTTACAAAATCTCAAGATTAATCGAGAATTATAGTGCAAGATCGATACAAATCAATACAAGATTTGTCTAATATATCATACGAACTCAGTAAACACAATTAATCTCACAATTACACTGAAAAATTACAAAATTCGATCAAAATGTCAACAAACAGTGGTGCATAAACCTTTTCTTGATTTTTATGAACTTCTGCTCTTATACCAATTGTGTGTCCCACAATCAATGAAAAAATGATCAAGATGACAAATGATTATGAATTGAACAAATTGTATTTCAATCTCAAATTCAATTACACAGGCTCTTCAAACTATTTCTCTCTCTAAAAACAATATGCGTACAACACTCCTTCTAGTCATACGAGTCTACTAACTAAAAAGACTATTTATACCTAGAACTAAAACACTTACAACACTAAACATTAACACAAATTGACTTTGACTTTTCTTTATTAAAAAGACTTTGACTTTAAGCTTGAGAGTTGACTTGAGCTTTTGACTTGACTTTTATCTTCAACATCATGATCTTGTATCCAACATATTTATGCACTAACAGTGTACTTGAGCGTTGAATGTTTCAGATGAGTTCAGATGTCTCGAATGGCTTTTCAGACCTTGTATATATAACTTTTGGTCACCATAAATGAGCATTAAATGTCCAACGATCTTGATAATGATTGATCTTGATGATGTTTGTTTCTTATATCCGTTGGTCATTATGTGCTTTAAACCTGTAATAAAGGATTCATAAAGGAAAACGGTCGTATGTAATAAATGATAAACAATCATTAGTTACGTTATAAAGGCCGTGAGATATAAGTCTATCAAGTGGTTCTTTCTGGTCGTGGACGCGAGAAGCTTTCAACCGTCGTTATTAGGGACAACCGTGACTCTTGATTCGTGTGATCGTTAGGACCTTATCTTAATACAAGAATGGTCCTTAGATTGGAGACGTTTAGCTCCTTGCATCGGTCGTGACTTGTGAAATTTTACCCAAACAGTTTGTCCCCAAAAATCGAAAATTGGGCGACAAGTCGACTTTTCGGATTTTGTAACCAGATTGGACACATGTTGATATTCGTAACTAAATCGGTTCCTCGAAAACTGAAGCGATTACGAGGGAAAGTGTGCCGCCATTTAATGACCGTGACGTCATGGCGACGTGGCGTGCATGGTGTCAGATATAGGGACAACTGTCATTCATCCGACTGGCGTGTGAAAGGTCGATGACAGGTGTTGAACATCTGTAGATTCGACCTTACACTGAATCCTATATAAATAGGAATCTCTGGTTGAATCCTTTCCTTTTTACGCGACTACAATTTCTTTGAGAGAGAACTTTCATATTTTCGACAACTTTGTGCAAAAATATCTCTAAATGGCGATTGATCCTTCTAGTACCATAAGATGAGAGGCGGAGATGAAGGCTTTTATGCTTCTTGCCAAGATTCCGGTTGACGTGAGGTTGAGTGCTCTAGACCAATTGAGGTCGGAGCAACGTCTGAATGGGTATTTTCTTTTATATGAATATCCATTCAAGATAGGTTTTGCCTGACCCTTCTCTCCATTGTCAAGGTTGTTTTTGACAACCTTTGGGTTATCTCCGGGGCAGATGATGCCCTAATTCTGGCGAATCGTTCAAGTAATTGAACGGTTGATAGTAGACCGGTCATCGCCTTTTTCGGTTAACGATCTCTTACTGGCCTATACGGTCAAGTTGGAGACTAACCATAGGTATAGTATTTTTCTAAATATAGAGGAAATCGCGTTTTGGTTCAGGCAATCGCGGTCAATGATCACAAATGGAAGACGCGATACGTTTTTGGTCACGTTTCGTCGGACGACGATAACGCTTGATGGCTTACCACAGTGTGGAATACCATGGGTAAAGTTTTTAGATTTTCTTTCCCTCTTGGTATTTTAGCATTTGTCTAATGATTTTTCTTTGTCAGTGATTGATTTTTCTGGAGTTGTGTCTTATTCTGACTCAACTTTGAAGATCGAGAGATTTCTCGAATATAGTGTCGAGGATCGATCTTTTTTCCCCATGTCATCAGTAGACGAGGATGAGGATGAAGAAGTAGTCGTCGTATGAGTCTCTACTGATGCTACAGAGGAGGATGAAGAAGAAGAGGAGTACGACACAGGGGTCGTACGAGAAACTATGACATGTATTGTTTCTTCTTCATTTTATTTTATTTGTAGGGTCTAGTCTTCAAGACGTCACCTATTGATTATTTATTATGAGGTCTAGCCTGAGGAGTCACGCAATGGTCGCAAGATCATGTAGGGTTTTTAGTCGTAAGGCTTTACCTGTTGATCGTAAGGTTTTGTAAGTGTAGTCTTATGTGTAAGATCTAGTCTTGAGACGTCACTTACTAGGTCATATGTTTGTGTTTTGCAGGAATTTTAACTCCAACAAAGCAGGTGACGGGTCCCTTGATCGACAAGGTTGAGCAATGAAAAGAAGAGCTCCTCCGACATCTGGGTCGGGGGTAAAGAAGACTAAGCAGTTCCGAAGGAACCGTCTTTGACGTGCGACTATCTTGAGGTCGTCGTCACAGAGAAGGCGATGCCACCACCGGTCGTGGAAGCCACACTAATTTCCATTGCTCCACCATCGGGGGTAAAGACTCCTTCTTCGCAAGATAAAGAGAAGGGTCCTCAGATTGTTGAGGATCCGAACATGATGTCGGTAAACTTTCATCTACCGATCGACTTTATGTCGTTCGATTGTTTCGACAGGAAGGAGTTGTTTCTGCACATAAACAACTTTTATCTTCCGACCTTTCGTGATCGCTTCAGGGGAACCACGATTTAAGATATGGAGGCCAACGTGACTGGGCTCTCATTCATGGTAAGACATCGTAAGCCTCTTTTTTATTTCATAGCTTTTTGATTTGACATTTACTTACCATATATATTTATTATAGGCATTCCAATCATCCCTAACCCTCAACTCACGTCTCATTTTAGTGAAAAAGTTGGTCCCCAAGGCTTTAGATCGAGAAAAGAGGGTTTTTGCTAAAGCAAGGGAAGCGGAAGAAAAAAAGGGAGGAGACTTCTGCTCATCTTCACGACGCCCTCAGCAGGTTAGTGGGTCGTGGAACGCGATAAGACGGAACTTCAAGGACGTCTGAAGGAAGCTCTCGACCAGGTTTCTAAGGCTGAAGTAGAGTTGGACGTGACCAAGGGGTCTCGGCTATGAATGCAAATTAAGTCGAGACCTTGAGGTCGGATCGGGACGCAGCCCATGAGCAGGTTGCGGCCCTTGAAGAAAGAGTGACGTCTGTCGAGGCGTTCACTTGGCACAAGGCACATGCAGCCCTGATACGGCATCATCTAAGGGGAAAGAATCCCCTAGCGACAATAGAGGGTGAACTATCCTTCTTCCTGGAGTCCATTGGCAATGAGGAGGACCTTGACTTCGATGATGAGCGTGAACTTGAGTTGGGAGGTGAGGTTTCTCAAGATGGTGACACCGAGGTTGTGTTCGATCCTCAGCAACAACAACGGGAGTAGGAGCACCCGACTCCTTAGTTTAGGTCTTTGTATTTTTTTTTGTTTTCAATCGGGAAACCATTGGTGGTCGTGCCATGTCTTATAATATCATTTTAGATATTAATACAAGAACTTTTGACTATGAAACCTGTAGAAACTTTATTGTATCGCAATCTTTACTTTGTCGAAACAACCATTAGAATAACTGCATAAGTCATTCATGACAAACATCGAGAGGAACATAGAGATAGAAATTTCCCTAAGTAACGCACAAAATTCAATACTATCAAGATTATCGATGGCCTAACGGCTGTGAAAGTAAATAATTTTAGCATGTAACTTGCGATCGACGTAAATTATAAACCTGTCAACCGAGATTGAATTTGCATCTGGAGTAAACCTGTTTAGATGTTTAAATAATCCTTAAGTAAAAAAGGACCATCATGTACGATCAAATAGTAAATGTTAACCGAAATGATGGAACCAAGGAGCTTTTGATCAAGGTAAGATTCCTGACACCAGGTTATAGATCGTATGACTTGGTTGTGAGATGATCGTACAACCATGAGTATAGTCGGACAACCGACTGATCCTGCAGTGAAATGACATTAGAGGGGCTCGTCGACTCTCCGATGTTTAAATCAGTAATAGTCATGAAGAGATAATCGTAAGAAAAGAGAAATATGTTTAAAAGAAATACTTCTTCAAATGTACCGCGTTCCAACTTCGAGGAATGTTATGACCGTCGAGGGTTTGCAATCGATAAGCTCCTTTTCCAACAACCTCAGTTATCCGGTATGGACCTTCCTATTTGATGGACAACTTATCTGAGTTTGGTTCTTGGGTGTTCTAAAACACACGTCGCAAGACATAATCGCCTTCTTGAAAGATATTAGCCTTGACATTCTTATTAAAGTATCGGTCGACCAATTGTTTTTGGGACGCAATTTTAATTAATGTAGACTCCCGTAATTCTTCCAACGCATCGAGGTCATAACTTAGGTTGACTAAGTTGTGATCAACCAACGTGTGTCATGAGGTCGGAAGTTGGGTCTCAACATGCAAGACCGCTTCACAACCATAGACCAGAGAGAAAGGAGTTTGCCCTATAGATGTACGAGGCGTAGGACGATTGTACCAAAGAACTGTAGGAAGTTCTTCGACCCACTTACCTTTTGGTGCCTTGAATTTTTTCCTGATCGAATTGATGATCGTTTTGTTACTCGACTCGGCAAGTCCATTTGATTGAGGATACTGGGGCATCGAAGTCGTAAGTTTGATGTTACGATCTTTCGCAGAACTGCTGGGTTCTATTACTTATGAATTGCGACCCGTTATCACATACGATCTCGGATGGGATTCCGAACCTGTAAATGATGATATTCTGGATAAAAGAGATGACTTCTTTTTCCCGAACTTGGGAGAAAGCAACCGCTTCTATCCATTTTGAAAAATAATATGTAAGGACTAGAAGGAATACCTTTTGCCTAGAGGCCGGAGGTAACTTGCCGATAATATCCATTCCCCATCGCATGAAGGGACATGGAGTTAAAGTCGAGTGCAAGGGTTCAGAAGGTTTATGTGACATACCTGAATTTCATTGACATGCGTCGCAACTATGGACGTACCTTATTGCGTCATTTCGTAAGGTCGGCCACTAGTATCCTTCTCGAGAGATATGATTTGCCAAGCTACGATCACCTAAGTGATTACCGCACTCTCCATCATGCATTTCTTGCAAAATGCTTTGGTCTTTGTTATCCCAGTTTAATCTAGTTGATAATTAAACATACAACACAATATAGATCAAGATATATAAAGATTAGAATAACATACCAATCCCTTGAATAATCAATGAAAACCTTATGTGTTCTTGATACCTTGAATGAAGGATTACAGAGAAAACGTACAACTACTATTTAGAAAATTATCAGAGTTAAACCTAAAAACTAATTAACCAAAACTATTTATACTTAGGCCTAAAGCCTAATGGGCTTGGGCCCAACAACTAATAACTATTAGCTTATTACAAAATAAACCCTCTAACTAACTTTAACACAATTGCAGTTTAAACCCTTAACTTTAACTTTAATCTTGAATACAATTTATGATCCAACAATCTCCCACTTTGGATTCAAGATTAAAAAAAAATTGGCAATAATCTTCAGGTCTTCACTTGTCTTCACTTTTCTCTTGAAAACTTCAGATATGACATTTGAAAACTTAGCTTTCAGTCTTCATATTTCTCTTACTTGAAGTGTCCTTCTGACGATCACCTTCAGTCAGGCTTTTAATAGATCAAATAAGTTCAGACACTTTGACATCTTTGAAATCTTCAGCAGTCATATTATATTCTCCCTCTTTTGTATATTCACCCCATTTTTGATGAGTGGTGAGAATCATCATCATCAAAACTTTGCAAAACAATATCCCCCTTTGAATATGGTCATCAATTTAGCAATGTCTTCATGTAACGAGCCCTGTGTGAAATAAGAGTAGTCTCCCCAAATGGAGAAAGTGATTATTTCAATCTTTTCAGATTCAAATAATAAAAATGTGGTAACCCTGAATCAACAAATGACTCAGTTAGAATGTCTGTCAATGACACAAAGTCACTGAGTAACACAAAGTTACTATATAAGGAGCTGGTTTTGATGTTGGCTCCCCAGGTCTTCCATTCAATCATCGAATAACACATGGTTATCTATGAACGTTCTGACAGAAAACAAATTTCTGTGTGCTCGTGCATGTGTATGAAAGAATTAAGCATAGATGATTGCTTTTCAATATAGGCTCAAAGTATGTAAACTTGTTGAGACAACAACAAATTATACAAAGACTCAATGTGCATGAGAAAGAGTTCGAAGGTGGGGCAACTTTCCTTCTTTTTCGATATTAGTATCTTCTAAATGAAGAACGAATAGCATATGTGTTGCGTCCCCAGAAAATGTGAAACATTCTCTTTTTGAGAAAAGAATGAGTAGCTGGTGGGGTTATATGCAAGAGATGGCATGGGCTAGTTGCCTATTTCAATGATGGTCACTAAAGAATGTGAGCCAATAAGATAATGTGGTTGCTCGGCTCAGAAAGAAGTTTGGTGCAGAGTCTGATATTCTTTTACTCTGTTCTTTCACCCTCTTTCTTTTAATCTTTTAAATTTCACATCTAACCAATCTCTCTTTTCCATTTTACCTCGTCGCACACCAACACTCAATCTTTTGACCCCTCTCCCCTCAATCACTCAGGGAATACTTCCTGGGTAGGAAACACTGGTTATCGTGAATCCATGGAAGTTATGTTAAGTTCTCACACTGAATCCCATGTATTTTCCTAAAAGAACATATTGTTCAACAAGCTTTTGTACATGAAATCACAAAGGAATACAGTTACGTGAAGAATAAAAGTTGGATAAGTCAAAACATAAGATGTTTGAAAAATAAGCACATAGATATTTGAAGAAGCTTAAGCGAAAACATTTCATGTTTTTATTGACGATTAATATCTTTTTATATTAAGCTCCCCCTCAACTGAATAATTTTTTATCTTTTTTTTTTAATAATAAGAAAGCAAAAAGATAAAGCACTGAAGTGCGGGTTCTAATCCGAAGTGATTAGAAGCCATAGTCACTTGAACACACCTGCATATAAAAGAAACAATGGTAATCATTTGTGAAAATGATTCCTCTATTGTTAGCAACAGTTGTAGAATAAAACACAAAATTAAAACGTAGAATACTCCCCCTAGAATCATGAGTAAGGTCTAAGAAGACATGTTCAACATACAGAGTTTGCTGATTAGAAATTGGAACCGCTTTTCATCCAACGGCTTGGTGAAAAGGTCAGCTAACTGAAAGTCAGTTTGAACAAAGTGCATTTCAATGTCACCTTTTTCTACATGATCCTTGATGAAGTGATAGCGTACATCTATATGCTTGGTCTTCAAATGTTGTACCGGGTTAGCAGTTATGGCAATTGCGCTCTTCGAATCACAATAAATAGGAACACACTTGTAGTTGTATCCAAAGTCCCTTAATTGTGTCTTCATCCAGAGGACTTGAGAACAGCAGCTAGCAGCAGCTACATATTCAGCCTCGGCAGTGGATGTTGAAACACAGTTTTGTTTCTTTGAGGTCCAACTCACAAGTTTGTCACCTATAAATTGACATGATCTAGAGGTGCTTTTCCGGTCTAGCTTACATCCTACATGATCAGCATCTGTAATGGCGGTTAGATCAAAACGAGAATCCTTTGGATACCAAAGGCCTAGATTAGGAGAGCCTTTGAGATATCTAAGGATTCTCTTAACAGCAGTTAAGTGTGACTCTTTAGGATTAGACTGATATCTCGCACAAAAACATGTGGCAAACATTATATCTGGACGACTTGCAATCAGATAAAGTAAAGAACCAATCATGCTACGATACACCTTTTGATCAACAGGTTTCCCGGAGGGATCTGCGTCTAGGAGTGTACCAGTAGCCATTGGTGTTTTCATGACTGAACTATCTGACATATTGAACTTTTTCAAGATATCTTTTATGTATTTAGCTTGATTAATAAATATGCCTTCAGGTAATTGTTTTACTTGTAAACCAAGAAAGAAATTCAATTCACCCATCATCGACATTTCAAACTTTGTTTCCATTATCTTCGAAAAGTTCTTGCAAAATTTCTGATTTGTCGACCCAAATATTATGTCGTCAACATAAATCTGAATGAGAATCAAGTCCTCACCTTGCCTTTTAAGAAATAAGGTAATATCTAATGTACCTTTCTGGAAACCAGAAGCTAAGAAAAATTTAGTGAGAGTTTCATACCAGGCTCGCGGTGCTTGTTTAAGACCATAAAGCTCTTTGTCTAACACATAGACATGATCAGGGTGATGAGGATCAACGAAACCTTCAGGTTGTGCCACGTAGACCTCCTCATGCAGAACGCCGTTCAGGAAAGCTGACTTTACGTCCATTTGATAGAATGTAAAGTTCTTGTGCGCTGCATATGCTAGGAAGATTCTGATGGCTTCGATCCTTGCAACAGGGGCGAATGTTTCGTGTGTGTCCCAATACGTAATCATTCAAACAAGTAAACAATTAAGCAACAACGATAATGCAAACCTGATATGATTATTCAATTGATTCAAAGGATTACAAGTGTTCTTGATAAAATCAAAACTCTCTCTGCTTCTTGTTCTTCACGGCGCACCAATACCACCATAAGCCTCCTCTCACAAAGATAATTTTTCTAATTAGCTCTCTAACCTAATAACCACTAAATTAAGCCATTTTATACTTAGGCTTGATTAGGCCTAATGGGCTTTGAAAGGCTTGGGCCCAAAAGCTAAAACAAACTTATTTAACTAAATATAAAACTAATAAATAAAATACGTAAACAGACTTTGACTATTTATTACAAAAGGACCCTAGACTATTTGTTGAGACGACTTTATCAGCTTTAACTTCAGATTTCCATCTTCAGATAATTATGATCTTGAATCCAATAAATATGTGCTTTAACAATCTCCCCCTTTGGATCAAGATCATTCTTTAAGCTCAGAAAATGTAATCTTCCTCTTTGTCTTCAGAATGTAGCAATCTCCCCAATCGATGAGAATATCTTTTGGAAAGAAATTATCTCCAGATTCAGCTCGGAATGCTTCAGCAAATCATCTTCAAAGAAAATTTCTTCAAAGCAGCAAATCTTCATAATATCTTCAGAAATTCTTTCAAAAACTTTTGATCTCCGCATTTCTTGATTGACGCTTCTCCCCCTTTTTGATGAAAAGAGCGAAGAGTTCATCAAAACGTGTTTTCAAGAAATATCTTCCACCATTGATCTTGCAAACAGAACCACTGATTATCCGTCAATTCATTAAGATGTTCATCCAGATCTTTGCAAATCTAGACAATTTAGAAAATGAAGTGTAACACCTGAATCAACAAATGAATCAGTTAAAATTGCCTGTCAGTAACACAAAGTCACTGTGTGTAACGAATACACAATATAAAGGAGCTTTTATGATGTTCACTCCCCCAGGGCTTCCATTCAATCATCAAAACACCACAAAGGCAATTTCTATGAAAGTTATGACAAAGAAACAAATTCTTTGTGTGTTCGTGCAAGTGATAGAATAAATTAAGCATAAGATGATTGCTTATAAGGCACAAAAAAGTGTAAACCACTGAGACAAGTAGTGAAACACAGACTCAATGTGCATAAACGAAGTGTGAAGGTGGGGCAGACTTCCTTCTTATCAATATCCAGATTTTCCAAATGAAAATCAGATAGCATATGTGCTGCATCCCTTTTGAAAATGAAACATTTTCTTGTTGAGAAGAAAATGA
Source organism: Arctium minus (assembly GCA_954870635.1). Lineage (NCBI taxonomy): Eukaryota > Viridiplantae > Streptophyta > Magnoliopsida > Asterales > Asteraceae > Arctium > Arctium minus. Next base: position 50,602,503 of record OX941093.1, read on the forward strand.
GTGGCTGGTGGGGTAAAGTCAAGAGTTGGCATGGGCTAGTTGCCTGTTTCAATAATGTTCACCTAGAATTGTGAAGCATTAGAAATATGGCTGCCCGGCTCAGAAAGTAGTTGGTGCAGAGTTTGATATTCTTATACTCTGATCTCTCACCCTCTTTCTTTTAATCTTTAAGATCACAGCTAACCAAACTCTCTTTTGACATATTCTCTCATCACACATCCCACACTCATTTCTGTTGACTCCTCACATTCAATCACTAAGGGATTAACTTCTTGTGTAGGAAACACTGGTTAATGTGAATCCATAGAAGTTCAATGAATTCCTAGCACACTGATCCCATGTTTTCCTATGAAGCATATGATGCTCAGATAGTTTAACTTTCTCAGTTACGGATCAAAGATGAATCAGAAAACATTTAAAATCACACTTCCAATTCAAGAAATCTGTTTGAGAATCGGGAAGTGGTTTGAACATTTAAGAACATGTTTTTCTTATGATTGAAAGTTGTCCTTCTTTCAACCATAAATGAGATGAAGATAAATTATACCTTTTGAGTGCAGTCTTACATCTCACGAAGTCAAGCTTAAAGTCATAAAGATGTGATCTTTGAAGCATCTCTCAACCTACAAAAGTCTAAAAGTCTAGTCAAAGTAACTTTATTCACTGAAATTGAAATGACATAAAGCAGTAAACACTTAGTGTACGAGTTTTGATCAGAAATAATCAGAAGTCATCGCCATACTCTTTACTTGTACGCTCCCCCTAAAATCATGCATCACTAATACATTATCAGTAAGTACAATGCATTCAGTTTTGCTCCCCCTCAAAATAACATTGACCATCTATTAGATACATCTAACACTCCCCCTGAGATCATGAACAAACTATTAAAGAGCAGGTATCATGCGGAAATAATAATAAAGAAATGATAAAGAGACACAATAAGAAACTTGAATAAGTAACTACCGATTAGGTCTTAAGATTTAGCATACCAAGTCTTGAGACAAGAAAATTAAATCTCTTTTCGTCTAAAGGTTTGGTAAACAAATCTGCAAGCTGATAATCGGTTTTTACAAAGTAAAGTTCAATTGTCCCCTTTTCTACATTATCTTTTATAAAATGATACCGGACATCTATGTGTTTGGTCTTAGTATGCTGAACAGGGTTAGCGGTAATTGCAATAGCGCTCTTCGAATCACAATAGATCGGGATTCTATTGAAATGAAATCCATAGTCTCGCAGTTGTGTTCTCATCCACAAGACCTGAGAACAGCAACTAGCAGCATCTACATATTCCGCTTCGGCCGTTGATGTGGAGACACATAATTGCTTCTTCGAAGCCCAACTGACGAGTTTATCTCCGAGGAATTATATATAACCCGAGGTGCTTTTCCTGTCTAACATGCAACCAGCATGATCTGCGTCTGAATAAGATGTTAGTTCAAAGCTTGTATCCTTAGGATACCACAAACCAAGATCTGCAGTCCCCTTCAGATACCTGAAAATCCGCTTTACAACAGACAGATGGGATTCTTTAGGATTGGCCTGATATCTAGCACATAAGCATGTTGAAAACATTATATCCGACCTACTAGAAGTAAGATACATTAAAGAGCCTATCATCCCTCTATAAGTCCTAACATCAACAGCCTTTCCCGAAAGATCGGTGCCAATCTTAGTACCAGGTGCCATTGGGGTACCAATCGGTTTACAATTTTCCATTTTGAACTTCCGAAGAATATCCAGAATGTATTTAGATTGATTGATAAAAATCCCCGTTGAAAATTGTTTGACTTGCAATCCGAGAAAGAAATTCATCTCTCCCATCATGCTCATTTGAAAATGAGACACCATGAGGTTTGCAAAGTTCTTACAGTACTTAGGATTTGTAGAACCAAAAATAATATCATCCACATATATTTGAATAAGAATGATATCGCCTTTATCCTTTTTAATGAAAAGAGTGGTATCAACCGTACCTTTTGTAAAACCTGACTTGACCAAGAATTGAGATAGGATATCATACCAGGCGCGAGGAGCTTGTTTCAGTCCATAAAGCGCTTTATCCAGGATGTAGACGTGATTCGGCTTATCTAGATTTACAAACCCTTCTGGCTGAGAAACATAGACTTCTTCCTTGAGTACTCCATTCAGAAAAGTTGTCTTCACGTCCATTTGATAAACGGTGAAGTTCTTGTGGGCTGCATAGGCTAAGAACATCTGAATCGCCTCTATACGTGCCACTGGAGCATAAGTCTCATCGTAGTCTATTCCTTCCTCTTGCCTATATCCCTTGGCGACAAGTCGTGCTTTGTTTCGGATAACGGTACCATCTTCATCTTTCTTGTTTTTGAACACCCATTTCGTACCAATGATAGTTTTACCTTGCGGTTTGGGTACGAGTCTCCAGACTTTCAGTGCTTCAAACTGATTCAGCTCATCTTGCATCGCAGTTACCCAATCTGAATCGGCAAGGGCCTCAGATACGAGTGTAGGCTCGATCTTGCTCAGAAAGGATTCATACATACATAGATTTGATGTTGCAGACCTAGTTTGCACCGGTGCAGAAGGATCTCCAATAATTTGATGTATCGGGTGCTCTTTGGTCCACTTATGTTCATGAGGGAGTGGATTAGATGCATGTTGATCATTGTCAGCATCTAGGAATTCAGATGGTTCAGAATTAACGGGGGTGTCAGTTGAAGTAGTCGTTGCAGAAGTTGCAGTAGGTACAGCTTGGTCAATTTGTTGATCAATCCTTACAGTACATCCTACTGAGTCAGCTACTTCTGTCTCGGAGTTGTTGATCACAACTTCAACTGTAGGAGTAGGCTTTTGAACTGGAACTTCTTGCTGAATAGGGGAACCAAATTCAGTAGAGATATCGGAAGTGGTTAGATGAGTAGTCATCGAGTCTTCTATCCTGTCAACCACAACAGAGTTAGGCAATTTAGAACCAAGAAATTCATCATAGAACAGTTCAAATAATAAATCCAAATCAGATAAATTAGAAGTAGACGACGAAGCGCCATCTGATTTGTTTTCTTGAGGTGCAGGTCCTGGACTGGTTGGTCCAGAAGCTAATACTCCGGTAATGACGGGTTCTGAACTGATGTGCTCAAAATCCATATCCTCATTGAATGTAACATTGACGCTTTTGATCACTGTCTTCGACTTCTTCAAATAAACACGATACGCAGACGATGTAGAGGAATAACCAACAAAGATGCCTTCATCCGCCTTAGCACTGAACTTGTTTAGATTCTCTCGGTCGTTTAGAACATAACACGTACAACCAAAAACATGAAAATATTTAATGGTTGGTGTGCGGTTGTTGATCAACGCATACGGAGTCTTCTGAAATCGGCGGTGTATCATGGAGAGATTCTGAGTGTGACACGCCGTCGATACAGCTTCAGCCCACAAAAATAAAGGTAATTCAGATTGGTTGAGCATTGTCCGAGCGGCCTCGACGAGTGTACGATTGCGTCTTTCGACGACTCCGTTCTGTTGAGGCGTGCGATCAGCAGAGTATTGATGTGATATCCCAACCGATTCGAGATATTCTTCAACTATCTTGTTCTTGAACTCTATGCCGTTGTCAGTCCTGAGAATCTTGACTTGTTTTTGCAGATTAACTTGGGTCATCTTCAGAAACGTAATGAGAACATCGGGAGTCTCATCTTTAGATCGTAGAAACTTAACCCAAGTGTATCGCGTATAGTCGTCCACGATAACCAACACATACTTCTTTCCTTCTAAGCTTTGCGTTCGCATAGGACCGCATAGATCCATATGCAACAACTCTAATGGAGAGCTAGTACTCGGTTAAGGCTTTGGTTTGTGTGGGGCTCTCTTCATCTTTCCCTTTTCGCACGCTGCACATAGATGTTCTCTTTCGTACTTCAGTTTTGGAAGACCTTTCACTAGCTTTCCACTGACCAGCTTGTTGATGTACCTAAAGTTGAGGTGAGAAAGCCGTCGATGCCATAACCAGCTTTGTTGCATCGAGGCCTTTGATAATAGATAGACCTGATTGTCAGCCTGGACCTTTGACAAGTTGATGGTGTAGAGGTTTGACTTGCGAGTGCCGACCAAGAGTTCTTTTCCTTCTTCAGTGCGTACTGAACATGTCTTGGCCTTGAAATTAACCTCTAAGTCTTTGTCGCAGAACTGGCCAATGCTGAATAGGTTGTGCCCTAAGCCTTCAACGTAGCTCACCTTCTTGATCGTAAGATTTTCATGTACAACATCACCATATCCCAGAATAGGTGAAAACTGATCATTCCCAAAACGAACTGTGCCGCAATATTTGTCTGTAAAATTAAACAACATACTCTTCTGCCCGGTCATATGCTTGGAACACCCGCTATCCAAGTACCACATATGACGGGTCTGCACAACACAAATCAAGAAAGAAGAGGTTTAGGAACCCATTTAAAAATGGGACCTCCACTGTTAGTACTTGATTTTGGCACCCATTTAAATTTGGGTCCGCTTTTTCTTTGGAAACCAGAAGCATGATAAGACGAATGATAATGATAAGATGAAACATTATATGAACCATACCAAACATCAGAATATTTACGAGAAGCATAATCACATTCACCATAATTTAAAATCTTTTTATTTGATGGTGCTAACTGGAATAATTGCTTTATAGAGTACTTCTTGCGAGAATCAACAAGATTAGATTTAAAAGTAGCAACATTCACAATCACATCATCTTTACTAGAAGTCTTTTTATTCAAAATAAAACTAGAACTAGATTTAGCTTTCTCGTCTATCTTCTGTTTCGGTATCCATGCAGTCTTAACTCCAACCCTTTGCTTTCTCAAATCTGAAACATTTGAAACTTTAGAGTTAGAATGAGAAGAATTAAGAGAATGATTCTTCTTTGGCTTACCAGTGGGGATCGGTTTCTGTGAAAGCTGAGATTTTCGTTTCTTACCTTTTGTTTTCTTTGATTTCACAGAAACTGATTTATCAACTTTCGTTGATGTTTCACCTTTTTCAAACACACTGGGTAATCCAAAAGAATTAACAACACAAGATGAATGATCAGGAAGTTTAGAGGTAAAATCAAATTGAGCAACACAATCATTCAAAATACCATCAGAGTTTAAGAAATTAAGATCATTCTCAAGTGAACCAGATCTGTCATCAGAATTTAAAGCCTTAGAGAATTTAGAAAAATCAGTATCTTTGAACACTGTTGAAAATACAGTTTGTTCTAAGTCCATCAAAAGTCTTTCTTCTGTAAGAGTATTCTCGAGTTCAGAAATTTTACTTTCCAAAACTAGAGGAGGTACGTAAAGCTTACCTTCGATGGGTTTAGCCTCCAACTCTTTTACAAAATAACTCTCAAAATAATCATTTGAAAGAAATTTTGATTTATTAGAACTATAACTGTTATTCAACTTCTCATAGCGAAATGGAAGTTGAACTTTAGCTGTGTTCTTTGTTTTATCATATTCCTTGGCTTTATCTTTTTCAGACAGACTAGTCCAAAAGGGTTTGAGTTCCTGATGTTGAGGAGCCAACAACATAAACCCAAAGTCATAAAGTGCAGGCACTTCAGATATACCCTTTTTGAGATGATGTGGGTTCTTGTAACCAAGTCCCCAAGTATCAGGTTTCTCTTTAGGTTTGTTCAAATGAATAGTGTGTTCATTTTGACCTAAAGAATGTAATTTCTCTTCCAAAGCATTCACCTTTTCTATTAAAGATTTATTCTCTTTTGAAGTAGAAAAGTACCTTTTAGCAATCTCTCTAGATTTAAACTCACATTCTTTAAACTTTGACTCAGTTTCAGATAACTCTTTATGAATTATAGTCTTTTCTTTAGCGCTGGTGTCTATATTTTTGTGCAAAGTTTCAATTAATACATTTTTCTCAGCAATATCATTACTAAGTTTGTGTATAGATTGATTTTCTCATTTATGACACCTTTCTCTCGCTTAAGTTTAGACTCTAATTCTTGGAGTTTAGACATCATGACAGGCATTTGGTTCAGAAAATCAGATTCAGTTACATTACATACCTCATCATTGTCTCCATCATCAGAATCAGCTTCAGCTTCTGACTGGTTCTTCCCCATCAAGCACAGATGTTCTATCTCGTCCTTCTCTCCTTCTTTAGATTCTTGATCCGAATGGTCGAGCCAGTATTCATCCTCCGCCATTAATGCTTTTCAAGCCTCTTGTTTCTTGGCTAGAAGCATCTTATTCTTGTAATATTCGGAGTTTCGGACTTTAGGTTTTCGGCAGTCCTTGGCAAAATGACCGAATCTGCCACAGTTGTAGCACTTCATTGGTTCTTCCTTCTTGAACTCATCAGCTCCATCCTTCTTCTTGTCTTCTGGTCTCTTTTCTTCAACTTTCTCCTTATGCTTGTAGTTATTCGGACCAGACGAGTACCTCTGATTGTTGGAGTTTGGCTTTTTATAGAACTTCTTTTGGAAAGCCTTGGTTAACATTAGCATGGCTTCCTTCAGTTGTTCACAATCATCAGAGTCAGACTTTGCCTCACTATCCGCTTCTTCAGACTCAGATGCTATCACCTTCTTCTTCTTGGACTTTTTCTTGACAACAAGAGCAACTGGATCAGCAACTTCTTTGTCATCCTTCTTCATCTCAGCCTTGCTTTCATCCACCTCTTCCTCATTCTGTTTGAGGATTTCATAAACTTCATGAAGTGGAATGTCGTTCAGATCTTTCAACTGCCTCATCTGTCTTGTGAATCTTTTCCATTCTGGCTGAAGGTTGCTGAGAAATTTCACATTCAGCTCAACTTGAGATTTGTTGATCTTGTTCTTGCTGAGATCATTCAGCAATGTGACAAATCTGTCATAAGTGGCTTCAAGTGATTCTCCAGATTTGGCTTTGAATTCTTCATAGTTATTCAAACAGTTGGAAACTTTAAGTTGATTGCCGACTTTTGATCCAATCATCATCTTCTCCAATTGATCTCACATTTGCTTGCCGGTAGCATTGTAGCTATCAATTTTGACATATATTTCGTTCGGTATGCCTTGGAGAATAAATGATCTTGCCAGCTTGTCACCCTTGTGTCTCTTCAGCTGATCTTCCGTATATTCACCAATCGATAACTTATACTCAGTCTCTTATTCTTCACCATTTTCTCCGGCTACAGTGAGAACCTTGGTTGGAGGTGTCATGATTCCTTCTTTCAGAGATTTTCTGATATAATCTCCCAAATCATGTCGATCGATGAAGTCCAAGAATCTGTCCTTCCACTGCTCATACTCCCCCTTGAAGAGTACTGGAGGCTTCACATCTGTTCCAATAGCAAGAGCTTCCCGAGACATCTTTACTTATATGATTAGAAATCAAACTTATCTGATATTGAAACAATCAACTGGATGAGATAGTTAGAAGTCAAGATAAAATCACACAATACTGAAAATCTTAGAATGAAATTCAGAAAAATCTGATCACGAACAGACCTTTGTCCCCCTTCGCAGACTTAGCACGGGGAAGCGGGTGGGGTCAAGGGGCAACGCCCTTGCGGGGTTATGGGGGCAGCGCCCCTAGAGAAAAAAAAATTGTACATTTAGAGGCCATATTACAGTTTGCAGAAATTCAAAAAAAAATTTCTAAGATAGGAACAGTGATTGGCGCAAACAGTGGTGTGCTCGACCGGTATACTTGTTCCACCGGGGAATTGCAACGACCGGTAAGATGTAAGACCGGAACTTTGCTTGACCGGTAAAATTGATTTGACCAGTAACTTGTTCGACCGGTAACTTGTTCGACCGAAAGTATGCTTAGACCGATAGTGTCAAAGACCGATAGAATGCTATGGACCGATATACCTTCGACCGATAGAATGCAAAAGCTTCGACCGGTATTGTCTTTGACCGGAAAAAGGTCTTAGACCGGAATTGGCTTTGACCGGGATTGGCTTTGACCGGAGTGAACTGTGAGTGTATCGGTCAAATGCAATAGACCGATAAAAGATGTTCGACCGGAAGAAATCAAAGACCGATAGAGGTCTTCAACCGAAAAAAACACAAAGACCGATACTTACAAAGACCTATATGTTCTTAATATACTTCGACCCAAAAGCCAAAAATCAGCCCAGAAAACACACTATATCACGAATTAAAGTACCAAACTTTGCCAATATGATCAATTTATCAACTAGAACAGATTGCAATCAGTTAATTTCAATAAAAACCACTCTAAGAAAGATTCGATTGAAGACACAGTGTCGACTCAAGACCGAACCCAGAATTTTCAAAATCACCAAATTGATAATCAAAAACAATGCAATAATCAAATCCAACAATACCAAATCAATAGAATATGCATATCAATTACAACCCAATAAATAAACACTTGAATGAACAATCACACAAAAAAAATTATGAATATTTGACTGAAAACAGAACCGAACAAAAACTTATTCAATCCAATCTGGAACTTGCTCTGATACCAATTGTGTGTCCCAATACGTAATCATTCAAACAAGTAAACAATTAAGCAACAACGATAATGCAAACCTGATATGATTATTCAATTGATTCAAAGGATTACAAATGTTCTTGATAAAATCAAAACTCTCTCTGCTTCTTGTTCTTCACGGCGCACCAATACCACCATAAGCCTCCTCTCACAAAGATAATTTTTCTAATTAGCTCTCTAACCTAATAACCACTAAATTAAGCCATTTTATACTTAGGCTTGATTAGGCCTAATGGGCTTTGAAAGGCTTGGGCCCAAAAGCTAAAACAAACTTATTTAACTAAATATAAAACTAATAAATAAAATACGTAAACAGACTTTGACTATTTATTACAAAAGGACCCTAGACTATTTGTTGAGACGACTTTATCAGCTTTAACTTCAGATTTCCATCTTCAGATAATTATGATCTTGAATCCAATAAATATGTGCTTTAACATTTCGTCATAGTCAATACCCTCCTGTTGACAGTACCCTTTTGCGACCAAACGAGCTTTGTTTCTGACAACTACTTCAGCTTCGTCTTTCTTGTTTATAAAAACCCACTTATTTCCAATAACATATTTACCTTTAGGTAGTGGGATCAAGCGCCATACCTTGTTCCTTTCGAATTGTAGAAGCTCGTCTTGCATAGCAGAAATCCAGAAGGGATCACGTAGAGCTTTAGACGCTTTCTTTGGTTCTAAGGAACTAAGGAAGCTTGAAAACATGTAGAAATATGCTGATGCAGATCTTGTTGTGACACCAGATTGTACGTCACCTATCACGTTATGCAGGGGATGATACTTAGTCCAACGATGTGTGCTTGGTAAGGATTCAACTGTTTGTTGTGTATTTAACGCATCGTTGTCGTCATGCACGGCAGGTTGCTCCATAGATGTACTCGGGACATCTTGTACTGGTGTTTCTGATACTGAAGCTTCTAGACTAGCAGTTGAAGTACTCGTGACTTCATTTCCAGAAGAACTATCTGTAGAGACAGATTCAGCATTAGTAGAGTCAGAAACTAATGGTTTAGTTGTACCTGATGGAGATGAAGTTTCAGTGACTTCTTCGGAAGGTCCAGACATGTCTTCAGAAATGGTAGGGACCTCCGAGCTTGTTATTGATGTAGATATGGCTTTATCAAAATCTGCACAAATATCATCAAAGGCATCAATAAACAATAAATCTAACTCAGATGAAGTAGAGTTAGAGTTAGAAGAAGTGGATCCTTTAGTAGCTGGTTCTATTCTGGAGTGAATAAAAGCTTTGTCCTTAAGACCGAGTTCTAAACTGTTGTGTCCAGAAGTCCTTGTAAAATTCTCATTAAAGGAGACATTCATGCTCTCAACAACCGTCTTAGTTCGAATAATGTAAATTCGATAAGCTTTGGATGTCAGAGAGTATCCAACGAGATATCCTTCATCCGTTTTCTTATCAAATTTTGATAATCCTTGACGCTCTCGAAGAATGTAACACCTGCAACCAAAAACACGAAGGAATTTGATGTTAGGCTTACGATTGTTGATTAACTCATATGCTGTTTTGTTAAACCGTTTGACCACATTGGTACGATTCTGTGTAAAGCATGTTGTAGAGACTGCCTCGGCCCAGAGGTACATAGGTAGATCTGAATAAGCAAGCATAGTACGAGCGGCTTCAACAAGAGTGCGATTCTTCCGTTCAACAATGTCGTTCTGCTGTGGAGTGTAGGCTGCGGAGAAGTTATGTGAAATTCCTATAGAGATAAGATAGCTCTGCAAGGTGGCATTCTTGAACTCCGTGCCGTTATTACTGTGAATGGTTCGAGCTGGCAATTGAAGACGTACGTGGATGCGCTTGATAAAAGCCATAATCAACTCTAGCGCATCTGACTTGTTGCGAAGAAACTCGAGCCATGTATACCTTGAATAGTCATCTATCATTACTAAAACATACTTCTTGCCGTTGATAGATGCTGTTCGCATTGGGCCGCAAAGGTCCATATGAAGAAGTTCCAGTGCAGATGAGGTCGATGATTCAGCTTTGGACTTGAAGGAGCTTCACTTCATTTTGCCCAACTCACATGCAGAACACGGTGAGTCTTTCTCAAATCTCATTTCTGGTAGACCTTTGACCAGACCTTGTCTCTGTAGCTTCGCTATGGATCGAAAATTATGATGAGACAAGCGGCGATGCCACGTCTACGATTGTGCTTTAGAAGCTTTGGCTAGTAGACATACTGGACATGTGGCTGACAGTGTAGGAAAATCTACATAGTATAGATTTCCATGGCGCTCAGCTTTGAAGACTTCGTAACCATCGGGATCCTAAAGATAGCAATGAGTTGTTGTGAAGCGGACTTGATATTTCATGTCACAGAAGTGACTGGTGCTAAACAGATTGTGATCAAGTCCTTCAACATATAACACTCTTTGAATCTTCACAACTCCATTATCGAGCATTCCATATCCTCTAACGTGTCCTTCGGCTTCAGAATTGGCAAATCTAACTGCTCCGGCAGGCTCCTCCACATAGTTATGCAAGAGGTGCTTGAATCCTGTCATGTGGCGTGAGCATCCAAAATCTATCACCCACAGCCGACAGGCCTGCAAAAGAGACAATTAGTTTTGCTTAGGTACCCATATCAAGATGGGTCCTTCGCGGTTAGCTTCACGTAATTCAGGAATATCAGTAGGTTTAACTTTCACACGCCATTGATACCGGGGTTTTGGAACCCATTTCCAAACCATCTTAACATTTAATTCCTGAAAATGCTTCTTAGATTTAGGATTGGAAACCTTAGCTCGAAACACTTTGGGTTGTGTGGAAGAATTAGAATTAGAATTGGAATTAAGGTTCAGTTGAGCTTTTCTTTTACTCTTTTTGGACTTAGGAGGGGAGTAGTAATTGAATGAGTTATCCCAGCAGTGTTTGCAATATAGATTCTTTCGAGCAAAATTCATAAACTTAGATTTATCGGAACAAATCTTACATTCATGTTCATCAAAAGAATTACTTTTCAAAATAACACTGTCTGAAGTACAACTATTTGAAGTAAAAGTTTCACTAGATAACCTATCATTCTTATTCAAACTATTATCTTTATTCTTCTTACTCCTCCCAACTCCATTTCCTTTTATATCTGAAACAGAAACAGGAACCTTGTTAGTCTCTATCTTAGAGGGTGGTTCTTTTCTAGAGCTACTTGAAGTCTCACCCTTCTCAAAAATACTTGGTGGATATTCAGGACAATCAAAGTAAACAACTGAAGGTTTTGCAGGAGCATCAAATTCTGGATAAGTTCTCACCTTCCAGCTTGGATCATTGAACATTTGTTTATCATTTGAAGCATTTTTAAACAAAGTAATTTTCAAATTATTGATCTCTGTGCAAAGCTCTTGATTTTCTTTCAAAGAACTTTCAAGTTTAAACTTAAGATCAAAGTTTTCATCTTCAACCTCATCAAGAGACTGTTGCAACATATCAATTTGCTTCATCAATTCAGATGTATGATCATTTACAGAATTTGACTCCTTTAAAATAGAAACAGGATCAGAGTCACAAGCATTCATCATGTCAGAAAACGTTTCTTCAGTCATGGACTCAATAAACTCCGTTTTATCATTTTTAACACAAGAGTCATTCGTGATGACAGTTTCTTCTTCAACCTCTTCAACAAGTAAAGGTTTAGAATCAATGGGATTTGAGACTCATCCGATTCATACTCATCATATTTGCATGCAGTCTCAGGTGGAACTGTGTCATTGCTGACTGATTCTTTTGAAGATGTGGTAAACAGTGAATCAAAATCAGTTAATTCGATCTTTCGAGTTTCATAGCTTTTGTTCAAATCACTGTATTTAAAACCAACTGTTTTAAAAGTATTTTGAGAATCAGTTTCACAAGACTTGTTCTTCCCTATTTCTTCTCGACCTTTGGTCTCTGTAAAAGGTTTAGAAGTACTTGCTTCAACAAAGGTTGCACGGATGTTAGGAATGGGTCTGATTGCGGAACCAAATTTATAAAAGTTATATAAATGCTCCGGTGCCTTTTTCAAAACATCATTAGTTGGCACACCCAAACCTGGTATAACTTTATAAAACCTTTCATCCTGGAATTTATTGGTCAACAGATTTAATGTCTGCTCAGTCTGACCTCGTTTCATATTAATATCCTCCAATTGCTTGATTTTGGTGAAAGCTTCATTTCTTTCTTGATAACAAACTTCAAATTTGATTTTAAACTTACCCTTTTCAACATTAAGATTCACAAGATCCTTTTCTAAGCCAAATATTTTTCTTTTTAAAGAATCTTTTTCAGCTTTTAAACCATCCTTTTCTTTTTCTTTTTCTTCCACAACAACTTTTAATAAAGCATTTTCATCACGAAAACTTAAGACAGATTGTTGTGCAGAGGTAAGTTTACCTTTCAGTAAAGCAGATTGTTCTTTACCTTCTTGAACTTGCATCTTGAGAAGTGCCTAAATTTGCCGCAGTTGTAGCATCTTCTTGGTTCATCCTTTCTTTCTTCACGCTTTTCCTCTCTCTTTCCTTCTCTTCTATCTTCCTTCCTGTCTTCTCGGCCTTCCTCTCTCCTTCCATGCCTTGACTTGTATCGCATCTCAGACTTCTCTTTCTTGTATCTGTCATACTTTGGCTTTGAGTAGAATTTCTTCTTGCCAAAGCTCTTCTTGAATCGTCGAGTGATTAGAGCTAAGTCCTCAGAAAACTTCTGAATATCTGGATTAGAATCACTCTCCAGTTCTTCATCACTTGAATCAGATTCGGACTCAGTAACCTCAGTAACCAGAGCTTTAGACATCTTTTTCTTTGACCTTGCAGAGGATATCAGAACTGAACTCTTTCCTTTGCCAGCAATGAGATCCACGGACTCCTTCAGATTATTGGACTCCTTATTAATCGTTCTCACCTCATCCTCATGCTGAGAAAGAGTAGAGAAGATATCAGTGACGTTATCCTGAGCCATGTTCTTTGACATCTGAAGGTTAATGGCAAAGTTCTTCCATTCAGGGTTCAGGTTCTTGATGAACTTGTAATTTATCTCTGAAGCTGATTTAGAGATATTGTTCCTCCGCAAGTCATTGAGAATGATGTTGTATCTGTTGTACATCTCTAGCAACGTCTCTCCTTCTTTTGCGTGAAATCCCTCGTATGCATTTATGCATAGATTCTGCTTAGCTTGTATGGAGGCTTCACTTCCTTTAAATTGTCTTGATAGTTCATCCCAGACTTCTTTTACAGAGTTTCGACTGTCTACTCGGTTGTAGATGTCATTCGGAATTTCCATGGTCAGATAAATAAGAGCCTCTTCATCTGTCTTGTATTGTTCTTTCTGCTTTTCAGTAAAGTACTGATAAGGTTTAGGGACGACTCTATCAGGAATTTCTGGAGATGTTTCAGTTTCAGCTTGACCCTGTACTCTGATCATTGGATTTACTGGACCATTGATGATTGATTCCATATAGTCTTTGTTTTTGTGATTCAGAAACTGGATCATTCTTTTCTTCCATTGCTGATATTCATCAGCCATGAGGACAGGAGGTTTGGACTGAGAGCCCATTGAGAGAAGTTGATTCGACATCTTAGCTGTATCAAGACAACCAACTAGATGAGATCGTTAGAATCAAGAATTAGAATGAAGACTACACTCAAAAATTTTCAGAAATATAAATTTCCAAAAATAGTTAAATGCAGTCCTCTCACACAGTATAAAGCACAAATAGATTAAACACAGTTAAATCTGGTGCAAGAATCGGATATATGCCAAGGACAGTGGCGCAAAGGACGGTTTGCGCGAGGGGCAGGTCACGCAAAGTGAGGTTCTCACGAGCAGTGAATGGCGCAAAGAAGAAATTTGTGTGAGCCGCGGGTGGCACAAATAGAGGTTTGCGTGAGATGTGGGTCGCGTAAAGTGAGGTTTGCGCGAGTATCGGGTGGCGCAAAGTGCGGTTTTCGCGAGTAGGCATTGGCGCAAAGATGGTCGACCGGGGTCTTGATTGGACCGGTACCTTGCTCGACCGGGAACTTGTCCGACCGGTAAGTTGCACGACCGGTAGATTCGACTGATAATGCTTTGACCGGTAAAGGTCTTGTGAGAGGACCGGTAAGGTGTCGACCGAATAGTATATGGACCGATAAAGTGTATGGACCGATAAAATGTATGTGACCGGTAAGCGACTGAGACCAGAATCGATATGGACCGGTAGTGGGTATTCGACCGAGAATGAGTTTAGACCGGTATTCCTTGCGACCGGTATTGGTCTTTGACCGATAAAGCGTTCGACCGATAGACTGTCAGCCGAGATAGTGACCGATGTGGACTGTGTGTGTACCGGGCGACCGGGATAGTGTGATGGGGTGTCTCGACCGATACAAAGTATTCGACCGATACGGTGTATTTAGGTCGACCGATAGTCTGTCGATTTGAATATCGACCGGGACGTTCTTAGTTCCAACCCAGATCGACGATAATGAACCCAGAAAATCAACGAACACAGAAATTGAATGCAAATATCAAACTTTTTGAGTCTATAAACATATATCGATCGAATCACAATCAAGATCAATGAATAAATACCAACTTTTATGCTTCAATTTTGACAACACGGTGGTCGAAAGTTCAACCCAGATATGTCGAACCCAGATCCAAAAATCATCAAAAAAACCAATCAATTTGATAGATTCAAATGCAATTAAGTACTCAGATGATATTCAATTACACAAAACGCATCTAATCATATCAATTTCAAGCATAAAAACACATTAATTCATGCATTCGACCTTCACACAGTTGGATATCGATGAACAGTATAGAACACAGTATAATCGATAAACACAGATTTAATCCTAAACACTTGATTCTTTTGGCTCTGATACCACTTGTTATCCCAGTTTAATCTTGTTGATAATTAAACACACAACACAATATAGATCAAGAGATATAAAGATTAGAATAACATACCAATCCCTTGAATAATCAATGAAAACCTTGTGTGTTCTTGATACCTTGAATGTAGGATTACAGAGAAAACGTACAGCTACTATTTAGAAAATTATCAGAGTTAAACCTAAAAACTAATTAACCAAAACTATTTATACTTAGGCCTAAAGCCTAATGGGCTTGGGCCCAACAATTAATAACTATTAGCTTATTACAACATAAACCCTCTAACTAACTTTAACACAATTGCAGTTTAAACCCTTAACTTTAACTTTAATCTTGAATACAATTTATGATCCAACAGACTTGATTTTTATTGGTAATACATCGTAAATTTAGTCCTGTTGAAGATCTTCTGTAGAGTAATCCTCTAATCATAATGCATCCGGATGCCATAAATTTGATTTTTCAAGCTTCCATTTTGTCTTCAGGAAGTTGGTCGTTCGTTAAGAACCTTCTAATGTTGCTCGACCAGTTGTCTTCCTCTTCTATTGCTTGGATGTCGTTTTCGTTTTGAATGGACGGCGTCGCCAGATGTATTAATGGAACGACGTAAAATGGGGGATTGTCCAAGTGTCGACCCAAGATTAGCTAATGTGTCAGCCTCAGGATCTGTGAAATAGAAAAGTCCTGAAATTCCTTGGACATGGCTTTGGATTTTCTGAGATAAGTCGTCATTTTAGAGTCTTTAGCTGTGAATTCCCCATTCATTTGATTCACCACTAGGAGGGAATCTCTTTTGACGTGAAGTCTTGTTGCCCCCAGGTCGTGAGCCATGTTCATTTCATCGATCAAAGCTTCATATTCAGCTTCATTATTCGTAGCTCTGAAATTGAACCGTATGGAGTACACCATCTTTCCCCCCTGTGTCAACTTGAGGACGACGCCAAGACTTTCCCCTCGGGCGTTGGATGATCCTTCAACGTGTAAAGTCCAGGTCCCATCGTCGAGAGTGTCCACAGGTTCCGTCGGTACATCTAATTCTGGGCTGAAAACGGCAACAAAGTTGGCCAATGTTTGCGATTGGATAGCGGTCCTGGGTTTGTATTCAATGTCGTAACTACTAAGGTAGATACTCAATTTTTCCAGTCGACCTGTTAACTTGGGTTTCCTTAAGACAGACTTAAGAGGAAAGTTAGTCACGACAGTTATAGGATATGACTCGAAAAAATGACGTAAGTTTTTTGCCGTTGTAATTAAAGCTAACAAAAGTTTTTCCATAGAGGAATACTTGGTTTCGACGTCAAGAAATGACTTACTTACGTAGTAGATTGGAAGTTGCTATTTTTCGTCCTTTCGGATTAGGATGACACTTACAGCAATCGAGTTGACGGCTAGATAAAGCTGGAGGACCTCGTTATACTCAGGTTTAGACAGTAAAGGTGGTGATACCATGTACTCCTTGAGATTTTGGAACGTGTTTTCATGGGCGCTCATCCATTCGAAGCCCCTATTTTTCTCTAAACATTATAAAATAAGTGTCATTTATCTTAAGATCGAGAGATAAACCTGTTTAATGTTGCAATTTGTCTAGTAAATCGCTAGACCTCTTTAAGGTTACGCGAGGACAAAATGTCCATGATCGCTTTTATTTGGTCGGGATTGGCTTCGATCCCACGACGGGTGACCATGTATCCCAAAAATTTCCATGCACTTACTCCAAAGGAGCATTTCATTGGATTGAGTTTCATATGATACTTCTTGAGAATATTGAATGATTGCTTCAGATGGTCGATATGATCGATTGCCAGTTTTGATTTCACCAACATATCGTTGATGTATACTTCCATTGTGTCGCCAAGACGCTCTTTCAATATCCTGTTGACCAATCGATGGCATGTTGATCCTAAATTCTTGAGACCGAAAGGCATGACCTTATAACAGTAAATCCCTTTGGTTGTCATGAATGTCGTCTTCTCTTGGTCGTCACTATACATCAGGATTTGATTGTATCCTGAATATGCGTCCATGAACGTTAAGAGTTCATGTCCGATGGTTGCGTCAACCATAGCATCAATGTGAGGAAATGGGAACGGGTCTTTAGAACAAGCCTTGTTGAGATAAGTGAAATTGATACATACTCTCCATTTCCCGTTCTTCTTCTGTACGACCACGACATTCGCTAACCATTCGGGATATTTTACTTACCGAATTTTTCCAGTCTTGAGTAGATTGTCGACTTCTTCATTGGTTACTTTGTTTTGCTCAGGAGCGAATTTGTGTCACTTTTGTTTGAATTGAACGATGGATCGACATTGAGTCGATGTGCGATGACCTCAGGGTCAATACCAACCATATCCTCGTGTGTCCAAGCAAAACAGTCGGCATTATCCTACAAAAAAGAAATCAGCGATTCTTTTAAGGAAGGGTCAAGAGACGTACCTACGAAGACGACCCTGTCAGGTTTATCCTTATCCAGGACAACTTCTTCCAGTCAATAGTCGTCAATGGTGTCAGGATCGACATGGTTCTATAATTGCTAGATATTTAGCCTTCGAGGTTTCATCGTAACTTTGTAGCAATCTCGCGCGATCTTTTGCTCGCTTTTAACTTCTTGAACACCCCAAGGCGTAGGGAACTTGATTGTCTGATGATATGTGGATGGAACAACCTTCATATCATGAATCTAAGGTCGCCCTAGGATAATGTTTATGTTGAAGAGCAATCTATGAGGTTGAATTTGATTTGCTTATTGACCCCTTTAGCGAATACTGGAGAGTAATTTTCCCAATGGCTTTAGCCATGTCGCCATTGAAGCCCACAAGGACCATCGAACGTCGCACGATTTCTGACTTGTCAATTCCCATAGCTTTGATCGTGCTAAGGAAAATAATATTGGAAGAACTTCCTCCATCGACCAGGATTCTCTTAGTCGAGCAATTCCCAATCGTAAACTGAATGATTAAGCCATCGTGATGTTTCTACCATTGTTCGTCGAGATCCTCTTGATCGAAAGTTATAGGCATGGACTCCAACTCCAGTTCATGTTTTGATCGTGACGATCGTGAGACAGGAAGTTCTTCATGTCCTCGATTAGTGTGTCTCTTGGCTGTCGAGTAAGTTAATCCACAAATATCGGAACCTCCAGTCATGCAACTAACGACTTTTTCATGTTCTAGTGAAGTTGGCCGAACGTTTACGCCTAGAAAGTCTTGCAGGTGGCCTTTTGGTACGAGCCAAGCCAATTCTCGTCGTAAGGTGATGCAATCGTCCGTTACGTGTCCATGGTCGCTATGAAAGTCGCACCATTTGGATTTGCCTTTCTTGGCGTCGTCTCTTTCACTTTTTGGAGGCCACTTGACGTTGGTCTGGACATTCTTTTAGGGCCTCGACCACCTCTTTAGATGTTCCTTTGAAACCGTAAGATGAACTTGTTGTTGGTCCCGAAGGTGCTTAACAACTTTGTAGAAGGGGGGTTGAATACAAACACAAAATTTTAAAGGTTTAATAAATTGTTTATTGATAAATCAAAATACAATTTACAAGTTTGTTGCGGAATAAGATTAAGTAAAACCTAATCTAAACAAACTTAAGAATCACACAGATTGTTGCACAAGAAAGAGAATAGGGATTGAGAGAATATAGAAAGCAAGGGTTTCTAAATGTTTAGTAAGATAGAAGGAAACACTCAGATAGAGTCTTGATCTTTCTATTTATACCCTATGCATTAAATGCATGGCAGAGTACTTTACACGTGTCCTTTGATGGTTGGTTGCATGCATCTGTGTTGGTGATTTTAGTGAAATCATCGGTCATTTTGTGTAATTGGATTCACAAGATAATAATGGGTAAGCTATAACACGAGTTAGGAGGTGTGGAGTGCACACTCGTGTAAGCTAACTATAACCCGGCATAGTTGGACGGTAGTTTGGTGGCTTGTATCTGAAACAGTACACCGGGAGGGTTATGCCACGGGTTAACCAGCACGGCTACCCGCGTCGTGCACTGGATTGCAGAGTTGAAACAGTGCACCGGGCGGGTTATGTCGCGGGTTAACCCGCACGGCTACCCGCGCCATGTACTGGTTTGTGGGGTTGAAACAGTTGCATGGGCGGGTTATGCCGGAGGCTAACTCGCACGGCTACCCGCATCGAGAACTGTTGCAGATTTCGTTTTTGTAACCCCCATAATCTCTTTGTAACCCCTACCATAAAGTCCCACAATCAAAGCCATTGAATGGAAATTATTATCGGTCTTTAATATAGCGTCGGTTACGATTCTCTAGGTGTTTAAATAGGATCGATTTCTGCCAGAATCGATACCGGTGAATTGAGATTATCCTCGAGTGAATTTTGTGATACCCAGGCAGAATAGGGTCAAAATATCACTTAAGGAAAGCGAGCTCTCACGCGATCTCACATTCTTATCCTAGTCGATCACTCTCTCTTCTCCCTCCCCACACTCCCCAACAATCTTAAGTGATATTTCTCATCGTGTGAGAGATGGCGAGTGATCAATCCGTGTGAGAGATGGCATCTCAAGTGGGATTGTCGGGTTGTCAAGAACAAGAATGGAACAAGCACAAGTGGTGGTGGGCAAGGATCCAAGAATCAACATCCATGGCAAGGTCAGTTTATTGACTTTGATTTTAATTCAAATTTGAATTATGTACCACTAATATCCGAATAATTTTACGTGCAAGATGATGATGATGCTTGCTGGATTGACACGGGTGCCTCGATTCATGTGTGTAAGGATCGACGTTCGTTCACTTCCTTGGAACCGGTTGAAGACGGATCTGTGCTACACATGGGGAACGAGTCAAATGCTCCAAATCTTGGACGTGTCTTAGTTAGGCTAGAGTTTAGTTCTAGCAAAATTATTGAACTTTTAGACGTTTTGTTTCTACCACAAATTCGAAAGAATTTGGTTTCCGGTAGTGTCTTGAATAAGTTAGGATATAGGCAAGTTTTTGAGTCCGACAAGTTTACCTTGTCAAAATGTGGCTATTTTGTATGATTTGGTTATTTGAATAATAATATGTTTATGTTGAGTTTGAATAAAAATAAGTATGATTCAAATTCTGTATATGTTGCAAATGAGAATTGTGTTGATTCTTTTTTATGGCATGCAAGGCTTGGTCATGTTAATTTTAAAAGAATGGTTGAAATGTCAAAAGACGGTCTTATTCCGGCTTTTGACGTTAAAACCGAAAAATGTAAAACCTACATGTTGACAAAGATCACTAGACAACCTTTTCCTAATGTGAAAAGAGATTCATCGGTGCTTGAATTAATCCATAGTGATCTTTGTGATTTGCATTCAACTCTGTCTTTTGGTAATAAAAAGTATGTCGTTACTTTTTTTGATGATGCTTCACGTTTTTGTTATATTTATTTATTGCACTCAAAAGATGAAGCGTTAGAAAAATTTAAGATTTATAAAACGGAAGTTGAATTGCAAATGAACAGTTTTATTAAATGTTTACACACCGATCCTGGTGGGGAATATTACGACCCCATGTTTTTCCAATCCTTAGGAATTATTCATGAGACTACGGCGCCTTATACACCACAACAAAATGGTGTGGCGGAACGGAAAAATAGAGTTCTCAAAGAAATGGTGAACTCTATGTTATCCTACTCGGGATTGAGTGATGGATTTTGGGATGAAGCCATGTTAACGGCTTGTTATTTATTACCTCAGGATCGCTTACCTCAGAGTTAGATCATCAATAGGAATGTTCACTGATGAAGAAACTTGAGGTTCTTCAGTCTATTAGATATTGTGTGTCATAAACTATTATTTACTAAGAGGTTTTCAGAGGAGGAAATATCTGATGGAGGAAGTGTGTTTAGTGGAACAGTTGAAACCCATGAGGTGAATTAAGTATTAGGAGGTATGATGTTTGGATCTTCATTAGCATTAGAAGGATTTGTATGCTGATGAATGTTGAAGAGAGGTTTTGTTTCCCTGTAATGAGAGAACTTCCAAGCATTCAATTCATCATTGTCAGCGATAGGTTTAGAGTTCGCTAATCTGGATTCATCAAAGGTGACATGAATTGTTTCTTCTAGTGTTTGTCTTCTCTTGTTGAAGACTCTGTAGGTTTTGGAAATTGAGGAATAACCAAGAAGGATTCCATCATCAGCTTTTGGGTCAAACTTTCCAAGTACATCTTTGTTGTTTAAGATGAAACATTGACAACCAAAGATGTGAAGAAACCTGATAGAAGGTTTTATTCCATGAAAGAGTTCATAGGTTGTTTTTCTGAAACGTTTTACTATCAGAGACCTGTTTTGAGTAAAACAAGCAGTGTTGACAGCTTTTGCCCAAAACTGAGTTGGAAGATGAGAATCGCTTATCATTGATCTTGCAGCTTCAATTATCGTTCGGTTTCTTCTTTCAGCGACACCGTTTTGCTGAGGAGTTCTTACGGAAGAGAAATTGTAAGAGATTCCTTTACTCTCAAAAAAATTGTTCAGGGAACTATTTTTGAATTCAGTTCCATGATCACTTCTTATTAAGTGAATAGTTAGATTGTTCAACACTTCCATCTTTCTAACAAAAGATATCAGTTCTTCTGGAGTGTCACTTTTACAGCGAAGAAAGATTACCCAGGTATAGCAAGAATATTCATCTACAATAATAAGTGTGTATTTCTTTCCAGCTATGGATTGGATATTCACAGGGCCAAATAAATCCATATGCAAGAGTTGAAGAGGACTTGTCACTGAGGAAACTTGTTTTGATTTGAAACTAGCTTTAGTCTGTTTTCCATTCTCACATGCTGAACAAACAGATTCCTTAGCATATGAGTGCTGAGGAAGACCGGAGACTAGTTTTTTTTAGGAGAGAGAATTCAATGTTTTGACGTTGAGATGAGATAGCCTTTTGTGCCATAACCAGTTGATACCTGAAGAGGCCTTAGAGAGAAAACAAACGTATTCAGTGGTAGTAGAGTCCGTGTCTATTACATAGACATTTTCCATACGATAACCACTAAGAGCGAGCTTCCCTTTTTCATTCACTACTGAGCATGTTTTCTTACAAAAGCGAACCTCATTGTCTTTGTCACACAGCTGGATGATGCTGAGAAGAATGTGCTTCAATCCATCTACTTAAGCGACTCTTCGGAAGGTAGTTGTCCCGTTGCTGAGTACACCAAACCCTCTGGTATAGCCTTTTCCATTTCCACCAAAGGTCACTGAGGGACCTTTCTCTTTCTTGTATTCAGTAAGCAGGTTTTTTTGTCCAGTCATGTGTCGAGAGCATCCACTATCTAAATACCAGATACCCTTCGATCCCTGCAAACATAAGGAAGATTAAGTTTTGATTGGTACCCAATTTTCAATGGGCCAAGCAATGTTAGTGGAGATCGAAGGTTCAACAATCTTCACAACATTTGAAGATTCAGCTTCAGTGGTAACCTTCACTTTGGTTAATTGATTAACGTTAGTGGCATTTTTTGCCTTAGCAGATTTCTTAGCTTTGGTGACCTTCTTAGCCTTGGAGGCAATCATCTTCACTTTAGCTGTCTTTTTAGCTTTTGTGGCAGTTGGACATTTACTAGCAATATGGTCAGTAAGTTTACAGTGATAACACTTTCTATAGATGAAATTTTCCTGAAGACCATGAGCAGTTGAGTTAGAGAACTTGAGATGAGCAGGGCCAACTCCAAGAATGCCCTTAGCATAAGATCTCGGAGGAACTTTCAGTTCTTCAGATTTCTTAGGTTTGATATCAATTTTCAGCTTAGCAGTTTATCTTTGAGGGATATCAATGATTTTTGTTCCAGAGCTGGAAGATTGATTTACTGAAGGTTTGGAAAAGAATTTCAGTTTTGCTTTCTTGGTAACCTTCTGAGGATGATGGGAAATGGATTTCCCTTTATCAGCGAGCTTGGAGCTTATTGATAAGTCCTCAGGAATAGGATTGGAAGACGAAGAGCAATGAGGAGAAGAAGTGTCAAGGATAGAAGATGTAGATCCCAGATTCAACAACAATTCATGATTCAATTAATAAGAACAAGATAAGATTGGGAGATATACCTTTTATTCACATTGAAAACGAAAAACACCAACAAACCTAGAGAGAGAAAGTGTTTCTCTCTCTAGAACACACAATCACTTAAAACGGCTACATTGTATTATGAAAGACTTAACCCTAAAACATTAAACACATAAACTATTTATACCTCCCCTCTCTCACTTGTTCTAACCTAAAGCCCAAGCCCAATTACACATTAAAAGCCCGTTTACAGTTAAAACCGAAATACAAATAATAAAAATAGTACCCTTTACAAAACTTTCCAAACTTGGACATTTTATGTCCTAACAGAAGAGACACACATTCCAAACTTAAGCATGGAACAGTCTCTGCTAGGTTCATCTTTTTCAAGATGATAACCGAGACCAGTTTTGTCATTAGCAGGGAATTGAGCCCTGATGATTTCAGTGATCTTGGTTGAAGATTTACACTATCCCTCAACAGTTACCTTTTCTGCTTTTAAAGCAGCGATGGCTTGTTCACGTTCAATGCTGATAATTTCATTCACAATGACCTGATCTTTTAAACTTTCCTCTAGAAGAGTTAGTTCTTTGATCCTTTCATAATATTTCTCTAACTCTTCATTTAAATCAATATTCTTGTTTTCAGCTAGAGTTTTGCCATTTAGTGCATTGTACAAGTCTATTGTCAGCACATCTACTGCGCGACTTCTCTCAGCTTCAGAAAGAGAGGGATTGGTAGAGATTGATACCTGAGAGGAGATGTAACTCATGGAAGTTACTGTTGGTTCTTCCACTTCTTTTTTAATCTCAGCCATAAGATAGAGATTTGCAACTTCTTCATCAGAACTCGATTCTTCTGATTCAGTCCAGTCATGCTCTTCAACGATAAGACTCTTACCTTTTCGCTTAAAGCTTTTCAGCTTTTGATATTTTTCTCTCAGCTTAAGGTATTTGTTATCGCTGGTTTTACTGGAAGTAGAAGGTTTGAAAACTTTCTTTGACTTGCATTCACTTGCAAAATGTCCAACTTTTTCACAGTTAAAGCAAGTAGCAGTAGCCTTATCAACAGGGGTTGATTTTGGCTTGTCAAATATAGAGAGAGGTTTATTTATTCTGAAATTGCTCTTTCTTGAAAATCTTTTGAAGGAGTTTGTTAATAATGCTAAGGATTCATCAAACTCTGAAAGATCAGCGTCTGATAATTCCTCAGAGTCAGAATTTAACTCAATGATAGTGAGAGTAGATCGCTGAGATGGAATGATCTCTGAAGAGACTAAAGCGACATGAGTGCTTTTGGAGTCTTTAAAATCTTTTACAAGATTCTTCTTCAAAAGATTTGATTGCTCATAGTTGCGTAATATTCATAAGGTGCTAAGAGAGAGAGAGAATTTAACTATTTTGTCATCTTAAGACACATTGAATAGTTGTCCCAGCTTTTAGGAAGACATTCCAAGAATTTAGTTAAGACCTCAGAGTTAGAATAGGTCCTACCAACAGTCCTTAGATCAATGATTAGACAGTTAAATCTCTGGTGAACATCAGATAGAGATTCATTCTTACCACAGATAAAACTTTCATATTGTCTTACCAAATTAATCTTTCTGTTTTCTTGGATTTTAGTGGTACCTTCATATTGAACACATATAGTGTCCTATATTTCTTTAGCAGTTTTCACATGCATGATGGAATGGAAGACTTCATTAGGTAGAGCCATAAAGAAAATGGTTTTTGCCTTAGCATCTAAACCTACTTTCTTTTTATCTGCCTCACTGCATTGTCTAATTTCCTTAATAGCATATCTTTCAGAAACAGCAGGAGTGGTGGCGGTAGCAGGAACTGCATCTATGATTGTGAAGGGTTCATAAGGGCTATTTGCTACATATTCAGGTATAGTGGGGTCTACACCTTCTAGAAATAGCATCATTCGATTTTTCCATAGAGCAAAGTTATCTTTGCTAAATCGAGGAGGTTTTGAGAGAGAACCATTATCATAGTAGTTAGTGTTTGTGTTGAGTACTATATTTGGAAATATCAAGGAAGAGAATAAAGCAATATCTTCTTTCTGAGATTAAACAATCTACTCTGATACCACTTGTTGGTCCCGAAGGTGCTTAAGCAAGTTTGTAGAAGGGGGGAGGGGGTTGAATACAAACACAAAATTTTAAAGGTTTAATAAATTGTTTATTGATAAATCAAAATACAATTTACAAGTTTGTTGCAGAATAAGATTAAGTAAAACCTAATCTAAACAAACTTAAGAATCACACAGATTGTTGCACAAGAAATAAAGAATAGGGATTGAGAGAATATAGAAAGCAAAGGTTTCTATATGTTTAGAAAGATAGAAGGCAACACTCAGATAGAGTCTTGATCTTTCTATTTATACCCTATACATTAAATGCATGTCGGGGTACTTTACACGTGTCCTTCGACGGTTGGTTGCATGCGTCTGACTTTTGGAGACATGCTTTTGGTCGTATGGTGAACAGTGTAGATATCAGAGTTTTTGTACGATCTGTCGTAGAGGTATGTCTCTTCTGACATTTGTACGATGTGTGCAAAGGTAGGACAAAATAAACTTGAGATATAAGCTAAGTGATCTTTGATCAATGAATATCTCTTCCTTCTCAGAGATAGAAGGAAGTTCAGCGATCGCTGAAGCTTTTCCTCAGGTTACTTCGCATGTATGTTGACTTGTCTTGGTTTCACTGATATCCGCATCAGATCATGAGTAGACTTATCTTTTGTTCAGCAACTTTGTCTTCGATTCAGCAGTGAACATCTTTTGTCGCGAAACTTGTCTTCAGGGATTACGTCTAACTGTTTACAAAAGAGATCATCAGCGATACTGAACACACTCAGTATTTGATCGCTGATGGTGAAACACTTATATATACATATATTAAACGTAATTTTCACTGCGTATAATAGCGGGTCATTATCAAATCACTGAGAGAGTCGGATCAACACTTGTTCGTTGGGGCATTCTTCTTCTTGTCAAATCTCACGTTCGAGATTTGTTTACACGTCTCGACCTTGGAGGTCGATCTAGCCTTGAAATTCGGTTTTCTTTACACTCAATGCTTTCTTGTCACTAGAGTTCTTTCTTGTCGTTGGTGGTGGCATCGTTGGAATTGTCGGGATAGAAAATGTGGCGAATCCAGTACCTTGCGTTGGCCTAGGGTATTGAGGCAATGGAGGTTGAACACCTTTAAAAGGCATGTAAAAAGGTGGTCTTGGACCATACTGAGTCCCAAATTGGTTTCCCACATTTTGATTCATCATTGTTGAGAGTTCTTCAGTTGCTCTGCGATTTTGCTCATCTAGAGCGTTAATGCAACAGTGAGAAGCATCAAGTTCCATACACATTTGAGCAATGATATGAGCTTGAGTTTCCTGAGCTTCCATGATCCTGCTAGTCGAAAACTTTGCAGTGAAACTATTAGTAGGCCGCACTCTTTGTCGAGGATTTTACTCTAGTTGGGGTCCTACGGTGGGCGCCAAACTGTTAATGCCAAAAATCATCCCAAGGAAGATCTAAGGTCGGTGTGGATCTTTAACAACTAAAGTAAGCGATTGATCGACAAATCGTACGACAGATAATAAAAGTAAATAAGAGTCAGAGAATTTGGTGACGTGGAAAATCCCGTCGAGAGTAAAAACCGTGGATGATAACAAAGATCGTCAAGTGCACTATGGACGTTAGACAGGGACGTTGTCCTTTAGAAGGAGTGATCGAAAGTACAAATGACAATATTACAAATAAAAATAAGCAAACCGTAAATTTGTGACTGTTTGTCATGCGATTAGAACACTTCATCGAGAGTTCTTGCTTGAGGGAAAATAAGTTGAGTGTACATGAGTGTTGAATGTTTCTGATGAGTTTAGATGTCTCGAATGGTTCTTCAGGCCTTGTACATATAGTTTTTGGTCTCCATAAATGAGCATTAAAAGTCCAATGGTCTTGATTGATCTTGATGATGCTCGTCCATTATATCCATTGGTCATTATGTGCTTTAAACCTGTAATAAAGGATTCATAAAGAAAAACGGTCGTATGAAATAAACGATAAACAATTGTAACACCCCGAATTTCGTTTGGCCGTTTTGCGAAGATGATTAGAGAAAAAGAGGTTTCTGTGTTGGTCTACAGGACGCACGGGTCGTGCACCCTCCTTCGGAGAAAATGCACGGGTCGTGCGTATGAAACAGTGGCGAGGCAGTGGGCTTGCGCACGGGTCGTGCGCATTTCCTTCTTTGAGGTTTTGAGATTTCTTAAATATCTCATTTGAGAGATATTACAAAATAAATATCTCTTATCTCAGTTCTCTCTCTCTCTTCCTTTTTTTCTCTCTTTTTCTTCTTTCGATCTTCAAAGTCTCATTTGGTTGCTAGTTTTCGGTGTTTCTAGCAAGGGGTCGGTGTTTTAAGCTTCACCTCTACGTCGTGATCGTTATCTGGTTTTCCGGGTTTTATTCTAAAAACCTACTAGTGAGTTCCTACTACCATTTTACAAACTTTATACATGTCAAAACTCTTATTTGCAAAATCCAAAGTATTTCTACGGTATGATTTCATGTTCTCTACATTTTGATATAAATGAAGTTTTTGGTGATTTTCGGGGTTCCCGATCAGTTTTGACTAAAATGACTGGTTCCGCCTTATTGAAGTAAAATGATGTTTTACTTGCACATTATGTGGATATGTGAAAAGAATGTTTAAGGACTCATTTCAATGATTTTCATTCTTACCAGAAGTTGAACTGGAAATGATATTTTGTTTATAAAATGTGTTTATACCATCTATTTATTTATGGTTGGTCACATATGTTGTTGTGACGAGTCTGTACCATTACTAGTGGATCCCTAGGTTTTGAGTCGACTGTATTGTTGGGATGTCATATTCCCCATTTTGTAACTATGGATGCATATGATCCTCGGGGGCAACTTGGTACGGTTATGTGAGGCCGGATACTAGCCATGGTTCATAGTGATCCTAGTGAAGGAGTATACATTGGTTTTGCTTGGGGCTATATCTCACGTTGTAGCACGGGCTTATGTGTTCGTATCCTCGGATTCCAATTGTTTAGCTCATAACTCGGATTTTGGCATACTTTGTGTTACGCCACAATCTTTGGTAAAATGTTTTATCGTTGGTCATTTGATGACATGTTTATAGCGGAAAAGCCCGGTTGTGGCAAAGGTTTCATTTGTAAAATTTAACCTCTTTAGAAATATTATCTTATGATGCAAATGTTTATATCTTTTGAGCTTTATAAACTGTATGTTCTCACCAGGCTTTAAGTCTGACACTTCTTCTCAAATGATGTGTATAACAGGTTTCCCTTAGCGGTGGGTTGTCGGGGTTTTGAGAGACGGGTTGGTCTCGAGGCATTTTGAGATGACTAGTATTGTATCTGGGCATTTGTTAAGTCCCATTCTTTTGATAAATTATGGATTGTCAACAGATATAATCTTGGTAGAAGTGTCTAGATTAGTTTGTTGATGAATCCCATTTATGTACAGGTTTTGTAAAGTCTTAAGGACTGATCCCCTTTATGGGAAGTTTATATCAATGCGATCGTCATGTTGCCAGGTTTTCCAGGTTTTAATTTACTCGGATTTTTAGGGTGTTACAACAATCATTAGTTACAGTATAAAGGTCATGAGATATAAGTCTATCGAGAGGTTCTTTCTGGTTGTGGACGCGAGAAACTTTCGATAGTCATTATGAGGGACGATCGTGACTCTCAATGCGTGTGATCGTCAGGACATTATCTTAATACAAGAATAGTCCTTAGATTGGAGACGTTTAGTTTCCTTGCGTCGGTCGTGACTTGTGAAATTTTACCCAAACAATTACCCCCCGATATGTTGTCTTTTAATTCTCGGACGTGAAGTAACTTACAGACAAATCGCTACAATCTCTACGACCTAAATGTCTTGCAACAGCGATGGCATGACCGCAAGGTAACCCAGAAACTTACCATTGCATACACTCACAAGAATGTAGGTTCATATCGACATTCGAGTTCCTACGTTGATCCTGAACCTCGTATTAACCATATGAACCTCGTACAAACCATATCCAATTCCGCAAACTCTCCATGTTGCAGATTTACCCGCCCTTCTCTGAATCTTCTCTTCCGCCCATGGTGTGAGTCTATGTTGCATTTGATCTACAAATATGTGTTAATTGTGTTACAATATAAAAATAACTCGAAAATACAACTATATATAAGTTCAAATTTTCAGAGTTTATTAACCTCCTTTATCCCATCGAATTAGGTACCACTGTTGTTGAAAATCTTGGAAGTACTCCATAAGTCCGACAATCGGTAACCTACGTGCAAAATGGGACAGTGCATTAACCGACTCTGCACTATTTGAGGTCATGATATTATACCGTATGCCAGGAAAATGGGACCTTGACCACCTCTCCTTACCAGCCTGGTCCATAATTTGAGCTCCGACAGGTACCACCTCTCGTAGTGCCATCATGTACCGATCAAACTTCTGCACCGTATAGGCTTTGCATGCCTTCCAGTATGTCGTCTTATATATTTTAATACGTTTGTCCGTGATTTTCATGTTCATCTCCAAATGTCGACAATATAGAGCATGATGGTCCATTGGGAACACGACAGTAATTGCGGCGCTTATAGAAGCAACCCTGTCAGACATAAACACCAACCCTTCCGGTTGTCCGATACATTCTCTCAACATGGAAAAAAATCAAGTACACTCATCCCCGGTCTCGGACCTTCCTACTCTGAAAGCAATGGGAACATTGTTATTATTTGCATCCATGGCAACGACCAAGAACATTGTACCCAAGTAACGTCCCTTTAAATGAGCGGTGTCTATTACAAGGACACGACGCAAGTTTGTCA
This sequence comes from Arctium minus, assembly GCA_954870635.1. NCBI lineage: Eukaryota > Viridiplantae > Streptophyta > Magnoliopsida > Asterales > Asteraceae > Arctium > Arctium minus. Next base: position 50,632,759 of record OX941093.1, read on the forward strand.
AAAAGCTTCGAAACTGCAAAAAATGGAGGTGGTTTCCATTTGTAAATGTTATAACTTATGTTATGTAAACATATTACTTATTAATATACGTACCGAGCAACCAAGGGCAGTGAAACACAAATCAAAACACCCCTTTGAATCTGTCTTTATTATGGTGCATGTACCTGGATTTTGAAGCTCCAAATTATATAAAAACGTAAGGAGTCGGTTGAAAGACTCCTCAGGAATGCCCCTCACCAGTAGTAGTGCCCTACATCTCGCACGCCAACCTTGGTGGTAACTAATGTTGATATCGTACTGCTGGTTTATGTCGTGCACGATGTCTTTTGGCCGATGTGCCCTGCTAGCATCTATAAATTTTCCTTTCAGTATATGGCCCAAAACCTTTTTGTTTGCTTGTCGTTGGTTGGGATTCAATTAGGTTCACGAACAAGTGTGTACGTCCACCAAAATCCGAACGTGAAACATAGAGTCTTTTGCCACTGCGGTTGCCGTCATACGCCAACCACAATTCTCTCTGAGGCATACAGCCTCAAATCTGGTTTTGCTAGATCTCTTCGTGAAAAACTCGAAACCCTCTTCAATGAACTTAGTTCCGAGCTCCATAATCATTTTCTCCTTGGTATCAAATATATGACCGACATGTAACACCCTTAAAATTTGAAAAATTCAGACAATATAAAACTTCCAAAAAATCCCTTAAATACATAAATTGAAATGACAAATATCTAGAGTTACAAGGGAATAAACACCACAACAAGTATCAGAGTGCAAACGGAGATCTCTAATCCCACAAACGGGAACAAAATCTGTCGGATGCTACTAAAACCATCAAATCTGCTATCTTCTCAAAAAACGGATGACGTCACTAAAGCCATCATACCAAAACTTCTACCAAGCTCCACTCGACACTCAGATCCATCTAAGACCTGATATACATGTCGATAAAAAAAAGTGTTAGGCTTAACGCCTAGTGAGTTAAATAAATTTTCATAATATAAATCATAACACGTTTAAAACGAATATTCATTATAAAAACAACCATTCCTGAAATATAACTTATAAAAGGTTTATTTTACAAATCATGTCACTTCCAATGCCAAACACCTCATTTAAACACTCATTTAACATCCACGACTCCCAAAGCGCACGCACGATGTATTCCAACAAAATATTATTTGTATACATAAAATGGTACGTTTTCAACATCGAAAGTATGGGTAAGGGAATACCCGAAAAAAACACCTTTTGGTGATGGGGGAGGCCTAATTCCATGGAATGTGGCGGGAATGCAAAGTTAAACCACTTATCAACGTTCACGAGATTCACTTTGGGTCATGGATCCCCATATACGGCTCCTCTGAGCAACCACCGCAAGATACACCAAATGACCTTAGTGTCTACTTGATCTCTAGATAGTGTCACCACAAAAGTCACAAGTCCCCGTATCCAGCTAACCATGGGCACCACCGCAAGACTTAGCTCCGTATATGGCTCTTCAAGAGCACCACCACAAGCTTACATATAAACATGACTTGGGGAACACTCACTAGACTCAAACATGGACATCAAAACTCTATGATGAACAAACCGACTTCTATGCTTATGGATCAATTGCATTACAGTCTAAACATTACATGACTCCAAATGAATGAACTAATGCATTAAAAACATGTAATAACCAACATTTGTGCAATAATTCCTTTTCCATAAAATGCTCCATATCGAGCTATTAAAACCGGACTGCGTCCCAAAACTCATTAGAGTTTTAGTCAAGCCATAAGGCATCATAAAACATTTGACAAAAAGATAAAATCAATATGGCTACATAAGTCGAAGTACAACTTTTCCAAAATTGGTATCTTTTTAACGTATAAGTGGTCGAAGGCCTAAACCGTAAGGATCATGTTTTTCCAAAATACTCATAAGGTCAAGAACGATCGTTTCCATTACTCACGTTTTTAAAGCCAAAAGAGCTTAGAGCTCTAATAACCGAAACTCATAAATTGGGTGAAGTTCCAAAATAAACCACAAAAAATTAATTGTCCACAAATTCCTAATTCTTTAGGTCAATCCATTAAAGCCATTTATGACCCAATTTGCTGTCAGGATCGTAACTCAAACAAGAATTTAATTCACACACACTCATAATCAATGCTAAAGAAGTTGCGGAAAAACACTTTAACACTAACAATCAATGGAACAATATATAAAACTCAAATCACAAGTTTATATTGATTCAACTTGATGATTACACACAAAACCTCAATCTGTTGAACAGGCTCAACAGACGTTCTATACTTCTCTATAGAAAGGATTCTATTTATCTTGAGGTTAATTCTCTCTAACAAAACATATTCTTCTTAATCTATCAAATACTGCTATACTATATATACAAGACTGATTACAAGATAATTATCAAAATAAAATTGATCTTCAGTCCATAATTATCTCCTTTACTTTAGCTTCAATCTATACAGCTGTCTTCATTCCCATACGGAGTCTTCATCTCATAAGCAGCACTATCTTCATGAGCAGTATTAATTATGTCTCAGCAGTATTAACTCCTTCAAGCAGTAGTAATTGTGATCTGGCAGTACTAACTTCCTCAGGCAGTAGTAATAGTCATGTCTAACAGTATTAACCATCCTTAGCACATTTCAGACCCAACAATCTCCCCCTAACTTAACTTTTCAAATTGAGAAGTTAAGTTCTTCAAAAACTGGTCTTCATGATGCTTTCAAAACCTAAGTTTACACCCCTAGATTAGGATCCAAACCCAATCTTTGATTGATGATCCTGCTAACCATAATCCTTGCCATTTCTGAGCCTTGAGGACAGATTAGTTTGGCTTTCAGCATCCCCTATAGCTTGTCTAGGCTATGGTCATATATCTTATCCACCAGATAATATTCATGAAAGCTTTTATCTATGGTCAAGATATACACCCCACACCTTTCAATAAGCATCCAGTTGTCCACAGACTTGAAGACATCTTTGATGACATGCTTGACAAGATCTGGACTGAACATCATGCATAAATACTCCATTGCTAGTTTCTTGATGTTCATCCCTGGAGTCTTCAGCATATCCCCATACAGATTCATTCCCACTTTAAACATTTCTTCCAAGTCTGACCTTGAACAACATTTGACTATCTTCCCCCAAGTAGAATATACTTCAAAATGATCATCCATTCTTTTGATTCTGAAATATTCTTTGCCTTGATCTTCAAGAATATCCCAGTGGATGATTTCAAGGGCTTGGACTGAAATGGGATCTGCCTTCACTGGATCATTATCTGTTACAGTCATGTAAAGTTAAAAATGCACATTAGATTGACTTGGTTGCTATGCACTTTGACTTGATTGCTCAGCTTGACCTGTAACAGTTGGTTTTGTATCTTTCTCAGCTTCTACAACCCTTGGCTTCTTAGACAGTTTCTTGGAAGCTATAGTTTTCACTCTCTTGGTAGATTTGACTTCCACAGCAACATGTTCTTCCTTCTTTTCTTCAGCCTTTTCTTTTGAAGGAGTGGTTTCCTCACTCTCATGGAAGGGTTATTGGATATTGAGATCATGTCTCTCTTTCATTTGTCTTTCAAACTCAACCCTTTGAGTGAAGTCCCCTTGAAGCTTTGCCATTTCCCTTTTATATAGCTCTTCAACTCTGCTGTATGACATGTTAGCAAACATCTCTTCTTTTACACCAATTGAGCCTTTCAGAAAGTTTATCATTTTTCTCCTTTCTTGATTGGCCAAATAGGTCTTAGAAGGTTGTCTTTTCTGAATCTTTGTTGGCAGTCTGTGCTTGGATGCTTTCACTGTACTTTTCTTCGCCTCAGCTGCAGCTTTCAAGCTCTTTTGATATTACTCATTCAGCTTAGTGGACAGATCTAGAGCAATCTGCCTATCTTTGGTCTTCTGAGTTTCTTCTTCTTGTTGTAGCTCAGCCTGCAGCTTCTTATCCAGTTCCTCATCTAGTTCAATCTGTTTTAGCTTCTTTAGTGGCTTTACAGATTCATCCACCTTTGCCTTTCCTTTCCTCTTCAGTTCAGCCTCACTGATTTCTTTTCTTTTTAGCTCAGGGCCTCCCTCTTTGATTTCCACTCCCTTGGCCTTTTGAGTGGCTTTGGGAGTGTCTATTTTGGCCTTTAGAAGGGTTCTGCTATCTCTATTTCTTCAACAGAAAGCCCTGTTACTGCTGCTGCCTCTGTTACTGCTGCTAAGCCAATTGATGCTGCTTTCTTGAACGTTTCTACTGCTGGCTCTGTTTCTACTTATTTACTAGTCTCTGCTTCTTTGCCCTTCTCCCCCTCAAAAGTAGACTTCATCCCATCAGGCCTTTGCTTGTCAGATCCAGTTCTTGACTCCCCCTTATTCTCCCCCTTTTTGGAAGCATCATGAGGGATGCTCCTCTTCTTCAGTATAAACTTGGTTCTTTTCTTCTTTTGCACTTGCTTTAGAACCAATTTCTTGAGGTTGCTGATCTGTACCTGTTGGGAGAGGATTATCTGTTGCATCTCCTCTATGAGTTTTCCCTGAGATAGGACATCCTTATTTATATTTGCCAACGTTTCCATCAATTCATCATAGGTATATCTATCCTCACCACCTTTAGGTGTGTTTACCACCTTTGGAGGATCACTGGAACTTTTAGTAGGGGTCCTCTGCCTAGCAGAGGCACCTTCTACCCCCTTGGTTTCTTGGCACCGGGGACCTCTGGATGATTGCTCACCCAAAGTTTCCATGGGGAAGGTCTTAGATATGTTCACACTATCCTGCCCTGCACTTTGTGCAAAGTCAGTAGTGTGAGCCTTACAGCCCATATGCTCAACCTGCTCCTTAGTGAGCACCTTCTTGGGGTTGGGAGACACCCCTGTGGTTTCCCTATCGATATTCTCTAATGGAGAATGCTCCATTAGAGGGCTTGAAGGCTGTGGGGGTTAAGTTACAAGAAGGGAAGGAACCTTCTTTACCTTTTTCCTTATATATACTTTGGTGATGGGTGAAGTTGGCTTTTTAAGAAGGGACTGAGGGATGGTAATAGAAATGAGTGGTGTTGGTAGGTCATCAGTTTGGTTGTCAGATGAGGGCTTTGACACTGATGCCTCACCATGGTAAGGGGACACACCCATCATTGTAGAGAACAATGGTGTGTCAATACCTGAGGAGTCCTTACTAGTCCTCCTCATATTAGAAAACACCTTCCCTTTTGGGACCTTTGGTACATATACCTCATTAAAATGAGGTAAATCCGTCAATTCCTTATTCAGTATAGCTTGCACAAACCTGGGATACATATAAAAAGATTTTGTTTTGGTATCCAGGTTTGACAGTAAGTCATTTAAAATCATTTGCGAAAAATTGAACTTCCTGGAGGTTGCTAAGCAGACCATAGCATAAGCAATGGTACTGCTGAACTCACTCCAGCCAGTTGTTTTCTTTGAAATGCAGTGCTGTAGGGTATGAACAAAAAATCTTGTTGGGAACTGAAGATGTGACTAAGTCATGAATGCTGCCAGTTCAGAGTTAGTACTGCCAGATGATCTTAAAGTTAATACTGCTAGGTATTACTACTTCTAGTAGAATTAATACTACTAGTCAAAGTTAGTGCTGCTTGAACAAAGTTAGTACTGCTTAGCTAGTTAGTACTGCTAGTGGTTAGTGCTACTTAGTAGTTAATGCTGCCAAGACTCAGTTAATGCTTCCAAGGTGATCAAGGTGATTAATGCTGCTTCTAAGATAATGAGAAGATAATGCTGAAGAGATAGCGTCTGAAGATAAACATGGAAAGCTTGAAGATAATTATGAAGATTATTTTGAAGATCTTTTTAAGTTTTGTAATTATCTTTATTTCCAATATATGTATAGAATCGTTTAGAATAGAATTAATTCTGTGTGTTTTTGTTCTAGAGAGAAAATCAACCTCAAGGCATAGTTCCTAATTCTAGAGAAGTAGAATTCGTCTTGAAAGAGCCTGTTCTTCAAGATTGAGGTTGTGAATGAAAAACTTGTAACTTGAATCATTAAATAAAGTTTACAAGTTGATTGTGATTCACTGTTTCATTGTTTTTCTGCTTATTGAATATTAAAGTGCTATTCCGCAGTTTCTTTAATATTGTTTCTGAGTATTCATAATTCTTGTTGAGAATTCGATCCTGACAAGTGGTATCAGAGCCTGTTCTCTCAGAAACATTCATTCATTCATCATGGAAAACTTTGCAGAATCAAACAGTACTCTTGTCTCTAAGGTTCCAATGCTCAAACCCAATGAGTTTGACATATGGAAGATCAGAATCAGGCAATACATTCTCCTCACTGACTACTCAATGTGGGATGTCATTGAGAATGGCCCCTCTACTGAAGGTCAAATTGGACCAGATGGGAAAAGATCTCCACCAAAGACAGATGGTGAGAGGAAGATCCGGCAGACAGAGATGAAGGCCTTGAGCACTCTGCTCTTGGCCATCCCCAATGAATATCAGCATCAATTCTGCAACTGCACTGATGCTTAGATTCTCTGGAATGCTCTAGAGAAAAGATTTGCTGGAACTAAGAGCACCAAAAGAAATCAAAGGGATGTTCTGAAGCAGCAGTATGAGAACTTCACTTCTTCAAAGAATGAGTCTATGACTCAAACTTTTGACAGGTTCAACAAGCTTATTGGTGAACTGGGTACTGTTGGAGTGAAGATGGAGAAAGATGATATCAACAGGAAGTTCCTCAGATCTCTTGGGGATGAATGGACTATGTACACTGTCTCATATAGACAGAGTGACAATCTGGAAGAGAAGGAACTAGATGATCTGTATAATGATTTAAGAGTTTTTGAATCAGAAGTAGAAGCTAAGAAGAAGCCCACTGGGTATATTCATAATGCAGCACTTCTATCAGCATCTGCTGATACTACTGCCAACCCTGAAGCAGTTAGTGCTGCTAGTGGAGTGAATTCAGAAAAAGGCACTGAAACTGTCTTTGAAGCCTTTTTGTCAAGTCATAGCAATAACTCCTTGATTAATGATGATCTGGAACAAATTCACCCTGATGATTTGGAGGAGATGGACATTAAATGGCAGATGGCCATGTTATCTATGAGGGTGAAGAAGTTTATTAAAAGAACTGGGAGAAACAACTTCTCTCAAAGAAGAGAAGATGGAGTTGGTTTTGACAAGACAAAGGTGGAGTGCTATAAGTGCCACATGAAAGGATACTTTGCTAAAGAGTGCAGAAGTGGTGTGCCAAATAACAACCACCAACAAGCTCAGAATGGAGGCTACAATCAAAACAAGAACTCTGCTCAAGCCCTTGTTTCTCAACAAGGAATGGGGTTTGACTGGAGTGACCAAGCTGAGGAAGCCATTCAGAATCAAGCTCTTATGGCAGAGGTGTCTGATCTCCCCTCTGAGGTAATTTCTAAACTTTGTACTCAATCTTGCATAGACACTGTCAAAAGGTACAGGGATCACAACCAAAACATGTGTGATGACCTCAAAAGATTAGAAAAGGACAGAAAAGATTATGTGTTGATAGTTGAGAGGTTTGAAGATCAAATCAAAGGCTTCCAAGCCAATGAACTTCAACATTCTTATGACACAAACTACTGGAAGTGGGAAAAGAATGAGTTAGAGACCAAACTGTCTAAGTCAAAAGAAGAGAATGATAAGTTGAAAGAAGAACTAGCTAAGGTTAAGCTTGATATAAAAAAGTTTTCATATGCTTCAAAAGCAATGGATTCTCTTCTAAAGTCTCAGATTCATGATAAGATGAAGCCTGGTGCTGGCTACAACAACACACCCCCTCCTTACAACAACAACTACATCCCTCCTACATCAGACTTGTTAGAGACCAAGGAGAAAAAGAACTTGTCTGAGGAAGCATTTAAGATAGATCCATTGGATGAGGTGGTTGTTGAGGATATGACTAAGAATGAAGCCAGTGAGAATAAGAACAATGATGTAAGTAAAGAGATACCCTTAGAAAACAACATCATCACCATAGAGGGATGTGGAAAAATCTGGGTCAAGTCTAAAGAGATAGAGAAGACCAAAGGAAAGGCTAACAAGGTCCATTACAAACAGACCACTGTTGTGAATTCTGGCCCTTGTAAACAGTGTGCTTGCAATAAAACTGAGAGCCCAAATTCTGGTACAAAGAGAGGTAATCAAAGAAACTGGAATAATCAATGGGCTCAGAAACAAGGAGTTGATCTGAATAAAATAATCAGACCAAAACCTTGTTTCATATGTGGCAAGTTGAATAATTTGGCTAAGTACTGTTTCTTTAACCCTATTAACCAAAGGATGAACTTTCAAAGATTTGTGCAAAAACCTGTTGGTTATAGGAAGGCTGGAAAGAAACATGTGGCTAAGAAATCTGTTGAAACCAAAGGCCAAATGAAGAAAAAGGTTTTAAAAGAGAGTATTAAAATGTGGGTGCCTAGAAGCACTAAAACTGTTAGTACTGCTACAACAAATAGTACTGCTGACAGAGATAGTGCTGCCAGTAGCAATACTGCTGCTACCAGTGTTAGTACTGCTGAGAATATTAATGCTTCTAACACTGTTAGTACTTCTTCAAAGGTTACTACTGCTAACACAGTTACTGCTGCTGACACAGTTACTACTTCTAACAAGGTTAGTACTGCTAAGCATGCAAGTGCTGCTAATGCAGTTAGTTCTTCTAAAACCAGTACTGTTTCTAGCAAATGTGTTGTCAAACCCATTATTGTGACAAAGTACTCCAGCAATGAGGAGTCAAAGTTTAAAAATCTTGTCAAGAAGGAATGCAAATATTTTGATGAGAAAGGGGTACCCAATACCACTTTGGCTTAGGTTCCTAATCAATACTAACTGCTTTATCTTATGTGCAGGGCAACTAACAGCTCAAGGGGAAGAGCATTTGGCATGTGGATAGTGGTTGCTCTAGGCACATGACAGGCAACATGTCATGCCTTCAGGATTTCAAGCATATCAATGGAGGACATGTTGCATTTGGAAACAATCTTGCAGGTGGAAAAATAAGTGGAAAAGGTAATGTCACAAAAGGTAAGATGACATTTGAGGATGTCTACTATGTTGATCAGTTAAAGTACAACCTGTTAAGTGTATCACAGGTTTGTGACAAACAACATAGTATATTATTTACCAATACAGAATGTATGATCCTTGCTCCAGGATTCAAGGTAGTTGATGAAAGCATGATACTACTTAGAACTCCAAGAAAGGACAATGTTTACTGTCTAGACATGGACAATGTTTCAAGTGATTCATCCCTGAACTGTCTTGTTTCAAAAGCTTCTGTGGATGAATCCTCTCTTTGGCACAGAAGGATGTGTCACATGAACTTCAAGACAATGAACAAACTTGTTAAAAACAACCTTGTAAGAGGTTTACCATCAAAAGTCTTTTCATGTGATGATCATTGTATTGCTTGTCTTAAAGGCAAACAGCACAAAACTTCTCATAAGACCAAAGAGTTAAATACAATTTCTTCTTGTCTCCAGTTATTACATATGGATCTGTTTGGTCCTACAAATGTGATGAGCATAGGGAAGAAATCATATTGCCTAGTTATTGTTGATGATTACTCTAGATTTACTTGGGTATATTTTCTAAGGACTAAGGATGAGACAAGTGGACTGATCAAATCCTTTATTCTAAGAATTGAAAACCTAACTAATCAGAAAGTAAAAGTCATTAGATCAGACAATGGAACTGAATTTAAAAATCTTGATCTAAACACTTTTTGTGAAGAGAAAGGCATTGAGAGACAATATAGTGCTCCTAGGACTCCACAACAAAATGGAGTTGCTGAGAGAAGGAATAGGACACTAATTGAGGCTGCTAGATCTCTGTTAGCTGATTCAAAATTGCCAATTACTTTTTGGGCTGAAGCAGTTAATACTGCCTGTTATGTTCAAAACAGAGTTCTAGTGGTTAAGCCAAAGAACAAGACACCTTATGATCTCTTAAATAAAAGAAACCCCTTTATTGGATTTTTTAAACCATTTGGGTGTCCTTGTACAATTCTCAATACCAAATCTCACTTAGGAAAGTTTGATAGCAAGGCAGATGATGGATTTCTTGTGGGTTACTCATCTCAAAGTAAGGCCTACAGAGTTTTTAATTCTTCTTCTAGAATAATTGAGGAAAGTGACAATGTCAAATGCAATAAGAACACACCAAATCCTATTGGGTCTGGTCCTCAGTGGCTGTTTCACATTGATTCACTAACTAACTCTTTTGGTTTCAGTAGTGATGATTATGCAGGTTCAGGTAATGGAGGATCAGGAACTCCACAAGTTCAAGAAAACATACCTCAGTCTGTGATTTTTCCCATACCTACAGTGGCTCCTGTTGAAGTCTGTGAAAAGGAGCCATCTACTGAACCAAATCAGAGTGAAGAAGAAACAAGAGATGAGGAGAGTCAAGAAAATATAGAACCATAAGTAGCTGCTGAAATCACCTCAGTTGAGTTGAATGACTCCAATCTAGAGGTGGGACTCAATGAAGAACCTAGTTATCAAACAAGAACACAAAAGAATCATCCTTTTCAGCTGGTAATAGGAGATATCTCTTCTCCTATGATGACTAGAAATCAAAGCAGGCTGCAAGATATGCAAGACCAACAGCATACAGTGCTTTCTTGCTTTCTATCCCAGCTTGAGCCTAAGAAGGCTCATGATGCTATGAAAGATTCCAGTTGGATAGAAGCCATGCAAGAAGAGCTTCTACAGTTCAAGCTGCAAGATGTTTGGGATCTGGTAGACCTTCCTAAAGGTCAAAGAGCAATAGGTACAAAATGGGTCTTCAGGAATAAGAGAGATGAGAGAGAAATAGTAGTAAAGAACAAAGCAAGGTTGGTGGCACAAGGGTATACACAAGAAGAAGGAATAGATTATGAAGAAGTATTTGCACCAGTGGCTAGGATAGAAGCAATCAGATTGTTCCTGGCCTATGCTTCTTATATGAAGTTCAAAGTCTATCAAATGGATGTAAAAAGTGCATTTCTATATGGCTCATTTGAAGAAGAAGTATATGTCTGTCAACCACCAGGGTTTGAAAACCCAAGCTATCCAGACAGAGTATACAAACTGAAGAAAGCACTTTATGGAATGCATCAAGCACCAAGAGCATGGTATGACACTCTGTCATCCTATCTCTTGGAAAATGGATTTGAAAGAGGAGTCATTGATAAGACTTTGTTCATCAAGAGAAAGAAGAAGGACATCTTGCTGGTCCAAATCTATGTGGATGATATCATCTTTGGATCCACAAGAGACAATATGTTCAAGGAGTTTGAGGATCTAATGCATCAAAGGTTCAAAATGAGTTCTATGGGGGAACTTACTTTCTTTCTTGGACTCCAAGTCCAACAGAAGTCAGATGGTATTTTTATTTGTCAGTCCAAGTATGTGCAGGACATTCTAACCAAGTTTAGTTTCTCAAACTCAAAGCCTGCCAGCACACCTATGGAGACACACAAGCAGATCACAGCAGATCTTGAGGGGGAGGATATAAATGTTCATCACTATAGATCCATGATTGGCTCTCTCATGTATCTTACAGCCTCTAGGCCAGATATAATGTTTCCAGTCTGTGTGTGTGCAAGATTTCAAGTTAGGCCAAAGCAATCACACTATCAAGCTGTTAAGAGGATATTCAGATATCTCAAAGGGCAACCTAGATTGGGACTTTGGTATCCTCATGACTCATCATTTGACCTACTTGCATACTCAGACAGTGACTTAGGTGGAGCAAACTTGGACAGAAAATCTACTTCTGGAGGATGCCAGTTCTTAGGTGCAAGACTAGTATCATGGCAGTGCAAGAAACAAACCACAGTGTCCACATCTACAACAGAAGCAGAGTATATAGCAGCTGCAAGTTGTTGTTCTCAAGTCTTATGGATTCAGAATCAAATGCTGGACTATGGGGTAACCTTTCTACACACTCCAATCTTTATTGATAATAGCAGTGCTATTAGCATTGTTAATAACCTTGTCAAGCACTCAAAGACAAAGCACATTGAGATCAGGTATCACTTTATAAGAGACTGCAATGAAAAGAAGCTTATTCAAGTTGTAAAAGTTCATATTGATAACCAGTTTGCTGATCTATTCACCAAAGCCTTTGATGTGGGTAGATTCACTTTCTTGGTAACAAGTGTGGGAATGATCAACTCTGAATAAGATCCTACTTAAAAAGTGGTTCAATACCTGTATATTGGTTATTCTTGGAGTTACTAATGTTCTTTCTCAGGAAATGTAGAGCAGTACTCAGTTCATCACAAGCTTAAAAGTGTAAGTATGGTTAATACTGCCAGTACAGTTTTAGTACTGCCAGTACAATGTTTAACTACTGCCAGTGCACAGTTAATACTGCTAGCGGTTAATACTGCTCTCAGTTAATACTGCTAGTTAGTTAATACTGCTAGTTAGTTAATACTGCTAGTAGTTAATACTGCTCTTAGTTAATACTGCTAGTAGTTAATACTGCTCTCAGTTAATACTGCTAGTTAGTTAATACTGCTAGTAGTTAATACTGCTCTCAGTTAATACTGCTAGTTAGTTAATACTGCTCACTGTTAATACTGCTTTCACTATCTTTTTAAGGTTAATACTGCTTATAATCCAAAAGCTATAAATACCCTTTCCCCGCCTAAAAGATCATAACGACTATTTGTCTACTGTTCATCTTCTCTCTCACTCTTTTCTCTCAAGTATCCAGTGCTCGCTAGGCAAGAATCCTTGCGTACAGATGGCTTCAATGGCGTTTATTGATGAGCACAACGAGATAGCCATGCTCCAAAAGCCAAAACAAGCCGAAGGTTTTCACCAGATAGTCGATTTCCTGAAGTCAAGCCACATCGCTCATGCTCTCACTGTGATTCCTACCATCTACATAGAGCATCAAAGGCAATTCTGGGCCAACGCCACTACTAGCACTGAAAATGGAGTGCAGTGCATCAAAACAAGGGTTTGTGACAAACCCTTGACAGTTACTGAGGAGACCATTCGCATCTGTCTACGTCTAGACGATGCTTCAGGTATATCTTCTATTCCAAATGAGGATTTGTTTTCAAACCTCACCAGGATGGGGTATGAAGGCCAATTGGGGATTTTCAAGTTTTTCAAAGCTCAATTTACACCCCAATGGAGGTTCTTTGTTCATACCCTGATGCACTGTATTTCTAAGAAAACTACTGGCTGGAGCCAATTTAGCAGTCCCATTGCCTATGCTTTGGTATGTTTATCTACTGCTAGAAAATATAATTTTTCACTGATGATCTTCAATGATCTTGTCTCAAACCTGGAAAACAAGAAGAGTTTCTTCATGTATCCCAGGTTTGTACAGGCAGTTATAACCAACGAATTGACGGATATACCTCACTTTGATGGGGTATATGTACCTAAAACCCCTAAAGGCAAGGTCTTCTAAAACATGAGAAGATCTGCTAGGGACTCGGAAGGAGTTGACACCCCATTGTTCTCAACAATGATGGTGGTGTCCCAACCACAAGAAGGTATGGCCTCAGGGTCAAGGCCCTCATTAGACCAACCCACTGAGAGCCAATCCCAACCTTCCCTCTCTCACATTTTTCCTCAGTCCTTTGCTGCTAAACCTACTCCTCAAATTTCCAAGACCTATGTCAAGAGAAAGGTACACAAGGCTTCTTCCCTTGTTGTCCCTACTATTAACCAAGAGCCTCAAAGCCCTCTATTGGAGCATTCTCCAATAGAGAATATCCAAAGGGAATCCAATTGGGTGTCTCCCAACCCTGCGGAGGTCCTCTCTAAGGAGATGGATGAGCATATGGGTGAGAAGGCTGCCACTACTTCTGCTAGCACAGAGAAGGACAGTGGTAAGATCTCTAAGACCTTCCCCATGGCAACTTTGGCTGAGAAATCAACCAAAGGACCCCGGTGCCAAGAAACCAAGGGGGTAGTTGATGCTTCTGCTAGGCAGAAGGTCACTACTACAAGATCCAAGGATCCCTCAAGGATGGGCAAAACATCCAAAAAGGGTGAGGACAGAACTAAAACTGATGAATTGATGGAAAAAGATTCCAATGATCCTTCAAGGGTGGGTAAAACACCTAAAGAAGGTGAGGATAGCTATACTTACTTGGAATTGATGGAAACAATAGCCAACATCAATGTTGATGTGGTTAATCAAGGAAAGGAAATCAAAGCCTTGCAGCAAGTGGTCATCTCCCAACAACAGCAGATTTCAAAACTTAAGCAATTGGTGGGAAAGCTCAATGCCAAGAAAAGAAGAAAACAATTTGTACTAAGAAGGAGGAAACCAGTGCCTGATGCTCCCAAAAAGGGGGAGACAGAAGCTGATGTCAGTAGGGAAGATGCCAAAGCTAAGGGGGAGCAACAGAAAGTTGAGTTTGAGGGGGAGCAAATATCTGCAGAAAATATTGTACAAGAAGCAGCAGAAATGGTTAATACTGCTGATCTGAAAGAAGCAGCAGAAACAGTAAAAGAGGTCCTTACAGAGCTGGAGATTGCAGAAACACTCATCAAAGCCAAACATGATACTCCCAAGGTCACCTCAAAGGCCAAAGGAGTTGTCATAAAAGAAAGAGTTGATGCAACAAAGAACTTTAGCACTGAGAAGGTGATGGGTAAAGAGAAAGGTAAGGCAAAGCTAATTGAATCTGATAAACCAATGAAAAAGCAGAAGTTGATTGAATCAGATGAAGCTCTAGCTAGGAAGATACAGGCTGAACTTGAAGAAGCTGAAACTGTGCAAGTGGAAAAAGATAGAGAGATAGCAAAAGCAATGGCTGCAGAGCTAAATAAAGCCTATCAACAAAGCCTATCAACAGAACAAGCCAAGCAGAAAGCCACATCTTTGAGGAAGTCTGGAAAGATCAAAATGGCTGTAAAGAAAAGACAACCTTCAAAGACATACCTGGGTGCTCAAGAGAGTAAGAAAATGATTACTTTCCTCAAGGGTGTTGTAGGTGTCAAAGTGGAAATGTTCTCAAACATGTCTTTTGAGCAACTTAAAGGGTTATATGATGCAGAAATGATCAAGCTTCAAGGGGATGAAGTTGCAAGGGTTGAAATGGAGAAAAGAATGAAAGAGAGCAATGATTTCTTACAAAAACCATTCCCTGATGAACAAGAAACTCCAAAGAAGGAAGCCACTATTGGTGAAAGTCTAAGGACTTTAAAAAGGACAAAGATGATGGAAAGGAGAAAGATAACAAAGAAGCCTAGAATAAATGAAGAAGAGGCAGAAAAGGTTGCTGGAGAAGAAGAGGCACCTGAACCATCTGAAAAGAAAGAGCATTTAAGCACTGAGGATGTAAAGATGTACATGGTTGTGATGGACAAAGTGCCTGAACCAATTTCAGCAGAACCTGTAGGAGTCAAACCTCCTGAAGTCATTCACTGGGATGTACTGGAGGTAGATGGAAAAGAGTACATAAGGCTGAAGAGGAAAGATGAAAAGTATGAAATCTATAGTACTTGGGCCAAGATTGTCAGAACATGCTCAAGGTCTGATATTGAAGAAATGTTTGATATAGGGATGAAGTTGTATGCAGATCAGTTGAAAGCTCCAGGGATTTCAATTACAAAACTGGTGATGGAGTATCTGTGTACGATGTTCAAACCTGATAAAGTGAAGGAGATCATAAGGAGTGTTTTTCAAGCAGTTACCAATTGGACTTTATATGAAACTAGTGGAGTATATTCTGTGACTTTGGATAGAAATCACATAGAATACTTCCTAGTGGATAAAGTATACAACCATAGCAGATTGAAACTTCATTTAATGTTGAAGAAGAAGCTTGGATGTGTTGAAAATTCAGAAATGGCAAAGTATCTAATTCAGAGAATGATCAATCAAAGTTTGGGGCTAAATGTTGATACAGGGATTTGAAGAATGGTATTTTGGGAGCATCTGAAGAACTTGACTTCTCTTTCTAAAAGTCAAGTTAGGGGGAGATTGTTGGGAACTGAAGATGTGACTAAGTCATTAATGCTGGCAGTTCAGAGTTAGTACTGCCAGATGATCTTAAAGTTAATACTGCTAGGTATTACTACTTCTAGTAGAATTAATACTGCTAGTCAAAGTTAGTGCTGCTTGAACAAAGTTAGTACTGCTTAGCTAGTTAGTACTGCTAGTGGTTAGTGCTGCTTAGTAGTTAATGTTGCCAAGACTCAGTTAATGCTTCCAAGGTGATCAAGGTAATTAATGCTGCTTCTAAGATAATGAGAAGATAATGCTGAAGAGATAGCGTCTGAAGATAAACATGGAAAGCTTGAAGATAATTATGAAGATTATTTTGAAGATCTTTTTAAGTTTTGTAATTATCTTTATTTCCAATATATGTATAGAATCGTTTAGAATAGAATTAATTCTGTGTGTTTTTGTTCTAGAGAGAAAATCAACCTCAAGGCATAGTTCCTAATTCTAGAGAAGTAGAATTCGTCTTGAAAGAGCTTGTTCTTCAAGATTGAGGTTGTGAATGAAAAGCTTGTAACTTGAATCATTAAATAAAGTTTACAAGTTGATTGTGATTCACTGTTTCATTGTTTTTCTGCTTATTGAATATTAAAGTGCTATTCCGCAGTTTCTTTAATATTGTTTCTGAGTATTCATAATTCTTGTTGAGAATTCGATCCTGACAAATCTCCACTGAGGAGAAAATTTGTTCTTGAAGAACTTATATACCTCAGTGGGACCTCCATCTCCCATTCTGCTTACATTTTCAAAACAATCTTCCTTTTGTAGAGATGTTATACCTGAGGCATCATCTAAAAGTAGATGAATGTGAATGGTCTCCTCCGAGATGGTCAGGGGTTTATCACAAACCCTTGACTTGATAACCTGAGTACCCTCTTCATTATGGATGGTTGCATTTGCCCAGAACTGTCTTTGATGCTCCACATAGATTGTGGGATTGACCATTAAAGCGTGGGCAATATGTGTGGATTTTAGGAAGTCTACAATCTGATGAAATCCTTCGGCTTGGTTGGACTTATTCAGTATTGCCAACTCATTGTGGTCATCGACAAATACAAGACCTGCCATTTGAGAGAGATTCGACTGCGAACTAGGGTGAAGAGCTTGAAGAGCAAGAACGTTAGCGAGAGCGAGAGAGAAAGAAGATAAATAAGTGCAAGAAATTCAAAGAGCTGTTTTGATTTTTTGGCGGACTAAGGGGGTATTTATACAACCAATAAAACAGTTAAGAGCAATACTAATTTACATTAGCAGTAGTAACTGACCCCTGCAGTAGTAATTCTTTGAAGCAGTAATAAGTACACTAACAGTATTAACTAACTCGCAGTATTAACTCATATTAGCAGTAGTAACACATACTGGCAGTACTAACACAGACTGGTAGTATTAACACAGACTAGCAGTATTAACACAGACCAGCAGTAGTAACCCTGATTAGCAGTATTAAATAAGTCAAGCAGTAGTAACTTTACACTGGCAGTATAAACCACCTAGCAGTCGTAACCATACTTAACCATTTTTGAAAAAATTTCATGAGTAATATAGTGAGCAGTATTGACTGAACTAGAAGTACCAAGTATCCAATCAAAACAACCTAAAACACTTAAACACACGGGGGTTAATAGCACCAATTTAATGAAAGTAAATAAAGAGGAATCTATATAGGTACATAAAGAGAATGAGAATATACTTATTCATTGTTCATCATGCCCACACTTGTGACCAAGAATGTGAATCTACCCACATCAAAAGCTTTTGTGAATAGATCAGCAAACTGGTTACTTGTGTGTACTTTCTGAACCTGAATTAGCTTCTTCTCATTACAGTCTCTGATAAAATGGTACCTTATTTCTATATGCTTTGTTTTTGAATGCTTGACAGGATTATTGACAATGATAATAGCACTGTTGTTGTCTATGAAAATAGCAGTGTGAAGAAATGTCATACCATAGTCCATCATTTGATTCTGAATCCATAGCACTTGTGAGCAGCAGCTTGCAGCAGCTATGTATTCTGCTTCTGTTGTTGAAGTGGACACTGTGGTTTGCTTCTTACACTACCATGATACTAATCTTGCACCCAAAAACTGACATCCTCCAATTGTAGACTTTCTGTCCAAGTTAGCTCCACCCAAATCACTATCTGAATATGCAAGTAGGTC
This sequence comes from Arctium minus, assembly GCA_954870635.1. Lineage (NCBI taxonomy): Eukaryota > Viridiplantae > Streptophyta > Magnoliopsida > Asterales > Asteraceae > Arctium > Arctium minus. Next base: position 50,650,911 of record OX941093.1, read on the forward strand.
AAATGGTGAGTCATGAGGATACCAAAGGCCTAATCTGGGTTGACCTATGAGATATCTGAATATCCTCTTGACGGCTTGAAAATGTGATTGCTTTGGTCTAACTTGAAATCTTGCACACACACAAACAGGGAACATGATATCTGGTCTAGAAGTTGTGAGATACATGAGAGAGCCAATCATGGATCTGTAATAATGAACATCCACATCCTCCCCCTCAAGATCTGCAGTGATCTGTTTGTGTGTCTCCATGGGAGTGCTTGCAGGCTTTGAGTCTGAGAATCCAAACTTATTAAGAATATCCTGCACATACTTGGATTGGCTTATGAAGATTCCATCTTGTTTCTGATTAACCTGTAGCCCAAGGAAGAAAGTAAGTTCACCCATAGAACTCATCTTGAATCTCTTATGCATTAATCCTTCAAAATCTCTACACAATTGATCTTTTATGGATCCAAAGATGATGTCATCCACATAGATTTGCACTAACAGGATGTCCTTCTTCTTCCTTTGAATGAACAGAGTCTTGTCAATGATTCCTCTCTCAAAACTATTTTCCAAGAGATAGGTAGACAATGTGTCATACCAAGCTCTTGGTGCTTGATGTAGTCCATACAGTGCTTTCTTCAATTTGTATACTCTGTCAGGGTACTTGGGATTTTCAAACCCTGGAGGCTGACAGACATATACTTCTTCTTCAATTGTGCCATATAGAAAAGCACTTTTCACATCCATTTGGTAGACTTTGAACTTCATGAAAGAAGCATAGGCTAAAAACAGCCTAATTGCCTCAATCCTAGCCACTGGAGCAAAAACCTCTTCATAATCAATTCCTTCTTCTTGAGTGTACCCCTGTGCTACCAATCTAGCCTTGTTCTTGATCACTATCCCTCTCTCATCCTTCTTGTTTCTGAAAATCCATTTTGTCCTTATAGCTCTGTGTCCTTTAGGCAGTTCTACCAAATCCCATACATTTTGCAGTACAAACTGCAGCAGCTCCTCTTGCATTGCTTCTATCCAGCTTGGATCTTTCATTGCATCATGTGCCTTTTTGGGCTCAACCTGAGATAGAAAGCAAGATAGTAATCCTGATTGTATGTCTTTTAATCCTCCCAACTTACTCTGATTCCTTGTGATGATTGGAGAATTGATGTCTCCAATCACCAACTGAGGAGGATGATCTTTATGCACTTTTGTTTGATGAATAGTCTCTTCATTAATCTCTGCATCCAGATTAGAGTCATTCTTTTCAGGAGATCTGCCACCAAACACTGAAGAGTTCTCATCATCAGTATCATCTTCTGCCAATGCAGGCATCTCAGGTTCTAGATGTTCTGAAGTCAAAAGTTGATCCTCCTTTTCACCTCTCTCCTCTTCATTCTGAGCAGTTTCAGTATCCTTTGAATCTGAAGCATCTTTCTTCTCTTGAACACAGAGTTCAATAGGATCTGCTGTAGAGATTGGGAACAGCACAAACTCTTGTCTTTTGTCTTGTACTGATTCTGTCCCTGTTCCTGCATTATTCTCATAACTGAAACCCAAAGAATTAGTTAGTGAATCAATGTCAAAAAGCCCATCAGGGCCTGTACCAAGTTTATTTGGTGTGCTCTCATTGCATTTGACATTGTCACTTTCCTCAATTATTCTAGAAGAGGTATTAAATACTCTGTAAGCCTTACTTTGGGATGAGTAACCAACCAGAAATTCATCAAACTTGCCTAAGTGAGTTTTGGTATTAAGAATTGTGCAAGGACACCCAAATGGTTTGAAAAATCCAATAAAATGTTTCTTCTTGTTAAAAAGTTCATATGGTGTCTTGCCTTGAGATTGAACTATTAGAACCCTGTTTTGAACATAACAAGCAGTATTAACTGCTTCTGCCCAAAATGTAACTGGCAGTTTTGAATCTGCCAACAGGGATCTTGCAGCTTCAATCAGTGTCCTATTTCTCCTCTCAGCAACTCCATTCTGTTGAGGGGTCCTAGGAGCACTGTATTGTCTCTCAATACCTTTTTCGTCACAGAAGCTGTTTAGATCATGGTTTTTAAATTCAGTTCCATTATCAGACCTGATGATTTTAACTCTTTGATTTGTTTGGTTTTCAACTCTGAGAATAAAGGATTTGATCAGTCCATTTGTCTCATCTTTTGTCCTCAGAAAATAGACCCAAGTGAATCTAGAGAAATCATCAACAATAACTAAGCAGTAAGATTTCTTGCCAATACTCATCACATTAGTAGGACCAAACAGATCCATATGCAATAATTGGAGAGGTGTAGAGATTGTATTTATCTCTTTAGACTTATGAGAAGATTTGTGTTGTTTGCCTTTAAGACAAGAATACAGTGATCATCACATGAAAATACCTTTTGTGGCAAACCTCTTACAAGGTTGTTTTTCACAAGTTTATTCATTGTTTTAAAGTTCATGTGACACATCCTTCTGTGCCAAAGAGATGATTCATCAACAGAAGCTTTTGAAAATAGACAATTAAATGATGAATCATTAGATACATTCTCTAAATCCAAGCAATAAACATTGTCCTTTCTTGGTGTTCTCAGTAGTATCATACTTTCATCAACTACCTTGAACCCTTTAGCAAGGATAATACATTCAGTATCATTAAACAATATACTATGTTTCTTGTCACAAACCTGTGATACACTTAACAGGTTGTATCTCAATTGTTCAACATAGTAGACATCCTCAAATGTCATCTTACCCTTTGACACAATACATTTTCCACTAATCTTTCCTCCAGATGGATTATCACCAAATGCAACATGTCCTCCATCAATTCTTTTGAAGTTTTGTAGGCAGGACTTGTTGCCTGTCATGTGCCTAGAGCAACCACTATCAACATGCCAAATGCTCTTCCCTTTTAGTTGTTGGTTGCCCTGCACATAAAGTAGAACAGTTAGTTTTTAATAGGAACCCAAGCCAAAGTGGTCTTGGGTTTCCCATTCTCATCAACATATTCACAATCAGTTTTGATGAGCTTTTCAGACTGGGGAATCTTATGGCTTGAATACTTTGTCACAATAATGGGTCTGTTACTGGAAGCAGTACTAACTTGATTGGCAGTACTAACTTTGTTAGCAGTACTAACATCATTAGCAGTACTAATTGGGTTAGCAGTACTTTTGCTTACAGCAGCATTATTTCTGTCAGAAGTACTATTTAAAGTAGCAGTACTAACAGCTTTCTTTATTTTTGGAACCCATACCTGGACAAAGTTGTTTGCTTTCTTCTTCATTAAGTTACTCCTTGACTTATTTGGAGTATTTTTCTTTGATTTTGCAAACTTGTTTTGAGCATGAGATTTTATAGGTGCTCTTTTTACATTTTCAGTCATATGATTCCTTCTTTGATTCCTATAACCAACAGGATTTTGTATAACAGGATTTTGAAAATTTATCCTTTGGTTCATAGGATTGAAATAACAATATTTGGAAATATGATTAAGCTTTCCACAAATAAAACAAGGTTTTGGTCTATTGATTTTACTCAGATCAACCCCTTGTTTTTGTGCCCACTGATTATTCCAGTTTCTTTGATTACCCCTTGTTTTATCATGTTTTTGGGGCTGATGTTGTTTACATGTACAGGGATTCACAACTGTGGTCTGCATATAGTGGACTCCCTGTACCTTTCCCTTTTCTCTCTTTGAGCTATCCACCTTTTCACTCTTGATGAATGGTTTACCCCCCCCCCCCCCTTCATTGGTAAGAATATGATTTTCTACAGGAATCTCTTCTGCATTCTTACTTTCAGAATTCTCTTCCTTATTCTCTTCTTCAACCACCACACTATCTATAGGATCTACTTCTGTTTCTCTTATAGGTAAGTCCTCCTTATTTTGGTTTTCTAAGATATCTGAAGAGGGAGGGATGTAATTATTGTTAAAAGGTGGAGGTGTTGCATTGTATCCTATACCACTCTTGATCTTATCATGAACTTGAGCTTTAAGCAAAGAGTCCATTGCTTTGGAAGCATAAGAAAACTTCTCAATGTCAAGCTTAGCTTTCTCATACTCACTCTTTATCTTCTCACACTCCTCTTTAGACTTTTCTATTTGAATCTCTAATTGATTTTTCTCCCACTTCCAGTAATTTGTGTCATAGTAGTGCTGAAGTTCATTGGCCTTGTAAGCCTTGATTTGATCTTCAAACTTCTCAACAATCATTTTATACTCTCTTATATCTCTCTCTAACCTTTTAAGATCGTCACACATGCTTTGGTTATGATCCCTGTACTTTTGTACAGTCTGAAGACACTCTTTAGTGCACAGTTTAGTTTTTACCTCTGTTGGAATATTTGTGCTTGAAGATTCTGAGACTTCTGCCATCAGGGCTTGATTCTGAACAGCTTCTTCTGCTTGATCACTCCAATCAAATCCCATTCCTTCTTGAGAAACAAGAGCTTGAGTGGAGTTTCTGTTGTTTTGAAAGCTTGAGGAATGTGCTTGCTGATGGTTGTTGCCATGTTGTTGAGGAATTCCTCCTCTGCATTCTTTTGCAAAGTGTCCCATTTTGTGACACTTGTAGCACTCCACCTTTGACTTGTCAAACCCAGCACCATCTTCTCTCCTCTGAGAAAAGTTGTTCCTTCCAGTCCTCTTTATGAATCTCTTGACCCTCATAGTTAGCATGGCCATCTGCCACTTTATATCCATCTCCTCAAGGTCATCTGCATTAATTTGTTCAAGATCATCATTAATTAAACCAGAATTAGCATGACTAGCAAGAAAAGTTTCTAATACAGAGTCATTAGATACATCCTGCTTAGATACATAAGAAGTACTAACTGATTCTGTATTAGCAGCAGAATCAGTAGAAGAAGAAGATGATAACAGAGCAGCATTATGAGTGTATCCAGATGGTCTCTTCTTGGCTTCAACTTCAGCCTCAAACACCTTTAAGTCATTATAAAGATCGTCTAGTTCTTTGTCTTCCAGCTTGTCATTATGTCTGAAGGAGACAGTATACATGGTCCATTCATCTCCAAGGGACCTTAAGAACTTTCTGTTTACATCATCTTGATCAATCTGCACTCCAACAGTAGCTAGTTCACCAATCAGCTTGTTAAACCTGTCAAAAGTTTGAGTCATGGACTCATTCTTAGTTGACATGAAGTTTTCATACAGTTGCTTCAATATTGCCTTCTGATTTCTCTTGGTACTTTTGGTACCAGAGAATCTCTTCTCTAGAGCATTCCAAAGCATCTGGGCATCAGTGCAGTTGCAGAATTGGTGTTGATACTCATTAGGAATAGCCAAGAGCAGTGTGCTCAAGGCTTTCATCTCTGTCTGCCTTATCTTCCTCTCTCCATCCGTCTTTGGTGGGATTCTTTTTCCATCTTCACCAATCTTTCCTTCATTAGACGGGTCATTCTCAATGATGTCCCACATGGAGTAATCTGTGAGAAGAATGTATTGCCTGATCCTAATCTTCCACATGTCAAACTCATTAGATCTGAGCATTGGAACCTTTGAGACCAGAACGCTATCACTTGAACCGTCCATGATGATTGTTGTTTTTCTGAGTTTAACAAAGCTCTGATACCACTTGTCAGGATCGTAACTCAAACAAGAATTTAATTCACACACACTCAGAATCAATGTTAAAGAAGTTGCGGAAAAACACTTTAACACTAACAATCAATGGAACAGTATATAAAACTCAAATCACAAGTTTATATTGATTCAACTTGATGATTACACACAAAACCTCAATCTGTTGAACAGGCTCAACAGACGTTCTATACTTCTCTATAGAAAGGATTCTATTTATCTTGAGGTTAATTCTCTCTAACAAAACATATTCTTCTTAATCTATCAAATACTTCTATACTATATATACAAGACTGATTACAAGATAATTATCAAAATAAAATTGATCTTCAGTCCATAATTATCTCCTTTACTTTAGCATCAATCTATACAGCTGTCTTCATTCCCATACGGAGTCTTCATCTCATAAGCAGCACTATCTTCATGAGCAGTATTAATTCTGAACTAGCAGTATTAATTCTGTCTCAGCAGTATTAACTCCTTCAAGCAGTAGTAATTGTGATCTGGCAGTACTAACTTCCTCAGGCAGTAGTAATAGTCATGTTTAGCAGTATTAACCATCCTTAGCACATTTCAGACCCAACATTTGCACATATTAGAACCCAACGAAATAAATTGATCCATTGCATTACAGTCTAAACATTACATGACTCCAAATGAATGAACTAATGCATTAAAAACATGTAATAACCAACATTTGTGCAATAATTCTTTTTCCATAAAATGCTCCATATCGAGCTATTAAAACCGGACAGCGTCCCAAAACTCATTAGAGTTTTAGTCAAGCCATAAGGCATCATAAAACGTTTGACAACAAGATAAAATCAATATGGCTACATAAGTCGAAGTACAACTTTTCCAAAATTAGTATCTTTCTAACGTATAAGTGGCCGAAGGCCTAAACCGTAAGGATCATGTTTTTCCAAAATACTCATAAGGTCAAGAACGACCGTTTCCATTACTCACGCTTTTTAAAGCCAAAAGAGCTTAAAGTTCTAATAATAGAAACTCATAAATTGGGTGAAGTTCCAAAATAAACCACGAACAATTAATTGTCCACAAAATCCCAATTCTTTAGGTCAATCCATTAAAGCCATTTATGACCCAATTTGCACATATTAGAACTAGGGGTGTAAATAGGTCAGGTTGGGTTGGGTTCGGGTTCAACCCATTTATTAATTGGGTTGAGAATCTCAACCCAACCCAACTTGTTTAATTAAATGGGTTGAGATTTTCAACCCAACCCAACCTGTTTGGTTGATGGGTTGGTAACGGGTTGACTTGTTTATGATTTTCTGAACCCAACCAGTTAAATAAATGGGTTGAACCTGGGTTGACCCATTTAAATTTAAAATTGTAAATGAAATAAAAATGTTAAACTACTTCATTCCACGACAAATACACAACGATAAAGTCAATTAAATTGTTCGAAGTTTAATAAAACACAACCATAAAGTAAAATAAATAGTTCAAAGTTTCCCACAACCAAAAAAGTTTCTAAGTAATTCGACTTGCATTTTCATCGACTCCAATTTCACTCTCGGTATTACTTTCCTCTCGATATTCCATCTTCTCCGTCATGATTGCTCCACATAACGCCTTAAGTTGCGATTCCATTTGTGCTATAGAAATAAATAAATTAACCAACTTAGTCGTGAACGCGTCGTGGACTCCTAGTTGAACACTGGAACTCGTCGTGGACTGGAGTCGTCGTGGAACAATGGAAGTCTGGAACTCATCGTGGAAGTGTAGAACACTAGAACATTCGAGCAGAGGGAGAGGAGAGGACTCCGGCCGGCGTATGTAGAGTCGTCGTGAACAGAGCCGAAGAGGGTGGAGAGGAATGGTTTAGGAAGAAGAGTGGCGCCAATTTACTTTAGTGATTTAGGGTTTCAATTTCAACTTTCAATATTTAATATAGAAGTTATATGATATTGATTAATAATAAAAATAAAAGTATTAGGTAATATTATAAATGGGTTAGAATCAGGTTATAAATGGTTTAGAAACATGTTGTAAATGGGTCGAAATCAGGTTGTAAATGGGTCGAAATCAGGTTGAAAACAGGTTGGAAATTTCAACCCAACCCAAACCCAATTAATAAATGGGTTAGGCGGGTTGACCCATTTAACTTAAATGGGTTGAAATTCTTAACCCAACCTGCTAATTTTGGGATGGGTTTGGGTTGGGTTGGCGGGTTGGGTCACTTTTTGCCACCCCTAATTAGAACCCAAAGAAATATATTCCCCAAAATTTTCAAATATCCAAGAAATCCTTATTAGTGGTTCAACATCCTTTTTGGTGGCCAAAATGCCAAATAATGTATCGTAATCATTTATAGACATTTAACAACCCCATATGCTCAAGAACACCAAAATCACAAAATGCATTAAATATAAAGTGAGCATATATATGTTTGTCGAAAACCCCAAATATTTATATTTTGACATGTATATAGTTTTGTAAAGCAACTAGAACTCACCTTGCTAGATTTAGACTAAATCTAGGTTTTATCTCCAAAATTTGAGTCTTGTTGGATGAAGACTTGAAACCTTCTAGTGAGCCCTCTAGATCTTAGCTCCAAGATTCTTCTAAGTTTCCTTTGACCACAAACATCTCCACAAATTACACCAAGTTCTAAATAGATAGAAGGAAATAGGAGAACAATGAAACCCTAGCTTTTTGGGTGAAGAGGTGAGAAGATTACCTTAACCACTTTTCTTGAATCTACCAAGATTGCACATCTAGGGCTAAACATTTGGACCCCAAGATTCCCAAATCTTACTAAGGGGAGAGAAAAGGGTTGGGAGAGGGTTTGGTGAAGAGAGTATGAGAGAAAATGGAAGGGGAATGAAGTAGATGAGGAATAAAGGAAACAAAGATTGAAAATCGGATTTTATGTAAGTTTGGACCCCTATCGCGACAGTGATATGCTACAATGTCAGATGTCACTATCATGGGCACTATCGTGCCAAATATACCGAGGCTTCACTCTTTGGTGCAACTGTGACATGCTATAGTGCCAAATGTCACTGTCACGGGCACTATCGCGCCAATTGGTGCGCCTGTGACATGCTACTGTGACATATGTCACTGTAGCGGGCACTGTAACGCCAAGTGTACCATAGCCAAAATTTTGCGTTCATAATTTTAGGTTTTAGTGCCTCCTATGACGTTCTATTATAGACCAAACCTTAACACACTAGGCTAAATTTAAAAGCATTAATGGGAACGAAATAAGATAATTATGGAATTCTTCTTACCCAAAAATCCGGGTGTTACACGGTAACTATTCTTGCACTACGATTATAAAGTGAGGGTTGGTGGATTGTTATATAGGTCTCCTGGGTTGGAAGGGAATGGGGCATATCAAAATAATCATTTAACACACCAAATGATTTATTAGCAGGCATTATTGTTTCTACTTTTTCGTCTTCATCTCGATTGGTTTCTGGTAGGTTAAGATCAGAAATGCCCATTGAGAAAACATGGGCTTCGTCATTAGCATCTTTAACAAACCGTCTTTATTCTTCTTCTTCTTCTTCTTCTTCTTCACTATCATTCTCATCTTCTTCTACTTGTTGCGTCTCTAGAACAAAATCGGGAATATGGTCACTAAGACCATATGTATACTCTGGAATAAAGGTGCGGTCGTAGGAGGGCTGAAATTAAGAATTACGCTCGAGTTGAGGAATATACATTCCTTGGCTATGAAATTGATCTTCGGTCTCATGGTTTTTAGTGTTGGAACTGACACCGACATCAAATCCTACGAACATCGATGAATCGACATACAAAAAAAGTGCAGGAGGGCTATCTGACCTTCGGGCTGAGCATCGAACGGGTCGGGTCGGGGCCCTAAACCCTAAACCCGATCGGATATCGGGTAATGGGTAGAAGTCCCGAAATCCGGCCGAATGTAGTTTGGATACTTCAGGTTTCGGGTGGTCAGGTTTCGGGTAGATTCGGGTAGGGTTTTCAGAAGGCTCAATTGATTTGAAACACAATCCATGGTCCAAAATCAAAGGGATTCAGCTACAAGATTATTCTAAAAATCCAATTTTTTTCCAAATTTCAATTCCAAGATAGTAGATGGAGTCGACAAAACAAAAGACAATCCAAGATAATCCATAAATATTTCAATTCCAAGACAATCCATAAATATTGGTCCAAAATCAAAGGTATTCAAGTTTTAACTACAAGAACAAGAAGGCCTGAAACTTACTTAGCAAAATATGTGTCGGTGTCTAGTGGAGTCGTGGGTGGAGTCGACATACGTTGGTGGGACTGTGGGAGTGGAAGGGCGTCGGTGGGACTGTTGGACATCGGTGGCTGGAGGGCGCCGGTCGATTAATAGGCTTTGTTCACCGGTGGGACTGTGAGAGTGAGACAGATCGAGCCGGTCGAGAAGAGAACATAAGAAGAGAACAGAAGAGAAGAGAAGAGTGAGAGAGGTCTGGCCGTTTATAGATACATAAAATAATTTTCAAAAAAATAATAATGAAGTTCGGGTTTTCGGGTGAGGTTTTTTCGGGTTAATCGGGTGTCGGGTCGGGCGGGTTATTCGGGTCAGTCGGGTTGTGCTCACCCCTATCTGGCCCGACTGCGAATTCTAGGAAACTAGAAACATCTTCATCGTCGGTTAACTCTAAAAGTGAACCATCGTTCTTGTACACTAACTTCGTTGCACCAAAAGTTGAACGTTCAATTCCGCATCTTCTCTAAGCATAACGAAGCAACTTCAGATGGGTAATGTTTGATGGCAATTTTGCAGCATGTCGAGCAGAACTAACATAATCCTACTCACTGTCGTTGCCTTGAACCCATTCACCATCGGAACATAAATATAACTTAACTCTTTCGCCACCACAACTCATTTTCAAATGAATTGAAAAAGGAAAAAATATTTGTGGTGAGCAAAGAAAGCAAGAAGTGATATCGTATTCAGGGATATATTAGTCGTTCATCTTTCGTTGCTCTTTATAGATAGGGAAATTAATTGCATCCCGCCAATTGCATGACACTACTATTATCATTGTATATATTGTTAAAAAAATAGTGCACATCAGAAGAATAGTCATTGTACAGATTGTTGAAATAAATAGTGCACATTAGAATAATACATGCAAATAACACATGAAAAAACACATAAAACTTGAAAAACAGTTGGGTTTTCACGAACTATTGTTGAAAATGTAAATTCTGAAACTAGGAGGGCCAAAATTGTGACTTTTTGGAAGTTCAGGGGAGGGGCCAAAATATTTAAAAGAAAATTAGATTTAACACTAATATATATAATATATTAAATCTAGTTATAAACCTAGAACATTAGTTGGTTGTAGTTTTTAATAATTTAATTGCACTAATTTATATTAGGAAAATTGTTTAAAAAACTAATTTGTATTTTCATATTTTTTAATTATATGTTTAAAATTTTATTACTAAAATAATATCCCTTGTTTTATTCATATTAACTACCTAATATAAATGATAAATAATGTTAATGTATATATGTGTATTAGGCCTAAGCCCGTGGGCCCATATAGTTTGTGTATATATTTCTCTTGTATCTTCTAGTTTAGGTTAAGCCACTATTTTACTTTCATCATATTGTACTTTTCTCTCAATCAATATATCGAAGTCATCAAGCCTTCAGCATAATCATCGTCTCTTTCAATTATCATCATATTCTAACATGGTATCAGAGTTGTAGGTTTGCTTTCTTCCTCTCTCTCATCGTCACCATCGTTCTCTCGCCATCACCGTCAACAACCGAAAACCTAGCCGCCGACAACCGCCTATACACCCTAGCTGTCGCCGCCCTCTCTGTCTCTCGTCGCCTTCGAATCGTACGGGAACAAGTCGACAATCATCGTCGCCCTCTCTGTCTCTCATCGCCTTCGAATCGCACGGGCCGCCCTCTCTGTCTCTCGTCGCCTTCGAAACCCTAGCCGCAGAACGGGAAGAGCTCCGGTCGCAAACTCCATACCGGTCGCACCACTCTACCGGTCGCACCCCATACCGGTTCATACCGGTCGGTCCATATACTGGGCGCATATACCGGTCTTCATACCGGTCGCATATACCGGTCTTCATATCGGTCGCATATATCGGTCCATACCGATCGCATCCTACCGGTCGATAACACCATACCGATCAATACCGGTCGATCACACCCTACCGGTTCATACCGGTCGCACACTACCACCGGTCCATACCGGTCGCTCACCTTAGCGGTTCATACCGGTCGATACTACCGGTCGCATCCTACCAGTCGATTCTACCAGTCGCACACTACCACAGGTCCATACCGGTCGCTCACCCTACCAGTTCATACCGGTCGATTCTACCGGTCGCACACCATGGCTGCCAATATCGCTACTGATAGTGTCCTCTACACTTCCCACCCCAAGTCCAAGGGCAAATGGACCAACAGCAACCATCCCAAATTTGTGGGAAAGACGAACACATCTGAGTGTGCTTTTTGCCATTCTACTGTTCATCTTCTTCTTGATTGTCCTATTCACAAGTGCCGTCGGAGTGGCATCACTCATCCTCGCCATTATGAGTCTGATTGCCCTAAGAACTCAAAGAACACTGGTCCTCAGAACCGGACTCACGTTGTTTCTGGATCTACTGTTACTGATAACACCGCTTCAGGCTCCTCACCTGACCTCATGGAACTGATACGTCGCAATTAGGAACTCATGGAGCAGATCATGTCTGGTGTTATGGGTATGAATTCTCAACACTTAACTGCATCAGGTAACTCATGGCTTTTTGACTCTGGGTGTTGCAATCATATGACACCCTGCACTGAAGGTTTTGTTTCTAAGAAACCACCTCAGCATTTTACGTCAGTACGAACTGCTTACAACACTGGCCTACCGGTATCCTTTAGTGGAAATGTCTCCACTCCTCATATTCAATTACCGGGTGTTCTCAATGTTCCGAAACTATCTCTGAGCTTAGTTTCAGTTGCGCAACTTTTAGAATCTAACCTGATCATTGTATTTCATTCTTCTGGTTGTATTGTACAGGATCCAAAGACCAAGCAGGTCCTTGGACTCGGCCGTAAGGTTGGACGGATGTTTGAAGTGGCCTGTCTTCGTCTGCCGTTACCATCTTCAAATCTTGTTGCCTCCGTTTCCAGCTCTTCTTCCTTTGAATTGTGGCATGCCCGGCTAGGTCACTTATCTCTAGCCAGAATAAAATCATTAGCTAATTTAGGGGTGTTAGAAAATTGTGTGTCCACTGACAGTATTTCTTGTTTATCATGCAAACTTGGAAAACATCATGCTTTATCTTTTGAAACAAATGAGTTTAATTCTACTTCTGCTTTTGATCTTATTCATTCTGATGTATGGGGACCAGCACCACATCCATCAATGGGGGTGCTCGATATTTTGTTATTTTTGTTGATGACCATACACGTTTCACATGGATATATCTCATGAAACATCGTTCGGAGCTACCTAAAATTTATATTATGTTTGATCGGATGATTCACACTCAATTTTCAAAATCTATAAAGATTCTTAGAGCTGATAATGCTATGGAATACAAAGAGTCCTCTCTTCTCTCCTTTCTTCAATCTCAGGGGACTCTCTCTCAGTACTCCTGTCCCGGCACATCTCCTCAAAATGGTCGTGCCGAACGCAAACACCGTCATATACTTGATACAATTCGCACTCTTCTCATTTCTGCTAAATGTCCGGAACGGTTTTGGGGGGAAGCTGCTTTCACTGCAGTTTATACTATCAATCGTCATCCTACTACTCTTCTTAAACATAAGTCTCCTTACGAGGCTCTTTATGACATCCTCCCTGCCTATGAACTCCTAAAAGTTTGGAGTAGTGCCTGTTTTGTTCAGTTACAACCCCATGAACATACCAAACTTGAACCTCGCTCCAGACTTTGCTGCTTCCTTGGATAGGGTATTGAGCACAAAGGCTATCGCTGCTGGGATCCTATCTCCCAGCGTCTTCGTATATCGCGTCATGTTACCTTCTGGGAACATGTTCCTTTTTCCTCTATATCCAAGTTTCGTGAGTCTCCCACTTTCACCACTCCGTTCTTCACTGATGCTTCCGTCTCATTGGACTCACTCTAATCTGACATCATATTGCCTCCACCTGTTGTTCCACCACAGTCTGAATCTGCCTCTCCTTTAGAGTCTCATGCCCCTACACAATCTGCCTCTTCTAGTTTTCCTGATCAACATCAATCACCTGCTCCATCCGCACAGCCAACATCTGAGGTGCCTGCTGAGTCTTTGGCTCCTGGAACGTCTCAATCTCAGAATGTTAGACGATCAAATCGGGTAAGACAAGTTCCTTCTCATCTTCGTGATTATCATGTTTATGCTACTCTGCTGTCAAATCACGAACCTACTTCCTACAAGGAAGCCTCCTCTAACCTTGATTGGCAGAAAGCTATGGATGAGGAACTTTAGGCTCTTGACAAAGCTCAGACATGAGAATTTGTCCCTCTTCCTCCGGGAAAGTCACCCATTGGCTCCAAATGGGTGTTTAAAATCAAGACAAAATCCGATGGGTCTATTGATCGGTACAAAGCTCGCCTTATGGCCAAGGGCTTCAATCAAGAGTATGGTATTGATTATGAGGAGACATTTGCACCTGTTGCTCGAGTCACTTCTGTTCGCAGTCTTCTAGCCATTGCAGCTACCAAACAATTGCCTCTTTTTCAGATGGATGTTAAGAATGCCTTCTTGAATGGTGACTTATCTGAGGAAGTCTTCATGACACCTCCTCTGGGCGTTCGACTTCCACAAGGTCATGTTTGTCGACTTCGGAAGGCTCTTTATGGACTCAAGCAAGCTCCGCGAGCTTGGTTTGAGAAGTTCAGTTCCGCCGTCATCTTTCTGGGTTTCGCACCCAGCAACTACGATTCAGGACTGTTTACTCGGACCACTGAGGCTGGCACAATCTTACTTCTGTTATATGTGGATGATATGATTATTACTGGAAGTGACTCTACTGGCATAGCTCATCTCAAGACACCTCTCAGCTCCTGTTTTGAGATGAAGGATCTTGGTTCTTTACACTATTTTCTTGGTCTTGAGGTGATCTCAGATCCGTCGGGAATTTATCTTTGTCAAGCCAAATACACCTTCGATCTATTGACAAAAGTTGGGCTTACTGACAACAAAACTGCATCCACTCCTCTTGAGCACAACCTTCATCTGGCTCCGAATGTTGGACCTCCTCTACGTGATCCTACTCTGTATCGACAGTTAGTGGGGTCACTTGTCTACCTGACAGTGACTCGACCTGACATTTCCTATGCTGTCTATACAGTCAGTCAGTTCATGTCCACACCCTGTTCAGATCACTATGCTGTTGTCCTTCGCATCCTTCGATATTTAAAGGGGACCATGTTTCACGGTCTTCATTTTTCATCCGCATCCTCATTGACTTTGCGAAGATTTTCTGATGCTGATTGGGACAGTGACATTACGGACCGTCGCTCTACTACTGGCTACTGTTTCTTTCTTGGAGACTCTCTCATCTCTTGGAGGAGTAAGAAACAATCTCTGACAGCTCGATCCAGTACTGAAGTTGAGTATCGAGCACTAGCTGACACGGCTCAAGAACTTGTGTGGTTACGCTGGCTACTCTCTGACATAGGGGCACCTCAACATTCTCCAACCCCTTTGTGGTGCGACAACAATAGTGCTCTTCAGATTGCTCACAATAACGTTTTTCACGAGAGAACGAAGCATATTGAAATTGACTGTCACTTTGTTCGTCAACACGTGACTCGTCAGACTATTCAACTTCTTCCTATTTCAACTATTGATCAACCGGCCGACATTTTCACTAAAGCTCATCTACCAGGACGGTTTCGTGATCTAGTTTCCAAACTCCATCTGGCTCATTCTTTTCCCGATTGAGTTTGAGGGGGGATGTTAATGTACATATGTGTATTAGGCCCAAGCCCGTGGGCCCATATAGTCTGTGTATATATTTCTCTTGTATCTTCTAGTTTAGGTTAAGCCGCTATTTTACTTTCATCATATTGTACTTTTCTCTCAATCAATATATCGAAGTCATCAAGCCTTCAGCATAATCATCGTCTCTTTCAATTATCATCATATTCTAACAAATAAAAAGAACAAAATAGGTTGATAATTTAATTAAGGTATCCTTTAATTAAATTATTGAAATGTTAAGAGGCTCAAAGTGTAAGTTGTTTTCACGATCCAGGGACCAAATATGTAAACTATTCTCACGATTGGGTCTAGGCTCGTGATTGCGAGCCTCCTTCACGAGATAGGGACCAAAAATGAAACATTTGGATTTTTCAGTAAGGACCTCGCGATTGTGATGCCCAATTTCACGAGGGAGGAACCAAATTCGTTAATATGGATCGGAGTGAATTGTGGATTTAGTTCCGGTTGTGTTGAGACTTTCTTTGACTAAGTTCCCTATAGTATGTTTATTGTGGATTTGGTTCTTGTGGTATTTAATTTGTTTTGACCATGGTTCCTCTGACTAACACTTATGTTAACTCTGTTAAATCAATGACCATTTTAACCATTTTGCCTAATTTTTGTCCTTTTATGATAAGAGAAATAAAAACAATATTTTTATACACGCATACGCACACATACACACACATACACACACACACACATATATATATATATATATATATATATAACGATATTTAAAATAAATAAAATAAGATATTATTGTATGATTTGATTGTTTAAATTTAAAAAAAAAACAATTATATTAAATATGATTTAATTTTATTATTTTATTATAATTGTGGAAAAAGATATAATTTTATTGTTTTAATGTAATTAAAGTTTTAGTTTAAATAAATCAGATCATAAGACTATATCTTATTTTATTTAGAGCGAATAAAATAAAATATAGTTTTATGGTTTGATTATTGAATTAAAATTTTAAGTAAGTTAAAAATGATTTAATTATAGTGTTCTTTTACTATCATTGCAACAAACAAGCTTATTATTGATATTTTAACACAAAAAATCATTGAAAACCGTTGAGAAATGAACTATAATTTTATCATCCTAAAATTAGAGGTTCCAATTTTCATATTGTTTTTTAGTAAAAAACTCAAAATCAACTATTTAGATTTTAACTAAATTAAAGATTCATACATAATATTATCTTTGTAACTTTAAATTGAACAAATCATTTTTATAAACTTCAATCATGTTTTCATACCTAAATAGGCAAAAGTAATAAAACAATAAAATTAAATCATATTTAATATGATTGATTTTTTTTAATTTAAACAAATCAAATCATAAAATAATATCTTATTTTATTTATTTTGATGTTATATATATATATATATATATATATATATATATATTTGTGTGGATAAAATATTGTTTTTATTTTTTATAAGAAAAAGACAAAAATATGCAAAACTGCTAAAATAGCCCTTGATTTAACGAAGTTAACGGAGGCGTTAGTCAGAGGAGACCAAAACAAATTGAATACCACAAGGACCAAATCCACAATAAACATACTATAGGAACCCTAGTCACAAATTATATCAAAACACAGTAACCAAATCCACAATTCACTCTATGGATTGAGTTTAGGAAACATCTCGCATTAAAGGATGTTTTACGAATTTGTTGACTACTTTAATAATTTTGGGAATAAATTGACTATTTTAAAAGTTTGAGGGAGAAATATGACTATTTTAATTAATTCCCCTCTCCCAAATGTAAGTTAGAAAGACGCGTTTGTTGTTTTCACCATAAAAGCTTGTTGGAGTACACAACATAGATAATTAAATAAACTTATTCCTTGGCTGTTTTTTGTTCCATCTAATCTCTCTTTCTTTCATTCATTCACACACACACACACACACATCCAGATACAAACAACCAAAAAAAAACACACACATTTTGCTCACAAAAAGACAATTTCCACCCCTAAATTCCTCAACCTTTTCCCATCCCCCAAATCGAAATAAAGCAAACTGGCATAGAACCCTCTATCTACCATTGTCTTCTTCTGCTTGTACTTTCACCTGCTTTGTCACTTTAGATTCCCCTTCTTCCTTCCGTCATCCACAACTATATTGCATTCATCATTTGTACACCATGCATTCATTCTTGTACATTCTCATTCTCTTTTCCGAATTAGCCCCAAATTTAGGAACCATCACCAAAATATTAGTTGTAAATGTAAATATAGATTTACAGAGACACGCCATTGATGATTGGTGGTAGGAACAAAATGCAATTTCAACAGATATGTTTGTTCTTGGTTAGAGATCATTTTGAACAACAGATCTGATGTTTAATACTATAAATTACGAACAAACATCAAATTAAACAACTCAAGTGACGAATTAGATAGAAGTAAACGATGATGTAATTCTGTTCTGTTTTCATTTGCTTCGGTTATTGTAGTTCATCTTCTCATAGAAACGAATCGAGAGTAGAGATAGCGAGAGCTGAACCTCGTCTTTTCCCCAACGAGTTTTGGGAGATGTAGGCTTTGAGAGACCAATTGTACGCGACGGTGGTAGGCACGGCCACGACGAGCTAGATGCGGCGGCGGCGACGGTGGAAGAAGACGGTGAGGCGGTTGAAGGTTTAGATAAAGGCCAAAGGTAATGAGCGTGGAGGCGACGGAAACCTCCAAGTGCAAGGACCACTGATCGGAGCTGGTTGTTGCCGCACCCCATATTTGACCAGTGCCTGGTACAGATCAGCTCCCATAACCGCTCATCCTGAGCGGTCCGATGCCACTGCCTGCTCACGCAACTCGCCGCACCTAAGGTCCGAGCGTCGACGTGCTTTAGGACTTCGTACAGCAAGTTTTCGTCCAACAGAACATCCACCGGTGTCTCATCGGTGACCCGAGCCGTCGGATCTTGTTCCGATGGCTTGATCTTCTTCATGTTGTTATCATGATCAACGTCGATTGGATCTTCAGCCGATGATCTCTTCATTTGTAGAGAGAGAGAGAGAGAGAGAGAGAATCAAAGGAATTTCGATTTTAGAGAAGAATGAAAGATGGATTGGGGGGTTTTGAACATTGAAGGATTTATGGGTGTCCACCCACTTTTGATCGTTTACGAAGTGGACACGAGGTGAAATGAATGCACTTTGGGCTTTTGCGGTGTTGCCCTTCTTTTAAAATTACAATACTACCCTTGGTATAAAATTAATGTCTTTATATTATTATTATATATTTACATCTCTAATAAATTTTTTAAAATTTAAGAAAAATAAAAAATTTAGTTATTTACCCGATCAATCCGAACCAAAGTTTTTAGAAAAAACTGGTACCCGAAACCTGAAAACCGAATTTTAAATAGGATTGTAGGTTTCGGGTTGGATTTGCAACCATTCACCCGAACCCGCCTAAAAACCCGAATTAATCCTAAGTCCATCTTAATCTAATTAAAACCTCATGTTACGTACAAAACTTTTTGTACATGCAGGCGCGAGTTCCCTAACCCTTTCCCACCCTAATTATTTTTAACCTAAATCGAATTATTTATGTATGGTGGACATGGTCGACTAGTGACTAACAGTAATGTATACATATATATTTCAACATTAGTTTATTTTTTTCAAGAAATTGAATATAGGCTAATAGGCATGTGATAATGATCTCGGTTATAGCATGATAGTTTGTGATAATTTGATAATGTGTACTCTGTTACTCTCTCTCTATATATTTTAATTGTTTTGCATTATTAATTATCATTATTATGTATTTACAATTTTGATTCGAAATAACCCGAACCCGCCTAAACCCATCCTACCCGATTATCACCCGAACCCGAAGAAATCCCACCCCGAAAAAACAAAAGGTCGCGTCTCTCTATCCAACCCTGAAACTTGATCGGGTTTTAACCCCACTTCACTCGAACCCCACCCGATGCTCCCCCCCCCCCCCCCCCCCCCACCCACCCACCCACACACACACACACACACACACACACACAAGAATTTTATAAAAAGTGTTTGGATTAGCATATGGCATGTACCAAAATGTATTTATATCAATAACATTAGAAATTTTAAAAAGTTACAATAATAACTTAAATAACAAATATCTATACCAACCTTAACAAGTTATAACAAAAGAATAGATCTTTAGAACAAAAAAAATATTAGATCGTCATCCATAATATACTATTTTTATAACCAAAATATCAATAACAAAAGTAAATCGTCATTTATAAATAGATCTTCATCTGGGTCGACTTATTATTTCTTCTACAATCATATCTCTTACAGCACTCATATATAGATCGTCACTCCTACGACGTGAACTTGTGCTTTCATGTGCTTCATTATTGCTACCACACTCTTCATCATCAACATCAATAAGAGGATTGTATGATTCTTGTTGTGTCATGTCAAATGCTTTGTCAAAACTACCGTTCATTCTGATATAATTGTGAATTTTCATCAACGCTAGCACAATATTTACTTGTATCTCGTAGGCGTAATTGACATGCATATCTTTTAGCATTGCCCATCTAGCTTTCCATACTCCAAAAGTTTGTTCAATAACATTTATGAGTGACGAGTGATGATAGTTAAATGTTTCTTTTGCTTCTTTGGGAGCCCGTATTGCAGCAGTTTGTCCATGACGAAAATCAGGTATTTGATAACGAATATTTGTTCCTTTGTATGGAGCAAGATAACCTTTGGTATTTGGATATCCGGCATCAACAACATAATCAACAACATAATACTTATCTTTCATGGAAAATAAACAAACTATTTTATTCGTTTCTAATGGTATGAAAACATTAAAGTTGCTATTACTACCAAAAAAAATACTAACCACCGATTGGATATGGAAATTTAAGTTCAGGTCTACGTAAGGCTTCATAGAATATTCTTGTGTCATGTGCAGTTCCCTCCCATCCAGCCCATGCTAACGTAAAGCACATATTAAAATCACAAACTGCCAAGATATTTTGAGTTGCATATCCTTTTTCTACCAATGTATTTCGCTTGCTCATGTTCTTGAACTGATGCCCTTACGTGTATCCCATCGATAGCGCTAATATAACCCTACACATATAGAGAAACATAATTTATTAATCTATTCAAATGTTACGATCAAATACGAAGCAAAATATAATAAGTACTTTGAACATTGGATAATAACGAGGGTTATATAAAATATGTACGGGTAAGTCTTCATTGTAATTTGCATTTGGTTTTATGATGTCCGCATTCAACTTAATACATATAGACATCCGAAGTTAAAACACTTTGAAATAAAATTCTCTTATTTGTCAATAAAAATATGGCCAATCCGATGTAGACTTCACACATGGGATTAGTCACTCAATAACGTTTAAATGCGATGTTTTCTTAAAAAGGAAACAATCTCAAGAATCATCGGATTTACAACCATTGGATTGAATGCCTTAGAGTAAAGGTCACAATCCGATGAAAGCTTCTAAGCAACCATCAGATTGTTACCTTCATCGGATTTTATGTACTCCTTTGAATTATTCTATCATTTATATCCAACAAAACTATCCTTCATTAATGTCTCTAACTGGTAACTGTTGTATAAAATATACTTCATAATAGACAAGTAGGATTTTTACTTGTAAATGTCTTATTACTATCTGTATTGTTCCAAGAGTAAAAAGCCTTCAGCAAAGTCAAAAATTAGTTGAAGAGTGGTCAGATTGTCACCAAAGCGGATTGGTTTGTCATATAGCCAAAAGAAGATCAATACAAGATACAGTCAGTATGTAGTCTGACAAATAATATTATTGGCAAGCCGAATTTGAAGTGCAAACTTGGCCATCAATTTTGGTTCACCAACTCTTACTGACTCTCATCCTAAGGTATGGGAACATGCAAAAGCATGTCAGTTTAAGTACATTCTAAAGTATTATTTAAATACTTGTCATACTTTACTGTTCCCTCTACATATTAAAGGATGAGAAGGGTTAACAAGAGTCTACATCAACTCAAAAGGCTGAAGTGAAAAGTACAAGCTTGCATGGATCAGCAAATCCGACGGATACACGTGTTAAAGTTGAAGGAGAACATTTAATGCAATGAAGGCTATAAAATGACTTCATTGTGTTAACTTGAAAATCACCCATTTCGAAAGAACATATCTTTGTGATAACTACAAAGTAAATTTGGTGTCAATATCTGAGAGTTATCTTACTCTCTCAGATCTGAAAGAGAACCTTCTTCTCCTCTTTTTCAGTGTGTAAATTTGTCCCCTCAAATAGTTTAGGATAAAGGTCTTGCCTCCTAGCTTCTGCAACATATCTGTAATTTTATGTTTGAAGTAAAATAAAATTAAAAAGGGCAAATTTACTGTGTTTGTATTCAACCCCCCTTTCTACAAACACTTTCGATGTAAGTCATTGTTGTCCAAGACCAACATAACCGAATATAATAAATAATAATGTTAACAACCTACTAATCTAATCATACCTATATTGGATTATGATCGTGTAACACCCCAAAAACTGAGAGAAACAAAAATGTCCATAAAACGGAAAAGTGGTATATAAATGCCAAGGCATGAGCCATCCAAAAAGGAATGAAACAAAATACACCTGTTAATTACAAGTTTGAAATCAAACGATAAATATGATAACAATCTAATAATCTAATAATTTCTCTAAGAAATAAGATTACTATTTGGGTATCATCTATTAACCCAAAAAATTTGTCCAAAGGTGGTGTTCCAAAAATGCTCCCCCAAGGTTACTTCTAATCCGGCTAAACCTTCTTGGCGACCACGCTGATAGAACTGAGATACATGCCGACACCAAACAAGTGTTAGGCCAAAAAGCCTATTGAGTTTGAACAAGCAATATATATAACCAAATAATGTTTATTCTTCAATTATACGATCATGTAATTCAACACTAGGAGTCAATGGGGGAGACCCATAACACCAATCAAGTTTCCATGAGAAATATGTTTGTTTATTGAGAAATGTGTTTACAAGAAGAATTACAAAGGTATTTATACTAGTATCAAAACTCTTAATCTATGCAACAATATATATACAATTAATGTAATATTGTAACTCCCATATCACATTAATGTTGCTTGATTTTGTAACTCTCATATCAATTGATTTGTAACTCCCATATCATTTGATTCCATCTTGATGGGATCTCTATGTAATATGCCCCCACAAGATGGACGAACGGTTAGTGAGTCCAATCTTGGAAAATAACGTCTGAAATCATATGCGTGCTAAAGGTTTTGTTAAGGCATCTGCTAATTGATCGATTCCTGAAATGTAGGAGACGCGAATGCAACCATCTTAAACATATTTTCGGACAAAGTGATAGGCTAGAGCAAGATGTTTCATTTTAGAGTGAAACTTTGGATTCACGGAAAATTGAGTAGCACCTTTATTATCACAATATATAGCTGGAGGAGCGGTAGGTTTATAACCAAGCTCATCAAGAAGATTAAGAACCCATAAAACCTCAGTCGTTGTGTTGGCAATGGCTCGATATTCAGCTTCGGTATTGATCAAGCGTGAACTCCATGAGATCAGGTTCCTACCAAGATACACAATATACCCTGCCGTGGAGATATAGTTGTGTTTGTCGCCAGCCCAATCAGCATCGGTAAAGGCGTGTAAAGAATTAGGGGAGTTGTGGTGTAGAAGGATACCATGATTGGTGGTGCCTGCAAGATATCGTAATAACCTTTTGAGTGCAACCCAATGAAGATCGGTAGGTCTATGCATGTATTGAGATAACCTGTTCATAGGAAAAGCAATATCTAGATGAGTTAGTGACAAATATTTTAAACTACCCATAATGGCCCGAAATTCGGTTGCATTGGGAATAGGAGATCCGCCTTCTAGAGTGAGAGGGGGTGAACGACCATGGGGTAGGTGTAGATTTAGCATATGACATATTGGTTTTATGAAGAAGATCTTGAATGTATTTATGTTGACTGAGGAAGAGACCTTGGGTGTGAGGTTAGACTTTGACGCCAAGGAAATAAGAAAGGTGTCCAAGATCCTTTAAGGATAATCGAGCCGAAATTTTGGAAATTAGAAACGTTAGGAAGGAAGAATTGGAGCCGGTTAGAATGATATCATCCACATATACTAGAATGTATAATATGTGTTGATGATGACGTAGAATGAATAAGGAAGAGTCAAATATGGAGTTGTGGAAACCAAGACTAAGAAGATATGATTTAAGCTCATTATAACAGGCTCAAGGAGCTTCTTTAAGACCATAGATAGCTTGACACAACTTACGAACGTGAGTGGGATGATTAGGGTCAATGAAGTTAGGAGGTTGGGACATATAGACATCCTCAGTTAGAGTGCCTTGAAGAAAAGCATTGTTTATGTCAATTTGTCGAAGTGGCAAATCACGAGTGACAACAAGAGAAAGAATAGTTCGAATGGTGACTGACTTGATGACTGAGCTAAAGGTTTCAGTGTAGTCAAGGCCAGGCCGTTTGGTGAAATCCCTTAGCTACAAGTCGAGATTTGTGACCCTCAATAATGCCATCAGGATTAAATTTTGTTCGGTACACCCATTTACACCCAATAAGATTTTGTGATTGGGAAGAAGAACTAAGTCCCAAGTGTGATTTTTCTGTAGAGCATTAAACTCAATTGGCATAGCATCATGCCATTCGGGGTTTTGAAGAGCATTAGTAATAGTTGTGGGCTCTTGAAAGGAGTTCTCCACAGTGGCAGTGAGGTTGCGTCTGGTTATCGGTTTACAAATGCCATTTTGTAAACGATTGTTATGGAGAGGAGTGCAGGTGGGGAAGGAGGAGGAGTGTGTGTCTCGGTAGGGGAGGAAGTGGTAGAAAATATTTGTTGTGTAGTGGATGGATATATATTATTAGGGGAATCAGGTGTGGAAATTGGAGAGGGGTTAGGATTAGTAGTAGGGGAAAGGGGCGTTGAGGTTGGAGATGTAGTGGTAGTAGGCACAGTAATAGGTAGGGAAATAATACACCATTGATTATGTGTTTGGTCCGTTTGAGGAATTGTTTAAGGAGTGGATGAGGCAAAGGGGAGAACATCCTCAACAAACTTGACATGTCTTGAAACATATATCTTGATGGTAGCAATGTGTAGAAAGAAATAAGCACATTATGTGGTCGAGTAGCCAACAAAAACACATGGAATCGAGCGTGGATCAAGTTTGTTTGAGGTGTATGGGCGTAGCCATGGGTAGCAAAGGCATCCAAAACTGCGTAGTTTATGGTAATTAGGAGAAGTGTTATATATTTTAGAGAAGGGAGATTGAAAGTTTAAGGTAGGAGTGGGCTTTCGATTTATAAGATAAACCGCAATATTGAAGGCAAGTGGCCAATATTTTTGATGCATTGAGGCATGAGAAAGAAGAGAGAGACATGTTTCAACAATGTGTCGATGACATCTCTTAGAGTACCCATTGTGTTCGGGAATATGTGGAGGAGAAGTGAGATGAGTAATTCCATGATTTTCCAAAAAAGGATCAAGTCCTAGGTATTCCCCTCCATTGTCACTAAAAGTGATGACGATCGATCTTTGAAAATATTATTCAAATCGTAATTTAAAGAAATATATTTTTTGAGTCTAATTTTTTTTAGAGGATAATACCACATATATTTTGTGAAATGATCAACAAAAATTATGTAGTATTTATAACCATCAAAAGAAGAAAGGGGAGAGGATCAAACATCACTATAAATGATGTCGAGTGGACCACGAGAAGAGAGAGAATTTTGATAAAAGGACAATTTATGAATTTTATTGCAGTCACATGAGTTGCAATGAAAAAATGTAGACTTAGGAATTGATAAATCAAAATGAGAACTGATATGTTGTAAAATGTTGTAAGAGGGATGTCCTAGGCCATGGTGCCAATTTATAAAAGAATGCAAGCTTGTAGAAGTATGAACGACAGGCTTGAGAGGATGTCATTCATAGATGTCAGACTTTGTTGGACCTTGAAGTAGGGATGCCCCCATGCGAAGATCCTTCACATGAAAGGAGTTAGGTGAGAATGTGATAGAAGAATTATTGTCTCGATAAAACTTTGAAATAGAAATAACATTACGAGAAACATATGGAAGATGAAGTATATTACGAAGAGAAAATTTACTAGAGGGAGTAAGAAGAGATGTGGAACCGGTGTTAGCAATTGGTAGTCCGGAGCCATCTCCAATGACGAGTTCTTCAGTGCCTTCATAGGGTGAATGAAGAACAAGATTGTGAAGATCATTAGTTACATGATGGGTTGCCCCACTATCTAAGATCTAACCTGTAGAAGGACTAGAGGAGGTAGCAACATATACACAAGGAGTAGATGAGGGTTGGTATGTTTTATGTGCGAACCGATTTTGAGGGATTGGAGAATTGGAAGATTGAATGACATTAGAAAATTGTTGGCTAAACATTGGACATTGGGTAACATAGTGCCCTTGAGCACGACACCATTGATAACGTCCAAGAGATAAACGAGATGTTCGAGGATGATTAGTGAAGGTGGGAGTTGGAGTAGGAAGGATATCGTTAGAAGTCATTTTGAGAAGGAAAAGAAGGGAGAGGATTATTAGGGGAGTAAATAATAAAGGTTTCAAAGATAAGAAAAACAGGCTAGTATAACTTTATAACTCTGATACCATCTGAGAAATATGTTTGTTTATTGAGAAGTGTGTTTACAAGAAGAATTACAAATGGGAGTAAAATTTCCACCTGCAAAGTCAGAATCTGAATAACTAATTAAATCAAAACTTTAGTCTTTGGGATACCAAAGACCCAGATTCATAGTACCTTTTAGGTACTGAAAGATGCGTTTTATAGCAGCCAAGTGAGATTCATTAGGATTGGCTTGATAACACGCACAAAGACACGTAGCATACATAATATCAGGTCTACTGACAGTAAGATAAAGAAGAGACTCAATCATTCCTCTATAATTCGTGATATCAACTAGCTTTCCAGCTGGACCAGCATGAATTTTGAGAGGTGGTGCCATGGGAGTTTTCATGGGAGAGCAATTTTCAAAATTAAACTTCTTTAGGAAATCACGAATATACTTTCTTTGGTTTATGAAAATTCATTCAGAAGTTTGTTTGATTTGAAGACCAAGAAAGAATGTGAGCTCACCCATCATGCTCATCTCATATTTGTTTTTCATAAGAGAGGCAAACTCCTGACAAAGAAATTCATTAGTAGCACCAAAAATGATGTCAACCACATAGATTTGGACAAGAATGATATTACCTCTTGTTTTCTTGAGAAAAAGAGTGTTGTCAATTTTACCTCGGGTATATCGATTGGAGAGAAGAAAGTCTGATAGAGTGTCATACCAGGCACGAGGAGCTTGTTATAGACCATAAAGAGCTTTGTCTAGTCTGAACACATAGTCAGGATGAGTTGGATCTTCAAAACCTGGAGGTTGTTTCACATAGACTTCTTGAGCGAGTTCTCCATTGAGAAATGCACTTTTAACATCCATTTGGAAGACCCGGAAGTTTTTGTGAGCAGTATAAGCAAGAAAAATTCTTATTGCTTCAAGTCTAGGAACAGGAGCGAAGGTTTCATCATAATCAATTCCTTCCTCCTGTCTGTATCCTTGAGCAACAAGCCTGGCTTTGTTCCTGATGACAGTGCCTTCTTCGTCCATCTTATTTCGGAAGGCCCACTTAGTGTCGATAATGGTCTTGCCAGTAGGAAGAGGCACAAGTCTCCACACTCTGTTTCTTTCGAATTGAGACAACTCCTCTTGCATGGCAGTGATCCAACAAGGATCTGCTAGAGCTTCTTCAACTTTCTTGGGCTCTATGATAGAGAGAAAATTCACATAGCAAATGTTTCCAACACCTCTTCTAGTTTGGACACCTGCTTGTTGATCATCGATAATCAATTCAATTGGATGATCCTTTGTCCATTTTAGAGCTGGTGGAAGTGGTGCAGGAAATGGGCTAGGAGAAAATTAGGATGATGGATCGGTAGGAATGGGGTGAGTATGATGAAGAGGGGTAGAATGGAAGGTAGGTTCAGTATAGATTATAGTGGTAGGTTGAGAAGTCGTCTCGATAGATGCAACTGGTTCGGCAGAGGGTAGGAGCCTTGTAGAAATATGGTTGGTAGAGGAGGAACCTGCTGAAAAAGGGACAAAGGGTGCTCCTGTCGAAATGTGATTAGATGAATATTCCCCTACATAAGAGGTGATCCACTCATGAAGTTCATTATCATCACAGGATAAAGAAGAAGACTTGTGATCATCAAATTTTACATGTATTGATTCATTAATACATTTTCTTCGAAGATTGTTGTAACACCCTAAAAATAGGGATAACAAAAACTTTCCATAAATGGAGAAGCGGTAGTAAGTTTGCCATAGCAAGAGCCTCCCAAAAAGGGGAAATATACAAACAACTTGTTTAATCACGAATCTGTAATTTAACGGATAAATAAACAACAACCAACTAATCTAATTTCTACATCTAGAAAAGAGATTACAAAAGGGGTGTCATCTATAAACCCGAATCTTTCCAAAACTAGTTCAAGTGCCAAAATCCCCAAACTCTTGCCCAAGCATCTAAACTTGTTTAGGAGCCGCACCGCTAACACCTGAGATACACATCGACACCAAACAAGTGTTAGGCCAAAAAGCCTAGTGACTTAGACAATAATAAGCATGCATGAACAGTCACAATTTCTTATCAGCAGTTAACCAGTGTCCAAATATATGTGGAGTCATTAGGGGAGACGCAAAGAACCAATCAATTCCACTCCAAAGAGTCGATAGACCTTGATGCCCTTAACAAGGAACACCCCAAAGGCCCGGCACACCCGGAGATCAGACCGTACAGGAAACTTTCCTAGTGGCGGGGGTCTAGGCACATACCATTCCGGTGGCGCCCCAAGACTACATCCTCCTAGTGAACTTGCCTTGATTCGTCCAACATAATGCGTATAGGAGGTCCTTAAGTATATTTCAACCCAACATATTTCCATACCGACTACGGGTACGATGTTACCATCCTATCCTCATGAAGTCCAACAAAATCCCACACGACAATTATATTCATAATGCATATGACTATGTCACCAAAGTGATATTCCAACTAAAATCATCATAACACACATATATATGCATACATTTAACCTATCGAGGTACCCATTTTACATATCCATGGAAAAAGCCCCACATAACGGTACACATAACATAAAACATAACATATCACCAATGTCCATATTTTTAACCATTTTCATCAAGAAATCCCAAATACTTAAACACATAGAGAATGAAATAACATATAGAAGATTTTGATGTGTATCTAGTTTTAACAAAGATTTAGTAAACTCACAATCTAGGTTTTTGACCAAAACCTAGAAAAGATGAAACCCTAGTTTGAAGAGATGAGACTTGAAGATGAAGCTTGTAGTTTTGAGAAACCCTAGAAGATTCCTTGAAAGTAATAAATGCTAGAAATCAAGCTCCAACCACCAAAGATGTTGTATTTATGAGGGTTAGGGTTTGGTGAGAGAGAATACTGATTTCCTTGGGAGTAAAATCGCCAAAATGAGAGAGAGATATGAGAATTATGAAAGAAATTCGGATGAAAAGGGTTTTGGGGACTGCAGGTTGATCGCGACTTGTGCCGCGACTTGGACCCGCGGCATAAGTCGCCCGCTATCCCAACCAATTCGAACACAGTGAATCACGCGGCTAGTGACGCGACTATAACTCGCGCCTAAGTCGCGAGGTTCCTCAAACCCGAAACATCCCAGTGGACTACGC
Source organism: Arctium minus (assembly GCA_954870635.1). Lineage (NCBI taxonomy): Eukaryota > Viridiplantae > Streptophyta > Magnoliopsida > Asterales > Asteraceae > Arctium > Arctium minus. Next base: position 50,680,255 of record OX941093.1, read on the forward strand.
GGCTTGTGTCGCGACTTCCACTCGCGACTAAGTCGCGAAACTCCCTGTTTACCACACAAATCTAAAACTCCCAATTCGATATTGAGCAATTAATCACAGACTAAAATGACAATTAAACACATACGTTCTACTCTGATAAACACATAAACGTAAGATTAACAAAACCTCAACTTACCTGAATTTACGGGTGTTACAATCCTCCCCACCTAATTAAGATTTCGTCCCCGAAATCTCACTCTAAGCAAACAAGTGAGGGTAACGCTTCTTCATATCATCTTCGGACTCCGAAGTAATGTTAGCACCCCGATGATGCTTCCATTGAACTTTTACCATGATTACGTCTTTATGTCTTAACTTCTTCACTTTCGATTCCAAAATCGACTCCGGTTCTTCCACACAACGATTTCCATTGTCCACCCAAATTTCCGACAAAGGAATAATGCTTTCTTCTTCGGCTAGACACTTCCGTAAGTAACAAACGTGAAAGGTGGGATGTATTCCATCCATTTCTGGTGGTAAATCCAACCGGTAGGCTTGCAAACCAATCTTTTCCAAAATACTGAATGGTCCGAGGAAACGAGGACTAAGTTTCCCACGCTTCCCAAAACGTATGATCCCCTTCCACGGGGACACCTTCAACATGACTCGGTCACCCACTTGAAACTCAACCGGTCTCCTATTCTTGTCCGCATAGCTATTTTGTCGGTCTTGCGCCGCCTTTAGCCTTTCTCGAATCTCTTTCACCTTGTCCGCCGTCTCTTGCACTATTTCTGGCCCGGCGAATTACTTTTCGCCCGCTTCTAACCAACAAACTGGAGTTCGGCACTTTCGCCCGTACAACGCCTTGAATGGTGCCATGCCAATGCTAGAATGGTAACTGTTGTTGTATGCGAACTCTACCAACGATAGATGCGAATCCCAACTTCCCCCAAAGTCTATAACACACGACCGTAACATATCTTTTAATGTCTGGATTGTCCTCTCGCTTTGGCCATCCGTTTGAGGATGGTATGTCGTGCTCAGATTCAGTCTAGTACCCAACTCCTTTTGCAAGCTAGCCCAAAAGTTCGAAGTGAAGCGACTATCCCGATCCGATACTATAGACTGCGGAACTCCGTGCCTTGACACCACCTCGTCGATATACAGTTTAGCCAATTTCTCCATCGGCAAAGTCTCCCGCATCGCAAGAAAATGCGCACTCTTGGTTAACCGATCCACGATCACCCAAATGGTATCGTGACCGCACAAGGTCTTCGGTAGTTTGGTTACAAAATCCATAGTGATGTTGTCACATTTTTACTCGGGAATGGACAACGGTTGTAAACTCCCATACGGCCTTTGATGTTCCGCCTTGACTTGAAGGCACGTGACACACTTCTCCACATAACTTGCCACATCTAACTTCATCACCGACCACCAATAATTTAACTTTAAGTCTCTATACATCTTGGTGCTACCGGGATGTATAGAATATTTCGACTTATGTGCTTCCTCGAGAAGCAAGCCACGATTTCCCCCAATCTTTAGCACCCAAATTCGCCCTTAGAAGAGTTTGAGTCCACGACTATCTTCCGTTAAGAGTTCCTTTTTCTTGGTCATAACCTCGGTCTTGAGGTTCTCTTCTTTAAGTGCTTCCGCTTGGCTCGTTCTTATACTTTCCAACAAACTCGACACCACATCGATTCTGGTAAGGGACATTTTAACGTCATCGCCATGATTTCTTTGGCTCAATGCATCCGCCACCACATTAGCCTTACCGGGATGATAGAGTAGGTCACAATCGTAATCCTTCAAAAGCTCTAGCCACCTCCTTTTGTCGCATGTTGAGTTCCTTTTGGTCGAAGATGTACTTGAGACTTTTGTGATCCGTGAAAAGAGTACACTTGGTCCCATACAAGTAGTTTCGCCACAACTTCAACGCGAAAACTACTGCCGCCAACTCCAAATCATGAGTCGGATAGTTCTTCTCATGATCTTTTAATTGTCGCGACGCATAGGCTATTACCTTCCCCCTTTGCATTAGTACGCACCCAAGTCCCATCTTGGAAGCATCACTATACACCACAAAGTCTTCCGATCCATCGGGTAAGAACAAGATCGAACTTCGCACAACTTCCTCTTGAGCGTCTGAAACGCTTGCTCTTGAGCATCGGTCCAATGAAACTTGACGTTCTTCCTTGAAAGAGAAGTGAGCGGTGTAGCTATCTTGGAAAAGTCTTGAATGAAACGTCGGTAGTAACCCGCTAAACCCAAGAAGCTTCGGATCTCCGTCGGACTTGTTGGAGGTTCCCAACTCGTCATTGCCTCGATCTTTGCCGGATCCACCTTTACCCCGTCCTTTGATACCACATGCCCCAAGAATTGCACTTCTTGAAGCCAAAATTCGCACTTCGAGAACTTCGCGAACAACTTCTCCCTTCTTAGAACTTCTAATACTTCCCGTAAGTGTCTTCCATGTTCGAACTCATCCCTTGAATATATTAAAATATCGTCGATGAAGACGATCACGAATTTATCCAAAAATGGACGACACACACGGTTCATCAAATCCATGAATACGGCCAGAGTGTTGGTTAAGCCGAACGGCATCACCAAGAACTCATAATGACCGTATCTCATTCGGAAAGCCGTCTTCGGAATATCTTCGTTCTTCACTCTCACTTGATGATAACCGGACCGAAGGTCAATCTTCGAGAAACATCCCGCCCCTTGGAGTTGATCAAAAAGATCGTCGATGCGAGGTAGAGGGTACTTGTTCTTCACCATGACTTTGTTTAACTCCCGATAATCTATGCACATCCGCATGGATCCATTTTTCTTCTTCACGAACAAAACCGGTGCTCCCCAAGGTGACGAACTTGGTCGAATGAAGCCCTTCTCCAACAACTCTTGAAGTTGTGTCATCATCTCCTTCATTTCTGTTGGTGCCAACCGATATGGAGCACGAGCTATTGGAGCCGTTCCCGGTGTGAGGTCAATCTGAAACTCCACTTGTCGCTCCGGTGGTAATCCGGGTAAGTCTTCCGGAAAGACGTCCGGATAATCCTGTACCACTTCCACATCTTCTACCGACTTCTTTTCTTTCTTAGCGTCCACCACGTAGGCCAAGTACGAAGGGTAACCCTTCGCTAAGAACTTGCGAGTCTTTAGAGGTGAGATAATAGGATTACTTCTCTTTCCTTTTTCCCCATAAATGGTTGCCACACCATTTTCCGGCAATGGTACTTGGATCATCTTTTTGGAGCAAAAGATGTCCGCCTTATGCCTCACTAACCAATCCATGCCTATGACCACATCAAACCCTCCTATAGCCATAGGTAGTAAATCTACTCCGAAAGAAATTTCGTCGATCTCTAGAGTGCAATCACAAAAACGGTAACGAACGATCACTTGATCTCCATTAGCTATTTCTACTACTAACGCATAGGGAAGAACACTAATAGGAATAGAGAATTGCTTACAGAAGGTATCCGACACAAAAGAACACGTAGCACCTGAATCAAACAAAACACGAGCTGGCAAGGAGTTTACTAGAAACGTACCCGAAACGACGTCCGCGGTCTCCTTTGCCTCCTCGGTAGACATCCGGAAAGCACGACTCGGTGCCCTTTGTGGTTGCTCGACTCTGGCTGTCGAGCCCACAGAATTTCCCCCATTTCCTCTAACTAGCTTTAGGAAAAATCTTTTCATGTGCCCCGGTTCTCCGCACTCAAAACATACCGGTCCCTGGATGGAACATTCTCGAGTCGTATGGTCCTTCTTACCACACTTGGCGCACTTGGCTGGACCGGAGTAAATCCTGGTAGCACATGGTCCCGAGTGCTTTGACCTGCACTTGGAACACCATCGTTCATCACGACGATGATCGCCCGCTTTCCCACTTACAAAGGGTCTCGACTGACGAACGGGCCCGGATGGCCCTTCCCACCTCCGTTTTTCACCAACCAACCTCTTCTCTTCCCTTTCAGCATTGATGTCGTCCTCAACGAGCAAGGACTCTTCGATGACCTCTTGTAACGTCAAACACTTAGCATTCCTCACCGCCGATCGCATCCCGGCCGGTAACCCTTGATGGTAGGCTTTAATCTTTGACCTTTCATCGGGGACTAGATGTCCCACCAAGTTTAATTTCTCCAAAAAGAGTTTGGAGTAGCCAACCACGGACAGGTTCCCTTTCTTCAGATCTCGGAATTCCCGCTCCAACTTGTCCATCGAACGCTCGCTACAATACTTGTCCATAATCTTCTCTTTGAACACCAGCCAAGTTAACTTAGCCAGAACTTCAGGAGTGAGGACTGATCGAGTGAGATTCCACCAAATCAAAGCCTCTCCCCGGAGTAGTTGAGAAGCAAACTTGACCCGTTGAGAAGGATCACACTCACTTGACTCAAAGGCCATCTCAACCTCTTTGATCCAGTACATGCAAGCAACCGGGTTATCTGAACCCGCAAACTCCTTAGGGTGGCACCCCAGAAACGTCTTGTAAGTACACCCCTTAGTCTTCGCCCGAATCCCTTCAGCGGATGGTTCCTCAACCGTTACCAGATTTGGTCCACCCGACCCCACAATAACGTTTTCAGCCATCGTCTCAGGTTGTCAGTGGCTAGCGTCTCGATCTTCTAGGAGTTTCATGAAAAACTCTTGCTGTTGGGTCATAGCCGAAGTCATGGCCAACTGTTGTTGATCCAAGGCCGCATTCATAGCCAACATCATGCTATCCCGAAGCCGGGTCTCCATGGTAACTTCCTCCATGATGGCGTCACCTGTGTTGAGGTTCCGGCGTGGAATATGCTCAGGCTCTCCTGCCAAGATTCTGGGTATAGGAATGTCATCGGAGGTTGCCCCCACCAGGGGTCGTACAACTGCAGATTCCACTTCAGGTTGCCCTTCTGGCATGTCCGGTAATCTACTTCGAGTGTTTACCATTATAATCTGTCATGCACGTATAAGAAATAGATTGAGAAAAAACTAAGCGAGTTGAACTCATTGTACGTATTACTACCTTCATCAATCATCACAATAATAGTAAACCAAGTATGCTCACGTAACAATGCATTCATAATAGCAGTAGTTAAGTGAAATTATGAACGAACCATACACAAGTATTCTTGTCACCATCATCACAACTTTCAATTACAGTACTTCCGTAATCCTAACGCTCTCCCCACCTAGGATTCCTACCCCAAGTGGACAGTGAAGTCATAAAGTCTAAAGCTTAAGTCTAGATATGCTAAACAATACCTAGTTCACTTAAACTAAAGTTCTGATACCAACTTGTAACACCCTAAAAATAGGGATAAAAAAAACTTTCCATAAATGGAGAAGTGGTAGTAAGTTTGCCATAGCAAGAGCCTCCCAAAAAGGGGAAATATACAAACAACCTGTTTAATCACGAATCTGTAATTTAACGGATAAATAAACAACAACCAACTAATCTAATTTCTACATCTAGAAAAGAGATTACAAAAGGGGTGTCATCTATAAACCCGAATCTTCCCAAAACTAGTTCAAGTGCCAAAATCCCCAAACTCTTGCCCAAGCATCTAAACTTGTCTAGGAGTCGTGCCGCTAACACCTGAGATACACATCGACACCAAACAAGTGTTAGGCCAAAAAGCCTAGTGACTTAGACAATAATAAGCATGCATTAACAGTCACAATTTCTTATCAGCAGTTAACCAGTGTCCAAATATATGTGGAGTCATTAGGGGAGACCCAAAGCACCAATCAATTCCACTCCAAAGAGTCGATACACCTTGATGCCCTTAACAAGGAACACCCCAAAGGCCCGGCACACCCGGAGATCAGATCGTACAGGAAACTTTCCGAGTGGCGGGGGTCTAGGCACATACCATTCCGGTGGCGCCCCAAGACTACATCCTCCTAGTGAACTTGCCTTGATTCGTCCAACATAATGCGTATAGGAGGTCCTTAGGTATATTTCAACCCAACATATTTCCATACCGACTACGGGTACGATGTTACCATCCTATCCTCATGAAGTCCAACAAAATCCCACATGACAATTATATTCATAATGCATATGACTATGTCACCAAAGTGATATTCCAACTAAAATCATCATAACACACATATATATGCATACATTTAACCTATCGAGGTACCCATTTTACATATCCATGGAAAAATCCCCACATAATGGTACACATAACATAAAACATAGCATATCACCAATGTCCATATTTCTAACCATTTTCATCAAGAAATCCCAAATATTTAAACACATAGAGAATGAAATAACATATAGAAGATTTTGATGTGTATCTAGTTTTAACAAAGATTTAGTAAACTCACAATCTAGGTTTTTGACCAAAACCTAGAAAAGATGAAACCCTAGTTTGAAGAGATGAGACTTGAAGATGAAGCTTGTAGTTTTGAGAAACCCTAGAAGCTTCCTTGAAAGTAATAAATGCTAGAAATCAAGCTCCAACCACCAAAGATGTTGTATTTATGAGGGTTAGGGTTTGGTGAGAGAGGATACTGATTTCCTTGGGAGTAAAATCGCCAAAATGAGAGAGAGATATGAGAATTATGAAAGAAATTCGGATGAAAAGGGTTTTGGGGACTGCAGGTCGATCGCGACTTGTGCCGCGACTTGGACCCGCGCCATAAGTCGCCCGCTATCCTAACTAATTCGAACACAGTGAATCACGCGGCTAGTGCCGCGACTATAACTCGCGCCTAAGTCACGAGGTTCCTCAAACCCGAAACATCCCAGTGGACTACACGGCTTGTGCCGCGACTTCCACTCGCGACTAAGTCGCAAAACTCCCTGTTTACCACACAAATCTAAAACTCCCAATTCAATATTGAGCAATTAATCACAGACTAAAATGGAAATTAAACACATACGTTCTACTCTGATAAACACATAAACGTAAGATTAACAAAACCTCAACTTACCTGAATTTACGGGTGTTACAATTGTAGACTCTATAGGCTTTAGAGGAAGAAGAAAAGCCCATAAAGATCCCTTCATCAGCTTTTGGATCAAACTTTCCAAGATGTTCCCGATCATTCTGGATAAAATACACACAGTCGAAAACATGAAGAAAGCTGATATTTGGTTTTCGGCCATAGAAGACTTCATAGGAAGTCTTGTTGTGTCTTTTCACAATAATGGATTGGGTTTGAGTAAAGCAAGTTGTATTGACAGCCTCAGCCCAGAAGTTTGTAGGAAGGTTTGATTCACTCAACATGGACCTTGCAGCTTCACATAGGGTTCAGTTCTTTCTTTCCACCACACCATTTTGTTGTGGAGTTCTAATTGCTGCAAAGTTTTGTGAAATGCCTTTATCGTTGAAGAAGGCATCTAAGGTAGCTTTTTTAAATTCGGTGCCATTGTCACTTCTGATAGATCGAACAAGTTGACCATTCAGCACCTCAGACTTTTTATAAAATTGATGATCTCTTCAGATATATCACTTTTGTACCTGAGAAAAGATACCCAAGTGTAAAGTGTATATTCATCAATAACAAGAATGTACCTTTTTCCACCAAGACTTGGTGTGCTGACAGGCCCATAAAGATCCATGTGCAACATCTGGAGAGGGGTAGTGATAGAGAAGCATTGCTTAGATTTGAAGGATGACTTGGTCAGCTTGCCTTTTTCACAGGCGGCACAAAGTTTCTCTTTGGCAAAAGAGATTTTTGGCAGTCTTATGACCAGGTCTTTATTGGACAGAGCATTAACGTCTTAAAGTTGAGATGAGAGACATTTATGCTAGAGCCAATTTTTCTTTTCAGAGTCTTCAGAGATAAAACATATGCTCTTTTCATCTGCTGATTTATGACTTATGTTAATGACATAAACATTGTATTTTCTGAAGCCAGATAGGATAATGTGAAAATTTCTGTCAGTAATGAGATAATCATCAATTCTGAAAATTATATAATATCCCAAATCACATAGCTGACTAATACTTAGAAGGTTGTGCATTAGTCCTTCCACATAAGCGAATTTATTGAAAGTGATGGACCCATTAGAAAGAGTCCCATAACCTTTAGTGGAACCACGAGAGTTGTCACCAAAAGTTACGATCGGTCCTTTTTCGTTCACACAATTTAAAAGAAGAGATTTGTTCCTGGTCATGTGTCGTGAGCACCCACTATCAAGATACCATGTATGATGATGCCCAATGACCTGAGAGGAAGAAGAGGAGCACTCAGCAGAAAATTCCATCCTTGAACTAGAACCTTTGATTTCATCATCAAGTTTTGCCATAAGGCATTTGCTTGAGATATCTTTCTCACTGTCGGTAGTAGGCTCATCAGCCCAATCGATAAATTCAACCATCAAGCTTTTTCCTCTTTGACGAGAGTTTACATTCCTTTCTTTTTATTCTTTGTATTTTGTTTTGTACTTATCAGCTCTGTCAGAAAGATCTTTGAAAGAAGATGAGGATTTTTTAGGACGAGATCTACCTGTAGAAATAGATCTGTATTTCCTTCCCTTAGAGGAATTTGAGGAGTTAGACTTGGACGTCCTAGGAGGGTTGCTTCTACACTCAGAAGCGAAATGGCCTTTCTTGACACATGCATAGCATTCCTCCTTTGATTTGTTTACAGATCCTAGAGGAAGAGGAAAAGAATTTTCGGTTGACTCTAAATCGGTTGGAAGAGGAGTTTTTCCTAAACTTGGAGAAGTTAGCAAGCACACCCATTTCCTCCATCATTTGATCGATAGAGGTATCTTCACCTTCATCACCGGCTTCACTAAGATATGCCTCCGAAAGGTGATCCGAGTCATCATGACTCTCTCTGTCCGAGTCATCAGGAGGATAAGTAATACGAGGAATGAACACAGTTTTATTGGAGCCATCACTAATTAGAGCCATAGAAGGAGCTTTTATTTCTTTGATGATGGTCTTCCTTTGGATACAAGTTTGTTCATAGTTAAAGAAGGTTCCATAGAGAGAAGTAAGGGGAAGGCTTTCCAAGTCCCTGGTTGTCTTAATACAAGTACTGAGGTTCTCCCAGAAATCTGGAATACCATCCATAAACTTGCACAAGATTTCCTCATTGTCATAAAGCTTTCCAAGAAGTTTGAGGTCGTTTAGAAGACTATTAAAACGATTATAGTAGTCGGAGAGAGATTCTCCCTTTTCATGAGAAAAAAGTTCATATTTTCGAACAAGAGAGATTTTTCTAGATTTCTTAACTTCATCTGTACCTTCATATAGAACACATAGAGTTGACCACATCTCTTTGGCAGTAGAGAAGTTAACAAGGGAGTGGTACACTTCATCTGGAAGGGATTGAGCAATAATAACTCGCACTTTGGAGTCAAGCCCAATAGTGTGCCTGTCTTCCTCAGTGTACTCTTTTTCCTTTTTCAGAACATACCAGCCAGTAGCAGAGTTACATTCCTCGTCAGATGAGTCATCGGAAACTTAGAAGAGAGAATCTTTTTCCTTCTCTTTGTCTTTAGGAGTTTTGACAAATTTGTCCCAGACTTTAGGGACAAGTGGACCTTCACGAAGAATAGTCAGAAAATGGCTGTCGCCCCCCTCTAAGAATAGCATCATCCGACTTTTCCATAAGGAAAAGTTGTTCGGATTGAACTTAGGAGGTTTGACAGTAGAACCATTATCAGGATGAAAAGAGTTTTGAGAAGAAGAATTAGCTTTTGTATTGGATGATGATGCCATCACGAATCTGGTTTATTAGATTAAACCAACCGCTCTGATACCACTTGTTAGTCCCAAATAAGCTAAACAAGGTTTTGTAGAAGGGGAGTTGAATACAAAACATAGAAATTACTTAATTTTTATTCTTTATAGATAAGAGTATCAAAGAATTACACTTAGAAAAACAAAGATTGTTGCGGAAAAGAACAGCTAAAGACTATTCTAACAATCTAACACTAAGAAGACTTTTAACACAAAGACAAAAATCTTAGAGAGAAATACTTGCTAACAAACTTGCTGAATTTTGCACTTCGAAAATCTTGAGCTGAAAGCATGTCTTTGCATGAGGCCATCCTCAACCTTTATATACTATTCAAAGCATTGATTGCAAAGGACACTTGTCATCTGATGAATAGATGCATGGGTATTTTTAATAAAATACAAGATATGTGACAAGACCATTCGAAAAGTAAAAGGTAACTTTTGTACTATGAAGTACAATATCTGAATATAATATACCCAGTTCAAATCTTTTTGAGATCTTGAAAAGAGAAAATCTCAATCAAATCAGAACATAAGTGAATATCCCTTATGCAATAGAAGTTTCCATTCTCTTATGTCAGAAGATCATTGGGAATGAGGAACTATGTCAAATCGTGAGGATTTGACATATATAAGTGCCGAAATGAGAAGAATCGGCACAAGGGTTTTTACCGACTAAGGGGGATTGGCAAAAGAGGGTGTTTCCAAGAGGTTGGCAAGAGGATTGCCTATTGAGGATTAGGCAAGGGGCAAGGTCTGCCGAATTTAAAGGATCTTCGGCAGAGGAAGAGTCTGCCGAAGGTTTTGCTAATCTTCGGCAGGAGAGGCTTAGTATTTCACTGAAGTGTATCTTGATCCACATCAATAGACTTGCTTCATGTTGTGTTCGGTTGATCTTCGATTCACCGATCTGTTAGAGCATAACTAAGCTATTACAAAGAATCATGATATTTTCTAAGTATAAGAATGTACAATCATTTATAGAAGAACAAACACAAACTGAAGGAGAGGTCATCTTCAAATCTTAGATGACCCAACAAATACCTTAAGTGTAAATCATATTATTGTTAAAATCTCCTCTAACAAAACCACCAAAACTTCAAAATCGTTTATATTTACGACTCCCGCCGCATTGCCGGGTACACTATTAGTAAGTATATATAAAAAACAAAGAATCTCTTATCTTTTCTTTTGGTTTTACATTACGTCTATTATTTCCCTCTTTTTTTTTTTTACATTCCCTCATTTTTTCCTTATTTTTTTCATTTTAGAAAATCTAAACTCACGACTCCTCATTTTCTCCCTCCCCCAAAACTCAGTTGAAGCCCTAGCCTCTCGTCTTCCACTCACCCCACACCTCTCGTCCTCTCCATCTTGCCGGAGACTCACTTGCCACCATTGATACCCATAAGTAGTTCACATATACTCCTATCCACGTTCTGTTCATCATAGCGCATCTGCCACTATTTTACACTTAAATAATCATTAATTCGTTTCTGTAACAGAGATTGAGGGTCCTGAAGGTACTGTTTATGAAAAAAGAATTTTTAAGATAAAGATTCAGATAATTGAAACGTAAAAATCGATATATGAATATTTTTCTTTGTTATGTAGACCAAGTGTTTGTTGTTTTGTCTGTGTGAACGATGTAGATGGATTTGGGTGATGAACTGAGTTGCAATATGAAAGACAAAACTTAAAAGTTAAAACTAAAAACAATGCAACCTATTTACAAGATATTGAAAGAACAAATAACTCTTTTCTAAGAAGAAAAAACATAGGCAAAAGAAGCGATGAAGGACAAAAAAAAGTTTCTAATGTACTACGAAGAACTTTGAAGAAAGCAGAACAAAAAAGAAATGAGAAGAAAATGTCCGAAGGGTACACCTACGTAGATGTAACTGAACCTTGGGTTAACTCTCTCGCTCTCTTTCTCTCTTTGTGCCATGTGACATACTTTTATAATGTTAGAAAAAAGTCCAAATGTTCAAATATAGGAGTTGTCATGGTTTTAGAAAGAGCAAGTTTTAATGATATAGATGTTATTTTTCAACTTGAAAAAGATAGTATGTGACAATTTAACGTGGAAATTAGGTGTTTGATAAACTGCATCAGTAATATCTTGATTAGGCATTAACTAATTTTCCTTCTTTCCTTCTTAGATAAATGATTGTATCATGTACATTGGATTAGGTTTGTGGTCTTCATTCTCCAATTAAACTCATTTCAATTTGTAGTGCTTGAATTATTTTTATTTAGTTATGTAAATTGTAATTGATTTAAATATTCTATTTTAGTATTACTTTTATATTGCAAGCGATATTTTTTATAAGTTCGGATAACTGTGAAAATATTTGTGGTAACCGTCTTACCATCTTATTTCGGTTTGGTAAGATTCAGTTCAACCTACGATTTCATTTCGATTTGGATACCTAGGTATCCACCTCACGCGTTTCGGTTCATATTCTACCTACAAAATGAAGCGAACAGTGAACATCCCTACCCTTTCTACACCATGCACTCGAGTGAGATTTTTTGGATTCGTTTTATTTGATTATTTACCCTAAAAGTGAGTTTTAGAGATTTGCTTAACAACTTTTTCTTTTTGACACTTCTAAAAAATATAATTATTTTAGTTATAAAAAATCAAATTTATTACAGCATCTTTTTACATATTTATTATTTGATCTTAAAATATTAACATCAAAATTAAGGACATTTTTTTTGTCCATTCATCTCTTTTAATTGATTATTGTTGGTATTTTTTTTATAAGGGTGGTGTCAAAGCTACCCCTTTATATCATGCATACCCCTTATTCTCCTCACATGACATCCAAAAGGTTGATTTTCAAAGATTTTATATATAGAGTTATAGTTTTGGTCCCTGAACTATTTTAATAGATTTACTTTATACCTTTTACTTTTACATTTTACATTTTCATTATATTAACACATATAAATATATATATTAACTAAAATACTTTAAAAAAATAATTTTTAATTTTAACAAGTTACACCATTATAATCGTCTCTTCGATACCTTCAAAATGAGCCCAATATTGAATATTTTTTGATTTAATTATTTTATTATACTTTGATTTGGTTAATTAGAAACTCTATTACTATAACTTTGTAAAGGAAAAAAAAGGTATTGTAAACGACATGCATTTCTAAAACATATTTTATTAAACCTTTTTATTTTAAAATTTTATGTTGTAAACACCAATATGATGTTCGTAAAATTGAATTTTTCAAAAAAGAAACATCAACAAACAAACGAACGTAAAATTAGTCTTTTTTTTCAACCATTTATGCTTTAAAAAACTTAATCATTCGATATATACATATCAAGGCGTACCCATTCCACTTGATGCGATCAACGTATTTTGGAAAACACTTGATTTTTCGCCATGTGTGTCCGTACAAGATGACGATATTCAATGTGACGATGAAGTTCAGATGATTAGAGAAAGTTTCAATAAACAATCAGTTCCTGGCCGTAAAAGCTTGTTAAAAAAATTAAAGGATATAATAATGTCAGAAAAACGTTGTTTCATGAACTCTCGGCTCATAGAACCACGTCCTTCTCTAAAGAATCAAGCTCCAAAGAAAAGTATTATTGAAGAACCTCGTAGACGCAGTTGTTCTAACGCGCCAGCAGTTATCAACTCCGAAGATTTTGGTCCTAAAGAATCAGCGAGGCTAGCTCCTACTTCCAACGACAACCCACCCCCCGCAATGTCGTGGATTATCCCATACAAACGTAGATTAGATGTGTATGAAGAATATATAGAGTGTACTCGTACTCGTGAATATGTTGATTTAAATGAATAATCAAAGTTGGAATCTGTTGGGATAAAAAAATACGCAATATATTTATTATGTTTATTATCTTGATGTTAAAAACTTACGTTCGATGTAATGCATTTTTTTTTTCAAAAAAAAATTGATTAACCAAGGTACAATATATGACATATAATAATATAATTAAATCAAACAATATTCAATATTGAGCTCATTTCGAAGGTATCGACGAGACGATTATAATGGTGTAACTTGTTAAAATTAAAAATTATTTTTTAATGTATTTTAGTTAATATACGCGTATATGTGTTAATACAATGAAAATGTAAAATGTAAAACTAAAAGGTATAAAGTAAATCTATTAAATGAGTTCAGGGACCAAAACTGTAACTATTAATTAAAAATAAATAAAATCGATGTATCAAAAATTTTGAAGGGGGTAGGAATATAATATCCCGATTTTACCTTGAACTTTTGGAGAAATGAATTCCTGATTTCGAGAAAGAAAAAAATACTGCAAAACCTTAAAAATGGAAGCAATCATCTCTCATGCTTCTTGTTAGAAATCGAAGCAATTTTTTTTTTTTGTGAAAAACCCTAAAATCTCTCTCTATCCCAATATCCAATGTTCTTCTGATTTCGGGAGTCAAAACTCATGGTGCATATCTCTCTGCTCGTCTGCTTGGTGGATCGAGCCTCCTTATAGGTAAGTAAATTAGGGGTTTTTAATTGATTCATACATACAATAAGTCGATATTTTTCGGCTTGACTGCTTTGCGTAAATGATTTTCAGTTTTATTTGATTATTGATCAACTAGGGTTCAAACCAAAGTGATTACTGCTATGTTTAGTTGGTTATGTTGTAAATTTAGGTTACAAACAGAACTGAACCACCATTAATTATGTTGTTAGTTACTTTGTAAATTGTAAGATTTACTGTATGATTACATGCTCAACAATTGCTATTTGTTGTTTTTTGATTTGGTGGTACATCCGCCACTGGATACTCTGCCATGAAAATATCTCACGCCATCGTCTTCTTTTGTACTATTTGTTACTGAATCTTCACCAGAAACTCATCAAAACAAGAAATCCCAACTAAATTTGGGGCTGCAGATCTTCAAGACAACAATTTGCATTCAAGGCAGTGTTGATGCAGTTGCTTACAAAAATTCTACTTCATATTTTATGGCAAGACTAAGATACCTGAAGCAAACTTCTATTAGGGCTCTGATTTCTCCTCTCTGTAAAAACAATACCTTCTTAAACTATTCAACTACACCAGCATCTGCCGCCACCAATGTCGTCCTTTTAAACCCATTATATTCGTCTGATTCACCAGTACGGAAATTACAGGCAGAGGATGGGGTGTTGACGTTCCGGGAATGGTTCATGTCTAGTAGGAGCCCTTTTATTGACCGTATACTTGAAATCTTATCTTCTGATGGTGGCAGCAGAGGCATTGGTGAGAATCAAGATTTCATGTCGTCACGTGAAACTGTAGATGTGGCTCTGTCGCGTTTGAATCTTCATCTTACCGAGTCACTCGTTCTTGATGTGTTGTCCTACGGGAAAGATGTGTTGTCCTGCTTGAAGTTCTTTGATTGGGCAGGGAGGCAACAAGGGTTTCACCATACTCGGGCTACGTTCAATGCCATCTTTAAGATACTTTCGAGGGCAAAGTTAATGTCTTTGATGTTGGATTATCTGGATAACTATGCTAAGTATCATGGCAGTCACAAGACCAATTTTCATGCCATTTTAGTGATGGGTTATGCTGTGGCAGGAAAGCCGAAGATTGCACTCCAATTGTTCGGCCGAATGCGGTACCAGGGCATTGATTTAGATGATTTTTCTTATCATGTACTCTTGAATGCTTTGGTAGAGGAGGATGATTTTGATGGAGTTGAGTCAGTTGCAAGACAGATTAAGAGTCGAAGGTTTGAATCAGAGGTCACATATTCTATATTGGTTAAGGCTTTTTGTAGGAAAGGGGAGTTTGATAGAGCGGAAACATATCTTCGTGAAATGATGGATAGTGGGGTCAAAGTAAAGAGTGGTGGGCACATGGTTGGTGCTCTTGTGGATGGGTTATGCAAGAATGATCAATTTGATAAGGCTGGGAAATTGGTGGATGAGTTTGGGGAATTCTATGTCTATGATATATGGATTAGAGAGCTTCTACGGGCTAGGAAGCTAGATGGAGCTATGGAGTTCATACAGAAGACAAGGAACCAGGAGCTGGCCGTTCACTATGTCCCAGATGTTTTCCGTTATAACACCTTGATAATGAGGCTTTTGAGAGAGAACAGACTTGAGGAAGTGTGTGATTTGGTGATTGAGATGAGGGAAAACAATATACCCCCTGATGAGCTGACTATGAATATTGTTTTGTGCTTCTTTTGCAAGGCAGGGATGGTTGATGTTGCTCTCAAATTATATGATTCAAAAGAGGATCTTGGGTTATCACCGAGTAGCATGGCTTTTAATTATCTTATGAACACCCTCTGTGGGGATGGAAGTGTTGTTGATGCATATCGTATTTTCAAGAATTTAATTAAGCAAGGGTATTTCACTGGTAAGACGGCCTTTTCTATCCTTGCTGACGCTTTATGCAAGCTAGAAAAGCTTGACATGATGAATGAGTTGTTTCTTATAGCCTTAGAGAAAAATGTTGTACTGACAGATACAATTCATGAAAATTATATCATGGCCCTTTGCAGGACTGGGAGAGTTGAGGATGGTTATTTCATACACGGGGAGCTCAACAAGCTCCACAAAGTTACAACTAGACATGCTTATAGTAATATGATAAATGGGTTTATCAAGTCAAAAAGGGGAGACATTGTTGCTAGACTACTGATTGAAATGCAAGAAAAATGTCGCACCCCAACCCGTCTATTGTTCAGGACAGTCGTTCAGAGTGTAAGTGAGATGGAAAATCCAGAGAAGCAATTTCAAAGGTTGTTGGAAATGAAACTGTCTCTTCATGAGCTTGACTGTGGTGTTTTCAACCTTTTCATTGAAGGAGTTGGCCTTGCCAAGAAACCTGAACTGGCAAGAGAAGTATATGAGATGATGAAGAGAAGTGGAATATCTCCTAATGTTAGTTCTGACATTCTAATGTTGAAGAGTTATCTAAGGAGCGAAAAGGTATCTGATGCTCTACATTTTTTCTATGATATCCTAAAGAGAATAAAGATAGGCAGAAAAGTATGCAATACTATGGTCACTGTTCTTTGCAAAGCAAATAAACCATACGTTGCATTAAGCGTCTTTTCAGAAATTAGAGAGAAGGAGAAGACTGTCAGACCAAGTCTTGAATGCTATGAGGAACTTATTTATGCATTGTGCAGACATAAACGATATGACAAGGTCATGGATCTTATTGATGACTTGATTGGAGTTGGTCGTCCTCTGTCATCCTTTATTGGTAACAACTTGCTTTTGCATTCATTGAAGCATCGAGAGCTATATAACACTTGGATGGACTCGAGGTCCCTTGATGAGATGTCTCCTCTATGGAGACTTATGGAGCTAGTCGATTTGTTTTCCAACCATTTTAGAGATGACATAGACCCTACTGACTTGAAGAAGTAGTGGGAAACTGCTTCCCGCTTGATATATACACTTACAATATGCTTATAAGAAAACTAAGCATGAAACAAGTAGATGATGCTTCTCTGTTGTTTCAGAAGATATGTCAAAAGGGGCACCAGCCCAATCAGTGGACCTATGAAACTCTGGTGCATGGATTTTGCAGGCATGGTAGGAAAACTGATGCTAAGGTGTGGGTGGAGGAGATGTTACGCAGAGGGTTTGTTTCGAGTGAGGCTACTAAACTATTGATTTAGATTTACCTCCCCCGTGATGACCGTGGGACCGGTGCAGTGAGGGCGGCTCAAAGGGTTGCATCTACCCTAAACTATTGCTTTAAATATGAAGAGAGAGTTATATTCTTGCAGAAACATGTGCGATATATAAGCTACTACACTTTGATTTTTGATGCCCAGAATTTATTCATATTTAGCCTTTAGCTCGACCTCCATGTACACTTCGTTTCCCTTTTAGATGTGATAGGTTATCGGAGAATACAATAATAAAGACATTAGTCATTTTCATATATAATTCAGGATATCATATTGATTTGTTCTGCTTTGTGACATTATAACGATGGATTTGTATGATTTATAGCTTTCTTGTAGCAATTGCCTTTGATCTTCAATTACTAATATTTCCAACAAGATATGATAAGATATATGATGCACTGATGTATTGTAGTGTCTAATATGTGATTCAATATGGTTAAAAAATCAGGAAATGGCTGCTGTTAATTTTTCTTGGCAGAGGTTTCTTGAGTTTTTTTTTGGGGTAGGTATCTTGGTGCAAATGTTGGAAATATCCTTTGGTGGCTGCTGCATCTGTTTTCAGTTTGGTCTGTGTCTGAATTTAGTGGCAACAGATGGTATAAGGTTGGATTTAGATGCTATATGTCTGCTGTTTTGATTCTTTTTGGGACTATTTTGGCTGCCAATATTATTACATCAAAATGGTTGGATGACAGGTTGGTATTGTGATCTAAATGATAATGGCTTGTCAATATGATGCTTCTAAAACTTTTTAGCTGCTGGTCTGGATTATTTTTTTGGTGGTTTCTTTTTGTTTAATGGAGAATGGAGGTATGTATGGAGTATGAGGCTTGGCTCCTGTTTGTTTTTGAATTTATGGAAGATGATCCCAAGAAATGATACTTTTGTGCTGTGTTCTAGGGAAAAGAAAAGAAAGAAATGAGGCAAAAGAAAGGAAAGGAAAATAATATTTTCATTTGTGTTTTCGAAAGGAAATGAAATGAAAGAAAATAGTTTTTTATGTTCTTGAACAAGAACGAAAGGAAAGAAAAAATATGTCATTTTTACAAATATATCCTTATAAAAATATATTATTTATAATGAAAGACCGGGTAATTTTGTAATTTTAATAATTTCAGTAATTTTTTTTAAATGGTTTTAATTTCTTTCTTTTCCATTCCTTTCCTCCCACATTTGAGAGGAAAGTTTTGGAGGAAACTTATCATTATTTTCCTCCCATTTCCTTATCTTTCTCTCCTAAAAAAGTTTTGAGAACATGATTTTTTTTTACTTTCCTCCTCTTTCCTTTCCTTCGTAAAAAGAGTTTCGAGAACACGAGGTTGGAGTTTGTGGATTTGAAGAGAAGTTAGATATTATTATGGGTTTTCAACTCTAATTCGGGTTTAAGAGCACCCACAATGGTGGGTTTATCAAAGTCCATGAATCTACGTGGACTGGTTTTTGAATTTGAGAGATCGCTAGGGAGAAGAGTTCCATTGCCACATTGAGGAAGCGGATCATCTTCACAGACCGTTTCATCCTCCTCCTAAGGTGGGTCCCAACATTTAAAAATTAATAAAAATATTAGTTTTGTTTAACTATTTTATCTTTATCATATTGAATCAATAATTTGTCAATTTTTTTTAATAATCAATTTAATAAAGTTAATGAATTATCAACTTTTACCTATACAATTAATTACAACTTCCAATTACACAAATTTATTACACAATTTAATTATTAACTTCCAACTACACAAATTAATTACCAATTTTATCTATAAAAAAATTACCTACATCATTTCAAATTACATCTTCCTTTCTTCAACTCTTTCAATTTTTTACCCTCTTTCAATTTTTTACTTTCTTTCAGTATGGATCCTAACCATACAAACTACTTTACGAATTTGTTAAACTCACCCATCAGTGATACAAGTTCACCAAATACAACAAATAGACAAGTTCAACCGAATTTTCTACCATATCAATTTCCACCGCTTTACGCACACACTCAAGATTCTTCTCATGGTACGTCGAATGTTAGTTGTTTTTTATTTCCGCCAAACACTCAATATTCTATGTTTACACAATATCCATATATGCCTACATTTCCATCACAACCCACACCGAATGCACCGAATGACTTTTCTGAAATTCCACCATTTTCTACCCAAGCAAGTTTAGAAAATAAAGATTTTGATAAAAAAAATCATTTTAAAGCATTAAATAAAAAAAATGGAGTCACAAGGAAGATGAATTAATGATAAGTGTTTGGCTCGTTATTTCCACCGATAGCATGGTTGGAACTAATCAACAAAACAAAAATTTTTGGAAAATAATTGCGGAGTACTATAATACTTATCGCACTTCTTTCATCGAAAGAAAAACAAATGTTTTAAAATCTCATTATTATAGGATAAATCATCAAGTAAATGAATTCAATCAAGGTTTTATTCGATTAAAAAATGAGCATCATAGTGGGTGGTCCGATGATCAAGTTATGGGAAAAGCTCGTGAACTTTACCACTCCGAACACAATCGTCAATTTAAATATGAACATGTGTGGAGAATGGTTAAGGATGAACCAAAATGGAAAGGTGGAAACTCCATTAATCTTTCAGGAAAAAGAGCGAAAACCTCAGCATCGGGTACTTACACATCTTCATCGGATACTTATGCAAGCATCAATACCAACGATGTTGAAGTAGAAGTTCGACCAATTGGAACAAAAGCTGCCAAGAGGAAGTAAATCAGTTATTAATAGAAGAATTCTCAAATGATAGAGAGGAAGAAGTAATCAATATGCTTGAAGATGTCATACATGAAGAAGGTGAAAGTTCAAACCATCATCAAGGCAAAAAAAATATTTGCATCGAGGTCGTGAAGACGGGCACGCTCGTCTTATTAAAGATTATTTAACAGATAATCTGGTCTATACATCTTTTATGTTTAGAAGAAGGTTTCAGAAGACCAAAGAATTGTTTCTTCGGATTGTCGAAGGTCTTTCTAACCATTCGGAGTATTTTCAAATGAGGGTTCATGCAACCGGTAGAGCTGGACTGTCTCCACTACAAAAATGCACTGCCGCGATTCGGCAACTAGCTTATGGTTCACCCGCTGACTTTAGTGACGAGTACAAACGAATTGGCGAAAGCACTACCATTGAATGTCTAAAAAAATTCTATCGATGTGTTATCCAAGTATTTAGAAGTCAATACCTAAGAAGGCCTACCACTCACGACGTCCAACGTATACTACAATTACATTCTGAACACCACGGTTTTCCTGGTATGTTAGGAAGTATTGATTGTATGCATTGGGAATGGAAAAATTGTCCTGTAGGTTGGAAAGGTCAATTTACACGAGGTGATCATGGAGTGCCGACAATTATGTTGGAAGCAGTTGCATCTCAAGACCTTTGGATTTGGCATGCATTTTTTGGTGTTGCGGGTTCTAACAATGATATAAATGTCTTAAATCAGTCTCCCTTGTTTAATAATGTATTACAAGGTTGTGCTCCACAAGTACAATTTGTTGTGAATGGAACAAAATATAATAAGGGATATTATCTTGGTGACGGCATATATCTGGAGTGGGCAACAATCGTGAAAAGTTTTTCACATCCATCAGATCCTAAAAGAAAAAAGTTCAAAGAAATGCAAGAGGCGGCTAGAAAAGATGTAGAACGAGCGTTTGGTGTTCTTCAATCTCGTTGGGCAATCAAAAGAGGAGCAACAAGATTTTGGCAAATCAAAATATTGAGTGACATCATTTATACATGCATCATATTACATAATATGATTATAGAAAACGAAGGGGTTTCAACAACTAGTTGGTCTGACGACCACGAAGATCCTCCAATACTCGTATCTCAAGGTTCCGTTCAACAATTTCAACAATACCTTCAAATGAATGCTGAAATACGTGACCATTAAGTACATCATCAACTTCGAGAAGATTTGGTCGAACATATTTGGGAAAGGTTTAAGGAAGATTAATGTAGATTTATTAAAATTATTTTTTATTTATTGTAACTTTTAATTATTATGGCTTATTATTGTAAGTTTTAATTATTAAGTGTATTGTAATTATTGTATTTTAATTATAATAGTAAATTATTATTATTATTATATATACTATAGACCGGTTCATGATTGAGAATAAAAAGTTTATGAAATATGCAGGAAAGAAAAAACTGATATGACAGAGAGAAAAAAAATGATGTAGCAGAATCATGAACCTTTAAAGAGGTTCATGATTGTGGATGCTATAAGAGCACCCATAATGGTGGGTATATCAAAGTCCATGAATCTACGTGGACCGGTTTTTGAATTTGAGAGAGCGCTGGGGAGAAGAGGTCCATTGCCATATGGAGGAAGCGGTTCCTCTTAACGGACCGTTTCATCCTCCTCTTAAGGTAGGTACCAACATTTAAAAATTAATAAAAATATTAGTTTTGTTTAACTTTTTTTATCTTTATCATATTGAATCAATAATTTGTCAATTTTTTTTAATAATCAATTTAATAAAGTTAATGGATTATCAACTTTTACCTATACAATTAATTACAACTTCCAACTATACAAATTTATTACACAATTTAATTACTAACTTCCAACTATACAAATTAATTACCAATTTTACCTATAAAAAAATTACCTACATCATTTCAAATTACATCTTCCGTTCTTCAACTCCTTCTATTTTTTACCCTCTTCCAATTTTTTACTCTCATTTAAGTATGGATCCTAACCATACAAACTACTTTACGAATTTGTTGGACCCACCCGTCAGTGATACAAGTTCACCAAATACAACAAATAGACAAGTTCAACCGAATTTTCTACATTATCAATTTCCACCACTTTACACACACACACACACTCAAGATTCTTCTCACGGTACGTCGAATGTTAGTCGTTTTTTACAGCAGCAGCAGCAGCAGCAGCAGCAGCAGCAGCAGCAGCAGCAGCAGCAGCAGCAGCAGCAGCAGCAGCAGCATTATTATTCAATATTAACTTTTTTGTTAAAATGTACAATATTTTCGACGGATTTCCGACAAGTTTTTAAAAAATAATTTAATTAAATTACTAACAGAAAATTCTCGGAAATCCGTTGGTAAATTAATCCCGGTACTTAATTAGTTTAATTAACTCAAAGAATTTAAGAAAAGTGGGAAAAGTTTGTGGCGGATTTCCAACAGAAATATTCGTCGAAATCCGTTGAAAAATTATGTTTTCCGGCAAATGTTTTTCCGACCGGCAAATCCGCTGAAAATCTGCTAGTAATCATGTTTTCCGGCAGATTTCCGACGAATATGTCTGTCAGAGAAAAAAATGGGTTATCTAGTACTGCTCTAAGTTTACATCAGAAGATTCTGATTGAGAAGGGTCATGTCTCACAGCTTCTGAGTCTTCTGACAAACTTTTGAGTCAAATCCGTTTCAACCTTATCCACAAGTAGTAATTGTTGTGTAGTTATCTATTAATTGATTAACTACTTTGTAACTGTTGATCACTCTTATAAATATATAAAACGATTAATCTAGTGTATATATATATTTGAGTTTTCTGCCTAAGAACGAGAGTGATTTTTGGATTATCCCAAAACTGATTTCGTGAAATCTAAGCCATAAAAAGATTGAAATATAGTATTTGGAGGAAAGTGTAATATAGATAAAAGATACAAGAACTCTCCAAGTGATTATAACCATGAACGCCAGGTTCTCACATAATATATATATATATATATATATATATATATATATATATATATATATATATATATATATATATATATATATATACTGTTCTTGCGAAAAACCTAGTGGTACAAAAAACTGACATCACTTAGTCTTAACAAGACTTTAAATGATTTTCCAGATTTTGAAGAACTTTGGAAAATAGAAAATGATAACTCTTATAAAGGTTATTCCTTTTTAGACTTATCATACAGCTTGATAAAGCCCCATATTTTAAACCAAAAACTTATAAGTAAATCTTTTACTTATGAAGATATTTTAAATATGGTAGATCATTTACAAAAGACTGAAATTATTGGAGAAATCCCAACCAAGTTTTGGGATAGAAATCAAATCTTTTGTAAACTTGAGATAATTAATCCAGACTTGGTAATTAAGACGGGAATGCCTAAATATGATAATTGGACTATTGATGAGTTCAAGATGCATATTTCCCAATTACTTAAGTTAGGAGTAATTACAAGAAGCACTTCTAAGCATAGAACTGCAGCTTTTATAGTTCAAAAAGAATCTGAAAGAAAACGTGGTCAATCACGAATGGTTTTTAACTATAAAAGATTGAATGACAATACCCATATTGATGGCTATTGTATTCCAACAAAAGAAATTTTGCTTAACAAAATCCAAGGTGCCAAATGGTTTTCAAAGTTTGATTTAAAATCTGGATTTTGGCAAGTAAAGATGCACCCAGAATCTATTCCCTGGACATCATTTACATGTAGTGAAGGACACTTTGAATGGAAGGTTATGCCTTTTGGATTGAAGAATGCCCCTCAGATTTTTCAAAGAAAAATGGATAATTGTTTTTTGCATTTATCTAATTTTACATGTGTTTACATTGATGATGTTTTGGTTTTTTCAAAAGATAAAAATGAACACTATGCACACTTGTATACTGTTTTTAAAATCTTTGAAAAAGAAGGAATGGTTATTTCTCTCAAGAAAATGCAACTTTTAAGAGAACATATTGAATTTCTTGGTGTAGAAATAGGAAAGGGAAAGATAAAGCTCCAGCCTCATATTTCGAGAAAAATTCTTGAATACCCAGATAAGTTAGAAAACTTAAAACAACTTCAAGGTTTTTTGGGTTCTCTAAATTATGCTAGACCTTTCATCAAGGATCTTTCTAAATATACTGGACCTTTATACAACAAAACTTCAGTAAAAGGAACAAGAAATTTTAATTCTGAAGATATTAAACTTGTTCAAAAACTGAAACAGCTAGTTATGAATCTTCCAGAAATGAGTTTGCCTCTAGATTCTGACTACCTTGTTATCCAAACAGATGGATCTGAACATGGATGGGGAGGAATTCTTTTAAAAAGATCCTCTAAATACTCCTCTATTCATGAAGAACATCTTTGTAGATATGCATCTGGTATTTACAAAGAAAAAGGAAGGTTAACATCTTTAGACTTTGAAGTCTTAGCTGTTATCAATTCCTGTGAGTCTTTTGCACTCTTTTTAGCAGGAAAGAAAGAGATCACACTCAGAACTGACTGTGAAGCATTAGTAAAGTTTGCTGATATGAAAAAGGAATCAAAACTTTTGTCCAATAGATGGTTGAAATTAAATGAATACATTATTGGCAAAGGGATCAAGTTTAACTTAGAACATATCAAAGGAAAAACAAATGTTATTCCTGATTTACTCTCTAGATTTAATCCTCTTTCTTAATTTTGCAGGATGCCTAAATCAAAAGTAGTCAAGAAGGAGAATATTCCAGAAACTGGTGATATGTTACAAGTTGGTAGACAGTTTATTCCTACTTATCCCTGTGATAAGCAATTCCTTTTTAATCTGAGATCTAGACTTACAAATTAAGAAGCTTCAATTTGTGACTCTATTTGGAATCTAAAAACTACTTCTGACCAAACTAATGAGAAATTTTTTATAATTAACTCGGTTGCTCAGAATTTTAATAATCTAAGGCAATGTCCAAAAAGATTTTATTGTTATCTTCTTATGAATGGACCTCATAAGGGAATTTACAAAAATTGGACAGATATTGCTGCAAAAATAGAAAATCAGAAACCCTTTCAATCTTTTTGGAAAGGCTTTCAAAGTTTTTCTGAGTGCATCCAAGCTACTCATGATAAAGTTGGCTTCAACTATTATTTGGACCCTGCTTTAAAGAACTGTCATCTTTCCAAAGATGAAAACTCGGACTCCGATTCAGGACTCCCTTTAGATCTAAAATTATTGACATCTTCTTCATCCTCACAGATGAAAGGCAAAAGTAAAATGCTAATTTCAGAAGATCTTAATACTCGAGATTTTCTTATACCAAATCTTGAATGTTTTTCTCCTTTGAAAGAACTAGTTGATCTCTCTGACATCAACTTTCAAAAATTCCTGAAATTACAAGAATGGCTGATGGTAATTTCACGATCACCTATTCAAGGATTTTCAGTTCAACTGGAAGAAATTCCAGTTCCAAAAAATCAATTGAAAAGATATTTTAGAACTGTTCAGATAGATCTCACAATCGCCTCAGAACAAATGTTTCGAAATGAAAAAATCAGTTTTCATGATCTTTTCAAATATGGATTACTTTGCGGACTAATCCTTTTTGAGATCAAGCAAATAGATTGGCTTCCTGAAAGGGTTAAACAAGCCATTTCAATTATCAAAAGATATGATGATACTTCTATCATCTCAGTGGATATATTTGCTTCTCCACCAAACTTCTGGAAATCTGAACCTGAACCTAGTTGTTCAGCTATCAAGATATTATCAAAGTCTTTTTCTTCAGACTGGAGTAAAGAATTGTTGCCTCATAATTCACAATGGCAATTTATTAGTGGTCAAACTGTGGATGATGTGAAGCTATGGTTCTATTATGTACATTTTTCAGACTTCTTTTGGAACTCTGAAATCTTGTTATCTGAAGACTATTCTTTGTTTGGAGAAACACCTACTATCAAGATCTATATTCCAGTTGCAGTTTCATGTTATTCATTTTTGAGATTCTCAAAAGATGGTTTTGAAGCTCATAATGATGATGATAGGGTGGCTTTCTACAAAGACCGAAAACTCAAAGATTTGATCAGACATGCACAAAGAGACAAAATGAAAGATTGATTGGCCGAATCTTACACCTGTCCTCTACAGCTGTAAATGAAAAATGTTTGAACGGCTAATATTTGTCCTTCTAGAAAATCTTTGAAAAATATGACAAGTGGTAGGACCCATCTCAATTACTTTCGGCGAAAGATGCTCCTACTTTTAAAAAAGAAGTTTGTCCTTTCTAGTGGTTTTTATCCGGTCATAGCCTCCGGTTACAAGTTACCTTTACTTTATGCTGCTATAAATATGTATCTTTGGTTTATGCTTAGACAATCCTTTCCAGTGTAATATATTCTCAACTTAGAAAAATAAGAGTGAGAAAGTAGAGAGATAAGTTAAGAGTTCTTCTTGTAAATCCGTAGGAAGTTTGAAGCTTTGTAATCATCTTTTGTATAATACAAGGTTAGTTTGTTTATATTTCTGTATGGCAGGCTAAAGCCCTTAGGCTTAGAAAGCCAATTCATGTTGTGAAATTTATGTTAAATACTTAAATATTGTTATTATCTTTTAATCTTTATTTATGAAGATATGATCTTAAAAATTTTATCATAAAGATATTTTGTCGCTGTTAGTTCATACCTACATGGCAGAGGTATAACTGTCAGGCAATGAGCCAAACCTCTAAGAGTTGTCTTAGTTGTAATTTTAAAAAATTGTCTTTATTAATTCTTAGAAAATTTAAAACAATCTTTTTGAAACAAAAGACGTAAGGATGTTTAACTTCAGAAGCAGTACCCGCTGTTAGCCGTGGATAAGCGTTTTAGGGGAAAAAAGTACGAATTAGTCCAAAAAGGTGAGTTTCTCGAAAGAAAGTTTTAAACAAAGTTTTCTCGGAATTTCTTAAGAAATGTTTTTAAAAAGTGATAACAGAGTGATAAAAATGGGTGTTATGATAATCCAAAATCAAGATCCTATCTCTTTAAATTTTGATTATAAGATAATTCATACATTTATTTATTTAATGTGAATTTTTAACAACCTCTGAAATATTGGTTTTCTAATCCCTTTTCCTCCATTAAAGAAATCTTTTATTATTACCTCTTGAATATTATCTTGTTTAAATTTCAATGCAAAGACCTTGTCCTCATCCTTTGTCTAAAATCCATCAGGATATTTGTAATTGTATTTGTAAGTGTTTTTGTTATACTCATTATGAAATATCTAATGAAGAACATTTGAGAAGGAATAGCTAGTGGAACTTGGCACAATACGATCAAGATCTCCCAGTCTATACCTTAACCTCGCTGAGGCCCAGACTTAGTGTATTTTATACACTAGTAACTGCGTTGCAGCCCATTATAAGATTGTGTATGGAAGAAATTTTTAGTTAAGTTTTTCTATACAGGTTCAAACGAGAAACTAAACATTTTGCGAGAAGGCGAGAAGTGTTTAATCATATATGATTAAACACATGTTATATTGACAATACATAGACGTTTAATCATACATGATTAAACATACTTACAAGCCGTGTAATCATATATGATTAAACACATGTTATATTGACAATACATAGACGTTTAATCATACATGATTAAACATACTTACAAGCCGTGTAATCATATATGATTAAACACTTCTCGCCTTCTCGCAAAATGTTTAACTTCTCGCATTATCCTCTCTCTCCCTCTCTCTCTCTCTCTCTCTCTCTCTCTCTATATATATATATATATATATATATATATATATATATATCCTACCTATATACTGATCGTTGCAACCTAACCAGTTAACATGATATATAGCATCATTTTTTGCATTCTTCTCTATATGCACATACACGTTTATTCAATTCATTATCCCCCTAGAAAACAACTAAAACTTTCTTATTGATCTAATTACTGAATTTTTGTATATTATTGAAAACCCATGTATGAAATTTGTTGGGATTCAATTCGATCACACGTCTACAGAAATAAAGATGCAATTTTTAAGCCACAACAACCATAAAAGTGCAGATTATGATAGTTAAAATTATTGAGATATTCGAGATACCCAAATCCACATTCTCAGGACTAGAAGAGCATGAACTGGTGAAAAGCTCTAATATAAATTACACGAATAACATAAACTGTGCAAAGAACTTCCTCTATTTTATAGCAGTAGTTTTGCTATGATTTCGTGTATGTATAAATTATTCACACACAAAAAAAAAAAATAATGATAATCCCTAAAATACAAGAAGATGAAAAAAAGAAGGGAATCAAAGATTCGAGTTTTAATGGCCTGCTCCTCTTCTGCTAGGCCCAGAAGCCAGTTTATATGCCAAAGCCCTCATTCTCAATCTGAAGCTACTAACACTCATCATTTTGTTGCATGAAGAAACCCCGAGTTCAGTCCCTATCGTGTGCTCCGATTCATGAACATGTTCACATTTAGTAATGGTGGTGATGGATGCAGCCGAGGTATCGGTGTTCAGTTGTGTCGTACGTAAGGTTCTACAGGCGACCGCACTGAATTGTGTTATCATCAACAAGATGATAATTCCGGTGACAACACATAAAATGTTCATTGAGATGCTGTTCCTCATTGTCATTTCTAGGATGGTTTCTGTGTGGCTTAGATGGATGAGACTTGGAGATCGATGGAGGTGATTGTGGAGGAATGTTTTGATGAAGTGATAGATGTCAGCTGCATCTATATATATATATATATATATATCATGGAAAAGGAAGCCATGTGAGGTCGGTGAAAAACTGAAGGGTATTTTTGAAGCTTGGTTCAAAAGGGTTGACTAAACCTAAATGTACTCGGAATTCATGCAAGAATTAATTAATCTTTGGAATTCTTTGATTGTGCAGTAGTTTTATTGACTTTGATACTCCGAGAGGCCATACATACTTGCATCTTTTGAGTTGAATTCACACCGATTTTGAGCTGTAGTTCAAGCTTTGCTTTATTTTTATTTTTCTATATCGCATGGAGGAATTTAGTTAAAGCTAGAGAAAGTACGTATATTAGTACAATTAGTTAAGGTGACAGAAATGTCAAGATGCCAAAATGAATGCAACCCTACGTCTCGTTTACAAGACGGTGCACCTTAAAGGTGAAAATCAATGTCCTCATAATTCTCATTTTTTTTTTCATATTGTTAGTTGTAGGCATGGAAATGGGGCGGGGACCTCAATCCCCATCCCCGATCCTCATCTCTATCCCCGTCCCCATCCCCATCCCCGCTGGGGAATATGATCACATCCCCATCCCCAACGGGAAACGGGGATTTTTTTTCTCATTTATATAAACTATTTAAAATCAAATATGTGAGACACAACATATCTTTAAATTTCACAAATTTCCAATAAACCTAAAATTAAAAGGAATTTAATTTTATACAAACAATCACATCATATGATACTTAATTAGCTAAAACCAATATAAATCTAGTTTAATAAAAAAAAAAACTTAACATCACACGTCCTAAACATATCGAGTAATATCCAAAACATATCGACTAATTGTATTTTGACTTGACATCCAAAATATTACATACTAACATCCACAAAATGACAATTTTAGATTATAAACCTAGTTAGAAAATACAAAATTATGAATTACCGATTTAGTTGAAATAAATAATATATTTAATTTATTAATTAATATATAACGGGTACGGGGTAGGGCGGGGCGGGGAGTACGATACCCGTCCCCGTCCTCGCCCCCATCCCCATCCCCATCCCCATCCCCATCCCCAGTTTGAGCCAAACGGGGATCCCCGTCCCCGTCCCCATCCCCGGCTTAGCGGGGAATCCCCGTCCCCGATCGGGGCGGGTGAACCGGGTTCCCCAATGGTGCGGGGGTCAATTTCTATCCCTAGTTAGTTGTCATCAAGGTTTTAAATGGTATGAGACATGACGTGGTGGTGATGTCAAACCTGAACCCTTTGGTAACATTTGGGACAGGACAGGACAGGACAGGACAGGATAAATGTCCGTCTTATGTTTGGTACGACTAAGACTGAATAGGACAGTACCGGACAAGTTTCTCTAAAAGTTGTTTAAGGATTTTATATGTCATATAATAGTTATAAATGAAACAAATAAAGTATACATTTAAATAATTTAATTAACAAACATTTTTATTTTTTTACACAATTTTCATACATATAAATATATACAAAAACAATGGTACGAAATTTTAATGAAGAATTTGATATAATTGATAATAGTTCGAAATAATACGATTCATGCAAATAAATATAATATTTGATTCGATTTGGAATATGTTTATTAATTGGCGGAGACATAATTGCAGCGACAAGAAAAATAAGGGGAGGCTATTTGCACTTTTTTTTTGCTATTTACACCAAAAGGTGATTGCTCCATAATTGTGTTTTTTTTTTGTTTTTTTGTCCTTTTGTTGTCTTTTTTCTTTTTATTTTATTTTATTTATTTTTATTATATATTTTTATTTATTTGTATTATATAGTTTTAAAAGATTTTTTTTTACTTTTTGTTTTGTTTTGAAAAGAAATAAATATTTATAAATATAAATATTACTAATTTTTTTTAATTATATAATTATAAAAATAAAACATAAATATTGCGATTTAACATATAAATAGAACATAAAATAATCTATATTACATTCGATTATTCTAAAATAACATTATCCGTAGTACAATTAACACGTAAAAGCTTCATGTACTTCTTTATTCGCTCTGAATACGGGGTAGACCATCCAGCACACTGATAACTGTGATGGAAAAAAAGTGATACAATTTGCGGAAACGGATATCCTTCTGTCATATCTAATTTCACATAATGGTTACCATTAACGTACCCGATTGTAAAAACAAAATGTTCATACCACAGTGGAGGAGTGGACCTAAGCGGCAAGTACGTCCCACTGTCGGTCATACTTATAACATGTAATATCATATTATATTTTGAAGCAATCAAGACATCTATTTCAGGCATTGTCATCCAGTGTTCAAATGGTGCACCTTGATCTGATCGAAAGAAGTTTAAAGTGTTGTAAGTAAGATCCCAATGTTCACCTCCAAAAGCGTTGATGTACTCTGTCTTGTAAGTATCTAAATCTTCCATCAAGTTATACCAAATTGTGGGCCATGCATCTTCATGAAGACCCAAACAGACAGCTATTGCTCGGAATTCACAATTTCCATCACCTATCACATCATGTACCTGCTTGATGTAAGGGTGAAACAATGTTGGAAATTGATTGATGTATGGATGTGCATTATAATTTTTGAACATGAAAGAATTGTGTCTCGCTGGTTCTTGGTAGCTCATTTTTTCCTTGTCAACAAATCTAGACGCGTTCGAACTGCTACGTCTAAGGGGTCTTTCACTTGTAAAAGACGGGTCAACATGAGTCGGAAATAAGGGATCAACATGAGTTTTTTTGAAAAGCTTATCCTTCAACGAGGGCCGTCCATGAGTAGTCTTGTTAACAACAGGTTCACGAACCCATGTTTTTGATGCACTGGCTATCTCTTTTAGCTTCCTCAGTAAAGTGAACTTACCAGATCTCGATTGCTTGTTAAATTCCTCAGTAAACATTTGGACTTCAGCTTCACAACCTACGTCATCATCTTGTAAAGATTTGCACGGTGATAAATCAAGCGTCGTCCAAAATACATCAACTGAATCAATTGGGATAGGATGACCTTTGTTCAAGTATTGCATTTGTTCGTGCGCACATGGCAGCCCATAACTTGTACGTAGTAGACAACTACAATTTTCAGAAAATAAGCCAACAGATTGAGCTCGCTCATACTCTTGGAATATTATGTTTAATGCATGATGTGAAACAAAACCACACAATTGTTGGAAGTGTGGTATGCGATGACGATGTTTCGTGACACTTTTGCTCGCTTGGATACTTGCTTTAATTTCTGTATCTTGTGACTGAATGAGTTGATTGATTTTGCTCACAAATGTCGGTAGACTTGATTGCGCTGAATCCAAGTAAGTTTTCAACTTGGAATGTTGACTCTCCACTCTGTTACTTGTCTGATTTCCAAAGTGGAGAAATTTGTCAGTCCAAACAGATACAAACATTTCTTTATATGGTTTCAACCATGTGTCATTCAGATAAGCAAGAACACCTGAAAATTAGAACAATTTAACCTTTTTAGTAATTGTTAAACTTACATGTAACATTTTACTTATAATAATATATTAAGGCGTACCTGGATAGCTTCGTAATACTGCTTCAAGTTGTGATAAATGAAACATGTATGTTTCATCCGTTACCGAGTCAACCAATGTCACCCATGCATTGTAAAAGGAACCCCAGTCATGATTTGATGTTATTACTGGTCTACAATTTCTCATAATACTTTGGAAGATGTGCCATCTACAAAGTAATCTTTTAGCATCAGGAAATACAATACTGCATGCTTTCACCAGTGCCAACTCTCTGTCTGTGACGATCACACGTGGATAAAGACATCCATCCATCAATGACCGTAGACAATTCAATGCCCAAGTATAATTGGATTCCTTTTCCCTGTGCATAAAGACAAATGCTACACAGAATGTTTTATTAGTTGAAGTTACACCAACAATTTCAAGAAGAGGCATCTCAAACATGTTCGTTTTATAGGTGGCATCCATCAACAACACGTGTGGAAATGCACGCCATATCTCCAGTGATCTTGGATGAGCAAAGAATAAATCTTCCAACTGATTAGTCGAGTTGTTTGCACGATCATAAAAAACATAGCCTTCTTCCTGTAAAAATGACATCACAACTTGCATTGGAGTTCTACCTGTCGCCTTCTAAAGTCGAATTTTTTGGCATTGATTGTATATAGTTTTCTTTGTAGACACGTTATCTGGATATTGCTGCTTTATTGTTGATAGAATATCTCTAGGTTTCACATTGTTTGTTGACAAATCTTCCACTAATCGAGCTTCATTTTCAGACAATCATCTTGCATATGCATGTCCCTCCAAATGTAATGCAATATCATGATTATGTGCCTCACATATCATAGCTAAAATCTAACAATCATTACCCAAATGATTCCCTACCAAGTTAAATGGACAATTTGTTTTTCTTGTGCCAGTATGTTTACTAGAGGTTTTGTTACTCCTGTGCGTACCACTACAATCACATTGAAATTCTACTTTATCACTATTGCTTCTTTTAATAACAATAACGAAACCAAGTGAATATCCCATATTGCGTACCCAATCAATTAGATCTTTACGAGAATTAAACACCTGAAATTTAATTTTTTTTGTTACAAACTACTAACTTTACCAGATAATTTAACAAGATAAAATGAAGCATAAACTTACCATATCAGTAGAAAATGCGGATGGTTGAGGGATTTCACAAGCTTCAGTTGATTTGTTTGAATTAACATTATCATCCTACACAAACACATAAAAATATGAAACGAGATAACATAATATATATATATATATATATATATATATATATATATAAAGTAGTAGATGAAATACCTCATTATTAGAATTATAATACCATTGAAAATCTTCACCCCAATTCGCCATTTTTAAACCGATAAATCACGACCTGCATAGTGACATGCATAGTGACATGAATAGTGACATGCATAATGATGTGAATAGTGATGTGCATAGTGACATGAATAGTGCATAGTAATTGTAAGGTTCTCGATATATATTTTAGCAATTGTGAACATATATATCAATTATATGATTTAAGAAGAAGTTTATACATCTAGGAAGAAATTTATACCTCTAGGAAGGATTCGAAACGTAAATTCCGAATATCTAATTGATTCGTCGATTACTTCAATGGATTGAGAGCAAATCTAGAGAGAAGTTGGAGAGATTTTGAGAGAGAGAGAGAGATATGAAGAAGATGTGAACGATCTATAATCTAACATGTCATATATATAAAGAGTAAATTACAGATTTGGTCCCTAACGTTTGGGGTTTGTTACGGAATTGGTCCCTAAAAGAAAATTACATTTTACAAAGTTATAATAAAATTTAATTGTTACAAAAAGAAAAATACATTTTACAAAGTTATAATAAAATTTAATTGTTACAAAAAGAAAAATACATTTTACAAAGTTATAATAAAATCAAAAGTTACAAATTTATAAAATAAAATAAAGGGCCCCTAAAATAAAATCAAAAGTTACAAAATTTATAAATTTATAAAATCATATATATATAAAGATATAATGTATTTATATATATATAAACAAAAATAATATATATATATATATATATATTTTAATTGAAATGACATTTATTAAAAATCATTGGATCAGAAAAATAGGCATTCACTATTTGCACTTTTGGTGCAAATAACACCCCTTAAAAATAAAGGTGATGGGTGTTTGGTGAAGGACGACAGGACATGACAGGACATGACATTTAGAATAAATGTCTGTCTTATGTTTGGTACGACTAAGACTGAATAGGACAATACTGGACAAATTTCTCTAAAAGTTGTTTAATGATTTTATATGTCATATAATAGTTATAAATGAAACAAATAAAGTATACATTTAAATAATTTAATTAACAAACATTTTTATTTTTTTACACAATTTTCATACATATAAATATATACAAAAACAATGGTACGAAATTTGAATGAAGAATTTGACATAATTGATAATGGTTCGAAAAAATACGATTCATGCAAAGAAATATAATATTTGATTCGATTTGGAAGATATTTATTATTTGGTGAAGGACGGTAGTTGTGAAAGACGTGAAAGATAGTGGATAGTCGTAACACACTAATTTTTATCTCGAATAAGGAAAAGTATTGAACTGGGTGAATCAGTAAATGAAGAACCAAGCAAGGAGTATGGCTACAGTGTCATGTGGTTGTGACATTTGCCACAATAGCACTGATGGTACTAAGAGTATGGTCGTCTCGACTATAGTGCCATGTGGTTGTCACATTTGTCATAATAGCACCAATGGTACTAAGAGTATGGTCGTCTCGACTATAGTGCCATGCGGTTGTGAAATTTGTCGTAATAACACCAATGGTACTAAGAGTATGGTCATCCCGGCTATAGTGCCATGCAGTTGTGACATATGTCACAATTGCACAGGCGTTACCGAGTGTTTGGTTGTCCCAACGAATGTGCCAGAAAGTTACGAAAATGCTACGATAACTGGCATAATAGCATCCAATGTACCAATAAAACAGTCGAGGAACGACCTAGAAAACGGTCGATGAACGACCGAGAAAACGGGCGAAAAGGGCTCTCGGTACCTTTTGGGCGAAAGTGCCATGCGAAAGTGACACTGGAACTTTAGCTGGACACTTTTGTAGAGAAAAATGAGCCCAAGGTACATTTGGGGCGAAAGTGACAGCTAAAGTGACACTGTCACGTTCATTAGTCACTCTCGTGGGCGGGTGTAGTGCATAAAATCTGATTTTCAGCCTCTTTCTTCATTTGATCATATGTTTCTCATCTCAACTCCGATTTTGACGATTCTTTTTTGCTATAGCTTCATTTTTTTGAGCTTTTCAAGGATAGATTGTTAGTTTTGGTAATATCCAAGAGTATTTGGTGGTGGACTGGAAGCAAAGGTCAAGAACTCATCATCATCACCTCCATCTTCAAGAAATTTGAGGTTTTCTAGGTTTTCACCAAATCCTAAGTGGTGAGTTCATCCTCCTAGTTTCTAAACTTTATTATGAGTTATAAATTCTCCATTGGTGACTTCCTAGTGTTCATGTTTCTCAAATTTCGGTTTGGAGGATTTTGGGGAAGTTAGGTCAAAACTAGGGTTTTGTTCAAAATGGAGATTTTGATATAAGATGTTTGGGGAATGATTCTAAGTGTTTGGAGATGTATTTTTATTTTGGGGAAGTTAGGTCAAAACTAGGGTTTATGTGACAAGTTTCGTCTATTTTGGGTATGTAATTTCTGAATCTGTTTTTATGGATAGTTATTTCCCATTTGTAACTAGTTGAGACATTAGGCTTTCAGAAGGAAAAACTTGGTACGGTTATGTGGGACCGGATACTAGCCATGGACCATAAATGTAATCCTAGTGAATGAGTATGACTAGGATCATTGGGTACCTCCCCCACATCTTAGTACGAGTCGTGCGATGCTCCTGGCCTTTATCCTAGTATGATGAGCTCAATAACTTGGGAAGTGACCTGCTTTTGTGTCCCACCACTAACCATGGAAATCGGGTCTCCCCCATCACCGAAAGGTGTTGTTTTGGGTATTTTAGTTTTATCCTTGTTTTTCAGTGACGTTTTGAGTTTGGAGTGTTCTCCATATGATATAATTTTGGGGCTCGAGTTTTACTCATATTTCGGTCGTTTGGATTATATAGTTTTATTCAAATTTCAATATTTGAGCATTCACCATTATTCACGTCTTGAGTGAGTTTTGGGTTGCACCACTTCATAAGAGAGGGTTTTGCATTGAGGCGTTCGTCTTTAAAATTTGGGTTATTGGAAAACGGGTCGTTTTCATATTTAAATTAAATAATTTTGAAATACTAAGATTTAAATTGCATTTTTTCTTTTTTACGATATATTTATTCACGTTGAAAACTCTTGAACTCACTAGGTGTTAGCCTAACATTTTTATTTGTCGGCATGTGCATCAGGTCCCGGTTGGGGAGTGGTACTAGCGACACTGTGAAGAGATGAGTACTAGTTATATGCACGAGGGTGAGTAGCTTGGTGAAGTCTTCCGCTCTTATCTTGGGAATAGCAACTTGTATTTGGGTTTTAGTAACACCCGACTTTATTTAATCTTGGTATAAGCATCGAGTCAATGATTTTTGGGATTAAATATATGATTATTTGAGGTATTTCCATGTATGAATTTTAGGAAGGGATTTTTACCCTTTTACTTGATGTAATATCGAAATTTTAAATTAGTTGCTCTTTCTAAATTTGAGGGTATTACAAGTTGGTATCAGAGCATAATTTTGAGAGATTTAGGTATTGAATTTGGATGCCTAAACTCAAACTAGCGTGTTACTAAGCAAAGGAAAGCAAGATTGTACGATTAGGCACTTTAAGATAGGATATTTTGAGGTCGATAGAGTCACTAGAATCGAGAATCATGATGCGGGTAGCAAGGATCTTCATGTACGGTACGTTCATAATTATACTTGGCTAGTATTATGGTAAACTTACATGTTGCATGTATATGCTTGAATCGCCTTCACGTGATGATCGATGGGCAGATGATAAATTCCTTGGTGAATAGTTATTTGAAAAAGTTGACATTAATAACATTATCACTTTGAGTGACTATATAAGTATGATGAGTACATTAAGTTGACCATGTTGGGTTAGAGTTGTTAGTTGAATTAGAACAATAAGCTTATTGAATCCGCCTTGCTTCAAGAAGAAATTGTAAAGTCGACCGATTTAGTTGCTGATTATTCCCTTAAGATGTTTGCGCATTTAGGTACCGGTAGTGTGACCGTTGGATTTAGTGATCTTGGTCCTAAGTTTTGAGCCTCGACCAAACTCATGCACGAAATTTACTTTTAACATAATTTGCATAAAGTATTTCATACTTTCCCAAATCATCGTGCAAGTTGTATTATGAATTTTTGGAAAGACGTTTAGCACGCACAAGATTTTAAACATGCATAATTTTTTTATTGCATGTGGTTGCAAACTTTGTTGAGACTTTCTTTATCCTCGTTGTTGTCAAACACTATTTCCGGATATTGTAATATCCTTGTTTTAATGTTGTTTGGGGTCTTGGAAAAGTAACTGCGATTTATGACCTTGATGTTGGATCTCCTCCACATATGTTAAGGTTTTGAATGAAGGAGTTATTCCCATATTTTGGTGTTTGGGGTTTATTGATAATTTTATTCCATGCGAGTTTTGTTGATAAATGTTACTCTATGTCATATTGCAACAAAAAGGGGAATTTTTAAAATCATGATATTGTATGATTTATCTGTTGAGTTTTGTGTTGGTACTTTGCACACTACTTTGATGTACGAATTGATTTATACACGTGGCATGAGTAAGCGTATAAGAATACCATGATAGTTTGTCTTAATGTTTGTTTTAAACATTTTCAATTGTAGTTACCATCGCTTTTGGTTCACACGTATGCATCATATCGATTGCTTGGTCTACATGGCATTAAAAGTCACTATTTTGGAGCAAAGAGCATGTGGGTTATTTGGCCTAAAATTTGGAGCCGGCCTAAATCATTTTTACATTGCGTCCAAATCGCATGCACATACCGTTTTACTAAGTTTTGAGAAATAAACTGATGCATGCGGGCCTTGTTGGGGAATTTTATTCCATGTCGTTTTATGGTTAAAAGAGAGAACTTTTGGAGCTTGATGTCGTGTAATTTCATTTTTTG
This sequence comes from Arctium minus, assembly GCA_954870635.1. Lineage (NCBI taxonomy): Eukaryota > Viridiplantae > Streptophyta > Magnoliopsida > Asterales > Asteraceae > Arctium > Arctium minus. Next base: position 50,718,738 of record OX941093.1, read on the forward strand.
AAGTTTCGTACAAATATTTTGTTGCAAACTATTTTAATGCATGAAATCATTTTACGTACATGGCGTAAATAGATACATGCTAGGACCATAGCGGTTCATTTGAAAAGTCTGTTGAGCATACATTCGTGTTTTCATTATTAGTTTGAATAATGATTAAGTAGCTTTCAAGACAGTTTTGATGTGTGTGGCAAGTGTGGCTAGTTTGCACGACTACCTAGTAAGTGGTCGTAAATATTACACATATGGTTAATTGTTTTAAATATTTTGCGTTTGAAAGTGTTATAAAATTTCAAATTGGCATATTAGTTTGAAAAAAAACCTTGAAATCAATCGGAACTATAGATTTAAACCCTCTTGTGAAAGGAGTTGTGATTCGGGACTAGAGAAGTCCTTAGAAATTGAAGCGTTGGATGATCCAATTGTGGGTAGATTTGAATTTTGGGAGTTCGACCTTATGAGTCTGTTCACATATGAATAATCAAGGTAGTAGATTTATGTTATTTATCTCGGTTATGTAAGTGGTGATCTTTCCCTTTCGTTAAATCTTTGGGTTAAAGCCTTGAGTGGTTGCTTGCGCATGGTTGAATCTGAATCGATGGGTTGTTTGTTCGATAACATGTTAAGTGTTGGTGGTGTACCATCTTAATGGATCTTCGTGAATAAAGCAGATGTTGTGGTTCGTTTGTTAAAAGTGTAAGATTTGGGGTTTTATTCCCATATTAGGTGTCAACTTTGACACTTTATTTGAGATTCGACACAGTGCAACCAGGGATGAAATACTTATTGGCATATCCACGTTTTCGATATGGCCATTTTGATTTTAGGTGTTGACTTGTTCTTTTGAGGTTAATGATCTTTGAAATGTTTGAAAGTGATCCTGTTGGATCGTAAGAATTGTTAGCCTCTCAGTGGTAGAACTTTAAGGAGATTAGAGGTCGGTAATTAAGTATTGGTGATTAAGATTTTTCTTGTTATGGTAAAGGCTTTATCAACTGAATGATGATGTTTGAGTATAGTTGGAGTTGCGCAATTGTAACACCCCAAATTTTGACTAATGATTAGTTTGTATTTGTAATTTATTGTGTTTCACTCATTTGAAGTCACCAAGAACCAGTCGCGTTTTCGATTTCGAAAAATGTCAAGTTTTAGTGAGAAAGAGGCACTCGGCGAGAGTGACCGGTGAGAGTGCCATGGTCACTCTCGCGGTGGAAAAGTCACCGAAGGCTAAGGGATCTCGATACAAATTGGGCGAAAGTGCTTGGCACTCTCGCGGTGTGACAATCACAGAGGAGTTTTTGGACGCTCGGGCCGTGGCCGCGGTACAAGCTGACGAGCGTGCCCTGTCACTCTCGCGATGTCACAATCGCCGTCGGGCAAGAAAGGCATTAGATGTCTAATTTCTTTGAGGGAGTTCATTTATTTCAATTTTGGGCTTTTGAAGGCAGCCGATTTTCTCTCCTCTAGGTAAGACTTCTCTATTGCAAATTCCATCTCCTTGTCATTTACTCCTCTCTAGATTCTTGGTTGGGTACATTAAAAGCTAACTTAGGGTTCCTCTCTTGGTAGTCAAACTCTAACTATTTTGTGGACCAAGGTTTCTCATCATATTTCTTCCTCTCCTTCAACCATATAGGGTTTGTCTACTTGACTCTTTAGGTAAGTTTCTTAACCCTTACTTACACATACTTGCTCCATTACTTGCTTATGTGAAATTTATGGAATGTGAAACATTAACCTCAAAGCTAGGGCTTTGCTTATCTCTAATAAACAAGACTTTGGGGGTTTGTAGGAGTATGTAAATGTCTTGAGGGATTCATTATTTGCATGTAATATGGTAGAAAGTTAATTTGTGATGATGGGTCACTCCTCCAGATGATTAAAAATGATTACATGTATTCTTATCAGCATTTGGAGTATCACTTGGGGTTAGGAAGTAGTATGTGGTTGAATGAGCGATATAGTATATTGATAAACATGAAATGAGCATGATTATATTTATTTGCAAGAAATGTGTTATGCATGAGATTTGTTAACCATACTTGAATCATGATCTATATGAGGGGATTTATATCTAACTCCATGTGCACGAGGATTTAGATAGCATGCATATTGTTATTACAATTGTTGCCCTTTGGGCACTAGCGGGTAGACAATAGGGGGCGTAAGCCCTTGAGTTGGAACTCGTCTAGATTGGATAGCCACCCTTGTCTGTAAGTCCTAGAGGTATAACTCGATGGAGTAAGTGCTAGAGGCATAAACGGTTTGAGGATTGTGATGTCCGGCGTGGCATGGGAACTAGAACCGGGATTTGTGGTGAAATCCAATAACATCACGGGTGACCCCATTCACGTGTTCTCGTCACCCAAGATGGTAACGGGTCTCCCCCGTCATTCAGGAGTTATTTCTGTTATAATTGTACAGGAAAGAAATAATATCCCGTTTGAGAGGTATTGGCATTGTCTCAATGCGTGGGTCTTCAATAAACATTTAATTATTGTTCATACTTATATTATAAACTGTTTTGGATATGTAACCGCTAGACTTCGGCCTAACACGTGTGTTCATGTTTAATGGCTCAAAGGTTCCGCTAGTGGTGCAAGTAGGGCACCTTGATTCGCCGGGAGCGCACCTAGGACCTTCCAAGGACCGGACATTTTTGGGAATTCGAGAGAGAACATTTTGAAGTCATAGTGTCACCTATCTTAATCTAGTTGTTAATTGTTCTAGATTAAATAGGTTGTCATGTATATGTCTTATTTGTTCCGCTAACTACCCCAACTTTATTGGGTTTTAGTCGTCATGTTGCAGGTTTTGAAATTATCTCATGTTAGTCGTTATATTGCCGAAATTTTAAGTTTTATTTTACCCAAATTTTTAGGGTGTTACAAGTTGGTATCAGAGCCTTAGTTTAAGTGAACTTGGAATGTAAACTCAATGCCTAGACTTAAGCTGAGACTATTAAGTTATGAATTACCAGCTTTGGGTAGAAATTCTAAGATGGGACGACCTTAGAGTCAACAGAAACTACGTCATTGAAAATTGTAAAAGTGGTAGCGAGAATCTTTATGTAGTATACGTTCATAATTCCAACTAGCTACTGTTATAATGAATGTATGGTTACGTGAATATGCTTGAGTTACTATGATTATGACGATCAATGAACCGTATGAGTATGTTTCTTGTGTAAATCTTGCGGTGCTTATCTCCCTTTCCCTCTAAATTGTGTGGTAGATCCGAAATGGTAAATACTCGGAGTCGTCCGCTAGTCGAAGGAGAAATGCACGAGGATAGTTCGTCTAACCCGAATCCCGTAGTCCGGGTGGCAACTGTAGTTCCTCCCAACATGCCGCCTATATTCACCGGAGAAGAGGAACACATACCAAGAGTGGAGTTGGCATAAACGAACTCTATCATTCAGGAGGCAAACCCTCAAGCCGATATGATGGCTAATGATATACAAATGGTGACATCGGCCATGGAAAAACAACAAGCAATGTTTTTGAAGATGTTAGAGGAAAGAGATGCCAGTCTCTGGAGACCGGAGGTGGTTGCGGAGAATGCGATAGCCGGTTCGGGTGGTACCGGAGGCGAGAACCGTACCGATGGGTTGGTAACTCTAGAGACAAGACAAACAGGGAAGGGTTGTTCTTATAAGTCCTTCATGCGGTGTAAGCCACCAGAGTTTGCCGGGGCTGATGATCCCGTGGCTTGCATTAAGTGGTTGAGAGAAATCGAGCACGCCTTCAGGGCTTGCGGTTGTGAAGAGAGTCAGAAGGTGAATTTCGGCTCTCAAATGTTACGGGGTGCAGCTCTAATCTGGTGGGATGTCTACACCGCGACTATTAGGGGACCTGTTTTAGCAAAGATGTCATGGGCCACGTTCAAAGAGAAAGTTTTGGAGGAGTATTGTAATGAGCAAGAGATGGACTTGATTGAGGAAGAATTCCAAACGTTGAAGAAAGGAGATTTGACAGTGAAAGAATATACTCGACTTTTCATGGAAAAGTTAAATCTCGTAGGGCATGTGGCTCCAACCGAGAAGGAGAGAGTGAAGGCCTATCTGAAGGGCCTACCCGCAGACATGAGGTCGAGAGTCCACAACTCAAAACCCACAAACCTTCGGGAGACCATAGAAGAAGCCAAGGCTATGGAAAGAGTCTATGCGAAGGACAAAGAAGAGAAGTTGGGGGTCGTAGAAAAGAGAAAGTGGGAGAGCCCACCAAGTTCATTCAAGAAACCAAGATTTCAACCAAATGTTAGAAGCTTTGATAATTGCCGGGAGACAAAATGGTGTTCCAAGTGCAAAAGCAAGCACTTTGGTTCTTGCAACTCCAACTCCAACCAAGTTTCATGCTTCAAGTGTGGCCAGCCAGGTCACACAAGTCCGAATTGTCCTATACCAGGGATAACCTGTTACGAATGCAAGGAGGTGGGGCACGTGAAGAGGGATTGGCCCAAGCTAAGGGGCGGAGCAAGAAGAGAAAACCCACCAATGTAACCAAAGAAGGAAGCCATCCCTAAAGCTCAAGGGAGGGCCTTCCAAATGACGAGAGAAGAAGCGAAGGAGACCACCGATGTGGTGTCGAGTACGTTTTTACTCAACTCCATTGCTGCTAAGGTGCTATTTGATTCCGGTGCCAATTTCTCTTTCGTATCTCTTACGTTTTGCGAAGCTCTGAATGTGCCTACAAGTACCCTTACCGATGCCTTGGTAGTAGAAATAGAGAATGGGGAGCAAGTAATCTTGCGAGAGGTGTTGGAAAAGTGTCATCTAGATATTAGTGGAGAATTGTTTGAAGTGAACCTGATTCCCATGGCAATTGGGAGTTTCGACGTGGTGATCGGAATGGACTGGTTGTCACGGCATAAGGCGGAGATTTTATGTTCAAAGAAGCTGATCAGATTACCGACCGCAAGCAGGGGTTTTGTCTTTGTCTACGGGGAGAAACGTAAGGGTGAAGTGGCTCTCATTTCATCCATCAAAGAAAGTAAGTGCCTCATGAAGAATTGTCCCTCATTCCTTGCCTACGTGTTGGATGCCAAGACAGAGAAGAAAAAGATTGAAGACGTGGGGTCGTTAGCGAGTATCCAGACGTCTTTCCCGACGAACTTCCGGGCTTGCCGCCCGACCGCCAGGTGGAGTTCCGAATTGATCTAGTTCCGGCAGCGGCACCAATTGCCCGTGCACCATATCGTCTTGCTCCGACTGAAATGCAAGAAATGATGTCGTAACTTCAAGAATTATTGGAGAAGGGATTCGTGAGTCCGAGCTCTTTGCCTTGGGGAGCTCCGGTACTCTTCGTCAAAAAGAAGGATGGGTTGATGCGGATGTGCATCGACTATCGGGAGTTGAACAAGGTAACTGTGAAGAACAAGTATCCACTACCTCGAATAAACGATCTCTTCGACCAATTGCAAGGAGTCAGATGTTTCTCCAAGATCGATCTCCGATCGGGCTACCATCAAGTGAAGGTTAGATAAGAAAACGTTTCTAAGACCGCCTTTAGGACCCGTTATGGACACTACGAGTTCTTAGTTATGCCTTTTGGGCTAACTAACGCGCCAACTGTGTTTATGGATTTGATGAACCGAGTTTGCCGACCCTTTTTAGATACATCGGTTATCGTGTTCATCGATGATATCTTGGTGTACTCAAAGGACGAAGAAGAGCACGAGCGACATCTCAAGGAAGTGTTAGAAGTGTTGAGGGAAGAGAAGCTCTACGCCAAAACTTCCAAGTGTGAATTTTGGCTACGAAAGGTTCAATTTTTGGGTCATGTGGTGACCAGTGAAGGAGTAAAAGTGGACCCGTCAAAGATCGAAGCCATGATGAACTGGGAACCACCCATGAGTCCCACGGAAATTCGGAGCTTCTTGGGTCTAGCCGGTTACTATCGAAGATTCATCCATGATTTTTCCAAAATTGCGTCGCCACTGACGTCTCTGACGAAGAAAAATGTGAAGTTCCTCTAGACCGAGAGTCAAGAGCAGGCCTTTCAGACACTACAAAGAAAATTGTGTGAACCGCCAATTTTATCCTTACCCGAGGGAACGGAGGACTTTGTGGTTTACAGCGACGCATCTAAGATGGGTTTAGGATGTGTCTTGATGCAAAGAGGCAAGGTTATAGCTTATGCATTAAGGCAATTGATGGAACATGAGAAGAACTACCCAACTCATGACCATGAGCTAGCGGCGGTGGTATTTGCCTTGAAGCTGTGGCGAAACTACCTTTACGGCACGAAGTGCGCCCTCTTCACCGACCATAAAAGTCTGAAGTATGTCTTCGATCAAAAGGAATTGAATATGCGGCAGCAGAGATGGCTCGAACTACTCAAAGATTATGATTGTGAGATTCAAAACCATCCCGGAAAAGCCAATGTGGTCGCGAACGCTTTGAGCTGAAAGGAGTATGGTGGTGGGGTCTAAGCTACCTTTGCAAGAGTGGAAGTGGTCTCAAGCTTAATTGACAAGATTAAGATGTCACAGTCGGAGGCACTACTTGAAGTGAATCTTAAAAGCGAGACTATGGTGAAACAACATCTCCAATTGACTGAAGATGGAAGAGGCTTAAAGTTGTTCCAGGGTCGGATCTAGGTACCAAAGATTGGAGGATGCCGAGAATTGTTATTGGAGGATGCGCATAAATCCAAATACTCGATTCATCCGGTGAGTACTAAGATGTATCGGGATTTAAAGCTTAACTATTGGTGGCCGGTGATGAAGTTAGATGTGGCCAGTTATGTGGAGCGATGCATAACTTGCCTACAAGTGAAGGCGGAGCACCAACGACCTTACGGTAGTCTGCAATCCCTAGAGACACCGGAATGGAAGTGGGAGCACATCACCATGGACTTTGTAACCAAGCTACTGAAGACTCTGCAAAACCATGATACCATTTGGGTGATAGTGGACCGTTTGACCAAGAGCGCGCACTTCTTGACAATGAGAGAAACCCTACCGATGGACAAGTTGGCCAAGTTATACATTGATGAGGTGGTCTCAAGGCACGGTGTACCACTTTCCATTGTGTCCGACCAGGATAGCCGTTTCAGTTCCCACTTTTGGAACAGTCTACAAAAGGAACTGGGTACGAGGATCAAATTGAGCACCGCCTACCACCCGCAGACTGACGGTCAAAGCGAGAGGACTATCCAAACTCTCGAGGATATGTTGAGATCATGCGTGATCGACTTTGGGGGAAGTTAGGATTCACATCTTTTGTTAGTGGAATTCGCCTACAACAATAGTTATCACTCGAGCATTGGTATGGTGGTATTCGAAGCATTATACGGACGCAAGTGTAGGACGCCCGTATATTGGTTAGAAGCGGGGGAGAAATAGTTCGCCGGACCGGAAATCGTGCAGGAAACGGTCGACAAAGTCAAGGGCATCCGAGAGCGGTTGAAAGCGGCACAAGAACGACAAAAGAGCTACGCGGACAAGAAGAGAAGACTGGTCGAATTTCAAGTGGGTGAAAGGGTAATGTTGAAAGTTTCGCCGTGGAAGGGGTTAATTAGGTTCAGAAAGCGTGAGAAGCTTAGTACTCATTTCCTAGGATCTTTCACCATCTTGGAGCGTATTGGGCTTCAAGCCTACAAATTGGACCTTCGGCTAGAGATGAACGGGATTCACCCCACCTTTCACGTGTGCTACTTGAGAAGGTGTCTAGCCGAGGATGAGAGTGTTATTCCTTTGTCAGAAATTAGAGTAGATAACGATCGGTGCGTGGAAGAGCCCGAGGCTATCTTAGCAAAAGAAAACGAGAAAGCTGCGACATAAGGAAGTGGTTATGATGAAGGTTCAATGGAAACACCATCGAGGAGCTAATGTGACTTGGGAGTCGTAAGAGGACATGAAGAGGCGTTATCCGCACCTATTTGTCTAGTTGAGATTTCGAGGACGAAATCTATTCCAAGGGGTAGAGGATTGTAACACCCCAATTTTTGGACTAATGATTAGTTCGTATTTGTAATTTATTATGTTTCACTCATTTGAAGTCACCAAGAACCAGTCGCGTTTTCGATTTCGAAAAATGTCAAGTTTTAGTGAGATAGAGGCACTCGGCGAGAGTGACCGGCGAGAGTGCCATGGTCACTCTCGCGGTGGCAAAGTCGCCGAAGGCTAAGGGCTCTCGGTACAAATTGGGCGAGAGTACCTTGCGAGAATGCCAGGGGCACTCTCACGGTGTCACAATCACGGAGGAGTTTTTGGGCACTCGGGTCGTGGCCGCAGTACAAGCCCGACGAGAGTGCCCTGTTACTATCGCGATGTCACAATCGCCGTCGGGAAAGAAAGGCATTAAATGTCTGATTTCTTTGAGGGGGTTCATTTATTTCAATTTTGGGCTTTTGAAGGCAGCCGATTTTCTCTCCTCTAGGTAAGACTTCTCTCTTGCAAATTCCATCTCCTTGTCATTTACTCCTCTCTAGATTCTTGGTTGGGTACATTAAATGCTAACTTAGGGTTCCTCTCTTGGTAGTCAAACTCTAGCTATTTTGTGGACCAAGGTTTCTCATCATCTTTCTTCCTCTCCTTCAACCATCTAGGGTTTGTATACTTGACTCTTTAGGTAAGTTTCTTCACCCTTACTTACTCATACTTGCTCCATTACTTGCTTATGTGAAATTTATGGAATGTGAAACATTAACCTAAAACTAGGGTTTTGCTTATCTCTAATAAAAAAGACTTTAGGGGTTTGTGGGAGTTTGTAAATGTCTTGAGGGATTCATTATTTGCATGTAATATGGTAGAAAGTTAATTTGTGATGATGGGTCACTCCTCCAGATGATTAAAAATGATTACATGTATTCTTATCAGCAGTTGGAGTATCACTTGGGGTTAGGAAGTAGTATGTGGTTGAATGAGCGATATAGTATATTGATAAACATGAAATGAGCATGATTATATTTATTTGCAAGAAATGTGTTATGCATGAGATTTGTTAACCATACTTGAATCATGATCTATATGAGGGGATTTATATCAAATTCCTTGTGCACGAGGATTTAGATAGCATGCATATTGTTATTACAATTGTTGCCCTTTGGGCACTAGCGGGTAGACAATAGGGGGCGTAAGCCCTTGAGTTGGAACTCGGTTAGATTGGATAGGTACCTTGTCTGTAAGTCCTTGAGGTTTAACTCGACGGAGTAAGCGCTAGAGGAATAAACGATTTGAGGATTGTGATGTTCGGCGTGGCATGGGAACTAGAACCAGGATTTGTGGTGAAATCCAATAACATCACGGGTGACCCCATTCACGTGTTCTCATCACCCAAGATGGTAACGGGTCTCCCCCGTCATTCAGGAGTTATTTCTGTTATAATTGTCCAGGAAATAAATAACATCCCGTTTGGGAGGTATTGGCATTGTCTCAATGCGTGGGTTTTCGGTAACATTTAATTATTGTTCATGCTTATATTATAAACTGTTTTGGATAAGTTACCGCTAGACTTCGTCCTAACACATGTGTTCATGTTTAATGGCTCACAGGTTCCGCTAGTGGTGCGAGTAGGGTACCTTGATTCGCCGGGAGTGCACCTAGGACCTTCCAAGGACCGGGCATTTTTGGGAATTTGAGAGAGAGCGTTTTGAAGTCATAGTGACACCCATCTTAATGTAGTTTTTAATTGTTCTAGATTAAATAGGTTGTCATGTATATGTCTTATTTGTTCCGCTAACTACCCCAACTTTATTGGGTTTTAGTCGTCATGTTGCAGGTTTTGAAATTATCTCATGCTAGTCGTTATATTGCCGAAATTTTAAGTTTTATTTTACCCAAATTTTTAGGGTGTTACAGCAATAGTCTAATTTGAATAAACTGACTCCCTGGAGAACGTATTGGCATGTCCCTGGAAAGAAGGCCCTGCCAATAACAGGGGTGAAATATTAAGGAATTTAGGAACTCTTTGAGTTTGGTGTTGATCATTGGGTTACGGATTTAGAATCATGTTGGGCTAGGACGAATTAGACAATGAGAGGTTGAAATCACAATCTACCCTTGAGGTAGTACGTGTCACCTAAGGTTGGGAGGCAACCGAGATCATGTGGTTAGAAATTACTAAAGTAAGGTTCGATGTTCTCTCTGGTACGAGTATAATGTATCAAGGTGGATATTGGATGTGAGAGTCCTCATGAAAATCATCATGGCAGTTTTGTCAAGTGGTTATCGATCATCATTTACGGATGAATTGGGATAGAGACGCATCCTTGGAGGAAAAAGAATTAGCCGTTTTGTGAAAATGATGTTATTTGAGGCTTATATTTTTAGAATGTTACCCTTTTTGGATGAGTAGATGACAAGACAATTATGGGACTGGTGCTTAGTATTGTGTAAAAAAAATTAAAATTATGTATGAACAAGATTTCTAGGACGAAATCTCTTTCAAGGTTGGGAGGATTGTAACACCCTAATTTTTATCTCAATTGAGTAAAAGTGTTGAGCTGGGTGGATCGGTAAATGAAGAACCAAGTAAGGAGTATGGCTATAGTGCCATGTGGTTGTGACATTTGTCTCAATAGCACCGATGGTACTAAGAGTATGGTCGTCTCGACTATAGTGCCATGTGGTTGTCACATTTGTCATAATAGCACCGATGGTACTAAGAGTATGGTCGTCTTGACTATAGTTCCATGCGGTTGTGACATCTGTCATAATAGTACCAATGGTACTAAGAGTATGGTCGTGCTATAGTGCTATGCAGTTGTCACATATGTTACAATTGCACTGACGTTATCGAGTGTTTGGTCATCCCAATGAATGTGATAGGAAGTTATAACAATGGCACGATAACTGGCATAATAACATCCAATGTACCAATAAAATAGTTGGGGAACGACCGAGAAAACGGGCGAGGAACGACCGAGAAAACGGACGAAAAGGGCTCTCGGTACCTTTTGGGCGAAAGTGACAATGTAACTTTATCCGGGAGCTTTCATAGAGAAAAATGAGCCCACAGTACATTTGGGGAGAAAGTGACAACTAAAGTGACACTGTCACTTTCGCTTGTCACTCTCGCGGGCGGGTGTAGTGCATAAAATCCGATTTTCAACCTATTTCTTCATTTGGTCATATCTTTCTCATCTCAACTCTGATTTTGATGATTCTTTTTGCTATGGTTTCGTTTTTGAGATATTTTCAAGGATAGATTGTTATTTTTGGGAATATCCAAGAGTATTTGCTGGTGGATTGGAAGCAAAGGTTAAGAGATTTGGGGTTTTCTAGGTTTTCACCAAAACCTAAGTGGTGAGTTCATCCTCCTAGTTTCTAAACTTTATTATGAGCTATAAATTCTCCATTGGTGACTTCCTAGTGTTCATGTTTCTCAAATTTCGGTTTGAAGGATTTTGGGGAAGTTAGGTCAAAACTAGGATTTTGGTCAAAATGGAGATTTTGATATAAGATGTTTGGGGAATGATTCTAAGTGTTTGGAGATGTATATTTATGTTTGGAAAACTTGTGAATATAGGGTTTGGAGGAATTGCTTTTGGATTCAAGTTTCTTCAAGGAGCTCATAATGGGGTAAAATCTAGATTTAGCCTAAATCTTGCAAGGTGAGTTCAAGTTGATTTGTGAAAACTATGTACATGCCAAAAATGTCCATTTTGAAGTATTTATGTGTTTTACATGATAAATATCAAATGTGGGTTTATGTGACGAGTTTCGTCTATTTTGAGTATGTGATTCTACAAGTCTTTTGAAAACCCCATATGTGGGATTTTTGGGATATGTTGATAAATAAATCATCTTGATGTTTCAATGATGATTTAATATATAAATGTATGTCATTTGATGTAAATATTCTTTTAGTGTATTTGATCTTAGAAACTGTTTGGAAAATGCATATCATTGTGTTATGAGACAATTTGGAAATATAAGGGTATGAGTTCATTTTGAAAATGGTTGTTTCAACCAATGATGAGTTTTGGGTTAATCATACTTTTGGTCGTTGAGTTTGCATAACCGTTGATTAAGTGTGTTTTATTGTTTACACTGACTTTCATCATACGATAATGTAAATTGGGGAGCTTTGGCTCAGTTTTAACTAAAATGAGTCTTGGGGACATTTGTTCGGTTTTAATAGTCCGTTGTGTAGTTTTGAGTATGATTGCGTTTATTGCGTATCATTTGAGAATTACATGTTTTGAGTGCTTTGGTCATTCATTGGAGTCATGTAATGTTATAGACTGTAATGTAATAGATCCATAGGCATAAGAGTATTTATTATTTTAAATGGGACGATTGTTTCCTTATTGGGACTAGGATTAGTCATGAGGTCATCGAGGGCCTTATGGTGCATGCTCGTGGAGTCAAACATCTGCCATTGGCCCCGTGATGTAATTTCTGAGTCTGTTTTTATGGAATAGTTATTTTCCATTTGTAACTAGTTGAGACATTGGGCCCTCGAAGGCACCTTGGTACGGTTATGTGGGACCGGATACTAGCCATGGACCGTAAATGTAATCTTAGTGAATGAGTATGATTAGGATCATTGGGTGCTCTCCCCTACATCTTAGTATGAGTCTCGTGATACTCGTGGCCTTGATCCTAGTATGATGAGCTCAATATCTTGGGAAGTGGCCTACTTTTGTGTTCCACCACTAATCACGGAAATCGGGTCTCCCCCGTCACCGAAAGGTGTTGTTTTGGGTATTTTAGTTTTATCCTTGTTTTTCAGTGATGTTTTGAGTTTGGAGTGTTCTCCATATGTTATAATTTTGGGGCTCGAGTTTTACTCATATTTCGGTCGTTTGGATTATAAAGTTTTATTCAAATTTCAATATTTGACCAGTCACCATTATTCACGTCTTGAGTGAGTTTTGGGTTGCACCACTTCATGAGAGAGGGTTTTGCATTGAGGAGTTCATCTTTAAAATGTGTGTTATTGGAAAACGGATCGTTTTCATATTTAAAGTAAATCATTTTGAAAGACTGTGATTTAAATTGCATTCTTTCTTTTTTACGATATATTTATTCACGATGAAAATTCTTGAATTCACTAGGCGTTAGCCTAACATTTTTATTTGTCAGCATGTGCATCAGGTCCGGTTTGGGGAATGGTACTAGCTACACTGTGAAGAGATAAGTACTAGTTATATGCACGAGGGTGAGTAGCTTGGTGAAGTCTTTCACTCTTATCTTCGGAATAACAACTTGTATTTGGATTTTAGTAACACCCGACTTTATTTAGTCTTGGTATAAGCGTCGAGTCAATGATTATTGGGATTAAGTATATGATTATTTGAGCTATTTCGATGTATGAATTTGTAGGAAGGGATTTTTACCCTTTCACTTGATGTAATATCGAAATTTTAAATTAGTTGTTTTTTCCAAATTTGAGGGTGTTACAATAGTGGTGGTGCAGGAGGCAGTTATGGTTTATGTGACGGAGGTATAGGTGGTCGACGATGGTAGTGGTGGTGGTAGTGGAAAGTGGTTAAAGATGTTGTAGTGGAGGAAGAGGCGGAGGTGACCGATGGTTGTTGGCGGTGATTGTCGGTGGTGGTGATTAGTGTTAGTGGAGGTGGTCGACGATGGTAGCGGTGGTGATGATGGCCGATGGTTGTGGAGGTGGTAGAGGAGGTTGTTATAGTGGAGGAATAGGTAGTGGTGGTCGACGGTGGTTAGCGGTGGCTACTGGTGGCCGCTGATGATGGTGTTGGTGGCCGTGATGGGTATTGTTGACCCTTTAGACTAATACCATATTAGGATTATATATTAAATGGCGGTAGATCATTAACTTTTAGTTTTTGTCTCACTTTTGTCCCATGTTGTTCCACCTATTTTGGTGGAACAAGAAACTACCTTTTTTTTAATTTGTTCCATCTTGTTCCTGTCCCATGTCGCACCAAACGTGGGACAGTGATTTTTTGTCCTGTTCATGTCTCGTCAAACGTGAGACAGTGAGTTTTGTCCCGTCCTGTTCTGTCTTGTCTCATGTACCAAACGCAACCTTAAAGGGTGATTTATGACTGCAAATTTATATATTATAAATACATATACACATATATTTTTCATTGTTACTCAATTCAATGATCCTGAGAAAATTAAGTTAGGTTATATATGAAAAACGAAAATTAAGGTATTAAAAAGGCAAAAAATATCATATAACAACACCTAACAAAAATTATGCATTGCCCCATACGTGAGACAGTGAATTTTGTCCCGTCCTGTTCTGTCCTGTCTCATGTACCAAACGCAGCCTTTAGGAGCTATAGTGAGGCCATGACGTTTTTAAAGGGTGATTTATGACTGCAAATTTATACATCATAAATGCATATACACATATATTTTTCTTTGTTACTCAATTCAATTATCCTGAAAAAATTAAATTAGGTTATATACGAAAAATGAAAATTAAGGTATGAAAAAGGCAAAAAATATCATATAACGCCGCGTACAAAATTATGCATTGCTCCATAGCATACGACATACTTAACATAACGTCAGAGACGAACCTTAAGCCACAATGACTGTCATAATGAGCCTTTTAATATACCGGCATGTTACATATAATATTTGATAGTATAATAAAACTGAAAAATTTATAAACAACACTCAATATCACCTAACATCTTGTTATTAATTTGAGTTAAGAGTACCATTGTGGGGTTGTATTTAGGGGTGAGCATGGTACCGGTACCGATTTTCCCGAATCCCGAATATGGTCTAAAGGCGTTACCGAATACCGAACCGGGTAATTATATACGGTACCGGTACCGGTACCGGGTATTCGGTATTCGTCCCGAATTTCCCGAATATTTCAATTCCATATAAAAAAAACATTCATAAATATGAAAATCCATATAAAAAAAACATTCATAAATACGCAAAATCCATATCTATTTCATATCAAAAAAAGCATTCATAAATACGAAAATCCATCCGTTCCAAAACAACTATCAACTACTAATCATCCGTCTTCATCCTTGCTTTCCCCCAATCAATGCGTATTGCTTCACCGATCTCTATATGAAACAACATATAGTAATATTATAATCTAATTTATCATTTTTTTATAAATAAAACAACAAACACTAGGATAGTAAGATTAGTAATTACCAAACGCTATATCATCATCCTTTAAGATGTCGTCAACATCGTCTATAATTGGTTTTCTAGACTTTCTAACCCAGTCTTGGGTGCAAATCAACGCCTCAACGATTTGTGGTGACAAACTTGTTCGATAGGGATCCAATACACGACGGCTCGTGCTAAAAGCCGACTCGGATGCAACAGTTGATATTTGTATCGCCAAAATATCTTAAAAAAAAAGATAAAAATTATACCTAATAATTTATATTAAATAAACACACAAAATATTAAAAAGATAATTCATGTTACCTTTGGCCATCCGAGAAACTATCGGGTAACGAATGGCGTTTTGATTCCACCACCTTAAAATATCAAAGTCTTTGGTGAATTTTTCATTTCGCTCACTCAAATACTTCTTTAACTCGGTTTCCGTTGAAGCCAAGTTGTTTTCTTCCACGGTGAGGTACGAACCTAAAATTCCATTCCCTACATCACAAGACGCCCCGTCTTCATTCTTTTCTTCTTGAGAAGATCCATTACCATACAAATCCTTGTACTTCATAAAGAACATCTCTAACTTTTGTTTAACACACCTAAGCATTTGTATCGCCTTGAGCTCAATAGCCGATTCTGTCATCTGATTGGCATCCGTTACGATTGACTTTATCATCATCTTAAAGGCGTGTTTAAGAAACCCGGATTTCATTTGTGGATATAACACTACGGCAAAATACATGTAATCGTTAAGTTTCTCGAACGTTCCCCAATACTTATCATATTTCGACCTCATCTCATTACCCATTAAACAAAATTCCGGTCTCGTTTCCCACTCTCGAATATGTTTGTCAACTTCAAGAATTTCCCGAAAAAATATGTGGGCCAAAGGTTTTGAAGTTGCCGACACAAGCTCCGTTGTTGTCTTAAATTTTTCAAGAAATCCCAACACGGCTTTGCAAGTGTCGAAATCCATTTTTTCCGGCACTCTATCTATCTCCCGTCTAAAGTCTCTATCTACAAAAAAAAATATAAATTTTTTTAATATGCAAAAGTTTTATATAAATATACTCAACAATTTTATATAAAAAAATACCTTGAAGTTTGTACTTGATGAAAGCTTCTTTTAGCTCCACGGCGACTTTCAACATCTCATACGTCGAATTCCATCTTGTCGGACAATCCCCACACAAAAACTTCTTTGTTTCTAATCCGCATTCTTTCATACACTTCTTGAACCGGGTAATTCTTTGTGGCGAGTGTCTTATATACCTAACGACTCTTTGTATACAATCCACACTATATGTGTGCTCCTTTAACCCGTCTTTCACGATTAAATTTAAGATATGTGCCATACACCTAACTGGAAAATTCTTACCACTTTCATACATGTTAGGTAATTCTTTTTTCAAAAACTCAACAGCCGTGTTGTTTGAAGTAGCGTTATCAAACGTCATGGTCATAACGTTCTTTATTCCCCACCCGTGTAAACAATCCAACAACAAAAGGCCAATGTCATCTCCCTTGTGACTATCAATTTGACGAAAATTTATAATCCTCTTGTGCATAACCCAACTATCGTCAATAAAGTGCGTCGTGACTTTCATATAATTGATTATTTGACACGAGGACGTCCAAGTGTCGGTAGTCAAATGTATACTATTATTTGGGTTACTTAAGTACGCATACAACTTGTTTCTTTCTTCAATATAATAGTTCCCCACATCCCTACTAACCGTATACCGTGAAGGCAAAGTAACCCTTCCATTAAGCGCATTCGTGTATTCAACAAAAGCTTCGTTTTCAACAAATTTAAATGGTAGCTCTCCTACTACAAATAAGTTTAACAAAGCTTTTTTAATCCTAACATCATCGTGTTTCCATGTTCCCACACTACCCTCCCCGCAACTTTCTTTCTTAAATTGCAAAATATTTTGTTTCTTTTTGTTTTCCGGATTTTCTTTGCATCTAGGGAATTTTTTTTTTTAAACTAGATGTGCCGTTACGATTCGGATCGGTTTTAAGATTAGTAGAGCAATACTTACATTTTCCATAGATTCTTTTTACCCCATCATTCTCTTCTACCAAGTTCTCTTCAAAATGATTCCAAACTTCGGACCGCTTCTTCCCGGATTTTGTCGGTCGTTTTCTTTTGCTTGTTTTTGCTACATTCTCTTTCTTTTCCTTGTCGGAAGCGTCATCAACATTCACCATAGGGGTATCATCAATATAATCTTCCTCACCCTAAAAGACAAGCAACAAAACTAGTTTTTTAAAAAATTATTCAAGTTTAGATTATAAAAACACAAAAGTTTCAAGACTTACTTGTGTTTCTTGACTTTCTTCCATGGAGGAGTTGACCCAATTATCCATTCACCTTTGAATATTTTAAAATTGCTTCCAATGCTTAAAACACCGAGTAATGCTCAAAGTTTGAAGAATCAATTAATCAAAGCAACAACTAGCTTGATGGGAAAGGAATCGGTATTATCATTTAGAAGGGAAATGAATCAATATGGGAAATGAATCAATATTATATTTAGAAATATATATATAATAGAAATATATATATAAACGTAATAATTAAAAAAAATAGAGAATAGAATTAAAGGGAGTATTTTAAAATTAAAGGGGGAGTTGGATGGCACATTATATAATAATTATACATTGGAAATAGGGTAAAATAATTATACATTGGATGGAATGAAGAGACATGAACGGCTATTGGAATAAATTCAACATAATTATTCTTTTTTTTTTAAAGAAGTCAAGAAGCCAAGTAATTAAAATGACCTTTGGTCTTTCCGGGACGGTTCGGTATTAATACCGAGTACCGAGTCCCGAATGACGAATTTCCCGAATCCCGAATCAGCGACATTATAAGTACCGAATACCGAACCGAAAATTATAATCGGTGCCGGTACCGGTACGGTTCGGTATTTTCGGTGCCGATGCTCACCCCTAGCTCTAAGTAATGATACTCTCTTATGATGGAGTATAATTGTTCTTCGACTTGAGAATTTTGATTGTCGGTTTAAATTATGGTTGTCGGCGTTCCAAAAATACTTTCTTTTATTTAGCCAAAATGGAGTTTGTGAAGAATTGTTTGGTTAAAATTATAGAAAAACTTAAAGAAGTGTTTCGCTAAAATTATAGAAAAACATGGAAGGTTTGCCTCCCTTCAATGAAGGGGATTACATGCCCATAAAAGGTGGTCCAAGGCATCAACTCGGCGTTGTGGTTTTATTACTACTAAAAATACCAAAAAGTAGCGATACAAGGATTTGAACTCAGGATCATAAAGACATGCAATTACGCCTTTACCAATGAGCTATTGATGCCTTTGTTTATTTTTTGGGAAAATTGCATCAACAAGTAACATACTTTAGTTCGATTCTATTTTTGCTAACATACTTTTAAAACCTTCATTTTGTTACCTCAAATATCAAACTTATATGCATCTGGTTTACCTACATATCAGGTAACCAATCAACTTAAATGACATGTAATTTTTTTACAATGACATGGAAATAAAAAAAATGACTTGAAACTTGTAACAACAGTGATTTTGGAGACCCTTAACCCATACTATCGTAACCGTATGACCATTGTAATGAAGGTTTAGTAAGGTTTTACTTATCTTTTTGTACTGGAGCCATCGGGGATCGAATCGGGCGCGAAAACGGGAGAAAACCAAGGGAAATGGATTCCCGTGGTTTGGTGCGTGGCTTATATGCATCTGGTTTACCTACATATCAGGTAACCAATCAACTTAAATGACATGTAATTTTTTTACAATGACATGGAAATAAAAAAAATGACTTGAAACTTGTAACAACAGTGATTTTGGAGACCCTTAACCCATACTATCGTAACCGTATGACCATTGTAATGAAGGTTTAGTAAGGTTTTACTTATCTTTTTGTACTGGAGCCATCGGGGATCGAATCGGGCGCGAAAACGGGAGAAAACCAAGGGAAATGGATTCCCGTGGTTTGGTGCGTGGCTTAAAAGTCGCGGCACAAACCAAGATAGTCGTTGTGGTCAAAGGGGAACACGTGTGGGCTTCCCCGCGGCCTCAATCCGCGGGCCAAGCCGCGGGAAGAATCTGGATGTTTAAGAATCGAGATTTTTGGGGTTTACTTCATTTGGTTGCATCTCCTTCATCCTAGGTCCGATTTGGGTGATTCTTGGACCTAGGGTTTCGTTTTTTTGAAGGTTTTCAAGGTGAAATAGAAGAGGATTGGTGATCTTGGGTTGATCTAAGGTTTAATGGTCAAGGTAATCTTCTTAGGGGTGTCAAATTTGTACCACGACAAACCAACCAATTGCATTACCAACCATACCAACTAAATTGGTACCAACTAAATTGGTACCAACTAAATTGGTACCAACTAAATTGGTTGGTATACCGAACCAACTTCATAAACTTGGTTGGTACGTGGTATTGAAAGTCGCCTACCACGGTAATACCATACCGTACCGACTTCTATATATATATATAATTATTTATTAAGTAAAAAATCAATTATGAATTATATATATGTAATTATTAATTCTTTTATTTTAGAGGAATTTATCAATTAAACATTTTATCGTTTATTGTTTAGTACATCGTCAACTCCTCCATGCCTCCTCATAGCAACCCTAACTCATTACTCAGTAACTCCTCGACTCCACTCCTCAACGCATGCCTCCAACCTCCACAATCCGTACTTCCACCATTCGACAACCACACGACCACACCTTTACACGAGTACTCAACCACGTGAATCTGCAATCGATCCTCGAAGATGCACTAATGCATTTTCTATATCTATTCTTTAACCTATTAGAGCCCATTGTAACTTCAACATTTGAGATGTTGGTACAAAACCGTACCAACATGTACCAACCGAAAAAGTTGGTACCAATTAAGTTGGTAGGTACATGGTATAAAAATTTACGTACCAATTATAATTGGTTGAGAAAAAAAAACATGGTATCGTACCATGTTCACCCCTAAATCTTCTCACCTCTTCATTTAGATACTAGGGTTTGGTGTTTTTATCATCTTCTTTACACTCTTCAACTTTGATATGATTTTGGTAGCTTGAGGTAAAGGAAACCTTGTGGGAGTGTTGGATCTAATATATGTAAGTGATTCCTTGAAGATTCCAAGTCTCCATCAAAGGAGACTCACATTTGGGGTAAAACTTAGATATAACCTAAATCTAGCAAGGTGAGTTCAAGTTGATTTGTGAAAACGTTGTACATGCCAAAATGTTAATTCTAAATTGTTTATATGTTTTTGCATGAAATTATCATTAATTGAGTCATTTGGTGGGTTTTGATCAATTGAGGTGATTGGCTTTATAAACATTGTGAAACACCCACATTTGGGATTTTTTTTGGGCATCTTAATGAATAAGACATAAATAGAAGTGTTTTGATGATTTATTGCATAAATGGAAATTATTTGGTAAAACGTACTTTTAGAGTTTGTTTGGGAGAAAGGCTTGATTTTGTGTTATGGGACGTTTTGAAAGAATAAATAGTATAAACCCATTTGGAAAACCATTTATCCTAATCTAAACTGTATTGGAGTCTACACATGTATTTTGGAGTGTTTTTGCATGACGTGAGTCGATTGAATTATTTATTTGGGGATTGTTAATCGTCGGTCAGAAAGGGTTTTGACTAAAAGAGTCTTGAGGACATTTGACCGGTTTTAATGGCTCAAGTAGAGCCCGGTTATGGTTTACATACTAATGCACCGCGTTGCATATTGATGTTTATTACATGCTCGAGTGCGTTGGTCATTTTTGTGTAGTCATGTAATGTTAGACTGTGTTGCATTAGATCCATAGGCACGTAAGTCATTCTGTTTTGGATGGTCAATTGGGTATTGCGGGTTTGAACTCCGGTACCCATGTTTTACGACCGAAAACTTTACAAGTAGGCACTAGGAGGGTTGAGTTTGGTGGTGCTACCGAGGAGGCAGGCACTAGGACCTCCTCCGCTTGAAGTAATGCCTGGGAGGTAGTCTTTAAGTGTGTTGAGCCTTCGGGGTGGAGTTCTTCGGAATGTTCATCATGGTCAACTGACTTGAGGTGAAACTTGTTAAAGAAGTCGTAGGGACACTTGGGCTTTTATGTCATGAGGTGTCATGCGATTAACGTTGCATGAGTGGCATACTTTTGTGTTCCCCCACTCTCAACGGATACGGGTCTCCCCCGTTGTCGACTATTAGCATTTTAAATATATTGACGTTTTACTTTATTGTCATTGGGCTTATGTTGTTGACAGTAAATGAGGACCTTAATATTGGATCTCCCTCCACGTATATTAAGGTTTGAATGAAATACGTCCTCCCCATGTTTTGATAATTGGTTTCCTTTCAATTTATGGTCGCGTAAGTATTGGGCATAGTGTCCATGTTTTTGGTAACATTTTGTACATGTGGGTTTTAACCATTATTCATGGGTCGAATATTTTGTCCCACCCGTGTTTGGGTGTTTTGGGATACAACATTTTATTCACGTTTCTTAAATTATGAGTCAATCCCTATTCTCGTCTCGAGTAAGTTTGGGTTGCATCATTTTATAAAGAATGTTTTGTATTAAGATGTTCATCTTTGAAAATGCACGTTATTGGAAAAGAGTCGTCTCTGGGTTTAAAGTAGATCATTGAAAGGTTATGATTTTAAGTGGAGTTTATTCCTTTTAAGGATATATTTATTCATGTAAAACTCTTGAACTCACTAGGCGTTAGCCTAACCTTTTTATTTTTCGGCATGTGCAACATGCTTCATTTGGGAATAGTTCTAATGACTCTATGAAGGGAGAAGTGCTAGTTGTGTGCTCGTGAATGTGAAGTCTTCTGCTTAGGTTTTGTGAAGAGCAACTTGTATTGGGGTTATGTAGCACCGGACTCTGGTTTAGACCTTGTATCTTGTTGGAGTTTGTATTCGTCGAGGTAATTGTAGAATTTTAATTCGAGGTATATTGAGTTTTGAGTTATAAGAGGAATTGGTATCCCTATTTTGATGTTATATAGAAAATTTTAAATTAGTTGCTCTTACCAAATTCGAGGGTGTTACAAGTTGGTATTAGAGCTTAAGTTTCAGAGATTTAGGTGTTGATTTTGGGTACCTAGACTCAAACTAACATTATTTTAAGTGTATGAGAGGAAAATTGCACCAATAGGAACTTTAAGATTGGATGTTTTGAAGCTAATGAAGTCCCTAGGAACAGGAGTCACGTCTAGGGTGACAAGGACGATCATGTATAGTACATTCATAATTACACCTGACCAGTGTTATGGTGGACCTACAAGTTACATGTGTATGGTTGGACTACTTTGATGTGACGACCGTTGGGGTAGTGAAGAAGTTTCTAAGTGAGTAACCGTTAGAAGAAGTTGATGATTTTAGCGTTCGTCACTTGAAGTGACAATAAACATAGTAATTGTATTAAGTGGACTGTTTCGGGTCGGAATTGATGGTCGCAGTAGAACCTTATCCTTATGGAATTGACTTTATTCGAGGAGAAGTTGTAAGGTGAACCTATGAAACCCTTGAATTATTGTCCTAATATGTTTGAGTATCAGGATGACAATAGTGTGCCGGGAGATTGAGGATCTTTGGTCTGGGGAAATGGAGGCACGTAGTTTCGAGACGTTGAGTGCCGATCAAATTCATGCACAAAATTTTATTCTAACATGAATTGCATCAACTATTTCTCATGTTTCTGAAATCATCATGTGAAACTTTATAACGAAATTTTGGAAATATGTTTAGCACACAGAGGGTTTTTAAACCATGATTTTAAACATACATAAGACCATTTGATTGCATGCGGTTGCAAACCTTGTTAAAGCTTTCTTTACTCTCATTGTTGTCTAACGCTATTTTCAGATATTGTGATGTTCTTATTTTGGCGTTGTGTAGAGTCTTGGACAAGTAACTACGGCTTATGACCTTAACAATGGATCTCTTCCACATATGTTAAGGCCTTGGACGAAGAGTTGCCTTCCACTATTTTAGTGTTTGAGTTTTCTTGGAAATTATATTCCATGTAAGTTTTGTTAAGTTTTATGGAGTATTATTTTACGACGTTTGCGACGCTTGAGTGAACCTTGAAATGCGTAGACTAAGTTCTTTGCGTGCGTTGGTTTATAGGTTATTGAGAAATTTATTTCATGAGATTTTTGTTGGTGGATGTTACCCCATGTGTTATTTTGGAAGTTTCAATGTCGTGTGAGTTCATTTTTAAGTTTTATACAAGTATAGCTCGTCGTGTACAACTTAGTGGGTGAGTTGATTTAAACATTTGGTACGAGCAAACTTATGAAAAACCTAGGATGGTTCGTGTTGAACTGAGGCATTGAGCATTCTTTGATTGTCGGTTTTATCATTATTGTTCCATGCAATGCATTATATTGATTTACTCGTATGCATGGCGTAATAGCCACCATTTTGGGTCAAGGAACGTTATTCGTGCGGCTAAAATTTGAAGTCGATTTAAATTATTTTATGTTTGACCAAATCGCAAACACTTATAGTTTTACTAAGTTTGAGAAATAAACTGGAGTATGTGGGCCGTGTAGGAAATTTAACTCCATGTCATTTTATGGGTTAAAAGAAAGAATTTTGGGGTTTGAAATCATGAAGTTCCTCTTCCATAGTTGTGCAATTATTTGTCACACATTATTTTAGTACATAAAACTATTTTACGTACACAGCATGACCTGATGAATACTAGTATCGTAGTGGTCTATTTGAAAATTTTGTTGTGCATCTCCTATTATCGCCATTATTAGCGTGAGTAGTGATCAAATGTTTTCGAAACATTTTCTTATCTGTGTGACGTTGTGACCCCTTTGTACACCTACTGAGTAAACGGTAGTGGATTTTTACTCGCATGATTAATTGTTATAAAGCTTGTGTATTTGAAAGTTTATAAAATGCTAAATAGGCATATTAGCTTGAAAAACCCTTGAACTCATTAGAACCGTAGTTTTAAACCCCTCTTGTGAAGGGACTTGTTAATAAGGGCTAGAGACGTCCTTGGGAATTGAAGCATCGGATGAGACGACTTGTGGCCAGTTTTGAATTTTGGATTCAGTTTCATGAACTGGTTCACGCAGAAGTATTTGAGGCGTTAGATTCATGCTTTTCCCAGTTAATTAAGTGATGATCTTTCTGTTTCGATAAATCCTTGGGTTAAAACCTTGTATCGTTGATTATGTGTGGTTGGTTTTGAATTTGTGGGTTAATGGTATGGCAACATTCTATGTGTCCATGGTGTACCACCTTAATGGGTATTTATGAATAATGATGATGTTATAGTTGGCTAGTGAGGCTGTTTGATTTGGGGCGTTATTTCCAAGAGTAGGTGTCAACTTTGAATCGACATTGCTAATTGGGAATGAAATATTTTGTAGTATATATCCACATTGCAGATAGTCGTTTGAGGATAGGTGTTGACATTCATTTTTTAGGACAATAATCGTTTGAGTGATTCGGTGCACTTTCGTTGAATCCTGTGCGGTTGCGATTTATGTGGTAACTTTAAGGAGATTAGACGTTGGCAATTAGGGGATCGATCATCGGTATTCCGGTAAGTGGCAAGGCTTTCGCTGATTTGTCAACTGACGCGTGAATGCATTATGGGAGTTATGTGATCTTAGAGTTTGGGGATAATTATCTATCTGTAAAAATGTGATGGTACGTTTTGGGTGTAACACCAGACCGATGCGTTGTTTAAGGAAAGTTTGAGAACCCTTAAAGATGTTGTGTTTGTGTCAGCTTGAGGAACAGAATTTTCGTTATGTTGAATCAGACCAAACTAATGTTAAGAATTTCGTCAAGGAAAGGACTATAAATCCTTCATGGTATTATTATTGGAAGAATTGGTGTGAACGTTGAGGTGGACCTTGAGTAGAAATCGATTGTTGAGGAGACCTTGACTTATTTAATTTGGAAGTATTCAAGGGTAAAGTTCACTTCGGGTACCCTTGGGGGAAATGATTGGTCAAGGTCGTAAGTCACTTTTGAGGTAATATGTACAATCTAAGTTTGTGAGGCAATCGAAATTTTATGATAGGAAAATGATTTGATAAGAACTCGATGTTCATTCATCGGTAAGGTATATTGAACCTTGGAAATAAGTTTATGACGGCTCGTAATGAGAAATAGAGTGACAACCTTAAATGAGTGGTAATCGATTTCGTATATGAGGTAAGGTATCGTGAAGGCATCCCTTTTGGTTAGAAAACCAATTAGTCTCGCTAAATTCGACATTTGGGTGTTTGTTCGGTGCCAGATTTCGAGGACAAAATCTCTTTTAAGGTTGGGAGGATTGTAACACACATGATTTTGGAGACCCTTAACCCATACTATCTTAACCGTATGACCATTATAATGAAGGTTTAGTAAGGTTTTACTTCCTTTTTTGTAATGAAACCATCGGGGATCGAATCGTGCGCGAAAACGGGAGGAAAACGGGGGAAATGGATTCCCGTAGTTTGGTGCGTGGCTTAGAATTCCGGCACAAACCGCGGAGTCGCGGTGGTCAAAAGGGGAGTACGTACGGGCTTCCCCGCGGCCTCATGCCGTGGGCCAAGACGCGGGAAGGGTCTGGACGTTTACGAATCGAGATTTTTGGGGTTTTCTTCATTTGGTTGCATCTCCTTCATCCTAGGTCCGATTTGGGTGATTCTAGGACCTAGGGTTTTGGTTTTTTTAAGCTTTTCAAGGTGAAATAGAAGAGGATTGGTGATGTTGGGTTGATCTAAGGGTTTATGGTCAAGGTAATCTTCTCACCTCTTCATTTAGATACCAGGGTTTGGTGTTTTTATCTCTTTCTTACACTCTTCAACTTTGGTATGATTTTGGTAGCTTGAGGTAAAGGAAACCTTGTGGGAGTGTTGGATCTAACATTTATAAGAGATTCCTTAAAGATTCCAAGTCTCCATAAAAGGAGACTCACATTTGGGGTAAAACCTAGATTTAACCTAAATCTAGCAAGGTGAGTTCAAGTTGATTTGTGAAAACGTTGTACATGCCAAAATGTTCATTTTAAAATGTTTATATTGTTTTGCATGAAATTATCATTAGTTGAGTCATTTTGTGGGTTTTGATCAACTGAGGTGATTGGCTTTATAAACATTGCGAGACACCCACATTTGGGATTTTTTAGGCATCTTAATAAATAAGACATAAATGAAAGTGTTTTGATGATTTATTGCATAAATGGAAATTATTTGGTAAGGGCACTTTTAGTGTTTGTTTGGGAAAAATGCGTGATTTTGTGTTATGGGACGTTTTGAAAGAATAAAGAGTATAAACCCATTTGGAAAACCATTTCTCCTAATCTAAACTGTATTGGAGTCTGTACATGTATTTTGGAGTGTGTTTGCATGATGTGAGTCGATTGCGTTATTTATTTGGGGATTGTTAATCGTTGGTCAGAAAGGGTTTTGAGCATTTTAGCTCGGTGTTGACTAAAGGAGTCTTGAGGACATTTGTCCGGTTTAATGGCTCAAAGTAGCTACCGGTTATGGTTTACATACTAATGCACCGCGTTGCATATTGATGTTTATTACATGCTCGAGTGCGTTGGTCATTCTTGTGTAGTCATGTGATGTTAGACTATGTTGCATTGGATCCATAGGCACGTAAGTCAGTCTGTTTTGGATTGTCAATTGGGTATTGCGGGGTTGAACTCTGGTACCCATGTCTTACGACCGGAAACTTTACAAGTAGGCACTAGGAGGGTTGAGTCTGGTGGTGCTACCGAGGAGGTAGGCACTAGGACCTCCGCCGTTTGAAGTAATGCCAGGGATGTAGTCTTTAAGTGTGCCGAGCCTTCGGGATGGAGTTCTTCGGAATGTTCATCAAGGTCAACTGACTTGAGGTGAAACTTGTTAAAGAAGTCGTAGGGACACTTGGGCTTTTATGTCGTGAGGTGTCATGCGATTAACGTTGCATGAGTGGCATACTTTTGTGTTCCCCCACTCTCAACGGATACGGGTCTCCCCCGTTGTCGGATAACAACATTTTAAATATATTGACGTTTTACTTTATTGTCATTGGGCTTATGTTAGTGACAATAAATGGGGACCTTAATATTGGATCTCCTTCCACGTATATTAAGGTTTGAATGAAATACATCATCCCCATGTTTTGATAATTGGTTTCCTTTCAATTTATAGTCGCGTGAGTATTGGGCCTAGTGTCCATGATTTCAGTAACATATTGTACGTGTGGGTTTTAACCACAATTTATGGGTCGAGTATTTTGCCCCACCCGTGTTGGGGTGTTTTGGGATACAACGTTTTATCCACGTTTCTTAAATCGGGAGTCAATCTTTATTCTCGTCTCGAGTAAGTTTTGGTTGCATCATTTTTTAAAGAATGTTTTGTATTAAGATGTTCATCTTTGAAAATGCACGTTATTGGAAAAGAGTCGTATCTGGGTTTAAAGTAGATCATTGAAAGGTTAAGATTTTAAGTGGAGTTTATTCATTTTAAGGATATATTTATTCATGTAAAACTCTTGAACTCACTAGGCATAGCCTAACCTTTTTTATTTTTCGGCATGTGCTATATGCTTCATTTGGGAATAGTTCTAATGACTCTATGTAGGGAGAAGTGCTAGTTGTGTGCTCGTGAATGTGAAGTCTTCCGCTTAGATTTTGTGAAGAGCAACTTGTATTGGGGTTATGTAGCCCCCGACTCTAGTTTAGACATCGTATCTTGTTGGAGTTTGTATTCGTTCGTTGAGGTATTGTAGATTTTTAATTCGAGGTATATTGAGTTTTGAGTTGTAAGAGGAATTCTTGTCCCTATTTTGATGTTATATAGAAAATTTTAAATTAGTTGCTCTTACCAAATTCGAGGGTGTTACACAACTAGTGACCTGGAAACTAAACTTTTAATTTTCACAACCTTTCCCTCCAAAACATCACAAAACACAGCAGCACCCTAAAATTGAAATGTCGCTTTCCCTTTCTCCAGGCATGAACATCATTGGCCTTTCTCTCATCGTCGACACCATCTCGTATGGCCTCTCCTCTCTCGCACATCCGGTTGCAAATGAGTACAAGGTTAGTCATATAGTTATTGCAATTTTTGTTGTTTCTAGGGTTTTGTTGATTAATCTTGCTTAATCTTCTCAATTAATCATGCTTCACGAGTAATATTGCATCAATATTTTTGGTTGTTGATTACTATTACATCTTGCTGCTAGATTAAGACTGTATCAATTTTGTTGGTTGTCGATTAATATTACACTTGCTTCCTAATTATGTGTTTTTTTGTGCTGCTGCTTCCATACCCCTGGTTTAAATTTTTAAAAGCCTTGTTTTTTTGACTAAAAAATCCCACCTCCCATTTAAAACCTCATTTTTAAACCCCATTTTTAGACCCCATTTTCTTCACTTCTTTTCATCTTAATTCCATCTTTACTATGCTTGTAATTTTCTATAGTTTTTGTTTTACTTAATGGACATATTGGTATTTTTTGTTTTACCTAATGGCACCTTTGAACATATGCACCTACTTTTATGTTTTACTTAATGGACGTTTTGGTAGTTTTCTATAGTTTTCAGTGCTCTCTTTTTGCTACTTTTATGTTTTACTTAGTGGACATTTAATTAGCACAAGGAGGATTATAATTTCATAACTCAATTTTGTTTCAACGATATGGAATAGGAGGAAGGGGCTTCTAGTAGTGATGACGACCTTGGAGGTGCAATAGACTTGAATGAAGCCTGGTTCAATGATGGGTTTTCCTATGTCGATCAAGATGATGTTGCTAGTTTAGATCATCTATTTTGATGGAGATGATAAAATTAGGGAAGTTCGATTGAAGATGATGAACCTTAATAGGAAAAGAAAGAACAAAAATGTGGAAAATTTGAAGATGGTAATAAAAATTTTCCAATGAAAGTTAATGATAGTGTGGAAGTGGTGGAGGATATACATACAAAAGCTTATCAACATGACGATTTTTTGACCGAGACAAATGAGGGGTATGATAAAGATGCATTCATGGAAGAAGAAATTGATTCATAAGATGAAGTTCTAAGCAGAAAGTCAAATGAATTTCCTATACATGCTGAACCCTACTTGGGTGAAAGATATGCTTCTGTTTCCTAACTAAAGACATGCTTGACTAACTATGCTATTGCAAATGGACTTCAACTTAAGCACAACAGGCAGGGATGCGAATAATCAAATCTACCCACTTGCTTAGGTTGTAGTTGAAGTACAATGTAACGATTGTTGGAAGTGGTTCTTCGAGTATTTGATGCAAGGCATCTGATTGACAGATGGATTGGGGGTGACATTAATGTCAAATCAACACAAGGTAACCTACTTGTCTTACTTTTTTTACTAATTTGTTATCTACTTTTATGTTCTTTTTTTTATTAATAACAATAAAACTAATACTGATGATGAGATACATAATACAATACCTAATACTAATGAGAAAACTAAGACATATAAGAAAACTTATACAAACGAGGAGATACCTAATACTGACGAGAAGAAACCTCCATGAAAAGTAAAAGAAAATAGAAAGATGAAGGAACGAAACTGATCAGAAATTGATTCGATGTAGGATAGAAGAACAATCGTCTCATATGCAGGACTGCCTAGTATGCATATCTTGAATAGGAGTCCGTGTGCAAGGTCAATTCCATCTTTCCGCTGACGGAGAATCCAGTACCAGTACTCAAATAGTAAGTACCGAGAGTACGATAGTTATTAGCTGTCGAAGGAAAGCCACAATGAAGAAATAAATTGGTTTTCTAGAAGGCTTCTAGCAATTACGTAGGACGATAAATTTATTTCTTCT
This sequence comes from Arctium minus, assembly GCA_954870635.1. Taxonomy (NCBI): domain Eukaryota; kingdom Viridiplantae; phylum Streptophyta; class Magnoliopsida; order Asterales; family Asteraceae; genus Arctium; species Arctium minus. Next base: position 50,748,616 of record OX941093.1, read on the forward strand.
TAAAATCTCATCAACAAGTTTACTAGACCCTCTATCGGACCCCCTATCAAGTAAGGAGAACTAGGTTGTATGAATTTGTGTCAGTCTTTGAAACTATTAACTAATATCTAGGGCAAGTAGGACTACTTTTTATGGCCCTATTGATTTAGGAGTTGTTTGCAACACCGGTTAATGACAGTTTTTAGTGAGGGGAGGGCGGTTAATGTCCCTTGAAAGCCATTAACCAGAAAATAAGTAAAGGAATGGTCTTGAATGAGTTTCCCAAAGGCTTTCTTCAAGTGCTTTCCTTAGATCTTAAGAGAAGTGATTATGTTCCTATTCCCTTTGTCATTGCTAGTGAGGTATGGTTAGCATCATTAGCATTAAGAAATTCTTCTATGACTTTTAGTGCACCTCACCTAGGGATCTTCCTTGCCCTGAGATTTTTGCTATTGATAAGAGAGAGCTAGGCCTGCATGTGTGAATCCCAAATTCAACAACAAATCAAGTTTAACCCCATAAATGTAGAATAGATATGAAGATTTGAAGAACATATGAATGATCTCTATTCATGTTAATGAAATACAATGAGTGAAGAGAGCACATATGCCGGCCTCGGATTAGATTCTCTCTCTAAGCTCTTTACAAAATGGCCTCACTCTCAATCTCACAAAACTCAAAGGGCAAGACACCTTTTTATAGGAGTTCATTACAATGTATAGGCCCAACCCAGTAAACCATCCTAATGACCAAAATACAATTATAAAGATATTACAAGACAATACAAGACTTTATAAAACTTTCTAATATCATGGGACATTTATGAACCAACAACATGCTATTAATAAGACAATTGTTTTGGGAGTTGAAGGTCTGGATCGAAGGCATATGCTGGTTTGGAGGGGTCACGGATTTAGTTCAAGCCTGCCTCAAAGTGAGGTGTGAGAGTGTTATGCTAGAACCTTTTCTAGGATGAATCGCTCAGGCTATTAAAAAAAGGAAAGAAAGTTGCAACCGAAAATACAGAGTATTGACTATAGGCGGGCATGTCACAGGTAGATGTATGCGGCCTAAGATAAGATTGCTTTTATTTGATAAAATGCGATAGATTGTTTACCTAATATGTTTATTACATTATTATTTCTTTAGGTTTTTGCATCCTGTCCCGAATGGCGGGACTCTCTTTAAAGCAAAAGACGGGATTGATGGATACATTGTTGATACGGATGCACTTGCAGGATTTGGATAGTATAACACCGTAAGAAAATGTTAAATCGTGAATCAATATATGATTAATATTCATGATATTTGTGCCTCAATAATTTACCTTGTTTACTTTTGATCATCAGAAGCTTCACAGATGAAAAACGAGAATTTTTGAGGCTCGGTACATCTGGGGCGACAGTGCCCGACGACTGTGAGACTTTCAATATCGTCGAGGGCATTTTTGCGGGAGGGTTGAAGTCGTCGGTACACTTTAGGCAACTATTCCCGGAGAGAGTACCCTTGGGCACAATCACAGGGCAATGTTACAACGCCTACCCCACCTTCGGTACAAGCCGGGCGATTATGCCTGGTGATAGTGCCCATGGCATAATCGCCATGTCAAGATCGCGTGCGGGTTTCATCCCCTTAAAGCCACGATTTTTGGTCCCTCTTCATTTACTATCTCATTTATTCCATCCATCCTCTCCAAAATCGAGAGAAACACTAGTCTAGGTCATTTATTGCTCTCTTTCAAGATTAGTTGAAGAAATTAAAGTGTTGGAAGCTTGGATTCAAGTGGGTCTTGGAAATCTTGAAGTGCTAGTGTTCTTCACCTCATTATAGGGTCTTCTTGGGTTTTGGTTGAAATCAAAATTTATAAGTGAGTTCATCCTAATTTTACAAAGTTTATACATGTCAAAAATCTTATTGCTTAGTCTCCTAAACCTCTTTGATCAAATTTCCAACTTATAAACTTTAACCCGTTTGTGAGGAATTTGGGGAGACTTTTAGGGTTTTGGATTATTGGTTGAAAACTCTCAAAATATATGTTCTAAGGAGTCTTAAATGTATATTTATACTTTCTCAAGGTTATTACTCCTAAATTTCTCCTTATTTGATTGATGGTGGAAAACCTAGGTCAAACTAGGGTTTTGAAGTCATGAAAGTTTTGATGAAATAATAATGGATAGTGGTTTCATATGTTTAAATACACCTATCTCAAAGTTTGTTTGAGTTTTGGAAGAAAATGAGTATTATACATAATCAAGATGGTTTGACAAATTGGGATTTAAAGATTTGGTATCCTCTTGTATCTACATGTTTGTGTATTAAATAATGGTATTGTATGCCTTGAAGGTATACTTATGTTAGATTATAATGTAATGTATCCTTAGGCATATAAGTCTTATTTCGTTGATTTATTTGGGACATTGTTTTCCCCTTTATAGCATGAATTAGGCATTGGGTATCTACGGGAAAGTAATGTGTGAGCCTATACGGTCGGGCATATACCTAGAATGGTTGAACTTGGGAGTCCACAAGCAATAGACTTGGAATGATTGTGCTTGACATATCACTTTGATTATAATCCTTGAATGTGACTTATGTAACATGAATTATGGCTTACTTTTGTGTTCCGTCACTAATCGTGGAAATCGGGTCTCCCCCGTGATCGCGAGATGTTAAATGATCTTCTCGGCTTCAAATCAACCGAATTGTTAAAATGTATTCATCTAAAGCTATATTTTCGTTTATTTACTTCCAACTGTATGTTTATAAATGTTTAATCTCACTAGGCTTTAGTCTAACACTTTTTCTTAAATGACATGTATAACAGGTCTTTCTGGTGGTGGGATCCTTCGGGTATGAGCGGAGAGTCTAATGAAAAATAGTGACATTTTGGTGAATTCGGGTCATGGCGATTATTTTGTTGAGTGCAACTCACTACAAGAAAATGCTTAGTTAGTGACGAAAATCTTAGTGACTACTTATATTTTGGTTACTAACTATGACGTTAGTGACGATAAAAAAGGTCGTCACTAAATTTTGGTCACTAGTATGAATTTTTAGTGACAAAAAATAAGTTTGGTCACTAAGTGGTCACTAATTCTCATGTAAAAAAAAGATTTTCATATCGATCTATGTTAATGACTAAATTTGTGACGATTATGTTTTTCGTCACTAATGTTATAAATTCATTGTCTAGTGACCAAACTAATAGTCATTGAGTTAAAAGGTTTAGTGACAAAAAAATGATAGTCACTAAGTTGGAAGGTTTAGTGACCAAAGAATAAGTAGTCACAAATTTGAAATGATTAATGACCAACAATAGTAGTCACTAGCTAGTTGGCGTTACTTAAGAATGTTAATGACAAAAAATGATGGCAAGAAATAAGTAGTCACTAATTTGAGATGATTAGTAACAAAAAATAATGGTCACTAACTAGTTGGTGGTACTTAGTAATGTTAGTGACAAAAAATGGTGTTAACTAATTTGGAAATTTTAATTACCAAGAAATAAGTAGCAACTATTTTAAGATAATTAGTGACCAAAAATAATGGTCACTAAATAGTTGGTGTTACTTAGTAATGCTAGTGACCAAAAAAGATGGTAACTAAGTTAAAGTTTTAGTGATGCAAAAATAAGTAGTCCCTAATTTTATATGATTAGTGACCAAAAATACTAGTCACCAAATAGTTGGTGTTACTTAGGAATGTCAATGACAAAAAATGTTGGTCATTAAGTTAGAAGTTTTAGTGACCAAGAAATAAGTAGTCACTAATTTGAAATGATTAGTGATAAAAAAAAATAGTGGTCACTAGCTAATTGGTGTTATTTAGGAATGTTAGTGACAAAAAAAATGGTCACTAAGTTGGAAGTTTAGTGACTTCAAAATAAGTAGTCACTAATTTTATTTGATTAATGACAAAAAATAGTAGTCACTAAATTCATAATTTTTAACAAATAAGATACAATATTATTATATATTTTAAGATGAAAAATATAATTATATATTTAAAATAATATTTAAAAAATGAAAATAGCATTTTTGATCTTTTTATTTGCTCTAAATTCACGAAATTGATGGGTCTCATTTGACACAAAATATTTTATTTTTAAACTTAAGCCCACTAATCAAAATCATTGCAATTTCCAAAAGTCTTAGGGGTTGTTTGTTTACCTCTTAATGGTTGCATTAAGAGGCAACCTCTGAATCGTTAAGAGGCAAATCTTGTTTGGCAAAAAAAAAGGCTGCTTCTTAATGGTTCCAAAATCCTCTTAATGATTTTGTATCCTGACCCTCCCTTAACCATTAAGAGCCCTGATTTCATTATGAACAATTAGCAAACAACCATATTTCATTTTACACTATACCATAAAAACCTCTTAATCATTCAGACCACTTAATCATTCTGCACTAAACCATTCAGCAACTGCCAAACACCCCTAAATGACTGCGATTTTCAGCAAAACGATTCAAACAGAACGATTCATCAGGCACCGTCGAACTCTCTTACACTGCAATTTTCAACGATTTGGACTCCCAGGCCCTCAAATCACAAAGATTTCCAACCCTAGTTGTATTTTCTGGTTGATTCCGACCCTAGTTGTATTTTCTGGTTTGAATTCTGCTTTCTATTACGATTTCTCTTTCATTGATGCTTTTCATTCTACTATAATTAGCGTTCTATCAAAATTTTGAGCTAATTGTTTATAGGATCGATTCAAATAGGCACCGCCAATTTCAACCTACAATCGTTGCGATTTCGATCCAACTATTTCAACTCTGACGCCTTCAATTAAAAGCGATCTCCAAGCCTAGTTCTGTCTTTCGGTTGGATTTCAGGTTAGTTGAAACTTGGATTTCAGGTTAGTTTTGTCTAATTGTCTAATTGAAATTTAAGTTTCAAATGAAAAGTAATCTACGATTTGTTATTCAAAGCAATTAAGGCACGTCAGAAGAAGTTGTCAATTTTCTCTTATTTATGCGTACATTGATTTATATGTTGTTTCAAATGCTTGAATGTATTTATGCATCTTGAACCATTCATTTCAGCAGGTTGTATTCAAACATGATAGTTTCCTTGAACTTTCATGATTGCAGACTCTTAATTGGATGGTAGTGTGGCGAAGTTCTTCTTTGGAGTTCAATTTGCAAGCATGAGTCCTATATATGCTTTTATTTCTTACAAGTTTCTTTTTCTCTTATTATTTTTTTTTTGGGGGAGGGGGGGATTGTGTGCTTTTCCAAGTGCAGGAAAGTATATTTGTAGAATTTAAGTGAGACTTATATATCAAAGTGCATCTTGACATCGTCTTGAACAATGAACAATAGTTGTGCTTTTTATTTTTCGATGAGTTATTTGTTGAATTATCTGTTGAGTTATTTATTCAATTTAAATTGAAAGTTCATGGTTATTGCCTTTGTTATTTTTAACCTATTCCCAGCTGCATAGGCCGAGGACTGAAGTACTAAGAGAGTTGCTAGAATCATCTAGGTATGTCCTTCGTTTGCTAAAAGCTAAAAGTGTGAACTTCTCTTTACATAGTAGTGTTTTTAGGAAAACTCTTTTAATTGAGGATATGGCCAAACCAAATGTGATATGCCGCCGTAGACCTTTGATTAAGTATAAACCTATTCTTTGGATAATGTTCTTCTTGATATTTTGCTTGAAGACAACTAATTGGAAGTGAACCCCACCCAAAAAAAGAATCAAATGCATAGATCTATAAAAAAATGTGATCTGATTAGTATCAAACTAACTGTAAGTGAAACCCAACCATATCCACATGCATGTATGAGTCAGAGACAGCCTAGTGGCCAAACCAAATGTGATCTGAATAGATCGTGGACAGAACTATATCTTATTTTTGACAGCAAAGGGGTCTGGATTTGTTAATCTTTTATGAACAAATCCTGGACAGAACTATTCGTGGTTGCTAAAAGGGATGTAAATAGTTGCTGGATAGAAACATTTTTCAATTTTAACAGCAGTGGGGTATGGTCTGTTGATGATCTGTTGATAGAAAGTTAAAACTTCACAAAAGAATAAGCCAAAGATCAATACCCAATAATTGGCTGATCAAGTTCTTACTAATGGTGTCAATATTTACTCTAACTTTCAATATCTTTCTCAAAATATTGATCTTGTAAAAATAATGGGAAATGATTTTAATGTTGCTACTGATAATATAACCTTCAGCAACAGGTACAACATAGGTATCCCCAGCTCCAACATCTACTACTACACATGTCATCTCACACTAAGCGAAAGTATATGGTGATTCAAATAAAATGGCTTGTATACTCATTAAAGTTGCAGTAAAGGAAAGTGAAGAATGCATCACCGATTAATTCATGTTGTGCCCAATTGCAAGGGTCTTAATTGCCCAGATTAAAAAACAAATTCATAGTTAAAAATATAGAGAACTTTCCAACAGTGGCTTAATTTGAAGATATGATTTCTAATTTATAGATATTGTAGGTCAAGAAAACAAAGCAACATGGAACTTCACAACATATAAGATATATTTTACTATCTCTATATCATCCACAACTCAATTTTCTGAAATTCCCATGAATAATTTCAGGTGAAATATAGCACGTGAGAGTCCGTATGAGCTTCAGCTAAAATCCCAGTGGAGGGTTATGATTCCATCCAGTTTACTCTTACAAAAAATGTGCGGTAATACTCACTTTCTCATCTTCCTCCTGTTTGAGATATAAAATCTACTTTTGATATGCTTTAGTTGTTGAAACTTCTTTAGATGTATTGCTTAATGGTTTAAAGGATGTGTTTTTGACTATTAATCAAATATCTAAAATACCGCCTAGTATGAAAATTAGTTGAATTGTATCAACTTAATTAATGTTGTTAATAATTTTGTAATTAATATTGATGGGTAGCAGGTTATCTTCATTTGAAACTTTAAGTGAGGACTAAAACAACTGATCTGATGCATGAGTTTTTTAAATATTGCAGAATCTAAGCAAAATGAAGCAGGAAAATCTACTAAAGGATGGGATTATTTCGAAATTTTTGCCGGCGAATATGTAAATTAATCATATTTATTTGCACAATTTATCTTCTATTAATCCCATATTTTAAAAGGTAGTGACTGCATATTCTTGTGGTTTTATCGTTTAACGTTTGTTTTCTAAGATAACGTTTAACAAAATGTCTATAGAGCAGATTCTTTGTCGTTTCAATACTATTATGCTGTTGTGGCTTTGTTTACAAAAGGGTTTCTGCTTTTGTAAAAATGTTTTTGTTTTGCCTGCATCTATTTTCTCATTCTTACCTCTAATTGGGATATTCTAGGTTCGACTGTATCATAAAATTCTAAATTATTGTTGATAAATGCAACATGAGATTGATGCATTGCCAGGGATGACCTTTTTATCTGCATGTTTGGAGACTGTAAGTGAACATATATTCTCATACTTGTATTCAATCTTGGACTGATTGTTGATTGAGAAATTTGTACTATTTTGCAAGCAAAAATGAACTTTCTAACAGTTTTTTTATCAAGAGCCAAATAGATACAAGAGCACAAACAAATAAGAAGCTATTTGTTTGTATATTAGGTTAGTTACTCACTGATTGTAGCAGCTATGGGCTTTCACTTATGTGCTTTCATAATCTTATTTTTACTATCTTCTATTTTATAATAGAAGTCTATGGACACTTATCGAGATATGGAGATTACATGTCAAGAGAAACTGTAATTCAGCGCTTCTGAAGGAAGGTATGGAGCTTCTGGTTTTGGGTGTCTATTCCTCTTGAGTATAAATGTTAATTGAGAAAAAGGCTCTATTTTTAGCATGGTAAAATGTCATATATGCTTCTTGTTCGTTCTTGACATTGGCAGGGAACATCTTGAAAGAGAAGCAAAAATTTTGTATAACGTGTGAATTAACGATGTGATTTTTTGTCCCACGTCTTGATGGTACATTTTCTTAAGGTAAAGCTCTCCCTTTGGGGTTATGTTTATGGGTAGTCCTGAATCATCATTAACTGATAAATAGCAAAATTGACAAAGACCAAAATTGACAAAGACCAAAACTTTTGCCATTTTGTATTTTGTAACACCCCGAATTTCGTTTGGTTTTGAGAAGAAGGGTTAAGGATATGAGGTTCCTGTTTCTGTCTACAGGGCGCATGGGTCGTGCGCCCTCCTTCAGGAAAAACGCACGGGTCGGCGTTTGGATCAGGGTGCGAGGCAGTGACTTTCGCACGGGCCGTGCGCCATCCTCCTTTGAAAACGCACGGGTCGTGCGCTGCATTGGGAAGTGTGAAATGCCTTGTCTAAATATCTCATTTAGATGAATCTTCTGATTTATTCAATATCTCAGATTTCTTTCTCTCTCTCTTCCTTTTCTCTCTTTTCTCTTTCGATCTTCAAAGGCTCGTTTGGTTGCTAGTTTTCGGTGTTTCTAGCAAGAGGTCGGTGTTTTAAGCTTCACCTCTTCGTCGTGGTCGTTATCTGGTTTTCCGGGTTTTATTCTGAAAACCTACCGGTAAGTTCCTACTACCATTTTACAAACTTTATACATGTCAAAACTATTATTTGCGAAATCCGAAGTATTTCTACGGTATGATTTCATGTTCTCTACATTTTGATATAAATGAAGTTTTTGGTGATTTTCGGGGTTCCCGATCAGTTTTGACTAAAATGACTGGTTCCGCCTTATTAAAAGTAAAATGATGTTTTACTTGCACTTTATGTGGATATGTGAAAAGAATGTTTATGAACTCATTTTAATGATTTTCATTCTTACCAGAAGTTGAACTGGAAATGACATTTTGTTTATAAAATGTGTTAATACCATATGTTTATTTATGGTTGGTCACATATGTTGTTGTGACGAGTCAGTACCATTACTAGCGGATCCCTAGGTTTTGAGTCGACTGTATTATTGGGAGGTCATATTCCCCATTTTGTAACTATGGATGCATATGTTCCTAGAGGGAAACTTGGTACGGTTATGTGAGGCCGGATACTAGCCATGGTTCGTAGTGATCCTAGTGAAGGAGTATACATTGGTTTTGCTTGGGGGCGCGATCTCACATCGTAGCACGGACCAATGTGTTCGTATCCTTGGATTCCAAGTGTTTAGCTCATAACTCGGATTTTGGCCTACTTAGTGTTACGCCACCATCCTTGGTAAAATGGTCCTTTTGTCATCATATAATGAGTTTTGAACCGAAAAGGCCCGGTTGTGACAAAATGTTATCTTTATGAATTAAACCTTTATGAAAAGATTTCCTTATGATACTGATGTTTATATCTTTTGAGTTTTATAAACTGTATGTTCTCACCAGGCTTTAAGTCTGACACTTTTTCTCAAATGATGTGTATAACAGGTTTCCCTTAGCGGTGGGTTGTCGGGGTTTTGAGAGACGAGTTTGGTCTCGAGGCATTTTGAGATGACTAGTATTGTTTCAGGGCATTTGTTAAGTCCCATTCTTTTGGTACATTATGGATTGTCAACTGATGTAATCTTGATATAGGTGTCTAGATTAGTTTGTTGACAAACTCTATATCGATACAGGTTTTTGTAAAGTCTTAAGGACTGATCCCCTTCTTGGGAGTTTATTATCAATACGAATGTCATGTTCCCAGGTTTTTCAGGTTTTAATTTACTCTGATTTTTAGGGTGTTACAGGTTGGTATCAGAGCTCTAGTTTAAGCGAACTAGGCATGAATGTAAGATGTCTAGACTTAGACTGAGTATGCTAAGAATTGATCTGCGAGATTTGGGTAGAGCTTCTAAGATGGGTTAGTCTTAGAGTCAACGGAAAGTACGTTTATCACGCGTTGTGGTGATCGTGACGAGAACTTTTATGTGTTATATGTTCATAATCTCACTTAGCTAATGTTATTATGAAGATATCGTACGTAAGTGTGCTTGAATTTCTATTGCTATGACAATTGGTAATGTGGTAGTACGTTTCCTTTGTGTTTATTCAATCTCTCTCTTATCTCTGTCTCTGTTCTGTGAAGCAGTTCAGTATGGTGAATACGCGTGGTAGACCGCGTACTCGTGTTGATGGTCTGGAAGCGACAGCCTCCATCGCTGATCAGCCGGAAGGAGTTGAGGTTGTCGTGCGTCCGCCAGTTCAACAAATACTAGGTGGGGGGCTAGAGGTCATTCCACGTGTGGACCTGGCTTCGTCCCACCCAGTAATCAGGGATGCTAGTTCCCCGTCCGAGTTGATGGCCAACATGATGTTGGCAATGAGGGAAGAGATGGCAAAGCAGCAAGAGTTTCTGCTGAAAGTGATTGAGGACCGCGATGTGAACAATCGTAGAAGTGAGACGGTTGTGGAAAACATCGTAGCAGGTTCTGGAGGCGCTGGTACAGGGGTCAGGGTTGAGGAACGCAGGATTGTTAATGCTCCAGAAAGTGGGAAAAGTTGTTCCTACAAGTCCTTTCTGGGTTGCGGACCACCAGAGTTCTCTGGTTCCGATGACCCAATCATGTGTGTGAAGTGGATCCGAGCGGTTGAGCAAGCTTTTGGCTCTTCTGAGTGCGGAGATGATCAGAGAGTGCGGTTCGGTACCCAACTGCTAAGGGATACTGCACTCATTTGGTGGAATGTCATTCAATCCACCCTACCTGCTGTTGTGTTGGCTCAGTTGTCTTGGGCCGAATTCAAGAAAAAGCTGTTAGTAGAATTCTGCAACGAAAGAACAATGGACCGAATTGAGAAAGAATTCCGGTCTCTGGTAAAGGGAAGCCTGACGGTGAGGGAGTACACCCGTCAGTTCATGAAGAAGCTTGATCTGGTAGGGCACGCTGCCCCAACAGAGAAGGATAAGATGAAGGCCTATCTGAATGGCCTACCTGCGGACATGCAACCTATGGTCCACAATTCTAAAGCTTCTAACCTCCGTGAGATGATTGAAGAAGCTCAGTACATGGAAGAGATGTTCTCAAGGAACAAAGTTGAGAAGGTCGTAGTGGTGACTGATAAGAGAAAGTGGGAGAGCAATTCTGCTCACCCCAAGAGATCACGACCTTTTGCCGGAAACCGAAACTTCAGCAATCAGCAGGAAACTAGGTGGTGCCACAAGTGTCGAACCAAACACCACGGTGACTGTTTTACCACTGCTCAAACTTGTTATAAGTGTGGGAAGCCTGGTCACACTTTCAGAGATTGTCCGGTCAAAGGACTCGTATGTTATGAGTGCAAGGCACCGGGGCATGTGAGAAGAGATTGCCCGAAGCTTATGTCGGGTAACACGCCAGCAAGGAAGGAGAACCCGTCGAAGGTTCCGGGTCGAGCATTTCAGATGACGGCCGAAGAGGCCAGGGCATCTGCTGACATGGTATCGGGTACTTTCCTTATAAACTCTGTACCTGCTCGTATTTTGTTCGATACGGGTGATAGTTTCTCTTTCGTATCTGAATTGTTCCGTCAGAAAATTTCTATGCCCACTACTAGTCTTGAGGATGCATTAGTGGTAGAAATAGCCGATGGTAGTCAAGTTCTGATCCACGAGGTTATGAAGCAGTGTACTCTTAGTATCGAAGGGAGAGAATTCTCGATCGATCTACTGCCGATGTTAATCGGGGGTTTTGATGTGGTGGTCGGCATGGATTGGTTGTCAAACAATCATGCCAAGATCGTATGTTCCAAGAAGTTGATTCGACTTCCCAACCCCTCTGGCGAAGTCGTTGTCATCTATGGTGAAAAGAGAAAGGGTGAAGTGGCAATAATCACAATGGCAAAGGCACGCAAGTGCTTAGTAAAAGGATGTTCATCTTTCCTAGCCTACGTGATCGATGCCAAGTTAAAGAAATCAAAGCTGGAAGATGTGAAGATTGTGCGTGAGTTTCCAGACGTCTTTCCGGACGACTTGCCCGGGTTACCACCCGATCGTCAGGTTGAGTTTCGGATTGATCTTGTGCCTGGAGCAGCACCAATTGCTAAAGCTCCTTACCGTTTAGCACCATCGGAGATGCAAGAGATGATGGCACAACTCCAAGAGCTATTAGAGAAAGGCTTCATAAGACCGAGTTCGTCACCTTGGGGAGCTCCGGTCTTATTCGTCAAAAAGAAGGATGACACAATGAGAATGTGCATTGACTATCGTGAGTTGAATAAAGCTACAGTAAAGAACAGATATCCGCTTCCGAGAATAGACGACTTGTTCGATCAACTTCAAGGAGCGGGTTGTTTTTCTAAAATCGACTTACGTTCGGGTTATCACCAAGTGAAGGTAAGAGAAGATGATGTTCCGAAGACAGCTTTCAGAACGCGTTACGGCCATTACGAATTTCTTGTAATGCCTTTTGGTCTAACGAACGCACCAGCTGTGTTTATGGATTTAATGAATAGAGTATGCCGACCATTCCTCGACAAGTCGGTCATTGTATTCATTGATGACATACTCGTGTACTCCAAGAGTGAGTCAGAGCACGAGCAACATTTACGTGAAGTTCTGGAAGTGTTGAGAAAAGAAAGGTTGTACGCCAAATTTTCCAAGTGCGACTTTTGGCTTAAAGAAATACAGTTTCTGGGTCACGTAGTTACTCGGGTCGGAGTGAAAGTAGACCCCTCCAAGATTGAAGCTATGATGAATTGGGAGCCTCCTAAGAGTCCGTCCGAGATCCGAAGTTTCTTGGGTCTGGCGGGATACTACAGGAGATTTATCCAAGACTTTTCAAAGATCGCTTCTTCCTTGACAGTTCTGACTCGGAAGAATGTGAAGTTTGAATGGACTGAAGCCCAAGAGAAGGCGTTCCGGATCCTTCAAAAGAAGTTGTGTGAAGCTCCGATCTTGACGTTACCTGAAGGGTCGGAAGATTTCGTGGTATACAGCGACGCTTCAAAGATGGGATTGGGTTGTGTGTTGATGCAACAAGGCAAGGTGATCGCTTATGCCTCGAGGCAGCTTAAGATACACGAGCAGAATTATCCAACCCATGATTTGGAGTTAGCGGCGGTGGTGTTCGCTTTGAAACTTTGGCGACATTACCTCTACGGCACGAAATGCACACTATACACGGATTACAAGAGCCTGAAATATGTCTTTGATCAGAAAGAGCTGAATATGAGGCAAAGGCGGTGGCTCGAGTTGCTCAAAGATTACGACTGTGAATTGCTTTACCATCCCGGTAAGGCGAACGTGGTGGCCGATGCGTTAAGTCGGAAGGACTATAGCGGAAGTATTCGAGCTACCCATTCGAGAATCGAGCTAGTGTCTAGTCTTGTTGAGAAGATCAAGACATCACAGGTGGAAGCACTGTTAGAAGAAAATCTAAAAGATGAAGTCATGACGAAGCAGCGTTTACTCTGAACGGAAGATAGCCGTGGAGTAAAATTGTTCAGCGGTCGTGTATGGGTACCCAAGATTGGGGGTAACCGTGATCTGTTGCTAGAGGATGCTCACAAGTCCAAGTATTCCATTCATCCGGGGAGTACAAAGATGTACAGGGACTTGAAGTTGCACTATTGGTGGCCGGTAATGAAACTTGATGTAGCGCGTTACGTTGAGCGTTGTGTGACATGTTCGCAAGTTAAGGCCGAACATCAGCGACCATATGGGAGTCCTCAGTCTTTAGAGATTCCCGAGTGGAAGTGGGAGCATATCACTATGGACTTCGTGACAAAGTTACCTAAAACTCTTCGAGGTCACGATACCATTTGGGTGATAGTTGACAGATTGACAAAGAGCGCTCACTTCTTGGCTATGCGCGAGACCCTACCGATGGATAAGTTAGCAAAGCTTTATATCGATGAGGTGGTCTTGAGGCACGGCATACCATTGTCGATCGTGTCGGATCGCGACAGTCGGTTCACTTCAAACTTCTGGGATGGGTTTCAGAAAGAGCTTGGTACACGAGTTAAGTTGAGTACGGCTTACCATCCGCAAACCGACGGGCAGAGCGAGCGAACGATACAAACATTGGAAGACATGTTAAGGTCTTGTGTCATCGATTTCAGGGGTAGTTGGGACTCTCACCTGCCTTTGGTGGAATTTGCTTACAACAATAGCTACCACTCGAGTATCGGAATGGCACCCTTCGAGGCTTTGTATAGGCGAAAGTGTCGGACTTCCGTGTGATGGCTTGAAGCGGGAGAAAAGCAGTTCGCCGGACCTGAGATCGTGCAAGAGACTGCCGATAAGGTCAAGTGCATTCGTGAAAGAATGAAAACGGCTCAGGATCGTCAGAAGAGTTATGCAGATAAGAAGAAGCGACCGATGGAATTCCAAGTGGGCGACCGCGTTATGCTTAAGGTATCGTCGTGGAAAGGCATTATTCGGTTCGGAAAACGTGGGAAGTTGAGTCCCCGTTTCCTCGGACCTTTCAAAGTGCTTAAACGGGTGGGTTTGCAAGCCTGCCAGTTGGAACTGCCACCGGAGTTGAGCAGAATACACAACACGTTTCATGTTTGCTACCTCCGAAAATGTTTGGCGGTAGAAGACAGCGTCATTCCCCTTTCAGAGTTAAGGGTAGACGAAGGAAACCGTTGTGTGGAAGAACCCGACGCCATCTTAGAGAGAAAGTCTAAGAAGTTGCGTCATAAAGAAGTCACTTTGGTCAAGGTGCAGTGGAAGCATCACCGGGGAGCAAATGTGACATGGGAAGCCGAGGAGGATATGAAGCGAAGATATCCTCACCTTTTTGAGTAATTGGGATTTCGGGGACGAAATCATTCCCAAGATGGGGAGGATTGTAACACCCCGAATTTCGTTTGGTTTTAAGAAGAAGGGTTAAGGATATGAGGTTCCTGTTTCTGTCTACAGGGCGCACGGGTCGTGCGCCCTCCTTCAGGAAAAACGCACGGGTCGTGCGTTTGGATCAGGGTGCGAGGCAGTGACTTTCGCACGGGCCGTGCGCCATCCTCCTTTGAAAACGCACGGGTCGTGCGCTGCATTGGGAAGTGTGAAATGCCTTGTCTAAATATCTCATTTAGATGAATCTTCTGATTTATTCAATATCTCAGATTTCTTTCTCTCTCTCTCTTCCTTTTCTCTCTTTTCTCTTTCGATCTTCAAAGGCTCGTTTGGTTGCTAGTTTTCGGTGTTTCTAGCAAGGGGTCGGTGTTTTAAGCTTCACCTCTTCGTCGTGGTCGTTATCTGGTTTTCCGGGTTTTATTCTAAAAACCTACCGGTGAGTTCCTACTACCATTTTACAAACTTTATACATGTCAAAACTATTATTTGCGAAATCCGAAGTATTTCTACGGTATGATTTCATGTTCTCTACATTTTGATATAAATGAAGTTTTTGGTGATTTTCGGGGTTCCCGATCAGTTTTGACTAAAATGACTGGTTCCACCTTATTAAAAGTAAAATGATGTTTTACTTGCACTTTATGTGGATATGTGAAAAGAATGTTTATGAACTCATTTTAATGATTTTCATTCTTACCAGAAGTTGAACTGGAAATGACATTTTGTTTATAAAATGTGTTAATACCATATGTTTATTTATGGTTGGTCACATATGTTGTTGTGACGAGTCAGTACCATTACTAGCGGATCCCTAGGTTTTGAGTCGACTGTATTATTGGGAGGTCATATTCCCCATTTTGTAACTATGGATACATATGTTCCTAGAGGGCAACTTGGTACGGTTATGTGAGGCCGGATACTAGCCATGGTTCGTAGTGATCCTAGTGAAGGAGTATACATTGGTTTTGCTTGGGGGCGCGATCTCACATCGTAGCACGGACCTATGTGTTCGTATCCTTGGATTCCAAGTGTTTAGCTCATAACTCGGATTTTGGCCTACTTAGTGTTACGCCACCATCCTTGGTAAAATGGTCCTTTTGTCATCATATAATGAGTTTTGAACCGAAAAGGCCCGGTTGTGGCAAAATGTTATCTTTATGAATTAAAACTTTATGAAAATATTTCCTTATGATACTGATGTTTATATCTTTTGAGTTTTATAAACTGTATGTTCTCACCAGGCTTTAAGTCTGACACTTTTTCTCAAATGATGTGTATAACAGGTTTCCCTTAGCGGTGGGTTGCCGGGGTTTTGAGAGACGGGTTTGGTCTCGAGGCATTTTGAGATGACTAGTATTGTTTCAGGGCATTTGTTAAGTCCCATTCTTTTGGTACATTATGGATTGTCAACTGATGTAATCTTGATATAGGTGTCTAGATTAGTTTGTTGACAAACTCTATATCGATACAGGTTTTTGTAAAGTCTTAAGGACTGATCCCCTTCTTGGGAGTTTATTATCAATACGAATGTCATGTTGCCAGGTTTTTCAGGTTTTAATTTACTCTGATTTTTAGGGTGTTACATATTTCAATATTTGTTTCAAAACTGATAAATAGCAACTTTTGTTCCAAATTAATACGCTTTACTTAAAGAGGTTGTTTACCTTTTTTTCTTCATATTTCTTAATTAGTAACCACTTTTTTTGTCACTAATGGAAGTTAACGGATGTTAACGGAACCGTTATCTTGAACAATTAGTGACAACTTTTAGCAATTTAGTGACGATAATTAGTGACTAAATTAGTCGTCACAAACACAGTGACCGCTTTAATTTTGTCACTAATTAGTGACCGTTTTTGTTTTTGGTCACTATCCTAAATTAGTGACGGACCATTAGTGACGAAAAGTGACCACCGGAATTTTGGTCACAACTTTAGCCGGGTCGACCTTAATCCCATCTTCCGACACCACTTGCCCTAGAAATTGTACCTCTCTCAACCAAAATTCGTATTTTGAGAACTTGGCGTACAACTTCTCGCGCTTCAGCAATTCTAATATCGCTCTCAAATGCGTCTCATGATCTTCCTTAGACCGTGAATAAATCAGTATGTCATCTATAAAGACTATGACACACTTGTCTAAGAGTGGGCTACACACTCTATTCATCAGGTCCATGAAAGCTGCTGGAGCATTGGTCAGCCCAAAGGACATGACTAAAAACTTGTAATGCCCGTACCTCGTACGAAAGGATGTCTTAGGTACATCCTCATCCCTCACCCTAAACTGATGATACCCCGATCGCAGGTCTATTTTCGAAAAGTAGCTCGCTCCTTGAAGCTGATCAAAAAGGTCGTCAATTCTGGGAAGCGGGTACTTATTCTTGACAGTCACTTTGTTGAGCTCTCGGTAGTCTATGCACATTCTCATCGATCCATCTTTCTTCTTGACAAACAACACGGGCGCTCCCCACGGTGAGGTACTAGGACGAATAAATCCCTTGTCGAGTAGCTCCTGCAGTTGGGTCATCATCTCCTTCATTTCTGTCGGTGCCAGCCGATAGGGTGCTCTTGCGATAGGTGATGCTCCAGGCATTAAGTCAATTCTAAACTCCACTTGTCGATCAAGAGGCAAAGTGGTTAAGTCCTCCGGAAACACTTCCGGATATTCACTTACCACCGGAACCGACTCTAACCCCTTCTTCTCTTTCTTAGCATCTACTACATATGCTAAGAACCCCACACACCCTTTCACTAAACACCGCTTAGCCTTGATTATTGAGATCAAGCACGACTTCCTATCCCTCCGATCCCCATACACTACTACCTCTTCCTTACCCGGTAGCGCTATTCGATCGGTAGCGCTATTCGAATCAATTTCTTATTACATACTATATGAGCATCATTCGACGCCAACCAATCCATCCCCACAATGACATCAAATTCCCCCATACCCATCGGGTACAACCGAAGTGGGAATGACTGCCCATCAATGACAATACTACACCCTTCGTATACCTCCCTCACCCAGACTCGACTATCATCAGCTACTTCTACCTCGAACCCAATACTAAGCTCCCTGGGTTTCACACTCAGATTACGAACAAAATTCGGTGACACAAACGAACGGTTTGCACCCGAATCAAACAGTACCTTTGCAAAAGTCGAGTCTATAAGGAAGGTACCTGTCACCACATCCGGTATCTCTACCGCCTCCTCCGCCGTCATGTTAAACGCCCTCGCTCTAGCTCGGGCGGGTTCCACCTTCCACTCCCCTCCTTTTCCTCCAGCATTCCCAACTGCTCCCCTTTTTAGCTGCGGACAATCAGATTTGATATGACCCACAACACCACACTGGTAGCAAGTTCTAGCCCCTTGACAATCCCGTGCCATGTGCCCTGTCTTTCCACATTTGTAACGACCTTCCCGATCTGCCAAACATTCTCCCTTGTACATCCTGTTACATTTGCTACACGGTTTATTCTCGACCCTTGGTGCAACTCGCTGGTCAGGTCTGGTGCTTTTGAACTTCTTTGAATCGCGCGCTGGGCCTTCCCATTTTCTTTTCTCACCTCCCTTCTCAGTCATCTGACGCGCCTTATCTTTTTCAGTCATTTCGGCTGCGTTAACGGCCGCCTGAAAGGTAGCAGGCTCTCTTGCTGCCGCCAGCTCTCTAATACTGCTTCTCAGCCCAAACAAGTATCGGTCCACCCGACGTTCCTCATTTGGCACATACACTTCAGCGAAACGTGCCTTCTCTAAAAACTTGGTTGTATACTCCCTCACTGTCATGTCTTCTTGCTCTAAATTCAAGACTTCTTCCTCTAACTTCTTCCAGAATCGGGGTCGACTGAGTGTGACTGCCCACCACAGTTATTGGCGAGTTGGTCACCTCAATCGTCTTTCTCTCTTCACTCTTTTTCGGACCTCCTACTACTCCTCCAGTTTTATGAGCCAACAGAGCTTGCAAGGTCTCCTGTAACTTCCCCATTTCCGTGGCAAAGGTCTCTTGTGTGACAAACGCTTGAGTCCGACCTCCCTCACGATTCTTCACTGGCCTTTTTCCCCTTGCGGTAGTCGAACTTTCTTGAAGAGAAGGTTCTCGTTCGGCCATGATCTCCACATTTTTGGCCTTTCGGGTGGCGCGCACTAGTCTCTTTCCTGGAGCTCTCACTTCTGGTTCTTTCACTTGTGTGGCCGCCTTTCGGGTTGTCTTTCCCTTAGGTCGTCCACGTGCTTTTCCTTATGCTGCAGCTTGCCGAGGAGCAACAACTGGTCCATCATCTGCATTTTCATTCACCGGCGTCGTCTCAACTATCGGCGCAGATCTGCTCCTAGTTACTCGCTTCGACATGACTACACCAACACATAAACTTCATTAAGATAAACCCAAAGCAATAAGGACGCACATGTACCTGTAAATTTATAATTACACTGGCCAGGTGTAATTTTAAATTTACCTTACATGCCAGTCCTCACTACCCTATCGCTTGTCTTCCTATGGTCATCCTATGATCTCAGTTGTACTCTACCTCCTAGTTTAAGTCTAGGCCCGTCCGGTCACCTAGATCCCTTAAACTATGGCTCTGATACCAATTAAAACAACCCAAAGCAATACTAACAGTAAAGCAGTTTAATCATAAATAAACTCGCCAAAACGGCCCAATACAAGAATCTGAATATTCAAAGGTGTGCAATAAGGCAACCTATTACAACTGAGATTTAAAATAAGCCAAACATGCTAACTGGTAGTCTTCTACTCCGGTGCTTGATCATACTTTCTCCTTACCCTTGGACGAGTTACCTAACTCTCGACGACCTGAAAAGGTTTTAGTTTTGAAAGAGTGAGGGTTAAACCAAAGGTCTAGTGAGATCCCTCAACACATGAGTCAATCACAGTTAACAGAAATAATCAACCATTTCAGCTTTGGAAAAAAAAAACATAAACCAAGTTTATAAATTCTTTTCCGGCACACACTACCGTCACTAAAAGTGACGGTGTGTCTGTCTCATACTGCCTTAGATGGGACAAAAAAGAAATGCATTTTTGTTCATATACGATTATTTTTGTTAATATGATAATGGTGTAAAATGAAAAAACAAAGGATAGAAAGCAAATTAAATAAGTAAGTGTAAGGATGATAAATGTAACATTGTACAAGAAACACTTTGTATAAATAATATAGATATATATATATATCAAATGGAAACCACTCTAATTTTGCAAACCGTGTAAACCATCGATTTCATTGATTAAGTTAATGAAATTGGTTCATGAAATTGTTTAATTTGATGAAATTATGTTATATAATTCTTTTGTTGATGAAATTGTTTCATATATTTGTGTTTTTTATGTAAAAATGAAATTGTTTCATGTATTTTCTCATTCTGATGAAATTGTTTCATGCATTTTCTTAATCTGATGAAACTTTTCATTTTCACATAAAAAAACAAGTATATGAAACAATTTTATCAAAAAAAATTATATAAAACAATTTATCAAGTTTTACAAATTTATATATATATATATATATATATATATATAGGGGAGCGATCAATTGGAAACCAGTATTACATTGGAAACTTTGGAAACCGAAATCAACCAATCAGTGAATTTCTTTTTTTTTTATTTTTATTTTTAATTGAAAAGGTTATTTTTGTCTTTTACATTAATTCATAATATATATGGTAACTGTTATTATTATTATAATTATTATTATTTAATTTTAATTTAGCAATTTTAATTTAGCTTATATATGGTAATAATAATCATTGATTAATTTAAAAATGAGATATTTAATTTAGGTAAATTATTTAATTTTAATTTAGCTTATATATGGTAATAATGAAACAATAATGCTAACACGATGAACCTGATAAATCTATTTTCATTATGAAACAATAATGCTAACACGATGAACCTAATAAATCTATTTTCATATACGGATATGCAACTGAACAGATAATAAAACAAAAATGAGAAGTTAACAAAAATGGCACAAAATCATCATGTTTAATTATGAAACAATAATGCTAACACGATGAACCTGATGAATCTATTTTCATTATGAAACAATAATGCTAACACGATGAACCTGATGAAATCTGTAATCCAATGAAATCTGTAATTCACAAATTCATTCTGTTTCATCACAATATTAGATTGCATGAAAATTTTATAATAAAATGAAATTAAAAAAAAAAAAATCTTACATTTTAAAAGAAAAATTAATTTTTTTGATGAAAAGACAAATGCTTCACGTTTTCATATTAAAAAAAATAACAAAATTTAAATTGCATGGGAAATTTTATTTTGTTTCAAGTAATCTAAATAAAATAAACTTTTCTTGCCATATTTGAGACACAAAATCAAAATACATATTTACACTTTTCATCTATTATTTATATTTATTATTAATAAATTAATTAATTTACTACCATATATAATTCAAATGAATATTATCCATTGATTATAAAGATCAATGACTGAAATTTGGTTTTCAAAGTTTCCAATGAAACTTGGTTTCCAATTGATACCATATATATAGAGTTAGGTTCAGGAGAAAACTCTAAATAAATGGAAAACCGAAAAACCACGAAAAAACGAATAAAAAATATATGAATATGGATGTCAAATTAACGAGAAAAATATGATCGTTTATTTGGTGTAATTTATTTCGCTCGAATTTTGTTCATTTTTTGTATTTTTTCGAATAAAAAATAAGGGGTGGAGGTTTTTTAATTTAAAAAATATTGTTGTAACCGTCTGTTTAATCATATCCATAGGATCATCTAATCTAATAGTTGATAAGGTGTTTTTTAGTTTTTCGTTTATTTGAGGTTATCCCTTGAACCTCTGTCTATATAGGGTCAGGTTCAGAAGAAAACTATAAATAAACGGAAAACCGAAAAACCACGAAAAAACAAATGAAAAATATATGAATATGGATGTCAAATTAACGAAAAAAATATGATCGTTTATTTGGTGTAATTTATTTCGCTCGAATTTTGTTCATTTTTTGTATTTTTTCGAATAAAAAATAGGGGGTGGAGGTTTTTTTAATTTAAAAAATATTGTTATAACCGTCTGTTTAATCATATCCATAGGATCATCTAATCTAATGGTTGATAAGGTGTTTTTTAGTTTTTCGTTTATTTGAGGTTTTCTCTTGAACCTCTGTCTATATAGGGTCAAGTTCAGGAGAAAACTCTAAATAAATGGAAAACCGAAAAACCACGAAAAAACGAATGAAAAAGTATATGAATATGGATGTCAAATTAACGAGAAAAATATGATCGTTATTTGGTGTAATTTATTTCGCTCGAATTTTGTTAATTTTTCGTATTTTTTCGAATAAAAAATAGGGGGTGGAGATTTTTTTAATTTAAAAAACATTGTTGTAACCGTCTGTTTAATCATGTCCATCGGATCATCTAATCTAACGATTGATAAGGTGTTTTTTAGTTTTTCGTTTATTTGAGGTTTTCCCTTGAACCTCTGTCTATATAGGGTTAGGTTCAGGAGAAAACTCTAAATAAATGGAAAACCGAAAAACCACGAAAAAACGAATGAAAAAGTATATGAATATGGATGTCAAATTAACGAGAAAAATATGATCATTTATTTGGTGTAATTTATTTCGCTCGAATTTTGTTCATTTTTTGTATTTTTTCGAATAAAAAATAAGGGGTGGAGGTTTTTTTAATTTAAAAAATATTGTTGTAACCGTCTGTTTAATCATATTCATAGGATCATCTAATATAATGGTTGATAAGGTGTTTTTTAGTTTTTCGTTTATTTGAGGTTATCCCTTGAACCTCTGCCTATATAGGGTCAGGTTCAGAAGAAAACTCTAAATAAACGGAAAACCGAAAAACCACGAAAAAACGAATGAAAAATATATGAATATGGATGTCAAATTAACGAGAAAAATATGATCGTTTATTTGGTGTAATTTATTTCGCTCGAATTTTGTTCATTTTTCGTATTTTTTCGAATAAAAAATAGGGGGTGGAGGTTTTTTTAATTTAAAAAATATTGTTGTAACCGTCTGTTTAATCATATCAATAGGATCATCTAATCTAATGGTTGATAAGGTGTTTTTTAGTTTTTCGTTTATTTGAGGTTTTCCCTTGAACCTCTGTCTATATAGGGTCAAGTTCAGGAGAAAACTCTAAATAAATGGAAAACCGAAAAACCACGAAAAAACGAATGAAAAAGTATATGAATATGGATGTCAAATTAACGAGAAAAATATGATCGTTTATTTGGTGTAATTTATTTCTCTCGAATTTTGTTTATTTTTCGTATTTTTTCGAATAAAAAATAGGGGGTGGAGGTTTTTTTAATTTAAAAAACATTGTTGTAACCTTCTGTTTAATCATATCCATCGGATCATCTAATCTAACGGTTGATAAGGTGTTTTTTAGTTTTTCGTTTATTTGAGGTTTTCCCTTGAACCTCTGTCTATATAGGGTCAGGTTCAGGAGAAAACTCTAAATAAACGGAAAACCGAAAAACCACGAAAAAACGAATGAAAAAATATATGAATATGGATGTCAAATTAACGAGAAAAATATGATCGTTTATTTGGTGTAATTTATTTCGCTCGAATTTTGTTCATTTTTAGTATTTTTTCGAATAAAAAATAGTGGGTGGAGGTTTTTTTAATTTAAAAAATATTGTTGTAACCGTCTGTTTAATTATATCCATCGGATCATCTAATCTAATGGTTGATAAGGTGTTTTTTAGGTTTTCGTTTATTTGAGGTTTTTCCTTGAACCTCTGTCTATATAGGGTAAGGTTCAGGAGAAAACTCTAAATAAATGGAAAACCGAAAAACCACGAAAAAACGAATGAAAAATTATATGAATATGGATGTCAAATTAACGAGAAAAATATGATCGTTTATTTGGTGTAATTTATTTCGCTCGAATTTTGTTCATTTTTCATATTTTTTTCGAATAAAAAATAGGGGGTGGAGGTTTTTTTAATTTAAAAAATATTGTTGTAACCGTCTGTTTAATCATATCCATAGGATCATCTAATCTAATGGTTGATAAGGTGTTTTTTAGTTTTTCGTTTATTTGAGGTTATCCCTTAAACCTCTATCTATATAGGGTCAGGTTCAGAAGAAAACTATAAATAAACGGAAAACCGAAAAACCACGAAAAAACGAATGAAAAATTATATGAATATGGATGTCAAATTAACGAGAAAAATATGATCGTTTATTTGGTGTAATTTATTTCGCTCGAATTTTGTTCATTTTTCGTATATTTTCGAATAAAAAATAGGGGGTGGAGGTTTTTTTAATTTAAAAAATATTGTTGTAACCGTCTGTTTAATCATATCCATAGGATCATCTAATCTAATGGTTGATAAGGTGTTTTTTAGTTTTTCGTTTATTTGAGGTTTTCCCTTGAACCTCTGTGTAATAATATAATTATTTTTATATAAAAAAAATTAAGTATTTTGTTAGAATTCAATGATTATCTTATATATTTTAAATTCTTGTTTATCCTGTTTTGATTATGTTTATTAGTTAGATGTGAATTCAAACATATAACTTTAGAAATTTGTACTCATGCATCATTACTTGTAATCTTGAATTTTAAATAATGTGTATCAATAAACAGTACTTAATGCATAAAAACTTGTTTTTAAAAGTTTTTTTCGATAGTGTAATAATAATGTAATTTATTTTAGATTTAGTAATATAATTTTTTTAAAAATAAACATTAAATATTCTGTTATATTTTATTAATTATATATTAGATTTTTTATATTTAAAATTTGATTTTTATTCTATATTTAATTATGCATGGAGTGATTTTAGGGGATTGAAGTGGAGAGTGATTTTAGGGGAGTTAAAGTGGTTAAAGATAACGATTGAAAGTTAATAAATAAATTAAATGTAGTACATAAAGCTTTAATGATTGTTTTTAAGAGATTTTAAGTAATAAGTATTAAATAACGGTACATTAATCTTTAACAATTGTTTTTAATAGTTTTTATACGTGCTTTATAATATAGTATAGAAGTTTAATAATAATGTAATTTATTTTAGATTTAATAATATTATGTTTTCTTAAAATAAACATTAAATATTCTGTTAGATTTTCTTAATTATATTTTAGATTTTTTATATTTAAAATTTGATTTTTATCATTTATTTAATTATGCAGGGGAGTGATTTTAGGGGATTAAAATGGGGAGTGATTTTAGGAGAGTTAAAGTGGTTAGAGATAACGATTGAAAGTTAATAAATAGCATTAAATGTAGTATATAAAACTTTAATGGTTGTTTTTAAGATATTTTAAGTAATTAACATTAAATAGCGGTACATTAACCTTTAACAATTGTTTTTAATGGGGTGTTTGGTTCATTTTGAGGAATGGGAATGAAAATGGGAATGGGAATATAGGAGAATAGGAATAGGAATGAGGATTGGATTAATGTTGTTTGGTTCACACCCATTAATCACAAGTTCACAACTGTTGCAAAAGGGGTTAGGGTTTCTGTATAATCCAGGGTTGGTGTTTCATCTCATTCACAAACCATTGTTCCCTCCCACTCGCACTCGTTGTTCCCCCTTCTTCTTCTTCACCAGCATACCAACGTCTTCACCTGCACCATTAAGAACCGAACAAATTTCGTACGGTGGCTAGCGTCTGAAAAATTGAGAGAGTACACAAAGAGGTGGAGGAACAAGAATCGAACAGATTTCGTATGGTGGCTAGTGTCTGAAAAATCAAGAGAATATACAGAGTTGGAGGAACAAGAATCGAACAGATTTCATATGTGTTGTTTCCTTCTTCTTCTTCACCAGCATACCAACGCCTCCATCGTCGGTCGTCGTCTCCGTCTCCGGCGGCCCGTTAAGAATCGAACAGAGAGAAGATAACACATAGAGGATGTTTGTTTGATCGGAGATAACACATCTCTCTCTCTCTCTCTCTCGTTTTAGTGGCCGGAACCACCATGTCTCTCTCGTCAAGATGGAGCAACAAAGATAGGAGATAACACAGACCTGTGAAAAATGAGGATAAGAGGGAATAAATTTTCATTCCCCCCAATTTGGTTGGGTATGAAAATTAATGGGTTTAGGTTAATGAATCCATTATAATATATTAAACCAAACAACACTTTTCATTGTCATTCTCATTCTTTACCCCTTAATACCTCCAACCAAACACCCCCTAATAGTTTTTATACGTGCTTTATAATATAGTATAGAAGTTTAATAATAATGTAATTTATTTTAGATTTAATAATATTATATTTTCTTAAAATAAACATTAATATTCTGTTAGATTTTCTTAATCATATTTTAGATTTTTTATATTTAAAATTTTATTTTTATCATTTATTTAATTATGCAGGAGAGTGATTTTAGGGGATTAAAATGTGGAGTGATTTTAGGGGAGTTAAAATGGTTAGAGATAACGATTGAAAATTAATAAATAACATTAAATGTAGTATATAAAACTTTAATAGTTGTTTTTAAGAGATTTTAAGTAATTAATATTAAATAACGGTACATTAACGTCTAACAATTGTTTTTACTAGTTTTTTATACGTGTTTTATAATATAGTATAGAAGTTTAATAATAATGTAATTTATTTTAGATTTAATAATATATATATATATATATATATATATTTTTTTTTAAATAAACATTAAATATTCTGTTAGTTTTTCTTAATTATATTTTAGATTTTTTATATTTAAAATTTGATTTTTATCCTTTATTTAATTATGCAGGGAGTGATTTTAGGAGATTAAAATGGGGAGTGATTTTAGGGAGTTAAAGTGGTTAGAGATAACGATTGAAAGTTAATAAATAACATTAATGATTGTTTTTAAGAGACAAGAACCATCTTCCGCAGTCATTGAAGAGATAACGGTATATTATGATTTAGAAATTGTTTTTAAGAGTTTTTTATCCGTGCTTTATAATATAGTATAGATATAGATGTTTTTTTTATAAAATAAACAATAATGACTTGTAATCTTGAATTTTAAGTAATGTGTATCAATAAATAATACTTAATACATAAAAACTTGTTTTTAAAAGTTTCTTCGATAGTTTAATAATAATGTAATTTATTTTAGGTTTAATAATATAATTTTTTTATAAAATAAACATTAAATATTCTGTTAGATTTTCTTAATTATATTTTAAACTTTTTTTATATTTTAAATTTGATTTTATACTGTATTTATTTATACGGGGAGTGATTTTAGGGGAGTTAAAGTGATTAGAGATAAGAATTGAAAGTTAATAAATAGCATTAAATGTAGTACATAAAGGTTTAATGGTTGTTTTTAAGAGATTTTAAGTAATCTATATCTATACTATATTATAAAAACGGTAAAAAAAAACTCTTAATTACAACATTTTAAGCACAAGTTACAACTAATTAAAGCCAATTACTTAATTTACAACTTCTTAATGTTTTGGTACAACCTTTACAAGCACAGTATCTCACATAATCATCTATTTGTGGAATGAATACTCATTTATTAATATAACTATTTGTTTTTTTGGTGGAGGATTTTATAAAATAGATTTTATATTAGCATAATTGTAACATCCCCGTCCCCGTGGTCCGGAACGGGTGATGTCACATACGGGACTTAACATAATTACACAACTAAATCAGAGCTACTAATAAACTCCAAACATATATTACAATCCAAAATCTGACACTTCAAAAAGTGTTTATAAACTTAGAACGTTTATATAATAATGCGATTCTAAGAACTCCAAAATTTCACGCTCGATCTCAAGTCCCGTCCCCGTAAACTTCACTTCGAACCTGCCGTGTCAGAAAACAAAAACACGGCTGAGCACATAACTCAGTGAATGGATTATAATATAAACTCATAAATAATAATAAAAACATCGATAACGAAGCGGAAGACTTAAAAATTCAATTCGAAGAAAGTTCTTGAGACTGAAGTTCATAATTCATTTAATTCAAAAGAAACGTCCGATAATATAATCAAAAGCAATAATCTCAAGAACAGTTCACACTTTAACTTCAAAATGTAATATAAATAAAGTCCGTCAATTCCAGTCGTTTTGTTCGTGGGGTGGCCAAACCACACGAACTGGGTCGGCATGCGGGCACACACAACGGATCCCCCGTGAATTTAACCACGGTCACATATTTTGTGGGTAAAATCTAGAATCGATTCATCCGCCCTGGAGCCAACAACGTCAGCCAAGTCCCCCCAGAGTGGGTTCACGTAAGCCACATAGGCTTAACTCTGGTGGACCGTCATCTGCAGGACGCCATGACAACAAAGCCGCCATAGAAGGCATCCCAAATAATGTGCCCATTTATTGGGTTCTTCTAAAATCAACGAAAATTAAACATGTGCCACTTACCCAAATGGCGATCACATAAATTATAATCTATATACTTCATAATTTTTTTCATAAACAATCTCATACGAGACACATTTTAATAAAACTTCAAAATGTTCAAACAATTGATTCAATAAACCAAAATCAATGTGTATGTGTGTGTACAATTCGTATTTGTTGATCACGTTCGGTTGATCAATCACAAGGTGGTGAACCACCTTTCGGAAGGGTCAACTACAACAAATAGTTGCCCACGATTCAAAAGAATTGAAATCCATACCTTGATCGGATTGAGATGACACGTGATTAAACGAGACCGATTACGAACTTTAACTCGTTCGATTGCCTATTTAAACCACCAATTATTATCAGTCGCATAACCTAAAACACAATGGTTATACTATAAGCTTAATCACGGATTTTGTTCACTTAGAAATTAAACCGATCACTTGGTGTGCGGTTAAACATCTAGATACAAATATCACCACTTTGATTCTAAACTTTACCCGTTTGTAACAAACGTTCCTAAACATATACATGATTATAACTTTGTATTATATAATCATAATCTACCAACCAACTTCAACTACTCTAACTTACCAACTTAAATAACTTAAGAAGAAATTTATACCTCTAAGAAGGGCTCGACGAGTAGATTCCGAATATATAATTATTTCGTCGATTACTTCAACGGATCGTAAGATAATCTAGAGAGAAGTTTTTGAAAGTTTAGAGAGAGAGAGATGAGAGAGAGGCGGTGAAAGAAGACGATGACAACTAGTTGTTGTTTTATTTTTTTCTTTTGTGTTATATATATATATATAGTTTTAATAATAGTTTAGGTAAATGACGGTTTTAACCCGTAACTATCTTTAGTTGCTATTTTTAATTATGTTTCAATTCGGGTAATAATAATTATACGTTTTATTTTAAACCGGGTCTTACAATAATCTATTTTAAATGTAGATTTTACATTTAAATCTATATTAATGAGATGTAATATAAAATCTTTTTTCTTCCGTATTTTTTTATATTACATCTCATAATGATTTTTCCATATTTTATTTTATAAAATCTTTTTCCATATCTATATCTATACTGTATTATAAAAACGGTATAAAAAAGCTCTTAATTACAACATTTTAAGCACAAGTTATAACTAATTAAAGCTAATTACTTAATTTACAACTTCTTAATGCTTTGGTACAACCTTTCCAAGCACAGTATCTCACATAATCATCTATTTGTGGAATGGATACTCATTTATTAATATAACTATTTGTTTTTTTGGTGGAAGATTTTATAAAATAAATTTTATATTAACATAATCTATTTTAAACGTAGATTTTACATTTAAATCTATATTAATGAGATGTAATATAAAATCTTTTTTCTTCCGTATTTTTTTATATATGTTATATTACATCTCATAATGATTTTTCCATATTTTATTTTATAAAATCTTTTTCCATATTTTATTTTATAAAATCTTTTTACATAATGAGATGTAATATAAACTCTTTTTTCTTCCGTATTTTTTTTGCTAATATAAAATCTATTTTATTTTATAAAATCTACATGTATTTTATATTAGCATAATATAAAATCTACACGTATTTTTTTGATAATATAAAATCTACACATATTTTTTTTCACGAGCATTAAAAGAAGAAAAAAGAAGGTTGATATGAATTAAAAATAAAAAATAACGAGATACACTAATAAATTATCGTATTCTTTAAAATAAAAATATTCCGCAATACTTTCCAAATTAACCAAGTGTAAAGAAAATAAAATAGAAATGATGTAGATATAAAAATATTCTTCCATATTTTTAATATATTTATAAAAGATTTTAAAATATTCTCTACATTCACTATAAATATATATAGCTTCTCTATGTATCATCCGAGTACAAGAAGAAGACGAACGATCGGGTGTCAATGACGGAACCTGCAACTGAACAAAAGGTATTCCACTATATTTTTGTTTCTTTGAAAAACTATTTTTTTATATTTTATTTTATTTACTGAGGATTTGTTTATATTTTTCAAAACCCACAATCATATTTTTCGAAGTAGGGGAATAAGATATATATACATATCTTTATTTTTATCGATTAATACTATGAGGTCTTAAAGTCAATAGTCAGATAAATATGTTGTGAGACATGTCGTTTGAGTTTTAAATAATATAATACAAAACTATTACCAATATTATTGCACAAACTCATAACAACAAACGATTAAGAATATATGCAAGTTAACCACTTATGAAAATACATTCGTTTTTCACATTGTATTTCATTAACTGTTAACAGAGAAATTACGTTTCATTTTAACTCGGTTCAATATTCCAACAAAAATTTATCCTCCCGTGCAATGCACGGGCCCAACACTAGTTAATATTAAATAGCGATACATTAAGCTTTAACAATTGTTTTTAAGAGTTTTTTTATATATGTTTTATAATTTATATCTATACTATCTATACTATATTATAAAAACGACATAAAAAACTCTTAATTACAACATTTTAAGCACAAGTTACAACTAATTAAAGCCAATTAATTAATTTACAATTTCTTAATGCTTTGGTACAACCTTTCTAAGCACAATATATCATATAATCATCTATTTAGAGAATTGATACTCATTTATTAATATAAATATTTGTTTTTTTGGTGGAGGATTTTATAAAATAGATTTTACATTAGCATAATCTATTTTAAATGTAGATTTTACATTTAAATCTATATTAATGAGATGTAATATAAAATCTTTTTTCTTCCGTATTTTTTTATATATGTTATATTACATCTCATAATGATTTTTCCATATTTTATTTTATAAAATCTTTTTCCATATTTTATTTTATAAAATCTTTTTACATAATGAGATGTAATATAAACTCTTTTTTCTTCCGTATTTTTTTTTATAATATAAAATCTATTTTATTTTATAAAATCTACACGTATTTTATATTAGCATAATATAAAATCTACACGTATTTTTTTTGCTAATATAAAATCTACACGTATTTTTTTTTTCACGAGCATTAAAAGAAGAAAAAAGAAGGTTGATATGAATAAAAAATAAAAAATAACGAGATACACTAATAAATTATCGTATTCTTTAAAATAAAAATATTCCCAATACTTTCCAAATTAACCAAGTGTAAAGAAAATAAAATAGAAACGATGTAGATATAAAAATATTCTTCCATATTTTTAATATGTTTATATTTAAATGTAAAATCGAAAATGAAAATAAAAGATTTTAAAATATTCTTTACATTCACTATAAATATATATAGTTTCTCTATGTATCATCCGAGTATAAGAAGAAGACAAACGGTCGGGTGTCAATGGCGGAACCTGCAACTGAACAAAAGATATTCCACTATATTTTTGTTTTTTTGAAAAACTACTTTTTTATATTTTATTTTATTTACTGATGATTTGTTTATATTTTTCAAAACCCACAATCATATTTTTCGAAGTAGGGGAATAAGATATATATACATATTTTTATTTTTATCGACTAATACTATGAGGTATTGAAGTCAATAGTCAGATAAATTTTCAAGTGGTACTGAGTGAATTTGAACTATACTAGTTGAGTTGCCGGTTACAAAAGATAGAAATCATTTATTTTCTTTGTCATATTTGATGTGGGTTGAATGTTGTTAATTAATCTACAGATTTATACGTTCAAAGTGATTGTCAAGTGTTGTCGAGGAGGTTTCAGAAAAATTGCAAAAACTGTAAAAACGTATGTTCATATTTATAATTATTTCAATAATAGTGATATGTTGTGAGAAATGTCGTTTGAGTTTTAAATAATATAAGACAAAACTATTACCAATATTATTGCACAAACTCATAACAACAAACGATTAAGAATATATGCAAGTTAACCACTTATGAAAATACATTCGTTTTTCACATTGTATTTCATTAACTGTTAACAGAGAAATTACATTTCATTTTAACTCGGTTCAATATTCCAACAAAAAATTTATCCTCCCGTGCAATGCACAGGCCCAACACTAGTATTATAAAGCACGGATAAAAAACTCTTAAATACAAATTATTAGGCACAAGGTACCATCATTTTATGTAAGATTTTAAAAATATCTTAATTTACAAGTATCAAAGCACAAGATACATATTACTACTGCATGATTCTAACACCCACCAATTTGGTATGTGCAGGGTCTTACTTTTATACAAACATTTCCATGTATCACTATTAATTAATTAATATATTATATTACTATAAATTTGTTTTAATTATATTAGTAAATATGTAATTGGTTATTTTTTCTAGATGTCATTAAAATATATAAAATAATTGTTTATGCCAAAAATCTCCCAAGGAAAATTTAAGGTAGACGTGAAGCTTGATCCAACCAAAGAAAGTAACACCGATAATCGTACGATTGTAATAAAAATAAAGTAAATGAGACGAAAGATTGGTGACGCGGAAAACCCCTGAAATGGGTAAAAACCGCGGACGAGTGTGAGTCGTCGTGCACTATGGACGTCAATCAGGGACGTCGTCCTTTATAACAGGTGGTACAAGTATAATACAATGTGAAACAATACAATAAAGTAAAGTCGGTCGTGCGTCGTGTGTACTTAGACTTCGGTCGTGCGTCGCGCAACAAACGGCTGTAGGCTTTATGAATTTCGAGGGAGACTGAGCGAGCTCGAGAACGTAATTCGTGAGCTTGTAAGGTCTGAGAATCAGATGTCCCAAATATGAGGTTCTATCTTCATATTTATAATCTATGTTTCCATTGGCACGTCTTGAATGCGTATCTTGCTCATTAATAACATGACCGTTTGATATTGATGATAGTGTCCGTTATGTCCGTTGTTATTGATGATGGCTTCCGTTATAATCTGTAATACTCAGTTTTAAAATAAACAGTGTAATTATTCTTACCCGAATTGAACCGTAATTAAAAACAAAAACTAATGATAGTTGAGGGGTTAAACCCGTAAATTAACTAAACTTATATATATATATATATATATTATATATATATATATAATTAAAAAAAAAAACAAGATCATCGTCTCCTTCATAATCTAGCACCGCCATCATATTCTTATTTTTCTCTCTCTCTAAGATCTTCACTTCTCTCTAAAATTTCTATCGATCCGCTGAAGTAATCGTCGAAATAATTACATATTCGGAATCTACGCGACGAACCCTTCTTAGAGGTATAAATTTCTTCTTAAGTTATTTAAGTTGGTAAGTTAGGGTAGTTAAAGTTGGTTGGTAGATTATGATTATATAATACAAAGTTATAATCATGTATATGTATAGGAATGTTTGTTTTTGTCAAAATTACAAACGGGTAAAGTTTAGAATTAAAACGGTGATATTTATATCTAGATGTTTAACCGCACACCAAGTGTTCGGTTTAATGTCTAAGAGAATATAATTTCGTGGTTAAGCTTAGGATAATAACCATTGAGTTTTAGGTTATGCTATTAATAATAATTGGTGGTTTAAATAGGCAATCGAACGAGTTAAAGTTCGTTGTGAGGATTGATTAATCACGTGTTACATCTCAATCCGATCAAGGTATGGATTTCAATTCTTTTGAATCGTGGGCAACTATTTGTTGTAGTTGACCCTTCCTAAAGGTGGTTCACCACCTTGTGATTGTTCAACCGAACGTGATCAACAAATACGAAATTGTACACACACATACATATTGATTTTGGTTTATTGAATCAATTGTTTGAACATTTTGATGTTTTATTAAAATGTGTCTCGTATGAGATTGTTTATGAAAAATGTGAATTATATAGATTATAATTTCTGTGATCGCCATTTGGGTAAGTGGCATTTGTTTAGTTTTCGTTGATTTTAGAAGAACCCAATAAATGGGCACATTAATTGGGATGCCTTCTATGGCGGCTTTGTTGTCATAGCGTCCTGCAGATGACGGTCCACCAGAGTTAAGCCTATGTGGCTTACGTGAACCCACTCTGGGAGGACTTGGCTGACTTTGTTGGCTCCAGGGTGGATGAATCGATTCTAGATTTTACCCACAGAATATGTGACCGTGGTTAAATTCACGGGGGATCCGTTGTGTGTGCCCGCATGCCGACCCAGTTCGTGTGGTATGGCCACCCACGAACACAATGACAGGAATTGACGGACTTTATTTATATTACATTTTGAAGTTAAAGTGTGAACTATTCTTGAGATTATTGTTTTTGATTATATTACCGAACGTTTCTTTTGATTTAAATGAACTATGAACTTCAGTCTCAAAAACTTTCTTCGAATTGAATTTTTAAGTCTTCCGCTTCGTTATCGATGTTTTCATTATTATTTACGAACTTATATTATAATCCATTCACTGAGCCCTGTGCTCAGCCGTGTTTTTGTTTTCTGACACGACAGGTACGAAGTGACGTTTACGGGGACGGGACTTGAGATCGAGCGTGAAATTTTGGAGTTCTTAGAATCGCATTATTATATAAACGTTCTAAGTTTATAAACACTTTTTGAAGTGTAAGATTTTGGATTGTAATATATGTTTGGAGTTTATTAGTAGCTCTGATTTAGTTGTGTAATTATGTTAAGTCCCGTATGTGACATCACCCGTTCCGGACCACGGGGACGGGGGATGTTACATAATCTTTGGTCATAAATGTCTTTGAATCCTGCATTAAACATGATATAACGTATGTCGTAGGTTAGTAACTTAAATCAGGTCGTACGACAGAATTTGTCAGATGGGTTATTAGTCATTTAGTCTAGGTCGTCCAAAGGAAGGGCGCCGATTTATCGTTGGTCGTACGACGATGGATTGTTGGAATTTCTACCCAAACAGTTTGCCCCCACATTTAAAATTCAAGTGACAACTTTTTTGAAATTTAAATTTAAAATCAGGACACGTGTCATAAAAGAACGCGGGTAGTTCGCATGGAACCGAATCGGTTTGTTTCCAACTGAACAATGACGTCATCTCCTGCAGGATAAACGGTTAGACAACTAATATTGGATAGATGTCATGCATTCAATGGATGTACTCGAAAAGGTTGCCTGACACGGACGACACGTGTCAACTGGCGATTTGATTTTTTGGTTATTCGATTTTTTGGCGATTCACTTTCTGATTTTCAGTATAAATAGGGATTGTCCTTTTTTTACGCTTACCTTTTTTAGAGATCATATACCTCCGGCGAGATACACTTTTCGAGTGATCAGAATCCTTTCCGTTCTAAGTTCGAGGTTTAGACTTCTACTTAAGGTACGACTTCCCATTTTCCTTCTGTGTCGATTATATGTGTAAGAAGTCCATAGTTAGAAAGCCTAGGAAAGCTTGGGACATCCTTAGTTACTGGCGTGCGACCCTGAATATCCCAGATTTTCAAATATCGACCGAACCCGTGAGTGTGTATAAGGAAAAGGAAAACTTAGATTACTTTAAAAAATTGGCCAGGATTCCAGATGAAATCAATCTGATGACGCCGGAAGACTTAAGGTCGGACGAGGTTCCGAAGGGGTATTGCGTTCTGTACGAATATCCCTTCAAGATAGGATTTACTTGGCCATTTAGTCATTTGGCCATGGCGTTTTTGTATGCATTCGATTTGACGCTTGGACAGTTAATGCCTCAATTCTGGCGAATTGTCCAGGTTATCGAACGTCTCACGACCAATTGGGAGGTTCCGTTCAACTTGAACGACCTTCTGACTGATTACAGCATTCGACCGGATAACTATCACCGGTATAGTCTATTCCCTCGAACGAAGGGAGACAATGTACTGGTGCACAATACTGCGGTGAAAAACCGTGGTTGGAAACGCCAATACGTTTTCATCCAAAGGGCGTCCGTGAACGACGAGGACAACCAATGGTTGTCGTCCCGATGGAATGAATCGAGTAGGTTTACCGTTTTGTCATGCGTTTATATATTTTTTTTATTTTTTATAACATCCATTCTGATGGTTTCTTTTTCTGTTTGACAGCAATCGACTTCACTAAGGTGAAGTCAAATAGGGATTCTCGCGACAAGATTCAGAAGATCTTGGAAAGGAGTATCGTTGATCGTTCGTTTCTTGCTCGGTCGAACGACGAAGAAGACGAAGTCGTTTTTGTAAACGAAGCGACGTTCATCGAGGGTTCTTGTCGAGAAGAAGAGAGGAAAGAAGAGGAAGAAGAGAAGGAAGAAGAAATAGAAGAAGAGATGTCTGGTGTTTGGGTAGAAATTCCAACAGTCCATCGTCGTACGACCAGAGAGATAATCGACGCCCTTCCTTTGATCTACCTTGATTAAAGCGACTAAGTATCCGTCCGACAAACGCTGTCGTACGACTTGATTTCAGTTACTAACCTACAACATACGTTATATCATGTTTAATGCAGGATTCAAAGACATTTATGATTAAAGATTATAACGGAAGACTATCATCAGTAGCAACGGATGTAACAGACGCTACCATCAATATTAAACGGATACTCTATTAAAGATATGCATTCAAGACTTGCTAACGGACAATTGGAGTATAAATATGAAGATTGAACTTCATATTCGGGGATCTGATTCTCAGACTTTACAAGTTCACGAATTACGTTCTCAAGCTCACTCAATCTCTCTGGAAGTTCATAAAGCCTTTGTTGTTTGTCGTACGATGCACGACCGAAGTTTTATTATACACGACGAACGACCGACTTTACTTTATTGTATTGTTTTTCCTTACATTTCACTTGTAACACTTGTTAACAAGGACGACGTCCCTGATTGACGTCCATAGTGCACGACGACTCATACTCGTCCGCGGTTTTTACCCATTTTAAGGGTTTTTCCGCGTCACCAATTCCCTT
The DNA here is from genome assembly GCA_954870635.1 of Arctium minus. Lineage (NCBI taxonomy): Eukaryota > Viridiplantae > Streptophyta > Magnoliopsida > Asterales > Asteraceae > Arctium > Arctium minus. The sequence continues at coordinate 50,785,515 of OX941093.1, forward strand.
GTCCCATTTATTTCACTTTTATTATTGTCGTACGATTATTAAAGCTACTTTCTTTGGTTGGATCAAGCTCCACATTTACCTTAAATTTTCCTTGGGATATTTTTGGCATTTACCTCTTTTTTGTAATTACTCAGGATAATAGCATTCCAAGGAACCCAAGATCATGTTATGGCCCAGATGAAGAACCCAATATCATGTTGTAGCCCAGATGAACATGGAGTTGATTGTTGCTCGTGCTCGTATTGACGCCCTAACAACCCCGGTTCGACAAGCGGCTGAAACCATCGAGCATCTAAGAAACCAGAATGAAAACAATGTGATGAGGACTACGAATGCTTATGCCGGTGCTTGGAACGTGCCCCCTCCATTGCCTAATTATCCTCCCTGAAAGAAATAAAGTTATCAACGATGATAATTTGCTTAAAACAGGAAAGATACGAGAAGTCAAGTATCCAGATTGGCTCGCTAACGTTGTTATCGTCCAAAAGAAAATTGGTAAATGGAGAGTGTGCATTGATTTCACAGACCTTAACAAGGCCTGTCCAAAAGATCTATTTCCATTGCCACACATCGATTCTATGGTCGACGCTACAGCTGGACACGAATTGCTCACTTTCATGGACGCATATTCTGGATATAACCAGATATTGATGCATTCCGACGATCAGGAAAAAACGGCTTTCATGACAGATAAAGGTATTTATTGTTACAAGGTAATGCCTTTTGGTCTTAAGAATGCAGGTTCGACGTATCAACGACTAGTAAATATGATGTTTAAAGAGCATTTGGGCGACACTATGGAGGTATACATCGACGACATGCTTGTCAAATCGAAACATACGGACGATCATATAGGACATTTGAAGCAATCGTTTGACATTTTGCGTGAATACAAAATGAAGTTGAATCCGACAAAATGTTCTTTTGGAGTTCTAGCTGGCAAATTTCTCGGTTATATGGTTACACGACGAGGAATCGAAGCTAATCCAGACCAAATTAAAGCAATTATCGAACTAAAATCACCCAGAAATTTTAAAGAAGTCCAACGTTTAATAGGATGTGTAGCAGCGTTGAACAGGTTCATCTCTCGGTCGTCCAACATATGTCACCTATTCTACAACGTCCTGCGAAAAAATAAAGGATTCGAGTGGACTGATAAGCACGAGGAGGCGTTTTAGCAACTCAAGAAATACATGACATCACCTCCCTTCCTCTCTAAACCAGAGAAAGGTGAAGCTCTTCAACTCTACCTGGACATCAGCATTAATTTGGTAAGTGCAGTCCTTATACGAGAAATCGATGGACGACAATTGCCAATCTACTATGTAAGTAAAACTCTACTAGACGCTGAAACCAGGTACTCGTCTATAGAAAAACTCTTGCTTTCGTTAGTCATGGCCGCTAAGAAGCTACGACATTATTTTGAATCACATCTTATAACTGTGGTAACTAACTTTCCATTAAAGTCTGTGTTTAGAAAACCTGAACTAACAGGACGAATAGCTAAATGGAGCATCTACCTCAGCAATTATGATCTGGATTTCAAGCCCAAGACGATGATCAAATCACAAGTCTTGGCATATTTTGTTACAGATTTCAGTCCAGAACTAGAAGAAGCGACGACGTCCAACGAGTTAATTGTGGCGACTTTGCACGACACTACTTGGACGCTTGACGTCGATGGTTCGTCGAACATACGAGGAACAGGCCTGGGTGTCGTCCTACAGTCCCCACAAGGGGGCAAAATAGTGTACTCCATACGGTGCGACTTCAAAGCAACAAATAATGAGGCAGAATACGAAGCACTGATTGCAGGAATGAAAATTGCTCATGACTTGGGGGCAACATGTTTACATGTCCGGAGCGACTCGTCCCTAGTTGTTAACCAATTTAATGAAGAATTTGCAGCAAAAGACTCAAGGATGATTGCTTATTATAAAATAGTAAAGGAAGAAGCAAAGAAGTTCAGTCGCTTCATAGTCGAACAGGAAGAAGCAAAGAAGTTCAGTCGCTTCATAGTCGAACAGGTACCAAGAGATCAGAACACTCAAGCTGACGCATTAGCCAATTTGGGATCAACACTTAATCAAACGACATTCGACAATATCCCAATAGTTCACCTTGCAACACCATCCATCAAAGACGATGGTAATATTTTGGTCGCACCAATTGATGAAGAAAACTCTTGGTCGGACGATATTAAAAATTATCTGGAAAATGATCAACTGCCTGATGACAAAATGGAAGCAAGAAAGGTTAGATTTAAAGCATCAAGGTATGTTATGATCAGGGGACAATTATATCGAAGATCATCGACTGGTCTGAATTTGCGATGTATCACCAACAAGATGCAAGTCCAGAAAATCCTACAAGATATGCACGATGGTGAATGTGGAAACCACTCAGGAAGTCGCAGTCTAGCCAACCGGATATCATGACAAGGTATTGGCCGACATTAAAGCAAGATGCGATCAGGTATGTACAGTCGTGCGACGCATGTCAAAGATACACAGGTATGTCTCATAAACCCTCTGAACCCTTGCACTCGACTTTGATCCCATGGCCCTTTACGAAATGGGGAATGGACATTGTTGGGAAACTACCACCTGCCCCTGGGCAAAAAGTATTTCTTTTAGTTTTAACAGATTATTTCTCTAAGTGGGTCGAAGCAGCGGCTTTCTCCCAGGTTCGGGACAAGGAAGTCGTTTCTTTTATCCAAACTAACATCATTTGTAGGTTTGGAATTCCATCTGAAATAACGTGCGATAACGGGACACAATTCATCAGTGATCGAACGCGAAGATTTTGTGAAGAAAGGAACATCAAGTTGGTAACATCGACGCCTCGATATCCACAGTCAAATGGTCTAGCCGAGTCGAGTAATAAAACTATCATCAATTCAATCAAGAAAAGACTCAAAGCTGCCAAAGGAAGTGGGTGGAAGAATTGCCTTCCGTTCTATGGGCTAATCGTACGACACCTCGTACGTCCACAGGACAAACTCCCTTTTCCTTAGTCTATGGATGTGAAGTTGTGTTACCTATTGAGGTACGACTACTGACTTCAAGACATACGTCCGTTGAGCATAACTTGGTCGACCTAAGTTATGACCTCGACGCTCTAGAAGAGCTTAGAGAAGCTGCGCACATTCGCATGGCAGCACAGAAACAAGTGGTCGAGCGACATTTCAACAAAAATGTCCAAATCAAAGTTTTTCAAGAAGGTGATTACGTTCTACGTCGAGTATTTCAAAATACTCAAGAGGTCAATGCAGGTAAGCTTTCCACTAAGTGGGAAGGTCCTTATCAAATCTCTCGCATCGTGGGTAAAGGAGCTTATAAAATCCAAACCCTCGACGGTCGAGATATCCCACGAAGCTGGAATGCAGTTCATTTAAAGAGGTATTTCTTTTAAATTTCATATTTATTTTCCTTCGATTATTTCTTAAGAAAGATTACTGACTTAAGCATCGGAGGGTCGTTGGTCAAACCAACGACCACCCCACTAATGTTGTTTTTCGCAGGGACGCACGACTTAGTTAAAACCTTTATGTCGAGTAATACTCACACGATCGCAAGTATACGGTCAGTCGTAATCATTGATAAAAGTTAAATTTTGCATTTGACGTTCGATATTTAGATTGCATTTGGTCGATCGTGGATCTCAATCGATTTCATTATAGCATGTTAATGAATGATGGTTTGGTCGAACGTATGATATACTGTGTTTATATTTTAAAATTACTCGACGTGTGATAAGAGATAGGTTTGACAAAGAAAATCAAGTAACAAACATCGATGTACAAAAGAGACTTTGTCATTAGAAGAGAAAATTACACAGTTAAGGGACGACCACAAACGGCCGACCCCTAGATAATAGATCCAAAAAGCTAAGAAGGAGGAACGTCACACTGTTCCTGCACGACATCAGTCTCTGCTGCTGCCGCCTCTTCTCCATCGTCACTTCCCTCTAACTCATCATCTTCGTCAAGGTCCCTTTCAGTCCCCACGGTGTCAAGGTAGGTCTTGAGCTCCTCAGCGGCCGACGCCATAGGATTTTTCCCAGTCAGATGACGCCTCATCAAGGCAGCCCATGCCGTGAAGCGAGAGAAGGCATCGATTTTCCTATTCTCAGTCTCCAAGTCCTTGACGTCGCCTTCTAGCTCCTCGACCCTCTTCTTGAGGGACGCGACTTCATCAGCAGAAGTAGCAGCAGCAGTGACGGCCCTGATCTTCTCGACCTCCAATGCGGTCGACGAAGCCTCAAGCTCAAGGATATGATCCCTAAGCTTAACCTTCTCACGATCCGAAATCTCTAGTAGATTTCGGGTATCGGAGAGCTCAGACTTAAGGCCCTAGACCTTTGCCTTCTCGGACTCGACCGCCTTCAGGGCAATTATCTCGCTCTCAAGAGCCTCGTCAGCCTATTTCTTGACCTCAGGGAAGGACGTCCTGAGACCTTCCATCTGAGCGAAGAAGCTCAAACAGGCCTGGAAAGCCTGCACGACATCAAAGAAAGGGTTAATAAAAAGAAATATAATGAAGGGAGTAAGAAATAAGTAAGACGTACCATGAAAAAGATACCAGCGGCGTGTGCCCCCGTGTCCTCAACTCGAGACTCCTTATATCGGTCGTAGAAGGTCGGGAGGAGGAATTTTCCTAAATGTGGAAAAATGACGTCCCTTTCAAGGACGTCATTAACCATAAAATCAGATAGGAGAGTGACTTTGAATATCGTCTCTCCCACTTTCTCCTTATTCTTCTCCTCACCCTTAGAAGAGGAAGAAGGTGGATGAAAGGGCTTGTCAACGCCCGACATCCCCGACATTGTGACATCCTTCATCACCTGAGTCGAGCCTCCAAGTTCGACCCCAGCGGCGGTTCCTTTCGACGCTGTCGTCCCTGCAAGGGACGACATAGCAGCGTCACCCGTCTTCTTAGGTGAGGATCGAGGTTTTCCTCGGACGCGTCTGATATCTACCCCCGTAGAAGGGCCAGATCTCTTCCTGGATTTTTCTCTGCCTTGACGAGCAAGTTCCAGTTGTTCGGCTCTCTTAAGGGCAGACGACTTCGCAGCTGCGTCTTATGAATGAAGAGAGCAAGTTAAAAAAGAAATGACGTAAAGGTACAAAATATTGTCAAGCGACTTACCGGTCATCTCTTCTTATCTCTCTTCCTCCCTCTTTTCTTCTTGATGAGAACCCTCGACGGACGTCGCTTCGGCTACGAAAACGACCTCGTCCTCCTCATCGTTCGACCGAACAACAAACGAACGATCGACAATACTCCTTTCCAAGATCCTCTGAATCTTGTTGAGAGAATCTCTGTTTGGCTTCACTTTAGTAAACTCAATTGCTGCCAGACAAATAGAGACATTATTAGTATATATTAAAAACGCACGACAAAAACAGTTAGCCTACCCGATTCGGTCCATTCGGACGATAACCATTGGCTGTCTTCGTCGCTCACAGACGCCACTTGAAGGAAAACGTACTGATGTTTCCAACCACGATCGTTCACCGCGGTATTATGTACCAGTACGTTATCTCCCTTCGATAGAGGGAATAGGCTGTACCGGTGATAATTATCCGGTCGAATGCTATAAGCAGTCAGGAGGTCGTTCACATTGAACGGAACCTCCCAATCGGCCGTAAGACGCCCGATAACCTGGATAATTCGCCAGAACTGAGGCATTAACTGTCTAGGCGTCAAGTCGAACGCATCTAAAAACGCCCTGACCAAAGGGCTAAATGGCCAAGTAAAACCTATCTTGAAGGGATACTCGTATAAAACACAGTACCCCTTCGGAACCTCATCCGGCTTTAAATCTTTCGGAGTCACCACATTTATTTCATCTGGAAGCCTGGCCAAACTCTTAAAGTAATCTAAATGCTCTTCCTCCCTATACATACTTACAGGTTCAGTCGACATCTGAAAATCTGGGATATTCAGGGTCGCACACCAGTAACTAAGTATGTCCCAAGCTTTCCTACGCTTCTTGGCTATATACTTCCTACGCATATAATCGACACAGAAGGAAAACGGGAAATCGTACCTTAAATAGAACTAAAACCTCGAATTTAGAATGGAAAGGATTCTGACCACTCGAAAAGTGAATCTCGCCGGAGGTATATGATCTCTAGAAAGGTAAGCGTAAAAAAGGAAAGGATTGAAGGCAATCCTTATTTATACTGAAAAATGGGAAGTGAATCGCCAAAAAATCAAATCGTCAGTTGACGAATCGACATGTGTCGCCCGTGTCAGGCAACCTTTCGAGTACATCCAATGAATACGTGACACCTGTCCAATATTAGCTGTCTAAACCGTCTATTTTGCAGGAAAATGACGTCATTACTTAGTTGGAAACAAAATCGATTCAGTTCCATGCGAACTACCCACGTTCTTTATGACATGGGTCTTGATTTTTAAATTTAAATTTCAAAAAGTTGCCGCTTGAATTTTAAATTTGGGGGCAAACTGTTTGGGTAGAAATTCCAACAGTCCATCGTCGTACGACCAGAGAGATAATCGACGCCCTTCCTTTGATCTACCTTGATTAAAGCGACTAAGTATCCGTCCGACAAACGCTGTCGTACGACTTGATTTCAGTTACTAACCTACAACATACGTTATATCATGTTTAATGCAGGATTCAAAGACATTTATGATTAAAGATTATAACGGAAGACTATCATCAGTAGCAACGGATGTAACAGACGCTACCATCAATATTAAATGGATACTCTGTTAAAGATATGCATTCAAGACTTGCTAACGGACAATTAGAGTATAAATATGAAGACTGAACTTCATATTCGGGGATCTGATTCTCAGACTTTACAAGTTCACGAATTACGTTCTCAAGCTCACTCAATCTCTCTGGAAGTTCATAAAGCCTTTGCTGTTTGTCGTACGACGCACGACCGAAGTTTTATTATACACGACGAACGACCGACTTTACTTTATTGTATTGTTTTTCCTTACATTTCACTTGTAACACTTGTTAACAAGGACGACGTCCCTGATTGACGTCCATAGTGTACGACGACTCATACTCGTCCGCGGTTTTTACCCATATTAAGGGTTTTTCCGCGTCACCAATTCCCTTGTCCCATTTATTTCACTTTTATTATTGTCGTACGATTATTAAAGCTACTTTCTTTGGTTGGATCAAGCTCCACATTTACCTTAAATTTTCCTTGGGAGTTTTTTGGCATAAACATCTGGTATGTCGTTCGACAATTTTTTTTTTGTATCGTATGCCATTTTATTTTCTAACTTGCTTATTTTATCCAGGGGACGCAGCCGCAAAATCGTCTGCCCCTAGCCGAGCCGAGCTATTGGAGCTTGCCCGCCAAGGCAGGGAAAAAACGAATAAGAGATCTGCCCCTTCTACGGGGGTAGACACAAGACGCGTCCGAGGCAAACCTCGGGTCTCGCCCAAGAAGACGAGTGATGCTACTCTGTCGTCCCTTGCAGGGACGACACCATCGAAGGGAACCGTTGCCGGGGTCGAGTTCGGAGGCTCGACCAAGGTGACGAAGGACGCCCCAACGTTGGGGATGTCGGGCATTAATAAGCCCTTCCTTGTACCTTCTTCCTCCTCCAAGAGTGAGGAAAAGAACAAGAAAAAAGTGGGAGAGACGACGTTTAAAGTCAATCTCCCATCTGACTTCATGGTCAATGACGTCCTTGAGAGGGACGTCATTTTTCCACACCTGTGGAGATTCCTCCTCCCGGCCTTATATGAACGATACAAGGAGTCTCGGGTCGAGGACACTGGGGCACATGTCGTTGGTCTCTCTTTTATGGTAAGTCTTACCCATTTTCTACTTTCTCTGTTACTCAATTTTCTTATTATTAACTCTTTCCCTTCTGTCGTATAGGCTTTCCAAGCCAGTCTGAGCTTCTTCGCTCAGATGGAAGGTCTTAGGGCGGCCTTCCCTGACGTCGAAAAAGGGGCCGATGAGGCTCTTGGAAGGAAGAAAGTCGCCTTGGAGGCGGTCGAGGCTGAGAAGGCGAAGGTCGAGGGCCTAAAAAATGAGCTCTCTGATGCCCAGAATCTACTAGAGATTTCGGATCGTGAGAAAGTTAAGCTCAGGGACCGTCTCCTTGAGCTTGAGGCATCATCGACCAAACTGGAGGTCGAGAATATCAAGGCCGTCACTGCTGCTGCTGCTTTTGCTGACGAAATCGCGTCCCTCAAGAAGAGGGTCGAGGAGCTGGAGGGCGACATCAAGGATCTGGAGACGGAGAATAAGCAAATCGAGACCTTCTCTCGTTTCACGGTCCGAGCAGCTTTGATGAGACGTCATCTGAATGGGAAGAATCCCATGGTATCGGCCGCTGAGGAGCTCAAAACCTACCTCGACACCGTGGGGACCGAAAGGGACCTTGATGAAGAGGATGAATTGGAGGGGAGCGATGGCGGAGAAGAGGCGGCGGCAGCAGAGACTATAGTAGCTGATGTCGTGCAGGAACAATCTGACGTTCCTCCTTCTTAGCTTAGTTTCTTTTGAATTTTCTATTAGGGGTCGGCCATCTATAGTCCTCCCTTGTCCTTGTAATTTTCTTAAATATCTAATGGAAAAGTTTCTTTTGTCCGTCGATGCTTGTTACTTGCTTTTCTTTTTCAAACTTATATCTTATTGTACGTCGAGTAATTTAAGAGGATCACGGTATATCATACGTTTGACCAAACCATCACTCATTAACGTGCTACAATGAAATCAAATGAAATCTACGATCGACCAAGTGCAAAAATTAGCCTTTGTCAACAATTACGACCGACCATACACGTGTGATCGTATGAGTATTACCTGACATAAAGGTTTTAACTAAGTCATGCGTCCCTGCGAAAAACAACGTTAGTGGGGTGGTCGTTGGTTTGACCAACGACCCTCCGATGCTTAAGTCATTAATCTTCCTTAAGAAACAATCAAAGGAAATGAATTCGGAATTTAAAAGAAATACCTTTTTAAATGAACTGCATTCCAACTTCGTGGGATATTTCGACCGTCGAGGGTTTGGATTTTATAGGCTCCCTTACCCACGACTCCAGAGATTTGGTAAGGGTCTTCCCACTTAGTGGAAAGTTTACCTGCATTGAGCTCTTGAGTGTTTTGAAACACTCGACGTAGGACGTAGTCGCCTTCTTGGAAAATTTTGATTTGGACATTTTTGTTGAAATGTCGCTCGACCGCTTGTTTCTATGACGCCATACGGATGTGTGCTGCTTCTCTAAGTTCCTCTAAGGCGTCGAGGTCATAGCTCAAGTCGACCAAGTTATGCTCAATGGACGTATGTCTTGAAGTCGGTAGTCGTACCTCAATAGGTAACACAACTTCGCATCCATAGACTAAGGAAAAGGGAGTTTGTCCTGTGGACGTACGTGGTGTCATACGATTATCCCATAGAATGGAAGGTAATTCTTCCACCCACTTTCCTTTAGCAGCTTTGAGTCTTTTCTTGATCGAATTGATGATAGTTTTATTACTTGACTTGGCTAGGCCATTCGACTGTGGATATCGAGGTGTCGATGTCACCAACTTGATGTTCCTTTCTTCATAAAATCTTCGCGTTCGATCACTGATGAATTGTGTCCCATTGTCGCATGTTATTTCGGATGGAATTTCAAACCTGCAAATGATGTTAGTTTGGATGAAAGAAACGACTTCTTTGTCCCGAACCTGGGAGAAAGCCGCTGCTTCTATCCACTTAGAGAAATAATCTGTTAAAACTAGAAGGAATACCTTTTGCCCGGGGGCAGGTGGTAATTTCCCAACGATGTCCATTCCCCATTTCATAAAGGGCCATGGGATCAAAGTCGAGTGCAAGGGTTTAGGCGGTTTATGAGACATACCTGCGTGTCGCCGACATGCGTCGCACGACTGTACATACCTGATCGCGTCTTGCCTTGTTGTTGGCCGATAGTAACCTTGTCGTGATATCCTGTTGGCTAGACTGCGACTTCCTGAGTGATTTCCACATTCACCATCGTGCATATCTTGTAGGATTTTCTGGACTTGCGTCTTGTTGGTAATACATCATAGATTCAAACCAGTCGAAGATCTTCGATATAATTGTCCTCTGATCATGACATACCTTGATGCTCTAAATCTGACCTTTCTTGCTTCCATTCTGTCATCAGGCAATTGATCGTTCTCTAGATAATTTTTAATGTCGTCTGACCAAGAGGTTTCTTCCTCAATTAGTGCGACCAAAGTATTACCGTCGTCTTTGATAGATGGTGTTGCAAGGTGGACTATTAGGATACTGTCGAATGTCGTTTGATTAAGTGCAGACCCCAAATTGGCTAGTGCATCAGCTTGAGTATTCTGATCTCTTGGTATCTACTCGATTACGAAGCGACTAAACTTCTTTACTTCTTCTTTCACTATTTTATAATAGGCAATCATCCTCGAATCCTTTGCTGCGAACTCTTCCTTGATTTTATTAACAACTAGGGACGAGTCGCTACGGACATGCAGATGTGTTGCCCCCAAGTCATGAGCAATTTTGATTCCTGCAATCAGTGCTTCATACTCTGCCTCATTATTTGTTGCCTTGAAGTCGCACCGTATGGAGTACACTATCTTGCCCCCTTGTGGGGACTGTAGGACGACACCCAAGCCTGTTCCTCTTATGTTCGACGAACCATCAACGTCGAGAGTCCAAGGGGTGTCGTGCAAAGTCGCCACAATTAACTCGTTGGACGTCGTCACTTCTTCTAGTTCTTGACTGAAATCTGTAACAAAATCTGCCAAGACCTGTGATTTGATCGCCGTTTTAGGCTTAAAATCCAGATCATAATTACTGAGGTAAATGCTCCATTTAGCTATTCGTCCTGTTACTTCAGGTTTTCTTAACACATACTTCAATGGAAAGTTAGTTACAACAGTTATAGGATGCGATTCAAAATAATGCCGTAACTTCTTAGCGGCCATAACTAACGAAAACAAGAGTTTTTCCATAGACGATGTAACACCCCGATTTTCGAAAGGTATCATTCCAAGTTAATACAGAAACCGATATATTGAGGAAAAATAAGATATTTGATTTTGGACTTGAATCCTAGATTTTATAGTCTAGATGGATGAAGGATTCAATCACGAGTCCAACGGTTCTTTCCGGAGCGGAAACGGAGCTATAACGAAGAAGTTATGGCCAAAACAGGATTTAAGACTCACTCTCGCGGACTATGTGGGGCGCACGGGTCATGCTCCCTCTACGCACAAACCACGCACGGGTCGTGCGCCGGGCAGAAGGCCTAGATCAGGTTAAAAACCTGATTCAGCCTCATTTTCTCCCAAATCTTCATTCCTTCATAACTTTTGCTCCACAACTCCGATTTTGATGATTCAAGTTGCTAAGGTTTCGTTTTTGAGAGATTTTCAAGGATCTAGCAAGATATTTGAAGTCTATTGAAGTATACTAGAGTATTTTGTGGTGGTAAGCTTCTCATCTCTCCCTATTCATCTTCTTCCCCAAAGTTTTCTAGGGTTTCATCCACCCTTTGTTCTCCCTTTCATAGATTGGAGGTTTGTAACCATTTTGGTGAACTAGAAGTGTTTTGGTTGGTGGATTTAAGCTTGGGTTAAGGTAATCTTCTATTCTCTTCATTTATGGAAGTTAAGGTTTCGGTATCATTTGAGGTATTCATGTATAAGGTTGGGAAACGTTATTTGTGGTTGTTTATGTATATTTATGGTTGGAACCTTGTGGATCTAGGTTTTTGGAAGATTTGGTTTGAAGAATCAAGTTCTTCAAGGAAATCTCTAAGTAGGTAAAAATCTAGATTTATCCTAAATATAGCAAGGTGAGTTCAAGTTGATTTGTGAAAACGGTGTACATGCCAAAATGTTTATTTTAAAGTGTTTTAAATGAAATGATTAACCGCTAATAAGTTTTGGGTCTTTCGAAGTAAAATATGTGTTACTTGGTTATTCGTCAAAATGTGAGTATTTGATAAGTTTCACATTTGGTAAACTTGGGTTGTGTTAACCTCTTAAAATGCTTATGTTGGGTTTGAACATTTTAGCAACTAAATAGCATGATTTACGTATTCTTGGTGACTTTGCACAAGTAAGATCTATTTCATGATTCATGCATCTTTGAGAATTTTGTACAAATGGATTTTGAGCATTTTAGCTCGGGGTTGGCTTAAAAGAGTCTTATGGACAATTGTCCGGATTTAATAGCTCGATGTAGAGTCCCATTTCATAGCTTACATCTAAATGCATTTTTTATCGCATATTTACAATTACAGGCTCGAGTGCTGTTGTCATTCAGGTATAGTCGTGTAATCTTAGACTGTGTTGCATTGGATCCATAGGCACATGAGTCAGCCTTATTTGATGGTCATTTAGGTGGTACGGGGTTGGACTCCGGGACATGTTTTATGACCTTGTCCGTTCAAGGAGTACACTAGGAGGACTGAGTCCGGGTGGTGCTATCATGGCGTGGAGTAGCCATTGGATGGGCGTTTTGGACCTCCGCTAGGTGAGGAAATGCCTTGGTTGTATCCCCCTTGGGCCGGGCCTTGGAGCGGTATTCTCGTTGTTATATCGCTAAGGTCAGTTGACTCTTTGGTGTAGCTTGAAGGGAGTCGTAGGGACACTTGGGCTTGTGTGTCGTGAAGTGTCATACGATTAACGTTGTATGAGTGGCATACTTTTGTGTTCCTCCACTCTCAACGGATACGGGAAGCCCCTGTTGTCGGCCCGTCGTATTTTGAATGTTTAATTGTCCATGTTGTAATATTGGGATTTCATTCTACTTTATGGTCGCGTGAGTATTAAATTGGATTACATGTTTTCAATGACGTACCATATTATTTAAGAATCGTTTTCCTTTATTTATGGGCTGAGTATTATGTCCCGCCCGTGTTTTGGGTGTTTTGGGGATATGAGGTTTTATGTACAATTTCATAATTGGAATATCAAACTATGACCCCATTTTAGGTGAGTTCCGGATTGCATCATTTTACATGAAGGGTGTGTTTGGGAGCATTATCTTTAAAAGTGCATGTTGTGGGGAAAATGTGTCGTTTCCATTTTAAAGTATATTAATTCGAAAGATCTCGCTTTAAACTGATTTCCTGTCTTTTAAAGATATATTCATTCATGTTAAAACTCTTGAGCTCACTAGGTGTTAAGCCTAACATTTTTATTTGTTGGCATGTGCATCAGGTTCCAGTTGGGGGTTCGGTTCTAGCAAGTGCTATGAGGATTGAGCCTTAGCTTTATACAAGAGTAAGTAGATGGTGAAGTCTTCCGCAGATTGGAGATAGTGTTTGTTATTGGGTTTAGTAACACCCGTCCTTTTCCTAGAATGTATGTATAGGATGAATGTGAGCTTTGGGGTTAATTCCCAATTTATGTTTGTAGTTTGAAGTATTTATTGATGTATTTAGAAAATTTTTAATAAGTTGCTATCTTCAGACTTGAGGGTGTTATAAGTTGGTATCAGAGCTTAAGTTTGAGAGAATTAGGTATTGATCTTTGGATGCCTAGACTCAAACTAAAGTTCTTATTAGTGATTGTAAGAGAAGTTGCGTATTAGGTACCTTAAGATGAGATATTTTGAGGATTGATCGAGTCGCTAGGAACGGAAAACTTGTCGAGGGTCGCAAGGATGATCGTGTACGGTACGTTCATAATGGCACCTGGCCAGTGTCATGGTGAATCTACATGCTACATGTGTATACTTGAACTACCTTGATAGGACGACCGATGAGGTAGTGAGAAAGTTTTTAAGCGAGTAATCTAAGGAAAGGTTGAGGTCTATAGCAATGTCACGTTGAAGTGATAGTTAAGTGTGATAAAGGCATTAAGCTGACCATCTTGAGTAAGAATTATTGGTTGGATTAGAACTTTAAGTTCGTTAGACCAATTTTATTTCGAAGAGAGATTGTAAGGTGAACCGATGAAATATCCGAGTGTTGCTTTAAGATGTGGAGTATCTGGATGACAATAGTGGGAAATTGAGATTGTTGACCTAAGATGCTTGATGCACCTGGATGACATTAGTGTGTCGGGTTGTTGAGAAGCGTAGTCCAGAGGGGTGAATGCCGACCAAATTCATGCACTAAAGTTATTTCTAAAATGAGTTTGCATAAATTGTTTCTCATGTTCGCCAAACTTAAAGTGTTTTGAATTATAAAGTTTTAGTAAAACATTTAGCCCTCGTCAGATTTTGAACGGTGAGCTTAAGCATGCATGAAATTGTCTGTTGCACGTAATTGCAAAGGGTTATCTAAATTCTCTTCTTTCACGCCTCATGTTTAATGCTATTTCCGGATATTGTAATATCCATGTTTTAATGTCATTTGGGTGTTGGGCAAGTAACTATGAGATTTTAACCTAGACATTGGATCACCTCCACGTATGTTGATGGTTTTAAAGGAAAGGTTAATCCCACGTTTTGAGTCGGAATTTCTTGAGGATTTTTAGTTTGTGTGAGTTTTGTTGAAATTTCATGGAGTATTGTTTTATGCGATGTCTTTTCATGCGTGAGTCTTAATTTTGCTTCTGTTAAGCTTGCGAGTTATTTGGCGTCGTGTCCCATGTGAATTTTGTTAAAGGTGTCATTTTACTTTTCAGTGCATTAAAAGAGGAAACTCTTAGAAGATTAATATTTTAAACATATAGTCGTCTTGCACACTTTGTTGAGAGGTGAAAATTTGACACTGCATGATTTTAGCATTAATGAGTTTTGCGGAAAATTCAGTTGGGTCCATGGTGTCTCATTGCACGTCCTTTTGCGTTACATAAATAAGGTTGGAGCATGTGTTCATACATTTCTGCATGCGCCTAAATGTAGATTTACTAATCGGTGTCATCCCACATGTTGTTTTGGGGAAATTCTCTTATCATACAATTTATCCTTGGGCTTTATACAAATGTCAATCGTTGCATACTATTTTCATTTGGGTTTAATTATAACATTGGTATGAGTAAATATATAAAAGATTTACATCATTTCAAACAGGACTTTTGTTCTGTTCATATTTCAATCAATTACTCTTACCGTCAAAGATTTCCGCAATACATTTATTGAGTTAGCAATGTTTATATCGTTGCAGTTACTTTTTTGGTCAAAGGTGTTTATCGGTACGATCTGAAGCTTTAAACTCGATTTGAAACTTTATTTGTATTCCTACTATTTTACCAAGCTTTGAGGATTAAACTAATGCGTTTAGGATCGTTGATAATTTTAGGCCACAACGTCTTTTGGTTAAAGAGGAAGGATTTTAGAATTAAAGTTGTGAATTTCTCTTTTGGAGTTGTACAAACCTTTATTGCACGTGTTGTGGTGCAAGAATCTATTTTCTCTTATATGATGTAAATTGTTGCGCATGTTTTATTATTGTCTTTACTAACGTAAGTATTGCACGAACGAGTTTTTGGAAATGTTTTCATATGCGTTGTGTGGTTAATCAACTTTGAAACCTATCGCATGGACGATAGTGTATTTTGGCGCACGTCTAATTGTTATAAAACTTGTGTATTTGAAAGTTTATAAAAGTTTAAATTGACATATTATTTGAAAAACCTTGAACTCATTAGGCCTATAGGTTTAACCCCTGTCGTGGAAAGAAGTTGCAATTAAGGGACTAGGGGAGTCCTTGAGAATTGAAGCGTCGGATGATCCGACTTGCGGTCAGTCTTGATTGTTTGAGGTTCGGTTTATGAATCTGCGCGCGTTTGTATTAATGGAAATAGTAGATTTAAGTCTTCCCAGTTAATTAAGGAAGTAATGTTATACCTCGGTAATCAGGCGGGATAAGGTCTTAGGTGATTACCTGCGATTAGATTGGGTTTGTTTTGGTGGATTGCTCGTCGGTGTGACACCATGGCTTATGTGGTCGGTGTACCGTCTTAGCGGGTTCCACGATTAAAGGAAATTTTGGTGATCTGTCTGCTAGAGTTGTAAGATTTGAAATTTTAGCTCTCTGATTAGGTGTCAACCTTAGTGCGACAACCCGTCTGGAATGGGATTTTTGGGCGAGATGTCTACGTTTTCGAGGTCACCATTTAGTCCTAGGCGTCAACTTGTTTTCTTGAGGTCATTGGATCTTGGAGTGTATGGATGTAACCCAGTGGGTTATGGAAAATATCGACCTTTCAGTGGTGGTTTTTGAAAGGAGTCTGGGTATTGAGGATTTAGTATCGAGGTGTTTAAGCATTCACGTGGTGATAAAGATTGCATTATAGGAATGTTGTGGGGTTGATGTTGGAACGGAGTTGAGTGTTAACCGGGTCTGGATTAACCAGTTACCTAAAGGACGCATTGGGGCGCCTTGGAAGGACATCTTGTTCAATATTAGGAATGGATCAGTAGGAATTCGAGGATTCATGGGATTTGGGAATCGACTATCTGTAGAGCGTAATGGTGTGTTTCTGGTGGGAACGCAATGTTGGAGTCTATGGAAGTGTGGGAACATTGTGTCCGGGTCAGCTTTGAGGAACGGATTTAAAGGTTGCGATGGTGCAAACCAAGCTAGTCGTTAGGAAAGTTCGTCAAAGGACAATAACTCTTTAGTGATGATGATCTTTGGATACATTTGGTGGGAATGTCGAGGTGGACTTTAAGTACAAATGAATTTTTGAGGAGACCTTGATGCGTCATAATCAGAAGTATCTAAGGGAATACTTCGGATTGGGGTATTCTTGATTGGACTGACTAGATAAGGTCGTAAGTCGCTTTCGGGGTAATATGAGAAATCTAAGGTTGGGAGACAACCGAGATTTATCGATTAAGAAAATGATTAATCAACGACGCAACGTTCATCCTGACGTCGGTGAAATATATTGAACGTTGAGGTTTAGTTTGTAACGGCACGTTATGAGAAACACAGCTACAACCTCAAACGGAATGTAAGCGGGTTTGTATATGAGGTGAAGTTTAAGTAAAGGCATTCCTTTTGGATAGGAAATCAATCGATCTTTCCAAGTGTGATGTTGGGTGCTTGGTGATGCCAGATTTTGAGGACGAAATCTCTTTTAAGGTTGGGAGGATTGTAACACCCCATTTTCGAAAGATATCATTCCAAGTTAATACAGAAACCGATATATTGAGGAAAAATAAGATATTTGATTTTGGACTTGAATCCTAGATTTTATAGTCTAGATGGATGAAGGATTCAATCACGAGTCCAACGGTTCTTTCCGGAGCGGAAACGGAGCTATAACGAAGAAGTTATGGCCAAAACAGGATTTAAGGCTCACTCTCGCGGACTGTGTCTCCACGCACAAACCACGCACGGATCGTGCGCCGGGCAGAAGGCCCAGATCAGGTTAAAAACCTGATTCAGCCCTATTTTCTCCCAAATCTTCATTCCTTCATAACTTTTGCTCCACAACTCCGATTTTGATGATTCAAGTTGCTACGGTTTCGTTTTTGAGAGATTTTCAAGGATCTATTAAGATATTGGAAGTCTATTGGAGTATACTAGAGTATTTTGTGGTGGTAAGCTTCTCATCTCTCCCTATTCATCTTCTTCCCCAAAGTTTTCTAGGGTTTCATCCACCCTTTGTTCTCCCTTTCATATATTGGAGGTTTGTAACAATTTTGGTGAACTAGAAGTGTTTTGGTTGGTGGATTCAAGCTTGGGTTAAGGTAATCTTCTATTCTCTTCATTTATGGAAGTTAAGGTTTCGGTATCATTTGAGGTATTCATGTATAAGGTTGGGAAACGTTATTTGTGGTTGTTTATGTATATTTATGGTTGGAACCTTGTGGATCTAGGTTTTTGGAAGATTTGGTTTGAAGAATTAAGTTCTTCAAGGAAAGCTCTAAGTAGGTAAAAATCTAGATTTATCCTAAATCTAGCAAGGTGAGTTCAAGTTGATTTGTGAAAACGGTGTACATGCCAAAATGTTTATTTTAAAGTGTTTTACATGAAATGGTTAACTGCTGATAAGTTTTGGGTCTTTCGAAGTAAAATATGTGTTACTTGGTTATTCGTCAAAATGTGAGTATTTGATAAGTTTCACATTTGGTAAACTTGGGTTGTGTTAACCTCTTAAAATGCTTATGTTGGGTTTGAACATTTTAGCAACTAAATAGCATGATTTACGTATTCTTGGTGACTTTGTGGTGACTTTGTACAAGTAAGATCTATTTCATGATTCATGCATCTTTGAGGACTTTGTACAAATGGATTTTGAGCATTTTAGCTCGGGGTTGGCTTAAAAGAGTCTTATGGACAATTGTCCGGATTTAATAGCTCGATGTAGAGTCCCATTTCATAGCTTACATCTAAATGCATTTTTTATCGCATATTTACAATTACAGGCTCGAGTGCTGTTGTCATTCAGGTATAGTCGTGTAATCTTAGACTGTGTTGCATTGGATCCATAGGCACATGAGTCAGTCTTATTTGATGGTCATTTGGGTGGTACGGGGTTGGACTCTAGGACACATGTTTTATGACCTTGTCCGTTCAAGGAGTACACTAGGAGGACTGAGTCCGGGTGGTGCTATCATGGCGTGGAGTAGCCATTGGATGGGCGTTTTGGACCTCCGTCAGGTGGGGAAATGCCTTGGTTGTATCCCCCTTGGGCCGAGCCTTGGAGCGGTATTCTCGTTGTTATATCGCTAAGGTCAGTTGACTCTTTGGTGTAGCTTGAAGGGAGTCGTAGGGACACTTGGGCTTGTGTGTCGTGAAGTGTCATACGATTAACGTTGTATGAGTGGCATACTTTTGTGTTCCTCCACTCTCAACGGATACGGGAAGCCCCCGTTGTCGGCTCGTCGTATTTTGGATATTTAATTGTCCATGTTGTAATATTGGGATTTCATTCTACTTTATGGTCGCGTGAGTATTAAATTGGGTTACATGTTTTCAATGACGTACCATATTATTTAAGAATCGTTTTCCTTTATTTATGGGCCGAGTATTATGTCCCGCCCGTGTTTTGGGTGTTTTGGGGATATGAGGTTTTATGTACAATTTCATAATTGGAATATCAAACTATGACCCCATTTTGGGTGAGTTCCAGATTGCATCATTTTACATGAAGGGTGTGTTTGGGAGCATTATCTTTAAAAGTGCATGTTGTGGGAAAAATGTGTCGTTTCCATTTTAAAGTATATTAATTCGAAAGATCTCGCTTTAAACTGATTTCCTGTCTTTTAAAGATATATTCATTCATGTTAAAACTCTTGAGCTCACTAGGCGTTAAGCCTAACCTTTGCATCAGGTTCCAGTTGGTGGTTCGGTTCTAGCAAGTGCTATGAGGATTGAGCCTTAGCTTTATACAAGAGTAAGTAGCTGGTGAAGTCTTCCGCAGATTGGAGATAGTGTTTGTTATTGGGTTTAGTAACACCCGTCCTTTTCCTAGAATGTATGTATGGATGAATGTGAGCTTTGGGGTTAATTCCCAATTTATGTTTGTAGTTTGAAGTATTTATTGATGTATTTAGAAATTTTTTAATAAGTTGCTATCTTTAGACTTGAGGGTGTTACAGACGAGTACCTAGTTTCAGCGTCTAATAGAATTTTACTTACATAGTAGATCGGCAATTGTCGTCCATCGGTTTCTCGTGTAAGGACTGCACTCACCGAATTAGCACTGACGGCTAGATAAAGTTGAAGAATTTCACCTTTCTCGGGTTTGGAGAGGAAGGGAGGTGATGTCATGTATTCCTTGAGTTGTTGCAACGCCTCCTCATGCTTATCAGTCCATTCGAATCCTTTGTTTTTTCGCAGGACGTTGTAGAATAGGTGACATCTGTCGGATGACCGAGAGATGAATCTGTTTAATGCTGCTATACATCCTGTTAGGCGTTGGACTTCTTTGAAATTTCTAGGCGATTTTAGCTCGATAACTGCTTTGATTTGATCTGGGTTAGCTTCGATTCCTCGTCAGGTGACCATGTAACCGAGGAATTTGCCAGCTCGAACTCCAAAAGAACACTTTGTCGGATTTAACTTCATTTTGTATTCATGCAGAATGTCGAACTATTGCTTCAAATGTTCTATATGATCGTCCGTATGTTTCGATTTGACGAGCATGTCGTCGATGTATACCTCCATAGTGTCGCCCAAATGTTCTTTGAACATCATATTCACTAATCGCTGGTACATCGAACCTGCATTCTTAAGACCAAAAGGCATTACTTTATAACAATAAATACCTTTATCTGTCATGAAGGCCGTTTTTTCCTGATCGTCGGAATGCATCAATATCTGGTTATATCCAGAATATGCGTCCATGAAGGTGAGCAATTCGTGTCCAGCTGTAGCGTCAACCATAGAATCGATGTGTGGCAACGGAAATGGATCTTTTGGACAGGCCTTGTTAAGGTCTGTAAAATCAATGCACACTCTCCATTTGCCATTTTTCTTTTGGACGACAACAACATTGGCGAGCCAATCTGGATATTTGACTTCTCGTATCTTTCCTGTTTTAAGTAAATTATCGACTTCGTCGTTAATAACTTTATTTCTTTCAGGAGCAAATTTTCGTCTTTTCTGCTGGACGGGTTTGAATGATGGATCGACGTTGAGTTTATGAGAAATAATACTCAGATCAATACCTACGATGTCTTCGTGCGTCCATGCGAAGCAATCATAGTGGTCCTGCAAAAAAGAAATTAGTCTCTTTTTAAAGGATGGATCGAGTGTCGAACCTATGTAGACCATCCGATCAGGCTTATCTTGGTTTAGGATGACAGCTTCCAAGCGATAATCGTCATCAGTCCCAGGAACGTCCTGGCTCTGTAATTGCTATATTGTCTGCTTCGGGGGCTTCAAGGAAACTTTGTAACATTCCTTAGCAACTTTTCTTTCGCCTTTGATCTTTTGCACTCCCCATTGCGTGGGGATTTCAAGGTTTGGTGGTATGTCGAGGGTACGACTTTCATATCGTGGATCCATGGTCGCCCAAGGATAACGTTATAAGCCGATGAACAGTCGACGACGTTGAACTTCGTCTGCCTGTTGATTCCTTTAGCATATACTGGTAATGTGATTTCCCCCATGGTATTTGTCGCTCCTCCGTTAAATCCAACGAGTGTAGTCGAGCGTCGGGTAATCTCGGATTTGTCGATCCCCATAGCTTTCACTGCATCAAAAAAGATAATGTTAGCGGAACTACCTCCGTCGACGAGTATCCTCTTTGTCAGGCAATTTCCAATGCTCAATCGGATAATTAATCCGTCATGATGTTTCTGGTGTACGTCGTCGAGATCTGCTTGGTCGAATGTCAAGGGCATAGCTTCTAATTATGCGTCCTCCTTGGGTCTTGCCTCCTTTGGAATTGGTCGGTCATCGGGACCACGACTAGCATGTCTCTTAGCAGCTGAATATGTGGTCCCACAGACATCAGAACCTCCAGTGATACAATTAATCACCTAGGCATGCTCTGGGGATGTGGGACGCACATCCTTCTTTCCCGTCAATTCTTGCAAATAACCTTTCGAGTTAAGCCAAGACAATTCTTTCTTCAGGGCGATGCAATCGTCTGTTACATGACCGAAGTCATTATGGAAATCGCACCATTTTGTTTTGTCTTTCTTATCAATGTCTTTGTCGCTTTTATTTGGCCAACGAATGTGTTGCTGGAGTTGTTTCAGGGATGCAACGACGTCCTTGGCTGATCCAGGGAAGCCATAAGATGATACCTTAGGATACTGGACAGATTTGGAAGTTGTCGGCCCTTTCTTTTCAAATCTGACATTTGAAATATGTCTGGCAGGCTCTGATCGACCGGTCGGCTTCGGTTTGAAGTCTGGTTTTTTAACACCTAGGCCTTTCCTGTCGCTCGAGTGTTTATTTCTGAGAGCGAGGTCATCCTCGACCCTCATATGAGCGA
This sequence comes from Arctium minus, assembly GCA_954870635.1. NCBI lineage: Eukaryota > Viridiplantae > Streptophyta > Magnoliopsida > Asterales > Asteraceae > Arctium > Arctium minus. The sequence goes on from OX941093.1 coordinate 50,807,338, forward strand.
GCGTCCTTGCTCGTACATCTTCAAAGGTTTCTGGAGGATATTTCGTAAGGTCGAGATACAACCCTGAACTATCTTCCAGACCCCGTTTGTATGCTTCAATGGCTGTTTTTACGTCGCAATTTCGGATACCGATCATCTCTGCGTTGAATCGGTTAAAATAGTCCCGTATAGACTCTCCATTTTTCTGTACGACATAGTAAATGTCGCTCGTTTGTTTTTCCATTTTTCGGCTGCTGGCGAATGGTTGAGAAAATTGGTTTACTAACTCTGCAAAAGACCCGATGGTTTTGGGTTTGAGATTGATCATCCATTGTAACGCTGCTCCGGTCAAGGTTGCTCCAAAACTCTTGCACATGCAGACTTCTTGAAACTGATGCGGTATCGAGATAGTCCACATAAGTTGTTTGTATTGGGCGACGTGTTATGTCGGATCAGTGACACCTGAATATTTTGGGGTGAAGGTCGGGATGCTATACTTCTTTGGGACGTCTACCAACGCGATCTCATCGACGAACGGCGACGCCTGAAATCCTGTACGTGGCTCGACATCAACTGGGACTGCTGCCCCCGGCAATTTGGCCAGCATCGACAAGACACGCTCATTCTGCTCCTCCAGAAGCTTCAATCGTTGCGAAACGGGATCTATCGAGATACCCCCTGGGACACCCAATGGAACATAACCTGATCTGTTGAAGCTAGTCTGCTGTGAGGAATCAGAGGCATATCCGTTGAATGACATAGAGGCCATATGCATGGTTGGGATTACGAAGGTCGCAGAATTAACTGGTGGTGGACGAGGATAATTAGGCAATGGAGGGGGCACGTTCCAAGCACCGACATAAGCATTCGTAGTCCCCGTCACATTGTTTCCACTCTGGATTCTTAGATGCTCGATGGTTTCAGCAGTTTGTCGAACCTGGGCTGTTAGGGCGTTAATACGGGCACGGGCAGCAGTCAGCTCCATGTTCATTTGGGCCACAACATGATCTTGAGTTCCTTGGAATGCCATTGTCCTGAATGAATACAAAAGAAAATACTCGAAGGAAAACGTTAGTACGTCGTAAAATTATCGAAGATTTTCTTTGGATGGGCCCCACGGTGGGCGCCAAACTGTTTATGCCAAAAATCTCCCAAGGAAAATTTAAGGTAGACGTGAAGCTTGATCCAACCAAAGAAAGTAACACCGATAATCGTACGATTGTAATAAAAATAAAGTAAATGAGACGAAAGATTGGTGACGCGGAAAACCCCTGAAATGGGTAAAAACCGCGGACGAGCGTAAGTCGTCGTGCACTATGGACGTCAATCAGGGACGTCGTCCTTTATAACAGGTGGTACACGTATAATACAATGTGAAACAATACAATAAAGTAAAGTCGGTCGTGCGTCGTGTGTACTTAGACTTCGGTCGTGCGTCGCGCAACAAATGGCAGTAGGCTTTATGAATTTCGAGGGAGACTGAGCGAGCTCGAGAACGTAATTCGTGAGCTTGTAAGGTCTGAGAATCAGATGTCCCGAATATGAGGTTCTATCTTCATATTTATAATCTATGTTTCCATTGGCACGTATTGAATGCGTATCTTGCTCATTAATAACATGACCGTTTGATATTGATGATAGCGTCTGTTATGTCCGTTGTTATTGATGATGGCTTCCGTTATAATCTTTGGTCATAAATGTCTTTGAATCCTGCATTAAACATGATATAACGTATGTCGTAGGTTAGTAACTGAAATCAGGTCGTACGACAGAATTTGTCAGATGGGTTATTAGTCATTTAGTCTAGGTCGTCCAAAGGAAGGGCGTCGATTTATCGTTGGTCGTACGACGATGGATTGTTGGAATTTCTACCCAAACAATAATCATTGAATTCTAACAAAATACTTAATTTTTTTTATATAAAACACATTATATTATTAAACCTAAATTAAACAAATTTATAAAAACATTATCACTCTCTCAAAATCATCCAAAATCGTACTGTAAATCGAGAAAAAAAAACAAAAAAAAGAAACATTAAAATCGTGATGTATCTCGCTGCATTGCGCGAGATATACTATAATTGAGAAGAAATGGTTAGTGTTTTATACTAGGGATGTTCAATTCACCACACAAACTACATAACTTCTGCACCAGATCATACGATGCAAATCGTATGCTTAGAGCTTGCAGTATGGTTAACAATTGTATTTTATTCAAACCGCACATACGGTTTGAATCATGAAAAGCGTGGCTCAAATTGCACCACACAGTAAATAATTCTTTAGACATTATTCAATATTCAATGGTTTATCGATTGTGATATTCGGTATTTTGATAAACAACTGGAATTCGTTTTAGGACGAAATATTTTGTGAGAAAAAGATTGATCCGATAAATCTCATTAGTGTTTGTAGGGGTGCTTAAAATTCCAACCAACCCGACTAAATCAACCCAAAAAAACTCAAACTGAGATAACCTGACTCATAGTTGATATAAAATTAAGGCAAACTGCATCTATTAAGTTGGAATTTGGTTAGAATAATTTAAACCCAACCCTCCTGTTTAGTGTTTCTTTTTATTAAAAATTTCCAATGCTTTTATGTATTGCCACTTATATCATATGGGGCTAAATCAAATAAAAACCACAAATATGTTACAAACATGTGAGAACCAATATAAAAATATTTTTTCACATAATATATTTTCACCAAATGCTTGGATTTAATATATTTCTTCCCATATATTTGTTTCATAATATGATATGTATTTGTTTCACCACATGAATATTTTTTACCTGTATTTTCATTTCACTAGGTGAATCAAATTTTATTTTTCACGTGTAATCTTTTCACAAGGTGAACAAAAACATATATGAAACAATATCTTAAATCATAGGTTTTGATGAAAAAAAATCATGTAAATTTTTTTTTTATATCGGTCTAGGGTTTGTAACATATTTTTTGTTTTCATTTGATTATCGATGTATATCATGTTATATGCTTTTCATTAAAATTTTACTTTAAAACAAATGTATTGCCACTTTATGGCGTAGTTGAGTAGTTGGACACTTGGACTTGGGTTACTTGATCGGCGAGAGAAGAGTGGAGACATTATTCCGGCAATGATGTCCTGCGACATTTAGCTCTCCAATTCGTCTCCGGTACGTATTCATCTTCTAATTCCTTTCAACTGATCCTCCCTCCGGTGCATGGTTATTTAGGGTTTCAATTTCGGATTTTCATTTTGTTCTTTTGATTATATGTCCTATGCTAAATTTGCGACTATGGCGACACCGTAAGACCGCCTTGTCGACCTAAATTGGATACGGCGTCACAGATCATTACAAGGATTCTATTAGTTATTCAATTTAGATGATTTCAGTGGCCCCAAGGCTTTGATCTAGGTTATACTCTTCCCAATCCGCCTTGTTCCCACTGAAATTGTCTAAATTGAACACCTTCGTGCAGAAATAAGTAACAGAATAACAGAGGGTGGATAATGTGAATCACCATGTTGGCATGCATGTAAATGGATAAAATATTTCATGTTGCTTTATACGGTATCATTAAAATACCAAACGACATTCAAGCTAGAAAGCTTTTTCACAAGCATATGCTGTATGTGGCTGCCTTTCCCAGTTGTACATATAGTGATATTATGTTGGTTAGCTCCCAAGATATATTTCATGCCTTGTCCAACTCTAAATTCTTGGCGATGCCCGTAATGCCTACACCGTACAAAGGGCCGGTCCTGAGATTTCGGATGTCCATGGCGGAAAGCCAAAAAAATGCCCTCTAAAGGCTCTAATACATTTATGTATTTACATATAAATGAAAAGGAACTATTTGAATAATGAGTATGTATGATCATAAGTATGTGGAATCAAACAGGAGTAGGCATATGGAATCAAAAAAGGTAGGACACCCTGCCTTTTGACTTCTCATTGTAACTACCAATTGACGCTATTTGACTATTGGACCATATCTTGAATACCCTTAAGTTGAACATGCTCATGTCTAGCCAATGGTTATGCTTAGGCCCAAAGAGAACTTCCAGCTTTGGTGAGTGTTATCATATCTAGTGCAATATCATGTTTATTTCTTTGTAACTATCAGCAGATATCACTTTTCAAACAAATGAGCTCTCTATGTGACATTTAGAGATGTTGAACTTAGTTTGCAAGATAAAACCTGTTAATTAATGGTTTCTCTCTACTAAAATAGGGTGTCTCCGAGTAATACATTTTTGGTGTTTGTTGTTTTTTTTTCTTGACATATTTTGTTACTTTTGATGCTACAATCTAGAGCAATGTTACAAATTTGAAATCAATTTAGGATAGAACTTGTGCAGACCAACTAAAGAAGTCATTCAAACCTCCAGCAAGTATTAGCCTCTAAAGTGACCTAAATTAACATAGAATTGTGTCAAACTACAGATTTTGAAGATCAAAAAGACCATCTTTCGTTGAACTCATATGCCTACTTCTGAGATTTGTGAGAAAACAACCATTAAAAAGTAAACAAAATCGAAGAACAGCAAAGCAACTAGACTACAAACTTTGCAAACATGTAACACAAACAATGAAACAAATCAAGAATAAAAGATAATATTCTAGGTCATTTACTTTGTCAACTTTTGTTTTCACTCAGAATCGAGAAATAACATGAACAGATCAAAAAATCAAAATTGAAACTTCTGAACATAAAACATACTTGTGTAGTTGAAGATTCAATCCAACGTCAAAGCAACACTTCATAATCGAGAGGTCTAGGGTAGAAATTAACACTTTCGAATCAAGAGGTCTAGCAGAAATCAACACTTTAGAATCGAAGAGTCGATCAAAGGTGGAATCTGTTGTTCGTTTAATCAGTAACACTTGGTAGAATCGAGAGTCTAGGGCATAGACCAACATTTCAGAATCGAAGAGTCAATCCAAGATGAAACCCCCATTGTTTGTCAAACGCTCAGATGGGGTAGAATCGAGAGTGTTTGGGCAGAGCAGAGTGGAAGAGCGTAAAAAAGAAACTACTCCTCTTGATAATCTGGACTGAGCCTACCAAAGGTATAATAGCAATGGGCTGATGATGCCCTCTGGGCTTTTGCTGCCCATGGCCGTGGCCCTCATGGCCTATAGCCAGGGCCGGCACTGACCGTACACGCATGAAAGCACATAGTTGCATATGGTACCGTTATTGAACTAAATTTTCCAAAAAATTATCAACATGGTATAATTATGTATATTGTTTATTTGCAACTTTATATTTTCAAATGCTACATATCTTTACCTATGAGGTATGCACATGCCTTTCCTATCCAGGGATTGGACATAATGTAGAAAATTATAGTTACAAAGAAGTCAATTCCTCCCAAGAGTCTCCAAAGCTGCATTGATATCATGGACTTCATATCCTGTTGAAATGACTATGTTAGAGTTTTCTGGAGGGACCATGTCTTCCTTCTTAAAGCTTTCTTCACTGCGAAGAAGCTTCTCACTGCCATGTTCTACCGAGCCTTTAAGAATAACAGTCTTGTGGAGGCCAACAAGGAGGTCTTCGTAGTCCGTATCCCCCTTTTCTCCCACAAACACACACATTTTGGCGAGATCCATGCCCCACATAATTGATAGATACCTGCATACATGCGTTTGTTAAAACGGTCTGTAACTACAGTGGTCTAATCCAATCAGATTTTGCTCTTGTTATTTATAAGCAAACAAAAGTAGCAACCAACTAATACAATTAAATAAGTCGCAGACCTTATTGCTTGGGCTCTTGATGCGAATAATGGTATCACATTTAACCTTTTTGCAGCGTGCGTGAAGACAGTGTTGCAACGGAAACCTCTCATCCGCAGCCTCTGGCGCAGATCATCCACCCTGCGTGTCTAGAATACATATATATGATTGTAAGTAATAATCTCTTACTTTTATTGCCTGAGCTCATTATAGTGGTATACTACCTTGGCTCCTGGTTTGATTATGTATGTGTAACAACGGGAGCTCGATGTCTTCATTTGTTCTGCCATGTTGTCATCATCTTCATGTTCTAGCCTAGCAATCCTCATGATTGTTGATCTCACATTTTCTTGTGGCCACCTGTACTCAGTGTGGTTGTCGTAGTCTTCATCAACCAATAGATCCCTCCATGGGTAGCACAGTTCACTTCCACTACTGCAAACCAATGCATCAAAATTGTCTGGATTGACTTGGCATCTTTTCAATGCTTCCCTTGTCTCCTGTAAACTTAAGCCTGTCAGCAATATAAAGCCTATCTGCCCCGGCTTCTCAATAGCACTTTCCATCACGTTTTTGATTATTATCGACAAGGTCTCTGTAGAATCTCCATTGGTATCATAAGAGTCGGTGGCTATTATGTATAGTGACTGCCTTCTTCCTGGACTGTAGCTAGTGTTTGATTTCTTATTAGAGGCAGACATTCTGGTGAAAGTCTCTACAAGATCTTTCTGCCTGGTTGCTGGATCTACGTCTCCATTAGACTTAAAGTCACCATCGACAGAGAATCTCAAAGAAAGGTCTTCAACGCCCCGTAATGACTCGCTCATTGGTTCTTCATAAATAGGTATTATCTTCTGACGGGTAGTGGGATGCCGATTTCTGCAATGCTCAAGATGGGAGAGGTAATTGCGGCAGTGTTCCGGCCATGAGAAACGGTGGATATTCTTTAGACCATGCTTACGGCACTCACCCCATAGGTTTTTATCTGACACAAGCTTCAAGAGAGCCTCTTCGATGGCTTTTTGGTCATGTGGATCCACTAGGAGACCATTGTTTAGTGCCTGATTCATTAGGGACTTGTTAGATACGTTTACGAGCTTTTGGAGGTTATAAACACATATCATGAGTTCCATTACTTAGTGCCATGCATTTTTTAATTTCAAGCGGTTAGGAGCGTATTCATAAGTTTTACCCTTGATGGGGTTGTTTAACTTAACTGATTTTTGGACAGACTTGATATGGATGCATGTATGTGTCAAGAGCATTGATGAATAATGTTTTGAGGGTATTCAAATTCATACCTTGAGTATATCTACAGGTCCACCATTCTTTGTAGCAACAACTGGCAAACCATAAGCTGATGCCTGTCAATGACATGAAGCATTAGAGACATAATTCCTAGTCTCAACTTTAAAGTACTGGAAGTCCTTGCTGGAATCAAAATTATAGTTCGTGTTTAGTTAGTTTATGTTGTGGATTAGCTGATGCAAGTTACCTCTATGATAGTCAAGCCGAATGGTTCCACCAGAGCTGGGTTGATAAAAACACCCTTCAAGATAGAAATAGTGTTAGTGTTGGCATTGCTGTAGTCTCACGAGGTAAAGAATTAGAATGATGGTTAACAATTCAAGTTATAGACGAAGGATCGTGTGACAAGAAGAGTTAAGGTGAGAAGGTAAGAAGAGATCTGGACCCTTTTTCACTTTTAATCTCATGCCCACCCATGAATTGCACTTGATACGGGAATTGATCTGGTGCATCTCGGTGCATCTCATCCTAATGTGCATCCAAGGGTGGAGATCCCTTCTTACCCTTCTCACCATAACTTTCATTCTCGCCGGAACCCAACCCTTAAGTTATATGTATATGTATATGTATATGTATATGTATATGTATATGTATATGTATATGTATATGTATATGTATATGTATATGTATATGTGTATGTGTATGTGTATATATATATAGATACATACTATATACTAACATCATCAACAAGGATCACATGCTCCCTCCTTCCAAAAAAATTGCAAAGTTCAACATAGTCTAATATAAGTGTTTGCCTATTAGTAAAATGTCTTACATACCATTCAACAATGAGAAAAGAGGGAATCATGTGGTCCAAGATCAGTAGCATCGATAACATGTGATGATGCTTAGCAAATACGTCATTTAGGCTTGGAAATTCGCCAAAACATGATAGATTGCAATTTTCTTGGGATGAAAGGAGTATCAAGTATGCCGCGTGTTGATATGGTCATTTCATTAGATATTGTAGCGTGGCTCGTCATTTGTAATCATAAACGAGGGGCCATATTTCGATGCAAAATTTGGTGTTTATATTAGACCTACTTTATATGGATTGTTACCTTAGTTTTTGTAGCCAGACGATATATCTCAGGTACTTCGACTTGCTTATGATGCTTTGGATATGCCACTTGACCATACAAATCATACATGTCAATGAGCTTTAGAACTGTGGTAAGAACAGCTGAGCTGCTGCTTGGCATATCTTCTATGTCATCCCTGTTCCCAAGTATAAGCGTCTGCAGTTAACAATTTTCAGAACATATATTAGCTTTTGTTCACATTGGTATCTAATTGTTTAAGGGCAGACAGTGAGATGAGTCATACCAAGTTGGCTAATCTTCGAAGGGGTTTGCATTCTCCAAAAGCTTTGAGCAAGGTGGTGACGTTTTTCTTAGGATCCGGTCGAGACAATGCTAAAATCATGGGTTTGTGTGGATTTGTGAAAAACCTCATGATCTGTATCAGGCAAGAAAGTTGCAGTAGAAGTGAAAAAACATGATCCTTGTTATTGCGGATGGAAAGGGATATTTAGATGTCTAACCTCAGACCATATGGGAGGTACTGCCCTTTTGTTTTGAGCTCTGTCAGGGCCAATTATTGATGCAAGATCCCCATCACCTTCTGCTGAATCTTCGGTCTTGACATAGCTGAAGTCCATGCCTGGTGGTATTACCTAAATTTTCAAGAACGAGAAACGTTATCAACATTTACGATAAGTAGAGTTGAGTATACCAGACCAAACCAAACGGGCACGGTATTTCCCACCAAGAGGTGGAGTCTGGGGGCATGATATACGTAGACGGTAGACCTTACCTCTACCCGAAAGAGTAGAGTGATCGTTTACTTGATGACCCTTGGCTTGTGAAAGTGTGCGAAAGAGAGAAAGACAGATAAATAAGTAGAGCTGGGTCGGGTGTTTAAAAGATTGTTTTTTTACCACCATCCTAGGCATGTATCGTCCAAGGCAGCTCACTCCTCTCCGTCTCCTAACCCTGAGCTTCCTCTCCAACTTAACATCAAAACCGTCATACAAACCCCATTGCTCTTCAATCTCTTGCCTTGTGCTAGTCACCACCATTTCGGCAGCATCCAATGCCAACTCTTCACCTTCAATTCTCCTCATTATTTTGTAGGTCGAGTTAATGTCCTCCTTAGAAAGCCTTCCTTGTTTCAATAACTGTTCAAACTTGTTCCTTCCGAGTGAATGTCCAGTAAGAACCATTGGCACATTCAGGGAGCCAGACAAACGTGCTGCAACTTCACCCGCGTCTGCATAGTGGCCATGAATCACATATGGCCATATTGGCTTTCCACCATCAAACTGCTCTCCTAAAGCTCTGGCCATGTTCACAACGTGGCTTAGAGCGCCGTCAACAAATTCTGGGATGTAAGGCCATAGTGACTCTTTGAATATATACCTGAGATAAGCTTAAAGACTAAGGGCGATTTCATGATGTATTTACTATGGAAACGGGAAAAGTTAGGGTGTATGGAGAGAAGTACTTGTCGCGGGGTCCGCAAGGGATACGGACGATGTAGGCCCCACAATTACCCGAACCTTCAGGTGGACATGAAAGCATCTCAATGGGCTCACCATAACCATAGTCGATGTCTACGCATGATATTTGTCGAGTTAATAGATCAACCCGTACGACTCCTTCCATGTCGGCCAATGCTTTTGCAAGTTCCACCACATATTTCACCTGTCCACCAGTGTCAGAATCTCGCCCGAGTTCCATGTTTTCGCCTCGCACCAACCCATGGATGCTACATGCATATCAACAGGTAGTGGGCATGATATAACATCTCTCATTAAACCAAACTAAACTAACCCAATATATTCCACTGTTGGGGTGGGTGTATGCAGACCTGACCTATACTCCAAAGAGTAAAGCGACTGTTTCTGTGAAGTCCCTTGGCATTCAAAAAAATGTATGTGAGAAAAAAGTTTGACCTAAGATTTTCAGTAAAAAGGTATAAAGTTAAGGAAAAGAAAAGAGTTCAAAAAGGACCATCTCTCATTGAAAAATGGAAAATATCGATGATTTTAACGGTAATACATTAGTGTAGGGTTTGAACTTTTAAGCTACCTGATGAGGACAATGTAAAGTTGCCTGGATTTATTCTCGTCTGACCATATTTGCATCTCGGAGTTTATTCTTGAAATCTTGTTAACTGGCTGGGCTTCGCCTTTTTCCTTTTCGCCTTCTGAGAGCTCTGAAAGATCTTCTGCAGCATCATGGCGACCTTTCTCCCGTTCAAGCCGATGCTTTGCTAGTCTTTGTGCATCATCTAATGCTATCTGCAAGTTTTATGTTTCATTTTAGGAGCTATAAACATGTGTATTACCTGAAGTTTTTCCTATATTCTTTTGTTCCTAGAAAGTGATGATTTTTAGTTTGCTACTTGGTACTTATTTAAATTCATGATTTTGATTTACAGGATTTCTTGTTTTCTGTTTATTGATAGGCGGTTTAGACAGTGGTAATTACAAAAACAACCTCTCTACCATATAGGGTAGAGGCAATGTCTGTATACATCCTACCGCATACATCATACCCCCATTCCCCAACATCAATTAAGTGAAATATATTGGGTTCGTTTGATTTTGTTTCTAGACAATGGTAAGGTAGTCAAAATACTATGTCAAGATAAAACTTGCTTCTTTTGTTTCCAAAAAATCCAGCTTTTAACTTGACACATAGGATAAAAAAAATGTTTGATTATTGATTAAAATAACCTTTAATAAACTTGTACACCAATAATTTATTATGATTAAAAACTCAGGTGCCGTTCATCAAGTGCTTACGAGCAAAAGTTACCATCCTCGTATATCTTACCAGGTAACATTTTTGGCCATAAAAATGGATTGTTGGTAAGTTTCTTTTACCCGGTATGCGCTTACCGGGCCAAAGTCTTTTCTTTCACTTACCGCGTAAAATTCTCGGTCCTTGCCATACTCACTTGGTAAAGTAAGTGACCCGGTAAGTGCTTACCCGATAAGCATTTGGTAAATGTCCCTTTAGTAAAAAAGAAAATATTGTATTTTTCTATTAACCTTGGATGAAAATAAGGAATACTTATTGTTTTTGAAGGTAGAGGGAGGAATTGCACCTGCTTCTTTTTACGGGTAAGATGCCAAATTCGCCAGCACATATTCTCAAGCCTATTGCTTCTTTCAAGAGTGTTCCTTGTTGCAATCACCTGCATCTCTCCATTTTACATTTCAAAGGTTACTAACAACAAATATATTATATAATATGGTTTCAACACAAGATAACGTATTTATTACATGGTCAGATCCCACTTCCGAATGGGACATACTGTGTTTGTTTGGTTTGGTTTTACAAACTATAAGCATTCATTGCATATACTTTATACAATAAACATTCAAGTTTATGTAGTAAAACATGAAAAGCTTGCAAGGCCATCCAAAATACGTAATTTCTATAGACCCTTTGGAAGGTATATGAAGAAGAGAGAGAGTGAGAGACTAGACCTTGATCCAGGTTCGGTGGAGGTCAGCCTCATCGACACTATTAACAACTTCTTCGACAAAGTAATTAGTGGGACTGAAGTGCTTATCTCGCTTAACGTTATCTTGAAGCTTTTCTAGCTTCATCTTTGCATCGACCCCTTTTTGGGTCTTGAGATTTGCTCCTACATCCAGTATCGCCTCCAAGTACCCATTTATCCACTCGTTCCTTGCCATCCCAACAAACCGCCTCCGCCTCTGCCTCCTGGTGGTGGTGTAGTGATGGTGATGGTGGTGGTGGTGGTGGGAGGGAGGAGGAGCTCGTACTTTGAAACAGATTTGGAAGAGACTTTTGATAGCTTATAAAGGCCTTTTGGCATACAAGACAATTATGCCATATTCCAGTAACTACAATTGTCTCAATAAATTCATGTGAGAATGAGATTCTTTTCACTTTTCAAATCCTACCTGTATATTGTCAATAAAGCCAGGAGTGTTCACGAAAACAGTTTCCTTAGTCTAGGAAAGCTTGCCTACATCTTACCCTCAATAGACCCTGCTATGTGTCAGATTTATTGGGTCTGTATGATTTAGTTTGTGCAACATGGTTTGTAACCGGCTACCCGAGCCGGCCCACACTGCACTGCCTAAGAATATTATGTTAGAGGCAAATCAGATATATAGTGGCTCATTAGGTGGCAAGCTTAAAAACCCAGTGCTGAGGAGCCAATCTCAAAAGAATTGTAACAACACTATGTCTACTAGACTCGATCCCTTGCCTGTTGTGTATACCAACCTGGGGGCGAACTCTAAAATTTGTGAGACCCATGAGAACTTCTACCTTAAGATTTTGTTTCACGTGATCTTTTTTCATACAAGGGTAGTATTTAATGTATTGATTAACATATATTTGTTTCACAATGTGATTGTTTCACAATGTGGAACTTTTTTATGTATATTTTTTTGTTTCACAAACACGTCGAAAATTTGCACATTGTGAACCAAGTACATGTAAAGTAAATACATTGGAAAACAAACATATGTCCATTAATATTCTAAATCCTAATCTTAAATGCAAAAATATCATATGAAATACAAATTCATAGGTTCTCAACAAAAGGTCCAAACCAAACTTTACCATGTCTACATAAATATAAATGAGACACTTGGTGCACAATATTCATGTAAATATTTTTATCTAAAATATAATCTGAAATTGTGGCCATTTTTTATATAATTTATTATAACACTTTTTGTTTTTTCTCAATTTTTTGTGGGCTTTTTCTGGTGAGGTGGTTTTCTGGGTCATGTGGATGTTAAATAAGTATGAAATTGATTTGATGCGGTATTTATCCCCATCCCATTCATATTCTTCATGTTCTCTGCCATCACCTATTGCATCAGTCGACTACACTTTCTATTTACTACATAAACATATTTGTTTTTATAAAAGTTTATTCTAATGTTATTTGTTTAAAATTTACCAATATTACAATATATTGGTATCATTTATTCTTATCCATAAAAATTTCTAGTTTGTTTTTAGAGTGAATTGTGGATTTGGTTCATGTGGTTTTGTGTTTTCTTTGATCATGGTTCTCATTTTATGTTTATTGTGGATATAGTCCTTGTGGTATACAATATATTGTGGCTAGAGTCCCTAAACACTAACACCGTTAACTTTAAAAGGTTAAAGGCATCATGTGCCTTGCACACTATGGGTATAATTGTCAAATTATTTTTTTCCTGTCAATTTAACCTATACACCTTTAAAACAAAGAATACTAAATTATGGACTTGGTCCCTATGCATCACTCATCATCTTTAAAAATCATCCATCATCTCTCTTAATTTTTTTCATCCAATCTTTATTGTCAAAGTATAAGAAAAACTAATTTATTAAAGTGGAAAAAAGTTACTTGCATTTAAAAATAACAATTGTTTGAAACCAACGCTACATAATATGTGTTATGTTATATAGTATGTCTAGAATATCGATCTTGAAATATTAGGTGGATAAATATTTTGTTTTTGAAAAAACTCAGACTTTGAAAATTGATAAACCATTAGAGAGAAAATGTCCATGTTTCATATACTGTGAAACTATTTTTTCATACGCTATGTATTTAAATCTTTTACGTCTTATTTTATGTTCGAAATAACTTACGTAATTTAAATGATTTTACATAACTTATGACTTTTAGGGGTGTAAATGATGCGAGTTGAGCTCGAGTATCATTATACTCGACTCGTTAGTATATCGAGTCGAGCCTATTCGAGTCGAGTGTTGACCGAGTTTTGACCGAGTCGATCTCAAGTGAGTTGATCTCGAGTAGCTCGCGAGTTGTTTCGTCTCATTTACACCCCTACATAGGCTCAAGCCATTTAACAAAGACAAAAGATGTAAAACAAGGGAGGAGAAATGTCTATATATAATGGAGTTCAAAACATTGGGTTCTATATCCCGCCAATGTGGGATGGATTAGACACACCATCAAGAGTTTACCCATGTCTTTTACACCATCATTTTTCAAAAAAAAAATTCAAAAAACTTAAGTTATTATTATTATTATCAATTAAATTAAAATAATATTACTAATTATTACTATTATTTTGTTTATCGAGTATCTCACGAGCTTATCGAGTCAAGTATCAGGTCGCTCGACTCGACTCGTTAGTATATCGAGTCGAGCTCGAGTTCGAGTCGAGCTCGAGTTCGAGTCGAGCCTATTCGAGTCGAGTGTTGACCGAGTTTTGACCGAGTCGATCTCGAGTAGCTCGCGAGTTGTCTCGTCTCATTTACACCCCTATGACTTTATATAAGTTATGTTTTCCAAATATAAAAAATAAGTCTGCTAGCCCACAGGCAAGCCCGACCCATTTATAAGGCGGGTATGGGCACGTACATAAGTCCACAATAACGAGTATGTAAAAAAAGTTAATTGCATTTTAAAATAACAATTGTTTGAAACCAACACTACATCCCGAAAAAGACAACTCAATCCGTAAAGTGAAACAATTGTTATTTTGATGGGTTGTCTTTTTTGAGATGTAGTGTTGGTTTCAAACAATTTTTATTTTTAAATGCAAGTAACTTTTTTTCCACTTTAATAATTAGTTTTTCTTATACTTTGACAATGAAGATTGGATGAAAAAAATTAAGACCTCGCAAGGGAGTTGCCTCTTGAGCCCACTCGCAAACCGGGTAGCGGGACCCCCGTGCTAAGTCGTCGAAGGGGACATTTGTATTTTCTGTGATACTTTGTCTGCTTTTTTGGATCAAATCGCGATTGTCTTACGATCATTTTGTTCAAGTAACAATGAGAAGAACACATATGTATGTGAATGGTAAATTCATAAAATCATATGATGATTCAGAACTTGAAGAAGATCTGAAAATTCTTGAAAAGAAAAGCAAAGATTCAGATGATTCATTGAAAAATGAAATCAATGCTTTGAAGAATAATAATCTCGAACTCAAACAAAAGATTTCTGATCTTGAGAAGGGGATTGAAAATGACAACAATGATTTTGAGAATGAAAGAAGTGGTTTTGCTAATGAAAGAATGGGGTTTGAACGAAAAGTTCTTGATCTTTCAAAGAAGATTTTTGAAGAAAGAAATATCTTTTGAGCACGAAAGAAAGATGTAGATCCCAGATACAGTGCAATCAACAACACTAGTAATCAATGAAGAACAATAAATAAACCACAACTGCTAGTCATATGATTAGATTCAACAACGAATGTTTAGATTTACAGAGAGAATTTCTGATCAGTGAATGTAAACCTTACGACTAGCTTTCTAACAATGATTTTTTCTTCTAAATCTTCTCTTTTAACCTAAAGCTAGGTTTAGGAAACATATATATCTATATATCTATATATATATATATGGACGTGAAAGCCTAACGGGCTTTGAGGCCCAATTACAAAACAACTATCAACATATTACAATTCGACCCCTTATAAATGCGTTATACAACTTTCAATGCACTAGGACTTTCAGTCCTAACAATCTCCCCCTAAAGTTGAATAAGACATTTATCTTCTTGAAAACTTCAAGTATTGATCTTCTTTCCCTCTTGAATCTTTGAAGAACGTTGGTGTTGCATGTCTTCATGTCTTTCCAAACTCCCCCTTGAATAAAGCTCTTGATCTTCATAGTTTCAACTTTGTAACCAGATTCAATGTACAATAGTCTCGACTGGACGCACCATTGAGCAACTTTCAACTGTAGAAACTCAACACATCGGATCAGCACACAAGAAAGATAATGTGCGAGTTACGTGACATTCCACAGTGCATCTTCAGTTTAATAACAAAGAATCTGTCTTTGAACCGCGAGTTGATTTGACTTTCAACTTAAGAACTTGTTTCAATCAGCTCGTAGGAGGAACAAATGTGTAGCAGACACCACATGATAGGGATAGAAGAACCAATAAAATATTTTCTGCTCAGCTGCAATCTTTGAATCCAAAGGCTTTTCAACCTCAGATTTAAGAAATTATGTTACTCCCCCTCAGATTTTGCTAACTCCCCCTCAACACGATGATTTGTGTCTTTGAAATGTGGGTCCATGTTTGTTTCAATATCCATCTCTAAGGAATGAGAATGAATAGATTATGTGGTAACCCGGATAACTGACTCGGTTTGGTAAAGACCAATAATTCTTTTAAGTCCTGTCACATCCTCACCATTTTTTTTATTTTTTTTAAATCACTCCGAACTCATCTATCAATCTAGACCCCTCACTGATATCTATGAATTGTATGTGTTTCTTAGGTAGGTCCTTCCGGTTCTGGATGGGCCATAAAAACATTAATATCCCTAACACTCATTTAACTCACCAAGATAAAACATTGAAGTACAATTTCTGATTTGAGATAATCAGAAGTTAAAAACATTTAAGAACGAGTCCTGAACTGAAGTGTTCAGAAGTCGATATGAATAATAAACAACATGGTACTCCCCCTCAAAAGTGGCATAACCCTTGATTGTAGTCATGTGACATGAATAATCTGAATTAAATCACACATGACATTCTTGCAAAACAGATTAAGAAGATTTTGGTTTTGGTATCCATGTTATGATGGATCCTTGATGGTTAGTTGCCTTGGCTTTGAAGCTATTAAACTGAGGATTGGGGATGCTATAAGTACCATACCAATTATTAACATACCTTAAATCCACAAAGTCACTATTTCCACAGTGAGTGCAACAGATCTTTGCTCGGTTTAGACTGATCAACTTTCCTGTAGAATAAACATAAGTAGGTGAACCAGTCTTGAAAATAGATGATTTTGTATCAACTACAGAAGAATCATGAGACTTGTTTCATTCACTGTGTTCTGTAGTTGGTTTCTTTCTCCAAACCATCTTTACTTTCCTGGAGAAATGATTATCTGAAGAATCATTAAGCTCGTAATCAGAAGAACTGGAGTAGTAAGTATGTCTTTTGTTAGAGGTGCCAGTCTTTCTTTGTTTCTGTGAACGTCTTTTAGATTTTTGCTTTGAAGATTTGTTCATAGAAACCTTTAGAGAGGCAGATGTTGAACATTCGCCTTTATAAAATTTGATCGGTGGCTCACCAGTTGAATCCAGAAAATCAACGTGACTTGGAAGTAAATGATTGAAATCAAATTGGTCTAGCTGACTGTCTGGACACACCTCAGAATTCATAAAGGCTAAGAATTCCATTTCCTCATCAGAAGGAACCTTATCACTTGAAAGATTTAGGAAACCGGAAGGATTTGTTCCTTTTTGCGGATCATTAGCGAAAGCATTTTGAAAATCAGAATGATGATCTATTTCGAAAGATTGAGGCTCTTTTCCTTTGTTTGACGAATTTGGTGACGAGTCACCCAAAAAGGCTTTACAGGAAGAAGTGTCTGAGGGTGGGTAGGACTTTTCTGACAGATTAATCTTCTCAACTTGGAGAATTTCAGGCTTAGCTTGAAACCCAACTTTATGAAGTCACTCTTTCATCAGATCTGCTGCCAAAGTCGCCAGTTGTGAATTAAGCTTATTTATCTCTGTCTGAAGATATTCATTTTCCTCCCTCGACCCAATTTCCTTTTTATCGGAATTGAGACACTCAAGTTTGGATAATAACTCTTGTTTTTCCTTTTGAAAAATGATCCTCTCCTGTGCAAATGACTCTTCTAGCTGAACAATTTTCTTTTCTAAAATCAGAGGTGGAACATAGATTTTGTGGTCCATTGGTTCCTCCTCAGTTTCAACGGTTTTTGAATCAAGTTCAGCTTGAGAATAGCTTCGAAAATAGTCATTTGACAGAAAACAGGGTTTTTCGATGTTGTATGACGCATTTAATGAGTCATAAACAAAAGGAAGTTGCATCGTGGTAGTGTTTTTCCTTCTCAAAGTTTCCTGTTCCGGATCCTCATCAACAAGTGGTTTGGTCCAATTGATTTTGTACTCTGGGTAGGTTTTGTCTATTCCAAAAAATTCGAACGCATATAACGTGGGAACTTTGGTCAAGGCCTTTTTCAGATAATGTGGGTTATCGTAACCGAGACCCGTCTCTGAATATTTGAATTCTTTGGGTGCATTCAGATGCATCGTTTGTTTAGATTAACCAATTTTGTAAAGTTTCAGTTCGAGATCCTTTAACTGGGTAGATAACCTTTGATTTTCATTTTTATAAGCCACACTTTTAGTCACAATATCAATTTTCTCATTTTCTGACATACGAAGCTTGTGAGTAAGATCATCTACTTTGGTCTTTAACTCTTTTGATTCTTTTGAAAAACTCTCACACTGTTCCTTTAGATTTGAAATTATGCACAGGTTGCTAGCAATTTCAATGCGTTGATTATCATATTTGTCAAGTAGTATTTCAACTCTAGCTTCTAAACAATAAACTTTCTCTTCTAGCTCAGAATAAGTTGGATGAGACATTGTTGCTTGAAAAACTTGAAGTCTAAGGACTAAACTTGACAAAATATGAAAGAATCAATGTGCAAGGACCAAGAGTGACAACGAGTGAAACTTGAAAGTGTAGGGTCACAAATGACAAACGACCGAAACTTTGAAGTACGGGGGCTAAAAGCGACACAAACTGAAACTTAAAACTACAAGGACTAAAATGGACAGAAAATTAAACTTAAAAGAAGAAGGACTAGAAGTGACATATATTAAAACTACTAACTAGAGGGACTAAAAGTATAAAATTTAAAGCTACTAACGAACTTAACTGGACTCTAACTGAAAAAGGACTAAAGATGAAATAAAACTAACCAAACTAACAAACTAACTGGACTAACGGAGACTTAATGGAAAAGAGACCAAAATGTTAAGCATTTAACGGCAAACTAACGGAATCCGTTAATTACTATTCATCATCTTCTCCAAAGTGACACACCTGCAAAAACCCGAAACGGTTAGAAATAATCAATGCAAAACAATCGTTAAAGCTCCCTGATCAGTCCTCAACAGATTAAAACTCAACCGGTCAACCCACGATCACAAACGAGCCAACCGAAAGTTTTTCGTAAAACGATCGACAACTCAAAAACTCAGTATGGGTTAAAACTTTTCAACCAAAAACGATCGTTTATGTTCCCGTAAGCTCCCTCAACTGATTAGAACCCGAAACAATCTCTCAAACTTTCGAACGAAGCAACCAATTTTTTTTTTTCCGAAAACCGAACGAAGCTTTAAAAACTCGATGTGGGTTAAACTTTTTCGATCGAAAACAACCATAAACAATCCTTAAACACTTTAAAACCAAAAACTTCGTCTAAAGTCTCAACCGAATCAACCGCCAAATTTCGAAAAAAAAACGATCGAAAACTCGAAATCTTCCTACGGAGTGAAATAGATGTGGATCGGGAATTCATACCTACCGGGTCTCACAAACCCGGGGACCGGGATGTCACAAACCCGGGGACCGGAGAACCGAGAGATTACAAACCCGGGGACCGGATGATGGTCTAAGAGATGTTAACCCGGTAAGGAATGGGGAAAATCTTAAACTAAAATTCAGTCAACAGCCACCAACCAGTCGTGATTCCACCATCGAATAATGTGATACAACCAGATTTGCAAATTAAACTCTTAAAAAAACAGCCAAAGCCACAACCGTCGATTAAGTAAACACACTACCAACCCATTACCTTTGATTCAACCAATCACATTAAACAAAAATTAACACAAGATAATAAGATAATCAATCAACTAAATCCAAGTATCTCCATCGTATGACACCTGTGTAGATCGTAATTTCCAACTTGTGGGAATTGAGCAAATCCACTTGTCTAAAGGAAACCCTAACTTCGATGCCGAATTAATAACCCCAAATTTAAACACCAATGAAAAAAAACAAAAAAAAAACAAACAAACCTCTACCGTGAAACTCGATTGGTGATACTGGGAAAGCAAGATCTGGGAATCGATCACATGCAACCAAACAAACTGGAACCCGGAAAGCCAAGTCCCAAATCGATTTCAGATCCCTTTTGATCGAATCGAATAAAAATTAATTCGATCCCGCTCTGATACCAATTGTAGATCCCAGATACAGTGCAATCAACAGCAATAGTAATCAATGAAGAACAATAAATAAACCACAACTGCTAGTTATATGATTAGATTCAACAATGAAGGTTTAGGTTTACAGAGAGAATTTCTGATCAGTGAATGTAAAACCTTACGACTAGCTTTCTAACAATGATTTTTTCTTCTAAATCTTCTCAATTAACCTAAAACTAGGTTTAGGAAACATATATATATATATATATATATATATATATATATATATATATATATATATATATATATATATGGATGTGAAAGCCTAATGGGCTTTGAGGCCCAATTACAAAACAACTATCAACATATTACAATTCGACCCTTTATAAATGCGTTATACAACTTTCAACGCACTAGGACTTTCAGTCCTAACAAAAGGTTTTTAAGCTTCAAAATGCTAAACTTTAAAAATAGATTTTTCTGATTTTGAAAAGGTTTGATAATTGAGAGAGATATTTTTGAAAAAGAGCGAAAAGGTTTTGCAACCGAAAAGAAATGCTTGAAAAGAAGAATGTTGCGGTTTTCAAAGAAATATGTGATAAACGCAACAATATAGAGAAGGATTTTGAAAGTGAAAGGAAGATTTTCGAAGCTGAAATTCATAAGTTTTCACAGAAATTATCTGGATTAGCAACAGAGATTTTGAAAGAGCAGAAGGTAAAATCTGATTTACAAAAGAGATTTGACTTGATTCTAGAAGAAAGAAATGTTTTATCCGCAAAAGTCAAGAAACTTGAAGAAATAAATCCTAAAGTTGCTTTATCTGAACAAACTAGTCCCGATATTGTTGTTCAGTCTCCTTATTCTTCAAGTTCAACTTCTACAACTATTTCTTTGAAGAGTTTTGTCAAATCAAATGAAATTTCAAAAGAAAATATTTTCTATAATTCTCTTGTCGATAATACAAATAATCAAGTGTTTTGAAAAGTCAAAATGGTGTGGAGAAAAAAATCAATTACAGAGGATAGTGGTGGAAAAGAGTATCATAAATCTCCTATAGTTGATACAAAGTCATTTATTTCCATGACTAATTCACCTACTTATGTCTATTATACAACTAAGTTGATCAGTCTAAACCGAGCAAATATCTGTTGCACTAATTGTGGAAAGAGTGACTTTGTGAATTCAAGGTATGTCAATAATTGGTATGGTACTTATAGCATCCTCAATCCTCAGTTTCATAGATTCAAAGCTCGAGCATCTAACCGTCAAGGATCCATCATAGCATTGATACCAAAATCTATCAAATCTATTTTGCAAGAATGTCATGTGTGATTTAATTAATATTATTCACATCACATGACTGCAATCAAAGGTTATGCCACTTTTCAGGGGGAGTACCATATTTCTTATCTTTCATGTCGACTTTTGAACACTTCAGCTCAGAACACATTCTTAAATATTTTTTGATTTCTGATTACCTCAAATCAGAACTCGTACTTCAAAGTTTCCTTTAATGTTTTATTTTGCGAGTTAAAGGAGTGTTAGGATTCATAAAGTTTCTATGGCCAATCCAGAACCGGAAGGACCTACCCAATAAACACATCCAATTCATAGATATCAGTGAGGAGTCTAGAGTGATAGATGCGTTCAGAGTGAAAAGAATATGGTGAGGATGTGACAGGACTTAAAAGAAATATTGGTCCTTACCAAACCGAGTCAGTTATCCGGGTTACCACACAATCTATTCATTCTTGTTCTTTGGAGATGGATATTGAAACAGACATGGACCCAATGTCGATAACTCGTGTCACCCCACCTAGCCACTCAAGTATCTCACAAAAGATGCTTGTTTCATATATCACGGAGATTAGCACATATTCTATCTATTCCTCACTCGGAGGTCTTAGATATTGAAAAAGGAATACATCAGCTCCGGTTTCCGAACTTCATATTCTAATTACTGTGTCTATTGATTTCTAACCTGAGTCCCAGGTTAAGTCAATCTTTGTGCCTAATCTTATGATTATATTTCTTTCACACATGCATGAATCTTTGTGATTCCACTTGCATATCTGTGTGATATAGCCAGAACAATTTGAGAAGTAATTTCTAAAATTTTATTTCAGTGATAACTAGAAGTCCTTTTAGAGATACACTGATGCCAACTCTGAAAATAGGCCACACAATTATTTTAATTTTTGTGATAACAATTACTATTGTGTTTTTGTGTTAGCTGATTACCCTTCTTGGTTACTTAAACGTTTTATCTGATATTTTGCTACTCATCCATCAAATTCGTCTTTAAAGATACATGATTCTCAGGATTATCCTAATCATCATGAGGGGGAGAAATGACAAAGACACAAGATTCAAAGACACAGATTATCGATCATGCTGAGGGGGAGTTAGCAAAAGTTGAGGGGGAGTAACAAAATCTTAAAATTTGAGGTTGAAAAGCCATTGGATTTCGAGGTTGCATTTGAGCAGAAAAAGTTTTACCTGATTGATTATTCTACTCTTTAACAAGTGGTGTTTGCTACAAGTTGTTTCCTCCTACGAGCTTACATGAAACTATGAATCAGAGCTTTATTCAAGGGGGAGTTTGGAAAGACATGAAGACAAGCAACACTAAAGTTTTTCAAAGAATCAAGAGGGAGAGAAGATCAAGACCTAAAGATTTCAAGAAGATAATTTCTTTATATAACTTTAAGGAGAGATTGTTAGGATCATAAATGTCCTATTAAATAGAAAGTTATATAAAGAATTATAGAGGTTTTATTTATTTATTTAAAGCGTTGTAAAAACATTGAATTATTGTTTATGGGCTTATTTAGTTAATGGCTTTAGCCTTCTTGTATTAGAGGCCTTGGTATTTAAGTCTTGTTTAGTGTGGTTTAGGGTTGAATGTAACACCCGTAATTTTCTTCAGTCAGTAAAAGTGGCCCTAGGCCAACGTAGAAGTTTATAAGGACAAACCTTGCGAACGGGAGGAATTGCCTTGGATCTCTAAAGGCATCGGAAACGTTTCAGGCGAGAAAGGTGAACTTTTGGGCTTCGGTTTGGGTTGGGCGATAGTGCCCCGTGATAGTGACAAGGTCACTATCGCCGTGTCATAATCGCTGAGTGCCAAAGCCTTTCGGTACATCTTTTACGAGAGTGCCTCGCGAGAGTGACCATGTCACTTTCGCTTGGTACAATCGCATTCGGGGCCAGATTGCTTAAAATCAAGTTTTTAGCCTTTTTCTCATTTGTCACTTCACCCATCTCATTCTCCTCTCCCAAGAACCGAACCCTTTACCCCCATTGTTGATTTTGGGCATTAGAAACACCAAACCTAGAGTGTTTCAAGTGATTCTTCGTCATCTAGCAAGATGTGGAAGCTAGAGTTAAGCTATCCTCATCCTCTCCATCTCCTTCATCATCTTCATCAATTTTCTAGGGTTTTCACCTAGCCCTTTTTATCATTTGGAAGTTTGGGAGTTTATGGCTCATGTTGGTGACCTAGACGTATTTGGTTGGTGGATTGAAGTTATGAATAAGGTAATCTGCTCTTTTCTTTATCTATGGAAATTAGGGTTTTGGCATAAGTTGAGATCTTCACGTATAATGTCTAGGGAAATGATTCTAAGTGTTTGAATACGTTTATTTATGGTTGGAAACTTGTGGATCTAGGCTTTTTTTTTTTGGAAGATTCGGCTTGAGGATTCAAGTTTCTTCAAAAGGAGCTCAAGTTGGAAAAAATCTAGATTTAGCCTAAATCTAGCAAGGTGAGTTCAAGTAGATTTGTGAAAACGTTGTACATGCCAAAAATGTCTATTTTAGAATATTTATGTGTTTTACTTTATTATTATAAAATGTTGAAATATTTGATGAGTTTTGCTATTTGAACAAATAAGATCTTATAAATCTTGTGAAACACCATATTTGGGATTGTTGGGCATTTCGATAAATGAGTAATAAATGGTCATTTGTTTTTATCATTGTATTGTATAAATGGAGATTTCTTGGTAAAAGTGCATTGTTGTCTTTGTTGGAAAATATGCATAGCTCGTGTGTTTGGGACGTTTTGAAAAGGGTCAATGGTATAACCTTGTTTGGAAAATGATCCGCCTTATTTTGAGTCGTGTTGGAGTTTAGCCGTGTACTTTGGAATACGGAGTTGCATAAACGTTGGTCGAGTGCGTTTTATTGCATTATATTGCTTTTGACAATGTGTCATTTGGTCGTTTGAGCCTGTGGCTCAGTATTTGATTATGATGGGGTTTTGGGGACACTTGTCCATATCGATAGCTCAGCGTAGAGCTTTGGTCATTGTGAAAGATTGTTGATGATTTCATATTTTGAGTGTGTGTGTCATTTAAGTGAAGTCATGTTATGTTTCAGCCCTGTCTGCTATGGATCCATGAGCACTTTTGTTATTTTGTCCGATGTTGGAACGACTAGTTTTCCACATCGCGGCATGTTAGGCATCAAATTGGGTTTTAAGTCCTTCGTACAAGTATCTATGGGTGTACGCTTAAAGATGCTGAGCTCGATACTTTTATTACTTTGTCCGATGGTGGAACGTTTAGTTTTCTCCATTGCAGCGCGGTTAGGCATCTTCAGTATGGTGTAAGTCCTCCGTGCAAGTATCTATGGGTGTATACTGAAAGATGTAGAGCTCGATACTTAATACCAATTTAACATAATGTGTGGCTTACTTCGTGTCCGTCGCATTATATGGAATCGGGTATCCCCCATCACCGAAAGGTGTTGTTTATGGGTTGGGTCTTTTATATTTATGTTTTCGGTGATGTTTTTTATGGATGGATTATTGTCCATAATTTGGTGTGTATAGTGTTGAGTCCCATTCACATTTGGGTGTTTTGTAATACGAAATATTATTCATATTTTCACAAATTGGAAGTCGATGTTACATCCTTTGAGTGAGTTTTAAAATGCATTAGTTTATAAAGAATGTTTTGTGTTGAGGTATTCATCTTTGTAAAATGCATCATGTTGGAGAACGAGTCATGTTATACCTAAAGTGATCATTTTGAAAGATTATGATTTGAATTGCATTACTTCTTTTCAATGACATCTTTATCCATGTTGAAAACTTTTGAACTCACTAGGCGTTAGCCTAACCTTTTTTATTTGTCGGCATGTGTAACAGGTTTCGGTTGGGAATAGTCCTAGTGACACTGTGAAGCGAAGAGTGCTAGTTGTATGCTCAAGGAGTGGATATCTTAGTGAAGTCTTCCGCATTTAGAGCAACTTGCGTTAGGGGTTAAGTAGCACCCGACTGTGGTTTAGTCTTTGAGTATTATTGGAGTTTTCATTTATTGAGGTTATTTATCGAATCTTATTTTGAGGCATTTTGAGTTTGATTTGTGGGAAGAGATGTTGTCTTTCATTTGATGTTTTATCGAAAATTTTATTAGTTGCTCTTACCAAATTTGAGGGTGTTACATTGAAGGAGAAATTAATGAGAGAAATAATATTGTGTGCTTAATAGGTTTAGAGAGAGTTTGTATTACATTCAATCCTTTTGTAACTCTCTTCAATCATTTAATACATATTTGTGATTTCGATACATTGTTACTTGTTCAATTGGGATTCACACTGATCTTGACCATGCACTCTTGTTGTGGCTCCGATCTTGCTTCGCATGATGAACAACCCTCGCCGTCGCTGGAGATTTACTCAGCTTGAGTTTGAGGAGGAGGAAGAACACCGCCATGATTCCGCCCACTACCACTTTCAAAGGTAGTTGTTTTTTTTTCCTTTCTTTTCCTCAAATTTTGATGGGGGTATCACAGTGGATATCACATAGGGTATGTGTGGTCTTAAAACAAATATCATATCTGTTCTCAACCCATATAGAGATGGGTTCATACGAGAACAATATCTATTTAAGAAAACAACCAAGTATATACAAAATCATATATGATTCACACGACTTTGACCGCGACCTCGTCCGCGTCCCTTTTTTGGGTTAATGTTAAATGACATATGATTTTGTACATGATTTGTTGTTTTCTTGTTTTCTTAAATAGTTAACGTTCTCGTTTGAACTTTCCTATATATATATATATATATGTATATGGTAGGTTCAAACGAGAATTAGGTCAATTTACGAGAAGTTGAGAAGCAAACCACAAGGGTTATGGCGTATTGGTTAAAGCCCTGGGGGATGTGATGGAATATCCCATCTGCCAGGGTTCGAATCCATGCGTACATAACAATTGTGGTCACTGAGATTTAATCAGGGCTGATGTCTTACGGTCAAAATTTGCCAAGGGATTAGTCTAGGCATAGCCTAGGACACCCTTCCCAAAAAAAAGTTGAGAAGCAATATAAACTACATAATTCATTAACGAAAAAAATAGTATAAATGAAAATGGAAAATAGTTTTTAGAAATTAGGATAATAACCATTTTGAATTTGATCAAAAATTATGTTAAGAATATAATTGCAACAAAAACACTATTTAAATATCTTAAAAATCTAGTTATATCTTTTACAATTATTTATTTTTTAATTTTAATTAATACATATTTTTTTAGATACACTTTTGGTAAAAAAAATCACAATTTTTTTATCAAATATTACATGTGATATCAACAATCAATTCATTATATTTTTCACCATTTTTCTCTATTTTCTGGATCCACGTTTTGAATCATTTGTGATTAATTGCATTTAACATATAATATATTACGTATCTTATATGATCTATGTGAATTTTTATAAATATCATACATGATAATATATGTCTAAATATAGGTGACGTATTATCACATGTGATAATATTTACATCACAAAATGATCTATAATGTAAATACACATAATCACATATGATTAACAAAAATATATATAGTTATCACATATGATTGATACGATCATAAAACAAATTATCATATGTGATAAACTTATAATCAAACTGTTATAGATTTATAAATCGATTCATTAAAGATTATTAGAATCGGTTTGAAAAAAAATTCAATCCCGATTTAGTTGGGATTATCACCATGGTTACAGAAAATGCTACAAATTTTAATTTAATTCAACAATTTTTTATTATTAAATAAGATACGTGGTGCATATTCCTTTACGCTTTCTTGCATATTAGTTTGCTTATCGCATGATCTCTCTCTCTCTATATATATATATATGTATAGAGAAAGAAAAAAAAAAGTTCAAACAAGAACACTAACTATTTAAGAAAACTAGAAAAACAATAAATCATGTGCAAAGTCATATATGATTTGGCATTAACGACAAAAAAAATGGATGCGGGCGACTTTACCCGCGACTTAAGTCGCAGCAAAGTCGCGTGAATCATATATGATTTTGTATGTACTCGGCCGTTCTCGTGTTTTCTTAAATAAATATTGTTCTCGCATGAACCCTGGACCATTGATCACTTTTAATCTCAAACCCACTCCATGAATCACGTTTAATACATGAATTAATCTGGTGCATTTCATCCTAATGTGCATCTCATCCTAATGTGCATCCAACAGTGAAGATCCCTTCTTACCCTTCTCAACATAACTTTCATTTTCACCGAAACCCAATCATATCTCTCTCTCTCTCTCTCTCTCTCTCTCTATATATATATATATATATATATATATATATATAAGCATTCTTTTAAGAACTTCCTAATTCGTGAGTGAGATCTAATTTATACTTCAAAAAATTAGTTCAAAAGTGAAATCTAATTTAATTTAAAAAAAAACTCTCTCCTCTCTCCTTTCTCATAACATGCACACACACATACATAAAATTAAATGTGCACACAAAGTAAACACATTGCAAACATGATTTTAGAAATTATGATTTGTGAACACTTTTTTTAGAAATATTATTATAATATGTTAATACACACTCTAAATGTACGAGATCTGGTATAACTTGTGCACATATTGCGAATGTCAACTAAAACAACAAAAGTAAATCTAAACCTACAATTTGTGAATATATTGTGAACACCTTAGTAACAAATTTCTTAAGGTTGTTTTCATTGTATTCACGATGTGTTCACCTTGTGTATATATTTAATTGTGAATGTGTGTATATTACAAGAGAGGAGAGGCGAGAGATATTTATGGAATTTGAATTTTTCTTAAAAAATATATTAATTATCTTAAATTAGTGATTTAAGATGGATTTTACGAATCTCACAAATTGTGGAGTTCTCAAATGATTATATATATAACTAGAACAGTAACAAAATAAAGGAATACAAAAACCATCAAATTATATGCAAAATCACATGTGATTTTACACTAACGATCAAGAAGGTGTGCGTGTGATGTGGCCTGAGACCAAATAACACGTGATTCGACTGTTTTTTGATTCTTTTTTTTAGTTATTGTTCTCGTATGAATCTTGCTATATATATAAAATTTTCTGTTTTATATTTCCCAAGAAACTTATTTAATTATACATTTATATATTTACAATTATATTAGTTTATCATATTTATTGAATTTTATTTATATCAATTACATAAATTATCTATTATTATTTGAAATGCTCTTTTTGTTTTACTTATTATTTATGTTAGTTAATATAATTGAAAAGATGGAAAATGAAAGCACCAAATTATAAGAGAATATCAAACATGTTCTTTTCTTTTTAAAATGGAGAAGTAAAGTTTAAAATCTCTAAAAAGGTTGCACTAAATTCCAACATATTCTATATTTTAGATATTAAATCATTAATTATATTATTAAAATATTTGATATATTTAATAAAATATTATTTCTCTCTAAACATTTCATTTCAAAATTTCTTGTTGGTGGAATGTAACAAAGAATTAGGTGCTGTTTGTTTTTTAAGAGGTCTAAAGTCTGAAGTCTTATTTTAATTATGAATAATAGGAGTTGGTGTGTAACAAGGTCTAAACGATTCAGACTTAAGAGTCATTAAGAGAGTTTTTTTTAAAACAAACAACCCCTTATTCTCTCTGAGATTAATCAATCTTGGAGAGTTCTCTAAATTTCAAGAAATTTAGTGTCTATCTCCTATTTTTTTCTATTCTAAAGAATCTATTGAAACACATAATTACTTAAAATCTTCATTTTTTTTTGTTTTGAAAAAACTCTAATACCCTATAAATAAAGGAAGTTCGACAATAAGGTATATTTGGCAAATATGCCATAGAAGGACTTTCATAATTCTATAAGCACCACGTGCTATTCCTTTCGTTTTTTCCTTGTAGATGAAGGCTATGTTTGACAAACTAGCTGATAAGCTAGCTTATGATTGATAAAATAGTTGGTAGCTGATAAACTAGTTAGTGACTGATAAGTTAGTTGGTAGCTGATAAATTAGTTGATGAAAAAGTCATGTTTGGCAAAAACTAGCTTATAAACATGTAAAATAACCAAAAAGGACACCTAAAAAAAAATAATCAATTACAATATATTAATTAATACAAATAAACTTTAAAACCAAATTTATAGTAATATAATATATTGAAATTTATTATTATATATATTATAAATTTTGAATTTTAAATCAAATTTAAAAAAAATCTACATTAACTTATGATTTTAAATAACCGTTACATATAATATAGAAAAAATAATCAAATAATAGTTACAAAAATAATAATAACTAATATCTAATATATACTCATCAATATTAAAAAAATTGATATAATTATAAATAATTTTAAATAGTTAAAAATTAATATCAATGTATAATTAAAATTTATGTTATAACTTTCAAATAATATTAATTAATATTTATCTATACTATATTATAAAAGAGACATAAAAAACTTTTAATTACAACATTTTAAGCACAAAATATAACTAATTAAAGTCAATTACTTAATTTACAATTTCATAATACATTGGTACAACTTATCCAAGCACAATATCTCACATCATCATCTATTTGTGGAATGGATACTCATTTATTAATATAAAATTTTGTTTTATATATTTAATGGACGATTTGATCAATATTATCTACTATTATCAATATTTATTTTTTATATTTATTGGACGATTTGATCAATATTACTATTATCAATATTTATTTTTTATTTTATGATTTGCTCTTAATATATCTATATCTATATTAGTTATAATCTCATAACTAATGTATCTATACTATATTATAAAAACATGCATTGGTCTAATAAATATATTTAAAAAAATAAAATAGGTAGTTTATCTCATAGTGTTTATCCAGTATTTAATATGTTTATTTGCAGTTAGTTATACAAATAAAAACATGGACTTTAATAAGTTAAATTATGTTTCATTAACTTGTAATTTTGAATTTTAAGTAATATATCTATCTATACTATATTATAAAGCATTTAAGCAAAACTTTTAAAAACTAATTTTTATGCATTAGATATCATTTATTAACACATATTACTTAAAATTCAAAAGTATAAATTGATTAAACATAAGTACAACTTATAAAAGCTCAATGTTTGAATTCGTGTAACTAACTGCATATAAGCACTTATTTTTATTTTCTAAAATATCTAAATTTTTTAACTATTGATATAACTAACCGATAAATATAAGAAAATTCGAGATAAAACAGCTTATTTTTATTTTTTTATTGAAGTATGTTATCTTTTTAATTTTAAATATAAAATATCTTAAATATAATTATCATTTAAATTAAACATTTTTTGACCCGTAACAAATTTTTTTATTATTTTTTTTTATAAAAAACCATAATTAAACTAAACTAAAATATATTTTTGTTTTAAATCTAGGTTTCTCAAAATCGTAAAATAAAATAAAAAAAAGACCAACAAAAAGTATGAATAATGATCAAGGGTTCGAGTTCTAGATTTCAGAAACCCGATGCATTGCGAGGATACATTTATAGTTAATTAATAATAATAATAAATTTTAATAATTAATATTTATTTATAATTAATAGTTAATATACAATAATAAATATTAATAAGGACATAATTGAATAATTACAAAAAACTCCTCATAAGCTACTCCAAATAATTTATCAAAAAACTAACTTATGGTTATTCAAACAAGTCCCCAAACAATGCCTAAACGTTTCCTTCATTCACTTTTTTGTTTTTTTTATTATGTTTTTTTACAAGACGAATGGCGTTTTAAGTAAATGTATTTTCAATTAATTGTTACTGAGAGAAACATATTATATTAAAATATATGTTTAAAATCGATAATTTGAAGATGATTCATAATTTGGTAAAAAAATAATATTTGGATCTGTATTTGTACAATTTTTAATAAAAACTTCTAAAATACAAAATTTTAAAATCTGTTTTTTAAGATGACGATTATATAAAAATACTAGCATTTTAAATGTAGTTTGCCATTTCAAATATAAACAGAATTATGGTTTTCGATAACAAAATTTAGGCATTGTTTGGAAAAAAAAACTAGCTTATAAGCTAGTTTTTTTTGTACATGTTTGGATGACCATAAACTAGCTTATAAGTTAGCTTATTGAAAAACTACTCATAATAGTGTTTTGAAAAACTAGTTTATCAGTTACCAGCTAACTTATCAGCTAGTTTGCCAAACATAGCCTTAGATTATGTTTGACAAAACAATTTTTAGACATAAAGATGAGATAAAAATTCGAAACTTAAAATAAAAAGTCCTTAATTTACACGGTGATTGGAAGTTAGTAGGTGTTTGGTTCAGGTAAATGAATCAAAATAGGAATTAAAATGAAAATGACAGGAAATGAAATGAGAATGAATTCCTTTGACCAAATTCTAATTCTTTTGTTTGGTTCACATATTGATCATGTTGAGATCCTTTGAATTCCATTGATTTTCACAAATCAAGGAATTCATCCTTCCTTAGCTAAAGTGAAAGAATTGAATTTCATCCAATTCCTACCAACCAATTGCGTGGTCAAATTCCTTCAATGAATACTAATTCCATCAAATTTTCATTATGCGAACCAAACGTCTCCTTAGGTTTTTGGGGAGTGATTACATTATATTATACAAATCAAACAGTTTCTTTTATTTCTATTTCCATTAATTACTGTTTAATATCTCTAACCAAACACCCTCTTAAACTTCATTAAAATAAGTAATCAACGAATTATTTTTCTGTTAATTATGCAAATATCAATCAATTTTATGCTTTATATATAACTATTATTTAAAGAATTTTGTAAACCGACTTTTAATTGTATAATGGTTGGTTATGAATAAAATATAATGATTTTAAGTGCTATTCTTTTATAAGTACGTTCCTAACGCACCAAGATAGGCCTAAAATTTCTCAAAATATCCAAAGTCTTTGATTTGTCATACATTTTCTTTAATCCTTATTCCCTTAATATAGAAGAAATATATGTATATTATACCTTTAGATCTTACTTGCGAATATGATATATTAAGGTGCCGATTGTTTTATAAGAGGTCTGAAGTCTTATTTTAGTTATGATTAATAAGAGGTGGTGTGTAAAAAGGTCTGAACGATTCAGACTTAAGAGTCATTAAGAGGTTTTTTTAAAAAATCAAACAACCCCTAAGTATGTATTGTTTTCGTTTGGTTTATACTATTTGGGAAGAGCTCAAAGAAAATCAGTACCATTAACACAAGAACACCTGAAGCAAAATATACATTCATTTTGTTATTACTGAGTCTTTAACCAGTGATTATTAGATCTAAAAACTCAATTGAATATCAGTTTCGTCAAAAGACACTAACAAGTAAACTGAATATTACTTTTTCAAATATTGAAATACTGATATTTTTCAAAATTATTAAAAAATTGATATTATATACTTCTTTATTTTTTGTAAGTCATCTTAAATGACACTTAACAAAAGTTGTGAACGCAATACAACTCTTTTACAAAAATCTAAATATGACAAAATTCTACTATATTTATTTAAAAAAAAAGGCAAGAGAGCTTGAAGAAGAAAACAAAAAGAAATCAAGTGGATTGAGGGATATTTGTGTATGGACATGAAAGTTGCAAAGGTTGCATCAACTCATCACATAGTTATGGCTTGAAATCAAGTGGCTAAAACAAACATCCCATACTTGGATCACAAGTTGAGTCCAAGAGGAACACAAATCAACCATTTGAGTTTAGGCGCACTGGTAAAGCCTTTGGGGGATGTAGTGGAAAATATCATCTACCCAGGGTTCAAATACAGGCGCTGCCAAAGCCCTTGTGGCCATGGAGGTTCACCTGCGATGACTTCAGGCCATTCGTGGTCTCTCGGGGATTAGTCGGTGCATGTATATTGGCCCGGAAACCCACGGTTACAAAAAAAAATCAATAAAAGAGGAACACAATAAAATGTATTAAAATGAAAAAAATATTTTGTTTTTTTAATCATGGGTGTTCTGGCTAGCTCACGCACAGCTCGGTTAATCCCAAGGGTCCTGGAGAACAGCCATGAAAATCCTAGTGACCTTGTAGTACTAGAACTGGTAGAAGGATCTCCAAAGACCCAAGATTTATTGCCAATTGAGGTAACCCACAATTTTTTTTTCTTTTTTCTTCTGTGGTTTATATTTTGGGAACTTGATTTTAAAAGTTTTATTTTGGATAATATATGTTTTTGATATAATTAAAAGAACATATTATGTTTTTATATGTAATTAATGAAACATAATATAAGTTTGTAAAAGAAAGGTCATTCTTGGAAAAAGGATTTCTATTGAACGGAACGGTAAATTTCGTCGATCAAATTCCATTCAGCTGTTTGGTTAGTACATAAAAAGGAACTGAATTTCATAGATGCGACTGTTTACGGATTTCATTAGTTCACAACATATATGATGGAATTAAATTCCATTCATACCCATTTTTTCAAAAAAAACAAAACTACTCCCAAAAAAACCTTAGCCTACTTTATACACCACCCTTTATCGTCGCCCCAACCCCACCGCCAACGCCACCATTGTTGCCACCACCACCACCACCACGGCCTCTACTATCGCTGCCAACACTACCGACTCGACACTACCACCACCACTACCGTCGTCGTCACCACCACATAATCATCATATGATATTTATAATTTAAGTAAGAAAGTATGAAAATATCGTAAAGGGGTATTTTAATAATTTATCATTATTTCATCCCATTTTCGAAACTACATTTTGCCAATCAAACATACATATTCTAATTCTTTTAAGAGATTCTATTCTAATTCCGGCCAACCAAACGCATGATCAAACTTTATTGAATTCCATTCCAATTCATTTAATAGATTCCAATTCCACTAGATTCTATCCAACAAACCAAATGCCCCTTGGATTTTCTTGCGTGAAATGTTTTGTCAATAACGCCATATAAACTTATTGAAATTAAGTTTTCAAAATATGACATTTGATTTTGATAATTTTTACTTTCGATTACTTAGGTGCCGTTTGTTTTTTAAGAGGTCTAAAGTCTGAAGTCTTATTTTAGTTATGATTAATAAGAGGTGGTGTGTAAAAAGGTCTGAACGATTCAGACTTAAGTGCCATTATGAGGTTTTTTAAAAAAAACAAACAACCCCTTAATATTCTTAGGGGGAGGGGTGTTTTTTTTTTTTTTTGGGTAATTTATGATTTCATGTTATTAATTTCAATTGTCGTTATTACCACTTGAAGCTTAAAAGAATCCTATTTGATTATTATTATTTTATAAATACGAAAATATGATTTAAATTCATAACTTATATGATATTATTATCATTTAATTATACGTATGAAAACTATCAAGATATACAATCATTGCTATAAAAGCCACTCAATTTTAAAATGTCAAAGGAGGCCACCCGACTTTTCATTTAATGTGATTTATTTTAAATCTGTTATAAGAAAAGCATGATAACAACAGTAAATAGAGAGAATGAAAATCTGTAATTAGGGCTGTAAACGAACCGAACGAACATGAACGAAAGCTTGTTCGTGTTCGTTCGTTTAACTTAACCGAACAAACGAACGAACACGAACGGTAAACAAACGAAATTTTTTGTGTTCATGTTCGTTCGTTAAGAAAATATGTTTGTTCGTGTTCGTTTATGTTCGTTCGTGTTCGTTTATGTTCGTTCATTAAGAGCTAAACGAACGTAAACGAACGAATATAAATGAACATAAACGAACGAACATAAATGAACATATACGAACGTAAACGAACTAACATAAATGAACATAAACGAACACAAATGAATAAAAAACAACCATCGTTACTCATCATTTCGTTCGTAAAAAATAACATAACAAATAAAAAAACGGATAAGCTTAGGAGGTATAAAAAAGGAATTTTAAAAATTTAATTTAATTAATGTTTTGACACATTAATGTCATAATATATATATATATATATATATATATATAAATATATTTATATATATATATATAAACAAATATAAACGAACATAAATGAACGAACATAAACGAACGTAAACGAACATAAATGAACGAACATTAACGAACATAAATGAACGAACGTTCACGAACGTAAATGAACGAACGAGACCATTGTTCATGTTCGTTCATTTAACTAAATGAACAAAAAAATGTGTTAATGTTCGTTCATTTATTAAATAAACGAACATAAACGAACTTCCCGCCGAATAGTTCATGAACGGTTCGCTGAACGTTCGGTTCGTTTACAGCCCTATCTGTAATTCTCATTAATCATAAGCCCTTTAAATAGAGATAAGTTTACAAAGAAAAGGAAACATTCATTATGGTATATTATAATACTAGGAAAATATTATATCAATCACTTTCTTTTAATGATGACACATAATCCTACAACACTCCCCCTTGTGCCGAGTCAAAGGAGTGATGGTGCACAATCGTTGCCTCGTTAAAACCTTACGCCAAAATAAAAATCCAGTGGGATAAAAAAAATAGGACGAAGGAAAGAGTACAACGCACCAGTTTCTTTGCAATATATAGACTTTTCCTTCAGTCTAGTTTTCTCTTAGATTCGTACATTAATCATGATTGTATATAAACAGTTGTCTCACTAAAACCTTACACCAAGGAACAAAACCCAATGGGAAAAATAAAACCTTGGTTGAAGGAAAGAGCACAACATACAAATATCAGAAATATAGTAGACTCCCCCTTTTGTCTATTACTCCCCCTGATTCGTGCATTAATCAAGGGAGTTTGGAAAACATTTGCACTTGCTTTCTACATGTTTCCCAATATATGGTTTTAGGCAATGATTTGGTAAAATGTGTCATGTTCTCCTGACATCTTACTTGATTTAATTGAATCTCGATGAGAGTTTTCTTATTGCTGATTGTATAAGACTTAAGCAGAATATTTGATGTATCTTATATTTATTCCTTCGATACATGATGCATTATTTCCATATATGCAAGTAGGATACTGGTTGAACCCATAATTACTAGTTCCTCTACTATATGCAATGATAGTCCTTAATCATATACATTATTTAATTATCATGGGGAGTAATATTCTTGGATTAGTTCAAGGGGGTAGTTACAAAGGATTGCTTAATTCACTTCCATGCAATCGGCGTGTTCCTTGTGGTAATTCTTTATCCAGTTTGGGAACAACCTTTGTATGGGTCAGACAGATACCTAATATCAACAAAGACATACCAAGACATTGTTTGGTGTTTTTCTATAAGAGTTAGTACTTTTGCTGCTTACATTCTAAGTAGGTATTGAAGTTTCATTATCAACCCCATTTTTCTTTCTATAGGGAAAGTATAAGCCTATGTCAATGGTTTCAAAAGATTAATTTGATATCATTCCAATGACGTTGCGTTGGCGCTGAGCTAAATCTAGCTAACAAATTCACTGAGAAATACAATATACGGTCAAGTGTATTATGCTAAGTACAATAATGCGCATATTGTACTTAGATAGGGAATTCCAACTCCCAACATTTTTCGTCATCATCCTTTTAGACGAAATGGATCTTTCCTTATATCCGACGCTTCGACCGATCATGGGAGTGCTAACCGGATGCGCTTTGTCCATATTAAATTACCTGATTATTTTTTGGACATATGCGATCGGTGAATTAATATTTCACAAACTCGGTGTCCTAGCTCAAATATCTAGACAAAACCAAGTTTTCCCAAGATCTTTCCTCTCAAAATCAGATTTCAAGTAGCTTGTGGTTCCTCTTATTTCATCAAGAGTGCCTATTATGTTCATAACATTGACATATAGAGCTATTTTGAAAATCTGGAACTTGTTTTCCATAATAAATACGCAAGGGAACAATTCATCATTCTTATATATCCTTTCCTAATCAAGTATTCCATTAGTTCTTATATATCCTTTATAGATTAGATTGCTTTAATCTATAAAGTGGGCGTTTCAATTTTATTGCAAACGCATTTCGTGGTTTAGTGTTACTTGATTTTGGTAATGTAATATCATCAAGCACTTTTATATATCTCTAAATCTAGATCCCCGTAGAGATATGTGGTAACCACATTTATGAGATGTATTTCCAGTCCTTCGAAAACTACTAGGCTAATTAATTAGCATAACGCACATCCATCACGGGAGAGTAAGTCTTCTCGTGGTCAATCCAGGGCGTTGTGAGAAACCTTGCGCCAAAGAAGAGTCTCATACATTATGACTTAATTATTCTCGTTACGCTTTACGACAAATGATTTATCTATGTCTTACAGGCTTTACACTTGGTGGGTTAGCACTACCAAACCAAATACTTGTTCATTTGTCAAATAATATGATTCTCCTGGATTGCTTATTTAAGCCAATTTGCTCTTTGTTGATATTTTTCAACTGAGCATGGTTCGATGTCAATGTGCTCTATCATCTCATAAGCAACAATATATGCGAAATATATCATCAATGAGTATGTATGATCTGTCCATCGACTCATATGCACTCTCATAATTCATTTGAGATTTATTTAATCTCATCAATATTAACTTTGGAGCGTCCTCCAGTAATGATTCATAGACATAGTTTAATCAGAGACAATCTCATTAGAGGTTTATGTATTGATGACAAATAGTTGTGCCTTACTCTTCTCTTCCTTTAGATGAGTATCTATCGAACCAAGTAGCTTCCCCCATTTCCGTTTGGGAGCTACGACCTCAACCACACCTCCACCATGTGTGATTGCAACGCACTTTCCAGCGACGTTGTGCCCTTGTTTGGGGAATTTAACCTTGCGAGTATATTTGCAGCTCGTATATGTGATATTGTCACTTATGGAATAACATTAAACGTATCAGGTATCGAGTCTGATTCGTTTGACTTCAACATTACGTTGTGAAGTTTTGGGGATCAAAATGAGACGGAGTGGGAATATTCAATGACACTTCCTGTCGTTCCCATGGAAAATCCTTTTTCCTATCTTCCCCTAACGATGGGAAGACTGTCTCATGAAAGTGACAACCCGTAAATCTAGCGGTAAAGATATCACTAGTCAAATATTCTGATTAGCGGATAATTGTTGGGGATTCATATCCAACATATACCAAATCGTTTTTAAGGACCCATTTCGATGCCCTGTGGGGGCTCAATTGGCACATATAATCAAACATGTGTAAATGTAAAGTATCAGACTTATATCCAGTTACCAACTGGTATGCATGAGGTTGGTTAGCAAGCAGTGGGTCTAAAAAAACTACATATAATAATTGCATAACCCCAGGTAGATGTGGGTAAATTGGTGTGCATTACTAATACCCTAGATGTCATCATATTCTTTTGATAACAACTTTTATGAGACCATTTTATATATACACATGGGGTATAGGAAACTCTACTTTGATCCTCGTACATATGCAATTAACATCAAATCCTTATGATGTAAATTCTCCAGCATTCCAAGTCATGTAGACTTGATGAAATAATCATGGTGGTGAGCCCTTAAACGTATAGCTAGTGCTAGGAGTTCAGTATTTCATGTGGACAATAATACGACATGCGTTTATCGTGTCGAAACCAGAACCATAAAGTTTTAATGGCCCGCATTCTGGATATTTATGTCCCTAAATATCACCTTGTATTCGTTGTACAATGGAATATTTTTGTATTATGTCCTTAGATTTAGGATGATCTCATTCCTGTCTTGGATAAGGATTAGGGTATATACAAAAGTTTTAGGTATTCGAGAGGGCATATTATGATGGCAATGTTGTTTCTTATGCTGCAGAAGTCAACAGTTGCAATTTGCCTCGTTTTGCCTATCACTCGAAAGAGGATGTGTTTATGTGTATTTTGCAATACACGGATCACTATGTCATAACCATGGTGTCCACATGGTCATGTCGAAACATATATGTGTCATTTCCCTAAAGTTCTTTATTGGTGACAAAAATGTTTCGATGACTCAATAATCTACTAGCTAGTTTGACACATAGTTTCCATGATATATGTTTACTTTCAAATTCATTAGAACTTATGTATATATGCTCATTATAATTTCCATTTGATACGAATATCTTTACAAGGTTCCTATTGATCTTGTACCAACAAGAAAATGACAGTTCATCGTTTAAGTATTTCGGTTGAATGAATTATAAAATAAGTATTTGTCTATTATTTTAGATTGTGTGGAATATTCTACAAAAACTCAAGTTCTCCTTGATACATTCCTATATGGAACGGAGAATATTGATAGTTTTGTTATTTATTTATTTAGATGTATTTCTTTACATCTATAATGGTTACATATTCGATTTTACTTAAGCAAAAGAAATTAATTAAAATGCTATAAAATAAATTTCAAAGAAACCTATACTTTATCATTCTTAAATTAATATGATATAGTTCATTTTTAACCTGTTCCCTTTTCGACAGGAACACTCTTTAGTGCATTTCTTATTTGATTTTCACCTGGGGCGGTAGTTGTATCTCTACTCCAGATGTTGAAAAATCATTCCCGACTCTTACCGAGACCCTGACCCCGTTCTAGGGTTTCGTCCACATAGTGCATAAATGTCACATGCGTGAAATTGTTTTTAACTCTCTGTTCTTTGGAGTTGTTTCCACCTTTAATGCTTTCATTATTGATCTCGAGAATTTTCTTTGTCTTGACATATGTGGTGTTGTTATTCGAAAGAACCTTGTTATGTCTCTCAACCACTTGCAGTAGGTTGATGAGTTTGTCTAAATGTTACTTTCCAACTTATATTAGTTCATTAATATTTTTGATATATGAAAGGTAGAAATAATGTTACGAATCATGTCATCTTCTGTGAGTTCCTTGCCACAGAGATTGAGATGCGTTTTGGATATAACATTTCTTTGTTGAAATCAGTTACCTTTTTGTAATTGAGTAAGTGGGTTTCATTCCACTGTACGATTAGTTCGGGAAGTACATATTCATGACTACTCCCTATTATCCCTTTCGGGACATCCCACATTTCTTTGGGGGTTTCTAGTAAAGGTATTCCTATGAAACTTAGGATTTATATGTCGTCTCAAAACATGAGGGTATTTGCTTGTACCTTTTCAAGAGGTTGGTTTTAGAGTCAATTGGGGAGTTGATGAACTTTAGGTATTTTCTTGTACCTTTTCAAAAGGAGGTTTATATACTCATTTATGATACTCAGATTCTTTTGAGTTTACGACGTTGATTTTGGGATGAGTTGTTTCAACCATTTACATATATAAAGGATAATATATGATTTTCTTTTTGATAAGAAAATGGATTATGGTTATGCAATTTCATTATCATAACAATATTGGATTTTTGTATGCTTACATTTTGTTGATAATACTTCATCAATATTTCAATTTGCGAAAACAAATCATTCAATCTATTGGATTTCCAGGTAGTAGGGGAATCACATGGATTTCTTAAGTCCCTACAAACCTTAGAGCTATTTACACCCGTTTGACAAAATCCAATCGATATTTTGAGATTTATTTAATTTGAAGATAACATTATTAATTATAGAACTTTTGACATGAGACCAAAATGAATATGAGTTTGGCATATGAAGCCAAATTTAGTGTTTTAATACCTTCATATTATTTTAGGAGATTTTGTCATTAGACAAATAAATATTGGTTTTGACATAAAGTCAAATTCAAATTCAAAATTTTAACATATTACTAATATTTTTGGAGCTTTTGGTATTAAAAAAAACCCAAAATATATGAGGATTGGAAGTGTACCTTCCAAAAAATTAATTATAAGATTATGATATGTAATTCAGATATAACATTTAAATATTATGTGGGGAAATCAATTAAATACTAAATCCATAATCAAGTTTATAAATATTTATTGCCCCGTATAATTAAATTAAAAATGGCAAGCCAAGTTAAATAAATTAACTATCATATCTAAATAATAATTAATTAACCATTAAATAAATATTTAATGGAAAAAGATAACATATCACAGTAATAATAAAGCTACCGTCCAAGAAAGAACAATTTACAAGCATGAACATATATAAAAAAAATCAAGACTTGATAATCAAGATTTTAAAATAGATCGGTTTTCATCAACTTCTTTGTTTTTTTTTTTCGTGATACACCTTAAAGTAAATTATTTTTAATTTAAAAGGTGGATTAAATGTAATATCAATTAAGTTTTTGTGTGAAACTACATATATGCAACAATATATTTTTAACGGTTCAGGATATCAAATTTCATTAGGATAAATATGAAAGAACCGAAAAGATACCTGATTTAATTGACAGAACTATAGTGTACACGAGATCATCTCGTAACAGAAACAACGGTTTAGGTTTGGTGTCGGATTTGATAAAACATTCAATGTCAAAATAAAACATTCAATGTCAAAATAAATAAACTACAAAACATTTTAACAATTATATCATTATATGATCCTAAATCGCAAATATGACTACTAAGAATTCAAGGGACTTCAAATATACTTAAATATTAATATAATATTTAAATATTACAATATAAATGATAGGAACGTATTTAGATTTACATATCCATATATAGTTGGTTTAAAATAGCAACTAGCACTACTACAAATTATGCTTTTATAAACGGTTGTTTTTGGGCTTTATACGCGGTTTTGGAACCGCGTATATCGTGGGTGTTTGTAAAAGTATCGGGCTTTTATACGCGGTTCCAAAACCGCACATAAAACTCAACTTTTATAGACGGTTTTAAAACCGTTTAGAAAAGTAATATTAACCGCGTATAAAAGTGACCATCTTACACGGTTTTTAGA
Source organism: Arctium minus (assembly GCA_954870635.1). NCBI lineage: Eukaryota > Viridiplantae > Streptophyta > Magnoliopsida > Asterales > Asteraceae > Arctium > Arctium minus. The sequence continues at coordinate 50,849,464 of OX941093.1, forward strand.
TGAAACCATTTAAAAAATCCCTGCTAACCGTTTATAAAAGTATTTATCTTACACGATTTTTAGATGAAACCGTTTATGAAAGTCTATATCTTACACGATTTTTTGCTAAAACCGTTTACAATTGTAATAGTTTTTCGCGGTTTTCATAACAAAACCGCGTATAAATGTAACCATTAATAAAAAAATTGCAGACATTTGTATACAGTTTTTACTAAAACCGTGTATAATGAGTTATATTTATATTTTTAATATTTTTGTCGATTTTGTTACCATCCATTATTCCAAATGTTGGTGAAGCTACATTATATCGATAAGCTAAATTTTCAAATACAATTCCTATTGAAATAATGGAACATTTCAAACACAATTTCAAATACAAAAATCGTCTAGACACATAAATGTAGCATCTAAAAGTAACCATTAACCATTAAACTTTACAGATGATCAACGTGTATGTAATATCTCAAAGTAACTAAACATTGTAATACTTTTCATCGTATAACAAGTCTAATAATTCTTAAAACAACCCCCCATTCATTACCACATTTTACCCTCTTTCATACACTTCACAGTAAATGATCTCGCGATATTGCAAGCAATCTCCTCTACTTGAGTAATTGTGAAAAGAGTCGTGGTTGTCCATGTGTCCTATATATAAATTTGAAAGTAGGTGTTATTATAAATAAAATAAAGTGTTTTTTTACAATATATAAATAAAATGAAAGAAATTTAAGAAACACGTACCTTGAGAGATGAAACATATTGTCACTACAAAAAGAACAAGAACAATCGAATGATTAACATTGTGATAATATAAAATCATGATAGATACACACATTCTAAACCTTCATAACTTGAAATTAAATTTCTAGTAGTGTATCGATCCTTATCATATGATTCTTGGCAAGAAATGAAGCTTTCATGCCAGGTGCCACAAGTACCACCACATCAGTTAAAGGTAATAAGAAGAAGCATGGGATAAAATAAAGCCATAGCAAAGATATGTAGGATGCCAGAGCCATATTCATACAAGTAAAATAAACAAAAAGAGACGCAACTGTACCAACAGTATAAAGTGATTTGCCATGTAGTTTTCTTCATGACACACAATTAACACTTTTTCATCAATCAAGAAAAGATGGAAGTTCTTTTCAGTTTTGCTGGATATTCCTATCTTCTTGATCGCAAAGTTAGAGATTGAATAGTCAATTATGACATCTGATGTCGGTTATAGCTACCAACCAAAGTTTAAATTCTCTTAAACATGACAAGGAAAGCATAAATAAGAAGGTTGCACTAAAAAAGAATAGAAATAAATTTGAGATCCCTCTAATTCTAGGTGATAAATGATTTGGATTTGGAACTTCGACTTGGGTGTTCTTAGGTTCATTTTGAAGCTCTTGCTTACTTGCTTAGCATATCTAGGTCAATTAATTAGGCTACTTTCCACAATTTTAAACCTTAAACATTTAGTATGAAGTCAAGATGCTAGAGAACTATATATGATGGGAGTCTTATGATCCCTATATATATATATATATATATTGTATTTCTGTGGCTTGTAGCTTAATCGTTTAGTTTCTATAATATCAAGTAAACCAAAAGGTGATATTTTTATGGTCTATACATCAATTACATATAAAGATAAATGGACAATGGATACATGTAAAATTCAAGCTTACAAAGTCAAACCAAATTACCAATACAACAAAAGCAATAAATCAGATCATGTAGTTTCTAATTATCATCTTTCTAACTGTGTAACTTTATTTGATGATGTACATATGTTTTCATTAGGGAAGACCTATTTGCGTTGATAAAATAATATAATGGATTGACATATGACAAAAGTTATCGTCCAAAAATGTTACATACAATTTACATGTTAAACCAATTAAGAGTTAAAGAATTAATAGATCTTGTACTCATCACTGTTAATTGCAATTTGCAACTGGTTTGGAACTTTTATCTTTTAATTGCACTTCATTGTTAGTTGTTTGTATGCTTGCACCAAATTACGAACTTTAAAGAAAAATAACTTCATGTGAAAAGTAGGAATTGAAGAGAATTACTTTTTGGTAGATGTAGTTAACTCCAAACAAAGTTGCTTTCGGTATAAACATGTATATCTCATAGCAGGGTATAGGGATATAGGGGCAGGTTCAATATTAATGTATGTATATCTGTCAATATTAATGTATATCTGTTAAAACTGCAAAAAGTTTGTGCAAGATACAGATCGAAGTGAACTGGTAATCTAAGACTAAATGAGTGATGGCAAAAAGACTGAATTACTGATCACTAAACAAACACTGTTAATTAATATACAACCCCCAAAACAGTGTGTTCATTGGAAACCTTCTGAAATCGAGAATCAAAACAGCAGATACAATTAGAAACAGCAGAAACAAAATCGATTGAAAACCTTCTGAGATTGAACCAACAAATCAGTTTCAAATCAACAATCAAAACATTAGATGCAAACAAGAAACAAGTCTGAAATCGTGAACCATTTGATATTGAAATCAAGTCTAACACAAGTTTGAAATCAAGAACGAATAAATAGAGATAGAGAAATCGAGCCTAATGAGTAGAAATTGAACGAGAAATGGGTCATAACCTGAGATAGAGAAATTGAGCCTATTGAGCAGAAATCGAACGAGACATGAGTAGAAATCGATGGCCAAATCCAAGCAAATGGAGAAGTCGAACCTGAGTTGGTCGAGGAGATAACAGAAATCGTGAAGGAGAAGTAGGCTAGGGTTTATTTCGGTTAAGAGTACTACTAATTTATTAGGTGAAACCGTGAAATACAAAGGGAGGGAAAGGAGAAGTAAAAGAGGGAGGGTTAAAATTTTGGGATTTTAGGAGGGAATTTAAAAATTTTAATAATAATTTTTTTTAACTATCTTTAAGAAATACGAAAATTTTATTAGGGGGTGCTTGGGATTGCTTATTTGAGGGGCTTTTTAGCTTATTGCGATTTGACACCGGAGATAAGCCCTTTTGAGTGTTTGGATGGAAAGAAAAGAAAAGAGCTTATAGCGGTGCCAAACCGCTGAAAATCCATTTTTGATAAGTCATTTTGTTCTAACTTATCAACTTATTTCAAAAATGCTTATGACTTTTTTGGTTCTTTTATATGTATAAGCAATCCCAAACACCTTTAAATAACAACTTATTAGGTTATTACGTTTTATACCACAATAAGCCAATTCAAACACTTTTTAGAAAACTCTGGTTTAACACCATATAAGCTGATAAGCACTTTTCAAAATAAGCATAAGTTGTTTTAAATAAGCAATCCCAAACACCCCCTTAGTTGTTTTTTAAACTTGAGTAATTTCTTTTGTCTAACATAGTTATTGGACACAATTAATTTTTTTTTTGAAGAATGGACATAATTAATTAAATCTAAAACAATTATCTCATATTTTTTAAATCTATTTAAAATTCAAGTTTACAACTTATTATGTCTTGATGGTTGTATTAGACTCACTAGTTATTCATTAATTGTATTAGACATTCATGGGTTTTAGTGGTTCATAATGAACTTGGTTAGGTTTGATAGGCTTTAACGACTCGTAAAACGCAATAAAATTCATTACACACATATAACGCATACACATGTTTGTATGCATGTATCGAATCGAGCTATCTAATTGAAGAGAACCACTAGATCAACACTAATGAGATACTAGATCAATTTCCTAATAAAACGACATATGGGGTTTATGGGCTTCCTATATGCTTCCAATAGAACATTTTAAAGTCTGATATATCCATTAAGGCCCAATAAAACTCTTTAAAGGCCAATAGAACCGATTAAAGTCCAATAGAATTAATTAAAGCCTAATAGATCCATTAAGGCCCAATGAAACCCTTTAAAGTCCAGTGAAACCCTTTAAAGTCTGATAGATCCATTAAGACCCAATGAAACCCTTTAATGCCTAATAGATCCATTAAGGCTCAATGAAACCCTTTAAAGCCTAATAAACCCTTTAAGGCCAATGAAACCCTTTAAAGCCCAATGAAACCCTTTAAAGCCCAATGAAACCTTATAATGCCTGATAGATCCACTAAGGCCCAATGAAACCCTTTAAAGTCGGATAGATCAATTAAGGCCAATGAAACCCTTTAAAACCCAATAGAACCCTTTAAAGCCCAATAGATCCATTAAGGCCAATGAAACCCTTTAATGCCCGATAGATCCACTAAGGCCTAATGAAACCCTTTAAAGCCCAATAAAACCCTTTTAAGCCCGATAGATCAATTAAGGCCCAACGAAACCCTTTAAAGCCAATTACCACAACATTTTAGCGGGAGGACCATCTTTTTGTTTCACATCACTATTGTCTTTTGTTCGGTTCTTTCGCTTATACCTCGATGTACCACATATACGACACTCGTTTAGATCAGCATCTACATTCCTATACAACATGCAATCATTCGGACATGCATGTATTCTCTCTATTTCCAATCCCATCGGACACATCAGTTTTTTCGCTTTGTATATCGAAACAGGTAATTCGTTATCATCGGGAAGCATTTCATGCAAAATCTCTAGCAAACTAGTAAAACTTTTGTCACTCCAACCGTTGCTTGTTTTTAAATTAAACAGTTTCAACACAGCTGAAAGTTTGGTAAACTTTGAACAAGCAACATACAACGGTTTTTCAGAGTCGATAAACAATTGTTCAAATTTGTCATAATCCTTATCGGCAATATTATCCTCCACGTCATGTAACATCTCATCTATGTTATCACGGTTATCATTATCTGATTCATAGTTATCATCGGTGTCATTACAATCTCGATCGACCGTGTAACTACAATTACCAAAATCCTCGCCATGTCGAATCCAACAGGTATATCGTTCCATAAACCCACGTACAATAAGATGTTCTTTAATTAAACTATGATCACTATATTTACAAAAAATTCTACAATCCCGACAAATACACCAAATTTCACTTTCTCCATTGTTCACCCGATTATTCTCAGCAACCTCCATAAACTGATCAAGACGGGACAAGTATTCCTTTGTAGCTCGTGGTATTTGGTACATCCAATCATAACGATCCATCTGCAATATCGAAATAAAGTATTAATTGTAAATGCATGTATGACATGATCTCAAAAGGCTATAGGTGGCCATCCTAACCCACTTTTTGAATATTTGGTCTCATATGTGAGTGCTTATAACAGATTGATTACTTAAGAAAAATCCGGCAACATTTCCCCACAATTCCCCAAATATGTGTATAATAAAAACACATATTCGTAGGAGTAATGGGAAACGTCTACCGAAATTTTCTTAAATAAACAATCTGTTATATGCATTCACATCCTAAATGAGACAAATATTCAAAAAGCAGTCCCAAACAGGGGACTATCCGAAATTAATCTCAATTAGATCAAAATTCGGACGGACGACCTAAAGGCATCAAATGCATGAACTTGTATAATAAATGCTTGCAAGTTAAATTTTTAGCAATCATGTGCAAAATTAATATAATTAATGTGTAGTATAGTATAATGCCTTATCAGTGTTGTCAGTAATTGATCAGTCAAGTCTAATCGGTACGCACGCCTATACGAAAAGCAAAGCTGCTAAAATCACATATATATAATTAAGATTACTTAAAAACATGATGTTAATGCATATAAAAGTAGTAATTAATGAACTATATGGTTAAGATTATCATCATACCTTAGTTTTTGTGAAGAATAATGCCTAAAACCATAAAAAAAGGCCCAAAAATCGTCAAAAAAGTGTTTTTTTCGAGCATGAGCAATAATGTGTCAAAAAACGGCGACTCCTTCATGTTATTTATAGGTAAACCCTAGTAAGGCCTTTTATACGCGGTTTTTAATAAACAACCGCGTATAAAAGGGTTACTTTTATATGCGATTGTTTGTACTTTCATACGCGGTTTTTGTACTTTTATACGCGGTTTTAAATAAACAACCGCGTATAAAAGGGTATGACATTTATACGCGGTTTTTAATAAACAACCGCGTATAAAAGGTTTACATTTTTACGCGGTAGTTTGTACTTTTAGACGCGGTTGTTTGTACTTTTATACGCGGTTGTGTATTAAAAACCACGTATAAAAGTTACCTTTTATACGCGGTTATTTATTAAAAACCGCGTACAAAAGTGTTACTTTTATACGCGGTTTATTGCTAAAAACCGCGTGTAAATGTAGCTTTTACGCACGGTTTTGTTAGCAATAACCGTGTACAAAAGTGACCCTTTCGTACGCGGTTTTTAATAAATAACCGCGTATAAAAGGTAACCTATATACGCGGTTTTTCCGATGCAACCGTTTGTAATTGTCGAGTACCATTTTTATACGGTTTTTAATCTAGAACCGTGTATAAAACCATATTTTTAGCAACGGTTCAAATTGAACCGTGTAAAAAGGTTTAGATTCGTCCTTTATACGCGGTTTTTGTAAAAACAACAAAAACCGTGTATAATTAGGCGCGTATAAAAGTCATATTTGTAGTAGTGTAGAATATTAAATAACTCATATCATTGAATCAAATAAATTATCATATCTTAAATTAAATTGTTATAAAACAATACATATATGATAAAATTATAAATTTTAAGAATATGTAAACAAATCTATAAATTATTTGATTAACCAAAATAAAACACCATAAAAGTTAAAACATATTGATTTTGGATTCTCTTTTTTTTTTCGCCAAGATCAATTGAACAAAAAAATAAAGTTTTTTTTTTCAATTCGTTAGATGTTTAATCACAAAACAAATAAATTAAAATTTTCAAACGAAGTAGTAGATATTTCACAATATTAATTAAGCATATACTTTAAACATGAAATCATAGATGTGCAATAACATGATGTTAATCGGTTTATCAGGGTATCAAAGTTCATTACGATACTAAATGTAAAAGAATCGAAATTATACCTGATTTAATTGAAGGAGCAGTAGCATAAAAAAGGCAATATTTTGGTGTCGGGTTTGATACGTACGTGCTGATAACATGTTATAGGAAAAACATGATAGAACAACAATAAATAGAGAGAATGAAAATCTGTAATTGTCATTAATCATAAACCCTTTAAATAGGGAGAAGTTTACAAAGAAAAGAAAACATTCATTATGGTATATTCTAATACTAGGAAAATATTATATCAATCACTTCCTTTTGATGATGACACATAATCCTACAACAAAATCCGACTAATTTTTTTTTCTTTTGAAAATACATAAAATAACTATTATACCATTTGATTCAATTTTAATTATGTTAGAATTATTAAATGAAAAATAATACAAGTTCAGGGATATTTTGCACAAAATCAAAAGATTATGTAATCGATGTTTTCTTGGTTAAGGTAAGGCATCAAAATGGCCCTATATTTCGCATCAACTTTGAGAATTCTCATATTCCTTTACTTCACTAATATAAAAACTTGATTAAATATTATATTTTAAACTTTCAGATTAGACCGGAAGTTTTAACACTTATACAATACATACAATTCTTGAAACAGATCCCCTCCTCCCACCCTACTCCACTGACCTTCTTGGTCCATTGCCATCTTGCACTGTTTCTCCGTCCTTTTCTGATGACTGTAACTTCTTTCCCTTTTTTTTCATTCAAAGTTTTTCATTTTATGATCGCAACAGTTTACTTTTTTTTTTAATCTTCTTATCACAAACTAAATATAAATAAGGGATATTTTGGTTATTTTATATATTTTTGGTGCTATTTTTTACAAATGATGGCAATTTTAAATTTGGGATGACTCCCTTAATGTTTTTATTATTCTATGATCTTTTACACTCTTTTGCATACTTCAATTGCCTCCTTGTATATTATCTTTGATTATAACTATAATATTTTAGACATACAAATTTTGTTATAAATCTACAACTTATGAAGATAGTAATACTAATAACCATGATTATAAAAAAATGACAAATAAACCATAATGGTCAATTTATCAAAAACATATAAAATCCTACTTTACATATATCTATCTATATATATATATACACACACAAACACAAACACTAGCTATATACCGGTGTAATATGGGGAATCATGTAAAATTTTATTGTAGATAAAAAAATAGAATGCAATTACTCATTAAAATGGAAAATCATATCCGAAATTTATGGAGCTCTACCATATTAATAAAGATCAACGCTTATACATTATTTGAACGTGTTGATCACTTGCTTATGAGTTAGTTTTATGAAGTTCAAAGATGAAGCTTTAAGAAGTTGTACATATGCTAATAAGAGGATGTAAACTTGAATTTTGAGAGGTTTTTAAGAATACAAGGTAAATGCTTTATAATATAGTGTGTATATACATAGATACATATGCGTGTGTGTATATATAAGGTTGGGTTCCGGTGAGAAGTTGAGTTTAACGTGAGAAGCGTGAGAAGTGGTTATCAGCCATTGGATGAGAAGTGGATGCACATTAAGATGAGATACACCAGATCAATTCCCTTCTAAGCCACAATTTCTGGGAGTGCATTTGATTAAGACTGATCAACGGTTCAGATCCACTTCTCACGCTTCTCACGTTAACATCAACTTCTCACACGATATTTCACACACACACACACACACACATATATATATATATAGTGGAAGGTTCAAATAAGAAGACTGAAGAGGTATTTGGTTCATTTTAAGGAATAAGAATGAAAATGAAAATGAGAATGTAAAAGAATGGGAGTAGGAATAAAATTTCCATTCCCCCCCCCCCAAAAAAAAAAAAAAAAAAAAAATTTGGTCAGGTAGGGAAATCAATGGGTCTAGGGTAATGAACCAATTATATTATATCAAACCCAACCACATTTTTCATTATCATTCTCATTCTTTACCCCTCAATACAGCCAACCAAACGTCCCCTTAAATATCATGAGAAGGTAAGAAAGAAAGATTATTATATGGATCATTATAGAAATCAATTTGAAGATGCATATGTGAACCCATATAAATAATATGTATAAACGCCGTTCACAATGCATCTTCAAATATATTTCTTTAGATTTTTTCTAATGATTCATTTATGAACCTCCCCTGAACCCTTGGTCTTCTCATGATATAGTTTGTTAGAATTGTTTGGTTCGTAAATGAATCAAACCATACATACATACATATATATATATATATATATATATATGATTAGGTTCATTTGAGAAATGCTAAAAATATTGGAAATAAAGAAATGACCCGAGCCCTTTATCTGGTCAACATTTGCGACTTTGACCGTGAAACACCGGATAATCCCTTGTGTGGTTTGTAGAAGATAAAGGGGTAGTTTCGTAAAATACGCGGGATGAGTTCATATATGAACCAGTGTAATTCACATATGAACTCTTTTAACTAATTCATATATGAACTATACGTTTATATATGAATCTGTTAATTAGTTCATATGTGAATCACAAAGGTTTATATATGAATATGTTAATTAGTTCAACTAATTCACATATGAACCTACAATTAATTAGTTCATATGTGAATCAGTTAATTGGTTTATATATGAATCACAAAGGTTCATATATGAATCAGTTAAAAGAGTTTATATGTGAATTACACTGATTCACATATGAACATATAGTTCATATGTGAATCATACAGGTTCATATATGAACTCATCTCGTGTATATGTAAAAATTACGAAACTGTCCTTCTATTTTTGGAATAGCAGCAACTTTTGATTAGTCAAAGCTGTAATTGTTGACCAGTCAATAACGTAATATTTGACCAGTCAAAGCCGATCTTGACCGAATAAAGGCTAGGATTACTTCTCTATTTCTAATATATTTAGCATTTCTCAAATGAACATATCCCTATATATATGTATATATATATATATGGTCAGGTTTAGGGGAAAACCTAAAAAAACGGAAAACTGAGGAACATTCTGGTAGCCCTTCATCTGGACAATATGCATATGTGCATACAAGTAATTTGTAACATGCACGCGTGCATATGCACAAGTGAAAAATGCATACGTGAATAAAAACCAAAAAACAACTTAATTTACTTGTATGCACAAGTACATACTATCCAGATCAAGGGCTACCAGGGTGTTTCTCAGTTTTCTATTTTTTTGAGGTTTTCTCTTGAACCTCCGTATCTATATAAACCATAAAAATGGAGAATGGGGGAAGCTTCCACCAATCGTTGGATCTAAAAAGTGGATGGTTTTGATTAAAATGTAACATTGATCTAAAAAGTGGATGGTTTAGATTCGAATGTAACATTTCCTATAATCATGGAATTAGTTATGGGAAAATATAACCGCATTTATTATTCATCGTCGTTGAACTAAAGACGATAGATTGTTGATGGAAGGTTCCCTCGTTCCCCGTTTGTTAGAGTTCTCTGTTTAACCTACCCCCATATGGATGTGTTCAAACAAAAACCGTACAAATTTACAAGAATGCAAGAACACTTGAAACAGAGAACCATCACATGTGATAAACTAATGATATACACATGATAGACATATGTGAGTGTGACATTGGCTGTGCTCTAGGTCGCAGGCCAAGTCGACTGCACACAATTTCGTCCCCATACAATATTACATGTGATGGTGCCGTTTTCGTTTGAACCGCTACACACACACACACACATATATATATATATATACACATATATATATATAGAGAGAGAGACACGAAAGATCGTGTGAGAATAAGATTTAAGGTGAGAAGTATAAGAAATGATTTGGACCCTTGATCACTTTTAGTTAGTTTTAATCAAATGATACAAATTAAGTCCCAAAATAACCCATGATTTAGCTTAGAAGGGAATTTTCAATTGATCTTCAATTAGGATTGATCCAAGCGTGGAGATCCCTTCTTACCTTCTCAGAATAACTGTTATTCTTATCGGAAACCATATATATATATATATATATATATATATATATATACGAAGGATCGTGTGAGGAGAAGAGTTAAGGTCAGAAGAGAGCTAGACCCCGGATCACTTTTAATCTCAAATCCACCCATGAATTGCAGTTGATACGAGAATTGATCTGGTGTATCTTGGTGCATTTTATTTCGGTGCATCTCATCCTAATGTGCATCTAATGGTGGAAATCTATTCTTACCCTTCTCACCATAACTTTCAATCTCACCAGAAGCCAACCCTATATATATATATATATATATATATATGTAACACCCGTATTTTTGTTTTGTAATAATCTAGATTCCCAACTTGTCTGGTTGCGACTTTTCGAGTTATTTCAACTCTATCCGTATTATATTTTCCCGTGTTGTAGTCTCGTGAGTCGCGGATTCGAAATATGGGGTTTTGAGGCTCGGTACCATCTGCGCGATCATGCCCGCGATAGTGACCATGTCACTATCGCCGGAGGCACAATCGCGGTCGGCCTTTGGGCCACGGTAGATTTGGCGCGAGTGTGCCCCGCGATAGTGACAGTGGCACTATCGCCAGCGGGGGCTGACCCATAAATCAGACAGCTCCGAATTTATTTCATTTATCTGATTTTGGGAAAAGTCTAGGTCGTTTTGCTCTTCTGCTCTTGGTAAGTTTCCAGCCCTAAACCTTCCTCTTTATTTATTACTTCATCCAACCTCCTCCCTCCTCATTAATGGTGGTGGTATAGGTGTTTATAAGCTTTTGTGAAGACCTCCAACTCTCAAGTTCTAGTCCTCCCCAACTAGAAATTTCTAGGGTTTTGGTGTTTAACCCAAGGTGAGTTCATACTTCCTTTTTCTAAACTATTCTACACATCAAAATGTATATTTTGACCTCTAAACATCTCCTTATTTACATATTTAATGATTGATGAGATTTTGACCTAACTTGGTGATTTTGAGAGACTTTAGGGTTTATGACCATCTTTGGTAAACAATGATGCAAACTATGATATGGAACTACAAATGTGTTGTTATGGCATTATGATGAGTAAATGTTCACCTTATGGCTTTTAGCCAAGTTTTATGAATAAAACAATTTATAAGTGTTTGGTATAAAATGATTTCTATTGTGGAAAGGTTTATTTTGGGTAAAGAGATATTTTGGAATTTAAATTATTAGCCGTATGTTTTATATATGGCCTTTCGATTCCTATCAGCAGTTAACCATTAAATGGTGGTTTGAGAACTAATTGGTTTATGAACTATATGTTTGATTATAGTTGGTCACATGTGTATTGTGACGAGTCTAGACTACTACAAATGGATCCATAGGTATTTAGTCGACTTATTATTTGGGGTAATTCCGTATGTAGCTAGTTGAGACATTGGATCCTCGGAGGCACTTTGGTACGATCATGTGGGGTCGGTTACTAGCCATGGGTCGTAAATGTAAATCCTAGCGAATGAGTATGACTTGGATCATCGGGTGCCACCCTCCCACATCGTTATTTGGACCGGCAGGTTCACGGCCTTGATCCTAGTATGGTGAGATCAAAACTCGGAAGGTGGCTTACTTTGTGTTTCGCCACAATCCTTGGAGTTCGGGCTTACACCCGTCATCGCAAGATGAAGTCTGGACCGGAAGGTCACTATGTGTTTACTAAATCATTTACAAGGATGTTGTTGATGAAAACATTTTACTTATTTTACATTCGATTTTTATTCGTCTTTCACATAAACTGTATGTTCTCACTAGGCTTTAAGCCTAACACTTTTTTCAAACGATGTGTATAACAGGTTCCATTAGCGGCGGGTCTACAAGGGTTTGAGTGAAGAGCGTGGTCTCTTACGGGCATTTTTGGATGATAGTCATTTTGGGAACGCCTAGCATTGAAACATTTATTCTTTTGGTATTGGGTTGACAACCAATGTAATCTGGCTAGTTGTAGTGTAGATTAGTTTGTTGTCGTTTCCCTATTCATAGTTACAGGTTTTGTAAATGCTCACGTTTGCCCATTATGGGTGGGTTGCCCTATTTATAAACGTTATGTTGCCAAATTTTCAATTTTTAAAACTACCCCAATATTTAGAGTGTTACAAGTTGGTATCAGAGCTCTAGTTTAAGTGAACTAGGCATGAATGTAAGATGTCTAGACTTAGACTGAGTATGTTAGGCAAGGATTTGCGAGTTCGGTAGAACTTCTAAGATGGGTAGTCTTAGAGTCGACGGAAATTATGTTCATTGAGCGTTGTGATAATGGTAACAAGAACCCTCATGTGTCATATGTTCATAATCTCACTTAGCTAATGTTATTATGAGGATATTTTTCGTGAGTGTGCTTGGTTTGCTAATGTTATAAAATTTGATAGACGTAGTCGTACGTTTCTTTCGTGTTCAACTCTGTTAATCTTTTCTTACTCTTTCTCTCGTGCTTGTGTGGCAGCCATTACTCTAGAATGGTGAACACTCGTAGTCGACCGTTAGTCGATGGGGATTTGTGTGAAGATAGCTCGCCTGAGCGAAATCCAGTGGTTCGGGCAGCGGTTGCCGCTCCTCCGGGTATGCCGCCTATATTCACGGGCGAGGTGGAACAAGTGCCGAGGGTGGATTTGGCATCCACAAACCCAGTGGTTCAGGAGGCAAACCCTTAGGCTGACATGATGGCCAACATCATGCAGTTGGTATCGACGACGGCAATGGAAAAGCAGCAAGAAGTGTTCTGACGACCCAATTTTATGTGTGAAGTGGATAAGAGCTGTTGAGCAAGCTTTTGGCTCCTCGGAATGTGGAGACAATCAGAGAGTGAGTTTTGGTACCCAACTGCTGAGAGACTCGGCGCTCACCTGGTGGAATGTTACTCAATCCACTATCTCTCCTACCGTATTGGCTCAGTTGTCTTGGGCCGAGTTTAAAAGGAAACTTATGGAAGAGTTCTGTAGCGAGAGATTTATGGACCGTATCGAAAAGGAGTTTCGATCTCTGGTAAAGGGGAACTTGACGGTGAGAGAGTACACCCGACAGTTTATGGAAAAGCTTGATCTGGTGGGGCACGTAGCCCCAACAGAGAATGAGAAGATCAAGGCCTACCTCAATGGCCTACCGGCGGACATGTTGTCCATGGTCCACAACTCCAAGGCTTCCAATCTTCGCGAGACGATTGAGGAAGCTCAATTCATGGAAGAAATCTTTGCGAGAAGCAAAGCGGAGAAAGCAGTTGTGGTTGGGGACAAGAGAAAGTGGGAAAACAATTCTGCACCTCCTAGGAGGAATCAACCTTTTGTGGGGAATCGGGGTTCCAACAACCGACCGGAGGCACGTTGGTGCCAAAGGTGTAAGAGCAAGCATTTTGGCAACTGTAATCCTAATGCCACCGCTTGTATCAAGTGTGGTAAGACCGGTCACACTGTCAAAGATTTCCCGGTCAAGGGGGTTATTTGCTTCGAGTGTAAGACTCCGGGGCACTTTAGAAGAGAGTGCCCGAGGTTCAAGACGGGGAGAGCCCCGGAAAGGAAAGAAAACCCTCCCAGAGTTCCTGGCCGAGCTTTCCAGATGACGGCCGATGAGGCCAAGGCATCCGCCGATGTGGTATCGGGTACGTTTCTCCTGAACTCCGTACCTGCTCGTGTGCTATTTGATTCGGGTGCCAGCTTCTCTTTCATATCTGTTGCATTTCGTGAGAAACTTGACATGCCCACTAATAGTCTAGAGAATGCTTTAGTGGTAGAGTTAGCTAATGGTGATCAAGTGTTAGTCCGTGACGTTTTGAAAGATTGTACCCTTAGCATTGAAGGAAAAAAGTTCCTAATCAGCTTGATGCCAATGGTTATTGGTGGCTTCGACGTGGTGGTCGGTATGGATTGGTTGGCAGACAATCATGCCGAAATTTTATTCTCCAAGAAACTGATCCGACTCCCTATATTGGATGGGGGCATGGTGGTAGTTTATGGCGAGAGAAGGAAAGGTGATGTGGCGGTTATCACCATGGCAAAGGCGCGAAAGTGTTTGGTGAAGGGATGTTCGTCCTTTCTAGCTTATGTGATTGACGCGAAACTCGAGAAGAAGAAGATCTTGGACGTGAAGGTGGTGTGCGAATTTTCCGATGTCTTTCCGGATGATTTGCCTGGCTTGCCACCCGATCATCAAGTGGAGTTCCGGATTGACTTTATACCGGGGGTGGCTCCAATTGCGCGAGCTCCTTACCGGTTGGCGCCATCGGAGATGCAATAAATGATGGCTCAACTCCAAAAACTTCTAGAGAAGAGATTTATAAGACCGAGCTCGTCGCCTTGGGGAGCTCCGGTCTTGTTTGTCAAGAAGAAGGATGACACAATGAGAATGTGCATCGATTACTGCGAACTGAATAAGGCTACGGTGAAGAACAGGTACCCGCTCCCGAGGATCGACGACTTATTCGACCAACTTCAAGGAGCGGGTTGTTTCTCGAAAATCGACTTGCACTCGGGATATCACCAAGCGAAGGTGAGAGGGGAGGACATTCCGAAGACGGCTTTTAGAACGCGTTACGGCCATTTCGAATTCCTTGTGATGCCGTTTGGTCTAACTAACTCATCGGCAGTGTTTATGGATCTAATGAATAGAGTGTGCCGACCATTCCTTGACAAGTCGGTCATTGTATTCATTGACGACCTACTCGTGTACTCCAAGAGTGAGTTAGAACATGAGCAACATCTACGTGAAGTCCTAGAAGTGTTGAGGAAAGAAAGGTTGTATGCTAAGTTTTCCAAGTGCGACTTTTGGCTTGAAGAAGTTCAGTTCTTGGGTCACGTTGTCACTCGAGACGGAGTGAAGGTGGACCCCTCTAAGATTGAAGCAATGATGAATTGGGAGCCTCCCAAGAGTCCGTCAGAAATCCGAAGCTTCTTGGGTTTGGCGGGCTACTATCGTAGATTCATACAAGACTTCTCCAAGATTGCTTCTTCTTTGACGGCGTTGACAAGGAAGCATGTGAAGTTTGTTTGGACCGAAACGCAAGAGAAGGCATTCCGGACCTTGCAAAAGAAGTTGTGTGAAGCTCCAATCTTTTCATTACCCGAAGGGTCGGAAGACTTCGTGGTGTATAGCGACGCTTCGAAGATGGGTTTGGGTTGTGTGTTGATGCAAAGAGGAAAGGTAATCGCTTACGCATCGAGACAACTCAAGATTCACGAAAAGAACTACCCTACCCATGATCTAGAGTTGGCGGCGGTGGTGTTCGCTTTGAAACTTTGGTGACACTATCTCTATGGCACCAAGTGTACTCTGTACACAGATCATAAGAGTTTGAAGTATATCTTTGATCAAAAGGAACTGAATATGAGGCAAAGGCGGTGGCTCGAGTTACTCAAGGACTATGATTGTGAGTTGCTTTACCATCCCGGTAAGGTAAACGTGGTGGCCGATGCTTTGAGTCGGAAGGATTATAGCGGGAGTATTCGGACTACCCTTTCGAGAATTGAGTTAGTGTCAAGTCTTATTGAGAAGATCAAGACATCTCAAGGGGAAGCTTTGCTGGAAGAAAATCTCAAGGATGAAGTCATGACAAAACAACGGTTGCTCTTAACGGAAGATAGCCGTAGAGTGAAGTTGTTCAGTGGCCGTGTGTGGGTGCCCAAGGTTGGGGGCAACCGGGAACTTCTTCTTGAGGATGCGCACAAGTCCAAGTATTCCATTCATCCGGGTAGCACAAAGATGTATCGGGACTTGAAGCTACATTATTGGTGGCCGGTGATGAAGCTTGACGTGGCACGTTACGTGGAGCGTTGTGTGACATGTTTGCAAGTAAAGACAGAACACCAGCGACCTTACGGAATTCTTCAATCATTGGAGATCCCCGAATGGAAATGGGAACATATTACCATGGACTTCGTGACTAAGTTGCCGAAAACTCTTCGAGGTCACGATACCATATGGGTAATAGTGGATCGGTTGACCAAGAGCGCACACTTTTTGGCCATGCGTGAGACACTACCGATGGATAAGTTAGCAAAGATTTACATCGATGAGGTGGTCTCAAGGCATGGGATGCCCTTATCTATTGTTTCTGATCGTGATAGTCGGTTCACTTCCAATTTCTGGGATGGCCTACAGAAAGAACTTGGTACGTGCGTAAAGTTGAGTACGACCTACCATCCTCAAACCGACGGTCAAAGCGAGAGAACGATCCAAACGCTTGAAGACATGTTAAGGTCTTGTGTTATTGACTTCGGGGGTAGCTGGGACTCTCACTTACCTTTGGTGGAGTTTGCGTATAACAATAGCTACCACTTGAGTATCGGAATGGCTCCGTTCGAAGCCTTGTACGGGCGAAAGTGTAGAACTCCCGTATGTTGGCTTGAAGCGAGAGAGAAGCAGTTCGCCGGACCTGAAATCGTGCAAGAGACGACCGATAAGGTCAAAGGCATTCGGGAAAGGTTGAAAGCGGCTCAAGATCGGCAGAAGAGCTATGCCGATAAGAAGAGACGGCCGATGGAATTCCAGGTGGGCGACCGCGTGATGTTAAAAGTGTCGCCATGGAAAGGCATCATCCGGTTCGGAAAGCGCGGGAAGTTGAGTCCCCGTTTTCTTGGACAATTTAAAGTGCTCAAGCGTGTGGGCTTGCAAGCGTACCAGTTGGAACTTCCCCCAGAAATGAACGGGATTCACAACACCTTTCACGTTTGCTACCTTCGGAAATGCTTGGCGGAAGAGGAGAGCGTTATCCCTCTTTCCGAGATTAGAGTGGACGAGGGTAACCGTTGTGTTGAAGAGCCCGAGGCTATTTTGGAGAAGAAGTCAAAGAAGCTTCGCCACAAAGAAGTCACTATGGTCAAAGTTCAATGGAAGCATCATCGAGGTGCCAATGTGACGTGGGAAGCCGAGGAGGATATGAAGCGAAGATATCCTCACCTGTTCGAGTAGTTGGGATTTCGGGGACGAAATCGATTTCAAGTTGGGGAGGATTGTAACACTCGTATTTTTGTTTTGTAATAATCTAGATTCCCAACTTGTCTGGTTGCGACTTTTCGAGTTATTTCAACTCTATCCGTAGTATATTTTCCCGTGTTGTAGTCTCGTGAGTCGCGAATTCGAAATATGGGGTTTTGAGGCCCGGTACCATCTGCGCGATCATGCCCGCGATAGTGACCATGTCACTATCGCCGGAGGCACAATCGCGGTCGGCCTTTGGGCCACGGTACATTTGGCGCGAGTATTCCCTGCGATAGTGACAGTGGCACTGTCGCCTGTCACTATCGCCAGCGGGGGCTGACCCATAAATCAGACAGCTCCGAATTTATTTCATTTATCTGATTTTGGGAAAAGTCTAGGTTGTTTTGCTCTTCTGCTCTTGGTAAGTTTCCAGCCCTAAACCTTCCTCTTTATTTATTACTTCATCCAACCTCCTCCCTCCTCATTAATGGTGGTGGTATAGGTGTTTATAAGCTTTTGTGAAGACCTCCAACTCTCAAGTTCTAGTCCTCCCCAACTAGAAATTTCTAGGGTTTTGGTGTTTAACCCAAGGTGAGTTCATACTTCCTTTTTCTAAACTATTATACACATCAAAATGTATATTTTGACCTCTAAACATCTCCTTATTTACATATTTAATGATTGATGAGATTTTGACCTAACTTGGTGATTTTGAGAGATTTTAGGGTTTATGACCATCTTTGGTAAACAATGATGCAAACTATGATTTGGAACTACAAATGTGTTGTTATGGCATTATGATGAGTAAATGTTCACCTTATGGCTTTTAGCCAAGTTTTATGAATAAAACATTTTATAAGTGTTTGGTATAAAATGATTTCTATTGTGGAAAGGTTTATTTTGGGTAAAGAGATATTTTGGAATTTAAATTATTAGCCGTATGTTTTATACATGTCCTTTCGATTCCTATCAGCAGTTAACCATTAAATGGTGGTTTGAGAACTAATTGGTTTATGAACTATATGTTTGATTATAGTTGGTCACATGTGTATTGTGACGAGTCTAGACTACTACAAATGGATCCATAGGTATTTAGTCGACTTATTATTTGGGGTAATTCCGTATGTAGCTAGTTGAGACATTGGATCCTTAGAGGCACTTTGGTACGATCATGTGGGGTCGGTTACTAGCCATGGGTCGTAAATGTAAATCCTAGCGAATGAGTATGACTTGGTTCATCGGGTGCCACCCTCCCACATCGTTATTTGGACCGGCAGGTTCACGGCCTTGATCCTAGTATGGTGAGCTCAAAACTCGGAAGGTGGCTTACTTTGTGTTTCACGACAATCCTTGGAGTTCGGGCTTACACCCGTCATCGCAAGATGAAGTCTGGACCGGAAGGTCACTATGTGTTTACTAAATCATTTACAAGGATGTTGTTGATGAAAACAGTTTACTTATTTTACATTCGATTTTTATTCGTCTTTCACATAAACTGTATGTTCTCACTAGGCTTTAAGTCTAACACTTTTCTCAAATGATGTGTATAACAGGTTCCATTAGCGGCGGGTCTACAAGGGTTTGAGTGAAGAGCGTGGTCTCTTACGGGCATTTTTGGATGATAGTCATTTTGGGAACGCCTAGCATTGAAACATTTATTCTTTTGGTATTGGGTTGACAACCAATGTAATCTGGCTAGTTGTAGTGTAGATTAGTTTGTTGTCGTTTCCCTATTCATAGTTACAGGTTTTGTAAATGCTCACGTTTGCCCATTATGGGTGGGTTGCCCTATTTATAAACGTTATGTTACCAAATTTTCAATTTTTAAAACTACCCCAATATTTAGGGTGTTACAAGTTGGTATCAGAGCTCTAGTTTAAGTGAACTAGGCATGAATGTAAGATGTCTAGACTTAGACTGAGTATGTTAGGCAAGGATTTGCGAGTTCGGTAGAACTTCTAAGATGGGTAGTCTTAGAGTCGACGGAAATTATGTTCATTGAGCGTTGTGATAATGGTAACAATAACCCTCACGTGTCATATGTTCATAATCTCACTTAGCTAATGTTATTATGAGGATATTTTTCGTGAGTGTGCTTGGTTTGCTAATGTTATAACATTTGATAGACGTAGTCGTACGTTTCTTTCGTGTTCAACTCTGTTAATCTTTTCTTACTCTTTCTCTCGTGCTTGTGTGGCAGCCATTACTCTAGAATGGTGAACACTCGTAGTCGACCGTTAGTCGATGGGGATTTGCGTGAAGATAGCTCGCCTGAGCGAAATCCAGTGGTTCGGGCAGCGGTTGCCGCTCCTCCGGGTATGCCGCCTATATTCACGGGCGAGGTGGAACAAGTGCCGAGGGTGGATTTGGCATCCACAAACCCAGTGGTTCAGGAGGCAAACCCTCAGGCTGACATGATGGCCAACATCATGCAGTTGGTATCGACGGCAATGGAAAAGCAGCAAGAAGTGTTCATGAAAATGTTGGAGGATCGCGATACCAGCCTCAAGAGAAATGAGGCGGTTGCTGAGAATGTCGTGGTTGGTTCGGGTGGCACCGATCCGGGTATCCGAACGGAAGAGCACAGAGTTGTGGGTGCTCAGAAGAATGGGAGAAGCTGCTCATACAAATCATTTCTGGGATGCGGGCCGCCAGAGTTCTCTGGTTCTGACGACCCAATTTTATGTGTGAAGTGGATAAGAGCTGTTGAGCAAGCTTTTGGCTCCTCGGAATGTGGAGACAATCAGAGAGTGCGTTTTGGTACCCAACTGCTGAGAGACTCGGCGCTCACCTGGTGGAATGTTACTCAATCCACTATCTCTCCTACCGTATTGGCTCAGTTGTCTTGGGCCGAGTTTAAAAGGAAACTTATGGAAGAGTTCTGTAGCGAGAGATCTATGGACCGTATCGAAAAGGAGTTTCGATCTCTGGTAAAGGGGAACTTGACGGTGAGAGAGTACACCCGACAGTTTATGGAAAAGCTTGATCTGGTGGGGCACGTAGCCCCAACAGAGAAGGAGAAGATCAAGGCCTACCTCAATGGCCTACCGGCGGACATGTTGTCCATGGTCCACAACTCCAAGGCTTCCAATCTTCGCGAGACGATTGAGGAAGCTCAATTCATGGAAGAAATCTTTGCGAGAAGCAAAGCGGAGAAAGCAGTTGTGGTTGGGGACAAGAGAAAGTGGGAAAACAATTCTGCACCTCCTAGGAGGAATCAACCTTTTGTGGGGAATCGGGGTTCCAACAACCGACCGGAGGCACGTTGGTGCCAAAGGTGTAAGAGCAAGCATTTTGGCAACTGTAATCCTAATGCCACCGCTTGTATCAAGTGTGGTAAGACCGGTCACACTGTCAAAGATTTCCCGGTCAAGGGGGTTATTTGCTTCGAGTGTAAGACTCCGGGGCACTTCAGAAGAGAGTGCCCGAGGTTCAAGACGGGGAGCGCCCCGGAAAGGAAAGAAAACCCTCCCAGAGTGCCTGGCCGAGCTTTCCAGATGACGGCCGATGAGGCCAAGGCATCCGCCGATGTGGTATCGGGTACGTTTCTCCTGAACTCCGTACCTGCTCGTGTGCTATTTGATTCGGGTGCCAACTTCTCTTTCATAACTGTTGCATTTCGTGAGAAACTTGACATGCCCACTAATAGTCTAGAGAATGCTTTAGTGGTAGAGTTAGCTAATGGTGATCAAGTGTTAGTCCGTGACGTTTTGAAAGATTGTACCCTTAGCATTGAAGGAAAGAAGTTCCTAATCAGCTTGATGCCAATGGTTATTGGTGGCTTCGACGTGGTGGTCGGTATGGATTGGTTGGCAGACAATCATGCCGAAATTTTATGCTCCAAGAAACTGATCTGACTCCCTATATTGGATGGGGGCATGGTGGTAGTTTATGGCGAGAGAAGGAAAGGTGATGTGGCGGTTATCACCATGGCAAAGGCGCGAAAGTGTTTGGTGAAGGGATGTTCGTCCTTTCTAGCTTATGTGATTGACGCGAAACTCGAGAAGAAGAAGCTCTAGGACGTGAAGGTGGTGTGCGAATTTTCCGATGTCTTTCAGGATGATTTGCCAGGCTTGCCACCCGATCGTCAAGTGGAGTTCCGGATTGACCTTATACCGGGGGTGGCTCCAATTGCGCGAGCTCCTTACCGGTTGGCGCCATCGGAGATGCAAGAAATGATGGCTCAACTCCAAGAACTCCTAGAGTTTATAACCGTTTATTTATTAAAAAATAAACGAACTCCTAGAGTTTATTTTATTTTTAACCGTTTATTTATTAAAAAATATATAAAGAAACATTTTTAAAAAAGAAAAATAAATTTCCGACGGAAAATCCGTCGGAAATCCGTCGGTAATTCCGCCGGAAATCAATCGGAAATTTGTTTTTGTTTTTAAAATTGTTTTTTAAAATTATTATTTAAAATATTTATTTAAATTATCCGCCGGAAATTCGTCGGAAATTTGTTTTTTTTTTAAATTGTTTTTGAAAATTATTATTTATAATATTTATTTAAATTATCCGCCGAAAATCCGTCGGAAATTTCCGTCGGAAACCCGTCGGAAACGTTTTTAAAATTATAATTTTGAATCTATTTCTTTAATTTCACCGACGGATAATCTGTCGGAAATCCGTCGGAAATTAACTGGATATTTTAAAAAAAAATAATTAAAAAAAACGATTTTAAAATTTTAAAATCTTGTAAATGCAAAAGAGCTGTAAATAAAATATTAAAATAAATTAATGCCGTCATCGATTATAAAGGACGCTAAAAATACAAATTGTCACAATTGTTCACTAAAGCAAGTTCATGTACATTAATTTAAATACAAAATAGGCCATAATACTCAACCATCAAGACTCAAGGGGTGGGGGAGGCGGAAATTACGATTGAGTAAACTGACTTTGGGTTAACCTGGTCATCATCTCCATCATTTCCTAATGCTCCTTGGTGTTCCCAAAGCCGTATGTTCGCCTTTCTTACTTCCCCCGACTGCCTGTTGCCACAATTCTTCATCTATTATGGGATGGGAAGTGGCATCCTCGCCGTATCCTTGGGTGAGATTGGAACTATAGTTACCTTGTGGTTTAAGACACACAAGTCAATTTCAACAGCATAACGGTTGTAATTGGGACATTTCCAAATAAAACAATCCTAACGTTTGCCCAACAAATGGCAACCCAGACTAAAATGGAGATATATATACCAACACTTAAACTAAAACAATATTAATTTCCGTATGAAACCAAAGAGTTCTTTTTGACTGGCATGGCAAGAATACCTACTTTTCTTATTCTTTTTGTTTGTCACTATCATGTCAACCACTAGAGTTCCACTATTCCTTTGATAAATATTACTCTAATTATGTGTATGTTTATTATTCCTGATTAATGCTACCATGTCACTTCCCACAAAGATCCTAAGAGAGCAATTACGTAATGTACTAAAACAGACAGGATTGTTTGATACTTACTCCCAGGGAACATCTCCAACAAGCATCCAGTCACCATCCTTATCTTCGTATGTAAGGACATACTCTGAACTTTGTAAAAGATCCCTCAACTTGCTCTCACCAAGGCTTTCCTTTCCTGGAGCCCCCTGTGATCCGCACTGACCTAAAATGCAAAAAAATCGTTTGCAATTAAACTAAAAGCAAGGGTTTTGATTTGATATAAAATAAACATTAATGTCTCAAATAAATTAATACATAAATATCTAATCATCGTATGAGTCGGTCATCGTGTCTCGTCCTCATTTGGTGGTGTTGTGGTTGATATCCCGCCATAGCTCACGCCTGATGAATAATGTTTGTTTATAGTGAGTGGCGGGCGAAACTGATAGCCATGTTGAGTACTAAATGCGCTAATACATTTGATGCACGTACCAGTGAATAGAATTAAATGCATCAGTGACGTTCTTCATGTCATCATTCATGGGTTGCTGGGGTGGTGGCGGTTCAAAAAAGGAAAAAATGCAGAACGCTTCAACTTTCATTCGGTCCCTCAGTTGCGACAGCTTCAACCCCTAACCCAATCACTCCTGCAGGAAAAGATTAACCATCTATAAATCTTCCTGGAGTATATACATGCACATACGTATATAAATGATCGCAAAGAAGTGCTAAACTAGCAACTTTAAGAAATTAAATATAGGTTCTAGTCATATATAAAAACATAGACATCAATATAAACGAGTACTCTATTAATTCCTTCATCCCATGCGTCTGTTCAATACAAGCCTACATGTTTATAATTGCCTTATGCACATTATCAGATATCATATTGTGTATATATACACACACATATAATATATACTAGTGGTGTACCCGCGCGATGCAGCGCGGGTGAATCACAATTCTGAAACAATAACTTAGCCCTTAACCGTGGTTGTCCGTCCATCTTGATTTCATTCATTCGTTTACATTTTTTATATTTGCAAGTCAACTAATAAATAAAACTGAAGCTTAACATCATGAAGGGAAGAAAGATGATCGAAATCACAGCAATGGGTCATAAATCTATTAAAGAGCCCAAGGATTTGTGAAATGTATTTAACACAAACATACTGCCTTTCAAACAAACACTGGTCACAGTAAGATTCGAGAATATATTTATTACATGTGAATGGCAACATCATGTCGAAGGAATGAACTGCCAGGCCCAGATACAGGGTATAGTGCATAAACAGGTTTCCATCGAATTTAAGTGGGGTTAATACAACTGTTGACCTAGCTGAATTCACTCACCAGCTTGCCATGTTTGGGCACTCTTGGTTTAAATGGTTCATGAGTAACAGAAGGCTTGATCCTATACAACCAACTGTTGCAAACACAAAAAACATATAAACATCTAAATAATCGAAATATGAAATACTTAAGCTGTTACTCAAATCACAAACCAAAACTTTATGGTACTAAAACCAGAATGAAGCTGCAAAATACAATGAGATGTAAAAATTAGCCGCAATTGATGTGTATATGAATCTGATGCAAAACGAGAGTCAATCAATTTGTAAAAGGTATACCCCCTAACGCAACATGATACAACTTAATTTGAAACAGAATTCAAACAAATAGCATTTGATAAGTCTGTTCAAACATAATTAATCAACCAACTATAGTCATTAAACCTAATGATCAAGTTATTCTATCCACTAACATCTTCATCCTCTCTCCAGATTAGAGTTCCTTAGCAACAAATTAATTTAAGAAAATGTTTTAAAATTAAAAAAAAAATAAAAATTGAATTAATTTCCGACGGATTTCCGACGGAAAATTAATTTAATTAAAATTAAATTAATTTCCGTAGGAAATCCGTCGGAAATTAATTCGATTTTAAAAAAAAAATTAAAACTTAATAAATTAATTTAAGAAAATGTTTTTAGATTAAAAAAAATTAAAAATCGAATTAATTTCCAATGGAAAATTAATTTAATTAAAATTAAATTAATTTTCGTCGGAAATTCGTCGAAAATTAATTTCCAATTTTTTTAAAAAAAATTAAAAATTATTAAATTAATTTAAGAAAATGTTTTTAGATTAAAAAAAATTAAAAATCGAATTAATTTCCGACGGATTTCCGACGGAAAATTAATTTAATTAAAATTAAATTAATTATCTTCTAATTTGCTTGTTTAGTTACTAATTTATTTAATTAAGTATTTTAATTACAATTAAACAAATATTTGTGACGCGCCACAAATCCGCCACAAATATTAAAGATATATAAATATTTATTTTTCGTAAAATTTCAGTGACGGATTTGTGGCGGATTTCCGACAGATTTAAGGTTATGTTGACTTTTTTGAAATCCGCCGGAAATCCGTCGAAAATCCGCCGGAAAATTTTCGGACGGAAAATCCGTCGGAAACGTCCGTCGGTGATAACTCTTTTTTTAGTAGTGAACCAAAATAAAATTACCCACGCAATCTAAATTTGGTTATTTTTTTTACTATGAAAACGAGGAGCATTTGTCTTTTCATCAAAAAAATTAATTTTCTTTTAAAATGTAAGAAAATATTTTTTTTAATTTCATTTTATTATAAAATTTCTCACGCAATCTAATATTGTGATGAAACAGAATGAATTTGTGGATTACAGATTTCATTGGATTACAGATTTCATCAGGTTTATCGTGTTAGCATTATTGTTTCATAATGAAAATAGATTCATCAGGTTCATCGTGTTAGCATTATTGTTTCATAATGAAACATGATGAATTTGTGTCATTTTTGTTAACTTCCCATTTTTGTTTCATTACCTGTTCAGTTGCATATCCGTATATGAAAATAAATTCATCAGGTTCATCGTGTTAGCATTATTGTTTCAATATGAAAATAGATTCATCAGGTTCATCGTGTTAGCATTATTGTTTCATAATGAAACATGATGAATTTGTGCCATTTTTGTTAACTTCCCATTTTTGTTTCATTACCTGTTCAGTTGTATATCCGTATATGAAAATAGATTCATCAAGTTCATCGTGTTAGCATTATTGTTTCATAATGAAAATAAATTCATCAGGTTCATCGTGTTAGCATTATTGTTTCATTATTACCATATATAAGCTAAATTAAAATTAAATAATTTACCTAAATTAAATATCTCATTTTTAAATTAATCAATGATTATTATTACCGTATATAAGCTAAATTAAAATTAAATAATTATTAATATAATAATAATAACAGTTACGATATATATTATGAAATAATGTAAAAGACAAAAATAACCTTTTCAATTAAAAATAAAAAAAAGAAATTCACTGATTGGTTGATTTCGGTTTCCAAAGTTTCCAATGTAATACTGGTTTCCAAATGATCGCTCCCCTATATATATATATATATATATATATATATATATATATATATATATATATAATATTAAAAAATGAAATTAGAACAAATTTTGAGAATATACCCATCGCCCTTATCACTTTATGTGGCCATGCATTCCAAGTCTTCTCTTCATGTGGTAGTCTCTTATCTTCTTTCTGGCCTCCCAATCCCATATCTAACCTCTGCCCACACACTTTCGTTTTCATTTAAATCCAATCAAAAAATTATATATTTTTCAAAAATTATCTTCAAAATCCGCGATGTTACATATTTTCCAATCAAATTTTGAATTATTTAGTTTCATTACGATTTTCGACATAGAAAAGAACATGTTATCATGCAATTTTGGTGCCATGGTTAGTGACCGTCAACGCTTGTGAATTATTCACAAGTGCATCAATGACACTGTTGAAAGTTGGTCACTAAGTTGTTTGAAATCGCAACATGTTTATAAAGGTCTATGCATGCGAACCTTTCTACACTAAAATCGGAAATGAAAGCGTAATGTGATATACCCGGATAACGAAACCTTTTCAATGCCAAAGTTAATGGCATCACCATTGGAAATGATGGTGCAATTTTCATTATAAGGTGTTTGTGTATTCTATCATGATATTATAAGGATTTTCTCACTACAATAAATCGGGTTTATAAGACATTATAAATATTGAAGTGTTTTAATAGACTGCTTTATATAAAGGCGTTGACACTTTTGGGTGTCTTAAATAGTTTTTTAAGATACTTTTGAAATAAAGTGTGCTATTAGTTTTTTTTTGTCTTATAAACACGTCTATTTATGGGACGTTGTTTTTATATGACATTTTTTCAAAGAATGTCATATTAAAAGATTAATAGAACGTTTTGTTTCAAAATTGTCGTAAAAACTTGTTAAGACAACTAAAAGCGTCCTATAAACTTATTGCAACACTTTTACATTGGACACATATATGTTTGCTCCTATAAATTTTGTTGAAAATTGTGATACAAAACATGAGAATGCAAAAAAGAAAGTTCTAAAGTTTCTGAAATGGCCGTACCATATATTCACGCACGGGCACATGTTATATAACTTTGCAAACAGAAACTTTTGGTTGTTTTGACGCGACTACTCATTATGATCAACCAAGGTATGTGTAATGTTAATTGACACAGTCACACTTTATGATCAAGCGCGGGCAGACGTAGTGTTATTTCGTGAAACATAAACTTTTGCGTCTTTAGGCACGACCGCACCTTACAATTCGTCCTGGCTATGCACAACGATAAAGATGAATTTCCCAACTTTTAGTATTGGGATCAGGGTCGTTCCTAAGGTTTTTGATGCCCTGTGCGAAGATTCTAAAAAATGCCTCTAGGCGGTTTTAAGCAAATGAAACGACAAAAGATACGATTTTTAAAGGATTTGGAACCTAGTCAAGCTAGGCGGCTCATCGCCGATTTTTATTATTCAACATAAAAAATACAAAGGGGGAGCATAAAAACCAAAACCTTAAATTACAAAATATAAACATAAATCACCTAAAACGATGTCTTCGTGCATTTCTTGAAGCAAAAATATCAATCAATTTTTCATATTCGACATTCGCTAAAAATTTACTTTCAATACTCAAAATTGTTAATCCGTTTAGCCTTTCTTGACTCATGATAGACCGTAAATGTGACTTCAATAACTCTATCTTTCAAAACTGATAACTTCGTTATCTGACGGGTTTTACCCTCCGAATCATAAGTTTACGACTCGTCTTGAAGTAAGAATTGACATTTCGGACTAATATTTTGTGAAAGTGTTGTGTAGACATACAAGACGTCAAAATGAAGTATAAATAAGCATTTTTCCTTCCACTTTACCTGACAGGTTTTTACCCTCCGAATCATAAGGGGGCGTTTGGTTTGCCGGATTCCGCCGAAATCTGATGGAATTGGAATGGTCAATTCCATTGACCAAATTCCATCATGATGTTTGGTTACCCATGGAATGGAATTGAATTCCATGAATTCCTTCAAATGTGGATTTGGTCATTCCTTCACAAAAGTGATGGAATTGAATTCCATTCCATCCAATATTTTGAAAATGACAAAAATATCCTCTTAACAAAATTAAAACCCATCAGATGTGGATTTGGTCTCCTATCTCTCTCTCTCCTCTCTCTCTCTCCCCTCTCCTCTCTCTCCTCTCCTCTCTCCTCTCTCTCTCCCCTCTCTCCTCTCCTCTCCTCTCCCTTTCTACCCTCTCTCCTATCCTCTCTCCTCTTCTTTCCTCTCCTCTCTCTCTCTACCCTCTCTTCTTTCCTCTCCTCTCTCTCTTCTCTCTCTCTCCTCTCTCACAATATCTCTCTCCTCTCTCCCTCTCGCTCCTCTCACTAATCTCTCTCCCCTCTCTCTCTCTCGGAATTTAATGACTATTTTATTAAAGTAATTTTTAAAAAAAATTAAAATAATTAAAAAGGGTATTTTGGTCATTAATCAAAATTCCATTCGAATTCCAAAGCTACAATTTGTGAACCAAACAAAAAAATTCCAATTCATTTAACAGATTCCATTCCAATTCTGTCAACCAAACAAGTGGTCAAACCTGACAACATTCCATTCCAATTCCATCAAAGTCAAATTTCTTTGACAGATTCCATTCCATCCAAAAACATTCTGCGAACCAAACGCCCCCTAAGTTTACGGCTCGTATTGAAGTAAGAATTGGCATTTCGAACTAATATTTTGTGCAAGTGTTGTGTAGACATACAAGATGTCAAGTGGAAGGAAAAATGTTTATTTATACTCCATTTTGACGTCCCGGTTGAAGAAGGTATCTGTTAGAGCACAGTCTCATTGGATTCAAGATCATCCAATCTGAAGATTCAATCTGAAGCTAATGCCGGAAAGTCGACTCTCGATATTAAGTCTAATGTTACTTTGTAATAAATGTCGACGTTAATTAATGTTTATTGTAATTTAGTATTTAGTTTAATTAGGTTCAATATCTAGTTTTAGATATTAGTTAGTTTTAGTAATAATATCTATTTTAGATATTATAGTTATAATATCTAAGTTAGATATTAGTGTTAGTGTGTTGAGGAAGCTAACAACTTAGAAATCCGATCACATTTTACACACACACTCAAGGTGAAAAACACAGAGAACACATCGAGAGCTTCAATAGATCAATCTTGTAACCATTGTTATTAATCTAAACAGGTTGGTAATCGTTTAATGTGTTTGTATTGATAAAACTTGATAAGTATTGTGGACCGACAATTGGTATCAGAGCCTGATAAATAGATTCAATCAAGTTTTTAAAAGATCGACTCTGTGTTCTTCATTTCAAAATCGATTTCGAGTTCTAGTGTGTTTTAGGTGTTGAAATCGATCAGGTTGTGATCGATTAGGGTGCTAGATCGAGTTGTGAGTGATTAATTTCAGTAGAGAGCTTAAATCGAGTTCCAATTTGGTGATTTTGTTGTCTGTGTTCGACTTCAAAAAGAGCATTGTTCCATCGTCTTAAATTTCAAAAAGTGGTGTTTATTGCGATCGAGTGCTTGAAATCTGATCTATAACTGTTAGTGGTCAATTTGTTACCATTTGGGACTGCTAATCGTGGAAAAACAGGGTTATTTAAGAAATCAGATTGAGGGACCCCCGTGCTAAGTCTGCCTAGGGGGACAAAATTTCTTGTGTGATCAAATTTTATTTGGATTAGCGATCATATCTGTCAAGTTCTTTACATACAGGAATCATGGATGATGATTACTTTGATGAACCTCCTAGAGAGAAAAGTTTGTCTCAGAAACTTTCAGATCTTCAAGAACAGTATAAACTAGATCAGATGTCTATTTCGAAAGAATTTTTATCAACTGCATCTGATATGAAACCTACTGTTCTAGAAAGAGGAAAATATGAGCAGTGGAAACATCATTTCTTAGACTTTATTGACAAACATAAATTGAATACTTATATCAGATTATCTTTACATGAAGGAATGATGAAAATTCCAACAAAGGTCAATCCATATCAAGGAGCTTATGGAAATTTGGCAGGTAAAGAGGTTCCAATATACCTTAATGAATACACAAATGATCAGAAAATGAGACATGAAGCTGATAAATTTGCCAAAGTTTTTCGTTTGAAAGGAATTTCAGAAGAGATTACTATTAAAATATATAATTGCAAATGGGCTTCAGCAAAACTGATATGGGATCAGCTTGAAGCTTTATCACGGTTGTCTCCAACAGAAAAGGTAAAGGTATGGGAAGCTGAGAACTTTGAACTTAAAGGAAAAATTTATGATTTAGAAGCTCAAATACAGAAGCAAGAGTCTGTAATGTTGAACGAGGAGAAATTCATGAGCTTGGAGAGTGCAAATGCTAACCTTCAAAAGAAAATATCAGACTTAAATCAAGAGTGTGTCAAGGACAAATCTGAGTTTGAACAGGAAAGTTCAAAGTTTGCACTGAAGTTCTCAGTCTTTTCAGAGAAGAGTGTTGAAGAGAAGAAGATGCTTGAGCTTAAATGTATAAAGCTTTCTCACCAAGTTAGTAACTTTGAGAAAGTAATCATTTTGGAGAGAGAACAGTTTGCCAAGGAGAAGAAGGCAAATGATCTGAAGTCAGCGGGATTCTTAAAAGAAATATCAAATGGAAGAAAGGGTGCTAAGAAAGGATTTGAAGAAGAGAGAAGCACCTTTGAAGCTGCAATTAGAAAGCTTAATGCAAAGCTATCTGAACTTTCTAAAAATGCACAGAAAGAGAAGAAGAAGAAGTGTGAGCTTGAGAAGAAGATTGACCTTCTCGTCAAAGAAAGAAACAGTTATTCTTCAAAGGTCAACGAGCTTGAAAAGACTATCTCAATGGTGGTGGTGACTGAGCGCAAGACTCCAGAGTCAATTATCCACTCACCTAGAGATGATTCAGCTGATTCATAATGTCCATTCAAGTCAGCTGCAAGTTCAACATCTAAACCTATTTCTTCCAAGAGGCCAGTTAAATCTTCTGATCAGATTCGTAATACTAACCTTTTATTTGATAGAAATACAGATGGTTCATGTACACAACAAAAGAGGAGACGAAGCCTCAAAGAAGAAGTACTGGTGTGGCACAGGAAACCAGTTGAAGCAAAGAAGAAAGATGAGCTGAAATGTAAGAAGTCATGTGTACATATGCAGAATGCCAAGAAGAACAATGCGCCTAAAGGTAAACCTGATTTTGTCTACACGAGAGATAAATTAATCAGTTTGTCAGGTAAGAAATTCTATTGTTCTTATTGTCGTACACATGATCCTGTTCATAAAACGAGTGACCATTACTGGTATGGTTCCTACTCAATAACTCCCATAAGAAATGCAACTAACATTCATGGACCCAAATACCAGTGGGTACCAAAGAAAAGGGATGATTCTGTGTTGCAGGCACCTACTGTCAAGGGGGAGTAGGAGAGACATGGTTTCTAAGTAAATCAGCTTAGAACCCGTACTTCAACGAAGTTATGACTTCTAAACACAACAGTTTAGGACTCACACTTCAATGATCAAAAGACCTTACTTCCGAGCTGAAAAAGAGATTGTACTCCAATACTCGAATGAGGAAATCAACCATCAAGGGGGAGTACATACATATTTGTCTGAAATTTTACGCATATCTTTTACAACTCATAATGTACTGATGCATAATTTCAGGGGGAGTAGAAGAAGAAATTGACAAGTGGTCAATCTTATTTTGAGGGGGAGCTCATAAGATTTCTGCATTTACCTTTTATGTCAATTTTTTTTTGTAATGCAAGATTTTAGGGGGAGCTCTTCAAGTCAAAGGAGTACGGATATGACTTCTGATTATTTCTGATCAGAACTCGTACTTTAAAAGTTTTACTGATTTTTGTCTTTTCAATTTAAGTGAATAAATTTTACTTTGACTTGACATAAGACTTTTGCAGAAGTTTTGAGAGATTCTTACAAGATCATATGTTTATGACTTTAAGCTTAACTTCATGAGATGTAAGATCGCACGTAAAGGTACAATCCTTTATCTTAATCTCATAAATGGTTGAAAGAAGGATAACTTTCAATCATTTGAAAGCATTGTTCTTAAATGTTCAAACTACTTCCCGAGTCTTAAACCAATTTCATGAATTAGAAGTGTGATTTTAAATGTTTTTAAGATCAATTTTGTGCTTTAACTGAAATAGTTAAACCATTTTGAGAATCATATGCATCATAGGAAAACAAGGATTTCTTTGTGCTAGGTATTAACACAACTTCTATGAAATCACCTTAACCAGTGATTTCTACCCAAGAAGTTAATCCATAGTGATTGAGTGTGAGAATTCGAAAAGAAATGAGTGTGATTAGAGTGAGCAAAATGTTTAAAAGAAAGAGCGTGTGAGAACAGAGTTAAAAGAATATCACAACTCTGCACCAACTTTTTCTGAGCCGGGCAGCCACAATTCTAATGTTTCACAATTCTTTGGTGATCATTATTGAAACAGGAAACTAGCCCATGCCAACTCTTGATCAAACCTCACTATCTACTCATTTTCTTCTTAACAAGAAAGTGTTTCACATTTTCAAAGGGGAAGCAGCATATTTGCTATCTAATTTTCATTTGGAAAATCTGGATATTGAAAAGAAGGAAGTCTGTCCCACCTTCGCACTTCAATCATGCACATTGAGTATGTGTTTAACTTACTGTTGTCTCAGTGGTTTACACAGTTTTTAGCCTATAAACAATCATCAAGTGCTTAATTTTTTCAACACAAGCACAAACACACAATGATTAGTTTCTTTGTCATAGCGTTTATAGAAATTACCTTTGTGGTGTTTCGATGATTAAATGGAAGCCCTGGGGGAGTCAACATCAAACAACTCCTTTCCGATGTGTATTCGTTACACACAGTGATTTAGTGTTATTGACAGGCATGTTAACTGATTCATTAGTTGATTCAGGTGTTACACGACTATTTTGTCTGTATTTGAAAAGATCTGGATGAATATCTTTTGAATTGACGGATCAGAGGCTCCAAGTGAAATACATTTCTTACTACAAGTTTTGATGAAAGCGTTGCTCTTTTTCTCAAAAAGGGGGAGAATCTAAAGCTTAAAGAAATGTCTAGTCCATTACATTACAAGACATTGGAGAAGAGAAAAGCTAAACAAGAAATGCGAGATCAAAGTATTCTAAAGACATGCTGATTTCAGATAAATTTTCTTTGAAGATACTTTGCTAAAGCATTCTGAGCTAGAGAAAGAGATTGCATCTTCTGAGCTGAAAAAGAAGACTGAATTGCTAAAATCTTTTTAGTAATGATCTTGATCCAAAGGGGGAGATTGTTAGAGCACAGTCTCATTGGATTCAAGATCATCCAATCTGAAGATTCAATCTGAAGCTAATGCCGGAAAGTCGACTCTCGATATTAAGTCTAATGTTACTTTGTAATAAATGTCGAAGTTAATTAATGTTTATTGTAATTTAGTATTTAGTTTATTTAGTTTCAATATCTAGTTTTAGATATTAGTTAGTTTTAGTAATAATATCTATTTTAGATATTATAGTTATAATATCTAAGTTAGATATTAGTGTTAGTGTGTTGAGGAAGCTAACAACTTAGAAATCAGATCACATTTTACACACACACTCAAGGTGAAAAACAGAGAGAACACATCGAGAGCTTCAATAGATCAATCTTGTAACCATTGTTATTAATCTAAAGAGGTTGGTAATCGTTTAATGTGTTTGTATTGATAAAACTTGATAAGTATTGTGGACCGACAGTATCGAACCAAGTGAACGAGCGAAGAAAAACCAAGATTTCACCCTAGGCTATTGTGCCATGCAATAGTGACATATGTCAAAATCGCTGGCACAATCGCCCAACTTGTTTCGCGAGCATGAAGAGCTAGGCGATTGTGACATTGTCACTATCGTCGGGCACTATCGCAGTCAGGGTCTGAGACTATAAAAAGCTGCAGAAACTTAATGTTTAGGGTATTTCGAGATTGTTGGAGGCTAGGCCCTTGGAAGCCATTCTAACCTATTTTTTGGAGCTGAAAAGAAGACTTGCATTGATTGGGAAGGTGGAAAAAACATTTGGAGCTAAAAATTGGTAGTGTGTATCAATCATTGAGGGACTTTATTCATTCTATTGATATTTTGTTGAGAAACAATGTATTTGGGTGTTGTCATCTTCTTTTGCATGGTGCTATTTGCTACTAGTGACATGAGCTAAACTCTTTGAGGTTGGGGGAAGGATGTATTTTGGTTTTATATCGTTAAATATATGATTATTGAATTTAATTAGTCATTACACTTGTTGGTTGAAGTTTATCTTTCTTGTTCTTATTGTTTATGAGATCGGCCATCTTATTCATCTTTTGGTTGTATTTCCTCTTGAGAAATTGGTTTTATAACTTGATAAAGATGGATAAACCTAGGGTGAGATATTGGATTGAGATATACCAAGTAAACCCTAAATCTATGTTTGTGATTCTTATGCTTAATGAGTTGAATGTTTATGTTTATTAATCGAGAGATTTCAATATACATAACATGATGCATTCTTGCTATTGCTTGAGAGAGAGAGAGAGAGAGAGAGTAGTAAGTAATTTTGGAATTGCTAAATTTAACCTTGTGTCTTGATTTATTGAATGTGTGTTGTTTATTTGTTGGTGGAATCTAAATAAAATCCAACCCCTAGCCTTCCCTAATCATTTAAGTATTCTCTTTGTAGTGTTTGAATTGTTGTTTGAATCTTATTTCTGTGCTTACTTCCATTTTCTCTAGATAAGTAGTTTAATTAATCATACTCAAATCATTTTATCAACAATCCAGTTAGAAGTTGTGGTAACCTTTATGGTACTTAAACTCGTAATTCCTTGGATCGATACTCGTACTTAGTACGTATTACTTGATTGACACCGTACACTTGCGGTAGATTTGGAGGGTTGCATGAACCGTCTATCAAAAATTTCTTTCAGCAGATGCTACCGTGACGTGTACAATCAACAAAATCCTATACGTAAGCAACACATTTGAAAACATATCCATCTTCTTTGCAAACTGCAAAATCTGAATTGATGTTTATGGCTTTTCTCCTTTATATGCTTCAAATGGTAATGTTTCCTGCAAAATTTGCAATTCCATAAACAAATACTTCCCATCAATATCACAATCATCACCATTTGTTAATGCAACATCAAGATTCATACAACAAATTTTCAATTCATCATCATTTAAGTAAACCAACTTTGACTCATCAAACAAGATTCATTTGCTCAAATCTAGTATTGATTTTGAGATAAAACCATATCTACTAAAACAAGGAAATAATCAGTTCTAAATGTCTCTTGAGCAGATTGTTGTTGTCTTTTAGTATTTGGAATCTCATCAGATTATTTTTTCTCTAAAAAAGAACGTTTTATAGGAAACTCAGGTTCAATTCCAATTTCATTTCCAATTTTCTTTGGCTTCAATAATGGCAGAAGTAAATCTAGTTTCCCAATATTTCTCAAAAATAACAAACCAATGCTTCTAAATTTTTCACCACAACATCAAGTAGCATATCTTTAGATTGTATTTTTTTGCTAACCAAATTGATCCTATATAAAATTTCATGAAATTCAAAACTTGAAAGTTCACCATTTACCAAAGATTCAACATCTCTAGATAATTTTGTGAATCCCAAATTGCTTAAGTTACAACGAATATAATGATTAAACTTTGTATTGAATGGTTGAGAGAGTTACAAACATAGGATTGAAAACCAAACTCTCTCTATAAACCTGATAAGCACACAATACTGTTTCTCTTAGTCTAATGCTTAGAAAACAAACATTACATACTCAGGCCTAAAACCCTAAAGGCCCAAGGCCCAACAAACCAAACAAAGGCCTAATAAACAAACAAAGCCCAATATTAAATAAAAGGCTTTTAACAACGCTTTTAATAAACAAATAAATAAAATACTTTATATAACTTTCCAAGCACTAGGACTTTCAGTCCTAACAAATTTTCCATCATCGGTAACTTGAGATAATTTAAACAAAGCTTCCTTTATTTGAGCAAATTGACTTTTTATAGCTTTAATACTTTCGATATGACTTTCCCAACAAGTAGTAGACAAAGATTTCAAAGTCAAATCATCAATAAACTCAAGTAAAACTTCCATCGCTTGGTAGAATTAGAAAACACATTGTATATTGTTTGACATGCTCCAAAAAAAGTTTTTGCTTTATGACAAGAATTTGCCATATCACACAAAACTAAGTTTAGACAATGACAACCACATGTCATATAAAATGCTCTAGGATTTATATCAAGCAATCTTTTTTGAACGCTTTGATTTTTTCCTTTCATATTAGATCCATTATCATAACCTTGACCCCCCACACAATTAATGTCTAAATCTAGAGATTTTAAAACACATTGTAAAACGTTAAAAAGACCCATACTAGATGTATTGTAACACCCTAAAATTTAGAGTAATTTAAAATTTGAAAATTTGGCAATATGACGTTTGTATTTGGAATAAACCACCAAAAAGGGTAAATGTATAAATCATTTACAAAAACCTGTGAACGGATATGGAAATCAACAACAAACTAATCTAAACATAAACTATCTAGATTACATCAGTTGTCAACCCAATATCACCAAAAGAAGGGACTTAATTAAATGCCCATCGTCAAATACTAATCATTTCAAAAATGCCTCAAGCCCATGCTCGTCACTCAAACCCTTGGCAACCCACCGCTAAGGGAACCTGTTATACACATCATTTGAGAAAAAAGTGTTAGGCTTAAAGCCTAGTGAGAACATACAGTTTATAATTAAAGAAGTTTAGTATAATGTAACGAAAGGAAATCTTTTCAAGAAAGTTGAGTTTACAATTGAACTATTTGCCACATAAGGACTTTTCGGTCCAAAAATTCATCTTGCGATGACATCGGATACCCGATTTACCAAGGATTGTAGCGGAACACCGAGTAAGCCACAATCCGAGTTATGAGCTAAATACTTGGAATCCATGGCCACGAACAACGTCGGTCCGTACTAAGATGTGGGGGAGGGCACCCGAGGAAACCAAGTCATACTCGTTCACTAGGACTACATTATGACCCATGGCTAGTAATCGGTCCCACATAACCGTACCAAAGGGCCTC
This sequence comes from Arctium minus, assembly GCA_954870635.1. Taxonomy (NCBI): domain Eukaryota; kingdom Viridiplantae; phylum Streptophyta; class Magnoliopsida; order Asterales; family Asteraceae; genus Arctium; species Arctium minus. Next base: position 50,887,248 of record OX941093.1, read on the forward strand.
CGAGGATCAAATGTATGCACTAGCTACAAAGGGGAAAAACATCCCAAATTATAAGCCGACTCAATACCTAGGGATCCACTAGTAATAGTCTAGACTTGTCACAATTTCATTTGTGACCAACTATAGTTAAACATATAGTTCCCAATAACATTTATTTCCAAAATGCATTTCCATGTTTAACTGCTGATAAGAATGAAAATCATAAAATGAGATTATATGCATTCTTTCAAGTACCTCACCAAAAATGTGCAAGTAGTACTTTGTTTTACTACTTATAAAATGGAACCCTTCATTTTACTTGAAAATAAGTGGAAACCCTAAAATCTCCCAAAACTCATGTTAGGTCAAAAATGTAAACAACATTAATCCAAAATAGAGGAGATATATATGAGCTTAAAATGTAAGTTTTGACATGTATAAGGTTTGGAAAATGATAGTAGGAACTCACCAAGTGGGTTTTTGAAGAAAACCCTAGATTTGATCATTTGGAGAAGATGACAATGGAGATGGTGATTAAATGCTCAACTTCGAATCCTTAGTTGATTTACCCAACTACTAACAATAAATAAGGTAGATTTTGGGTTGGTGAAACCCTAATTTCGGATGGTTGAAAGAGGTGAGTTGAGAGAGAGTAGCAATGAATGTAGATGAGAAATAAATGAGCAAAAGGGGAAGAAACCCGTATTAGAGCATCAGGGGAATCTCGCGGGTTATTCCGCGACCATAAGTTGCGACATAAGTCGCCCGTGCTTCTGAAATGGAATTCAGTCAGTGGGTTACGCGACTTATGTCGCGGCTTGCAAGTCGCGAGGTAACTCGCGTAATCCACTGTTTCACTATTCCAAAATTCAAGACTTAACACACGAACTAGGCTTAAAACACGCGATACGCACAATTAGGGTAAACGCAAGATAACTATGATTAAAATAAGGAAGGCTAGGAGTCTTAACGATGGAATTATACAACAAAAATTCGGGGCGTTACATGTATCCTCTACAACCAAAAACTCTAAGAAATACTCTTCTACACTTATCGGAGCACACGACATATCGACACATCTTATAGTCAAAGTCATTTGTTCCTTGTGACTTGCATCAGGAATGCAATCAAGAATTATTGAAAAATGCTTTGCCTCTTTGATATATTTAATAATCACACTCTTAACCTCGGATGCCAACAATTGAATCAATTCCTTTTGAATTTTATGGCTAAGATAATGATAATGAGTTTCTTTCTTTAATTAGCCAAAAATGTTGTTTCATGATATGATCAAACTCAACAATCATTTGAAGTATACCCAAAAAATTCCAATTAGAATTTTGATAATTTTTTTTTCATTTGATCAACGAAAAACCAAATTATATTGTGCTAGACATTTCACAACAACAATTATTCTAATCAAAACTTCTTTCTAGTGATCGGTATCTTTCTTAATCAATTCTTGTAATTCTTTATCAATTGTTTGATTTTTATTCAATCTTACTCGCAACTCAGACCAAGTTCTAAACTTAATCATATGCTCATAACTATTTTCATGCAAACTAGGGGGTGTTTGGTTCATGGATTTTGAAGGAATTGGAAGGAAATGAAATGGATAATTCATTTAACCAAATTCCACTTCCTTTGTTTGGTTCGCATATTGATCATGATGGAATCCTTTGAATTCTATTGAATTCCACAAATCAAGGAATTCATCATTCTTTGCCTAAAGTGAAAGAATTGAATTTCATCCAATTCCTACCAACCAAACGCATCAAATTTCATTCCAATTCCTTCAAATTCAAATTCCTTCAATGGATTCCAATTCCATCAAATTCCATTCAACAAACCAAACGCCCCCTTAATGTTTCACCTAAATGTCTCCAATCATTTATCCTTCGGTAGCTAATTGACTTCTAGACCAAGCAATTTTGAATATCTTACAGCAAAAATTGATAAGAATCACCATTTCGTAGCTTCCGTACATAATGTTTACAAGAAAAGTGTCTACCAATTTTATCTTTTTTCACTTATAGGCCCTTTTTCAGCAAGCAAATCTTTCATTTTTGAATCTAAGTCATCCCAAACTCGTGGATCAAAAATATTTAAGCTAACTTCATCATTACACGGATTTTCATCGTCTCAAACTTCATCTGTACATGGATTTTCAGTGGCGTTTTCAATATTTGCTACAAAATCGTCAACTAATTCTTCAATTGAATTTTCAATATTTTCAACAAAACTCATTAGGATTATCAAACACATTTTCAGGCCTAACAAAATATCTATTTAATGATCCCTATAAAGATTGAGCAATTTCTTGCTGTCTTTTCTTTCTTTTTCTATTTTGTGCACCTGATGGTTGTGATCTAGGAAACTGTTTACTACTAGTCGAGTATAGAAGGATAAAACCTGGATTAGATCATGCTTCCTTCCTTTCTAATTTTCCCTTTTCCAGATTGAAATTAGTACCGGTACACTAGAACTTTTACTTCAATCTGCAACTTAAAAGACAAGTAAAAACTATAATTAGTTTAACCAAAATAGTAAATAAAATTCAAAAGACCAAAGTGATGCTGATGAATGATGCATCCTATGCAATAAGCCAATAACGCTCCAAAGACCAAACTAATAAATCCCATGAAGTCTAGACGCATGACTTCTGGATGAAAATGATGGGTTTTTTTTGCTTATTTCTTGATCTGGGCGTACACACAATCACATAGTGTGTGTGACACAGAGCATTTGATGCTTAATTTTTTAGCCATTTTTGGTACCAAAATCTGTAAATCACTATAAGCCATTGGCAAATGAGCTTCAATTTCATCTTCTTAAAACTACAATTTTCCCCAAATTTCCACCATTATCAATTTGATAATTTTAAACCGTAACCACACAAGAGTTTGTATCAATTGGAAATACAATGAATTTAGAAACAAAACTCGTACCTAGGACTTGGGAAGATATATTATCGCAATCTTCCACATAGGCAAAACCGCACAGACCACATTACTATTGTACCACTTGTAACACACTCATTTTTACCAAGAGAAATGTCACGTCATCACTACAAATTTTCCAATAAATAACTCAAAATCAACGGATAAATAAAAACCGTTTACAGTGAAAGACTTTAATCTCAACAAATAAATATATCTTAAACACTAACCCGTCCCATACCGGGTTAAAACATATCCAAACAAGGAAAAACACCTAAATATGCGAACCATAAATGTAAAATATCTCTACGCATGTCCCTTGCCTTTATCGACTCCCGAAATTCCTTCCCATGAGATATATACTATAGTCAGCTAAATAGCTCGGTGAGTTCAATAACACTCATTCGATATCATATCAGACAATGCAATTACATATAAGGAAAAAAACTTTATATGCATTTTCAAAGTAAACCCACTCTTACAAAATCTCATAAAATTGTCCCATTGAATATAACTGATAATTCGCAAGCATTCCCTATGCATATACGACTCTCCCTAAAGCCAACAACCCATTTCGGGGTTATGCTGCTATGTCACAGACATTCCCTAGCATAAACGGCTCACATAGAGCCAGTCACCCATTTCGGGGTCATACCTCTCCTTAAGTGTGATGCATCTTATTGACTTATCAATCTCCCAAGTATGTACCATTAGTACCATTTACAACTAATAAAAACTCTAGCATGCGTGAAATGTCATAAACCAAAAACATTTAGCATGCGTACCCATAAATCTCCATATACATGTAATAATAAAAGTGAGAACATGTAATTAAAACATCCTATCATGCACCACATACATCACCACATAGTCATACATGTAAAAGTAAATTTTCATACATATGTATACATCCGAGTGAAATCTCATTAAGACTCACCTGATTGTGTTGGTTGCCTAGTGGTTGCCCCCGACTGATAACCTACAATGATAAACCAAATAGCCAATCGTTGACTAAGTTTTCTCCAAAGCCTAACCCCGAGGCCATCATGGTCAACCAAGGGGCCATGTACCCCCCCCCTCCCCCCAAAAAAAAAAAAAATAATAATAATTAAGAGGTTGAACATATAAGTTCATTTACGACGTCTAAATTTTATTTAAAATTATATTAAACACCGATACACCCTTTTTATAATTATAGAATCTCTCAATCAGACTTCACATGTCTCAACTAAATGTTAATCCAAAAATTTCGACATCTACATCCCCTTTTATAATCGATGAAACACCTTTCTCAATCATTAATCACATAACATAAATGAATAATAATCAATTATTTGAAAATACATTGAAGCCGTCCATCTAAATTAACGCTGTGTTCTCGAATCTAGAGAGAAAAGAAAAGAAAAGAAATGGATGAAAAAGAAAGGGAGAGAAAAAAAGGGAAGAAAACTAATTTTTTTCATTTGTTTTCTCGAGAGGGAAGGAAAGGAAAGGAAAGAAAATAGTTTTTCATTTTCTTGAACATGAGAGAAAGGAAATGAAATATATCAATTTTACAAATATAGCCTTATAAAAATATATTCTTTATAATGAAAGATTAGATAGTTTTGTAATTTTAATAATTTCAGTAATTTTTTTAAATGGTTTTAATTTCTTTTCTTTCATTTCCTTCTCTTTCCTCCCACATTTGGGAGGAAAGGTTTGGGAGGAAAGTTATCAATTCTTTCATTCCGTTTCCTTTCCTTTCTCTCATAAAAAAAAGTTTTGAGAACACGAGTTTTTTTTACTTTCCTTCCATTTCCCTTTCTTTCCTTTCCTTTGTTAAATGAGTTTCGAGAACACAACGTAAAGCTTCATGATAATTACTGAATTTGACGCTTTAATCTATTTATCAAGCTAGTCAAATTGAATTAATTATTTAATAAAATTACTCCTTAAAAATAGAAAATTGAAATTATCTAATTTAAAGCTAATATATTAATTAAATAAGATTTAATTTAATATATTAACTAGAAGCGTACTCGCACAATGCAGCGAGATATATCACGATTTTAATGCTTTATTTTATTTTTTTTGTCGATTTACAATACGATTTTGGATGGTTTTGAGAAAGTGATAATGTTTTTTTTTTTATAAATTTGTTTAATTTAGACTTAATAATATAATGTTTTTTATATAAAAAAAGAATTTTGTTAGAATTCTATGATTATCTTATATATTTTAATGACATCTAGAAAAATCAATCAATTACATATTTAATAATATAATTAAAACAAATTTATAGTAATATAATATATTAATTAATAGTGATACATGGAAATGTCTGCATAAAAGGAAGGTCTTGCACATACCAAATTAGTGGGTATTAGAAGACTGCAGTAGTAATATGTATCTTGTGTTTTGATACTTGTAAATTAAGAGATTTTTTAAAATCTTGCATAAAATGATGATACCTTGTGCTTAATAATTTGTATTTGAGAGTTTTTTATCCGTGCTTTATAATATAGTGTAGATATAGATTAAATAGAAAATTAATTAAATTAATATTCTTAATTAAATGGTAAACCAAAAATATAAGCCTCATTTAACTAAATTAAACCCAAAAACAAGACCTAATTAAATTAAATTAGTTGGGGGTTTTTTATATATACCGACCAGCCCAAAATTAATATATTCCGGCCCAACAACACATGAAGATCCGGCCCAGTGCAGATCTTACCCCATCCACAGTCCAAATCGCTGCAGTCAAAACAGCAGCCACGTTTTCACCCGATTGGGGTCGTTTCTTGGCCGTTTTCACCGATTCTTTTTACAAAACAACATCACTATAATATTACTCATCTTTGAAAACAAAAATAGTCTAAAATAGTCCCTTAAAGAGTTCGAATTTCTATTTTAAAAAAATCGACGTTTGACTTTTTGTGAAAACGATTTCTTGGCCAAATCGACGTTCGGCCATCCTTTAGGCTCCATATCGCTACTGAACATCATACTTGCATGTTCGAACACTAAGGGGCTGTTTGTTTACCTCTTAATGGTTACATTAAGAGGCAACCTCTGAATCGCTAAGAGGTGAATCATGTTTGGTAAAAAAAGTCTGCCTCTTAATGGTTCCAAAACCCTCTGAATGATTTTGTATCTTGGGCCTCCCTTAACCATTAAGCATCCTGATTTCATTCTGAACAATTACCAAACAATCATATTTCATTTTGCACTATATCATAATAGGTTCTTAATCATTTTGACCACTTAATCATTCTGCACCAAACTATTCAGCAATTGTCAAACAACCCCTAAGGAGCTATTAATTGCGTAAAACAATAAGAAGACTACCTCATTTTGATGGAATAACGACGGAAACCTTACTTTCACTTTTCAAACGATTTCTCCAATGCTTCTCTCTTGAATTCAAATGTTTAGGTGTCTTTAACTCACCAACGTTTTGTGTACTTCAACCCTAAAGCCCCAACCAATCCTATTTATATAAAGGGCAAATTTGGGTCCTAAAAAACTTTGAAATCTCATGATTTTGGAGGAGATTCCCAAAATCTCAAGCAATTCCATAGATAAATTCTCAAAAATTGCAAATGAGACCCTTTTCTCTTTTCACCAAAAAGGGAATAAATTCCTTTATTTATAATTTATTTATAATCCCTTATTATATTTTCCATAATATTAGAATTGACCCTCTCCATACTACCAAAAGAAATTGAACCCCTTGCGATTTTATTTCCAATTTCTTCACCGATTTATTAATTAAATTATGTCTAATTTTGGGGTGTTATTTCCATCGATTAAGGTCTGGGTTCAAGTCCCTGATGTGCTATTACCCCTTACCAGGCCTTGGACGGTTGGGCCTGTGTTTAAACATAAATCAAAGTCCCAAATTATTAAACCTAACCTTATAATATATGAAAACTTGATGCCCCTACGGGCTTTGATGCCCTGTGCAATCGCATGGCTGCACGTGCCAAGGGGTGGGCCTGATTGGGATCAAATTGGGATTTCACCTGTAGATTAGCATAAATAAACCTCTTTTCCATCATGATATAGAGAACAAATTTGATAGCCTAGAAGCTCTAGTTTGATTAGAGAAAGTTATACACAAGTAAGTGTTCGGTTTGTAATTTTCTTTTTAGTGTTTGGGGGTTCTTCATCAATAAAAGTTTCTCCTCTTTCCTGTGGACGTACATCACCATACCGGTGGTGGAACCACGTAAATCTCTTTGTTTTTGTGTGTTTTCAAAGTTCTTTGGTTGATAGATCTTTATGATTTCGATCCTATTTGTTATCCGCATTCGTTGTTGGTTGGCATCACATATTTGATTGTCATTGATTAAAGTTTATTACTTTATCTTGGTTTTGGGACCTTTGTGGTGCTCTGTAACACCCTCAAATGTGGAAAGAGCGATTAATTAAAAACTTTCAAAAATACCTAAAATGGTAATAAAATACCTTACTAATAATCCATAATTGAAATACATTTATAGATTGAACCATCAACGAATAATTAAAGTCTTACATAAAGACTAACTAAAGTCGAGTGTTACTATAACCCAATACCAAATCGCTATCTCCAATAAAAAAAAATGCGGAAGACTTCATCAAGCTAATCACTTCTTCGAGCACACAACTAGCACTCATCACTTCACGGTGTAGCTAGAACTAATTCCCGAGATGGAACCTGATGCACATGCCGACAAATAAAAAGGTTAGGCTAACGCCTAGTGAGTTCAAGAGTTTATATCATGATTATAAAGAAAACGTAAAATGGAAATATTATAACTTATAATCATGATCCTTTAAAATGATTTACTTTAAAATGTTGGAACGACTCATTTTCCCATCATATACACTTTTAAAGACAATGCTCCCAAACATGCATTTCTTATAAAACGATGCAACCCGTAACTCACCCGAAACGGGGTCATAGTTCGACACTCACATTTGTAAAAATGTAAATAATACGTCCTATCCCAAAACACCCAAACTCGGGTGGGACATAATACTCGACCCTTAAATAACGGAAAACAATCCATATAAATATGATACGCCATTAGAACATGGAACTAAAACTTAATACTCACGCGACCATAAAATGGAATGAAATCCAAATATTAAAGCATGAACCATTAAATATCCAAAATACAGAGGGCCGACAACGGGGGATACCCGTATCCGTTGAGAGCGGAGGAACATAAAAGTATGCCACTCAAACAACGTTAATCGCATGACACCTCACGACATCTCAGCCCAAGTGTCCCTACGACTTCTTTACCAAGTGTCACCCCAAGTCAGTTGACCTTGATGGATTATTCCGAAGAACTCCATCCCGAAGGCCCGACACACTTAAAGACTACCTCCCATGCATTACTTCAAGCGGCGGAGGTCCTAACGCTCACTCCCCGATAGCACTACAGACTCAACCCTCCTAGTGATCACTTGTAAAGTTTCCGGTCATAAAACATGGGTACCGGAGTCCCACCCCGAAATACCCAATTGACCATCCCAAAACAGACTGACTGACGTGCCTATGGATCCATTACACACTGTCTAACGTTACCGGACTACACACGAATGACCAAAGCACCCGAGCCCGTAACCAAACTCAATACGCAACACAGCGCATTAGTACGTACGTCATGACTGGGCTCTACATTGAGCCATATAAAACCGGACAAGTGTCCTCAAGACTCTTTTAAGCCAATACCGAGCTAAAATGCTCGAAATCCATTTGATCAATAATTATCGGTCTCCCGACTAAAGAAATATCTTTAAACAACGTTTATGAAGACCCATATCCCAAAGACGAGATTAACCCAGAATTCAACACATAATGGAACCAAATATTTTCCAAAGGGTTTATGAATGCAATTACACCAAAATGCATATAACATGAAATTGACTCTAATTGTACAAAATCCCCGTAATGCATAAACGATGCGATTACTTATCAAAACGTCCAAATCCCAAATATGAGCATTTTATGAAATTAAGATAAACCAAATTTATCAAATATAAGAACTCATTAAAATACTCACACTTTGCCAAAAAAACCAAGTAAAATACATTTTTACTTCAAAACACCCAAAACTTATCAGCAGTTAACCGTTTCATGTAAAACACTTTAAAATAACCATTTTGGCATGTACACCGTTTTCACAAATCAACTTGAACTCACCTTGCTAGATTTAGGCTAAATCTAGATTTCACCCAACTTGAGCTTCTTTGAAGAGACTTGAATCCTCCAAGCCAAAAGTCTCCAAACACCTATATCCATACATTTCCAACCGTAAATAACCACATTCAACCATACAGAAACATTCCCCAAACATTACACATCAAAATCTCCATTTTGGTCCAAACCCAAATTTCGACCTAGATTTCTCCAAAACCATCAAACCCGAAATTGATAAACCATACACTAGGATAATCATCAATGAAACATTTATAACTTATTTCATGGTTTAGAAATGGTTAGAATGACTTACAAGTAGGTTTCTTGGAAAACCCCAAAATATGGTCAACAATGGTGAGAAGGTGATGAAGAAGATGAAGATGGAGATGGAGCTTCCAAACCAAACACTTGGATGAAACACCCAACTTTTAGCAACAAATGTTGATGATTTGGTGGTTGAAAGAAGATTAGAAGAAGTAGGTGAAGAGGAAGGGTTTGGGAGAGAATTCTTGAAATGAAGAAGATAAGAAATGAGAAATAATTGGGAAAAATGCATAAAAATCGTCCAACCATCCATGTGGGTTACTCCGTGAGTTCACCTTCAGCAACCCACATAACAAGGTACCCTAATTTTCATTCTCGTGGGTTGCTCCGTGGGTTCAGCTTCAGCAACCCACGTAACAAGGTACTTCAGTCACTGATCTTGGCCACCATTCTCGTGGGTTGCTCCGTGGGTTCAGCTTCAGCAACCCACGTAACAAGGTACGTCAGCCATTGGTTTTCTTCTTATTTGGTCAAATCCCGTTTCGGTCATAACTTCTTCGTTATAGCTCCGTTTTCGCTCCGGAAAGAACCGTTGGACTCATAATTGAATCCTTCATCTATCAAGACTATAAAATCAAGGATTCAAGTCCAAAATCAAATACCTTACTTTTCCTTAATAACTAGATTTCTGTATAAACTTGAAACGATACCTTTCGAAAGTCGGGGTGTTACATGCTCAAAACCCCAACAAATTTAAGTTATATAAAATAGTCTATTAGAGATTTTTGGCATCTTATAAACCTAATTTAATTAGTTGTAGTGTTTTGGGCAAAAAAAATAACAAATGAAAGTCTGATAAATAGATAACGTTTGGTACACAGACATAATTGAACTAGACTGGACTTGATAGAATTGAACAAGATTGGGCATGACTAGGGATAAAAACGGGGCTGATATTAGGCGGGTAATGCATCTTCCATCCCCGACCCCGACCTCGGTTTAAGTCCCCCATCCCCAATCCCAAACCCGACGGGTTTCAGGGGGAAGGAATCTCCGATGGGGTTGGCTACTCGTTTAGTTAAAAAACAATATAAAACATTGTATTTTAAAATAAAAATTACAATGAATCATCAATAAAATTACGTATCCATGTTGAAAATCAAATATATTTCTTATATAATTATAATTATAAAGATATATATATATATATATATATATATATATATATATATATATATATATATATATATATATATATATATATATATGGTCATTCTTTTGTTAACCAATGATTTTGTGTTAACCTTGTTAACTAATCTGGACTCTTAATCTTGAAAATTAATGGTTGTGATTAAAACAAAATTTTAAATTAAAAAAAGGGAAAAAAAATCGGTTCAAAATCGATGTTCCTATATGAACAAGGGTAAAAAGGTAAAATTATATTAATTGATAAACATGGAAACTTATCAATTTCCAAAATAATAGGCACCACTTCCTTAAATATATTCCTGAAAAAAAGGCTACGTTAGTTATAACCACCACTAAAATGCAAAATAAAAAATAAAAATTAAATTTATATTAATATTAATATTCAAATAAGCAAAATAAAAATAAAAATTAAATTTATATTAATATTTATATTAGAGGTTTTTGGTTAATATATGTTAAAATTCTAGAAGGGTGTGTTTATGGTTTTTGGTTCATATATGTTAAAATTGTACAAGGGTGGGTTTATGGTTTTTTGTTCATATATGTGCAAATTCTAGAAGGGTGGGTTTATGGTTTTTGGTTCATATATGTTAACATGTGATTATTTTACATGGGTGAGTTTATGGTTTTATGTTCATATATGTTAATACATGTGACTTATATGCATAAATGCGATCTGTGTGGTCTGTATATGAGAAAAGTTTATGTCTATTTATGTGCATATATGAAATAGGCATTTGGAAGATTTTATGTATTTGTGCACATATGAAACCAAAAGCAACTATTTGTGTGCATATATGTTAATACATGTGACTTATGTGCATAAATGCAATCTGTGTGATCTGCATATGAGAAAAGTTTATGTCCATTTATGTGCATATATGAAATAGGCATTTGGAAGATTTTATGAATTTGTGCACATATGAACCCAAAAGCAACTATTTATGTGCATATATGAAACATGGTTAAACCTTGTTCAATTTGATTGTCGTCCATGATAAAAGAAAAAAAAACAGAAGACAGAAAACGGTTCCTATGTTACAGGAAGAAGACGTTGTGTGAAAATTAAAAAAAAACCCAGATATGCAGATTAGGATAAACATTTAAAAAAAAAGAATAAAATCCATAAAAATCTCAAATTCCATATTTATCTCAACGAGATAATAAATATAATATAATATTAGAAAATTTTAAAATTCCAAATTACTAATTTACCCTTACTAAAGAACTGTTATGATTACTAAACCAACAAAATCTTTGCAATCCTATTGGTCTAAAATGGTTAACAAAGTTAACACTAAATTATTAGTTAACAAAAGAAGGGGACCCTATATATATATACACATACATATATTTAACAAAATAAAGTTTAATCGGGGTTATATTAATGTCATCCCAACCCCGATCCCAGTTAGGATTTGAATCGTGGGTACCCGTCCCCATGGGTAAAATTTTCATCTCTAGGCAGAATAAACAAAACTGGACAGGACAAGTTGTCTGCCTAGTGTTTGGTACGATTGGAATTATACAAGACTGGACAAATTGACCTTAGACAGTTCTTTGATAATTTTATACATCACATAATAGTTATAAGTGACACAAATCAAGTAAATATTTAAATTATTTAATTTTATACATCACATAATAGTTATAACCCATTTTGATAATAGGTAGGGGATTCCTATTATAAGGCACAATGTTTTTCCTCTCTTTTCCTATGTGGGACAAGCTTTTAAGCAAATCCCAACAATACCCCACATTTTCTATTCAAACTTCAACAATACCCCACATTTGAAAAGAAAATAAGATAATCATAGAGTATTTATTGTTCGATTCAGGAAACTAAATATGAAATGCATTTGAAAAGGTGTCTGAGGCGACTTGAACCTTCCATAGTGAGTATTCATCGGACCTACTTTGTGGGTAGTGACGAGAAGTCTTGAACTAACCACGTTGTGTAGTAAGTCGAGACAACGAATATCACACATATCATAGTTATGCATAAGTTGACTCTTATCGTTGTGTTCATTTCAGTCGTGAACAATCCTTCTTCATGAGAATTTTAGAAGACATAGCCATATCCGTCTTCAAAGATGCGACCCCACATCAATCTCATATAGGTAATATTGATCAAGAACATTCCATATTGTTCTACCAAGAAGCTATCAGTATTATTAAGAATAAGAATTCATCCCTAAATCATCAACGGAAAATACACAAAATAAACATCATAGGAATAGGCATACCTATGTATTAGACCTTTGAGTTTTCCTCAACTAGTTGTCCTATTGAACCTAGACCATGGGATCTCCAATGTTGCTAGGTTAGGTTTCCGCCGAGTAGTAACTCATGGAGTTGGCTTTAAGCCAATCCCCCTCGATGTATAAGAGACTTGTTCTCGATTTAGGCCTTTTGTCAAAGGATCTGCAATATTTTCCTTTGACTTTACATAATCAATGGATATAATTCCATTCTTGAGCAAGTCACGGATAGTTTTGTGGCGACGCCTGATATGTCTCGATTTGCCGTTATAGATTTGATTCTTTGCTCTTGTGAGAGCGTCCATGCTATCACAATGGATGCAAACGGCAGTGACAGGCTTAGGCCACAAGGGAATACCCTCTAGGACGCTTTTAAGCCATTCTGCTTCTTCAGCAGCTTTATCTAAGGCTACAAATTCGGCTTCCATGGTAGACCGTGTATTCACGGTTTGCTTCGACGATTTCCAAGATATAGCTGCACCACCAAGTGTAAATACATAGCCACTTGTGGACTTACTTTCAGAATGATTGGAAATCCAATTTGCATCACAGTATCCTTCTAACACGGGAGGATACTTGGTATAATGTAACCCATAATTCATTGTGTATTTGAGATATCTGAGCACGCGTATAAGTGCAAACCAATGATCTTTACTTGGGTTATGTGAGTATCAACTAAGTCTACTCACGGTATATGCTAAGTCCGGTCTAGTGCAGTTCATTATGTACATCAGACTTCCAAGCACTTGAGTGTATTCCAACTGAGATACACTATCTCCTTGATTCTTCTTGAGTTGGCTTGAAGGATCAAACGGAGTAACTACCGGTTTATCATCATAGTGACCAAATTTTCGAAGCACTTTCTCAACATAGTGTGATTGAGTAAGAATGTAACCATCTGGATTTCTTTGGATCTTTATCCTAAGAATCACATATGCTTCTCCCATATCCTTCATGTCAAATGAAGAATGCAACATCTTCTTGGTTTGATTGATTAAATCCATATTGGTCCCCATGATAAGCATATCATCTACATATAGGCATAAGATGACATATGCATTCTTGCATTGTTTCACATAAACGCATTTATCACACTCATTTTATGTAGAAACCATTTGATAGAAGAGTGTTATCAAACTTCTCATGCCATTGCTTTGGGGCTTGTTTAAGTCCATATAGAGACTTAACTAATTTGCATACTTTATTCTCTTGGCCCTTTACAACAAAACCTTCTGGTTGTTGCATATAGATTTCTTCCTCCAATTCACCATTTAAGAAAGCAGTTTTCACATCCATTTGGTGAATATGTAGGTTGTGAATAACTGCTATTGCCATCAATGTCCTAATGGACGTGATTCGTATCACCGGTGAGTAAGTGTCAAAGAAATATTGACCTTCCTTTTGGCGGTAACCTTTTGCTACCAACCGAGCTTTATATTTCTCGATAGTGCCATCAGGTCTTAATTTCCGCTTGAAGATCCATTTATGGCCAATTACCTTGTGACCCGGTGGTAAATCTACCAATCTCCATGTATTGTTTTGAACTATGGAGTCTATCTCACTACAAATAGCTTCTTTCCAATAAGGTGCCTCCGAAGACTCAATGGCGGCCTTATAAGATTGAGGTTCTTCATTGACAACGAATGTCATGAAATCGGGTCCAAAGTCTTTTGCAATTTTTCCCCTTTTACTTCTTCTAGGCTCTAAGTTTTCTTCTTGAGCCTTTGAAGTACCCTCTTCATTCAGTTTCTCAAGATTATCGATGTCATCTTCTTCACACGCTCTCTTCCTTGGATTAGAGATTCCTTTCTCTTTATCCTTGTAAGGAAAGATGTGTTCAAAGAATTCTGCCTCGATTGATTCCATTATTGTGTTTTTTTGGATATCTTCAACGTTTGACTTATAGACCAAAAATCTATAAGCAGCACTATTCCTTGCAGGACCAAGATATATGCAATCAATGGTCTTGGGTCCAAGTTTTGTCCTTTTTGGTAAAGGTACTTGAACTTTTGCAAGACAACCCCACACTTTCATTCTTTTATAGGAAGGAAGTTTTCCTTTCCATAATTCATAAGGAGACTTATCACTCTTTTTGTGAGGAATTTTATTAAGTATCATATTTGCAGATAAGCATGCTTCACCCCATAAACTATATGGTGCTCCCGAGGTAATCAACATTGAATTAATCATGTTCTTCAATGTTCTATTTTTCCTTTCGGCAACTCCATTTTGTTGTGGAGTATACGGAGCCGTGGTCTGGTGAACTATGCCATTATGGGAACAAAATTCAGCAAAATCCTTAGATTCGTACTCTCCTCCTCTATCGGATCTTAGAATTTTTATCCTTTTGTCAAGTTGATTTTCAACTTCAGCTTTGTATGTCTTAAACATATTTAAAGCTTCATCTTTGGTATGTATAAGATATACATAACAAAATTTACTGCAGTCATCAATAAATGACACATAATAATTCTTTCCTCCACGTGTGGGTGTGGCTTTATAATCACATAAATCGCTGTGGATTAATCCAAGTACTTCATTGGCTTTCTCTATTGATTTATGAGGATGGCTAGCATATTTGGATTCAACACACACTTCACATTTTGTCTTGTTTTCCATGGAATATTTAGGTAACAATCCAAGTTTTATCATCCTTTATAATGATCGGAAGTTTACATGTCCTAAACGTGAGTGCCATAAAAAAGAAGAGTCAAGCATGTACACAGAAGCAGAGCTAGAGCCTGCGGTTTTATTGCTATTTACAATATTTACATTGTCATTATTTACAACGCTGAGTTTAAAGAGCCCCTCATCTAGGTAGCCCTTACCAACATACACTCCACATCACAAATTTATCAAATTCAAACACTATCTTGAATCCTTTGTTACTAAGAGTGGAACCAGAGATCAAGTTCTTTGTAATAGCAGGTACATGCAAGACATTGGTGAGTACAAGTTCCTTTCCCGATGTGAGCTTGAGATTCACCCTTCTTCTTCCTTCCACTTTTGTTGTAGTGGCATTTCCCATATACATTGGTTCTTCATCAGTGACAGTTTGATAAGATGCAAACAGGTTCTTGGAGTTACAAATGTGCTTGGTGGCACCGGTATCAACCTACCAATCGGTCACGTTTGTGACCATAAAAGCCTCAATTACTCCAACAAATTGATTTGGAGAATTGGCCACATTGGCTTGTTGTGGGTTTCCACCGGCCCCTCCACCACCGACGCCTCCTCCTCCGGGTCCACCGTGATCCCTCCTATGTCGGCAATCCTTTGCTCGATGGCCTGGCTTTCCGCATACCCAACAAATCAAGACTCGTTTCTTGAAAGGCTTTCTTTGTGTGGACAATGGATTTGAAGCATTTGAGTGATGCTTGACAGCCACAAGCTTGACTTTTCCTTTTTGGAACTTTGTCTTTGAAGAGCTACCGGTCACCATGTTTGTATTTGGCTCGAACGAGATTGCATCCGCTTTCTCGTTCATCCGGTTATCTTCCTCCACTCGCAACTTGAGTATCAATTGCTCAAAGCTCATATCCTCAGACAAATGTTTGAGATATAGTTTAAAATTTTTCCAAGATGGAGGAAGTTTGTCAATAATAAAACCATTAAGGAAATTGGAATTGACACCCATACCTTCGACTTCCAGTTCATGGACCAAGACTTGAAGTTCTTCTACTTGCTTCACAACCGGTTTGGAATCTGTCATCTTGAAATTTAGGAATTTTCCCACAATGAATCGCTTAGAACAAGCGACTTCCGTCTTGTATTTAGACTACAATGATTCCCATATTTCTCTGGCCGAAGTGAAGGATGAATAAATGTCGTAAAGACCATCATCCAGCCCATTCAGAATATAATTGCGACAATTATACTCATTCACGTTCCAATTGTCAACGGAACGTTGGTAGGCGGCCACTTGAATCTGTGAAGGGGCGTTTTCCCCTTCTTCAACCGGTGGTGTCGGTGCTTGATCGGTAAGCACGTTTGACACCTTTAATGTCGTCAAGTAGAACAACATCTTTTGCTGCCATCTTCTGAAATCGGAACCCTTAAATTTTTCGGGTTTCTCCACATGCGATTTCAATAAAGAAGATTGATCCATCGTCAACGAAATTTCTGTCTAAGATTGTTAGAACTTAGAAATTCGTTTACACAATAAATGTTTGAATTGTAAGATTCAGAATAAATTCGTAAATAAATATAACGAATTCTATACTAGTATTGTATACATAATCGAAAAACAGAAAGTGAATAATGACTAACTCGATTATCTTGATGATAATTTGATGAAGATCGTTGTGAGATTGAGGCCTGCGATTTGCAGTGTCCTTAGACAGAAATTCGTCTCGGGTACGGATAATTTGTGGACGTCTATCTAGAGGATACAACAATCTGATCAAGTATCGAACTTGAACCCGACGAATCAACGATACGCTTCCTTACGAAATTTTTGTTTTTAACGGAGAGAAAAACCCAGAAAATCTTTGTATTTTCTACCAAAAAACGAGAGATAAGAGGTATTTATATGTACCTCTGAATAACCGACTTAACTGTCAACCGAATGTGAAACAGAGAGTTGCACGGCTTGGGCCGCGACCTGTAAGTTGCGGGATAAACCGCGAGGTAAATCGCGTATGTTACTGTTGTTTGCAAAAAGTCAATAAGTTAGGCGACATTCTACGCGGCTTCAAGCCGCGGTACATCTATCTCTTAAGCCAAGAGACCCCAAGAGCCCCAAGGCCCAAGGCCCATCTTGACATTTAATATGGACTAACCCACTTGGTTGGGTAATCCATTTTGATAATAGTTAGGGGATTCCTATTATAAGGCACAATGTTTTTCCTCTCTTTTCCTATGTGGGACAAGATTTTAAGCAAATCCCAACAACTATATATAAGGAGACAAGAAACTCTAAAAGTAACAAAAAAAAAAATACAAAAGTACAAAACAACCCCTAAACTATCTAACATCCCCCCTCAAACTCATGATACTGGTGCAAGAAGCATCGAGGGTTTGCTAACGAGGAAGCGGAAGCGAGAGACCGGGTGAGACTTCGTAAAGAATTCTGCAAGTTGTAAAGTAGAATTTACAAACGGTAAGGAAAGAGTTTCCACATTTTAGATGATGACGTGTAAAGTGGCAATCAACCTCGATATGCTTGGTGCATTCATAAAAAACGAGTTGTAAGCAATCTGAATGGCGTTGCGATTGTCACAATACATAGGAGTGGGATGAGGAAGGAAGACACCCATATCAGCAAGTAGCCAACACAAGCAAATAATCTCTTTGGAAGTAGATGCCACTTTACACGAAATAAGTGAGTCTCCCAAGAAAACACAGAAACCTATAATAGATCGACAGTCTGCAGGATTACATGCATAAGTAGCATCAGAGTATGCCCGTAGTTTGAGAGAAGATGAGGATGATAGCAGAAGACATCGAAACATGGTACCTCGAAGGTAACATAAAATATGCACAACAACTGTCCAATGAGTAGAAGTCGGAGCTGCGACAAACTGGCTGGCAATGTGAACAACATATGCAATGTCTGGTCGAGTAATAGTGAGATAAACCAGACTGCCAACTATAGTACGATACAAGGTAGGGTCTTTGAGAGGAGAACCATTAGTGGGAGAAAACTCGACTTTCAATTTAGAAGGAGAGTCCACAACACGAGTATCAGTGAGACGAGCTCATTCAATAATTTTAGCTGTATATTTAGATTGAGAAAGCAAATAACCTCTGGGAGATGAAGCAACTTCAAAACCCAAGAAATATCGAAGAGGACCCAAATCTTTCATCTCAAATTGTTAACTTTATGCAAGAGGACAAATATATCAAACCATTTTTCTTAATGCACCTAACGAAGAGGTTGATGTTAAGGAAAAATGGGGTCTTGGTTTTCAAAACCCTCATTACTTAAAGAAAGCCATCAAAAAACAACCGGCACTTTATAATTTTGATTTTCTTGCTTGTGCTGGTAACATACTCATTTAAAACCCATATTTGTTACCAAATTACCAGAAGAAGTTAAGACCAAAGAAACTGAAAATAGAAAGAATATAAATAAAATGCAACTACCATTTAACTATGCAAAGTTAAATGATAGTTATCTTTCTGAGACATCAAAAGTTCTTTCAAATGACTATTTTGCTAGTTATTCTGTTTCTGAGATGAAGGCAAAACCTGCAACTGCAAAGGTTTATGTTCCTCCACTCATTCTTGAAAGCAAAATAGTTGAGCTTGAAAATATTGTTTCTGATGAAAGACTTTTGGTAGATATTGAACAAAGTGTGTTTTCTACAGTTTTAAAGAACACTGTTTTTCAATCTAAATCTACAAAGTGTTCTACAGTTTCAAAGGTACCTCAAACTTCGTCTGATAATTTTGATGACTTATTTGAGTCTGCAAATGACTTTCTTAATTCTGATGATGGGTGCATAGAAGAAATTGATTTGTTTGACTTCAATGCTCTTCTTCATGATCATTCTACTTGTCTTTTAAATGAAAAAGTGTTACCAAGTGGTTTTAATATTGGTGAATCATCAACTAAGGTTGGTGAATCAGTTTCTGTAACTGCTGATTACTATGCTCAAGGTAAGAAACATAAGAAACAGCGATTACAGAAACAGAAATACACTGGTACACAAAAGAAAACTCAATCTCAGAAATCTGATTTTCCTAATAAATCTAAATCTTTTGTTTCAGATATAAGGAAGAAAAGGTCAAAAGCGAGAACCGAATGGCGACCAAAAAGGAAGGATGATGAGATAACTGAATCAGTTTCTGATAATTCTTGTACTAGATCTGATAGTAGTGATTCTGATGTAGTTGGTCAATATGCTTCTCATAAACAAAACCTTGTAACTCCTTACAAGCGTTATTCAATAAAGCAATTGATTCATTTATCTCCTATTACTACTAAATCTTATCATTATCGGTGAAATGATTTTGCTTATTCTCATAATTCTTCTGATTGGTTTGGATCTTATCATGTTTATTCTTCAAGATCAAATGTTTTTAAAAGTTTTCAAAGAAAAGGAGGGTCTATATTTAAATGGATACCAAAATCATGTGCTAATCTGTTAGGACCCGTTTTTAAATGGGTACCTAAATCTATTGTTTCCTGATTTCTCTTGCAGACCCGGCATATGTGGCACTTGGACAGTGGATGTTCCAAGCATATGACTGGGCAAAAAGATTTATTGTCTAATTATACAGAGAAATTCAGTGGAAATGTTAGATTTGGAAACGATCAGCTTTCACCAATCTTAGGATATGGTGACATCATTCAAGACAACATAACGATTAAGAAGGTGAGTTATGTCGAAGGCTTAGGGCACAACTTGTTTAGCATCAGTAAATTCTGCGACAAAGGGTTAGAGGTCAACTTCAAAGCTAAGAGATGTTCGGTTCGTTCTGAAGAGGGCACAGAACTCTTAGCAGGCAAGCGAAAGACAAATCTCTACACCATCAATCTTTCAAAGGTTTAGAATGACAATCACGTTTGCTTAATGACAAAAGCTTCAATGCAACAAAGTTGGCTCTGACACAGACGTTTATCACACCTGAACTTACGTTATATCAACAAGCTGGTTAGTGGGAAATTGGTAAAAGGACTTCCTGAGCTGAAATACGAGAAAGAACATTTATGTGCTGCATGTGAGAAGGGTAAGATGAAGAGAGCTCCGCATAAACCGAAGCCTGAACCAAGCACTAGTTCTCCGTTAGAATTGTTACATATGGATTTGTGTGGTGTAATGAGAACTCAGAGTTTGGGTGGAAAGAAATACGTGTTGGTTATTGTGGACGATCATTCAAGATACACGTGGGTCAAATTTCTACGATCAAAAGATGAGACGCCCGAAGTTCTCATTACTTTCTTAAAGACGACCCAGGTGAATAGTCAGAGACAAGTCAAGCTTCTTCGAACTGATAACGACACAGAGTTCAAAAACAAAACAGTTGAAGAATATCTCGAATCGGTCGGGATATCACATCAATACTCTGCTACACGTACACCTGAACAGAATGGAGTAGTCGAAAGGCGGAATCGGACGCTAGTCGAGGCCGCTCGGACTATGCTGAGCCAATCTGACTTACCTCTATTTCTGTGGGCAGAAGCTGTGTCAACTGCATGTCATACTCAAAATTGGTCCATAATACACCGTCGTTTTCAAAAGACTCCATATGAGCTGATCAACAACAGAACACCAACAATCAAATATTTTCACATATTTGGGTGTAAGTGTTTTGTGCTTAACGACAAAGATAATCTGAACAAATTCAGTGCTAAGGAGGATGAAGGCATCTTCATTGGTTATTCTTCAACATCTGCAGCATACCGTGTTTATCTGAAGAAGTCAAAGACAGTCATTGAGAGTGTAAATGTTACATTCGATGAAGAAATGGCTTCTGATCAACTTAGTTCAGAACCCCTAATTACTGGAGTATTAGCTTATGGACAGATCAGTCCAGAACTTGTTTCTACAGAGAAAAATTCGGATAACGCTTCTACTTCAGTTTCTCATTTATCTGATTTAGATTTGTTATTTGAATTCTTTTATGATGAGTTTCTAGGATCTAATGTATCTAAATCTTCTGTGACTGATAGGTCTGAAGACACAAGTTGCAATCATCCAGTCACCTCAGAAGTTTTAACTGAACTTGTATCCCCCGTTCAGTCAGAAACTCATATTCCAACAATTACTCCTACAGTTGAAGATACACAAGTAACTGATGAGCCAGAAGTAACTGTTTCAGTTGGGTGTGATACATTGACTACTCAACAGCCAGAGTCTGCTGTTCCAACTGATGCTTCTGCACCTGAAACTTCAACTGCAAACCTCCCTTCTATTATTCAAACTGAAGAGCCTGATAGTGGATTTTTAGATGATGATCATGTTCAAACTTCATCTACTCCACTCCCTCATGAGCATCGCTGGACCAAAGAGCATCCTTTACATCAAGTAATTGGAGATCTCAACAAGCCTGTACAAACTAGGTCAACGACTCTTAATCAATGTATGCATGACTCATTCCTTAGTAAGATTGAGCCTACGCGAGTATCAGAGGATCTTGCTGATTCGGACTGGGTATCTGCTATGCAAGAAGAGATCAATCAGTTTGAAGCCCTAAAGGTTTGGAGATTAGTTCCAAAACCAGAAGGTAAAACCGTGATAGGCACTAAATGAGTATTCAAGAATAAAAAGGATGAAGATGGTATCGTCATAAGAAACAAAGCTAGACTTGTTGCCAAAGGTTACCAGCAAGAGGAAGGCATAGACTACGATGAGACGTATGCTCCAGTAGCGCGCATAGAAGCAATCCGCATGTTTCTAGCCTACGCAGCTCATAAGAATTTCACAGTCTTTCAGATGGATGTGAAAACAGCCTTTTTGAATGGAATTCTTAAAGAGGAAGTGTACGTGTCTCAACCAGAAGGGTTTGTCAATCCAGAGAAACCAGATCACGTCTACATCTTGGACAAAGCCCTGTACGGTTTAAAACAAGCCCCTCGAGCATGGTATGACGTTTTATCTAAATTCTTGGTCAAGTTCGGTTTTTCTAAAGGTAAGGTTGATACCACTTTGTTCATCAAAAAGGAAAAAGCTGATATTATTCTTATACAGGTATATGTTGATGATATAATATTTGGTTCTACTAATCCTAAATTTTGCAAAAAAATTTCTAACCTCATGGTGTCACGTTTTCAAATGAGTATGATGGGAGAGATGAATTTCTTTCTCGGATTACAAGTTAAACAGTTTTTAACGGGGATTTTCATTAACCAATACAAGTACATTTTGGATATTCTTCGGAAGTTCAATATGGAAAATTGTAAACCAATTGGAACCCCGATGGCCAGGTACTAAGATTAGCACTGATCCTTCGGGTAAAAGTGTTGATGTTAGAACTTATAGACGTATGATAGGATCGTTAATGTATCTTACATCTAGTAGACCAGATATTATGTTTTCAACATGCTTATGTTCTAGATATCAGACTGCTCCTAAAGAATCCCATTTGCCTGCTGTCAAAAGGATTTTTAGGTATCTTAAGGGAACTGCAGACCTTGGTCTGTGGTATCCTAAGGATACTTGTTGGGAAACTCAGAAATACACAAGTACAGTTAATACTGCTAGAAGAACTTGATTACTACTTCTGAGATTAATGCTGCTGAGAGAAGTTAGTACTGCTAAGTCAAGATTAATACTGCTAGAGGAGATTTCTACTGCTAAGCAATTTTAGTACTGCTAGTAGTTAGTACTGCTGAAGGTTAATACTGCTCAAAGTATTAATGTTGCTGAAGACTTAGTGCTGCTTATGAGATTATCAAGATTCATGCAGATCAAGTTTGAAGATTATGGAAAGCTTGAAGATAAAGATGGAAGATTATTTTGAAGATCTTTTATTATTTGTAATTATTTTGAAGATCTTCAGTATATATAGAATAGTTTGTAATTGATAGAAAAGAACTTAGAGAATTCTGAATTTTTTTGACAGAGAGAATCAACCTCAAGGTTTGTAATCCTAATTCTAGAGAAGTAGAATTCGTATTGGTGAGCCTGTTCATCAATATTGAGGTTGAGTGTTGAATCTTGTAGCTTTACAATCATTCAATAAAGTTTACAAGTTATTCTTCTGATTCACTGTTTTCATTGATTATTGAATATTAAAGTGTTATTCCGCAAGCTTCTTTAATATTGTTTCTGAGTGTTTATTCTTGTTTAGAATTAAGATCCTGACAAGTGGTATCAGAGCAGTATTCTCAGAAATCTTATTCATCATGGAAAACACAGCTGAATCAAACAGTACTCTGGTCTCAAAGGTTCCAATGCTCAGACCCAATGAATTTGACATGTGGAAGATTAGAATCAAACAATACATTCTCCTCACAGATTACTCTATGTAGGACATCATTGAGAATGGACCATATGATGCAGGAAAGATTGGTGAAGATGGAAAAAGAACTCCACCAAAGACGGATGCAGAAAGAAAGACAAGGCAGACAGAGATGAAAGCCTTGAGCACACTGCTCTTGGCCATTCCCAATGAATATCAACACCAATTCTGTAATTGCACTGATGCATAGATGCTCTGGAATGCTCTAGAGAAGAGATTCTCTGGTACCAAGAGTACAAAGAGAAATCAAAAGGCAATCTTGAAGCAACAGTATGAAAACTTTATGTCAACTAAGAATGAGTCCATGACTCAAACTTTTGACAGGTTTAACAAAATGATTGGTGAACTAGCTACTATGGGAGTACAGATTGATCAAGATGATGTAAACAGAAAGTTCTTAAGGTCCCTTGGAGATGAATGGACCATGTACACTGTTTCATTCAGACAGAATGATCAGTTGGAAGAAAAAGAACTTGATGATCTGTACAATGATCTTAGATTATTTGAAGCTGAGGTGGAGGCAAAGAAGAAGCCTTCTGGATATACTCATAATGCTGCACTCCTATCAGCATCAGTTGATTCTACTGCTAATCCTGAATCAGTTAATGCTGCTACTGGAGCAAATCAAGAAAAAGGCACTGATTCTGTGTTTGAAGCCTTTCTTGCCAGCCATGGAAATTCCTCCTTAATTAATGATGATTTGGAACAACTTCATCCTGATGATCTGGAAGAGATGGATATTAAATGGCAGATGGCCATGCTTTCCATGAGGGTGAAGAAGTTCATAAAGAGGACTGGGAGGAACAACTTCTCCCAAAGAAGAGAAGATGGAGCTGGGTTTGATAAATCAAAGGTGGAGTGCTATAAATGCCATCTGAAGGGACACTTTGCCAGGGAATGCAGAAGTGGAGTGTCTCACAACAACAACCACCAACAAGCACAGTCTGGAAACCTCAACCATAACAGAAACTCTGCTCAAGCCCTTGTTTCTCAACAAGGAATGGGGTTTGACTGGAGTGATCAAGCAGAAGAGGCTATCCAAAATCAAGCACTTATGGCTGAAGTATCTGATCTCCCATCTGAGGTGAGTTCTAATCTCTGTTCTAAAACTTGCATAGACACTGTTAAAAGGTACAGGGATCACAACCAGAAGATGAGTGATGACCTTAAGAGATTAGAAAAGGATATAAAGGACTATGTGAGAATTGTTGAGAGGTTTGAGGAACAGATTAAAGGTTTTCAAGCTAATGAAATCCAACACTCATATGACACCAATTACTGGAAGTGGGAGAAAAAGGATCTAGAACTTAAACTGACCAAATCTAAAGAGGAGAGTGAAAAGCTAAGAGAGGAGCTAACCAAGGTCAAGCTTGATGTAGAAAAGTTTTCCAATGCTTCTAAAGCAATGGACTCTTTACTACAAACCCAGATTCATGATAAGCTGAGAAGAGGAATTGGGTATAATGCCACACCACCACCATGTAACAACAATTACATTCCTCCTATCTCAGACTTGCTAGAAACCAAAGATAGGAAGGACTTGTCTGAGGGAGCCACTGAGATAGATCCCTTAGATGAGGTAGTTGTGGAGGATAAGACTGAGAAAGAGGTTGGTAAGAGTAAGGAGAACAAAGTGAGTGGTGAGATTCCTCTAGAGAACAACATTATCACCAATGAGGACTGTGGAAGGGCTTGGATCAAATCCAAGGACATAGAGAAGACAGATGGAAATTCTGGTAAGGTCCATTACAAACAGACCACAGTTGTGAATCCAGGTCCTTGCAAATAGTGTGCATGTAAGAGGAATGAGCCCCAAAAACATGATAAAAAGAGGGGAAATCAAAGAAACTGGAATAATCAGTGGGCACAGAAACAAGGGGTTGATCTGAGTAAAATCAATAGACCAAAACCTTGTTTTATCTGTGGCAAATTGAATCATCTTGCCAAATAATGTTATTTCAATCCTATAAACCAAAGGATGAACTTTCAAAGACCTATGCAAAAACCCTTGGGTTATAGGAAGATTGAAAAGAACCATGTGGCTAAGAAAACTGTTAAATCTAAAAGACACATGAAGAAAAAGTCTGTTAAAGAAAGTGTCAATATGTGGGTTCCTAAAATCACTAAAACTGTTAGTACTGCTACCACAAATAGTGCTGCAGACAATGATAGTGCTGCTAGAAGTAATACTACTGCTAACAATGTTAGTGCTGCTAACATTGTTAGTACTTCTTCAAAAGTTAATACTGCTAACTCTGTTAGTGCTGCTAACAAGGTTAGTATTGCTAAACCTGTTAATACTGCTAACTCTGTTAGTACTTCTAAGGTTAGTACTACTTCTAGTGTTTGTACTGCTAAGCCAATCATATTGACAAAATACTCTAATAAAGAGTGCTCTGAGTTTAAAAACCTCATCAAAAAGGAATGTAAATACTTTGATGAGAAAGGGACCCAAGACCACTTTGGCTTGGGTCCCCAATCAATACTAATCGTTTAATCTTATGTGCAGGGCAACCAGCAGCTCAAGGGGAAGAGTATCTGGCATATTGATAGCGGTTGCTCAAGGCACATGACAGGGAACATGTCATGCCTCAAGAATTTCAAGAAAATTGATGGTGGTCATGTTTCCTTTGGTAATACGCCAGATGGAGGTAAGATAAGTGGTAAGGGGGATGTAACCAAAGGTAAAATGACCTTTGAAGATGTATTCTATGTTGAGCAGTTAAGGTACAACCTGTTAAGTGTATCACAGGTTTGTGACAAACAACATAGTATATTATTTACAGATTCTGAATGCATTATCCTTGCTCCTGGATTCAAGGTAGTTGATGAAAAGATGATACTACTAAGAACTCCCAGAAAGGATAATGTATATTGCTTAGATATGGAAAGTGTTTCAGCTGATTCATCCCTTAATTGTCTTGCTTCAAAAGCTTCTTTGGATGAATCATCACTTTGGCACAGAAGGATGTGTCACATGAACTTTAAAACAATGAATAAACTTGTTAAAAACAACCTTGTAAGAGGTTTACCTTCCAAAGTCTTTTCATGTGATGATCATTGTGTTGCCTGTCTTAAAGGCAAACAACACAAAACTTCTCATAAGTCCAAAGAGTTAAACACAATCTCTAACTCTCTTCAGTTGTTGCATATGGATCTGTTTGGTCCTACAAATGTTATGAGCATTGGTAAGAAATCATTCTGCCTAGTTATTGTTGATGATTACTCTAGATTTACTTGGGTATATTTTCTAAGGACTAAGGATGAGACAAGTGGACTGATCAAATCCTTTATTCTAAGAATTGAAAACCAAACTAATTAAAAGGTAAAAGTCATTAGGTCAGACAATGGTACTGAATTTAAAAATCATGACCTAAACACCTTTTATGAGGAAAAAGGAATTGAGAGGCAATACAGTGCTCCTAGGACTCCACAACAAAATGGTGTTGTTGAGAGAAGGAATAGGACACTGATTGAAGCTGCTAGATCTCTGTTGGCAGATTCAAAACTTCCAATTACTTTCTCGGCTGAAGTAGTTAATACTGCTTGCTATGTCCAAAATAGAGTTCTAGTAGTCAAGCCTAAAAACAAGACACCATATGAGCTTTTAAATAACAGAAAACCTTTTATAGGATTTTTCAAACCTTTTGGGTGTCCCTGTACCATTCTCAATACCAAAACTCACTTAGCAAGGCTGATGATGGTTTTCTTGTTGGTTACTCATCTTAGAGTAAGGCTTACAGAGTGTTTAATACTTCTTCTAGAATAATTGAGGAAAGTGACAATGTCAAGTGCAATGAGAACACACCAAATCCTATTGGATCTGGTCCTCAGTGGTTATTTGACATTGATTCACTAACTAACTCTTTGGGTTTCAGTAGTGATTATCATGCAGGTTCAGGAAGTGGAGGATCAGGGGATGAACAGGTACAAGTACAAGACATTATTCCTCAGTCTGTGATCTTTCCCATACCTACAATAGAGCCTGCTGATGTTTGTGCAAAAGAGACAATGACTGAACCAATTCAGAGTGAAGAAGAAGGAAGAGATGAGGAGAATCAAGTGCATGAAGAGACAGAAGCAGCTGATGAGATCCCCTCAGCTGATTTAAATGATTCCAATCTGGATGAGGGAATCAATGAAGAACCTAGTCATCAGACTAGAAATCAAAAGAATCATCCTCCAGAGCTGGTCATAGGAGACATCTCTTCTCCTATGATAACAAGGAATCAAAGCAGACTTCAAAAACTGCAGGATCAGCAACACACAGTACTCTCATGCTTTCTATCTCAGATTGAGCCTAAGAAGGTTTATGATGCTATGAAAGATTCCAGTTGGATAGAAACTATGCAAGAAGAGTTACTGCAGTTCAAGTTGCAAGAAGTTTGGGACTTGGTGGACCTTCCAAAAGGTCATAGAGCTATTGGCACCAAGTGGATTTTCAGGAATAAAAAGGATGAGAGAGGTATTGTGATAAGGAACAAAGCAAGGCTGGTGGTACAAGGGTACACTCAAGAAGAAGGCATTGACTATGAAGAAGTATTTGCTCCAGTGGCAAGGGTAGAAGCAATTAGGCTATTTCTAGCCTATGCCTCATATATGAAGTTCAAGGTATACCAAATGGATGTAAAGAGTGCCTTTCTTTATGGTACAATTGATGAAGAAGTATATGTCTATCATCCCCCTGGATTCGAAAATCCATCATATCCAGACAGAGTATACAAACTGAAGAAAGAACTTTATGGTCTGCATCAAGCCCCAAGAGCATGGTATGATACTCTGTCTACCTACCTCTTGGAGAATGGGTTTGAAAGTGGAATAATTGACAAGACCCTCTTCATAAAAAGAAGTAAGAAGGACATCCTATTGGTTCAGGTTTATGTGGATGATATCATCTTTGGATCCACAAAAGATCAGATGTGTAGAGACTTTGAAAAGTTGATGCACAAGAGCTTTAAAATGAGTTCAATGGGTGAACTTACCTTCTTCCTTGGACTTCAAGTGAAATAGAAGAAAGATGGGATCTTCATAAGCCAATCAAAATATGTGAAATACATCCTGGAAAAATATGGATTAACAGACTCAAAGCTAGCAAGCACACCTATGGAGACTCATAAACAGATCACTGCTGATCTTGAGGGGGAGGATGTTGATGTCCATCTATATAGATCAATTATTGGATCTCTCATGTATCTCACAGCCTCAAGACCAGACATCATGTTTCCAGTGTGTTTGTGTGCCAGATTCCAAGTCAAGCCAAAGCAATCACATCTGCAAGCTGTTAAAAGGATTTTCAGATACTTAAGAGGGCAACCTAGATTAGGTCTTTGGTATCCTTATGAATCCACCTTTGACTTGATTGCTTATTCAGATAGTGACTTGGGAGGTGCTAACATGGACAGAAAGTATACTTCAGGAGGATGTCAACTTTTGGGTGCAAGACTAGTATCTTGGCAGTGTAAGAAGCAAACCACAGTGTTCTTATCAACAATAGAAGCTGAGTATATTGCTGCTGCAAGCTGCTGCTCTCAGGTTCTATGGATTCAAAATCAGATGCTGGACTATGGGGTAACCTTTCTTCACACTCCAATTTTCATTGACAATAGCAGTGCTATAAGCATTGTTAACAATCCAGTCAAGCACTCCAAAACAAAGCACATTGAGATCAGGTATCACCTTATCAGAGATTGTAATGAAAAGAAGCTAATTCAAGTTGCTGAAGTTCATACTGACAACCAGTTTGCTGATCTATTCACTAAAGCTTTTGATGTGGGTAGATTCACATTCTTGGTCACAAGTGTGGGCATGGTCAACTCTGAATGAGCTCATGTTTTAAAAGGTGTTTACATACCTATTATTGGTTTATTCTTTGGTGCTACTAACATCTTTCTCAGGAAGCTATTACCTTGCTCAGAGTACCTTAAGCTTCAAAAAGTGTAAGTATAGTTAATGCTGCCAGTACAGTTAATACTGCTAGTTAAGTTAATACTGCTAGTGGTTAATACTGCTCTCAGTTAATACTGCTAATTAGTTAATACTGCTAGTGGTTAATACTGCTCTCAGTTAATACTGCTAGTTAGTTAATACTGCTGGTGGTTAATACTGCTAGTTAGTTAATACTGCTAGTGGTTAATACTGCTAGTGGTTAATACTGCTTATGTCCCGAATCGTATAAATACCCTTTTTGCCTGCCCAAAAGTTCATAACGACTCTTTGCTTTCTATTCATCTGCTCTCTAACCCTTTTCTCTCAAGTACCAAGTGTTGCAGTCCAGAATACTCAAGCACAATGGCATCCATGGCATTCATTGATGAGCACAACGAGATTGCGATGCTACAGAAGCCGAAACAAGCTGCTGGATTCCACCAGATTGTGGATTTTCTCAAGTCCAGCTACATTGCTCATGCTCTCACTGTGTCACCAACAATATACATAGAGCATCAAAGACAGTTCTGGGCGAATGCCACCGTAGTGACAGAGAATGGTGTGCAGATAATCAAGACAAGGGTATGTGACAAACCCTTGTCAGTTTTTGAAGAGGTGATACGCATCTGTCTACGTCTAGACGATGCTGAAGGTATTACTTCTATTCCAAATGAGGACTTGTTCTCAAACCTTTCAAGAATGGGGTATGGAGGCCAATTGGGTGGTTTCAAATTTTCAAAAGCCAAATTTTATACCCAATGGCGTTTTCTTGTTCATACCCTGATGCACTGCATTTCCAAAAAGACTACTGGATGGAGTGAGTTTAGCAGTACCATTGCTTATGCTTTGGTCTGCTTGGCCACTGCCAGAAAGTACAATTTCTCTAGAATGATTTTCAGTGATCTTGTATCAAACTTGGGAAGCAAAAAGAGTTTTTATATGTACCCCAGGTTTGTACAAGAAGTTATAACCCATGAATTGACGGATATGCCTCACTTTGATGAGGTATATGTACCAAAAATTCCCAAAGGTAAGGTCTTTTCAAACATGAAAAGATCTCCATTGGACTCGGAAGGAGTTGACACCCCATTGTTCTCTACAATGATGGTGGTGTCCCACAATGAAGAAGGTATGGCAGCAGGGTCAAGGCCCTCATTAGACCATCCTACTGCTAGCCAATCCCAACCTTCACCCTCAATATCAATCCCTTAGTCTCTTGTTCAAAAGCCAACTTCTCCAATAACCCAAACTTACATAAGGAAAAAGGTAAAGAAGGCTCCTTCCCTTCTTGTACCTTCACCCACTGAACCTTTAAGCCCTCTAATGGAGAATTCTCCATTAGAGAATATCTACAGGGAAACCTCAAGGGTGTCTCCCAACCCCATGGAGGTGCTCAATGAGGAGATGTTTGAGCATATGGGTGCTAAGGCTGCCACTACTCCTGCTAGCACAGAGAAGGTCAGTGGTAACATAAATAAGACCTTCCCCATGGCAACTTTGGGTGAGCAATCATCCAAAGGTCCCAGGTGCCAAGAAACCACGGGGGTAGCAGGTGCTTCTGCTAGGCAGAAGACCTCTACTACAAAAAGATCCCATGATCCTTCAAAAGAGAGTAACACTTCTGGAGAAGGTGAGGACAGATATAACTACTATGAATTGATGGAAACAATGGGCAACATCAACATGGATGTGATCAAACAGGGACAAGATATAGAAGAGCTGAAACTGATAGTTCTGTCTCAACAAGAACAGATTGTTAACTTGAAGCAAATGGTGAAGAATTTGATTCTGCAAAAGAAGAAGAAACAATCTGTGCTAAGAAGGAGGAAACCAGTGACTGATGCTCCCAAAAAGGGGGAGTCAGAAGCTGATGTCAACATGGAAGATATCAAAGAAAAGGGGGAGCAAAAGAAAGCTGATTTTGAGGGGGAGCAACAAGCAGTGGAAACTGAGTTTGTACAAGAAGCATAAAAAGAGAAAGCAGCAGTAAAAGAGCAAGCAGCAGTAACTGTTAATGCTGCTGGTTCAAGCCAAGCAGCAGAAACTGTTAATACTGCTGAACTGAAAGAAGCAACAGAAATAGTGCAAGAAGTTCTGACAGATCTTGAGATTGTAGAAACTTTAATCAAAGCCAAGCATGATACTCCCAAGGTTATCTCAAAGGCCAAAGGAGTTGTCATCAAAGAACAAGGTGAAGTGATCAAGAAAGATAGTGTAGAGAAGAAGGTGAGCAAAGACAGAGGCAAAGCTAAAATGGTGGAATCTGATCAACCAATCAAAAAGCAAAGGTTGGTTGAGTCAGATGAAGCTTTCGCCAAGAAGATGCAGGCTGATATTGAAAAAGAATAAAGGGTTCAGGTTGAAAAGGATAGAGAAATGGCTAAGGCTCTAGCTGCTGAACTGAATGAAGCTTATCAACAAAGCCTGGCAACTGAAATTGCACAGAAGAAAGCTGCAATTCTGAAGAAATCAATGGTGGTAAAAACAGCTGCAAAGAAGAGACAACCCTCAAAGACCTTCCTAGGTACCCAAGAGAGAAACAAGATGATTACATTTCTCAACGGTGCTGTAGGAGTCAGAAAGGAGATGTTCTCAAAGATGTCTTTTGAGAAGATTAAAGAGCTATATGATTCAGAGATGCTAAAGCTTCAAGGAAATGAAACTACAAGGGTGGAGATGGAGAAGAGAATGAAAGAAAGCAATGATTTTATGATAGAAAAACCTTTTCCAGATGAGCAAGAAACACCACCAAAGAAAGAAGCCACTCTTGGTGAAAGTCTAAGGACTTTAAAAAGAACCAAGATGATGGCAACAAGAAACTCAACCAAGAAGCCTAGAATAGCTGAAGGAGAAGCTGAGAAGGTTGCTGAAGAAGAAGGGGCACCTAAGTCATCTGAAAAGAATGAACCAGCAAGAACTGATGATGTAAATCTATACATGGTAGTGATGGACAAAGTGCCTGAACCAATTTCAGCAGAACCTATTGGTGTGAAGCCTCCCGAGGTCATTCTATGGGACACAATGAAGGTTGATGGCAAGGAATACATAAGGCTCAATAGGAAATATGAGAAGTATGAGGTGTTCAAT